>CM056995.1:111805341-113140341 GCA_029891345.1 Dryococelus australis
TCCATTGGCTGCCTCATAGTTGTGAAGTCACTCTCCTTCTGACTGAATTGTACGTGACTGGGGCACACAATTGCGAAGTGTTTTGTTACTACTGTAGAGTTGGCCAGGGCGTATCAAATAAAGTTTGGTCCAATGACAAACGTATTGCGAAGGTAAAAGTGTTTGAAGTTTATCTTGTCCTCAAATAATAACGCGAATTTAGCGGGTCTCTACGTATGAGGGATAAGCGAAATCAGTATAATAGAAACTAGTACGGGCGTCAGTTGGAGAGCTTGGAGTTGAGTTGAAATGGAGTTGAGCCGCACGAATGCGGATTGGACAGCTACGACTAAGACGTCGGGATCCTGGTCACAGCCGCCTCGTACCGGCTTAGCAGCTCTCGGAAATTGGGGAAGTGTCGTTCACGCAAATCGTGAGCTCAGACGAGAACACGGAGCTGTGCGTGCCAGAAGGGCACACCTCTCGCTTCAGAAGAACAAATAAAATATATAAATATAAAAAGAAATGTTGCTTGGCAGCAGCTCATTAACGTCATTAAACATGTTTTTCTTTTGGAAAAGTACTGTAAACTTTTTCATTGAAAACCAATTTCTTGCTTTGTTTACACACTGTTAAAAATACCCCACGAAACGCATTGTGCAAATAAAATTAAATTACAATACCGTTAGAAATATCACAAAACTAATACGTCAAATAAGTTATTTAAATTAAATAAATACTAACGAAAAAAATTACCTGCATAGTTTCGGAACAGAAGTCCATTTCATTCATTTAGACATGCAGGAAAAATAAGCAGAAACATTTCTAATATCAGTTGTGTCGTTGATGTAATCGTGAACATAAAACACAAAAATACTGCCCGGAAACGCTAGAGATTATTTGTAAAAACCTTCATTTTAAAGGGGCACTTTTAGTAGTTATATTTCCTAAACATATTTTGTAAGTCTTTAATGGGTTCGCTTTTATACCGATGTGCTACCGGAGGAACGGTCTACATACAATTTAAAGTTTGATGACACGAGCGTCGATCACTTTGCCGGGGTTACAGCGTAAAACCTCGTGGCCTGTAGGAAACTCTACAGTGAGAGGCAACAGACGCGACTCATCGAAAACTAGAAAACTCTTCAGAAACTAGACACTCTCAGTCGCGACGTCATTAAGGGAGTTCAACAATAGCGTGAGGAGGGGAGGAGGAGTGAAGATATTTGGGGCGTTCTTAACAGCGATGTCTTGAGAGCCGACGAGGGGTGAAGCGATGTAAGTATGGAGCAGGGCCAGAATGCAGGAGCGGGGAAAACGGGAGATCTCGAGAAAATCCGCCTACCAGGGGCATCGACCGGCACGATTCCCACATGCGAAAATCCAGGATCGACCCCACCGGGAGTTGAACCCGGTTCGCCTAGGTGGGAGGCGAGTTGTCTAACCACTAAACGACCGCGTTTTCTTCAACAGTAGGGAATCATTTTATACACTTTTAGAATATTACATATACATTTTTGTTGTGAAATGAAATAAAAATATGAAAAATTATGAAAATAGAAAAATACGACTTAAGTATATCTAATAAAAAGACGTACATTTGTATACATTCCTGGTACAGAACTCAAATTTGAACAAAATTAACCGACAACTCAAAATAATTGTCCATGTCACCAGCATGCTATAAGAGTATGTCCATGATAATTTTGTGAGCTGTTCGCCCGTATTTCAATCTTAACTTTTAAAATAAATTTTAAAGTCAAATTACACAAATGTTAAACCAATACCAACCAGGCACTGATTCTTGCTGCACACATTACTGGTAGTAAGCGTCCTTTATATGCAGCATGTCCTCGATCGTGAGTACGCAAACTGAACGTAACACGTTATTGCAAAAAAATAATATGAACGTAAATTGCTTTATGGACATACGCTGTAGCGGAAATATTTTTTATTCAATAGAAAACACTGAGTGTTATATATAACCATACCCACCGGCAGATTTCCAGGCAGTTAAGACAAGATAGAGTGAGTGAAGAGATTTGGGTGGCTCTTAACAGCGAGGTCTTGAGAGCCAATGCGGGTGATTGAGGTGAGTATGGAGCAGCACCGGAATGAAAAGGCGGTGGAAACGGGCGATCCCCGAGAAAACCCGCTGACCAGTGGCATCGTCCGGCACGATTCCCACATGCGAGAATTCGGGATTGATCCGGCCGGGGATTGAACCCGGTTCGCATCGGTGAGAGGCGAGCAGGTTAACCGCTCAGCCACCGCAGCCCCAAGACTAGCTAGAAGTTATTCGTCCATTTTCGCGGCTGTATTGCCATTCGTTGTATCGGGTTACACGATACCGGATTAACCTGCTATAATTTATAAGATCCATATGACCGGCCCTCTGTAAATATAATGCCCAGTTGAAAGTTTCCTATAGGCTATTCACGATAAAATGAGCACATTTGAAAGCCCTGCTTAAGATATACTTGTATTCACGTGTATTCTTCCACCTTATGTAAGATTAACACTGTCATGGGCGTCATCACTTTATCCATACGTCAGTCAAGTGAAATAATGACATTATTAGAAAAGTAAATATTTAAAAAACTGCTCATTTTTACACTTCGTTGTATCAATAAACAGCAAGAGAAAAAAATAATTTAAGTTAGCAGAAATTGTTACCTAGAACTTTTTATTCGACGTTAAGATACAGAACTACTTTCCCATCCATCGTTACCAACTTTCCTGGGCGAATGTCACTCAGGGCGCCCGTTAATATATATGCAGGTAGGAGCAGTGACTTTTTCTAAGGTTGATTTCAAAAGTGCTCATTTTATCGTGAACAGCCTTTACTAAAATGTTGATTCCTAAGTAGAATAATGTACAATCCATTTCCTGTTCGTTTGAATGGTTCATACTCTTTATTTTCTAACTGGTGTAATATTACGTTGGACAGAACCATGTACTCTAAACTTGAAACAGTGAGACTTAAGCCGAATCAGAAGAAACAGTGAAAACTGACCGACTAGTGGCATATAAGTA
The DNA here is from genome assembly GCA_029891345.1 of Dryococelus australis. Classification (NCBI taxonomy): domain Eukaryota; kingdom Metazoa; phylum Arthropoda; class Insecta; order Phasmatodea; family Phasmatidae; genus Dryococelus; species Dryococelus australis. The sequence continues at coordinate 111,808,357 of CM056995.1, forward strand.
AGTAGTATGGTGGCTGAATTTCACTGATTTATTTGTGATTCCCACTGAATGTCAAGAATTCCACAGCCATGAGTCATTTGTTCTCAGTTCATTTGCCTGATTTGCCAGTCGCTAGTGTTTTATCAACTTTCTTTCGGTGAATGTTATTTCAATGATTGATATCACTGATTCGGGTTTAGAGTGTATAAAAACTGCTGGGAAACTATTCCTTCGGCCAACTCAATTAAATTCAGTGGACGCAGTACTTACGCTGGAAGCATCCGGAGTGTTAAAGGCTGTCCACAATAAAGTGAACACTTTTGAAATCAACCTTAGAAAATGTGTACGATGTCACTGCCCCTGCCTGCGTACATTTTAACGGGCGCACTGAATGACATGCGCCCGGTAAAGTTGGTCACAATGGATGGAAAGTAGTTCCATATCTTAACGTCGAATAAAAAGTGTTAGGTAACCATTTCTGATAATTTAAACTATTTCTTAAGCTTTCTGTTTGTGGTTTTCTTTTACGCCTCAGTATGTAAAATTAAGCAGATTTATAAAATGTTTACTTTTCTAATAATTTCACAGTTTCACTTTACCGACTCATGAATAAATTGATGAGACCCATGGCAATGTTAAATTTACATAGGACGGAATAATACACGACGTGCATACAAGTAGATCTTAAGCAGGGTTTTCAAAATTGCTCAGTTTACCGTGAACAGCCTATAATTGTAGTCAACAGATAATCTAGCGTCTGTTCCAAAAACTTTTTTACTTTTTCCCCAATGTGAAAAAAAAAACTATTTTGTTCGTCTATGTTGTCTTCGTTGTAAGTTACTTCTTTGTCTCTCGTTTAGTTCGTCATTACTAACTCTTGCTCAAGGGAAAATATTAACATAATATTTTCATATCCACTATCTGCATATATCGGCATTATTTTGATGTCGACGTGCCCATTTGTTACGTTATATCCTGGGATTCCTGTGCCAAAATAAATATCTTCGAAATACAATTGTAAATTATAGTATTCAACTCCTTATTGATTCTGGGAATATTGTAGCGCTGATTATATCACATCGAGGGCGGGTTCGCTGAAAGCTGCTGTATTCATCAGCTTACTACGTGTGTCGCACACGATTGCCGAAAAGGCTGATGGCAGGGATGATGTTAAAATCAACATCCGGTTATAATGGTAGTGAGTTACAAAGTCTGGCGAGGTTAACAAACCAAACCCGCCTTCCTCGCGGACCGTCACAGGGGCTCCATAATCGAATTCCGAATAAGCCAACTCATATTTATATGTGAAATTAATTTACTTCCTCATGTGGGCTGGAATAAAGCAGAGGCGTGGTTCAGAAACAATCGCAAAAAGTGAATGAGAGTAATAAATAAATTTCTAATTTTCTCAGCGTTTGAATTAAATAAAACTCACATGCGATTTAATTTGTTTATCATATAAAATCATTATAATGCCAATTTTTAAAAGGAATTTTACTCTCTCGTTTTAAAAAAATGAAACAAGTTTAATTTTGGGAGGGGGGAGGGGGGCGAGTGATGAAGCATCTAAGCAACATAAACCACCAAAAACGCATGCAAGGCATTTCCATTTACAATCTGTACAGGTCACATTATTAAAGATACGGTGAAAAAAAGAGTTTACGTTTGCCAGTAATATGCAGAAACGGTTTTATTATTCAGCAGTAGCATTCAAAAAGCCAGGTGGACTGAATGTAATTTTTCACACGTGTTTTTTACGGTCCTAAATACTAGTGAGTTTTTCATAATTCGAGTCTCCTACATAAATGGAAGATACGGTCTCCTGTAATTTCCACATGAAAATTTTCCCAATACTACTGGTAAGCACGTTGAGTACCCGAGTAAAATAAAGAAGTACATTTTTTTTAAATATATACCGAATTTCACAAATTAATGTTTACACTCTCTGAATGGGAAAAAACTGAGAAAATATTAAAAACAATCTAAAGGGACCACTTGTATTTGAGTTAAGAACAGGTAGAAATGTTCCAAATGTCCGCCATCAGCAGAAAGACATTGTCTGCAAGGCTGTGGAACCAATGTCCGTGGCTTACATAATGTTCTTTAGAGTTCCCCACAGATTAAATATCTAACGACGTTAAAACTGAAGATCTGGTTGGATATTCAACAATTTTTTCGTCGGCCTATCAATCTCCCAACAAATATGTTTTTCATACAGGAGCGACCGTACGTATTGGTGTAAATCTGGTGGAGCACTGTCCTACTGGAAAAAGCAATCGCCATCTGGGAAGAGTTGGTTAGTAGCTGGCACAAGGTTTTCCTACAGTGTGGTACGGTAACATTCACGTGTCACCATTTCGCCAAAGTAACATTCATTTGTCACCATTTCGCCAAAGAAGAAAGGCCCTACAAGTCCTCTAGCAGACATACCGCTACTGCTTGCTGAACCACAATGTGGGAATACTCATCGGCTTAGTAAACGCATTTGTGCCAGTTGACAGTTACATTAGTATCTTGTATAATTTCGAGAAGTCCGGCATAAAGGGGCTGGGAGTCCGGAGCCGTAGTAAAGAATTATCTCCTTTTTTCGTTTTCTTTCAAAATGTTCCTTTTTTCCCCTTTGAAAGTGGCCTGTTTTCGCACAGTATATTTTGTATCACATTGCAGCTGCGTGACGTCCAGCAACACAGAGTAGCGGTAACTAACTGTTTTCATTCATAGATGGCACCACAAGTCAATATGGCCGCCGGCCATGGCACTCGTAACAGTTGGCGTCAAGTTTGAATTTGAATCGAAGTACATAGACTAATTGACACAAACCAAAACAAACTTAAACATAACACCCACCAAAAATAACATTTTAAAGCAAACTATAAAATCTGTACAATGTCACAATCATATATGTGGTTCTCAGTGAATAGGTAGGCGACACAACTGATAACAGGGCGCTTCACTGTTCGATGTTGCTGCTTAATGATGGTCACCCAACGAACTCCATCCTTGCCCGCATGTAGAACTGCAACACGTCCAAGCTGTCACTGCAGGGCTGGCAAGTGGTCTTCCTTGACAAGGACAAGGTCACCAATCTGCACCTCACCTTCACTCTTGGTCCACTTTCCACATGGTTGCAGTGTGTGCAGGTACTCCTTCTTCCATCTCTGCCAGAAGTGCTGAGTGGAACACTGTATCAGCTGCGAACGGTCCAATCTGTTTGACTGAATCTCTGTAATGTCTGGAACTGGAGGTGCGGTCAGGGTGGTGCCTACAAGGAAGTGTGTTGGTGTCAGGGCCTCTAATTCACCTGGATCTGACGAAATGGCAGACAGTGGACGTGAGTTAAGGACAATTTCAATCTGAGCAAAGAGAGTAGACAGCTCCTCAAATGTAAGAACCTGCTGGGCTAAAACCCTCTTCAGATGATACTTAGCAGATTTGATGGCTGCCTCCCACAACCCACCAAAATGTGGTGCAGATGGCGGATTGAGGTTCCACTAAATGCCACGAGTGGAAAGGGTATCCGCAACACACTCCAAGTTTGCACTCTCACTTAAAAAACTTCTGTAGAGCATTGAAATAACGGCGTGCGCCTGTAAAGTTTGTTCCGCAGTCTGAAAAAAACATGTTTACACTGCCCTCGCCAAGCAGTAAATCTGAATAATGCATCAAGAAAAGCTGTGGTATTCAAAGAAGAAACAAAATCTAAATGTACTGCCTTTGTCGCTAAATAAACAAATAGGCACGAATAAGCCTTTGACACACGACTGCTCCGAACACGCAACTGTTTGATTTGGAACGGGCCCCCATAATCAACACCAATGTTTAGAAATGGCCTCACTTTTTGAACCCCACTTGGTGGAAGATTTCCCATCAATGCCTGTGTATTGGTGGCCCTGAACCTGTGGCACTTTATACAATTGTTGATCCTGGCCTTGACAGATCCCTTCCCTGCCTCAATCCAGAACTCGCAACGATTGGCTGCATGTGTGGCATTGGAACCAGCATGGAGGTGCACGAGGTGATAATAATCAATTATTAGATTTGTCACGAAATTCTTCTTGGGTAGCAAGATTTGATGTTTCGCATTGCAAGTTAGGTGTGAATTTTGTAAATATCCACCCACACGCAGAATGCCATCACAATCTAAGAATGGATTCAACTTTCTAATAAGAGTACCAAGGGGCCTTTCACCCTCTGAAATCAAACATTCCATCTCAAAGCTGAATAATTCTTGTTGAAACTTCTACAGGCACATCTTCTTAGCAGCATCAATTTCTACGACAGTAAGTGGACCAGCGCTTCGACAACCTAGTGACACCTTAAGGTTTGAAATGAATATTAATACATAGGCAAGCACTCTCTGAAGCTGTGACCAGGAAGAAAACCTAGAGAGGCTTGTGAGGAGGTTTGGCTCACAATGTCCAACCAATGAAACTATTTTAGGCAGCTTTAGCTCTTCTTCACCTTCGTGAATGCTGGCTGCTACCCCTCCACATGGCAACGATTTCTTCTCAGAAATTAACCAGCTAGGCCCAGTCCACGAAAGTGTGTGTGTCAGTAAATCTTGGGGCAAGAGTCCCCTGGAAGCACAGTCTGCAGCATTGTCAGCAGAAGGCACATGTCTCCACTGGACCATTATCGTGCTCTCTTGAATATGAGAGACTCTGATTGCCACAAAAGTTTTCAGACGATGAGGAGGAATCCTGATCCAGGCGAGGACCACTGTGGAGTCACACCATACAGTAATACAGCTAATGTGGATACATTCTGAAATGGTTGACATTACTGACTCAAGTAACATAATGGGTAAATGTGCAGCCTGCAATTCAAGTCAAGGAAGTGTGAATGTTTTTAGTGGTGCAACACATGATTTGGCCAGCAGTAGGTGTGTCTTCACCCCACCTTGATGAGCAGTACGTAGGTATACAACAGATGTGTAACATTCATTGGATGCATCGCTAAAGCCATGAAGCTGATATTCTGACTGCGATGCTGACACGATATGAGGTATTGACAGTTTGCTGAGAACATCCAGTTGACAGATGAAAGCCTGACAGTCCACCAGCAGATCTCGAGGTGGAGCTACATCCCATGACATACCCAACAGCCAGAGTGTTTGGAGGAAAATCTTAGCTTGAATTACAACTGGAGTAAGCCACCCTAGTGGGTCATACAACCTAGCAATATCTGAAAGAATAGCTGCTCTGGTGACTCTTGTGCTGGCTGATTGAATATTATATGAAAACACACCCAACCATGAGCCCTACTGGAGATCAAGTACCTTAATCACTTCACTATTTTCTTGAAAGCTAAGTGGACTCTCTCGGTGGTTTTCTGGTACTGAATCTAAGACAGCTTGGCTATTACTGGACCATTTTATTCATTCAAAGCCCCTCTTGCTTTAAGAGATGTATCAGTTCATGCTGCAACTTGAGGGCTTCTGCAACTGATGCCGAACCTGTCACGACATCGTCATAAAATATGTCTTCCATTACGACCTTAGCCGCCTTGAGATACAAGCCACCTTCCTCAACTGCAAGCTATTGTACGGCTCTCATAGCCACGAAAGGAGCTGCTGACACACCGAAGTAACAGTGTCAAGTTGGAATTCACATATTGGCTGATCAGGGGACTCACGCCACAAAATTATTTGATAAGATGCATCCTCTGGATGTACGTGCACCTTTCGATACATTTTACAAACATCTGTGGTCATTACAGCAGGATGAAGATGGAAATGTGTAATAATGTCCACAATGTCACTCTGAAGTTTAGGCCTAATCAGAAGAACATTAATAAGAGACTTTTCAGAAGTGGAGGCCGCTGAAGCAACAAACACCACTCTTAACTTGGTGGTTGATCTGGATTCTTTCAACACATAGTGGTGTTAAAATAACGCGGAGAGAGCCCTACTCCATTCTTAATTGGATGCATGTGTCCAAGGTGTTGATACTCGTGTAAAAAATTGGAATAGTCCCTTTCAGTTTCTGGCTGACTATGCAATCTGCATTCCAGTTGATGCAACTATTTGACCGGCAAGCTGTGGGAATCTCCTAACTCTGGTTCCTTTTCCTTGAAAGATAATCTTAGGACATATCTACCATCTGGGTCTCGCGAATGGATTTCAACAAAGGACTCTCACATTCAATATTTTCTGGGCTACAATGTTGAACAGAAGGTACTTCTTCGCTCTCCCAAAATTTGTGGATGGTGTCTGTCAGGGAAGCCTCAGACAGTACAACCAGAGAAACAACACTACTGGAGGCAGCAGCTTCAGTCTGACTGACTTTACCAATTAGAACCCAACCAAAATTACTGTGAAAGCAATGGGGAACCCATGTGGTTGTTTGGTACCGCCCACCATCAAACACATCTGGTTATACATCAGCACTCAAAAGAAGATCGATTGTCCCTGGAGTATGAAACGATGGGTCAGCTAATTCCAAATGACAATACACATCCCTCATGTGGTGAGGAAGTGGGATGCTGGGTAATTTGGAGGCTATATCCTACAAAACCAGTACTTTAGTGATTAGTTGAGGCCCTTATTCACTAGTAGCAGGTGTCAGAACACAAGTGTAACAGAACCATTGTTTGCAAGAACTGAGCCAACCCCACACCAGGAACACGAGTCCTTTGGCGTTTTAACCCTAGCTAGCAGACACACTCTTCAGAGATGAATGAGCTCTGTGATCCTAAGTCAAGCTACACTCGAACCTTTTGTATCGTGCCACTTAATCTTTAACACTAACGACTGCCGTACCTAAGACGACAGTTGCTGACACATCAGTGGAAGAGGTAAGTGAGACTAAAACTCTGGTTTCCTCATTGGGAATGGAAGTGACTACTTCTTGTTGGTTATTAGAAATATCTGAAGTTTGCTACACTTGATTTGGAAAGACAGCAGTGTGAAGAAGGGAGTGGTGTCTCCTACAATAGATACAGTTTCTCTTTGACTTTCAATCTTTCACCCTGTGGCTCTGCAAACAGTTGAAACACAATATCTTTCGTTACAGCATCTCTATTCTCTCATCAACTGACTGACCATTGAATGTAGGACACTTGTGAATTCGGTGTGCACCCTTACAGGTTATACAAATATCTTGTTCCGCAGTTGCCAAGAATGACGCTTTGATGTTTGTGTATGAAGTTACAAAATTCTTAGTTGTTGATCGTGCACAAGTGTACCCTGATACTAAATAGTTAGCCATCATCAATGCCTTACAATATGATTCTAAAAATTCGAGAAGCTGATCAAGTGTGGGCATCTGTATTGTTTTATGGGCAACTTCATACTGGACTCTTGTATCTGGATCAAGCTTCAGTAACATAAAATTTAACAACACAAAGCTCCATTCATCCACTGGCAGCTTTAGAACTCTAAAGGCACCCAAGTTCTCCTTAAGAATATCTACCATATTCTGCAAATTGTCAGGAGAGACAGCATCTAAGCGAGGGAGTTGCATTATATTTTCCCAATGCATCGTGGCTTTTGCTCTGACATTATAGTACCTTTCAGTTAATGTTTGTCATGCTAGGTTATAATTATCCTCAGACAGTGGGAGAGCTTTAATAAGGTTGTATGGCTCACCTGAAACTGATGTAAGGAGAGAATGGTGCTTTTCCACCGCAGCGAGGGCCTTGTTGTTATGTAACAGCTAGGTGAATAAACCATAAAAGGTAGGCCAGTCTGTAAGCAACTCCTTAAAGGTAGGCAACTGCAATTTTGGTAACTTAACATTGGATGAAGCTCGGCCGAGATGACATTGCTGTTCGCTTCCTACTTTTTTAATCACAACAAGTTTGTTGAAAACTTCCTGTATTCTATAGTAGGCCTCGTCAAACTCCTCGAGCCCCCTATCGCTGGTTTGAGACTCTGCAACTGACCCAGTTTCCGATACTTGAAGAGCAAGTTGCAGATGACTTTCCTCGAAGTCTGTTTTCAGTTGCTGCAAATCACAGCATGTTGCTTTGAAAATCCCGCCCTACTCGGACTGTTGTGTACTTCATCGGCTAAGGTCAGAAGTCTGTTTATACGACATTTCATGAGGCGCAAACGTATCTTCAATTGCGGTTGAAACATTTTAACAATTTCTCGTCATGGTTCGAATAAATTGCCGGCCTGGTGAAAACATGAACAATTGCAGTTATTGTTGGTATACCGCGCGACTAACCTGAAAAAAACACTCGTTCAACACGAATCACCAGAATGATAAATACGAAACTTATTGTATAACAGAAATATTGTTATTAGTATTTGTATACATAACCCCCATGGCGCGAAACGAAGTAGTTTCAGTACCCCACCATGTCAGATTCCGCACACAAAGAAATACCGAAAACAAATACCGCAAATATAGCTTAAACTTTGTTAAGGGACTCGAATAATGAATATCTGGCCCGGTGGACCAAAAATGTTTCCACACAATATATTTTGTAACACATTCCAGCAACACAGAGTAGTGGTAACTAACTGTTTTCATTCATAGATGGCATCACAAGTCAAGATGGCCGCCGGCCATGGTACTCGTAACAGTTGGGACCAAGTGTGAATTTGAATCCAAGTACATATACTAATTGACACAAACCAAAACAAACCTAAACATCGGCCATTTTTCGCTTAAAATTTCCCTTTTTTCCTTTAACATTTCCCATTTTCCCCTCAAAAAGCACCAAGACCCTCATTTGCAAAGACCGAGTCCCCACTCTCTTTCTTTTATTACAAAAACTAGCCGCTAGAAGCATTTGGGGACTCCTTTTTACCTGTGACCCAGACAATGGCTTATCGCCTTGGCCCTGTGCCCGTGACCTTGAATGACCATGAAAGAGAATAAATTTAAAAAAATACCAAAAAAAAAAAAAAAACTAATAACTTAAAATTTTATAAAAAATACTTTTGAAACATTATTTTAAGAAATTATTTAAAGATATACATGAAGGAGGTCCAGGGTTCGATAACAGATGGATCGACTAAGCTCCCGACACGACCGGCCCTCGTCAGGTCGGCAAGTGTCCATCTCGTTCGCCATGTAGGATGTAGGTGACCTTCCCCTTGACCTTGACACCACTCACCTTTAAACTTGAAAACCCCAAAAATTACAGAAAATCTAAGGAAAATTAATTAAAAATTGGGGTAAAAATATACTCATGTAATACGACTGCCACCTCGGATCCAGGTTATCTTGACCTAGACCTTGGATGACTTTGAAACCAAGACTATTGGAAAATAGTTTGAAAAATTCCCCAAAAACATAAAAATTGCTAAAAATCATTTTAGAAAATGTAAAAAGTTTATTAAAATATGATAATAAATTTATAAAATACCTAAACGTCGAATGTTCAGGCTTAGTGGGGAAGGGGGACTGAAACCAACCAGCCTCCATAACATATTACTTTACTATCATATTAACTCCAGGTGACCTTTAACCTGACCTTTGACTTTAACCTCATGACCTTGTTTGACCTTAAATGCAAAAATCACAAAGTTCTCCAAAAATAAATATAATAATCTTTCATAAATTATAAAAATTATAAAAAATTATAATTTGAAATTTTATTTTAAAAAATTACAATTCCGAAGGTTTCTCAGCACCGCATCCAGCAGGCGACTGATCACCACAAATTATTCTCATTGGTTGAGATTACTTGTGCACACTTATCACACACCTCCACCCCCTCCCCCTTAAAAATCGGGTTCTTATTTATTTATTACTCACACTCGTTCTATCCGACACCAATGTTTCTCATCGGTTAATAAGTCGACAGGGCTCCACCTCCCTTACCTTTGCTCATTCTGCCCAATGAACTCCACCCACCATATGCATTTTTTCGTTTATCATTTTTTTTAAATTTATTTATTTTTATTTTCATCACCTAGTTGATGCTAGTGCATTAATTATCGGTTTCGCAACCAGACTAGTTGCCGATTTAGGCACCTTATAAGTGGTTTTGGACCTTGACATTGGACCTAGATTACCATTAACCTAAAATATCAAGAAAAAATTACAAAATCGACAAGATCCGTAATATCGAGGGAGGAATCATATTATTGACACCAACTACCATCTTGGATTCAATTTTGCTTAGTCACTTTTCTAACATGCTGAGTCATTCCTTCCAAGCTGTGCTCCATCCACCATCTTGTATTTTATCTATGCTTTGTTATTCCATTACAGCCATCATAGTTTCCATCGCTACCATCATCTTAAATGTTTCCCACATACTTATGTTGCATAATTCCATGTTATCCACCTATGAATTAATTTGCTTAATCTACCAGGCAAGCCCAGCGAAACAAACATTCTTTCATGCTCTGGTATGCCCTGTTCACCATCTTTGATTTCGTTTTTTTTTTTAAGTTACCTCCTTTTCATGCCCTATATTCCATACTTGATTTAATCACAGATGTTAGATGTTATAAATGCACTACCATTCCATCTCGATTTAGTAGCTTGCTGATTACTCGGTCACCTCGAACCACCATATTGGATTACATGACTTCTGCAATCATTGATTATAACATATAATCTTGTCCTTTAACCATCAAGACCTTCCATTCAGTTCGTCACTTATGTTTACTAGAAAAATAACTCTAGCTTATTAAAGCAGGACCAGGCATGTAGACATTTATGTAGGACCACTCTTCACCATTAACTGTACAGAAGAAGGTCTGGCCAGTCTAAATTCAGCCTTCACCCTCCCCTCCCGCCATGTCTCAGGGTCAAATTTATAACACTTCAACAGCTTACTACCAAGACTGCTACATCCAACAACATTAAAATGTATTACTGTATTAATATGCTCTTTTTTGTATGCTTCAGCATATACCTTTGCTACATTATTAATGATTATGCACATACAGCGATTGGCCTACATAAGAAATATTGAAGTAATAACTTTCACAACATATTTTTTCCACATAAATTCATTTACTTTTATTATCATACTCCCTTACAGTATCGGCTTGCAGTGGCAGATCTGAAAACCAAGGCTACCATACTCCCTATATCAAGGAAAGTAAGCATGCTAGGATAAAGTACATCAGTACTAGCGAGAAATAAAGCAACTTTAGTTATTCATTGAAAACCTTTTTTTATGTAGGTCAGATTATAAACATAAAAAAACTGAATTCCCACATTTTCCATACTATATCTTTCCAGCAACATGCTCACTTTTCACATAATTAATATAATCTGCTTATACGCAGCTCGAGACAGACTATGCTAGCAAGCATCCAGCCATAACCCTTAGCCATATATTCTTTTTCACGACAAAGTTTTTATTCAAGGCCTTTACAGCCTTTGGAATGCTATCAAAGTTGCACAGCACTTCATTTGCAGTCTTCAATGCCTGCCGGCTGATTTTTTCATCCAGAGGCTGAGGCTTTTCATAGGTACACTCCAGCCCAACATTATATTTTATGGGACCTTCTTCTACTTCTTCTATTAATTTATTTATTATCCTTTGTTTAATGTGATCCAAGTATGTAAATATGTCCAATTACACAATCTTTTTTAATATCCTTGGATGCTGATTTTTTTAAGGTAGAATCCATTCGATGTGGTAACCGCAATAGTTAGTACAGGATGTTTCTTAGCTGCAATAACTCTGCCTTTACAGTTCTTGATATGTCATTCAGCTTATCACCTCATTTGAAAAGACTTTTACACTCAACACAAATAGTTCTTTCGTACTTCCTTGCCCTTTGGCTGTAGGCAAATACCTTGTCACAGTAACAACATCGATTCCTTGACGAAGTCATCGATGATAGTACAGCTTAAGGTGCTCCATCCAAAGGAGTCGATGACACTTCACACAAATAGTTCTTTCGTGCTTTCTTGCCCTTTGGCTGTAGGCAAATACCTTGTCACAGTAACAACATCGATGCCTTGACGAAGTCATCGATGATGGTACAGATTTCGGTGCTCCATCCGAAGGAGTCGATGACATTCCCGAAGAAGTAGATGGCGACAATGCTGTAAGTGACCCATCTGAAGAAGACGGAAATGCTGTCGGCGTCATGCCCGAAGAACTCGATGGCAATCCTGCTGCAGACAACTCATCCAAAAAAGTCGATCGGGGTTTCGGCGTCACACCTGAAGAATTCGATGGCGATGCTACTGCAGACACGTCGCTCGAAGAAGTCGATGTCACTGCTGGTACCACTCCCGAAGAAGTCGATGGCTTCATCGGTGCCATGTCCGAAGAAGTCATTGACACTTCCATAGATCCCATTAGCTGTTGAATGTCAGAAGAAATTATAGATGTCGAATAACACTTTGACTCAGACGCGAAGACACAGTAACTAGCCGAGACGGTCCACCTTTCACGTCAACCATTGTCAAACTAACCTCTCAGATGGACCCCCCCCCCCTTCACACCCAATCGCTTATAACAATATGCAAGCCCTGTGACATCATGTTGACATTGGACCAATCATATTACGCCAATAAGACATTGTGCGGACATCGATCAGCCAATCACAGAGTTGCTATGTGATTGCAGCTGGCCAATAGCATTCAGGCACTTAGCATCGCACTTGGCACCGCACTTAGCACTGCAATTATCACGAAACGCACCTGAAATGACCTATAATGACACACAACTGACCCATCAATGACCCATAAATGACCAATTATGACACATAAATGACCCATAATGTCATTTATTGGTCCTTTTAGATCTTTAAAGGCACTTTAAAGTCACTGCCTACCTGGCACTTGGATAGTGTTTGAAATCCGCGTTTTTTTTACGAAACCATTTAACATGTACCCATTAGACCAATGTACGAAAAGAAAAATCACTGTAGGTTAAATTCGTATAATACTCTCAATACATCATTCATATTATACAGTAAATGCTATTTCCGAGCCCTCCAACATAGCTAATGGGGGCTTTTTCACCCAGATGCATCTCTTAATATACTGGTCCGAAACATGTGAAACTATTATACGGACCTGCAATGAACTTTGCTGCAGACTTTCTACCAATAAAATGATAGGGTCACCGCTTAAAGTCCCATAGGTACACGCAGCACGACGGAAATGTTGCGCGCCAGTTCTGCGCCTTGCGTTTAGGAGCGATATGCCACTAGGCACGCATGAGAGTATCGCCCTTATCGCTTTCGCGCCTCTATGCCTCAAACGCGCTAAAATCTCCAAGTAGGCGGCCCCCTTAAATTGATACCCGGCATTACAGAGGTTATTGACGGCTATCGTTAAGGATGTTCCAAAGCCAGTTTTTATGAAGCGTTGCAACATGATATCAATAACAAAAACAACATTCATAGTTCCTTTTTAGCCCAAAATTAGATATTGTAACATAAAATTTTAAATAAGAACTGTAAATTAATTTTAAAAAATAATATAACACATGAGCAACTTATTGCAATTTGTCTGATATTCGATACGTTTATCACATGCGGTAAGGGTTTCAGCTTCTTATTACTTAATGCAATAAATTTTGTTTCAAAAGTTAAAACTAAATCACGGGCGAACCACACAAAAAATCCCAAGAAACATTCTTTACGTCCTTACGTCAATATGGTAACACGAAAAAATTTTAAGTTTATATACATTTTTAGCTGCAACCTAATGCATTAATTTTGTTAAATTTAGAAATTTGTGCGAAAAAATATATACCTACATTTAAAATCCCTGAAGTTAATTCCATACTTTGTCATATTCTTTGTTGCAGAATGTTATTTCACATCTCAACGAAAAATAATGTATTATATGGTAGAAATTCAGAAAACAACATTATACTCCTGAACGCCGTTAACCGTTAACTTGACTGAGTTCTTCACTATAACACAGAATAAGTATGTATAGAGAAGCGAAATTGCGTGGCGGTTCCTACGATGTAAGCGAACTCGTCCGCTCATTGGCTGCATGAAAATCCATCGGAAGCAGGCCTCGAGTCTTATTGGCTATTGCGCGTTATCGAACATACCCTATTGGTCTACCTGCCATCTGGAAAGTCAGTCTCCGGGATCTGACTGGCGAACGACGTTCAGCCATATTCCCGGTCGGGGACGTCATTTTTCTGGCGTGCGCGGTGAGAGTTCGTAGTTTGCCCGACCATTTCGCTTCTGCATTCGCTAAATACTTTGCGGCCAGACGGCACGACGGGGAAATGAATGCGATTGTAGAGCTGCCTTGTTTTGGGCCAGAACCTACTTCCGAAAACAACGAAAGTAAAAAAGCTCACGGCTTTGTGCCTTCCAGACCTCAGTGTTCTTTACGTTCAGCGTTAGCTGGGCGCGCACGAGTGTGTGTGTGTGTGAGAGAGAGAGAGAGAAAGGTGGGCACCAGGCACGCACACAGCCACGAGCATCGTGGGGCACGTCCCTAGGGAAGCGAGGAGAGGAAGCTGAAATATTGACGATGGTATCCGTGAGGGGAGTCGAACCCAACCTGGCGCCGGGAACGTCGGACAAAAGGTGCTTGACGTCGCACAGTATTGCTGGGAGTGCACCCTGCCCCCGCGGGTGCACTCCGCACACAAGTACTATTACAACAGTTATGACTCACTACTTTTACCCGTTACTTCGGGCGCGTGTTTATAGTGATAATGATTTTTTGTAACACTAAGCCCCATTATATATATGTGTGTGTGTGTGTATAAGCGGTATATTTATACTTTTAGAATAGCTTATGAAATATCACCCCATTCACGATGTGTTTTGGTTGTTTCCTTATGTTATGTATCATATGCGTTTTATACATATGTTAATTTTAAAGTTTCTTAGTTTTGATTAAGCTTAGTCTTAAATTTTATCTATAAGTTATTATATTTCGTTTATAATTAATACGATTTCAGACATGATAAAATTAGGCGTGTTGGTAATTCCTTGTAATAAATAGTTCTCATGCGAAATATTTTTTTTAAACTAAGTGCTCATCAATGCTGTGCGTTGTCCCTTTGGTGTAATGTTATATATACTTGGTTAAGCTTTGTTTGCATGCAGATAAGGAATAACATATAGCCGATATTACACGATACATGCTGCCGTACTTGATCTTGTACATGCTTCTACAAGCCCTGGTGCACGAGCTCGTATGCCAGCCGCTATATGAGCCGCCATGGAAGATTCATTTTACACGACAGCAGTTCGCGTACTAGCATTTGGCACCCTCGGTGGGTGCGCAGTGCTATTTTAACCCCATTCGTAGAACTGCTACAACTTAGTAACTTTCATAGGCCTATGAAAAAACTGGCTAGCACATCTTAATATTTCTATATTACTGTTCGTCTTTTACATAAATTAATTGCTTACTAGTATAGTTTCATTCATTTTCTTGAAAATGACGTGAAGTTACTAAGAGTACGAGTGTTATTTTTTAATTGTGACGAAAATTATTAACGGTTTACTAAATGTAGCAAGTTATTGTCAGCATGCAATATTTTAAGAAAAAAAGTGTGCGTGTGACGGAGTTTCGAGCTCACTTCCATATGTAAAACTTTATCACGGACCTCATGACTTTACCACCGCACTATATCAGTTCTCACTGTAGCTTGTTGTCATTTAATATAGCTTATCAATTTTTATTTTTAAAATAATATTTTTATAGAATAGGGAGTGTTTTAAGTATTTAGGGCGGTTTTAAACAGTAACTAGAAGTCAGAGGCGTATCCAGAAATTTTTCCGGGAGGTGGAAGGGGGGGGGAGGGGGGGCTGATGAGTATTAGTATTTTCACTAGTAGTACATTGTTCACAAGTCACAGCGGAATGATAGAAAAGGAACGGAGGATAGAAACTATTTATGTAAACTCGCTCATATATACACACAAATTTACAATAGATCAACACAATAGTCATGTGTTTATTCCGAAAACGAAGTTTTGATGTATAAGATGTAATCATATGTGTGGTTAGTAACAATTAATAAATATGATTGCCATTTTAATATAGGATGTAAAAATGTGTGTGTGTCATGTGGGTAGTAACAAATATATAAATATAATGATTTAAATTTTGATAACAGGGTTTTAAAAAACATGTGTCATTTCGTGTGGGGGGGGGGGAGACCTGCAGCCCTCTCAGCGGCGCCCCCCCCCCCCCCCATGGATGCGCCTCTGCTAGAAGTTGTAATTACCAATATTATTCGTCTTTGTTGTAGTTTAGATCTGTTCCAAAGAGTTTACACCTCACAAATGTATAGACAAGATGGGAGTGTCCTTTTTGGTTTCTCCATCAACTCGTTTCTCGTAGTAGTCACGGGGAGCGCCCTACGCTCTGAAACTGCGACGTGATTGGCCAGGTATGAAAGCCGGTGTGGAACCTGCCACGAAAAATAGGACGTGCCCTATTACCAAATCTACTATGAAATCAGTCCGTACAAGGCAGGAAATGCCATGATGGGTACCGTACTGGCCAGTATAACGACCGCTACGGTAGGACCTTGCAAAAGCGTTTACAGAATCTGGCATCGTGTAATATGGCCTTAAAGGTAGCACCTTAGCACGACTTCAGAAAAGGTGGAAGTATCCCAGAACGGACTATGTGTTAACTAGCAAACTATTAGGTATAACAAGAGACCCGAGAATTTCGCGGGCTCTTTTCTAGACAAGTTGGAATTCACACATATGTACGTTCATGTTACGTTTGTAATTGGTCGACGAGTTTTTTGACACCTCAACTACCACAACAATCAACCAATAAACAGTTGATATCTCTTTGAGAGTAAATAATACTCTAAAGTCTAACCTACAGGATCATTGAACTCGCGAATTTCTCGGGTCTCTAGGTGTAACACATATCAAAATACAGCTTACCTTGTAACAGTTCACCACACGCCGCTGGTGCATATTTTAATAAATTACAACATATCTCGAGGGGAAATTATCATCTTCATCGACTTTCGTCGCATACAAGTGGTGTAAAATGTTACCTCCAAAATAGAGTATTTTCGGGAGACAAGAAGTTTCAATAACTTGGAGACTCTTTCTCCAAAATTTGGCAAGACAGCAGCAAAATTTGACGCATGAAAAAGTTTTGAAGCTAATTTCAGGTAGATCGACTGACTATCGTCCGAAGTACGGATGGAAAACTCCATTGTTAGAAATAACTCGTTGTGGACGGGACCAAACCCACAAAATTCGTAACTCAAGTCGGGAATATTGAGAGGCCAAACTCGTTCAGTGTATGAGTGAAAGCTGACGAATAGTTCACGATTTGTTCAATTTTGTAATGCTCTTCTGACCTTACATTCACCTCCTACAGTTGTTGTACAGCAGTCAAGTTTCTCGTGTAGTAACCACATATTTGATGGACTCTTATTAATAAATATGCTGTCGTGTGGTGGGTTTGCTCGATTATTTAATGTTATTAAAATAAGATGTTTTACCTGAAATTTACCTTCGGAAATATTTTATGAAGATTATCCAAAGTTGATGAGCTCATTACCATCATTCAAAAATAATTATTAACTACATCGCAAAAAAAAAAAAAAAAAAATTTTACCCTAATGAAATGGTCGCATAGAACTTTTGTAAATATACAACGTCTCCTTTTGTCATTTAATTGTTTACTTATGACAGCATCGCTCACATGGGTAAAGATAAAACAATTCTTGTTGTTACGACTATTCAGTAAACGCTAATATCGCCATTCTACTCACGATGAAGGTTTGACGGCCCTACCAAGTCCGTAAAAGGGACGGGAGGGAAGAGGTTTGGGCGGCTCTTAAAATCTAGGTCTTGAGAGCCGATGTGGGTGAAGTGAGGTGAGTGTGTAGCAGCGCTGGAATGAAAGGGCGGGGGAAACTGGAGATCTCTGAGAAAACCCGCCGACCAGCGGAATTGTCCCGCACGATCCACACTTGCGAAAATCCGGAGTTAACTGGCTGGGGATTGAACCCGATTTGCCTTGGTGGGAGGCGAGCAGTCTAACCGTACAGCCACCGTGGCCCCAGGTCCATAAAATAATGTGCGTTTAAAAAATTTAAGTTTGAAGAAGTGCCAGCTGATACCGTTGAGACATTAGCAGACACGATGCTGACATTTGTGTCACACGTAATAATATTTAATTCCCAGCTGTTGCAACAGCCATTTCGCCAATTTCGAGTCACATTTAAACTCTGCAGTATATTCCATGAAACACCTTTTAGACTTTTTGCCTGTTACTTCCAGGCTATTTATTTTTAAAAGAACTAAAACAGAATTACCGTGTTGGGTCACCGAGTGAAACAGTTGTACTGAAAATGGCATGCTCTTACTAGCTACACGGGCAACTGTGCTTAGAAGATTTAAAATCATTTGCAACAGAGGCAAGGGTTGACCTTACTGCCATTTTCTCTCTCTCTCTCTCTCTCTCTCTCTCTCTCTCGCTCTCTATCTATCTATCTCTCTCACTCACTCACTCTCTCTTTGCCACACGCGGACACGCTAGCACACAGACCGAGACAGGTCACTTAACGTCACGAGCAGACAACGCTTTTTTTCTGATGAATTTGTTACTAACGACGCTGCACGATTGGTAGAGACCTGCAAAATTCGCGTTATTATTTGGGGGCACGTTAAACTTTAAAGACGCCAACTTTTGCAGTACGTCTGTCATTGGACCATACAGTATCTGACACGCCCTGCGTAACCGCTGCGCCGATCATTGAACACTTCACAGTTGTGTGCCCCAATCACGTGCGGTTCATTTAGAAAGGGCGTGGCTCGACATCTACGCAGCAGCCAATGGAAAAACGACGCCAGCTCCGGTACACACAGTAATGTGAAGTGCAGCCTGATGCAAAATAATAACTCGAATTTTGCATGTCTCTAGCGATTAGTATTTGTCTCTAAGGACACATG
Organism: Dryococelus australis; assembly: GCA_029891345.1. Classification (NCBI taxonomy): domain Eukaryota; kingdom Metazoa; phylum Arthropoda; class Insecta; order Phasmatodea; family Phasmatidae; genus Dryococelus; species Dryococelus australis. The sequence continues at coordinate 111,827,137 of CM056995.1, forward strand.
TACACGACAGCCTACTAAAAAACTACTAAGTATGTTTCAACACTCTCTGAGCTAGGTCCTGGTAAGCAAGGAATATAATAGCTACCTCCTTTTAGGGACACTGGAAAATATCGAAAATTGTTTGAACAGACATATACTTCAAAACACTGTAGCGTATTAATCCTTTTACGGTTGGGTGATGCATCTTTTACTCAGATTAGCACCATCAAGACCAAACATCAAGGTGCAGTCCTAAAGTGTCATAATACTCAATCGCCTAGTGAAACGGCAAAGCAGCGTCATACGTACGTCGTCAACCAACGATGAAAGAAAACTGTCTAACATGTGCGTAGTACATTGAGACGTATGAAGAAGTAATATTCCCCCCCCCCCCCCCGGATAAACCATCATCTCTAACCATTTCATATCAACAATTACTAGCTGCCGCCTTGTAACAGCCACAACTCTTGCGTGTGGTTATGATTAGTCTTACGCAAAAGTGCTACTTTGTAGAGTTCCCAGATCAGTGATATATATATATATATATATATATATATATATATATATATATATATATATAATATACTAGCGGACCCGACAGACGTTGTCCTGTACATATGTCTTAAATCTCTCTCCCTCTCTCTCCCCCTCTATTTACCGAATTGTGAATATAAACCATTCTCGAATCCACTTGAACACACACAAAAAATTTCATCAAAATCGGTCCAGCCGTTTAGGAGGAGTTCAGTGACAGACACACGCACAGAAGAATTATATATATAAAGATATCAGTTATATCACTACTTTATTTCAAAATTAATAATGTGGCGTATGGCTAGTTAAACGACCTGGCAGTACGCAGTTGTACTCACTTCTGTCTGCCTTCACCTGTCAAGGACACAAATTCTTTGGTCTTACATAATTTACTTCATAATGATGACTAAAATTTCCGAACGCTATATAAACGATGATGAAACAAACTTTTAAATCATCGTACTAGGTGATGTGTTTATGCGTCGCATGGATTAATTACTTCCGTTTCTTTGCGATTATCATTATTTATCGTGTTTTTGTATTAAAGTTATCATTCACTCTGAAGTTTTGAGTTTTCGGTTATTGTTTACAACACTGATACGCAACTAGTATCCTTGATAGTTTTTATCACAAAAACTATGCTCCTTGAGCTGCAAGCAGAAAGTCACTTTATTCTTCCGTTACGACTGTTTAATCAATCCATTATTTAAAAAATCAACTTTATTTCAGAATTCAAAATATTTATTTAAAGAGGTGCGATATGAAAAACTAGTTACATTTTATGACAACATTTCAGCCGGTCAAATGGCGTGGTTCATGTCTGAGCCTTAAGAGCTAGGAGATGCGGTCAACTTTTCAGTTTGTAAGCCCGAAAAGGATTCCAGGGCGATGTATCGATGCGACTTGGAAATAGGAACTTTTCATCGCAAACAGCATGAACATTACAAGAACTTTCGCAATGAAAGAAATGCACTGCGTACGACGTAATACGTAAGAATATTTCGCGATTTCACTTTTCATTTATCGCGTGTTTAATTTCGACTTTTCCCTCAGTAGTGAACGTCTCAATTTCGCACAACTTTCTCTCCCGTACTTTGTTTGCAGACATCGCGTAGAGAAACAAAGAGAAATGTCATCGCAGGAGGCGGCGGAAGAACGTCCGACGCGGGATTAATTACAATTAGCTACACCCCCTCCCCCCCCGCCGAGATTATTTTCTTCCCCCCGTGTTTGTGGCACGGCGATACGGGCGACAAAAACACGCGCGACCAGTGCCCTGCCGCCCTTAAGCGTAAGGCGGTGAACTTGCTGCGTGCAGGGCTTCCGATGTCACGCCGTCCTGTGCAATTGAGATCCGTAACATTAGGATTTATTTATACAGGCGATGAAAGCCCATAGATTAAACTACGAATATACAGTTTTATTTTTCTCCTACGTGTTAAGTAAACTGTGAAGGACAGCTCTCAAACGCGATTTACAACGATTTTCACGATTTATTCTCTTAGAATTAATTTAATATTATAAAAAACCAACACTGTATGGGTTTATATATATATATATATATATATATATATATATATATATATATATATATATATATATTGTGTGTGTGTGTGTGTGTGTGTGTGTGTGTGTGTCTATATACACTAACACACACATTACTGGCTAAATGTATTCCAAGTACATATATTTGCTGAAATACACGTAAAGGCGATAAACAACGATTGCACAGAAAATATGTCCGGACTACCAACTCTTAAGGTGGTTCCTCACCTGAAGTTAAGATGGTTCCTTACCCCGAAGGACCAATATAGCTCGGTGGATACAGCATCTTCAAGAACATGATTTTCAAGTACAGCGCAGATCTGGGTATCTTCACATCAATGCAGATGCACTTTCTAGGAGACGATGTGAGCCAGTTTGTCGACATTGCGAATGCCAGGAAGACAAGAGTGGCGAATCACTGAGGATACAGAGGACAAGAATTCAAGGTTATCTATCTCGTGATGGGATACCTATAATTTATTCACGTTACACTGAGCACTTATGAAAGCCCTGTTTAAGATCTACTTGTATGCACGTTGTGTATTCTTCCGCCTTATGTAAAATGTACATTGCCGTGGGCGTCATCGCTTTATTCATACGTCGGTTAAGTGAAACTGTGAAATTATTAGAAAAGTAAACGTTTGGTAAATCTGCTAATTTTTACACACTGATGCATTACAAAAAAAAACAAAGCGTAAGAAATAATTTAGACTATCACAAATGGTTACCTAACACTTTTTATTCGACGTTGACATATGTAATTACTTCCGAACCATCGTTACCAACTCTACCGCACGCATTTCACTCAGTGTGCCCGTTAAAATATATGCAGGCAAGGGCAGTGACTTATTTCTAAGGTTGACTTCAAAAGTGCTCACTTTATTGTGAACTACCTATACCTGGGGTGATGAAGGTGTTAGGAAAGATCAGGTAGGGCAATATTGCCACGCGTATCAAGTACGTCATCATAGCGGAGATAAGAAGTATGGATCTTGAGAGCCGACGAGAACGAAACGCGAGTGTCGGCCAGCGCCGGAATGCAAGGACGGTGGGGAACGGGAGATCTCCGAGAAAACTCGCCGAACCAGCGGCATCGTCCAGCACGATCCCCCACGTGGGAAAAATCCGGGAACTGACTCCTCCGGGAATCGAAACCCGGTTTGCTGTGGTGGGAGGCGAGCGCTTTGACCTGTGTCCCACAGCGGCCCCCTTCGGTCTCGCCACTATAGGCTGTTCACGCTAAAGTGAGCACTTTTTAGGGCCCTCCTAAATTTTTCCTTTCATCCTATTTCCATTTTCCTGCTGCTTTCTAATATAAACATTGCAATGCGACGAATAAACACAGTGTATACATATCACCACCCTCAAGATTTTTTGCCTGATGCTGCAATAAAATATATTTATAGTGGTTAAATCCTGTTGGAGGGGGGGGCTTAAAAGTACTCACTGTACTGTGAACAGTCTATAAGCACAGGGTTCTATCCTCTTCGTACTGCATGTACCTACGAGACTCTGAGCGGCGGACGTATCATTTTATTGGTCGTAAGCGCGTATAACATTTCAGCGCAGTATCATATCGTAGTACTGCTTCTGTTCGGGTAATACATTTTAAGATACAGCAGTCTGGAAATGCCCTGTTTTTAACGACGTTGGACAGCTACAAAATAACATTTATAGGATTTTTATTTTCGTAGGTGAACCGTATTTCAAACTTGCTGCAACGCGGTTCAAGAACCAGGTCAGCTATAACGCCTCAAATATAAGCTTGCTCTTTTTAGTCTATTTTCCAATGGAGAGAAAGGCTTATTAGATCAATTTCCTGTTTGCGTGTCTGTGTATGTATTAATGTGTGTAGGTGTGTGTGTCTGCAAGTGTGTTTGAGCATGCGTGTGTTCCTCTTTTTCAATTATTTAACGCGTCGAGCGAATTTCAGCAAACTTAGTAAAGACACCCGAAATTTGTAGTTTTCGGCCACATCGGACACTTACTTTTAGAATGACGGCCTTTTAAAAATTTAGGGTAATACGTTATATCTCAGAAACCATTAAACCGATTTAAATTAAATTTTGTACACTAGAAGAGCAAGTGAGCATTAAATTTTCAGATGAATAATTTTGTTGGTCCGCCATTTTGTAAAGTAGTAGCAAATGAAGAAATACCTTTTTTACATTATATCTCCAAAAATTAAAAAAATTCTTACCCAATTTGGCAGGAAAGAAATACTATGATACGCCAAGCAAACGTAAGTGATTGAACTTGATTACATTCATAGTTTCAAAATGGCGGCCAAACAAATAATTTATATTTATCTGGCATATCTACAATACCATTTAACTAATTTCGACCAAATTTTGTACACTGAATGTATCTAATACAGGGTTCATATATGCCAACAAATCACCACTTTTTTTGTCCGTTTTGGAAGATAGTACCCCATGTATAAATACAGTTACTATGACATATCCCGATAAAAAAAAAAGATTCCTACAAAATTTGGCAAATACTAAGTACTGATGCAGATGATGTTAAATTATATATTACCGCATGTATGACATTTACTTTCAAAATGGCAGCCATATTACCGTATTACTTCAGAATGCTATATCGTCGAAACCATGCAACTTTTTATGCCGACAGGAAATATTACAACTATCATCTGTATATAAATTGAGTTTTCATTCGACATTTTGTAAGACAGCACCATATGAATAAAAAAAACTTTAATGTCATATCTCGGGGAAACCATTAACCAATTCCTATCAAACTTGGCAGGCAAGTAGTACTGTGGCAGATTATGTAAAATTGCATGTTGTAAGTAAGTAAAGCAATTATTTTCAAAATGGCGGAAGTTTAGATGTTTTAGCTTTAAAAGGTGCATCATCGAAACCATGAAATCATTTCCAACTTAGATTTATATGGTTGCAGCAGATATTACAACTATCAACTGTTTTTACACGGAGCATCTTTTGACCGCCATTTTGCAAGATAGCGCCATGCGAATGAATAAATCTTTATGTCATCTCGGGAAACAATTCACCTATTCTTATCAAATTTGGCAAACAATTAGTACTGAGGCAGATAATGTTAATTGGTATGTTTTAAGCATGTCATGCACTTATTTTTTATGGCGACCATATAGTCATTAGAATGCTATATTGTCGAAACCATGTAATCGATTCCAACTTAACTTTGTATGCTGGCAGTAGATATTACAACTACCAACTCTATGTACACGGAACATATTTTGTAAGACAGCACCACGCAAGTTTTTGTCATATCTCGGGAAACGATTCACAGATTTCAAACAAATTTGGTAACAAATAGTATTGCAGCAGGTGGTGCATACTTGTACGTTTTAAGTAGGTCAGACTCTTATTTTGAAAATGGTGGCTAAATAAATATTTTAGCCCAGTATATTTTACTGACGAAACCACTTCCAACTTAACTTTGTATACTGGCAGTACCCATTACAACCATAAAGTTTGTGTATGTAGAGCCTTATTTCTCTGTAATTTTGTAAGATGGCTCCACCAATAAAAATAAATATTTATCTCATATCTCGGAAACAACAAAGCCATTCTTAGAACATTAGGCGAATAATAGTGTACTGTGTTAGGTTATATTATTATATATGTAGTTCTAATCATGACACATTTATTGTCAGAAAGGCGGCTATAAAATAATTTTAGGTTTGTGTACTATTTTTACGAAACTATGTTCTATTTTAACTTAACTTTGTATATTGTTAATATACAAACATCGAATGTGCTACTGCACTACCTTTCTTGTCTTCCATTTATGAAGATCACCACATGATTTATGCCATATCTCTGGGACCAAATAACCGATTTCCACCAAATTCTTCAGACAAGTAGAGCTGTAGTAGTCAATGTAAAGATACATGTTTTAACTAGCTCAGTCCCTTATTTTCAAAATGACGGTCCTGTAAATATTTTTGTATTAGTAATCCCTATCATTCGCAACATTAGACTGATTAAATCCGAAGTTGATGCTTCGCATCCAACTGTAATGCAGCAGATTGCACGCTGGCTTATTGTACGAGGTTTCTGTGTTCAAGTCCAGGGTAAGGTGCGTTTTTAATTATTATAATTTCCTCACTACTTTTGCATTAGTTTCTGGTTTTATTTCTAATATTATTTCTTTCGATGAGAAGTCAAGTCCTACCTACCTACTCCGTTTTAAATAACTTATTTAATCATTAATTGAGCCTATGTTGAAGAAACTAGGTTCATTATTTGTATCAGTTACGTCCTGTTTAGGTTCGCATTTGCTTATATGACTCCCCTACATGTATTTCGGCGTTGTGGTACGGCTCAAGTTTAAGTTCATGAATCAAGTAACAATTTTTTTAAGTTTGATCTCGTGGTACTCCTGCAGCGGGATTTTCCCGCGTTGTGGTCCCTCGACGTTGGGGTACACAGTATTTCCCTCTCCCTTTCGGCTCTGTGGTGAATTCTGCTCTTCGGTATTGTTGTTTTCGGCGTTATTGTTTCTGTTATTTCAGCTTTGTGGTGCGCCCCATCTATAACTAGATGGAATGTTACGTAGTCGTGATAGCTCCCCCTTTCCCCACACCCATTTCACCTGAAATAATTTCACAACGGTGTTACATATGCTACACGTGTCTCAATGACTGTAAATATTTTTCTAAACTAAATTCACCACGCTGACTTCTCCAAGTTTGTCTACTTGTTTTAAACGGCCATTTTGGACTCCTGGCACACAATTATCGGACCATTTGGCTTCATTGTAGTGAAGGTGGCTAAATATTTTCCTGGCAACTATACAGGAATAATATTGCTGACGCAAAGAACACTAACTTCTTGGCTTCGAGTATAGGCTGTTCACGGTAAAGTCAGCACTTTTTAAGGCCTTTATAATTTTTTTCCTTTCATCCAATTTCCATCTTCCTGCAGCTTTTTGACATAAACATTGAAATGTGACAAATAAACACAGTGTATACATTTCACCACCATCTAAATTTAATGTCTGGGGGCTGCAATAAGATATATTTATCAGTGGTTAATGCATGTTGGGAGGGACTTAAAACGTTCTCACTTTACTGTGAAAAACATATATAAAACTTTCTTCATTACATACCAAACATAAACATTGTACATAAATAATTGTCTTCCTTCGCGATAAACTTATGACAGCAGCACTTCGGGTAGGTAGTAATAACATTGCATTGTCTTTAATTATACTTCCTTAGTCGCAGTGAAGGTAAGAGTCATAGCCCTACAAACATCGGCGCAACGTAAGTTGTGTTTTAATTTTTGGGCATGTCGATGGTGATTCGCTCGTGCTATGATCGATCATCAACAATCACTAACTCGTGTGTCATATGTAAATGTTATGAATGCCCAGAATCTGATGACCGGGTGTAAACTGATATGTAGTGCTGCGTAATTCGGCTTACAACTACATCGCAGCGAAACGGACAGGTACAAAATCAACCCCATAAAACTTCCCTGTTCACAAACGTCATGGTTCCAGCAAAGGTGGCAACGAACGTGGAAACAGCTGTCGTATAAAAAATGCGACATTTAAAATCCGTAGACACTGAAATTATTCGTATTCTCTTAAGTTTGTTTCCCGCACGTCACAATGAGAATGTGTAAATAAGTAACATAAATAGTTCCTCACAGTTAAAGAGGGTAGATATTTGCTCAACCAATCAGTCAAAATGGGTTCTCCGGGCAATGCGGCGTTCGCGTGAGAACTAAAACAAAAAAAAAAAACCGAGAAATTTTTATTGTATCTTAATTAACCCTTTGAGGAGTACGCACGTAAATACTCGGGGCTCCGTTTACATGAAAATTCATTTGCTCTTGAAGACAAAGCTCACACTCTTATAGTTTTACTATTTTGCTAGACTTAGTAGAATCTAAGTAAAAGAAATGACATCTAGGCAACATTTCAGTTTTTATGAATGCAAGTGTCCTTTTTAATAATCTTTCAAACGAACACGATGGATTGTAAAACGTGTTACTCCTAACGCAATACACTAATTGGTACATATCCAACGCGTGATTTCATTGGTCGACGGCCAGCCAATAAAACGTTACAGAGTACAGTAGACGTGCCCGGTGTAGCCAGGACGAATAGGATAATGGCAAGTGGAAATACAGATACCAACCAAAATGATGTTGCTGTAGTGTAGAATATAGGCAGCTCACTTCAATCTTGTCGTCAGTACTAGTAAATTTCTGCCATCCTCAAAGGGTTAAGTCTACAAAAGGCTCATTGATGAGTCTTCAAAATAGTCAGTCGAAAGAGAACTGATGTACATAAAAATACATGTTATGTGCGGGTAGTACATTTTTTTTTTGGTCACAGCTCCCCTATTCCAGTTCACACGCTTGTATCTCTATCCAGATGTTTGACCGGATTTACAGCAGCCTGCTTCCAGACTTTCTGCAGTCTCTTCTTACCTCGAGGAGCTTCACCTCTCGTTATCATTTCTCCCCTATCTCTCCCATTCTGCCGTTGTGGTGCATGTATAAAAAATGTGGCCGCGAACACGGGTCTTCGCTACAAAACACGAGGAGGATCCGCCTGGTAATGCTCCATACATTCGATTTTATGAGAATAATATGACGGCCGCACTTTTTTTACTTCTTTTTACAACGACAGTTCGTCTTCGTACAGGATACCGTGTAACGTGCCTGAAACTTAAGCCCCTATCCATAAGATGAGTGTAGCCGAAGAGGATAGCTTAGTGCTTCGTTTGCTCATGATTAGGTTTTGAAAAGAAACGAAAATTTGCCCCAGGGGCTTCTCAAGAAAAAAGAAAATAACTATTTAGACTACCTATTATGTTCGCTGAGCTGGAGGCAACCGTCCAATAACAAACCGTCCTCATTTTTCACTGGTGCCTAGGGCAGTCTTAGAACTCAAGTTTCTTCGCCAAGGAGTACAAAAAGTATTTTTCTTTCGATCCTAAACTAGTTTGCTTATTTTCTCTATGCTTTTTATACTGTCTACGGAAACGGGATTTTTCCCCCCTTATCACTTTGTTATATAGACGGTTCACGGTAAAATGAGCACTTTTGAAAGCCCTGCTTAAGCTCTACTTGTATGCACGTTGCGTATTCGTCCGCCTTATGTAAAATTAACGCTATCAAGGGCCTCGTTCTCAGTGCGCCCGTTATAATATATGCAGGCAGGAGCAGTGACTTTTTTCTAAGGTAGATTTTAAAAGCGCTCACTTTATCGCGAACAGCCTTTAGATAGTTTGCGGTTCATTTATTTATTCTGGTTTCTATTTTCTGTCATTTATTTATTATTACACCTCACGTATAAGCCGTAGAGAGAATATGCGGTAGTGCAGTCACTTTGGCTGCACAACACCAAACTCCGTGCAGCAACATTCAACTTATTTATGCCACCACGACTATCACGAACGACGTGGTTAAGATTTGAGGTTATGTAAAAAATTGCTTTCAGATGTTTTTATACTTCCTATAATCAATTTGTAATGTAGTTCAATTAAATTCAAATTGGTTATTGTATTTTATTCATATCAAAGTGATTGTCTTAAAAAAAATTAAATAATATAAAGAAACGCGTTCATCGAAGTTGACCGTAAGTCTTTGACAGTTCTGTTGGTTTGAGGTAAGGCAAAGTTCGGTACTTAAGCAGAATCCGAAGAATCGGCCTACCTCATCTTTAGTCTATGCAATAAACTACACATTGAATATAGAGGGTAGAGTAAATATGCAAATTGTCCAGCAACCAATCTTAGTGTTCCAAAATTTAAGTGATTATCATATTACGCAGCTGTTAAAACCACGCAAGCTTCCACTAAGTTTAACATAATGTTTATAAAAATAAGCGTTTCAACACGTAATACACTTATGACACAACTGTAATGCAACTTCGGCGTTAATCAAGTCACTAGCATTTTTTTTGCTGCAAAAGTGTATACACTGCAATTCTTTTTGTGATTTTTAATGTGAAATTGTTTTTAATTTTACAAAAAGTAACAGTACGAAAATTTTTCTTGTGACATTCCTAGTTTGTAAAACTATAAAATCCGCGTTTGTACACGCCCATCGCTAATATCAGTTGTAAAAACATCGCGGTCAGCAATGACAAACGTGTTAGTTGACATTTGAATTTTCAACAAACCGTCCTGTGTGATGTGTATGTAAACAAGCAGGCAACGTAACATTCACACACAAGGACACAAGGAAGCACCCTAGAATTATGTTACCTAAGATATTTTCAGCCTATCTCCGTAGGCTACCAACAATAAATACAAGAGACTCTACGAAGATTCATGGACGAAAGATTGAAAGATTCACGGAAATATTGCGAGATTGGTCGAAATATTGACGGAAAGATTGTGAGATTGCACGAAATATTGGAATATGGATGGGAAGATTGTGAAAGATAGGTGGAAAGACTGATAAAAAGATTGTGAGAATGGTCGAAAGATTTGTGGCATGAACGGACAATTAATGAATTGATGATGAAGAAGAGCACAGAAGATAGGATTTTCTATTACCCGAATTGGACTCAAACATTCCAAGTTGCAAGCGTCCTGCCCTGATGGTTTTTGTTAAATTAGTATCAATGACGACGTAGTCAGTTCATCTGGAGTCAACGATAGTACCACCAAAGACAAAGTCATGATGTTGGTCGCAGGCATACCATTAAACGTAAACTTTATTTTCGTACCTACATTCCAATTTCTCGCTGGTCCGAACTGGTATTCGAAATGTAAGACGGAAAGTGTGTAAGAGTGTTTAAGTATCGAAAACCTGTCACATGAGCAAAGAAATAAGTTGCAACATGTACTTTTTTTCACACCAGCAAACGTTTTCTGAGTGACCAGGGAGAAACAAAATTTTTCAAACCAACATAGAGGTAACACCAGGCGAACCATTTCATTGCCGTTCATATCCCATACTGGCTAAGTTTATGCAGGAGGCGGAAGTGCATTTAAAGTTATTTTTTATGTTCATCTGTTCCATCAAATTCTCCAGAGTATTATGTAACACCTCAATATTTATGATTATATAATGAATATTCTAAGTCTTTAAATTTGATTTAAATGCCAAACTTTAATGCAATGTTAAATGCCAAACTTTAATGTGATATGTATAAACTAATGTATTTTGACAGTTGTGTTGTATAAGCTATGTAAGTCTAATGATTATGTATGTTTCCTTTGCATGAGTGTTTGTCTTTGTAACAAGCACTACCTTTTGTTTACTCAAAATAATCGGGCCGCACCAACCGGTTTATCACATTTTATTTTATTGTCATTTTTTCGAACAATAGTCTGATAGAACAAAAAAACCTATTCATTCTAATCTTGAATCAGTGAGAGGCCAGCTACAAAAGAAGTTAGTCCTGAGTATGAATTAAACACTCGTCTAGTCGGTACGCAAATCCGATGGTGTGCGTAAGGAAAAAAGATGGCTCCGCAAGATTGTGTCTAGACGCCAGACGCATTAATACAATAACAGTCAAGGCGAGAGAAAGTCCACGTCCTAATGAGGAATTGTTAAGGCTGTATGACGATGTTAAAGTACATGGGAACCACAGATTTAACGCACGGTTACTGGTGAATTCCGTTAGAGGAGAATTCAAAACAATTCACCGGTTTCCTATTCCGCAATTTACAATATACGGTCCAAGTACTTCCATTCGGCCTTTGCAATGCTGTATCTCAGTTTACGCAGCGCATAAATCGACCACCATAGTCCCTCTAGAGGCACGGATAGGCCGGAGATCCGAGATCTTCGATATGTCTAGGTTACCATCACCTCCGCAGTAGACCCATAAAGAAACCGAAAACAAGACGGAAGAAGTGAAACAAGAGCTATTGGAGTTCGCCCGGAAGAAGTTAATTCTAGCAGCTGATTAACGCCGCAAGTATGCGAAGCAGTCACAGAAGAAGAAGTTAAGTCATGAGCATGGGAATTTATTTCCAAGAAGTTGATGCCAAACTACGTCGGTCCAGTAAAGGTACCTAAAATAATCAACAACAACTGTTATGACGTGGTTGTCCGGACACTAACAAGTTCCTAGGATGCTATAATATCATGGCTCTGAGAGAATGTCAATCTCCTATTACGCAGGTATACAGGAAAAATTTGGAAGACAAGAGCAAACATATACATGCTGAGGAATAATATTGTTGAGTAATTATTGAAGTTTATTGCAGTGAAGAATTATCACAAAATGTGGATTTTACATGATAATTTGTTTATTGGTGTGGAAAGGATTTAATTGGGCGTAACTGAAAGCTGCCAGAATATTAGATATAATTTGTTCCATGTCAAATGTGTATATTGAAATTTATTTCGCCCTATATTGCTTTGTTTGCCACAGAGAATATTTCACTGTAAAAGATTGTAAATGTATGTAAAGAGTTCCAGCGTTTTTCTTATGTTTTGCGTTCTAATGAGGAAAGAATAAAGCCTGTCATAAATGATGGAAGAGATGTTATTGAGAAACATGTAATTTTTATACTCAATCATAAAACCACTAAGTTCATAATAGTAATGAATGTAACCACCGACGGAAAATTCGTGAGTAAATAAATTAATGTACAAATATAGTAATCAAGCAATGCTAAATGATCTATTTTGAAACACATAGTTTATATGTTGAAAGTCTGATCAAAAAGAAATAAAAATTGCAATGAGTAAGCAAACTTCTGACTGCAAGTTTTTTGTTAGAATTAAACGCGAACTTGGAAAAGAAAGACACATGCAAGGTTTCTTTCGTAGGGTCTTCTTAATGAATACATATTTAATTGGTTTGATTAGGTTCTTCATATAACTCATATTTTAGATGTCTTCGAATTGTTTGATTGTTTTTCTTTTAACACGCATATAATTTATGCTCCTGAACTCAGGTTTCAAAAGTAAATTGCTGTATAGATGTAAGATTGATAAACATCAATGAAGTTTCGTGTTTTATTTAGTAATTTTTCTTATGAAAGTAGTATCATTTTTTTGGTGACCTAACATCATTTTCAGATATTTTTAGAAACCGATAGTAGTCAGTTGTGGTCAACACTGGTCTGTACAGTTGTGACATCTTATGATTGCCAATATTGATTAATGAACTTTAAATGATAAAAGAGGTGACATTTGCATGTGAGCTAAAAAAACATTGACTTTAGACAACATATTTTGCCTGAAAGACACTTCTATAAACGAGTGCAAAGTGTGAAAAAAGTAAGATATCCAGAAACATTCAAAAAGTGTTAGCCGAAGAAAACAAATTTTTTTTTTTGTTAAGCCAAGACAAATAGAATACTCATTAACTGAAAAGTGAACGAACTGTTGATAGAACTTGTAATGATAAATAATTTAAAACTTGAACTGGCAAGTTTAACAAGTGTTACAGTCGAGAAGGTTAAGGTGAGGCAGGAGCTACCCGCCAGCTCATCTCATCTGCGTCACCTGAGACGAATGTTCGAGGACTCTAAGATTGATCGGAGCAAGAACGTCTCTGCTGATTATGGCGATTGTGACAATTTTTATTCATAGAGATAAGACATTGGTTCTCCATAATTTGATATTAATACATGTTGTACTTAACAATTTTAAGATACATGGTTAAGCTAAATGAACATTTATTTGCGAAGAGTTGTTTTATTATTATTATTATTATTAAGGTATTGAGTTGTAAATGATGAAATGATATATAATCTTAATTACTAAATTAAGCATTACATTAATTTTGATAAAGTTTAACACAGCTGACTTGTCAGAACTGTGTAAAAATGTAGGGGAACTTCTGTATCACTTTAATATTTATGACTTTATAATGATTATACTATGTCTTTAAATTTGATTTAAATGCCAATCTTTAATGCAATGTATAAATGTTTACCGTATGTTCAATGTGATATGTATAAACGTATTTATTTTGACAGTTGTGTTGTATAAGCTATGTAGGTCTAATGATTATCTATGGTTTCTTTGCATGAGTATTTGTCTTTGTAACAAGCACTACCTTTTGTTTTCTCAAAATAATCAGGCCACACCAGCCGACCTATCACATTTCATTTTTTTTTTTCGAACAATAGTCTGATAGAAAAAAAAACTTATTCATTCCAATTTGGAATCAATGAGAGGCCAGCTACAAAAGAAGTCAGTCCTGAGTACGAAAAATAATTTTTAATATTGGATTGGCAAAATTTGATATTTACGTCGGAGATAGATAATTATTCACGCACTATTGAAATGCTGAGCCTATATATGTTTAAATAAGAAGTAATTCGACATAAGCTGTACGATGAGCCCGGAAAGAACGATTTTTCTAATATGTGTGTTTTTAGTGTATAATCGTTCTTAAGAGCGTGTTTCTATTGTACGACCGTTCTAACATCTGTGTTTCGGCTGCGAGATCGTTCTAACTTGTGAATTTCTGTTGTACGACGTTTCTAACATGTGTGGTTCTGCAAAATGTGGTTCTAAATTGTGTGTTTCTGTTGTACGATCGTTCTAACATTTGTGCCTTATCGGCTCTGAATACCTCGCTGTTAAGAGCTGCCCATATCTCTTCACTCTTCACTTAAAGTATCATGTTAACGTCAAAAAAATTTCATTTTTTCAAGACATTTAATTGTCATCCGAAGAGGCTTGGCTAAGAAACCGGCTTGATATCTGAAATGTAGAATTAGGGCAAGAAATTGATGCTCTATAGACACGATCTATTATACGTTTTGTGTACTTTAATCTCACTGGGCAAACAATCCGGCAAAAGCTCGCGTTTCTTGCTTATTAATATCGTCTTGTCTTTGTACTGGAAAGTGTGGAGAAAATTAAGGTAAATCTACCTTTAATCACGAACACCACGCAGGGTCGTATTTGCAGCGAAAAACTTTCCGTTCAATATGACAACCATACTTAGTCGTACAAGTCAGACAAAAGCAACATAGCTTATCCAAAATATTGCAGTATCGTTACATTTACGCCAATGATTAACGGCACAGTTAGTGTCGCATAAGTGTGTATAGTATTAAACCTTTCGGTATTAACACAAATCAATTGTGATATTTCCGCATTTGACCACAACTGTGCGATTAAGGTCATCATATAAGTAAAAGTTATATTATTATAAATTTAAGACATCAGAGAGTGAACTCACAGTCTACGATAATATTAAGGAAATTAAATTAACAATCGTAGCTATTATATAGGCCTAAGAATTACTATTCGAGATTGTTAGTAGTGTTTTAGACGTCATTTTAGTTATTTATAATTGAACACTGTCAATATGATATCCTTTACGCCAACTATGATATTAAGCAACGTTACAAGATATTAATTTCTTGAGCTGTTACCACTTACAACGCTAATGCATCCCTGATATACATTATTTTATGAGAGAGGAGACAGTTTACAACTAGCAAAATATATTTCCTGTGGATAAAATTCTAATTGGTTTACTGCTTCCTAAATCACTGAGACCAAAAAGCCAAGCTCATGTGGTATGGAGTAAGGACAGATGGTATGAGACCCAGTACCAGCATGATTAATTATTTATGATAACGGAGACTGTAATCATGTGGTAGATTTCTCATTGTTAGCAGGAGATCCCGTAAAAAATGATCTATAACCATGCAATTTAAAACTAAGCTTTTCACTTTCTCTGCTGCTCGTTATAAACAATGCCAACTTGTGTGTGCATATTAATGTATTATCAACTATAATATAGTTTCATGTGTTTAATGAAGTTATCACTTATTAATTGCAATATAAGGTCTAAGTTAGTGTGCTAGCCTTCTCCTGAAGCATTTCCTTGTGTACTGATGAAACTTGGATACTCGTTACAGCTCTTTAACAGTAATTTTGTATCGTGTGTCAAAGGTATCAGTCTAACGTAGAAAGTGTGTTGCGTTGAGCGGAGGTATATTATTATGTCGGCAATTATTTAACGTATGAGATGTACATGTGTGATTATGTTTATTATGAATGTGATACCAGAAACTAATGAGACATTATTTTCTCAAGGATGAATGTCAAAAATAAATTACATTTTTCTAACTGTATTTATTTAACTGGTCACGAATAAGAAGGCCTGAGTGAGTGATATTAATATTTTGATGTATTCTTCCAAAATCCCTATACGAAAGGACTGCTCGGAGACTCGTCATTATTAATAGCGACATGAGATGGCAAGAGAGTAAATTATTTCTACCAGAAATTAAAATGTTTCTGTAAGCTAAAATCAATGTCAGCTAGCAATTATAATTATTACTTCAGATTTTAAACAACAAAATGTGTAGTTATTTGATGACGTAAGGGCTCCTAATTTTTAGTCTTCGTCGTCTGTAGAGCAAACAGAACTCCCCTTATAGGACTTGTGGCAGAAATTTACAAGGTAGGACAAAATTGGGCAGCATGTCATGACTTCTGGGAATGAAAATATGGGTTTTCCGCAATTCTGAAAAAGGCTGTTCTATAATGGCGAAATTATGCATACGCTACTGTAAACCTTCATCGTTTCCGAAATCAGTGTTTAACTTTTTTTTTGCCATAAACACCTTTCTTTAATGAAAGAAGTTAAAAATTATCTTCCCTGTATTACTTATAATGCTTAATATAACATTTTGGTATAATTCTCTCCTTGATGAAGTCAGTTCTCTTCATACGGAACCCAAAATATTTTTATTATATAATTTTTAGAATTTTTTTTTTTTGTTTTTCCTTTAACGAAATTTTTTGCAATTTTTTTTGCTAAGTGCGTGCAATTCTAGGAGATTTATACTGTCACGCTTATTGGATTACTTATCATATTCCTCCTTGCAATATTTCCTTTCAAAATACTCAATTCGCTTTTTGTCAGGATTCAGAGAAATGTGATGCACGTACATTTTTATATTAAAATTCCATGATGAAACATGCAAAACCTTATTTACTCTTTTATAGTAAAATGCCAATGCATGTATCCCTAAAAATTAAAATTTCGTTGGTTTCACGATAATTAGTACAATATTTAGAATGAATATAGTTATGCTAAATAATTACCAAAATTGTACGCGTCTGGAAAATACAATTTTTTATAAAAACCAAAAGTACAATAACTTATCTCTGGAAAAGAGTGAGCATGAATATATTCAAAATAATTTAACTCTATGGAGATTTTCACTTAATATACCTTGCCGAAATGTGCTGCGTTGCATAGAAAACCTAAGTAAATAGAAGACACGAAGGGTTAAACTATTTTAAAACTTTATTCTAGCTTTTTAAAAATATTTGAGTATCTTTGGTCTGAAAAATTATTTGTCTGAAACATTTACACTACCACCAAATTTAACTTATTTGACTCCACAGTGTTGAATAAATCTGTGAAAAAATTTAGCAAATAAGTAAGAACGTAACAGTTCTGTAAATGGCCTTTCAGGGTATCAGAAACTAGACTTCTGGGACAGCCACAGGATATTGTGCCATATTATTACAATACTGTTTTTGGCGAGAACAATTCAAATATTGCTGACGTTCTGTTGAAATAACTATCTGTTCTGTGGGAACAACAGATGCTCTGATAAAGGCTGTTCACGGTAAAATAAGCATTTTTGAAAGCCCTGCCTAAGATCTACTTTTATGCATGTTGTGTATTCTTCCGCCCTATGTAAAATTAACATTGCCATGGACCTCGTTATTGTATCCATGCGTCGGTCTAGTGAAACAGTGAAAGTATAAGGAACGTAAATATTTTACAAATCTGCTCACTGTTAGACTTCGATTCATTAAATATACGCGAACGAAATTATTTAAGTTATTACAAATAGTTACCTAACACTTTTTATTCAAAGTTAAGATATGGAACTACTTTCCATCCATCGTTACCGACTTTGCTGGGCGAATGTCACTCAGTGCGCCCATTAAAATGCATGCATGTGATAGAAGTGACTTTTTTCCAAGGTTCATTTCAAAAGTGCTCACTTTATCGTGAATAGCTTTTAGTGGGAACTATACTCATAGATGCAGATATAATCACAGAGAAGACGACAACATACAGTTTTATTGCATTTACTATCCACTTAAAAATTATTTATATGACTCCAACAACCAACCTGGGTATAATCCCTTATATTATCCGTCTAGATGGATTATGGTAACATCAATTTGGTTTCTATAGGTGGTTCACGATAAAGTGAGCACTCTTTTAAAAAAATCAACCTATGAAAAAAATAATTGCCTGTAGCTGCATATAATTTAACTTGAGCAATGACCTCAATACTCACAGTAAGTTGGCAGCGAAGTACGAGATATAATCCCATGTTTTAACGTCCTATTAATCGTAAAGTTAACCTATTTTTTAAACATGTAATTCAGTTTCTTATTTTTCTATGTAGATATCAATAAAATTTTCCGTAGTTCTTAATCATTTATGTTTCTAACTATTTGCAGTATCACCTGGCTGACGCAACTTTCCCTCAAGTAAGCTGAGTCATTGTTTTCTTTTGAATTTTTTTCCAGCCCGTGCGCGTGTCTCAACAAAATAGCAGTTCTTGCGACCAACCTGATTCAAGTGCCAGTTTTCACCTCATGTAATAAAGTATTCGTGAACGTTATAAATAAAAACGTTTTTAGAAATTTTCCGGGTTAAGTGAAATGTTATAATATTCTGCTGTATTTCCACGTAGTTTCCTGTCCCAGAAATTCTTGAAATTTCACATGCGGAATTGGAAAATGTGCTGCTTCATGCAGTTTAAGTTGGTATGAATTTTAAACCTCGAATAAAATTGAAGAAACCTTTGTTGAATGTGTCCTGGTATATCTACGATATGTGTTTGCGAATCTGAAAGCGTTCGATGAGTTAATACGTTGGCCATGGGCGTCACTCATTTTGAAACAATAACGATATGGAAATATTTTATACTGTACGTGAAACATTCCTCGAGTGCTAGTAAAGCGTTAAAACAATGTTATAACGTATGTCCGAAAAGGTTTGATTTGTATAAGCCGATACATCAAACAGCAAGTACGAATATGGTTCAAGTTGAGTAATTTGGGAGGAAATAATATTCTGGGTTAAATGCGTGGATGCATGAAATACAGTGTCATCAATTAGGAATTTATGTTTCCCGTATTCTGAAGTTACGTTCGTATCAGTGTAAGCAAGCGAAAGGTTTTTTTTTTTCGTAAGCAAAGCAGTGGACCTTAGCAAACGTTAGATTTGTGCGCTTCAAAGACGCCGTGGCTTCTGTATGAAGGAGTAAATACAACGCATTATGTAAAAACGTGTATTTATTATGAGCATGATACGTACAACGGGCGAGCGTTTCAGCTTCGCGTTAGAATTGCATATTCTAAACGTTTTCGCATTGTTTATACATCGGGAAAAATAATAATCTTTAACTATGGTGCTCTTCTTTTAGCAATCTAAACCAAGCACATCTTCTTACGACCTCGGAAGTGTTGTCCATAGTTATCAATAACATCAGTACTTATAAAACAGACCATTGTCTACATAGAACGTTGGAAGTTCATGTTCCACGTTTAATTTCCGCGTTCGAGGCACGGCGATACGGGCGATAGTAACACACACGACCAGCGCTCCTACGTCTCTCCTACGCGCAGGGCGCTGAACCTGTATGCAGTGCTTCAGCTGTTACGCTTTCCCGTGCCAACAAAATCTGTATCAGTGGAATTTCATTACATGCGATGATAGCCCATACAATGAACTACAATTGTGCCTCCTACCTAAACAGGAAAAAATAAGCAGGCGAACTCTGAAAATACGATTTTTGACCATTTTCTCGACCTTTTCTCTTATAATAAATTAAATATTATGAGCTTAGGTTTTTTTTTGTATTTTCTGGCAAAATGTTGTATTCTCAGGATATTTGTTTACTGAGATACGCACAAACAGCGTATGTACAGAGAATACGTCTTGACGACTTAAGGTGGATTCACAACCTCCAAGTAGCGTGCTGTTACGGCTAGTGAGCATGCCTTAGCTGAGCCGCTTATCTGATCACACCTTCACATATATATCCAGAACACGGGCCGTGATTGCTGAAATTATTTATGAAACCGCAAACCACAGAAACCCCCTCCATCGGCCAGTAAACGGGGACAACGCAGCCGATATAGGGCAGTGTAGCCCGAGGGCGGTGTCTTTTGTCGCCTGGCCATTATAACAAAGATCACTGAAGATGGGTATGTCCAGGCGTCGACTTCCGCCACCTTAATCAGACTACGGAGGTGGGGGACTCTTCAATTACGCTTTGCTCATAATGTGGCTAGTTAAATCTTTATAATTTAATATCAATTAATACTTCAGTATATTTGTATAGCTCTCCCCGCGCATATTTCATAATGTTCATATTTAAATAATATGGCACAACCTTAATGTTAAAAATACCCCTTTTATAAAATGTTTAATACATAACTCTTATCAATAATTTTCTACACACATATAGCCCCGTTAAGGTATGATCTTGAACCTGCAACTATAACCATAACAGATCGTACGTACGTATGAATAAAAGTTACATTAATATATGCCTGCATTTACATTCACACGTAGTATACGTACGTAGGATAGAGAGGCATAGTAGCTCAAGTTTAAGCTTTTACGTACATACGGTTGAACTCTTAACCAATTGGAATGCCAAATTAAATAATAATATTACAATTTTTACTAAAACTATTCAGGTAAAGACATAAATGTACAAAATTCTGTTTCCTTTGGCCAACGTTTTAAAATTGCACCATGCTTTACACAAAATCTGCAAAAAAAATGCGAAATAATAATCTCGCTTCGTAACGTTACGTTTTTTTTCTTTCGAATGCCTTCCAACAGAAAAAGGTACGTACGTTAAAAAGAGGTTGTGCATCCGCCTTAGTTCTTAACATGTCACATAATAAATTTTTCAATTTCATCAGCACCTTAAGACCGTGTCCCAGTTCACCGAGAGAGTACTCTCTCTCACTCTTGACGTCACAGAGAGTCATCTCTGCTGTTCCAACTCCGAGGAGAGAGAGCGAGATGGAGAGTGAATGACGATGTATGTACACTCGGTGCTCACTCTCGCACCCTCTCTGGCAGCCATGTTGTTTTCAAGTCTAACCTCGAATATCCAGACATATATTTTGTTGTTTCTAAAGCAATGTTTAGGCATGTTTTATCGATTTAACTTAATCATTGCGATTGTGAAATGTGTAATAACAACAATAATCCGTTTAATATGGAGCACAACAACTTATGACAGTATGTTCGTTTCATTTAGGTTGATTGTGTGCATATTATTTAATACTGTGGTTTGTACATAACAATTATATTTTAATCATTAAAAAATGTAAGAAATAAAACTAAGTTATTAATTCCTAAAACACTGTAAATTTCATCCAGGAAAGTGAAAGATCATCAACATTTTATTTTCACTATATACTACCTATTCTGTCAGAGAAATAATAGCGAAGCCTTACAGAGGGCAGGAGTCTCAGTTCGCTAGAGTGAGCGAGAGTATGCCACAGTGAGAGTGGTGATTGAGAGTGAGTACACTTTCGAGTTGAGACACGACCTTATAGGCTGTTCACGGTAAAGTGAGTACTTTTGAGGCCCTAGTAACTTTTTCCTTTCAGCCTTTTTTATTCCTGTAACCACATTTTAAAATAAATATTGTCATGCATGTAATAAACACAGTGTACATATTTCACTGCACTCGGAAGTTAACGTCCCAGACAAAAAAAAAATATTTATTAACCACTATTCCAAACGTTTCGGCTTTCAAAAGTGCTCACTTTACAGTGAATGGCCTATAGTAATGCTGCGCGGCGAGGCTCGATGGTTCCGGAGGTTCAACAGGTAGTTAAGAAGAGTTTACTCCCTCTCTCTCTCTCTTTCTCTCCCCCGCGACCCTCGACTCATCCGGTGTTCCATATTCGAAAATTGTTCCGGCCAACCTTCCCGCCACAAACCTGCTAATGTCGGCACACAACTGGTGTTTGTCCCGGCCCTTGGTAATTGCTGTAACCTGCCTGACGTGATTACACCGCGGTCAATATTTGACGCTCCCGAAGGATGCGAACTGCACGGGGAAACTGGCGCACTGCACACAACTACGTTACCGCGCCGAGAATGTACACATCCGTCGTTACTTCCAAGCTCTGTTGAAGTTCTGCTTGCGGGCTGTTACCCCCGCTGGACGCAAACATAGCTAAACCAAATATATGAAATCACACCAAAAGTCACAACGCACCACGATTGTGTGCACTCAATTTTTTAAGCGAGGACCTTTACTTATAGGCGGTTCACGGTAACGTGAGCACTTTTGAGGCCCTAGTTACTTTTTCTTTTCAGTCATTTCTTATCCCTCAGCGAGGTTTTCCAATAAATATTGCCATGTAAGTAATAAACGCAGTGTGTATATTCCATCGCACTCGGAAGCCAAGCTAACGTCTAAGGTTAAAATAAAAATATATTAATTTACTATTTTTCCAAAGGAGAAGGGTTTCAAAAGTGCTCACTTTTCCGTGAATAACATATACTAGGCATTAACAACACTTATTTATTCTCTCCGTTTTTATTCGTATGGATTAAAAATAAAATATTATGATTTAAAAATAAAGTACCTATAAGTAAAATTTAAATATAGCCAAAAATAAGATAATTTCAATTTAACAGGGTTATACAATGTCTGTGATACATGTCATACATAGAAAACAACCAAATACGTCATACATGGAGTGATTTTTAAAAGGTTTGATTTAAATAAGAATGTGAGTAAAAGACTATTGCAGATCTTGGCGCAACTCAATAATTCAACTAAAATTCAAGCAATTTCAAGCTAAATTCAAACAAATTTCTGATTCCCGTAAAATCTTTCGCAGATATTGGCGAAACTCAATAATTTAACTAAAATTCTACCAATTTCAAGCTAAATACAAACAAATTTTTAATTCCCCATCAAATTTTTCAAATCGCCACTCAAAATCAATCATATTTAGTGTCAAAATCAAAATCAATTTCAACTTGTGTTCACTCTTTGTGGGTGGTTCTTTAAAGACTCATTCTCAAGCTAAATAGTCATATTTTTGGTGAAATTCCATGAATTTTCATACTTTTCTTGTGATATTTTTTTCAAATTTAAAGTAAATATTTACCTTTATGACGAAATTTTAGCCTCATTCACCCTGAAAATGGACCACTTATCAAAGAGTGAACAAAGTATGTTTTTAAAATGTGCGGTTGTTTGAGAACGCAGATTTGGGTAAAATTATCTTGATTTTGGGGGTGAAATTGAAGAGATGAATCATATTTTCAGAAGAAATTGAGAAATTTTTGCTTGAAAAGGGATAAATTTGCGTTAATATTAGTTATATTATTGAGTTGCGCCAATATATGAAATAGTCTTCTACTGATTGATAAAAAATGTGTACATATAAACACAAGAGAAAGAAAAAAATACCACTTAGATTTTAAAAGAATGATTTTTTTATTCTATAAAACAACTCAACCAAATATCTAAAAAATTGTGTTGAAATAGCGAAACAATTTCTTGTTTCTGTAAAATCGTTTACAATATCCGTTTAATAAAATAAAAAATTTATATATCTTCAGTAATATTTTCTTTCAAAAAACCTTAAGTTTAATTTCGTTGGCTAATTAAAACTGCATTACAGATTGTATTAGCCTCAACAGCTTTTTTTTTAAATCTACACTAATATATACATTTGTTTTATTTTTAACTACTCTTGTTTTTCTATATATGCAGTCAATAATATAAAATGGCCTTCTTCCCCAAAATGAATAATAATTGATATCGCCATGATAGTTTGTAGTTGGCTAGTAAAAAGTTAATTATTTCTGTATATAGTAGCAAATTTTATACGTGAATTTCTAAAACCATTAAAAGCGAGAAACACTTTAAGACAAATTATTTTCTATATAAAGATTCCAATTTTCCCTTGGAAAAATTTCATTTCTTCCATTTTTAACGAAAATATTTCTTACATTATAATGATCAAACATTGAAGCATGCACATATTGCTCAGCACGATTTTTTCTATTAGTTTAGAAACCCACAATTACAAAATCAGGCGTGTCAAATGGTAAATCATTAAACTCATATTTTACATCAAAGTTAAAAACAGTTGTCCCAGGAGGAACTTCTTTTTCTAAAAATTGCCAATACTTAAAAACAATATGAATTTTAGGATTTTTATATATTTTCTCTTTAATTGCAATTGCTGTGTTAGCTTCGTATTTAACAATAGGCCACAAAATTTCTAATTTTTCAAAAACAATTTTACCTGGATCAGCGTAGCTTTTATAAACCGAACTATCTGCTTTTTTAGTATCATAAACAAATCAACAATTGTTATATAAGACGAATTTCTAAAAAAAAGTGATTTTATAACCACCCTTTCAGTAAACTTCATTATAATCGCGAATAAAGTCAAACAAATATCTTAATGGATACATTATTTCATTTATTTTATCTCTACGAACGGATTTTACTCGAAATTTACTATCAACACCAGTAGACTCTAAATAATTATGTTCACCTGGTGATCTTAGCAAAATATTCATCAATGTTGAAGTTACTCCTGGATTATCAACAGTCTCAATAATATGTCCATGTTTTCAAATTTCTACTCTAGAAAACTCAAATGAGAAAATATTAGAACAAACATCAATATTATCTCATTTTTCGTATTTTGCCTCATCTCCAGTTTCATCTCTTCATAGTGGGCGATATTCTTCCAAAACATAAGCATCTTTGGAAAAGAAAAGCCATCTTCTATGGGAATATCAAACTAGATTCTATTATTGAAAGTACTCAAATTCCCCTTAGTTTGATCAGTGTAAGGGGGGGGGGGGGGGAGGAGTTTGCCTCTCAAACCTCTCAATGCTTTTATAACTCATTCATTAGAATATTTTTTTATATAAATGAAGAATTCGAGTGAAATTGCTCATCGAGAAGTATGAAAATTATTAAAGAACCACGAGGTAGAATATAAAAAAAAGCCGGATAAAAGATCTACCATTAATTAGTGAATTAAAGAATATTGGCAAAATGTAGAACAAGTACGTGGAGAAAATCAAAATTTAATAACAGCACTAGTATCCGTTGCTGCAAAAAATTTTGATTATCCACCAACACCAGAAGAAACATCTTTTAAAATAGAATTGTACCCAAAAATACCTTATGTAGAAGAGCGAATGGGTATTGTACCCATAAAAAATTTGATGCATCCGGATTCTGTTATAAAACTAGGGAAAGAAATTTCTGAAAAAAATATTTTAAAACACCAAATGTTTTACTTGACCAATTTAAATTTATGCCAATATGGGCATAAATTTAAATTTGGAGGTACAGAAGTAAAGATAAATAATGATAAACTATCTGTTAAAGGCAAAGAATATACATTAACAGAATTACTTTCTAATTTGTTAACAAAAAAAAACACACACACACACGGATCTTGAAGGTGAATTCCCCGATAATTACTGTGAAAATTACACAGAAATTGTTTTATCAACCAATGTTCCATTGCAAGAATATAATCCTAAAAGGCCATTAAACTTGAATATAAGTTGGAAGCATGCAAATATAATTAAGCCAATTTTTAATTAATTATATAAGAGCATCAAGATCAGCACGGAACACAACAGGAAGAGCGAATTTTACATATTCTCCTAGATCTGGAGTAGGTATAAAGAAATACAATTTGCTGACAATATATTTGGATAGGCAATTTTAGGAAAGTAATTAATCAACAGATTATTAGTTATTCGCAGTGAAGAAAATGCCAGAAATAAAAATTTTCACTATGAAAAAGTAAACATTATGAATATGGTAAACAATAAATTTGATGATTTTGTTGTTAATACCACGAAAGGAATTCCATATCTAATACGAGTTTTAAATGTTATTCAGCACTCATCTTGGAATTCTGAACACCATGGCAAAGGCATCATAAACTGGGAATTAAATAATTTAAATGTGCCCGAAATGTATTTGCCAGGTTATAATTACTGTGGACCATTTACAAAATTAAAAAAAAGATTGGAAAGAGGAGATGCAGGAATAAATTAATTAGATGAAGCTTGTAAATGTCATGATATTGCATATAGAGACCACAAAGATTTAGAATTTAGTCATGAAGCTGATAAAATTTTACAAAAAGATGCAAAAAAAATCATGCAAAATAAAGGTACTCCCATTAGATAAAAAAAATTCTTCTGCACCTGTTGCCTCAACTATATTACAAAAAAGAAAATTAGGTTTTGGAATTTAAATGTTTTATTGAATTTATATATATTTTACTTATATAAATGAAGATGAAAAGCTTAACTTTCGATGTACCCTTTGATCAATTAAGAGATTTGGGTATAGATAAATTTTTACAAAAGAACAACTTGAAAAAAAAATATTAATTTGAAAGAAGGAAAAAGTTTAAATTAACTTTACCATTCCCAACAGTTAAAAAAATGGCCAATGGAAAAACTGGAAGTGTTTTACATCATGGAGGATTTTTACCAATTTTATTTGCAGCTTTAGGAGCTCTTTGCGCAATAGCTGGAGGAGCTAGTGCAATTTATAATTCTGTTGAACGAAATTAAAAAAATAAATAAAAAGTGTTAGAAGAACAACAGAGAAACAATTTAGCAGTGGAAAACGAAGCTGTAATTGGTGTGGTTGCGAAAAAAAAAGGAAGGAAAAAAAAATTGCTCCTCTTATCAAATATCGATATTGAAAAATATGCAAAAAAATAAATATTAACAATTTCAGAAATGTTTATAGGATTGACGAACTACCATAAAACATGCTCAAAAATGAGTATGCTGTCGTTAATTTTGATATTAAATAAACCTGGCACTCATTGGGTTTGCTATTTTATAGAAAATAATTATGTTTATTATTTTGATTCATTTGGGGGGAATATAACTAATAATCTAATTAATTATTTCAAAACCAATAATGTTTATTACAACAATGATAGAATTCAGAATTTTTATTCTGTTATCTGTGGATATTTATGTTTAATAGTATTATATATTTTTTCGAGAAATTTTAAGTTTTGCGATATAATTTATATGTTATTAAATGACCGATATATATGGGAAACAATTAATCGAATCTTTAAATAAAACTTTGACAGTATTGCTGAAGATTAAAAAAAAAAAAAATACGTAGATTCAAAATGCAATTCGAGTGTTTCTTCTTTAGAAAGCGAATTGAGCACTTGTTTTGATTTTACAAAATCGCATGTCTCATTTTTTGGACGAAGAATTGTTAATGGAAAAGATGTTGATGGAAAAGATGCAGTTAATAAAATATTTTTAAATAAAAAAATTGCTGATTATGCTTTAAAAGAAGATATAGATTTACAATTCACTAACACTATTGCCGATTATATAAAACGAAAAAATAATGTAAAACAAACATTAAAAAAAGATGTAGATTCAAAATATAAAGCTGTCGTTTCTGACTATGTTTTAAAAAATGATCTAGGTTCAAAATGTAACACTATTTTTTCTGTCTATTCAAAATATAAAACTATTGTTGCTGATTATGCATTAAAAATGATGTCTAATGAAAATACAACACTAGTTCAAAATATAATACCAATGTTTCTGCATTATGAGATCAAATAAGTAAAGTTTTTGTTTACACAACAGAAAATGTTTCTATTCAAAATCGCAGAATTAATAATATGGCAGATCCCGTGGATGGCAAAGATGCCGTCAATAAAATATATTTCGATAAAGAATTCCAAAATGTAAATTAATAGGTTTTAAATTACTGCGACACATGTTAACTTGAAAATTGAAGAAAAATCGGAGATAATTTATTTATCTGCAAAGTGGAATGAAAACACTAATAATTATCATCTAGATAACCTATTCTTGTTTTCTTTTTTTATGGATTGTAGTGTTTATATAATAAATTATGATCATTTACCTGATGATACTCTAACTGTGATTAAGGATTCGAAAAAAAAAAGATTACACTAAACCATTGTATGCTAAAAAAAGTTGATAAATTGATTTTTAAAATGAAAAAAACTAACATATCTGAATATTCTGATGGGTTTATGACTATAATAGTAATATTCGTGAAATATAAAGATTCAATAATTATTTTATTATTAAATGGAGAACGCTTGGTGTTTGAAGTGCAAGAAAGTGACTAAAAATAATAATATAAAAATGAGAATACAACAAATGGGCGGTTAGTACAGAAAAGTATATGCTCGTTGTGCAATTATAAAAAATCATCATTCTATAAAAAATTGCTCATTGCGAGAGAAGGAATAAGCAATGAATTATAAAAACCAATGCGAAAAAAATTTCCAAGAAGAAAAGTTATTTTGTATGGAATTGATGATTTGTGGCAAATTGATCTTGTAGAAATGGATTCTGGAAATTTGAAAGGTATATCTCGCATAAATAAACACTATAAATATATTATGATAACTATCGATGTTTTTTCAAAGTTTGTATTTGCTGTACCAATCAAAGATAAAACCCCAAAAAAAACATAGCAAATGCTTTAGAAAATATTTTGATGAAGAGAAAACCTAATAATTTACAAAGCGACAATGGCTCTGAATTTGATAATAAATTATTTAAATAACTTACGGAAAAGCATAATGTGAATCATTTTTCTTCATTTTCTGAATTAAAAGCTATTGTTGTTGAAAGATGTAATCGAACTTTAAAAAGTATAATGTGGAAAAGTTTAGTTTGAATGGCAATTATAAATGGATAAATAGTTCGGATGAATTAGTGAAAGACTACAACAACACAATGCACAACACTATTGGCATGAAGCCAACTGAAGTTAATAAAAAAAAATGGAAATGCGACAGCTAAAACAGCCTATGTTGTGCAAAATTTATTGCAAAAAAATGTGTGTTTACTAAACTAAAATATAAAGTTTGAGATGTTACGCATGTGAGTAAACTAAAAATAGTTTTGCAAAAGGTTATACTGCTAATTGGTCAACAGAATTGTTTACTTTTTGTAAAGTTTTAATTTTGATATAGTAACAAATTAAAAAATACTATAGGAGAATAAATAATAGGTAGTTTTTATGAATACGAAATTATGAAAACATGCTATCCTGATGAATATTTGATCGAAAAAGTTTTAAAAACTAAAGGCGATAAAATATTTCTAAAGTAGCTGGGTTTTGATAACTTGCATAATTAATCAATTAATAAAACAGATGCAGTTTGAATTTAAATATGTTTTTAAATAATTATAATTATATGAACAATAATACGATTAACCACTTCAGCAATATCAAAATTTATTTCATCTGGATTAAACCTTATAAATTTACAATTTAATTGTCTCTCTATATACTTTTAACTCTCCATTTCATAATTAATATTTCTATCTCTGTTGATAAATTTTTCACACTCAATACCTAATTTTATATCTCGAAAATATTAATCAATTTTATAATTGTCTATTTTATATTACTGTTTATAATTTAAATTTTTAAAACTTTTAATAATGTGGGAAATATATTTAGTTTCTTTTTTTCTTAAAAAACATTCATGTTTAAATTAAGTTACTTAGAAATTCGTTTTACCAATAATGTATTAGCTATTCTTGACTTTGTCAATGGTTGTGCTAATCCATTTTTATTTATATAAATTGTGATACCAATATTGCCAGCATATTTAATCGGTTTTTTATTTTTATACACATTTTGATGATTTGCACAAACATGATCTCTAGTACCTTTTCTTGTGTTTATATATTGAAAAATTTCAGCAACATGTTTTTCTCTAAACCATGGCTCATTATTGTTATCTAATACAACATTTATTTTAGTACTGTCAAAAATTAAAATTATTTAATTCATTATTATCTTCTAGTTGTAGGTTCTCTTGTTGTTTTTCCAGTGATTCGGTCATTTTGGATACGTTGAAATGTTATATATATATATATATATATATATATATATATATATATATATATATATATATATATATATATATATATACGTTAATGCAAATATATGTAGTTTTGTTGCAATTGTTATTCAAACTAAATAGTGGCCACACCAAAATACACATTATTTTTGGCCTACATGGAATAAAGTTTACTTAAATGCAATAATAACTGCAAATTTTCCAAAATTAAACGATTTTACCAGAACCAACAGGTTCTTCACTATTCCACAATTTATTATTTAAATTATTGACATTTAACATATATTGCCATTCATGATATCTGAGAAAGTTTTGACTATTTTTATATCCAAAATTTATTTTCTAACAAGGAAATAGTACATGAAAAAACCAATATTTTTTAATTTAACCAAACTCGAAGTTTATGGCAAGCCTTAAAATTGATTTAATTGATTTGTTTGTCTAAATTTATGGCTTCACATAGTCAACAGAGGCCAACAACAAGGTATCTTTATTTAAAAATTTTAATTGCAACATTTAAATTTTTAACTGGTTCTTTATTCAATAAATACTTGATACAAATTAATTTAAATTACTGGCTATATGGCCGAACAGCGGCCAAAAGTTTTGGAAAACCAGAACTCATTTTCATTTTACTAAGTTCCATTTTCATTTGAACTTTTCACAAAAATAGGGCTACTTAATGGAAATAACTGGCCGTATGGCCGAACAAAGGCCAAAATATGAGAAAACAGCATATGAGTTCTAATATACAAAGGCCATTTTTACTTTTAATGTGTATAATTTCATGGTTTTCCAGGAATTACATTAAAATTTATCCCATAAAAAGATACATTAAATTTTCGGCAGCAACATTGATGTTAAATTATATTATATTTTATACTTAGCCGAATTCAAAGTATTCTCAAGGTAGACTGTTTACAAATTCTGCCATCATGGAGCCGACTTGAATTATCAAGGCACCAAGAGTGCCTGGCTAACTCAGCCACAATGGCCTAGTCATATTTTTTTTATTTTACAAAGTCATAATTCAATTGTGTCTACTCATCGCAGTGCATTGGCGCTCCTTTGGGGCAATGATTGACCCCGACTACCTCCACGATCAGGCCTATATATTAATTTAATTTTAAATCCCCTTAGAGGAGTTACAAAGTAAGATCAGCCAATTAGGTGTAGTTGTGTAAAGATGTAGGGGGGTATTTTCCCAGGAAACTGACACTTTAGTCCATTGTGATGTGTTGAAATGTAGTCGTATTGGGACACCGTCACAGTACTAATGTAAAAACCAGAAAAATGTACTTGTGATTTCTGCCAGATTTCCATAAAAGGTACAGCGAAATTTCAAAAAGACTTCAAAACTAAAATTGAATGAATTTGCTATAAAAGAACATTATTTTGCCCCACAATATTATACTGTGGTCGTCAGCCTGTGCATTTATTACAAAGGTAACAAAAAAATACCTATGTTTTGGAAGGAGAGCAGGAATGGTCCCAGTGGAAAAAAGAGGACTGTTTGCTTATACAGAATTAAGAATGTATTTATCACTGCAACCACCACGATCGCCATTCAGATGGCCGTTGTGCAAATTTAACATACAAGTTAAATTGACTAATTAAGTTACATAATTATGTATGGAGAAAAAAGGAGCGGATCGAGGTAGTGAGTTTTGGTGAGTTGGAGGGGGTGTATGAAGATCCCATTTGAAGTTTTATGCACATCGTTTCTTACGAACAGACGAAAAGCTGCAGGTTAAAATATATTTAACTTTTATCTCTCCCACAACATATAATTTTTGTCTTTATTTCCTACCTGGTTTTAAACTTACAAATGGACCTCTACCAACTGTGTCAACATGAGCCACTATTGAGGTACAGTCGATAGTTGATCATTAGTTGAAATATTACTCGTGTCGTCAGATAGTTATGTTCACAAGTGCTGGTGATCTATTTTACTATAGTAACTACAATTTCCAGATGTCAAGTACCTAAATAATTTTAATTTTACTATATTAACATTTGAAATAATTTTGCTATGCGAAGACAGCTTTGTGATATGGGTGTCAAGCATATAACATAATTAACAAAATGTTATACATTTTTATTATTAGAGCTGAAGTTCTGGATTCCCAGTCACCTTAGCCCTTTCAGACCCACTTTAATATACGTTTCCAGATGTTGCAAACAAAAAAATTATGATGCATGCTGTACTTATTTGGACACAACTTTTGTTTCGTTGTCACAGCCAATGAGCCATAGGCTGTATATTCGGCTATAGTAATATGGACCAATATTATGGACTAGACCAGTAGGATGCTTTGCGAATCATTTACTCACAGTTAATATCATTGGTCATTGAGCTTCACAGGATAGAGTACAAACCAATAATTGCGTACTTGTGATGTACTCAATTGTGTACACTAGGTCTGAATGGGTTAAGACATCAGGTGTTACTAACGGGAAACTAGTCCTCGGGTTCAGAAATTTTCTTAATGGACATTCCGTAACAACATGTGACACTGCATCAACATTGAACCTCACAGCCGCTGCAAGGGGCTGCTGGCCATTTACTCCATTTTAGAAATGTGAACTAGCACACATGCTAAGAGTTCACGAACTTACCAAATCACAGTAAACGGTTACTGAGAGAAAACACAAATGATATTCACATACATCCATGCTCGCTTTCCTACATCTGTTCAGGTAAGCGACAAATGCTTTTCACACTTTGTAGTAAGCTAATATTAAAATTTATGTTTTCGAAGCCTGCAATGTGGTAATTTTTTGTGTCATTCATAGCTTCAGAACTTTCATTAGCATTCGCTGGAGACAATTTTTGCAGTGATATTTTCTGTAGCAAGCTACATTAACTTGTATAGTCCAGCCCTGCTAAAGCTCTACTTCCAGGATAATCTTCTGCCTCATATTAGAAATGTTCAACCGAGTCTAGAAAATTACACCAAAGGCACAGAGCACCCAATCGTGCTGGTGTGGTCACCATTAGCCAGGGCTTGCAGACGACGAGGATGGCGCGACCTCTACAGACCAGCCCGGCTGCTATTAAAATACCCCCCTGCCAAGGAAGGTTGTGAGGCTAGGAGGGGTTCTTTATATGGCTGGAACGATGGTGGCTAGTGGCCATCTTGATCAGAGGGACGATGAGACGACTCCAGAGAGGACCACTAGACCCATGGTCCCTACTTCGATGCCTGGTGCTCCCACTGTCGAGGAGTTCTCACACGACGATGATGCGTATTAAATTTTAAGACTCCCTCTGAGTCGCGAGCACTTAAATCATAGTTGTTGCTATAGATCAGCAGGGCCTCTTGACTATAATTGATAGCTGCTGAGCAGCGATACTGAATTACTGTAACGTAAAGCCGAGTGCAATGTGTATGTGATATTGGATATAAGCTGTGAGTAATAAAATATAGTAATCGGTATATGAGTATTCTATTATCTAGTTACAGATATCCCCCTTTGTTGTGTGGCCTGATTCATCCTCAGGACAGGTCACAGCAAATGGTGGAGGCAGCCGAAGCTTCCAACATCCCCTTTAGTGCACTCACAGCATAAAGTAAATTCCAATAGCAATAGGTGGAAGCTAGTATTCAAAATCTAGTTGCAGAATTAGAGTTTAATAATAATTAGAAATGCCGACCAAATTCCACCAGCCATTGGGGTTGTATTCCCTGGGAAAAAGAGTGCAGAGTATAAAGAATACAGTCAGGAATCAGCAAGCGTTGAGGCACTGGGATTATTAATTTCATTTTAAATAACTGCATTGATATTTCCACAAAAAATAACATGCAGATCCGCCTCACTATCTCCGCCACCCAGGGTTTTACCCCCTGTCAGAAAGCCGTAAAGCCAACATCCTTTAGTAACCTAGAGAGGTCTGTAGTAAACAGTAGAAGCAGCGTGAACTTGTACCAGCCATTCAAATCCATGAAGTGTTGTGCGCTACTCAGCGAATTCATGCCACATGAGTACATGCGGCCCAGAAACAGCCACATTGCAGTTTCTTCAGCACGCCAAGGCACCCATTCTAGTATAGCGAGTGTGTGTGTGTGCTTACGCTTGGTAAAAGTTTAATGCATGTGAAATTACGGCCGCTTTTCGGACAGATTTAATTTTGCAACCGCGAATTTCCACAAATGTATTCACAGTGTGGGAATGAATATTAAAGCCAGCTTATGTGGGTGTATGCTAGTTATTAAGGCATCACATTACACTGACACACAGTTCACCACACTTTATGATGGATAAACATAACACATAATTTTGAACACAGCATGTAATATAATAAACCACGCGACCATTGATTTATCTGAAACTCAAAAGAAATTATCAGCCTGCACCAAAAATACTGTAGATAAATTCCAAAGTTTAATTGAGTCTGCAGAACAACTCTTACAGGAGAACCCTGATTTAATTGACCGATTTAACACTACTTCCAAATGTATTACACACAGTCTCATTAATAAAATAAATAACACCGGCCTTCTGCGGACAACACCACCGCCAACATACCAAAATATTGAAGAACACACTTCGGATTACCTTACCCATACACATTCACACTGACACAACAGAGAACTTTTACGAAAATGCGCCCTTAGCATCACCAATCGACAATACACCACAAGCAGACAAAATGGCATATGCCCCACCCGTGAACATAATTGTACAACAACCAATACAAATATCCACGGTCTTAGGCGACGACAAAGAAAAATGGGTACATTTCATTGAACAATTTAACCAAGCAGCGGAAAACAATAATCGGAGTAATGAAGACAAATGAAAAAAGTTGAAGTACTATTTAAAATGGTAAGCTAAACATACCCTAGACAACTACTCACTCACGCAGGCGGGTGAGATATCGCCACAAATGCAATCCCATAGTTACAGATAGCGATTTCATAAGTATTGTGTGGCACTCGTTGTTACCTTGATTAGCAAATAAAATTGTTGGTCTGAAAAATAACACCACAGAAGATATAACTACAAATATTCAGAGAGGCGAACTTGGGCTCTTCAGGTATAATGAAACAATATCAGGTCCCCAAACACTGTCGGACACAGACACAATAAGAGCAGAAGTGAGAAAATTGAAGGAAGAAATCGCGAATATGGCGATAGAAAACCACAAATGCGCACAATACTATAGCCACCCTCACACTCAACAAAAATACCGACACCCAAACACACAAC
This sequence comes from Dryococelus australis, assembly GCA_029891345.1. NCBI lineage: Eukaryota > Metazoa > Arthropoda > Insecta > Phasmatodea > Phasmatidae > Dryococelus > Dryococelus australis. The sequence continues at coordinate 111,862,320 of CM056995.1, forward strand.
AAAATTGGCGGCATTTTGTACCAAAGACAGACCAAACACAACACAAAAATGGAAACCACCAATCTTTCAACAACACCCCAGCAAGAAGCAAACAATTTTACAAACACCCCAACAAACATTCAAATGATGGATAAAAACTAAATAATTTATACCACAAAGAAGCCCATCCTAAAAGTAATGAAACCCACACACAGAAACAAGACAATCAAAAAAACTTCTACATGAGGGTGCAATAGACACCACCTCCTATGACAAGTCAAAAAACAAGGTGCAAACTCATCACACAAAATACAGGCAGACAGGCCCCTTATGGCCAAAATGGGAAAACAGGCAACACCCACTGAAAGAGTGTACGTAACATAATTTTCAGATGCGCAACAATCAGGTAGGGTCCTTAACGGATGCGTGTAAAAGCCTAGACCGCACATGGGGCGACAAACATCAGGAAAAGACAGCTCAAAAACACATCCCACATAAGGCGAGAATTAGGAAAGTTATTAATGCATGCCAGACACTGTTTGCGAAACGAGTTCCGAATCGCACATATGTGTAAATTGCGACATTCAATTCCCATAGGGAACAATTCCAAATGCCACAGAAATCTCACATGAGCGAAAATAAAACAAGGGGTGCACACGGAAGAAGCACTGGCAGGACATCTGGCATCATATCCCATAACCCACAAATCAGGTCAGGGTGTAGTACAAAGGTTTCTGAAAAACCTACAAACCAAACAAACCACTACACCATCAAATAAATCACTACACCCGTGACACTTGACACACTGTGCATCATGGAAGTACAGGTGAGCGATAAGGACACTACAGTTTTCCAACACTGCGAGCCGACCATGAAGCGAGAGCCATGGGTAAACAAGGAAATGTAATCCCATGACCAGCCGAGAACCAAGAAGGAATGTGTGACACAGCAAAACATAACATCAAGGCAACAAGGAAAGCGTTTTTCAGGCTGCACTCGTAAATTATGCCCACATGCGCATTGTGTTTGTACACATCTCATCGCACATACAACAGCCCATTGTTCGCCAATCAGGCGATTCCATTTCAAACAGATATTGTGGAGTGCTCCCGGAAATCTAAACAAAGATTCGGGATTGGTGCAACAAGAATCAAGTTGACGCGCACGGGAATGTGCAGCGCTGTAAACAACATGATATCGGTTGGCAGTGATGAAAGAGGTCAGCGCAATCTGAGATACTGGCAGTTATTAGAGCATTGAATAAGGAGACCATGCCAGTCACCAAGGATGAGTGTAGCGTGGGTTATGTCGAAACATCAAAACCGTCCATCCTTGTACGACTCGCTGACAAAACATACAATACGTTGCAGGATACTGGATATAAGCTGTTCTTGTGCCTGCATGGCGACAACATTAGTAAATGAAGAAAAGCATCAGCCAGTTAGAGGAATATTTTCTATAGTAGGAGCAACTGAATACATTGATATCCCACAATACAAAGCAAAAGTCGACATTAATAACATGGACATAATTTTTCTCAATAATTCTTGTTAATTGACAATTTAAACTTGATATGATATTGGAGATTGACTTCATCAAAAGATACAATATTGTACCTATCTCAACAAAAGATTTTATATTTGTATATGCGTCCAATAATGACAAAATAATTGATAAACCTATTAATGCCAATTCAATTAAATACGATCGCAGTAATTGCATTGAATTTCATTTAAATAAAATCACCACAACAGATCATAATGCTGACCACACATAGTTGGGAAATATCAATCCTCAGTTATCGAGTCATCAAAAAACATAATTGCAGCTGTTATTGAAAGAATATAGTGATCTCTTCACTAGTACCAATCATGAGCTAACCAAAACAAATGTTTACGAAATAAAGCTTGATTTAAATAAAGATATACCAATTCACATGCACCCATATAGGATAAATACCAAACTACGGGAAGATGTCCTAGTACAAATACAACAGATACTCGATTAAAAAATGATCATACCATCAGAATCCACATATACCGCACCAAATTATTACACCCTCAGGATGCGAGTATCCAGCACCATTACTAGTTATACCCAGACATCAGGGAGGAATTAGGTTTCTTATAGATTTCTGATTGCCGAACCAACATTTAACTAAGGTCAAATACCCAATTCCTCGAACAGAAAATCTTTTCACAACTTTACAGAATTCAAAATACACAACCTCGATCGATATGTTTAGAGGATTTATGCCATACCAGTCCATAAGGAAGACCAGCATAAATTAGCTTTTAGTGTGGATGAAATCGGACTTCATAAGTACACCTGTATGCTTATGGGCTTCGCCACTAGTCCAAACTATTTCCAAAACTTTGTTGGCATTATGTTAGGACCACAGCGCTGGAATACCACATTGGCTTACATAGATTATATATTTATTATTGGAAATACGTTAACAGAACACTTAAACCACATCCATAAGTTTATGGAGAGACTGAGGCAATTAACAGCAAGAAATGTAATTTCGACCACCACCTGGGACATTTTATAATGCCTCAAGAAATACAAACTGATCTGGGAAAGACACTGACACTACAACAAATGGCTCTGCCCAAAAATAACAAACAAGTCAGAACATTTCTAGGTGCCTCACAATTTATTTAAGGCACTATATACTTAATTACACCCAGAGAGCAGAACCCTTAACATAATTAACAAAGGATACGACACCATTTAAATGGGGCGAAAAGGAACAAATCGCTTTTCAAAAGTTGAGAATGGCACTATGTAACCCACCCATATTAGCTAAATTTGAGGAGAACAGACTAATTATATTCGCATGTGATGTGTCACAATCTTTATAGGCGTATTACTTTTACAAGAAAATCCCATGACCAAAGAATGCAACATAACTTGCCTTCACTTCAAAGAAGCTATCCTTGAATGAACAGAAATGGTCGGCTAGGGAAAGAGAATTATCGGCTATCAAATACTTAATTATTTATTTTAAATTGTTTTTTACTACCAAAAATTTGTTTTATGAGACAGATCACACAAGCTTAAGATATTTGAAGTCCATGGCCGAACATAACATACGAATCCAGAAAATGGCCATTGACTTAACTGAATACGACTTCGAGGCCAAAATCGTAAAAGGCAAATTACATACCCTTGCAGATGCCCTCAGTCATATAGCTACAGTAGTGACAGCTGATACAGTACCCATTACTGTCAATACTGTAAACCACCAAGTAAAACGGCAGTACATCATTTTACAAAGCATTAGCTGAAACACTATTCCAAGACCATACGAAAGACAGAGAAACAAAATTAACCATAGCAAAATACATCACTAACAACTGGGCCGACATTAAACAAATAATCAAACCAGATTTTCACACTATGGACAAAGCGCGAGTGGCTAAATCTATTGTTAATGAAGAATATTTGCCAATGCAAGCGATTGCCAAATCAGTCACAAACACACACATTGTCAACATGGAGATTATTCAGCAAAATAATTCACAAAAGATAACGACCACATGTCTTGACCAGCAATTGAATTGTTGTATACTTATGAAGGCTGACAACTACGAAAAAGCATTATATTTACCTTAATATATTCACAAACAGGAACACATCAAAGTTGACAACGATACTCACCTTTTATTATTACTGCTCCTTGACCAGCCGGCATCACCATTTCTAGCCGAATATGCACACTAACCCCCATATTGACAATTAAAGTTAGTTTTAATGGAACAGGACAAGGTTACTTCAAAATATCGCTGCATTGCTAGACGATACGCCATCTCTGGAAATGGCGAAATTTTCATGAAGCAGCATACCCCATCCGGAGAGCATAAATTGACATTTGTACCAAAATATTATGTACCAGAAATCATAACTGGCCACCACAAAGCTATGTCAGGCGGAGGGCACTTTGGTCAGTTTAAGATGTTAGAAAAAATTAAAACCACGTATTACTGGGATACAATGAACAAATATGTTAAAGATTATGTAAAGAAATGTCCCATAGGTCAGAGAATTAAAGCGCCTAATCAGAAGCATATAGGTCAGATGATTCCAATACCGCCCCCCCCCCCCTCCTTCATCAAGTCATTGGGTCTTGACGCAAAAGGGTGGCTCCAGGCGTCAGCACACGGCAATAAATATGTGTTAGTTATGACCGAATTTGCCACTCAATATGCCATCGCACGGTCTGTAAAAACGATTGATGCCATCACTTGCGCTAATTTTGTAAAATACATCATTGTAGCATTTGGTTGCCGAAATCCATCCTCGCAGATAGAGGCACTGCATTTAATAATGGGCTTATGACGGAACTGTTTCATAAATTACAAATAAAGAAATTACAAACCACTGTGTACAATCCTGTCTGCAATGGTTTGATGGAGCAAATTAATAAGATTTTATCCCAACACCTAACTTCTTGAACCAACGACAATCCCAAACACTGGGACGAGTACGTCTCGTATATGATTTGTAATTATAATACAACTTTGAACCGTAGTACCAAGTTCACTGCCTTTTTCCTTATGAACAGGGTTGAGGTCATCCAGCCGTCGCACGTTATTAGTCATATGTATTCCCCCCGCGCCAAATACTGGTGCGAAAGGCTTAAACAAATGCGAGAGCAAGCTGGCGTTAATCTGATTGCTTCCCAGCAACAACAAAAATGGATCTTTGACAACAAACACCGACCTAACGAACTAAAAGTAGGACAGTTCGTGTGTGTAAAAACACACGCCTGAAAGAAAGCGTTTTCATTTAAATATCAAGGCCCCTGCGATATCGTAAAATTTACTAGGCCCTTCTACAATAGCAGTATCAATACATAGAAGACGGATTAACAAAATAGAAACTGTCAGTACTCGAAATGTAAAACCACCCAATGTTCGTCAGTAACACCCGTCCTTATGTTACAGGCATTGAGGACTTGTGAACCCAGGATATTCCGACTCCAAGATGCAGCAGGCTGCCTACTATACCCTGCTACATGTGCTGAGCCTTGCAGAGACGGCGACCGCAGAGCCGCTGTATACGACACACCAAGGTGTTTACCTCAGCCAGCTGATGCCGCAAATCAGTATGCAGCAATGGCGCCGCTACGATTTCCACCGCTGCTGCGAGAACACAGAACAGCGGCCAGTACAGAAGGAAGCGCACGGCGATATCCAATAATGAGAAATTTTGTAATTATTAAACCAATGTGATTGATGTGTATTTTAAGTGAAATGTGTGTCCCTCCCCCCCCCTTTTTTGTTGCAGCACCAGTGCCCGAGCACATGAACGTCAACCAAGGCCAGGGGTGGCCACGATAAATATGGCACTAACAGGGGTACCAAAACGAAAAGTCATTTTTATTAGTTCTTTTTATTTTAAACTGTACACATTTAGTGGCTTGAGAGTATTCATTTTGAAGCAACGTGGTGCAGTTATATTCTGACCGAACGCCATTTTCAAGGGTTGTTGTCTAATGAAGAAATGTTAGCTGTTCAGATAAGTGAAATCGAAAATAATGTAAAAGCATCTATCAATGATCTTAATCTTACAGTAACATAAACCAAAGAACAAGTTCAGTTAAAAATTAATTCAATGTCAACTCAAATTCAATTCTTGTCAAACGATTTTAAGTCACAAGAAAATATGATTCAGAGTTCACAAGTGCTAAGTCGGATGATGGTAGGAATATTACTTAAACTGATTAATAATAGCTTAAAAAGATAAGTTTAATTACATACATTCAGGTCTGCCAAAATAATATCTTACCATTACAAGCGGTATCTAAATTTCTTTTATTAAGAGAATTGGTAAAATTGGAGTCAAATGTTGGTAAATTGAATTTTAAGCTAAGCATTCCTGCCAGAAATATAATTAATTACTCTACTGTTCCCATAACTAAATAACATTTTTCAACCACTAAGATTATGATCAAAATTCAAGTACCTCTGCAGAGTTCACAATACAGATGGCAATTTATCAAAGCAGCACAAACTGTGTACTTTTTATAGAATGAATCTTGTAACACTGACTTACCAAAAGGTATTAGAGCATGTATTCCATGGTCACATATACCACTAAGGCTGTGGCTGACGAAAGGACCCAGCTTCAGCTTCTGATATCCAAACATGCCAGAGTCTAATGAGGTAAATTGTTTCAAAGCGGCTATCAAGTTTCAAAATCTTAAAAAATTATACAATTTTTGCAAATTTTCGTGTGTCCCTAGTAATAGAGTGCAGGTTACGGCTATTCAGCCTCACCATTATGTGATCACAAGTCCCTTTGGCAATTAAGCAGTAAGATCTGTAGACAAGTTCCTTAGCCAGACAATATTATCAAATCAAATATAGGATCTATTGAGCTGCAAATTTTCTATGGCTGTAGGGTAACAGTTGAGAAAGTAACGATTATTGAAGCAACGCACGTGTGCGACATAAAAAGTCCAGTCACGCCAATTTGCCAAATTTGAATTATGTTTCCTACATAAATAATCTAAGTCCCGATTATGTGTTCTCTATAATGTCCCAAGAACATTTTAATTATGCCAGTTCATCAGTTCTTATTTTGTTACCAACGGCAATAGGCTTGTTATACTATAAAGTGATAAAGGCATCAATTCTATTGGAAAAAGCCGTTTCAGTTAATGGAAATAATAACTAGAATGTCTGTTCGAATCCACGAAGCGCTTGCACGAGAGAACGCCTAAAGATTATTTTTAAGCACTACTAACTGATTTAGAAAGTTCCCAGGTTACGAAATATTTCCCCGCCCATACATTCACCACTGTGTAGCCAGCGCTTTCTCTTAGCTGACCTAGTAAAGAATTGTCGCACGTTAAGAGTCATCACGTTGAACAGTAGGATTCACCAGCGGTCAGGACTGCTGAAACCTAGTTCAAGTTTAAGCGCTAGAGCGCATTACAGGCGGTTAACCATCGTGAGGCGATGACGCCATAATTATTAACTTTATATGCATTTATGACTTATCAGTCCTGCGTATATTTTTAAATGTAATTTCCTTTTCTCACACCCCCAAAATAAGCGTGGTTCATTTGGTTAGGTTAAGAGAGTAATTTTCCATGTACATTTCCAATAAGACTGATACTACCAGTAATTGTCACAATCTTTCAAGAACGTAGACAAATGTTCTATGTCTAAGAATAAGTTGGAATCATTTTATATCGCTATGGCGGAGTGTATCTTTCAAACCGTGCACGTACTCCATATAAAACGACACCGACAATTTTCTTGTTCTAGTGTCATTTTATGGGGTAAATTTATATAGTTACAGCGGTGAACGCAACCTCCTTCCCTTCCAATGATTATATGAAACCATAGTGACTAAAAGATTACCGTGCCAGCACACACTAATAATAATGTTAATCGTACTGTATATACTGGTTAATATTTCTAGTTTTAAAATTCAGAGCAACAAATAAAATTTTTTTTGCTCCAAATCGCGTATTAGTGTGCAAATAATGTCAAAACAAGATAGCTCATAGCTAAGATGATCTTATAAAATTTGATATTTTAAATAATGTTGAATCATAGCCAAAAGGAATAATCCACCCATTTAGCACTATGTGATGTATATAAACGACTGTTTAGATTTGCAATTACAATATGTTTTTTAACTCCTAATAAAGTCGTCAAAGACATAGCAACATATGACGTTTTCACATTTTTTTAAACTTCAAAGTAAAAATGTATAGAAAATAATTATAAACTGAGGTTGCTTGACATGATGTTATTTTTACCTTGTTTAACACACATATTAAAACGTCAAGTATATAAGTAAAACGATTTTCCAAACTTGTATCAGAAAGATTTTTAAACGATTGCTCTTTTCTTTTCAAATGTAAACGATATCCTAACCTCATGAATGACAGCACTCTAGAAGAAAATAATAAAAGTGCGCGAAGGACACTATATAACTTCAATACCCTCCCGGCTTTCAACAAGAAGGTAGACCTCTTCCAGCGGTGCCTTCCCACCCATTCAGAGGGTACCTAGTTCAACCCTCCTCCGCTGAGCCGCCCAACTGTTCTCCGGCCTAGCCTCAATCACTATCTTCCAACCGTCAGATGGTCTAATTTAATTATGCGGGAACGCATGGATTTCGTGGGGAAAGGGGGCCTTGGTGTGGTCACCATTAGCCAGGGGTGGCACGCGACGCTCGATAGGCCAGCCCGGCTGTTATTAAAACACCCCCCTGCCAAGGAAGATTGTGAGGCTAGGCGGGGTACTCTGTAAGGCTGGAGCGATGGCGGCTTGCGGCCATCTTGATCCGAGGGACGACGAGACGACTCCAGAGAGGACCACTAGATCCGTGGTCCCCACTTCGATGACTGACACTGCCTCTGTCGAGGAGGTCTCACACGACGACGACGACGCAACAGCTCCAGAGTAAATATAGCCTAATCTCAGTAGGGCGCCCTAGGTCGTGCAGCGTTAGTGTCCTCGTAGTACTCCTGAGTCGCGAGCACTTTAATCATAGTCGTTGCTATAGGTCAGCAGGACTTCTTAAATATAATTGATAGGTACTGAGCAGAGATATTGAATTACTGTAACGTAAAGCCGAGTACAATGTGTATGTGATATTGGATATAAGCTGTGAGTATTAAAATATAGTAATTGGTATATGAGTGTTCTATTATCTAGTTACGGATATCCCCTTTCCTTGCGTGGCCTGATTCATCCTCAGGACAGGTCACAGCAGTGCGTACTCAGAGTAATAATATTTTGTAACAGAAATATTTCTTGCTAGGTATTACCAACACAGCTCTTTTCACACTGTTTTTTTAATGGATTAATTATAATTTCGATATTACAATTTGTAGATAAAACACAAGTAAAAGTTCAATTTAATAAAAAACAAGGTACGTTTATATTATTAACACAAGTTTCAAACGGTTGTAGGAGATATATTTAGGAATAAAATCAAGGACGTCACACATGGGGAGATTTTTCAAAGGTTTATTTTAAAAAGTGTGGAGAAACCGCGAATAGTATATTTTATTTTGCAGGATTGTTGATGGAACCATGACATAATATTTTGCAGCGGAAAGGGGGTGATCATGCATCCACGCTGTGACGCGTGGGGAACTTTTGCAAGGTAGCTGGTGCTTGCTCAGTGCTGTACATTCTCGGTGCACGCAGCAGCCAGTAACCACCGTGCAGCCTAGGGAAACTGAATGCATTCCGACCACTCACAAGTGAGCAGCAAGGGATTCATTACACCCGTCCTGTGGCTTCAGCTGCCGAGCTGCGTTCTAGTGGCGGAAGTGTAAACTAAAATGCAGCTAACCTTGCAACAGTTCACCATTTGCCACTGCATCTATGCCATCTCTGTAATCCTCCCTCGAGTGCATGCAGGGCCCAGCGGGGAGCTGGGTTTGAAACACGAAACTCGTCGTGGGACTGTGTGTATGTAGTTCCTGGTACACGGAGTGGAAAGTGAATTCGGGATTATGTTCCTGGGGGAGAGGGGTGGGGCTTAGAGGACTACAGTCGGCAGTCGTGCATTTCAATAAACACGGCTGTCACGGCGACCAGGATACAAACTGAGGCCGGGGATGAGGCGGCAGGCACGATCGGCATTATCGACGGATTTGCGGCCACCGGCGCCTCAGAAGCTGAAGTTTCCCCACGTCGCGGTCCCGCCGGGAATACGGAGGCACACGATCTGCAGTTAGCAACCCTGCTCGATGAATACTTAATCACGCCCAACTACCTTACCGGCGTTTCATGCATATATGCAGAGTGACTATGGAGTAGATGCGATCTTGCTGGCTATGGATACCCAGTCTCCATGACCCAACACTGAACTGCCTTCCTGCCAACACGACTGGAGGCTCTTCACAATAAAGTGAGCACTTTTGAAACAAACCGTTGAAAACAGTCACTGCTCCTACCTGTTTTTATTTTAACGGACGTGCTGAAAGACATGGGCCTAGTAAAGTTGGCAACCATGGAGGTAAAGTAGTTCCACGCCTTTCCGTCGAATTAGAAGTGTTAAGTAACGATTTGTGATTGCTTATGTTACTTCTTTCCATTTCTGTTTATTTTTAATGCATCAAGTGTAAAAATTAGCAGATCTGCATCATATTTATTTTTCTAATAATTTCACAGTTTCACTTGGCCGACGAATGAATAAAGTAATGATGCATATGGCAGTGTTTATTTCACACAAAACGGAAGAATACACAAAGTATATACACATAGATTTTAAGCAGGGTTTTCAAAAACTCGGTTTACCGTACACAACTTATATCAAAAACGAGATGGATTGGGTTTGTTATTACAACACTGTTTAGTAAACAAGTGCCTTGAGATGTTTGTATAGTTCCTCAAAACAATTTGTAATGCAGTTTAATTAAATTAAAGTTGGTAAAGTTATTTTATTCATAAATAAGTGCTTGTTTTCTGAAAATTATGATATAAACGAATACGTTCATCACTTTTGAATCACGTGACTTTGACAGTTGTGTTGTCTTGAGGTAGGTCAATGTTGGGTACATGCGCAGAAGATGAACAATCGGTCTACCTCATATCTAGCCTATGGTTTCATGCGCTCAAACGTGATGATTCCGGTAAACAGAGGATAACCTTTTTAGCATCTGATTAAGTGCTCCGTCCGGCTAGCGCGTTAAGTGCGTTGCAGAGGTTTGGTAGAAAATTCGTGATTGTGTATTTTAACGTGGTGTACAAACGCGAGAAACAATTAAGAAATCTTCTGTGGCCAAAGACGTGTTTTTAGTTCTCATTTCAACTCCAAGGATTATATTTTTAGTCTTGAAAATGACTGGAATGTTTGTTTTAAGAATCAGTTTTAGCTGCAAAATTTTTCAAATGGAAATTCTATAGTCGCCTTTAGACACATTGTAAAAATAATTTGTAATTTTTAACTGAGAAATTCTTTGTAATTTTACAAATGCTTGTAACAGTACGAAGATTTCAATTGCAAAACTATTCATTTGTTTAACTACCAGGGCCGTGTTTGTAATGCATATAGTCCCTGTGCTGGCAAAGTGTAATATTTTTTTCGTAAATTATAATCTGAACTTTTTTTTATGTTATTGAAATATATTAATGTATCAGATTTGTTTTCTAGAAGAAAAAATAATTTTATGTACACATACCAGTAACGTAAATTGTAATACATGGTTATTTCCAGGGGTAGTGAAATTTCACGAAAAGGATTTCAAGTCGTGTTGCATTTCAAAACACTGTAGGGTCGTTTACGTATCTTGATTGGCTGAAGTACTTTTTGACACGTGTTAAATGTCTGCACACGAATCACGTAGGAGCCGTGCCGACGTTGCCAAATTCTGAGTGGTCCGGTCAAATACGAAAACGCCTTCTCAAGCAGACAGTAACCTTTGGCAATAGACAAACTGCTGTTAGGAGCTTATAGTATTGAAGTCTACCGTGTACTCATATTTTTTCGTGAACAATCACTAGCTCTAATCATTTGTAATATTATAAATAAATGTTTTCAGATTTTACAAGAAAACCCTTTGTAATTTTACAAAGGATATTTTTGGCAGCTGGGTTTAAAAGGATTTTTCTTATAAAATTACAAAAAAATCTTAGTGTGCACAGATTATAATTTTACCTGTAATAGCATACCATGAAAATATAGAGGCGCAATTTAAAGCCACGATCAGACGAGTCGCCGACGGAAATAGAGTACGTCCATTGAACATATTGAGCGCAGAGGCGAAGGGTAGAGCCACCCGTTTTTAAAGGAAAAAATTTCATGACAAGTTATGTTTCAAAACACTGTAGTTCAGAATCACTTTCCTGAGTGGACCATTTGAATTGTTACGCGTCTTATCTGTCTGCCCGCGCATCACGGGCGGTCGGTACCGAAGAAACTTAATTCTGATTAGCCTCAATCATGCCAACAGACTCTGTTCACACAAGCGGGCAATAACCAAAGGACAACCTGCAAGTGTCTATACAATGAATGTTGAAGTCTAGCCTTCGCGCTAATCTCTTCGCGTAAAAACAGGTGACCCTAGCGATGATTGCAAGTGGTGCGACGACAAGAGTCGGCCTTACAGCTGAAGCGCTTACACGTCTCGTACGCGGAACAGGCAGCTACAGGCAGGCGGACCCATAAACCCTGTGTAGACTATATTCGAGTGTAGCTCGAGCAAAGCTATTTTGAAAATTTCTTTGTTGTTCAGAACAAAACTCGCATGGCTGTGCAGTCTTTGTTCGGCTAGTGTTTAACACGACCTCATAAGAACACGACAGCGCAGTAACAATTGTATTGCTAACGAGAGAATGTATTTTTTTTAATAGCCTCTCAAAGGGACACGAATGATTGTAAATCCTTTTATATGATAAAGAATATTTGATTGGGTCAATAATATCAGCTCGCCTCTCCATTGGGTGATGACCGGCCAATTATGAACGCTGTAAAGAAGAGGGCAGTTTCCGGTGTGGTATGGACCAATAGGACGATGGTGAGTTCTAACACAAACATCAACAGAACAGGTGTTCTTCAGTAGAGGATACAGGCGACTCACTTCAGTAAAAGTATGCAGACCTCAATATGTCAAAGGCGCATTCTGCTGAGTGTGTATTTTTCCGCCGTTTGTGGAAATTCACGTTTCCGGGAATCTAACAAAGCGCCATGTCTTTGTAGGTTGTTCGTGGATTAGTAAGCAGTTTTGAAATAAACTAAAATAAAAACCACATTTCGTAATTGTATATAGGCTGACATACACACCGACACGCCGGCTCTCACTGAAGTTGACAACGTATTTAGAAACATAACTCCAAATCTTGACGTTGTATCGTAAGTGTAATGTTTACATCTATGGCAAATAACGTTAGATTTTTTTTTTTTTTTACTTCACGCACACTAAAGGACGAAAGGTCATAATAGTAACACATTTATGCTCCAAAAAATCTAAGGTTTTTATTGCATTTGCGGATGCATAAAGTTGCTAGGCCAATGACAGTGGTAATTTTACTAAGGAGGAAGGAGAGAAATAGATCTTTAGCAGGTGTTCCGAAAATAGGTGATTAAACATAAAAATTCCTTAATCAGCATGTGAAACCGCGAGACTGGTAAAGGCTGTTCACGATAAAGTGAGCACTTTCGAAATGAACCTTAGTAATATGTCACTACTCCCACTTACATGTATTTTAATAGGCGCACCGAGTGACATTCGCCAGCAAATTTGGTAATGGTGTATGGAAACTAGTCCCATTTCTTAACGTCAAATAAAAAATGTTAGGTAATAATTTGTGATAACTTAGATTATTTATTTCGTTTTCTGTTTTTTTTTTAATTTATCGAAATAAAAATGAGCAGATTTGTAAAATACTTACTTTCCTAATAATTTCACATTTTCACTTTACCGACGCATGAATAAAGTGACGAGGCCCATGGCAATGTTAATTTTACGTAAGGTTGGAGCATACACAACATACATACAAGTAGATCTTAAGCAGGGCTTTCATAAGTGCTCATTTTGCTGTGAACAGCCCATAGTAACACACACACACACACACACATATATATATATATATATATATATATACACACACACACACACACTTACTACTCTCCAGTGGCGCAGTATGTAAATGCCGGAGTCACACAGACCCTACCAGCACAGCACGAAACGAACAAAATCGGAACCACGACACAACATTTATATTTTCAATGTGACTGCTCAAATTAACAGTCCGACATATAACTAAGGTGTCACAAAGAGTATAATTTTCCGGTACCATTTAGAAGGCGCTGAATAATTACGCTAGTTTCAAAGGCGCTAAATAGACGGGAAATTTGGAGTACGTGATGTTGACAAAGTGTTATCACTAATGAATACAAAGGTAAAATTATTATTTTTAAGTGTTAAATCCAGTCATTTTCAGATATTTTTCTTTTAAGCTGCGTATTTGCAATTTAAGGGAAAGTTTGCCATACGGTTTTTTTTGCAAGGTTGTAAACTGTGCGTCTCGTGCCGCACGACACGACGAAAATTGAAATAGTCTCTAATCCAAAATTCCTGGTTGGACGACAGAATTTGTCGGGCTCACGTGAGGTCTATAATGTATTTCGTTGGCAGTTTAGTTTTAAGTGTCGTATCGGGATGCCAAGTGGGGCCTTAGTGGCTCAGTGGATAGAGACATTCCAAGTGGGGCCGCAGTGGCTCAGTGGATAGAGAAATATCAAATGGGGCCGCAGTCGCTCCTATGTTGAGTTAATTTCACATAATTGCATTATTACCTACATGTATATATGCAATGTTTTTTTTCAGTCTTTGTATGATAACCAAAATTTTTAACATGGTAACTGTTCTAGCCCCGTGACAGTACAAAAAAAGTCACGGGCTGGGTCCCCTAGTTGTATATACTTGAGCCGGTGACGTTTTCCAATGGCAGCTGCATAGATGTGAAGCCACGCCCTTTATGTCTGAACTGAGTGTGATTGGGGCACACAATTTTTAAGTTTTCATATATTGGTGCAGAGTTACCCATGGCGTGTCAAATAAAGTACGGTCCAATAACAAACGTTTTGCCAATGTACTTTTGTTTAACATTTAACGTCTCTTCAAATAATGATGCGAATTATGCAGGTCTGTACTAATAAGTATGTTGCGCGGAAAGGGCTCACTTAAGTACAAAAATAATAGATATGTCGTAACATTTCTGGCCCGTCTGGCCATTGTCAGGATGACATCTTTTGCGTCATGGCACGTAGAAAAAAACTTAAGAGTTTCCGAATTCTAAGACAGAAAATTTCTGTATGTACTATTGGTTGGTTGAAATTATCATCCATGTTTTTACGACAGCCAAAAAAAAAGAGTCATTTTTGTCTTTTTTGGACTTTACCAAAATATTGACTATTGTGAATGTCAGTATTGCGAGACAGTACTAAAGAGTACGCTTAAATTATGAGTCGAGAAATACTCCACTTTTTTAGATTTTGTATTTTGGCGATATTAAGGAAAATGTCTAAGTATTCAGAAAATTGTCAAGGAAATGCTAAAAATGAAAATATAGCCGCGTGGGCCTTTAAAATGAGTAATAAATTGTATGAGGACATTTTTAAATACTTGTTCAGAAAGCGAGAACACCCAGGCATCTTTCATATTTTGTGAAGACACACTTAAATTGGGACTAGGAATACAGCAGTCACATGGATTTTTGTCAAGTGTCACAAGAGAGACATAAGTTTTAAATTATAGTTGTTTTTAAGTACCACTTGTATGTGGAATTCTAGCATATCTTTTAAACTTTCTAGCATATCTTTTTAACCAGAAATCCTTTAAATAGATTTTATCTTGGTCTCCTTCTCTTGTGAATTGTTTCTTGAAGGGCTGTGTATAAGTCCTGCTGCCACGCTCTTAGGAAGGGCGTCGCAAGCTACTTACGGAAAAATCTTTAAACTTCGTGGAAAACTACCCTATGCTGTGAGGGTTGTCATTTAACTATGAACATTAAAAAGCTAGGCACGAAATGCTTTTAGAAATTGTGTGATAAGTAATCAATGGATTCTAAATATATTCTACATAAAATAAAATTCTTAAAGTGGTTTTCTTACTGTAAGCTCACCAATACAACGAAGGTAAAAAAAAAATCAGTTTTCCCACTGATGAAACATATACATGTTGTTATGATGTGATCAGGCCTTAGGCGGACGGCCTGCCTGATCACACTTTTTAACATTAAACCGGGACACGAGCGGGATTGCAACAACACATTGTAGAAAGCCAGTTGCTGAAACTCCCTCCGCGGGCCAGTAATCGGGACAAAATATATCAAATAACGCGCCTATATAGGCCAGCGGCACCTTTGGTACGGGGTCTTTCCACATCAGGCTATCACCAAGAGAAGGACGCACAGATGGCTGTGTCCAGCTGTCGATAATTACCTAGCGGAAACAGCCTCCAGAACCGTGATTAAGGTGGGGACATTCCAATTAGTTTGCAATAGTGATGGCGTGTAATAAATCTTCATTGTGGTAGGAAATAAATAAAGAGACTCTTAAAGGTAAATATCGTCACCTTACGACTAGTGTAAGAAACGTTTTATTTTCCTAACAGTTCGAAAGATATTCCTGTTTTAAGCTAAATGAACGGATATTGTCTGATGTATACATATTGTGCAGGTAAATATGTATGTTTAAGAGGTCCACCTACCTGTCTGTTGAACTAAGTTGCAGAGTGCTTGAAAAACATATTTTTAACGAAACTACATATTAAACATTAGCCAAATGTGCTTTAAAGACGTCACGCACATTATAAAACTCATTGCAGAGCACTCTAACATAGCTAAAAACTGTTTTTCGAAGCGTTGTATTTCGAAATACATTTATAAGCAGGTGAATTAGAGACACCTGCCGTGTTGGTGAAATGTCGCTGTGCTCGCCCCGTCGAATGAAATAGTATCCTACCACGCTTGACCGGGAAGTTGTGAGTCACAGTGCATTTAGTCGTGGCCAGATAGTAAGGACCATACGTATGGGCCATTCCATCTCCTAAGTGTGGAGGGCACTGGGATTTCCACGTGCTGCCATGTCAAGAATGTAACACCAGTTCATGGATCCAGGTAAAACTGGCCCTGGCAGGGATAACTGCTGTGGTGTACAACGTTTGGCCTGCTCGGTATGTAAAGACTGTTCACGATAAAAAGTATAGCTTTTGAAAGCCCTGCTTATCATCTACTTGCATACACGTGTGTTTTACTGCCTTATGTAAAATTATCATTGCCATGGGTCTCATCACTTGATTCATGCGTCGGTCAAGTGAAATTGTGAAATTATTAGAAATGTATATATTGTACTAATTTGCTCAATTTTACACTGCTATGCATTTAAAAAAACAGAAAGCGAGACAAATAATTTAAGTTAGCACAAATGGTTGAGTAATACTCTTTATTCGACGTTAATATATGGAACTTCTTTCCCCTCCATTATTACTCTCTGCAACTCACGATTCCGCATTCGCTTGAGAGACATTTCTCAGAAACGTGGTCTTCCTAGTACGAGAAATACACAACCATAATCTATCGCGATATTTTCACGCATTTTTAATCATACCTTTGCAAAATCACACCAAGCATGGCGTGATTCGCAGTTTACTAAAAATGTTTAACACAAACATTGTATATTTCATTTGATTAAACATAAATCTTACTTATAATTTATTTGTTAATTGAAATATTTCAATTACAATGAATATGAGTGACGACAGAGAAAACATGTGTGTTTTTTAATGCCTACTAAGAAATAGCTCTCGTAAAAAGTGCTATTACACTTAGTGTGCACAAATGCGTCGTGTTGTCTTTTTGGCGTAAATTCCTATACTTTGTTAAGCTTTTTTTTTGCACGAAGTAGAACTTTAGTGGGCTTCAGATAAGTTGGAAGTAACAGCGAATTGTTTATAAGTTTGGTCTCTCGTTCCTACAAACGACAAAGAGTATCTTGTGATATTTATGACATTAAATGCGGGGGAGAGACTCAATTGAAAATAGCATCTATCTCTTAGATGTATTTCAGATATCTTATACGAGTGGTATGAACAAAAATTACGATGTAATTTAAAATAGTCGGATCACAAACGTGCTTTAATATTAATATTAGCAAGCAAGAAGATGGGAACGATGATATCTGACAAATCCAAAGTTTGTTTGTTGATCGTCGACATATAGAAGGTGGTAAAATAAAAATAATTGTAATGTAAACTTCAAGAAACATCACATTTAGCAAGCCACAGTCTGCCGAGTGTGATTTTACTACTGGCACTGCTGGATGACTGCTGGCACTGAATACTTATGGGTTTACACACATGACCCTGTTATGGCTGACTGATGGCAACAGGACACTTGGCATGCCTTCAATAGCGCGTTAATGGGATGTTGATGGAAATGAAACTGATGACTGAGAGTGGGTATTCTTCTAATAATCCACAAATGGCTTGCCTACTGTATTACAGCACTGGCAGCACTTAACCTATCCATTTTTGGGCCATTGTTGTCCAGTTAACTTATGGGTCTACACAACTGGCCTTGCTATCGTTAACTGCTGTCACCAGGACATTTGGCATGCCATTTATGGCACACTGACGGAATGCTGATGGAAATGAAACTAATGGTTCAGAGTAGGTGAACTACTAATGACCCATAAATGGCTTACCAACTGTATTCTAGCAATGGCTGCACTTAACCTATACCTATTGCTGGTGAAAGTATGGGCAACCATCTGTAGGCCATTTGATGGCTGTGAAGTGGTACATCGATGGGCCATTGCAGGTGCAATTTGGCTTATTTTGAGAATTTTTATCGCTTCCACACTTCGCAGATAGCTTTTTAATCTATGCACACACGTATATGTATATTTATGTGTGTCTAATATAATTATAGATTTTGTGATACAATGAGTATATTATTTGTAAATATAACGCTAGAAATATTTATTTTAAATGCTGTAAATACAGTATTAGGTGTGACTTCATGGCTGGTACTGAATAACTTGACATATGTATATTCTAAATTAGTTAATCTAGACATAAGAATACACAGTGATGTAATGGTTAGCATGCTGGGTTGTCACTGCAAGGGTCGTAAGTTCGCGGCCTCTCCCCTCCTCCAGTAAGCATAATATTTTCATATCGTGTAATGTGCTTCTAGTGAAGTAGGGGGTAAACGAAATTTAAAAACAATGAAAAGTTGAGAATGATACAAAAATATTTGTACGATATAGTTTTTGACATGTGGTAGTAGCATAGTTAGCAATCAGTAGGCCATCTGGTAGCTGTGAAATGGTACATAGATTGGCCATTGCTGCTGTAAGCGTATGGGCCATGCTTGGACTATTTGTGTTTACCACACCTGGGCCAGTTATGGACAGAGTATGGCTAGTTAATGGCGTCACTTCAGGACCAATAATGGTGCCGGGTGAATGCCAGCTGTTGGTCATCTTGGCATCAGACTGTAAACCATAAATGGGCCGTATGTGTTTTGCTACATGGGATCTATTCATATTTGGCCTTTACATAATACTAAACGTATATAGTATAATTACATTGATTAAAAATATAAATTTAAGGAAAATAATGTTATGTAAATATACCGTACAAAATTTATTTCACACTGATTTGTCTTCACAGCCCGTCCTCCAATCGACATAAAACCAACCCTAAAATTATCCTGACATTGTTCAATGCTACATCTCGAAGTGTTTGGTAGATTTTTCATTCCGGTTTTATTTCTGCGTGCCTCTTTCATCAGTATATCTTCATCGGTGTGTTTTCTTAAGGAGGAGATGCAAATAGTGAAAATATACACAAGCAACCACCATATATTCGACAGTAGAAGTTTCTCATGATGCGGAATGCTCGAGAGAACCTAAACACGCGTGTTTAGAAGACCCCTTTTTTCCATCTCTCCAGGGCGTGACTCCATAAAACACGGGATTAAAAGAAACGCGTCGGCCGATACTGGCACGACACAGCAGACAATGCGAATATATTTCCTGGAAGTGCGCTTGGTTCCGGCAAACTCAAACTCCCATCAATGATTGCGTGGTAAAATGAAGTCTCTGCAATCTCTCCTACGTCAGACATTATTCCTTCCGTATAGACACGAGAATAATGAAACTCACAGCTTGCATCCACAGCTGCAAACAAAAGAAATTTGAACTCCCCCATGTAGATGCGAAAAAAAAAAAAAACCTTTCATTATTTTCCGGGCACAAACTTTTTGTCGATTGTGGTCAAGCGATGAATGAAATTTCATTCGTCATTGAAAATTTTTTGCAGCTGCTAATCATTCTATTTCACACGACGAGACCAAAGATCTATACATGAAGTGAGTTATTGAAATCACGCCTAGTTAAATGTTATGTTTATTTATGTTTTAACCCGCGAGCCCATGTGTTTATAGGCTGTTCACGGTAAAGTGAGCACTTTTAAGGCCGTAGTCACTTTTTTTTTCTTTTCAGAAAAATTAATACTTAAACCACCTTTTGAAATAAATATTGCCATGAAAGTAATAAATACAGTGTGCATTTTCCACAGCACTCGGATGTTAACGTCTAAAGCTAAAGTTATATAGGTTATTTGACAATTATTCGAAATTAGAGGGCTTTCAAAAGTCCTCAGTTAATCGTGAATACCCTATAACAGTATGTTAGTAAATAGTTAACACGAG
This sequence comes from Dryococelus australis, assembly GCA_029891345.1. Lineage (NCBI taxonomy): Eukaryota > Metazoa > Arthropoda > Insecta > Phasmatodea > Phasmatidae > Dryococelus > Dryococelus australis. Next base: position 111,882,506 of record CM056995.1, read on the forward strand.
GATAACAATAAAACAGATTTTTTTAAAATAGGAATTTTAAATTATATTTATTTAGTCCTTTTCTGATAGCAAAATATAGTTTTTTTTTCCCCTGTGAGTCTGATACTTTCCACTATCCTCATAGCAATCCATCCTAGTTTTTAGTAGTATGCTGGCATTATTAACTAGTTCAACAATATTACTTTCAATATTCAATGAAAAAATACTCCAACAATTACTCAATTTTCTGTATATATGTCCATGAAAATTGTCAGCTACTAAACACGCCATTATCAAGAATATTGTTAGAAAGACATAGATGCTGATCTACGAAATGACCGCACACTTCATACGAGGTCTGTTGAATGATTTCAAGACGCTTCGCTCGCACGCATAATGCTGGATTTACATTAGCGCTACAGGCGCGACGCGACGGAAATCTCGTGCACGACGGACTTCCTGAGCAGAAATAAATTTCTAATTTCGTCGCGTCGGATCGCGTCGCGGTCGTGACAATCTTCAATAAACGAGTGTACTTTCTTACTGCAAGAATGGTGGCAATGTTCAGTTGATAACACTTGTAATAACATGCGAATTCAGTAAATACAATATTAAGATACTGTGTGTTTTAGGAAGAGAGACGTCGTTCGTAAATTGTGTAAAAAGATAGTTAGGCCAATGCCATTTTTTTTTCTAAAACTACAAAACATAAACATTCATGTTGTTGTTTGTGTTGTAAGTTATTCTTCTTCATTCATACACGTAAACACACAGATGACCTTCTGAAACATTTTCGTATTTTCAGCAATTAGTGGTGGTCAAAATATTGGTTTTGGTGTCGCGTTACAGTGTTTACATTACAACCACAATTTACAGTAGCGCCGCATCTGTCGCGTCGCGCCTGTCGCGCCAATGTAAATCCAGCATTAGAAACATCGTTTCAGGCCACTCTACCTAAAAACTCGTTTTCCAAAGTGCAGCAAAGTGCGTCAGATACTTACAAATGTACTTAAAGGGCCCTGTATTGAACCTTGCCACAGACTTTCTAGCAATAAAATGAAAGGTCACCGCTCGGACTCTCAGGACGACGAGAACACTGCAAGCCAGTTCTGAGCTTCGCGCTTAGTGGCGAAGGAGCACTTGATGCTCCTAACAGTTGTAGCTCTTATACCTCCAGCGCATCTCGGCCTCAGGCATGGTAAAATACGTTATTTTCATTTCCGTAACACAAAAACTGAAAAGCGAATTTATATCTTGAATTTCAGCGGATTTTTTTTTTTGCTAAACGTAATTTACATGCAGGATAGGATTAAAAATACCTGTATGGTTGAAATTCCGCTCTACGTTTTGCGCGATGCAAGTCTCGCTTTGTTCTCCAAATACAATGGGCGATTTTCGTCTGACAGAGTATTTTAGACCGTTAATATAGAATTTGTATTTTAAATTTTATTGGATCGCTTGTCTACCGTTTGGTTACAATTTTTGTTCCGTCCATTTGCGAGGTTACAAGAGCTATGAATTAAAACCTAATCGCAGGCAATTTCAAGAAACATTTTTCAGGATGAAACCAAACGTTGTACCTATAAACATACATTTAATTTATCCACCTCAATGTATGAATTTAAAACTCCTTATATGCCAGTAAAAAAATATATATATATTTTTTAAATTCTTCTTTACTTTTTGGTAATTCACACAATAATGTTACGACACAAAAAATGTTACTATCGCAAATTTACTGGAAGTCTTTTGGAAATATTGAGCAGGTTATAGAAAAATAATCAACAACTGTGTGAGATTTTAAGGTTTTTTAAAATTATTTTAATAAAGAATACTTTGGAACAGTGCTTTTAATATAATAACACAAACTGTCTTTAAACGAAGAAGAATAACTGTGACAATTCTCGCATGATTAATCATTTTTTAACTTCGCAAATTTCAAGTAATGACTAGTAAACATTGACAGCATAATTAGTCAATCTGTTATGTCTAGTGTCACACGTTCGTGTGGCGAGGACGTGGAATTGGAAGTCACGAAAAAAAAGTCACTATTGGACAGTTTATTTCAAGGAATGACTTAAAAAAACACTTTGACTTTGAGTAAGACACCCAACACAGTAACTAACGTTTAGGGATGAAAATAGAATCAAAGCTTAATTCAGTGGATGGAAAAAAATTTTGGCCCCCTGCAAAGTTTGTATTGCTAGACATACGTAATTTTAAAGGCTGTTCACGATAAAGTGAGCATTTTTTAAATCAACGTTAGAAAAACATCACTGTCCTATTTGCATACAGTTTAAGGGTCGCAGTGAGTGACATGCGCCCAGTAAAGTCGGTAACGATGGACAAAAAGTAGTTCCATATCTTATCGTCGAATAAAATGTGTTAGGTTACCATTTTGGACAACTTAAATAATTTCGTTCGTTTTCTGATTTTTTTTTTTTTAATCCATCGAAGCGTAAACATGAGCAAATTTGTAAAATATTTACTTTTATAATAATTTCACAGTTTTACTTGACTGACGTATGAATAAAGTGACGAGGCCCATGACAACGTTAATTTTACATAAGGCGGAAGAATACACAACACGCATATAAGTAGATCTTAATCAGGGCTTTCAGAAGTGCTCAGTTTAACATGAAGAGCTTATAACAAATAGTTATGCATATATGCTAGAGTCTATTCGCAGTTACTTCACACTTTTTTAATCAAACCTATTAAAAATCACCTCATGTATCACGTGCCTGGTTGTTTCCAAAATATGTAATGTATCTGGGCAAGGGACGATGAGTTCATTACAACAACGTCAAAAAGATCGCGCATAACGAAGGACATGCACCGACGCCATATTACGCACAAATAACTCTTTTTTTGTTCATTCATCAGTTTAGGCACTATGGCGGACAATATGGCGTCCACGAAAGTGGGCCGGAAACAGAAATTTAAAAGTTTGTCTATAATGCACACCACGCGAAATACACAAGGCCAATCCTCCTGCCCGCCTAGAAGTGAGCACACTTCAAACTAATTAACTGGTAGGGGACACAACCTGACTGCAGGACGAGTCAGGACTCCCTTTCGAGTGAGGATCTGGGCAACTCGCACAGTGCCATATTACCCAGGCAGTATCTTGGTGATGCGCCCCAGTCGCCAACGGGGATTACCCCTGATTAGGACCAATTCACCAATTTTCACGGTGTCATTGTTCTTGAGACATTTATCTTTTGGTTGAAGCTGTTGCAGGTATTCAGTATGCCAGCGTTTTCAGAAAGTCTGATTAATTTGTTGAATTAGTGACCACCTGTTTAATCTGTTTGTAGGTTCCTTGGTGAAGTTCTGTTCTGGTAACACTTGAGGAGGATCAAGAGAGAGAAAATTACCTGGAGTCAGGACAGATAAGTCATTTGGATGGCACGAAGGGGACTAGAGTTGAGCGTGTCTTCAATCTGAGTCAGCACCGTGTACATTTCCTTATACGAAAGTAGCTGACTAACCACCACTTTGCTCAACAGAGATTTAGCAGATTTGATGACTGCCTCCCAGAGTTCACCAAAGTGCGGGGCTGATGGCGGAAAAAAATACCAAGTTATCTTGTACTCCACTAGATTGTCAGTAAGACACATGTTGTTGTCAACCAATAACTCATACAGCTACGACAAGTGATGAATAGCCCACACAAAGATTGTACCACAGTCTCTATGCAAGTGAGTACACTGTCCACGACGTGCAACGAAACTTCTGGATGCAGCAAGAAAGGTCTCAGACAACAAATCAAAAGCAGTTATTAAATGCACTGTCTTTGTGGCAAAGCATACAAAAAGACAAATGTATGCCTGCAGTATGCGAGGTTTTCTTGTTCGCACCATAGTAATTGGGATTGGACAAGCACAATTAACACAAGAGATGAGGAAGGGCTTAGCTTTGCTCATTTTACCGGCTGGAAGGCTTGCCATTGCATGATCGTGACTCGTCGGACGAGCATGAAAGCGACGAATACACTTACGAAAACGACCCCGAAACACATTTCGTGCACCCAGTAACCAAACTGCACGTTGCAGTAATGACTGAATTGTACTGGGCGCAGGAAGACGGAAATCTTCATGGAGCTGATCAATTAGAAGTTTTGCAAGGCGACTGCACTTTGGGAGGAGAGTCGGATATTTTTCTCATCATACGCTAGGTCTGAATGATAAAGTCTGCCACCTACAACAAGGATTCCTTCTGCGTCAACATAGAGAGATAATTTTCTTATGGCATATGAGCAGAGTTTCTGGTCGGCCAATATTTGCATTTCATCTGCAAATGCCTGGTTGTGTAGCCTTAATAAGAAGCATTAACGCATGATGCATTTTATCAGGCAAGACTGGTCCGTAAACAAAGTTCAGCCTTGGATGAAGATTTGTTGTAGTTCGAACACAAATGGTAACAATTCGTTGAACACTTTTTAACTTGGAGGAACGTTCAAGTAATTCCAAAAGACATGAGATCACTTTTCTCTCAGGGCATGTGTGTGTGCGTGTGTCCCACAAAAATCTTTGAACGCGTGAACCGATTTTCACGAAAATCGGTACGCGTATAGTAACTAGAAAAGACATCCGACTTTTAAAGTTTTTGACGTCACCAGATACTTATTTTCAAAGTGGCTACCATTTTAATATTTAAGGTTATGTTATGCTGGGAACCATCTAACCGATTATAACCAATATTGTATTTTGGCAGTGCATCATATAAAAAAAACTTTAGAACACTGCCACTCCACCATTTTGGAAGATAGCACAACATTAAAAATAATGATTTATCATTATATCTCGAACTTGTCAATTGTTTCTGGCCAAATTTGGCAAGTAAGCAACACTATGATAGGCCACGCTAAAACACGCGATTTAAATCTACAAAGCAACTGTTTTCAAAATATAAATACTTTAAGTTTATTTTCTATATCTACCATACCTTTCGGCCAGTTTCGAACAAATATTGTAGAATGCTGAATGGGTTTATTACAACTTTACAAGCATCGGGTAAAACAACACACAGTTACGTTTTTCCGCCATTTATTAAGATGGTGCACCATGAAGAATTACAGTTTTTGTGTAATATCTAAGTAAAATATTTACCTAATCCTACCAAATTTGGCAATTAAGTATTACTACGGCAGGCGAAATAAAATAATATATTTTAAGTGTGTCGGATATTGAATTTAAATACGGTGGGAATGCAACATTTCAGCTTATTTCGCCGTGTCTCCGAAACCATGTAACCCATTTCAATTTAACTATCTCTACTGGCGGTATCTATGTAGATATCAAATGTGCTTATACATAAACACTTGTCTCTCTCATATTAGTAGTTAGCGCCACATGTAAAATTAAGCTTGTATGTCCTATCTAGAGAAACAATTACATAATTCCCACCAAATTCATGCACCAATGTATACTTTGGTAGACCACCTTAATTTATATGGCTTACAGGTTTAGTAACATGTTTTCAAAATAACAGTCTTGTGAATATATTTGCTTAGTATGCCACATGTCCCAAACAATTTCAACTAAATGTCATATGCTGGCAGTATCTGTGGCAGTCATCAATTGTGCCAATACATAACGTTATTGTTCGCTATTTATAAATATCATCACATGAGAGATGGAAATTTTATTTCACATTTCGGGGACCAATTAACAGGTTCTTAGCAAATATTACAAACAATTTGTGTTACGGCAGGTCTTGCAAACTAACTTGTTTTAGGTGGAACAGGTATGTTATTTTTAAATTGCGTAATATAAATAATGTATATCAGCATGTTACATCAATTAAACAATTCAACAAAATTCAATAAAATTTTTTACGCTAACAGTATTCATTAAAATACTCATTTAAGCCTACAGAAATTCTCTTTTGACGTTTTTTTAAGATAGGGCCAGGTGAGAAAATGGAACAATTAGGCCATATTTACGGAATAATTGAACTAATTTCAACAAATTTCACACCAGTAGTGCTGCAGACGATTATGTAAACTTAAATGATTAAATTTGCACAGACACTGATTTTCAAAATCGCTGCAATGTAAATAAATTATATAAGTTTGCCATTTCTATTAAACAACTCAACGAAATGCAATGTCTGTCAGGCAAATCCTAGGTAAACCAATTTTAAGGCGAGTAGTGAGAAATATTATGTCCGAGCGCACATTGCATCTGGCAGTGGATGTGTGGATCAGCCGCCATAATAGATGACCATGGGCGTTGACTTCCATCCGCCAACTTGGATGACCTTGACCTCCATCCACCAGGTACACCATGCCCTGTCATTCCATGCTGCAATTTAGTTTCAAGACTGTTCCAGCTCATGCTCTGTCATTAAGCTGTGGTGCATCAAGCTCTGCCATTCCATGCCACCATCTTGTTTCAAGAAGCATTGTTTACAAATCATATTTTTAGGCCATTTTGTACGATATCGTGAAATGAGAAAATAAAGATTTTATGTCTTCTTTAGGGTACCACTTAACAGATTTCCACCAAGACGTCACACAAATAGCACTACGGTAGACCAAGTATACTTACATGATTCATGCAGTGCAGAAACTTAGTTTCAAAGTGATGTCCTTTTAAATATTAAAGGTTTGTAAACCCTGCCTACCAAAACATAAACTGATTACATCCCAATTTGATGCTCCGAATGATTCCTCCGTAAGGCTGTTGGTCGCACGCTAACATATGATGCGGGGTTGTATGGGTTCGAGTCCGGTTAAGGCATGTGTGCATTTGGAATTGTCTCACTACTGTAGCATAAAGGCTTTTCAAGGTAAATGATCACTTTTGAAAGCCCTGCTTGAAATCTACTTGTATGTATTCTTCCACCTTATATAACATTATAATTGCCGTGGACCTGATCACCTTAATCACGTGTCGGTGAAATTAAACTCTGAAATTATTATAAAAGTAAACACGCTTTACGAATCTGGTTATTTTTTCTCTTCCGATGCATTGAAAAACACAGAAAGCGAAAGACTTAATTTATCACAAATGGTTACCTAACACTTTCTAATCGACGTTAAGTTATGGAACTACTTTCAATCCATCGTTACCAACTTTACTGAGCACATGTAACCCAGTGAGCCCGTTGACATATATGCAGGCAGGAATGATATTTTTCTAAGGTTGATTTCAAAAGTACTCACTTTATCGTGAACAGTCTTTACACATGTTTATAATTCCATCCCTAGTGAGATTGCTGTCAGCGAGACGTCACGGCTTACATAGCATCTAAGATTCAATCTTATTTGGCCCCGTGCAGAGGAAAGTAGACCAATATGACAATTAGGGAGGCCTCTTAAATTTACTGACTCTGAAGTGAGTGTTTTTTATGTAATTATAATACGAATTTGCATATAAGTAAAACATTTACAGTCCCAACAATTCCATGGTTTCATTTGGATCGCGCATGAATAAAGTGAACATGCCCGTGGCAATGTTATATTCCATTCGCGGCTACTTCAAACTTTTCTGAGGCCCTACTAAAGTTCGACTTGCAGAATATTACTCCGCCTATGCAAACATATCTTAACTGCGTCTAGAATATTAAACCAGAGGGACATCGCACCGTATCCGCGCGCAATCAGTGTCATAATATTTTGTATAAGAACTATTTATTGTATAAGCATTACCAACGCACCTGTTTTCTCATTCCTTATATTCACATTAATAATAAACGAAATAATATAATTTATAGATAAATATATAAACAAAATTTCAATTTAACAACAAATAATGTACTTCCACGTTACCACAAGTATAAAACTTTTGTGATACACGTCATGTATTGGAAGCAATTAAACACTTCACACATGGGGTGATTTTTCGAAGTTTTGTTTCTCAAAGTGTGAAGAAACCGCGAATAGACCATATTACGTATGCCAGGAGACCAGGAAATTTCGCAAATTCACTTCATGACAAGGTAAACGTCAAACACATATATATTATACTATATTTTCCAATTGGATCACAGTTACCGAGACACGTTCTGGACGAATTTATGTCGATAACTAACCTGCAAGAAAACGAGAACCGAATCACGTGCTTCCTGGACTGGGGTAAAACAGGAGGATCAGCCAATGGACAACTAGATGAGGCTCGAGTACACACAAGTTTGTGGAGTATAGCTTGTTGACGAATGAATTCGCGATATTTCTGGGACTACGTATGACAGAAGGACACAAAATGAGAAGGAAAATAAGAGTCCAACCAGGGCGTTAATAAGAGTTTAGTTATACGTGAACAGACCAAGGGTCGATTTAAAAGTTGTTATTTAACAGCGATCAGGGGATGAGAAAAAGTGGCTTGGGGGGGGGGGGGACTTTGTAGTGATTATTAAATTGTCCAAAATCTCGATATATATGTATATATATATTTTTTACTCCATTTCACCATACAAATTATACATACTACGGGGAAGGTTGCCTATAACGTACTGGCTCTCAAATTGTACCACTATCGATTGTATAAGAAATACTGAACCCACGCGAGATCTAGCAGATTTTTTGAAAATTGCGAGCACTTCTTCATCCGAAACAGTTGGCACAAAGTCTCTTTGCGACGTCATTGTTTGTTGGTGAGAGTAAGAAAAAAGTGGCGCGAGTTGATATAGTTTTGAAGGCAACTTTGTAAGATAATATTAGGTAAGTATTCTTGAAATTTCGTATTCTCAATGGTTGTAACAGTTAGTCGAAGTAGTTTTCTATAAAATATGCATAAACGCCAAATCGGAACTGTTGCGTTACAAAATAAACAAAACCATTAGTCTGGGAGTGTCGTGTTTCCTAAATGGAACCAGTACACAGTCGCCTATATCGCAAATGGTGCGATTTAGGCAACGTTGTCTAAGACACGGATGTCAAAATATTAAGGAAATAACTCTCTATGATGCACGGAAAGCCATATTACGTCCACCACTATTTTGTGACACCATAACATTGAAAATGTATGCCTATTTGTTATTTATCACGGTTGTTACCTATCAGGATCTAGTTTGTCTGACTTTTCCAAGTTTCCCACGCAAAAATTAATAAATTTCATAAAAATTAACACGCTCGAAACAATACTAAATTGCATGATGACATTAATTTAATAACGTTGATTTTTTTGTAAAACAATTTTGACATGTTCTACCAGTGTCCCGTGCACAAACACATACAAGTTGGTCGTAGGTTTGTTTGTTTGTTCTATGTTTCAGTTTCAACGAAGGCTCAATGGACAAACGACGATATGGAAAGTGGCAGCTCGAGGATATGATATATGCTTTAGATGAATATCGAAAGGAAAAAATTGAAACTTAATGAGTGTTGCCATAAATATAATATTCCTAAGAAGACATTCATTAGACACTTACGGGGCGAGCTTACAAGAGGTGTTGAACGAAATAAACAAGCAGTCAACGGAAGGGAAACCGCTTTACCTAAGGAAGTAGAAGAGGAGAGAGTGTTAGAAATATTGTATCCTATTTGGTCTCACGCCTAGTGACACTAGAAAATTGGAATATGATTTCATGAAGGTAAATCCTCATCTGAAGAATCCATTTTGCAAGATAACAGAAACTGGAGGTAAAAAGTGATATTATAGTTTAATGAAGCGCCATCCAACATTAAGTTTGCGTCAGCCAGAAAATGTTTCGATCGCTCGCACACGAGGCTTCGACAAAGAAAATGTTTACCATTTTTTTTTTTTGACAATTTAGGAAAAATGGTAGACAAAAACATGATGGATGCACTACGAATCTACAATGTAGATGAATCCGGTTTTGGTACAGTGCAAAAGAAATCTCCGAAAGTTGTGTTAACTCGCGGAAAACATCTAGTAGGGGCAGTTACGAGTGGCGAAAGGGATATTAATACCACATTAGTTTGCTGCACAAGTGCAGCTGGGTACTTTGTGCTACCAATGATCATCTTTAAGAGACAAAAAATACATTCTGTACTAGGGAACGGTGCTTCTCCAGGTAGTTTAGTGGAATGCTCAGAGCCTGGTTACATCAACAATGAACTATTTGTGAAATGGCTGGAACATTTTATTTCACGTGTTAAGCCAACTACTGAAAAAAAAGTTCCCCGTCTTCTTGATGGATATTCCACCCCCACTAAAAATTTCGATGCCACTAACATCGCCCAAGAAAATAATATGCTTTTACTTCAGTTGCCTGGCCATACCACTCATCGCCTCCAGCCGCTTGATGTAGCTTCGGAGCATAGGCGAACCGAGTTTGATTCTCCGGCGGGGTCACTCCCTTCAAAACGTGCACACTTTACGGTGAACAGCCTATACAAGAAATTCGTTAGTTCTTGTCATCACCTGAAACTAAAAATTAAGGTGAAAGTTAGGGGTTAAAACGCATAATGTAGATACAATTTATGGAGCAAAGTTCAACTGTATGGGTGAAGGGTGGAGGGAGAGGTATTCCGCTCACTCCTTGTAAACCACCCCTGGTACAGATTAGAGTAATCAGACGCCGCACAGTGTGTTGGGTTGTGGCAAGGGAGACTGCATTCCAGGAGCCAAGGGCATGTGACATTCGACGCGTGTTTCAGTTGGAGAGAGTGAACGGGGTGGTGAGCAGTTGACGACTGTCTGTCGAGCCCAAGAGGGGGCGCGGCGCGCACATTTACACAGCGCAGGGCGAGGGCGCGGTTCGCAGGGTTAACACGGCAGGAATTAGCATGCGACGCGACCACCCCCTGCCCCACGAGCCGGGTACGCCCTCCGAAATTTGGTTGCGGATGGCAGAGAGGTTATGGAGGTCGCACGAGTTACACGGGCGACTCGCGAACCGGACTTTACCAACACCAAATGAAAAATAAGGGGATCATGGAAGACATATACCGGCAATGTTAAGAACCCGTGTCTCCCGTCAAATTGATTATTTATATTTATTTCTTCCTGATTCTAATTTAGGAGATTTATTTAAGAATGCAGCAACAGAAGCTTAGGCAATTACTCTAGCCATCATTACAGACACATGATGTACATTGTATTCTAAAGGGCTTTTTAACTTTCCCCTGTTTTATGGTTGAAAGCTTAGCAGGGGACGGCTTACATACTAATTTATAACCTAACTTAAATTAACACCCATGCCTTACCCAGGATTCGAACCCACAGCGTCCCGCACGCCAGATCAGTGGCGCATCAACTGACTGCGCAATGGGAGGTCGGCTATATAATGCATATTTATGAAACAATTAACTTAATACCAGATTTTACATATTAATTCATTCTTGCCTTTTAATGACAACCATGGAATACATATTAACAGTCAGGTACAAACATTTGTACAGAAACATGAAATGTAAGGCTTCTATAACGAAACGTTTTCAGTAAATACCCTGACTCTTCTGTTATGACGCTAAAACAAATAATGTCTGTATAAGGAGTAATACAGTATCTTAAATTTAACAAATTAACATGCAATATTTCCTATGGAACTATTCAAGATAACGCGATACACTATTTACAGTATGTATATCCGTAACTTGTGCCGTCATTGATCTACTGTATATTCATAAAAATGCAATTGTTGGAAAGTCTAATGTAGTTAACAAAAATAATGTAGTTTCTATATATTTTCTAATAAGTTTTAATTTTCTATGATGAAATCATTTGTGTTACCGTCACCACTGAAAGTCCACACTACGGCAATAATGTAATCAATAAGTAGTACAAATTTCAAAGTTATAGCTGTAGCTGTTCCTGAGATATTGGAAAACTTATAAAGAAAATGTAGTTTTCGGAAATCGCAATTAAAAAGTAATTTGTAAATGCAGAAACCACTCAAAACCATACAGCACTGTGATCCTTATCTCTTTGAGTATCGTCCAGATGATATAGCAAACTAATGTAACAAACAATTCAGCTTTAACTTCTAGAGAAAATATTTCCTGAGTTATTGCATTTTAACTGAACAAGTGCTCACGAATACAAAAAAAAAAAAGATAGTTTAATATCATAATAAAAAAAATTTTAAATGCTTATTTTCAGCCAATATTGATAATATATACACAAAATTAAACAGAAATCTCCAAATATTTACACGCAAAAAAATATTTTTTTGAACCAGGTTCATCCTTGATACTCCCCTTAAATGTACCACGCTGTATTTAGACTGGCTTGTGTTCGCCGAGCATGAGTTTTACCTGACTTCAGTGTTGCGGTGTCTGTCGAACAGCCGGCTGAAGGAGGTCCTTGTTAAGTGTCCATCAGGCATGGCTGGGGCGATGCATCTTTAAGGCGAGTGGTTAGAAATAGTATGGCATCTGGCAGTGGATGTGTACATCGGGAAATTTGGTGAACTGTGTTTCCTCACTGTAAAAAACGGCCCAGAATATCTTGGCTACCCATGTCTTCGAGATATTACGAAGTTCATAATGACGAATTTGGACAACTCTGTACAATTCTTTGACCAGTTCTGTACACATCCTTAGTCAAATGTCCCTTTCACTCTTGAAATGTGTATGTAGTCTCCAATATAAGCTTTTAGCTTCCATCTATTAGAAATTTCTTTCATTTTTGTAAACTGTTTGTAGCAACGAATGTCCTTTAACATCGACGGGATGCATACCTATTGTATGGTGTATTTTGTGGATGTACTCGATAAAACAGTTCTGGTAATATTCCTAACCATTTGTAGCTTTCTTGTGCTGAGAATTGTTTCTACACAGATGTTACCTAAGTACAATTATACCTTCCGCCAACAGCACACTTCATACCACTATGTGTAGAATGTGTTTCTTCATTAGATGTCGGAATTCTGGATTATAGATCTTGCATCCAAGATCGGTTTGTAGGTCTTTTGATCGACCTTTGTTACCCGAAACGAGTTCCATCGCTTTAGCAACGTCTTTACCTTGTTTGGTTTTGACTTGTACGGAATATGCGAACTTGCTGTAGCAATCGATCACACTCAGCATATTCACACAACTGTATGGAATCATTATGACCAAATCTGAATGGTATAAATCACGCAATACAAACACCATCACTTTGCAACTTGGAAATTCCGTCTAGCTGGATTGTGCAGTTTACTAGCGATTTCTGCCAGATTCGTCGTATGTAGCCATGCACACACAGTATCTCCAGAATATTTGCAATTTCGTTTGTGTGGGAATTATTTCCAGCTCTTTGTGAAGCAATCAGCAGCCTCAATCTGTCGACGAGTTCGTTTACTTCATCCCAGTACACAAACGCTAGATGATGTCCATCTTCGATTTTTGCCAGCAGACTAGAACCAGATGGTACATTTATCTCTGGAAACATATGCGAAATAATATTTAATTTTGCATGAGAAGTATCTTTATAATCATTGCTCGATGGATTATTATCTTTTAGATGCGCACTCGTTAGTTTGAGCAACCTCTTGTACTGTCGCAGAGCAGCCTGTAAATACATAGTAGGTTCTATCCTGAAGAGTAATTCGTAAAAGCCAGAGACTGTACGCAGAGATTCATTTACAATTTGAATTTAACAATTTGGGAGGGAAGAAATTTCCTTGTTTCTCAGACACCATTTATTTTTCATTTGTTAACTCCATATTTACGATCATTAAACCAAGGTGAAGACATTGCTAGGTAACCATGAGCATGTACTGTACATTTCGAGTATTAGCTCGATCTTCATTCGCCTCTTCTTCTAAATCCAGTTTATGTTTTCGTTTCTTCCCTGGCAGATCAATATTTCACTTCGCCTGAGGCTCCATTGTTTCTTCGAACATCATGGAACATACAGTTGGAGAAGTCCACATTTGGGACTTAAAAATATGTCTGGAAATCGATTAGTGCCAGATACCAGGAACCATCTAATTTAAGTGCAGGGAAATGCATGGAGCGAAGCTTCGAGCTCTTGCCCAACATGACCAGAGTTATAGACATGAGTGACAAGAGAATGTTATCTGCACCCTTAAGAAATCGTATTATTAGCTTAAGACATAAAAGAATTTGCATGCCATTAAAGAATACAAAATTTCCGCGGTGTGTACATGCGTGATGGACTTCCACGGAGACGTCAACATAATGAGTCGGCAGTCGTAAATTTAGAAATTATCAGAGTTCCAGGCACACACTGGGTTGCATACAAATAAAAATGGAAACAGCCATGCATTCCGATATATTTGGCAAGTTTACAGCGCCTGAAACTGAGTTATAATTACAATGACAAGCAGTTTCCAAGAAAGGCTGGGCATTCCTGCATAGGTACGTGATAAATACACTCCCCCATTACAACAATGAGCGAGATTTCCCGAGCAAGATGATTGTGTGTATTTTGCATTGTAGTGGAAAAGGCCGGGTATTGGAATGTTTGACTTCGTCTCAGAGTACCCACGACCACACCAAGTCACCATGCTCGCAGAAACACGCACCAGTGTAATGTGCCGCTTTAAACGGAGCGTATGCTCAGCAATGAGTACCAAAAGTATAGGCTGTTCACGGTAAAAATGAGCACTCTTGAAAGCCCTTCTCAAGATCTACTTGTATGCCCGTTGTGTATCCTTCTGCCTTACGGAAAATTCACATTGACGCCGATGTCATCATCTTATTCATGCGCGATCAGATGAAACTGTGCAATTATTAAAAAATTAAATTTGTTACAACTCTGGTTATTTTTACACACCGACCCAATAAAGAAACAGAAAGCGAAAGAAATAATTTAATATATTACTAATGGCCACCTGACACATTTTTTTCGACGTTAAGAATTGGAACTAACTTCCATCCATTATTAACCACTTTACTCAGTGCATGTCACTCAGTGCGCCTGTTAAAACATATGCAGGCAGGGACAGTGAGATTTTTCTAAGGTTAATTTTAAAAGTGCTCACTTTATCGTGAACAGCCTTTACTAGGCTATAGGTGGCCGTGGTGTAGAGGCCATACTACTCGCCCACATCTAAGGCAAACCGACTTCGATTCCAGGCGGGGTCGGCCCCAGACTTTCGCGCGTGTAATGTAAATTGTGCCGGACGATGCCTTTGGTCAGCGAGTTTTCTCATAGGTCTCCCGTTTCTCCCGCCCTTGCATTACGGTGCTGCTCCATACTCACCTCTCTTCACCCTCATTGGCTCTTAAGATCTCGCTGTTAAGAGCCTTCACAAGTCAGTTCTCCACGTTTCCCGAGTTACTTTTCTAGTCTGACAAGTCTGAGTTTTGTAATCGCCTCTGCATGCGCTAACGACATAACTCTTATATCACATTGCTCATTCTGTTTGTAATAGAATCAAACACGACTCATTTACAAGAGTCTGTGGACCGCCAAAGTCCTGTTTACTGTGCATGTTCAGATGTGGATAGCCATCATTACTGCGTATTCGCGTTTCTACCTATCACTTTTCAACTTTGCCTCCCAATCCAATATGAGCTCCTAAACCAACCTAGGATACTGGGAGAATAGATTTCTTAACTAACCTATATTACTAGCTGAATGAGTTTTCCAGCAATTTACTCCAACCTAGAGAAGTTGGCAAAAAATGTTCGTTTCCACACGTGTATGGCCAATACCCACGGCTTCACAGGTGGCTATACCCACCTCCCCGGCGTGCACGTTTGACTCTCTTATAAACAGAAAGAACTATAATTTGCGATTATAGGCTAGTCACAATTAAGTGAACACTTTCGAAAGCATCTCATTTGGAATAAAAGTCAATAAATATATTTTATTATATCCTTAAACATTAACTTTCGAGTCCAGTGAAATATATACACTGCGTTTATTACATACATAGCAATATTTATTTTAAAAAGTAATGGAAGGACAAAAAAATTACTGATAGGAAAAAAGTAACTAGGGCATCAGAAGTGCCCACTTTACAGTGAACAGCCTATAGTCATTTGTATGGCTGCACAACAGCCCCACTGACGTGCGAGCGATTATAGGGCGATATCGCGTTAGTTTTAGAAACACTATTTCCTGATAACTTTATTTCGCCTGTACCGCTCTTTACTTTCACTACTGTAACAAAGCGCACGAAACATCATTTTCAACACCAGTCGCTTGACTGCAGGGCAACGTGCGATGCCGTTTGAAATTAGCTGTGGGATCATCGCTATATACAGAGGGTTTGGGAATTCCATGCCCCAACACCAGACAGAGTTTATTTGGACCAATCGTAATACAAAAGCGATGGTGTACATATATCTGGAAAAGTATTTTTTTTTATAATTGAAATGTACTCGAAGACGTGGGGTACAACGACTAGAGAACAAGGCTGTGCGAGCATGCATGTAGGACTGGTTCTGTCAGTCATAGGCGCGCGACACAAAATTATTACATACGCAGTTTCGCCCGACTACTTCTTGTACAACTTGACCTACCTGCGTGGTATAACAGCCTTGTTGAGCAGGTATTGTACGCCGCAACATTTAGTTAAATTATACATCATAATACGTTTCCAGATATATAAGTGTACAGAAACAATGTCTGGAGTTTCGGCACATTCTGTATGCAGAACGTGATGGTGCAGTGGGTATGCCTTCCAGACTTGAACTCTGGAGGACCTGGATTTGACTCTCAGTCTCGTCGCCCTGATATAGATTTTTCCGTGGTTTCCCGAAATTACTCCAGGCGAATGCTGGGATGGGTCCTTACTACAGGACACGGCAGATCCCTTGTCCGTCCCTGCTTGTCTGAGTTAATTACTCCGTTTCTAAGGACCTCGTTGACGACGAGACGTATGGCCCTACCATATAAATACTTAAGAGTGGGATGGAGCTGCGCGTCCAAGGTCAAGAAGCGATGGAGCGATACAAGCAACACTAACACGCACTTCTAGCGCATCATCGCTCCTACGCACAAGGCGTGTAGTGTTTTCGTCGTGACGCTGTACTGTGCAAATCAGATCTCTAACAGTGGTACTTTATTACACGCGATGAAAGACCACAGATTAAACTACGCTCTTGTGATTGTACGTTTCTCTTGCCACTTGAGAAAACTGCATACGCGAGCTTTAAAAATTCGATATTTTGACCATTTTAACCATTTTTTTTTAACAAGAATACCTTTAATATGACAATAAAAGTAAAACATAGCGGCTAAGTTAATTTTTAAAATCATTTCTGACGAAAAGTTGTTTTTTCAGAACGTTTATTTACCGAGATATGTGTGTTCGGCAAACAACTATTTCACAGAAAATGTTTCAGTACATCCTCCTCTTAACTACTGTCACTAAATATCCATGTAATGACAATTCAAGTAATATAATTGTGATACCACGTTAAGATCTACTCATTACGGAGTGTCTATACCATATCTTGTCTGAAGATGGAATAAATTTTAAACTCAGTAAACTAAAATCATTATAGCCTTGTACGTATGTCTACAAATTAATATTTTCTGGCCATAAAAACCTTTATGAGTGTAGCCACATCGTTGAAATAGTCACGTGACACTTGCCATGTTGCAGAGAGTACATAAACAATTTATAGAAATCCAAATATAAATAAATGTACCAGATGAAATATAGCTTGCATTCCTGAAAAAAAAAAAAAAACAATTGTTAAAGGTCTATATAAAAATTATTTACTAGCTACGAGTGTAAGTCGAAAAGAAAGATTCCCTATTTTATTAATCAGGAACAAAGAATCGTAATTCACAGTAAGGTATGTAATTGCTAGTTTGTAGTTCCACCGATAGATGGTGCACAGGTGCAAAAGTCGGTAAGACAGAATCTGGGCGCAGCGACAGCTGTAAAATGGCGAAGGTACTGGACGAGTGACCACGTGAGGAGGTGAGCGATGCTATCCGTTTTCCGTAAACAGAAAAACACGGAATATGTCAACATTCACAGGAGGATTGTATCTGTGTGAGGAGTGAAAGTGATGTCTGTGCCCAAATAATACGGAAATGGTCCCGTGAATTCGCTGAGTATTGAACGTATGTAAAAGACTAAGAACAGGGTGGCCGTCCATCACCATCATACACAGTCCGGGCTTGGCACATTCAGACTTTCATCTTTTTGGTAAGACGGAAAAGAAGATCTACGGAGCAGACGACATTCCAGTGACGACGAAGTGAAATACGATATTGTGAGATGGTTGTATTCCCGCTAAAGGATGCTACTTTCAATCGTCAGGAGATGGAAAACCTCGTTTTACGCGATGGCAGATGTTTGCATAAATTTGATTATTTCGAAAAATACAGGATTGCTGCCGAAATATCAGGTTTTTTTTTTTTTTGTATTTTATCTTGACCTACTTTTACCCGTTCACCTACAAAAAAAAAAGAAACTTTCTTTTTTACTTGCATAAAACAAATTTAATTACCTTGAATTTTACGCCCATTTGACTAAATTTGTAACTACTCCCATGCCATGCAGGGCCGCTTCAGTGCTTTCGTATTTGTTAAGACTCTTAAATGTAATTTGATGTTATATGATTTCGAAATAAGCTGTCTGCGACAGGGACGATGTGGAATACGAATGCGTGATGTCATGTCCCATTCACTGTATATGTATCCACGCACCCGTGCTTTCGATATTGAAACACTGCCTCGCGCTGCAAAACACACGTGCTCCCTCGGGTCGTAAATCCCGCGAAACAAGGTCGCCGAAACGGTAGTGGCCACTGTAGCGACGGTCGTAAATACGTAAATAATGTTCCAGCCGCTCCTGTTTCACATGTAGCGTGCCTGCGTCACGTGGTTTCGATTTACGTATATTTACAATGTAGGAACACAACTCCCTGACATGCAACCGAACGTTGATCCGGCGCAAAATGTTTCTACTAGAGTAGCACAAACAGAATGGCTGTAAGGTATACGTGCTGTTAAAAAAAATTGCATGTCAATATTTCTCAAATCTGGAGGATGAAAGAAATGTTACATGAACATAGGTCCACAAATGCTTAGTTTCTTTACTACAGCTCGTAATACATTACGTAGAGCGTATGGCCCGTGGGCTGGATCATCTTACTGAGGAAGGTCATCGCAGCTGTTATTGGCAGCCTCATATCACCCTCCGAGGAGCCCTGATTTGAATCCACTAGACTTTCATTTGTGGGGACATTTAAAGGCACTTGTGTAGACTATGCAATCCGAGTGAGGCGGGCTGCGAAACAATAGGAACACTCCAGGAATTCACCTACGCATCTGAGAGAAAATTCAACGGCGGGTTGATGAGTGTGTTCGTGCTGATGGAGGGCATTTGGAACATTTCCTTTAGAGCTGACGATAAGCTTTAACATATATGTAACTAATTCCTGTGCAGTTCTTACTGTTCTGGGCATAGTGTCGCGGCGCGGGGTGTCGTGAATTATGCAAACGAACTCTGAGATGGCATTCCACAGTAACATGATCCAGACCGCGGGCCATACACTGTACGTTATGTATTGCGAGCTGTAGTGGAGAAACGAAATGTTTGCGGACCTATGTTCTTATAACATTTTTTTCATTCTCCAGATGTAAGGAATGTTTCCCCGAAGTATTAACATGCAATTTTGCAAGACTATGTAGTTCGTAGGGGAAAAATCTGGTAGAGTGTGTGCGTGAGGTGCGCGATTAACAGCCTGAATCCCAACATAGAACTACTTTTCTGCCAATAAGACTATCATGCTACGTGGCTACAATTCCAGATTAGATAAATATTTGTGCAAACAAGTGATTTTGCAATGATTGTATACATACCCCAGACAATTTTACATTCATTTAGTTTAAATTCAGATTGGTAAAATTATGTTTTATATGCCTATAAAAGAGTTTGTCTTTAGAAAATCAAAATATCTACAAAGGCTATTCGCAGTAAAGTGAGCACTTTGAGAATCAACTTTTGAAAAATGTCACTGTACCTAAAGGCTTGTGTGAATTTTTTACGAGCTCATTAACTGTCAGGAGCCCAGAAAAGTTTGCAACGACTGACAGAAAGTAGTGCCATGTTTGAACATTGAATTAAAAAGCCTTTGGTAAACATTTGAAAATATTGAAATTATTCGTTTTACGTTCTTCTATTTTATGCATATAAGTGCAACATATATTGCATATAAGTGCAACAATTTGCAGTTTTATTTTTAATATATTTAGTTTACTAGTAATTTTAGTTTCCCTTGACTGTCATAGGACTAATGTGACAGACATCTGGCAATGTTAATCTTAGATACGGTGGAAGAATACACGATGCGAATGCAAGTAGAACTCGCGCAAGGTTTTAAAAAGTGCTCAGTTTACCGTGAACAGCCTATAACCACGTTTATCTCTATCGAGCGTGTGACTTTAGCAGCTGTATTAGTGTAGGGGTAGGTCAATATTGGGTATGTGCTCAGAAAACGGAACATTGGTATACGTAATCTGTAGTAGTAGTGGGATATAGTTCCACCTAGGGCAGAGGATGGGGCTGTTGGATCGTGGATCTGACATTGAATGACTTTGACCCCAATTTTTCCCATATTTATTTTTAAATCACTCATTTTCACACAACATCGTAAGTTATATCCCAAAAATGCTTTAAAGTTTCTTTTTTCCCCACGAATTGCCCGTTTTTCCCTCAAAACTTTCCGAGTTTCCCTAAAAAAAAGACGTAAATACTCAATGTGACTGAGATATCCAAAAATCTACCGCATAATGAAGATTTCACAAAATAAAATTATTTTAATAAATTATTGTTTTAATTTAAATATATCTTTTTAATAAAAACATTTAAATACATAAATATTATGTGTTGTATATCACCGGACTCGTATTTTCAAGGCGCATACGATCGTGATGTCATACGACCATACTGCCTTGTTTTTTATGCTCTATCATTCCATGCTCACTCTCTTTCTCTCTTTCATTTCTCTTTCATTTTCTCATTCTATCTCCTCCTCTCTTGCCACCCTCATCCAATATCTTTCTCTCATTCCACCCCTTTCTTCCTCTCTTTCGTTTTTCTCCCTCTTTTTCGTTTCTCTATTTCTCTTATTCCAACCCATTTCTCTCTCTCATTCTCTCATTCTATCTTTTGTCTCTCTATCAGTCCATAGGCTTTCTCCGAGTCCTCCCATTTTTTGCTGTTTTATTTTTCTCTTTCATTCCATCTTGTTTTTCACTCTACGTCTTTGTTTACATTTATCTCTCACCTTCGTTAGAAGGTCATTTACTCATACTTGTTCGATTAGTCACATTTGCTCGACTGATAACTTATACATGTTCGATTAGTCGCTTTGCTCCTCTGATTATTCACACTTGTTCGATTAGTCGCTTTACCTTCTGATTACTCACACTTGTTCGATTAGTGGCATTTGCTCCTCTGATTACTCACACTTGTTCGACACCACCATCTCACATAGTTCCTTCATCGCCTATTAGAGTGCACGAATCGCCTGAGCATATATCTATTTACGAATTTAAATACGTAATTTTCCATACACGAGAAGGTATATAAAAATACTGTAAAGTACATTCGAGGCAGGACTTTGTTAAACATATTCAATTTTCAATACTTTATATTTTGAAAAACAATATTTTGTCTTAATATTTTACTTTATTCAATTTGTTTTTACGTTTGTCGCCTAGCCTTGCAACCACATATGCATCACCACGCTGACAGATCCGCGACACATCTGCGGCAGGTTCATAAGGACAGACGGCCTGCAGCGACCTGCCGTAGTGACCTCATAGGCATGCACGAGCAGTGATGTTAGCAACAGACGTCACGCGGGAAATAAACTGATGGCTACCTTAAGTGATCGCACTGAGCTATCGACCCTGCCAATCAGACATCTAGGAATTGATACATTAATTAATAAGTAGAATTATTTAAATTTATTTTATTTGAATAATGACGAAATCTTTGAATATTACAGCATAAAAGTATTATGTTTGGTAAAATTCTGTTAAAAAACCTTAAAATTTGTACATTTCACACTTTCCGAAGACATCTGGTAACATTAAAAAAAGAAAAATTTCTCAGGCCCGGACAGTATTCGAACCTGGAACTTTTAGATTGGAAGTCCAGCACACTAGACACTAAAACAGCAATTACATACAGAGTTAACTGCTTAAAACTTGTATATAAGTTTCAAACGTAGAAGCTACATTCCTTCGTACAGTAACATAAATATTGTTAATGTATTATATATTATTTTCAACCAGTTTATATATGGCTTATGAATAATATATTTTAGGGCAGTTTTATTTTATGTAAAGCCACGCGATATCCTGTATTTTACCACCTCGTAACATTCAGTCGGAGTCTGAATTATTAAGCTCGTATCTAATTTTTTCTTATATATACTTTTAAAACAATTATGTAGCAAGTTTGGGAGGGGGGGGGGAGGCTGTAAGCAAGTGAATTTTTATAGGCAGGTGAATATTTATTGTCAGGTGAATATAATTTGAGAACTCTTAGGAGGCTGGCAGTCTCGCGAAATTTAGTTTGCAAGTAACATTTCTAACCCAAGAGGTTTTATTTGTTCAAGACCAATATAAGCACAGTGGCTACCTTAAAATAATATTTTGCTCTTTTCAACGAGAACTGTTTATAACAGACTGATTATGATACAGGATTAAAATAAGAAATAAAGTATTCAGATATTTTTGTTTTTTCAAATTTTTAAAAAATTTATTTCTACAAACATACTTAAAAAAAATTCAAGTTCGTCTTCATACTTATACAAATATCAGTCCGCTGTAAAAAGGAAACCGACCATTCTGGCACTTATAGGCCTAAACTTTGTGTCGTCGTGCAGTAAGCTTGAAGGCGAAGTCGTTGAAGAAAATAGCGGCACCAATTAGCCACTGAAAGCTCTGTAAATGATACACTAGCGGGTCCAGATGGTTCGGCTGTCGTCATGCCGGAAGTAGTGGGAACCAGGAACGAAGTTTCTGATCACACCGATGATGAAAGTTGCAGCAACCCAGATATAAACTTCTAAGTACTGTAGGTCCCTTAAAGACGTAACCATCATATGCCATAGCTTTCTCACCTACCTAGGTTCCTTGTCTATTTACACTTTGTGATATCATGAATTATGAATATTTTCATGTGTTCGCAATCCATGCCAAAGACAAAGATATCGAAATATTACCTATGTGTTGACTGAACTGAATTCTCTTGTTCTCAGCTGTAGATTATCAACCGAATCGAGTGTCACGCCAGAGCCCTTCAGTGTCATTTCTTCTTCCTCGCGACACTCCTCCTTAATGCTGTTTTCAAAACTCTCTTCTATGTCATGCACATTATAGATAGGCACATTAAATGTCTTGAATGCTTTTCTTGCGTGATCATCATTATATGGCTCTGGTTTACTATAGCTGCATTCCAGCCATGTATTATATTTCACACCGCCATATTTTTTTATCTCCTCTGTAAGTTAGTTTGTTAAATTTCTCTTCATATATGCCAGAAATGAACAAAAACCTTTCGTCGAGGCCGTTAGATTCGGAGCAACATAATCTTTTATAAGACCTCGGAATGCAGATTGCTTCAGGAAAAATCCATTTGCATTCGGCTTCATTTCATAGGTTATTTTCGTATGTTGCGATGACGAATTGATAGGTGTAGCATCTGATTCACCATTCAAAGCTGCATTAGGACCAGTTATCGTTGTAAACTGCACAGAGGAAGGATGATCTGCTCGTTCAGCATTGGTAGATGATACGTCACTTTTGCATTGTTTAAAATGTCTATTTAAATAATCGATGAGTACAAACAGTTTAGAGCACTTCTCACACCGATATCCCATGCGGACGGTACTCCTTACACATGCATTCTTTTCATGCCTTCGTGCTTCATTAACGTTTACGAAAGTCTTGTCGCAGAGCTGCATGGAAGTCTTGGTGAAAGCAACAAACTTTCGGTAACATTCACAGCTGAAGTTTTCTGCTTCGATGATTTTCCAGTGCTGGTCGCGCCAGTACCACCTCATTACAGCTCTGATGGAATGTTGACAGATAACGCTTAGCAGGAAGTGAAGGTAGACCGGTACAGCTTTCGAGATGTCTTTTCAGGTTATCACTTCACCGACCAAACTGCGAATTGGATTTTTCACATTTAAAAGTAGCATGCTCCGCATTCGGAATACAGTTGGCCTTATGTCTCCGAGAATTGTGGCTGTAGGCAAATATCGTGTCACAGTAGCAAACAACGAAGCCTTGACGAAGTCGTCGATGACAGCACTGTCGTAGGTAGCCCACCCGAAGAAGTCGACAGCACTGCGCTAACCTGAGGCGTTGATGAACCAGCAACCTTTGGATCCATACTTCATTCCAGTTGCTTACACGAGCTGAGATGAAGTGTCTTTCACAGCTGCCACTATCAAGCTAAGCTTCCTAACTGAAACCTGGCTATAGGCTGTTAATGGTAAAGTGAACACGTTTTAAGGCCCTCCAAGCTGTCATTAACTACTAATAAATATATCATATTGCAATCTCAGGCATTAAGTTTTGAGGGTGTTGAAATGTATACACTGTGTTTATTGGTTACATTGCAATAGTTATTTTAAAAAAAGCAGCAGGAAGATGGAAATTGGATGAAAAGAAAAATTTAAAAGGGGCTTAAAAAGTGCTCACTTTAACGTGAACAGCCTATACTTATATACTCGCAAGCAAGCACCTTCATATTCAATTTTCCACCCACTGTAGGTCATATGCTTTACTGACCAACACCATGCCTCAGACTTACTGATCAATAATAAAAGTCAACTATATTGACTACCATTTCATCCCATCTAATTTTGCCAGTTACACATATGAACAAGTCATACCACTTAACCTACCCACTAGTACATTTAGTCATGTACGTAAGAACTTAGAAAAGTAATTTCATATTGTGTAGAACACGGAATATTTTTAATTTAGTCACACCCATTCTACCCTATGTCAGGACTTTTGAAAGACATGTAAACCTAACCTAAGTTGACATAACCTAACCATCGCACTCTATAGTCATGCACGTCAGAACTTGGAATAATCTTTATCATTTTAAAATGTTTAAGTATGTTTTTAATATTATGCAAATGTGTACCTATCTTCTACCTCCTCCTCCTCCTCCTGTCCATGTTATGAGTTCTATAACCCTCCTACGACATGCACTCGCATAAATGTTGATTTAAATTGAATTAATAAGTGTTTCAGAGAAGCTGATACACGTATTACTATGAATTTATATAAAATTTTTATTCGCATATACATATATTAAATAGATAGATCACCGCATTTTTTTGCAGAATATCTGCTCTACTAACAAGCACCAGACTAAAAATTTACTCATACCTTAAACTAGAAGTCATCTAGAGCACAGTTCAGACATCTTGAACCAACCATTGCTAGATTTAAACGCACAACACCCATTCATTTTTATATGAGGGCCAGCTTACCTTGTAAATGCCAAGAACTAGTCTCTACCTGCACGGTAGCTGGAGGCTTTACGTGCTTTCTGGCCGTTTTCACACCTGAACGGTGTAGGATGACCATGTGCGTGGGAATAGCAGTGCTAGCAGGCATGTATC
This sequence comes from Dryococelus australis, assembly GCA_029891345.1. NCBI lineage: Eukaryota > Metazoa > Arthropoda > Insecta > Phasmatodea > Phasmatidae > Dryococelus > Dryococelus australis. Next base: position 111,907,926 of record CM056995.1, read on the forward strand.
TGCGCGGTGTCTGGTAAATGAAGATAATTAGTTAGCAGACTTCACGAGCAAGTACAATCCTGTAACTGAATTGAGCACTGCCGCATTTAGAAAGGTGGTGGGGACGGAAATATCAGTAGAGAGGGGATAGCTGATGTATAGAATTTGAGGAGAAGGCTCTTAGTATTAGTTTCATCCCATCATGTCTGTGCAGTTCCGACCTGAATATCAAGCCATTTACTCTTATATTACTGTGGTCTATCGTCGTGTCCATTTCTGGATACCTTGTATGCCAGAGCAGTTACAGGCCTGCAACTGAATTTACCGTTCAAAAGCCCTCCCTAGTATCAACGACTTCCGGCAACTTCCTAAAATCCTGATCTTATTGGAGAGAAACTACCTCCGGTAAAAGGAAACGGAAATAAATTTAAAACATTAATTCTCTTTCGAAATAATAAATAAAAGGAATAATTATGTTTTAAAGTAAAAGAAAATAATCAAACAATCATTTTAATATACAAATAAGTTGACATTAACATATTTAGATAATAGCTTGTTATCTCAGAGGAGCAAATGCCACTAAGCGAACAAGTGTGAGTAATCAGAGGAGCAAAGAGACTAATCGAGCATGTATAAGTTATCAGTCGAGCAAACGTGACTAATTGAACAAGTATGAGTAAATGACCGAACGAATGGCGTCTAACGAAGGTGAGAGATGTATGTAAACAAAGATGTAGAGTGAAAGACAAGATGGAATGAAAGAGAGAAACAAAACAAAAAAAATGGGAGGACTCGGAGAAAACCTACGAACTGATGGAGGGACAAGAGATGGAATAGAGAAAAAGAGAGAAACGAAAGAGAGGGCGAAAGAGATGAAATAAGAGAAAGAGAGAGAATGATACTGAATGAGGGAGGCAAGAGATGAGGAGATAGAATGAGAGAAAGAGATGGGATGAGAGAAAGTGAATGTGAGAGAGAATAGAGGAGATGGTTTGAGAGAAGAGATGCAATGACAGAATGAGAGATAAACGAAAGGGAGGGAGAAAGGGAGGGAATAAGAGAAAGAGAGAGAAACGAAAGAGAGGGAGAAAGGGATGGAATGAGATAATAATATTGAATGAGGGAGACAAGAGAGAAGGAGATAGAATGAGAAAATGAAACAGAAATGAAAGAGAGAAAGAGAGAGCGTGGAATGATAGAGCATGAAAGAACAAGGCAGTACAGTAGTATGACATCAGGATCGCATGCGTCTTGAAAAGACGAGTCCGGTTATATTTATAACTTAATACTTATGTTTTAGAATTTTTAATTAAAAGATATATTTAAATTTAAAAAAATTATTAAAGTAATTTTATTATGATATCGCGGTCGCATGCGCCTTAAAAAGAAGAGTACTGTGATATATAACACTTAATGCTTATGTATCTATTTTAAATCAAATAAAATAATTTATTAAAATAAATTTATTTAGTAAAATCCTCATTATGCATCTCAGTTTTAGATATATCAGCCACATCCAGTATTTACGTCACCCGCAATTAAGATTGGTGCTTTTTTAGGGAAAATCGGAAAATTCATAAGGAAAAAGGCAAATTTTAAAGCATTTTCAGGATAAAACGTACGATTTTGATCGGAAATGAGTTATTTTTGGAAAAGACAAACGAAAAAATTGGGGTCAAGGTCATCCAAGGTCAGATCCGCGATATACCGGCCCCAGTCCCTGCCCTCGGAGGAACTAAATCCCACTAGCACATATGCCACGTGCGCGAACTACCATTCTCCGTGTCATACGCGTATGTGTAAAGTCGTGGCTGTGGCGACTGTGCAGTTGCGCGTGAAAACTATAGGCTATTCAAGGCAAAGTGAGCACTTTTGGAAGCCATTCACATTTGGAATAAAATAATATATTTTATTTTAGCCTTAGTGTTTAACGTCCGAGTAGGGTGGAATATGCACACTGCATTTATTGCTTATATGGCAATATTAATTTTTAAAGTTGGCTAAATGATTAAAAATAGACTGAAAGGAAAAAATATCTAGGGGCTCAAAAGTTCTCACTTTACCGTGAACAGCCTTTACCTAGAAACCTGAAGAATTCGCGGATTCATTTTGGGACAAGCTAGAATTCAAAACACGTGCGTTGATATAACTTTAGCCGTTTGTTCACACGATGTTTGACACCTCCTGAAGAATGCTGGTCCAAATGTCGCCTTTTTACTGTTACATCAAACAACCAATGTGAAGTTAGTATCGGTATATTTGTACATAAGACTGTAGAATCTAGCTTGCAGGTCATTGAACTCGCGAATTTTTCAGGACTCTACCTATACTCAGTTATCTGCCCGCTATCACAGGTTAATTTAAATTGCATAAACACTAATTCTGCTTGTTATTATACACTAGGTTAGTTTTGTGGTTCTGTTGGTTTGGGATACCATGGCATTCCACATAAAAGTGATCCACCATTTAACATCGTATACAGAAACGTCTTTAGTAATGGCATAGGCATTTCTGGACCTATTTTCGTTGAAATACTTCCCACACTACATGTCCTGATTACGTACCCACAGTTTTAACGTGTATTTTAGATACACTCAGTAAATTCACTACGTTGCTATAAACTGTTAATAGTTTTATAAATATAGGCTACTTAATTTTTAAAAGAAAAAGGGTAGCAAAAAAGTTAAAATTTCAATAAAAGCGATAATCTCGTCTAAATTATTTAAAAATATTAAAATGTAACTGCAATGTTCGTTTGAAACCTTTTTTTTACATTTAACGTGAAAGTTTCTGTGTCTGAAAGTATTTCTCTCTTTATTGCCGCGCAGTTAATCATTTGAGTAAAACGTTCGTGCAACAAATAACCGTGATACCAGTTGGTGGCGATAGTGATCACAGTGTGATAAAACCGGCAGAGCGTGTTGCCCAAAACGGTATTGTGCGTGTCATTAAGAGGATTATGTAGCTACGTGTCCAAGGGAGCGATACGGCCGATACTTACATGCACGCCTAGCGCCTCATCGCTCCTACGCGCAAGGCGTGCAGTGTTTCCGTCGTGACGCTGTACTGTGTAAACTATATCTGTAACTGTGGGATTTTATTACACGCGATGAAAGTACACAGATCAAACTACCTGAGTATAATCGAACTTTTCTCTTACCGCTTTAGGAAACTTCGTAGGGAAGCTTTAAAAATGTGATATTTGACCAATTTCGCTATTTTTCTCCATTAATGCACTTGATATAATAAAAGTAAAAAGATAGCTATATAGAAAATAGTTTTTTTTGTATCTTTTCTGGCAAAACTTCGTATTTCCAGAACATTTATTTACCGAGACACGCATTTACGCGCACACGACGATTTCACAGAAAACGTTTCAGTACGTAGGATTCTTAAACACATCCAGCGCGGCGCGGGGACGAAAATGGGAACTAAGTTACGTGCTCAAATCTCTAGAGAAAGTGTCCTATAACATGGAGTCAAGTGTACTTGACGCTTTAGATTAACTATGCAGTCTGGATTCATATCGCTATCCAATACATCTCTCGCACGGCCTTATTAGGTTATTGTGAGCACATCACTAACAGACATGTCATTTAGTGTCAAAGTATCTTTTAGTGTACGTAGAAAATGACGTTTAGATCATTTATAATTTCTCATTTTACTTCAGTTTTCTGTTCTATCTAAAAGTTTTTGTGTACAAATCCTTTGATTGGCGTGGTATCAGAACACATGCCAATAAAAATAATAGCAATAACAATCATTACGCCACAATTTATTTTGAGCGTATTAATTACTCTCATAGTTCCAAATGGCACACACTGAAAAAAGCTATATTGGAAATATACAGAATACAGTGTGGCACTAAATCATCCACATGCTAGTTGGCCTTAAAAAATAAATTTATGAACATAGGAAACGTGAAAGATTCTTTTTACTAGGACAAAGTCTGTCTGAGAAAACAAAAGTGAAATCAGATAAATGTGTTTGCCAATGAATGGAGCGACAAAATTAAATTAACTTCCATCTCTATGTCACTGAAGCTCGAATGATCTTCGACGAAGGTTGTAATGTGCTAACGAAAAATATTAAAACATTTCCTGCTCTGCATGGGTGCACTGAAAACTCATTATCTAATAAGCAAATGACACTTGAGGTTCAACGGAATCCCTTCGAAACCTTTCTCCCTAATCAAAACGAAATCTTATGTATATAATTTATTCTTAATTCCCAAACGTATTGTCCCATTACTAAGGACTTTTGCTGTTCAAGTACACTTAAAAACTTCAATTAAATTAATAATGTTCAACTACATTGTCTTCAAGTTGGTTCGGGACGAGGCATGAACCCTTGTAGTAAGCTCAGGTGACTTAGGCTACGAGTATCTGCATATGCATACCAATTCACGGCTAATGGAGCTTAAGATTTACTTTACTTCTCAACTTGTATCCTTGTGCCATATGTAAGTATTCATATTGCCATGTGCCTAATGATATACATTATGGGTCATTCAAGTGAAAACTCGGAACTGTCGGAAACCTTAATGTATTACCATTATACCACTTAGTAGTCCAGTGTATGTAAAGCAGAAAATCACAAACTTTGATTGGCACAAATTTAAACATTACGCTCACGATACGTCAAGAGTTGGAACTATTTTTTTTCTTAATATTCTGCCAGTTTAACAGCTAGACTACATGCTGTTGTGTGCGGTAGCATCTACGCAGTAATTTCATTTACAAAAGTTTATTGCAAAAGTACACAGCACGCACACACGTGTGTGTGTGTGTGTGTGTGTGTGTGTGTGTGTGTGTGATGTCGGCGATTTCGGTGGTGCCAACCTCTGATATCTTCATCGTCGACGGGGTTGAAGTGAATTAGACATATAAGATTGACGATATTCAACGGAGTAGGAAACGGAAGCACCTGAAGAAAACCCATCGGGTGTATATCAACGTCCGCCACACTTCCCACACGCGAAAACCAGCGTTATGGCCACGCAGGGGATAAAGCCAGGTTCGCTGTTGCAGTAAGCGAGTGGTCTAACCATGACAACAGCATAGTTACTTCACGACTATAGGCGGTTCACGATAAAACGAGCACTTTTGAAAGCTCTTCTCAATCTATTTGTATATGCACGTTGTGTATTCTTCAGCCTTATGTAAAATTAACATTGCCATGGGCCTCGTCACTTTATTCATGCGTTGGTCCAGTGAAACTGTGAAATTATTAAGGAAGTTAATACTTTACAAATCTGCTCATTATTACACTTTTATTCATTTAAAAAAAAAAAACAGAAATCGAAAGAAATAACTTAATTTAGGTCAAATGGATACCGAAGACTTTTTATTAGACGTTAAAATATGGAAATACTTTCCATCCTTCGTTGCCAACTTTTCTGAGTGCATGCCACACAGTGTACCCGTTAAAATACATGCATGCAAGGGCAGTGACTTTTCTAAGGTTCATTTCTAAAGTGCTCATTTTATCTTGAACAGCCTTTAATGGGAAATGCTTGCTTTACCTCTCTTGACCGGATGACGTAAGTTTATGAAGTGGAGTGGAGAGATTAGGGCAACTCTTGACATCGAGGACTTGAGAGCCGATGAGGGTGAGCTGAGGCGAGTATGGAGCAGCGCCGGAACACAAGAGCTGGGGTAACGCCAGCGACATCGTAAGACACGATACCCACATGCGAAAGTCCAGAAATCGAACCCGGTTCGACTTGGTGGGAGGCGAGTAGTCTGACCACTAAACCACCGCTTGCCCCTTGCATTTTGATAGTGTGTGTGTACTACGTCCATATGAGTTCTGCATATTGTAAGTACAGTCTAGTGAAGTGGTCGTTATTGGACACCGCTTTCCTTATACTTTAAATAATCGCTGTGCAGACCAATTTAGAGAAATTTGTCGGAACCTGTACAACCTGTATATCTGTTAAATGCATTTTAAATAATACTTTAACATTGGATAACCCACGTAATACAAGAAAAATGTGTGTGTTTTATTTTGAAATTTTCTGAGTACATTATTACTTGTAGGAGTAATTAGTTAACCATTTAAATATTTATAACATTTTTATACACTGCGTAAAATTTTCTGGTAAACTTCCTAAATTGTAATGAATGTTACCTGTATAGAAATAATATCACACATCAAGCTGCAGATAGAGGAATGTTAAGCTTCACTACTATACAAAGTTGGGTACTTCCCTACGCATTAGACTGTTTCCTGGGTAAATGTAGGAACGCTACAATGTACGTGTGGGGGGGGGGGAAGTTATCATTCCCGTTTTCTCACTAAGCGTATATGTACACTAGTATGACAACTTTCCGAATAATTTCTTAATGTGTAATGTTATGTTATTAGCATCACCTGGAGGAACGGCATTGAACTTTCTTCAAGGATTAGTTGTCATTAGTTACACATTTAATAACTAAAACTATTGTTTTCGAGTCTGAGTAATATTTTACACTTTCTGCAAAAATAATTACGTGGGCTGCCGGTGCAGATTAATAATATTAATAAGAGCCAGACAACACTTCACTTATTTGTTTGTGGATATTATAGTCGATTGGACAACTTATACTGTAGATGTGTTCAGTATTCCTCGCGATCGAGGACTGCAAACCTTGCGGGGAGAAACTATACACCGTGTGTTCGGTATAAATTAAACTTGATAATTCACGAGTCCAAGTCAAACGTGTCAATATTATGTTCACACGCACTTCATGGTGTAGTGTAAATGAAACAACGAACGCGAGTAGTTCATATATACGTACGTTGTCATTTAGGAGCATATTCCATCAGTACATCAATTCATAGTACTGTTAAAGTACTATAGTACACTAGTATTAGAGTGCATTAATATTGCCTAAGTAATAGTACTACGAAACGTGTGTTTGAGAAGGGAAAATCGAAGGGGTATTCTAACTTTAATTTGTATGCAAAGTCTTATCACATGATCAAAATCAGGAACGAACCATTACTTCAGCAGGACACTGCGGGGCACGTGAAGAGAAGCTGTTTACTTTCGTGTAGAAAGTAGAAGAACTTTACATAGATATACAGCGGCCAAATTCACTTGTAAACTTCAATTCTTGCTGATCGGTTAAGATTTCTTCCGATATATTATGCTGGGAGCACATTCTCTGAAACATATCGGATTTTGGTGAGTAATGTTGTTCCAATAATTTCAAGGAAGCGCGGTGTAAATTGATCTGTATAATCTCAATTTTAGACATTGCGATTCAAGTATGTCTTATAAGAGCTATACGAACAGAGATGTGCTATGACGTAAGTAGTGCATAGTCCTAGCTGTATGATTTTACGTAAGCTAAATCTGTAAATACCGAAATTTTACAAATACATAGGATATATATTTTGAGATATTTTGAAAATTTAAAAAATGAAACTGTGGTTTTTGATAGTATTACCAACACTCATTTTCGATGTCGGAAAGGAAGAGTCTTTAACGAATAAGATTATAAGTACCCACAATTCATTATTTTGTAAGACAAACAGCATTTTACGAATTTTTATAAAAAAGAGTAAACTTTTTCGTAAAAATATTTTAGACGTGCTGCATGAAAATCAAATGTGTTCCATGAATACGTATTAGGCTACAACCGCTAAAATCAGCTTGTCGCTTTCAGTAACGAATTTCGGCCTTTTTTAAAACACAGAAGATATTTTGGAAAACCGAGGTAACTTAAGTAATATATATCCACACGTTTGACTGAAAATGCTTTCAAACCCACGCCCTGCTCCCACCCGCACAATTTCCACAATATATAAACCACAAAATTTTTTGCGGCATATAGTAATTAAAACTAAGTTTGCACGTAAGCTTATCACCTTGTTTGGAATTTTATTTTTCATATACTGACGGTTTACGGTTATGATATAGCTCCCGGTAAAAGGTTTTCGTGAATACTTCGAAAAGCAACAACCCTTCGACATGAACCCGCAGCAGTTAATAAAAAAATACCGCGATTCTAAATAAACTTTTACTAAACAAACATTTTTCTCAAAAAAAAATATATTGCTGGTCTGATACCACTGTATGATTAATATACTGGCAAGATGTTTTAAAAGTAAGTGAAATAAAAAGGTTTTAATAATTTTTTGTAAACATTCAACCATTAGTAGTATTAATTTCACACGGAAATTATTATTTTTTTGTTACAATCTTGTTTCTCATGGTTTGCGGTTTAGTCAAAGAACAATTTTTGATTAAACCTTAGAATCTGGTTTTCAAAACGTGCTGTTGCTGTCGATATTTATAAACTTTAACACTAACAATAATATGTTTTAAAAATTTCCGGTATCATGGCAATCTTCATTTCATATGGAAAATAATTCTTGTGTGCATATTAAGAAAAACAATATAATTGTAATTTCGAAATCTGTTCATGTTCAGCAAGCCATATTCATCGGAAAGTAATCACGTAGTGTCGGCATTAGCCAGTTTTACTGCTCATTAACAGTCGATAATAACTGACAAGGTGAGGTGGGTATTAGCAGGAAAACATACCAATATCACAAATAAACATAGTGAGCGGATTGCAGACAAAAATATTATCAGATAATTGGGTGTCAACAATTTCACTGCACTGTGGTTTTCACTGTGAGGTTATTCAGTGAAGAACTAAATATAAATTAAGCGGTTGGGACATTCCTTACTTTAATATTATTGTACACACACAGCTAGTGGCCTCTTATTCGTCGTACTTGGCGAATTGTTCTTTCTCTCGAAATGAAATAAAGTTTCTGTTCTAGTAATACTGTAATCTAGCATGTGTTCCCACGTGTGTTTATTAAAGTAGTTCATATTTATATTTGATAGCAAAAAAATCTTAGGCCGTAATTCGTAGTGGGTATATGAATAGTACTGAACTAGGTATGACTTATAATAGTGCTTAAGTACTACATATTTTCAATTCATTATCAAATGAAGAAGTATTGTTTATTATAAAAGATATAAGTAAGCATTGCTTGAAGAAGTCTGACTAATTGTGATTTTATAGTGTCATAATAAGTCTCATGTATTCATAATCAAATAGCATTGCTTGTTCAGTTCTCGCACATAAGTAGTTCTTCATTAGGTCTCTTGGAAACTAAATAACTCACTATTTATATAACGATTTGCTTGTTGGCTGGATATTTTAGTTGAGAATGATCAAATTTTTTTTAGTAATCCGATTAGGAACAAGAGCGCAAAATATTGTATGCATTAATATATGGAATCGCTTTGAACGAAATATGTGTAATTTTAATATCACACAGTTCTAGGTGAGGATTTCCAAGAAATAACCGATGCACTAAAATAAGTGAGCCATGCAACGCCAGGCTCGTCTAGCTAGTCCTGAAGGGGAAACCGGAAATAGCTATCCCGTTGCGGATACGAACACACGGCGGACTGCAATGTTCAATAACTTTAACCCACTTTCACTCAGTGTGTTCTACAATAATCCGTTACTCATTTGTTCCAGAAAACATAGTTCCATATAGCCAGTGCCCTCTATATCTGGGCCTGACAGAAACGTAACCACACCGGAAAGGCTTTAGCAGAAGTAATTTATTTCTGATCGATTTCAGATTTACAATAAAGAGGGATACATGTGTGTGTGTGTGTGTTAATCACTAAAGGCCGCAGTATTTTACGGTCGCATACTCATGCAAATTATCCTCGCAATTTGAACTGAAAGTCAACCTTCTCCTCAGATATTCATGTGCGAAAGAGGAAAAATTCTATCTTGGGAATGCAGCATTCTGCAAATTCACGCAATATAATTTCTGAAAATTAGATGCTTGGTAACATTTCGACGTTTCGTGATACTTATTATTTGTTTGCTCAAATAGTTCGCTAATGAATTTCATTTGAAACGATTAAACATTCTGTTTCTAAATTATATTACATGATATATAAGCGCGCAACTTTAATAAAAGTGGAAGAGCAATATGAGAGATGAACGAACTTATGGACCTTAATATTTTGTTCACACAATGAAAAGTTATAATTGTGTAACGTCATAAAATTCGGCCATATGAAAATTTTAATTATTTACTTATTTAGGTATTAGCCAGATAGAATATGATTCCACTGATATTAATTGAATTAATTATGTTATTGGTGTGAAATGCCACTGCTCATTATAATATTAATTTTTTATATTTATTTTAAACACTTGTATATGTCTTCCCAGTCTGTTATTTTTGTAATATGTTTAGAAGACCCTAGTATAGGATCAGTTACTGATCCGTTTCCATGGTAACTAAGTGACGTGTTGAGTAAATCTGCCTCTAGCTCTCTCGTGGTTAGTCAATTGTAGACGGCGTTAGGAATTTTTAGCCGTATATGTGTTCGAAGGCAGGATGCTAGCGCGTGTGAGTTTGGCACGCAAGGTTTTTATTTAGATTATAATTATTACAAGGACCGAGTTCGTAACTGAAAACAGGCCGTCTCAAAGGAGACGAAGATGCGAGGCAAGTTTAAGGAAGAAGCAGACCTGTATAGGTCGTCGCCCGCGTATGTCTACAGGATAATTAGTTGGAACTACCGCGTGTGCTGCAATATGCTGGGACTGTAATGGCAGTACAGGCCCAAGAGACTGAATATGGGAAACCCGTGATGAGAGGTTCTGCTGCATCCAAGAGGATGCGACGGCCGACAACGAGATGAACAGGAACGACTATAACTTCAAGAATTCTTCGTTTTTTAAATTATATTCAGATAAGTTTGAGAACTATTTTATTAAAAAACAGAGACGAAATAATTGTTTTTGTCAAGTTTAACTGACTCAAAATTAATTTAACCACAAACACCTGGAAACCCATCATACCACTTTTAAAACACTGCGCTTGCCTGGAGTTAAGAAACCATTCAATTAATTTATTATCCCGGAAGTTAGAATTTTTTTTCAATGGCAAGTCTAAAGTAAAATGGAACACCTCAGTGAAAATTGATTATTTTCTTCCTGTCATATATAATCTGAGTGAAAGAAAACTAATTCAACGCCGTAGATATTTTCCTAGCAATAATTTTGTTTGTTTTGCATTTGAGTTTTTGTGATGATGTGTTATTTATAAGTGTTTTTCTGTCAGACAATTATTCTGCATCTGCGTTACACTGCGTCTCGCTACAGGGGCCGAATTATATCCACTCTTAAACGTACACATGTGGTAGTGTCACAATCACCTAGCTCCAATACAATTGTTTCTGTTCATCCCGGTACAGTCCACACAGCTTTAGTTCAGATAAGAACTTATGGCCGAATTCTCAACCGTTAGCAAGCTATACACCTGTCTGAGGTAAGTCATTACTTTAAAGGAGCTGTCGACGAAAAAAAAAATAGGTAGGTCTGAAAAGTTTGGTAATGGAGCGAAAATAGTAGCAGCGGAAATCCGGGCTTTCTTTAACGCATGGTTCTCGAGATATGATATGACCGTGCGAAGAATGTGAAGCAGCAACTCGCTACGTTACGGAAGGTGCAGCTGAGCGGGCTAGCAAAAACCTGCAATAGGTCTTTGGAAAGCTTGGGTTGTGCAGAGCAAATTATGGTATGACTTTCGAAATTATCGTATGAATTACCTAAATTATAATACACTGTGCTGTAATTATTGTATATTTAAAAGGATTAGGGGGATTTCGTACCATAATTATGGTGAAATTTATGGTACCCACTTACGGTATGGACATTCATTCAAAGGGCCAGTCTCCCACGTGTCTAGCAAGTGTTGCCTGACCCGTGCATCTTTCCTTCCTGATTCTGGTGATAAAGAATTTATAGCTTACAAATGTTTTTAAAAGTAATTAAATAATGCCGAAAAGGTGTTATGTTTTTGACACCAAAAATTATTCGTCGCGCCATAAGGAAGTATCCTTCCATACATTTTCATCCCGCGACAAATCATCACTTCGCTATAAGCAGTGGGAGCAGAAAATCAACAATATTTCCTTTACACCGGATAAATATACAAGCATGTGTTCTGTTAATTTTCAAGGCAATGATTTTCAAATTGTCCTCTAGGTAAAAATCGACTTTGTTAGGAGAACGTGCTACGGCCGTAGGGGTAAAAAACAGAAATTAAAAGGCGAAACAGGCACTCAGAAACAAAGACAAAAATGGAAGTTCATATTTCAGGGGAAAAACTGTACGATAAACTACTGAAGAAAGTACTTATTCGTCTGTTTCAGGTTCTTGTATTGTGGATTACGATTACGTTACCTAATGAAGAGGCATATTCTAGGAACAATGACATACAGTGTTTACAGAAACATATCTTTTGAACTGAATAAAGGCAGTGAGGGTGACGGAAATATATTTGACGCCTATTTCACGGCAACCGAAACGCTGGACAATGAAACCAACCAACATTCGCTATTGTTAGACGACTAGGACAAATCATTCTTCTTCAAACGACGCCGAGAAACGCACATTTGTCAGCAAGTATTTCTTATTTTGTGGGAGTGTTTACTGCAGTTGTTTTTATTCTGTAATAAATGCGGCAATGTTGTTTGCGGGGTGAAACGTACATCAAAGGGACATTCCCTAACGTTAATGACGAGCTTTACAAAAGGGCACACAGTAGTATGACGATCTAAAATAAAACGGAAAAACAAAAATCTCTCTTAGTATTCACATAGCAACAGCCATGAACATTTGCGGTCTAGGTTATGCTCTGTTTAAAAAACTATTCAGTGCAATGGGATTGTGCTTTATATCACATACTGCTTACTAAAACATCGTAAAGAAATACGTTGGCCCCACTATTATAATGATATTGCCGAAAGGGAAGAAATGACTTTTCGAATATTTAAAAGCATCTAAATAGGGAGTGTGTTTGTCAGGAGATAGACAATATGACAGTCCTGGATTCAGTGGAAAGTTTGTAACATACACAGCGATGGATGTTAAAAATGGCGAAACAGTTGACTTTGCTGTATTGCAAGGACAAGTGTATGACGAGCTAGAAAAACCTGCATGTGACATGCTGTTAGAAAGACTTACACAACAATTTAATGTGACATAATTTAATGTAATTCTAATCATTAAACCACGATACTACGTCAGACAAGGATGTGACTTCAATTACGACAAATATTTCAGTCACTAAATAGTACCTATTGCACTCATTCCACTTGATACTAATCAAAGCATTTTTAACATTCCTTTTTTTTTCTTTATATACTGTTCAAAGTCTAACGTTTTTACGCACAAAAATAGTTCATGAAACAAATGGTTTTTATGAATATAAATTATTATAAACAAGCTTACATTCAAATTTGAAATATTATTTCATTGTTATTAAATTATTAATTTTTGAAATTGCGTGTCTACCATGAATTTGTTACAAATTTAATTTTAAAAACTTAAAGCAAATTGTTTTAGTTTTTAATAGTGTCGAATTATAGCAGTTTGCAACAAAACGAGAAAAGAGAGGAGGTTGTGAGTTCAAATTTGTCTTCGGTTGCGAATACTATAATTTGATATACATTTACGTTTAAAATGTTATAAATTCATGGTAGAAGCAGAATTTAAAATATTTTTTTTATTTATAAATACAATTAATTTCATGAAAAATTACTAATGCGCAAAAAAAGTTAGTCTTTGAACAGTAAAATAGGTATTGTAAATATAATAGTCATAATTTAAGTTACATCCATGTCCGACCGAGTATTGTGTAATTCATGTTTACATCTTTATTTATAAATAATGGTGTGATTTGAAGAAATCTTCGAGTATTAATTCGAAATTTACTAAGGCAGGTGGTATAAAGTTGTCCTGGCTGGTATAACACTACCTCAAATGATTGTACTATTTAAGTTTTAAAATGAACGTCGAATTCAGACAGCTAGTCGTTTTCCTTTTCGGAAGCCTGCGAGGCGTGTAGCAGTAAACTTCAATACGAGTAAAAATAAATTGATGCATTTGTATGGCTGTACTATAGGCCAAATTTCTTTCAATCATGTAAGTTCCAAAACCTACATAGAGTCAACGTGCCAGCTCAACGACTGAATCAGTTTTACTCCGACCACGTAATTCTCGAATGTCAGTGACACTGGCCGTGGAAGGTACGTTAAGAATAAAAAAAAATTGTGTTCACGCCTTAGGCTACAGCACCTAAGGTCAGTGGTTCCAGTTACGCCAGTCAATGTCTGTTTCAATTAACTTCAAGCCAGGTTTCGCTTGAACTGTGCCTCTGGTGTTCAATGCCACTAGGAGAGGAAATTATGTACCCAACCAGATTTGTGAAGGAGGGGGTGGGCGGAGATATTGAACTTGTAATATATCCGTTCCCTTATGCTTTGTTTGTTAACATCTCTATGGGAATAATGCAACAACTGTCCTAATTTTAAAGTCCCGTAATAACACATGTGGCTCCCACCAAAGTATAAACTGACCACCATACAACGTGTAAACATGGAGGAGATGAGACAGTGAATTATACTTGGATATAAAGAACCTGTTACAAAGAAAACTTATATTTACCTTAAACGCAAGACTTGCAACAAAAGAACAACTACTGCCTGCAAAAGAAGTACTTACTAGCTGAAGGTCTTCTAAGTTGCCCTACGGACCACATAAATACAGCCCGTATCTCCAAAAGCACCTCTTACCTGAAAATAAAGAAATCCACGTTCAGTAACCTGTATTCGCTCAGTCCAAATATATTCTTTAATTCTTCTACAAACTGACAGAGGAAATACACAAAGAGATGCCACGATTGGATAAAAATTTAAGTTCACGCACTGTTACGTTGTGATTAGGCCTTAAGTAGACATCCCCGCCTGATCACACCTTTAGACGTTAAACCAGGACGCCGGGAATTGCAACAAATTATTGCAAAAATGACAGCAGGAGAAATCACATCCACTGGCCAGCAATCTGGGGCAACTACTGTACACCAAACAAGGCGCCGATAAAGACCAGCACTCATCCGGCCGTCTTCAAGGGAAGATCGCCGGATGAGTGTGTCCGATCGCCGCTAACCGCTCTACCACAATAGCCTCCGGGAACCATGATTAAGGTGGGAACATTCCAGTAAGACTATCACAGTAGTGTCGTGAGCAATCAATTATAATGCTGTAATTTAAGTTAATAATAATTTCACATAAGCTCCCCTGAGTGATTAATATTACGTTCTATGTTATTGTTATGTTCCTCATATCTAAATAAACACCATCATACAGTAGTGCTCTAGCATTTCATCCCTTGTCATTCAGATACGTCCTTAGCCCCTCCTTGCACGGCGTAACAGAAATGTTACTAGCGAACAACACTAATCTAAAAACACACCATCATTACAAAATAGTGTTTGATGGCAATTCATAACCTTCAAGGACAGTGATCACGAAGTCTTAAGGCGCCTTTCCTCTAACTCGTGTTCGGCAAACACGACGTAACTCATGACGTCAAGGGTAGGATGCGTGCAGGACAGCGGGCTGTGGAAAAGCCTCATCTGCTGTGCGTTGGGCGTGTGCGAGGGGATCCGTCTAGAGGCGATCCTCCAGGTAGCTGTGTGTATACATGAAAAATGCCGACGGAAAGACCCTTGTTCGGAGTGTGATGAGACGCACAGTGGAAACAGCGCCCGCACAGTGTGGGTAGTTTCCAAGAAGGGCCGGGCCTTCCCCCCACCAGTACCTCGGACAATAGTACGCTACGTCTGCATGCCATTGCTGTTGACTCCTCACACCGCTTTCTGGCTCCAATAATTTTCTATAAAATATGGCAAAGCAATGTTTTTCCCCTATTGCTGTTATTTCCCAAACAAACGAATTCGGCGACGATAATCAGAAATATTGTATACTACAAGTAACTAACACCGTAAGTCACTCATTTACAACAATAACTTCATAAACTGCCTGACAGTTAACTTAAACTTTCTTTAGGCCCATTCGCATGATCAAAGTTCACTTCTAATCTTCTTCAAAGTTATTGAATTCTATTTGTTGAATCCTGTATGACGTTACTTGGACGCCATGATCACTGCCATTTTGTCTTTCATGCCACTGAATAACTCGAATTGCTCCATGTTCTATGTTTTCTTTCTTGAATCAAAATTTCCAGATAGCACTCAGAATCATTTAAACAGTATAAACATAAAGTGTTCTGCCATAAAACAGTATTTAATGTGCATTTAAGCAACAAAAGTACTTGCATATATTTATTTCATAAAAAGTAAATATATCATGTTAGAAAAAATAAGTTCGTATCTTTATTGACAAGTTATTTTCGTGTATTGCATAGTTCGTAATGATTTGAAAAAAAAAATGAACATATAGGTATCTTTAAAGTGAAATATTATTTTTAAAAAATGTGTAAGTTTTAACTTTAATATTTATTGAATACAACTGCACGTGAGATAAGCATTTCAAAACTCTGAAATATTTTGTTCTATTCAATTCAATAATTTGAACTGCATGAGTAGTCAAATTTGAACTCATCTGATTGAATTTAAAAAAAAAGCTTGATAAGATTAAATGGTCTTTAGAGTGTTTATTAACACACGAGAAATTCACTATTTATTTTTAAAATTTTATTATACACGAACAGCTGTGGAAATTACAGATTACTAGGCTTTCTTGCAGTATATCGATTGATACAAATTAACTTGAAGATATATTGTCAAGTTGGAGCTATTTGAAAAGATCTTCTGAGTTGTAACTAAACATTAGTAAAGCACTCGTTCAAGATGCACGTTTGTGGAAAATGTTTTAGGGGTATAATTTGTCGATTATTTGTGGTTTATTACACATAATATTACAATACCACTTATAAATGTTGCTGCGGCTGGCCACCGTAAGGGTTGCCAACGAGCGAGCCGATGAGAGGCGCAAGGCAACCTCGGCCAGCCGAGCCGCTGTTGTGAAAAACAAATCCGAGGGAATGAGCGCGAGGGCGGGAAGACGGTATATAAGCCCGGGACAATGGTGACTCTGGGCGGCATCTTGCCTGCGATGCCGAAGGCCCTGCCAGAAGACTTCCTGCCGAGAGGACCACCTGCCGTGGCCCTGCTTCAACTCCCGACGAAACCGCTGTCGAGAGAGCCTCCTCGTTGACGTCACCACAATAAGGGCAAATATACTCCCTGGCAGGGCGACTAAGGCACGAAAGACTTCGGTACAAGCGAGGGCTAGAGTAAGCTCCCTCAGAGTAGATTTTTGACTCTTTGTATTAATAAATTTATTTATAATAACTGGCGTCAAACCTCCTAGTTTGAATATCTGAGCAGGGTAGTTTGGCCTCTGTGCTTCTCTTGATGATTGTTAACCACTGTTATATAGCGGACTTTGTATTGCTGTTAGATAAAAAAAAAGTAGCGTTTTGTAATTGAGTGCTCTTTCCATCTAGCTACCTTAATCCCCCTATTTAATGTGTGATCTGCTCCCCTCAGGACACGCCACAGCAAATGGTGGAGGCACCTTCGCTTCAAACCCCTCCCTTTAGCTTGGAATTAAAACTAAAAATTAAATTCACGGTGAAATCCGTAACACAGTAAATAAAATAGGCTAG
Source organism: Dryococelus australis (assembly GCA_029891345.1). Lineage (NCBI taxonomy): Eukaryota > Metazoa > Arthropoda > Insecta > Phasmatodea > Phasmatidae > Dryococelus > Dryococelus australis. The sequence goes on from CM056995.1 coordinate 111,925,427, forward strand.
GAATTTCCAGAGTAATAATTACAGTAAATTGTACTACAATTAAAAAGGAATTCGTAGAGATGTTAAATTCCGTCCCCCTGCCTACAGTGTTAAAATTCTCTCGCAAATTAAAGGGTCAACGAATCCGTAGTAGTAAACAATATTAACAGGGGGGGGGGGGGAACTCATTCAAACTCCAGTGTGTTGTACTACTCAGCAAAAATCGTGGCCGTGAAAGAGCACGCAAGCAGGAACTGCAGCGTTGCACATACCTCGGCAATACAGTCGTCCAGTATTTACTAGTGTAGTGTATGTGAGTGAGCTTTGCTTTTAAGCTTAATGCATGCCTAAACATGGCTCTGCTTTTCGGACCGTTTGTGCTTTGCTTAACATAATTTCCACAGTTAGAGTGTGCACATGTGGAAAAGAAACAGTAGAAGGCTTGGGTGTGTACAAAGAAAAATTTAAGCATATATGTTATATTGTCACATAATACAATTATTTCATGACTGATAAACCAACAACATCGTTTACAAAAACAGCGAGAACCATTTTGAACACGCAAAATTTGGCCTTTCTGAAACATAAAAGAAACTATATGGGCAAAACATCACTAGTACAGAAAAATTTCGCCAACTTATAGCATCAGCGGAAAAGGTATTGAACGAGAACCCAGAACATATTGAGCAATTCAATACTAACTCAACACATCTTACCCATAGCTTGATTACTAAAATATCAAATAATGCAGCGCTCTTAGCCTTGCGGCCTTACCACGCTTCGGCCTCCCAATCATTGGCAACACTTTTGAAGAACATTTACAAAACATAACTAAAGTTATGGAAATACTGCGCAAGAACAATATAACGATAAATAGCAAAAAAATGCAACTTCGCACAGCAGGAAATTAAAATTCTCGGACATTACATCACACCGGAAGGGATCCGCACGGACCCCGAGAAAATAGCAACCATACAACAAATGGCACCTCCCAAGAATGTGAAGCAACTGAGAACCTTTCCAGGATTGACTTCTTACTTAAGAATATACATACTCAATTACGCAAAACTTGCAGAAATGCCCACATAATTAATAAAAAAAAACAACACATTTCAAATGGACACAAACAGAACAACAAGCATTTGATAACCTTAACGCAGCATTACTTCACCCACCCATATTTGCTTAATTTTACAAAAAACCACACACAATTTTGGCACGTGATACCTCACAAACGGCAATAGGAATGGTCATATTCGAGGAAACACCCAGCACCAAAGGCCATTCTACTATCGCATCTGCATCCAAAAAAACTATCTTTAAACGAAAACAAAATAGTTAGCTATGGAACATGAGTTATCGGCAATAAAACACTTCTTAATTTATTTCAAACAGTAACTGTACGGCCAAAAATTCACTATAGAAATGGACCACACCAACCTACGTTATTTAAAAACAATGGCAGAGCACAATGGCCGATTACAAAAACTCGCGATAGCACTTACAGAATACGAATTTGAGGTAAAAACCGCGAAAGGCAAACTAAACACACTCGCAGATGCGATGAGCAGAATTCCCACTACAAGTGAAGCTGAAACAAGACCTACACGATCAAAAAAGAATTCCTCAAATGCTCATCATTTTACAAAGCTCTAGCAGAATGGTTGTTACAATACCCAAATAAAGATAGCGAAAGAAAACAAGACATCAAAAAATACATAACCAACAATTGACAAGATATAAAATCATTTATTAAAAAATAACTAGAAATCACTGACAAAGAGTGAAATAGCAAAACTAGTTATAAATGAAGAATACCTCCCCTTATAAGTAATAACAAAAATTTCGCAACATTATACCAAATAAATATTGAAATCATAATGGAAGGACGCGGAAGCAAAATTAAAGCAAACTGCATTGACCCATGCCTAAACTGCCAAATAATAATTACAATTCACAACTCCACACCACATTATCATCCTGTATACATAGACACTCTTGATGACAGGCTGGGCGGTGAGCGGCAACCTGCTCCGATTGTGCCCTGGAAAGGTACTAGGGGTATGGATAGAACCCCGGCCAGACCACATGCTTGGTCTCTGAGGATGAGGATCTCAGAACCTCTGGTATAAAAGGGGCGAGGATGTGCGGACATGCCAGGCTTGGGCTTTGGGTCTGACCACCGGTCGCATTAATCTTGGCCTTCTTGCGTTGAGTGGACGTGATTCCTCTTCCTCACCTATTGGGAGGCCGAAGGGCAGCTAATAGCGCTGCGTAAAAATACAAAATTCACGACCGATAAGTCTACTGTAACTGTATACATACACTAACAAGAATACATTAAGATCGATGATGACACACTCTTGCTATTAGCACCACTCACACAAACACCCACATCACCATTTTTAGCAGAATATGCTAGGAACCACACATCACTCAATTAAAACTAGCACTTACAGAACCAGACAAGGCCACACCCAATTACCTCCGCCTCGTCAGACGATACAGTATCGCCGAAAATGGGGAAATATACCTTAAAATACGCACTCCCACAGGGGAACAACATATAACGCTGGTCCCACAATAATACATACCAGAAATCATTACAGCACACCATGACACCCTATTAGGCGGAGGACACTTCGGCAAATTCAAAACACTTGAGAAAATAAAAAGCCAATACTACTGACACACCATGTCCAAAGATGTGAAATAGTATATAAAAAACTGCCCCACCTTCCAAAAATAAAACATATGAATCAAAACCAATAGGTATTGTGATGCCAATTAAAGTCCCTCCCTTATTCCATTCTTGGGGTCTTGACGCAAAAGGGCCATTACAAACCGCAGCATCAGGTAATAAGTATACACTTGTTATGGCAAAGTTCTTTTCACGTTATGCAGTAGCCCGACACATCAAATCCACTGATGCAAAAACATGTGCCCACTTTATTAAGAACATCATACTTAAATATGGATGCCCCAAATCAATACTTACTGACTATGGCACATCTTTCAACAACGAGATGATAACAGAACTATTACAGAAATTACAAATTAAAAAGCTCCAAACAACCGCGTACATCCTGGCATGTAACGGGCTGACTGAGCAAGTTAACATAATTCTGTCCCCAACAATTGACGGCCTGTGCTAACGAAAATCACACACACTGGGTCGAGAATGTTCCCTATTTTGTTTTCAACTATAATTCCACAACCAATAGAAGCACAAAATTCTCCCAATTTTTCCTTTTACTTGGCGTCGAAGCTGTCCAACCATGCCATGTAATATCACACGCGTTTTCACAATGCACCGAAGTTTGGTGTGACCGGTTATAAGAGGACATGAGCAAGCCCGAATAAATCTCCTTGCATCACAGCAACAACAAAAAGTCATTTTGGAAAGAAAATTTCGACCGAACAAAATCAAGATTGGGCAATTTGTATGGGTAAAAACATACACCACGCAAAAGGCCTTAAATTTTAAATACCACAGCCCTTACCTGGTCCATGAAATTTTAGGGTCATCCGCATTTGCAATTGAAATCCACAAAAGGGGACACACAAAAATAGATACGGCCAACACAAGGAACATGATAATTGCTAATCTAAGAGTCTAATAATCATATGCATGTTACAGGTCAAACGCCATGGACATAGGGACAGCCCAAATTGGTGTGCTGGTTCTTGCACTCCATATAGTGTCGGCTACCATAGTGGTGCAATTGTACAAGACACACGCCAGGGTTTATTTCCAACAGCTCACGCCGGACCTTCAGTATGAAGAAACAAATTCTATTGGCGTACACCATCCCACTTCACCAGCCGATGACGCCAACAAAGATAAACATGTGGTACTATTTTGGCTCTACAAAGAAAGACACCACAGTTTGCCGAAATGTGGACAAACAGCATCAATTCTTCAACGAAACATCTAAGAACATTGCACAAGAGTTTTTGTCAGAGATTTGTATGTCAAATAAAATAAAGTGTGACATTACCTTCCTAGGGGGCGTCGCAACATGGTGTTGCATTATCCTCACATCCAGACTCCTGAAATCCCTTCTAGCCAATGAGGAGATGCGTGCAGTGCAAATTAGTGATTTAGAAAACAATGTAATAACCTCTAATAAAAATTTAAATATTATCATTCACAGTGTGACACAAATCAAATATCAATTAGAAAATAAAATTAATCTACTCACCAGAAATATAGGTTCAATGTAACACCAATTAAGTAATCAAAATCAGGAAATAAAATTTTCTCTCGTACAATCACAATTGTTGACAAGTATGGTGCTACAGCTCATTAATACCGTAGTTAATGAACTTGGAATTAATACATTCATTCAGAAATGTCAACACAAATTTTACCTTTACAAGCTGTATTTAAAGAAACATTGCATTATGACCTTTCTACATTACAAGTACAAGTGTACGCCCTTGGGTTAGAATTAAGCATTCCTATTAAGAATATATTGAAATATTATACACTGCCCTTAACGGAATATATCTTGTCACCCACACAAATGATACAGAAAATCCAAATCCCATTACAAAATAGTACAAATACATGGCAATTCTTTAGAACAACTAAAGTACCCTATATGTATAGAAGTGAAACTTGTCACATAGGAACCCCATACAACATAATTGCTATTGACAAAATACAAAAGAGGCGAGAGAACTCTCTGACACCCCTGAATAAGCTAAAGGTGTTTATTTTCTTTTAAAGCAGATTGTAGAAAACCCCCACATCAGAAATAAATTTTGACGATATTGACACTTTACTTAAATACTTAAGATTCCATTGCGAGCTTGGTAACACTTTGTCAGTTCAAGCTATTGAACCACATCGTTATGTCGTAACCAATGCTCCTGATAACCTAGTACTGAGATGCACTAATAAACTGCTCAGCAAAGAAATTCCTAACGCAAAGGTAGGCACAACTGAAATTCACGTACCTTGCTGATGTGAAGTAACATCCAATCAGTTAATCAGTTCTATCAGTAACAGTATAATTACTGAGTTAAAAATCCAATATGCGGAACTTCGTACAATATAATATACAGAGAACTGGGCATCATTTAGACAAACTCACGTATTTTCTTTTTTAGCACAGGAGAATTACAATTATATAAGCTTTCCCACAATTGTATTCCTCATTTTCACTCCTGCGTTAATATGTATATTACAAATTATTCAGAATAGCAGTTCTAATGAACAGCTTGGCTCAAGCGGCGTAATCATGCCAAGTCATACATACGATAGAGGCAAATAATGGACAGGCAGGCATCCCCATAAAGTTATTGGGCTTGGTAATTCATATTGTACATAAGAAAATAAATAAGAGAATTACAGTTAGGACTTACAGAGTTGTAAGACTAAGGTAGACTAACTCTAAGGAGGAGATTATATCATAATATATGGACACTGTATATTTTATTATTAGTTCAATATAGTTTCAGGGCTCATGTTAAAAACAAGTGGCGTTTTACTGAATATATATGGTAGCAAAGGCATAAAAGTTGTTTCGAAACTATGCGATAGTTAATTCCAGTAGATTATTTCTCTTACTAAGAGAAAATCAACAAAAGGTTGTTCCAATAATAGCGAGTAATATGACTGCTGCTCATGACAATTAATTCAATGTCCACCTAGATTATTTCTCTTACTAAGAGAAAATCAACAAAAGGTTGTTCCAATAATAACGAGTAATATGACTGCTGCTTATGACAATTAATTCAATGTCCACCAGGCAGGGCACATAAAAAGTTTAACTGCGCAAACACGCCACAATACAGTTAGCGCTGCCTAGTTCCAGGCAGCATAAGCGCAGCTGATGATGTTGCGAGTGCAGTTCTTATACTGCACAAGTTGAATACAGAGCACAACAGCTTATGCGCATAATTTTTCGCAGTTCTTTAAACTCGCTCTGGAGAGCGCTAGATGGCACTTCCACACTAAGCAGCGAACATGCCATACCTTTTAGATTTTCACGGGGCACCTTTCAATTGTATGTTCTTCATTTTTTTATGTTACATTCTTCTTAGTTGTGGAAATCATGTACATACCACATTATGATGTTTTTCTAATTTAGTACTTAAGAAATATATTTGCTGTCAAAAACCAACAAGTCTCATATATATATATTATATATATATATATATATATATATATATATATATATATATATATATATATATATATATATAAGACAGGTAATATATAAAGTAAGGCTTTTCATACACCACCATTGTATAGAGAACTAAGACTGAACTTTCAGAAATCAAGGTGGACAAATGCAAAATTTAAAGCTAAGTTCGCTATAAGACAAGTCTAGAATGGCGCTATTGCACTATTGCAGACTGTTGGACATTATTAGTGAGCACACAAAATCCGACCCTTAAGTTTTCGATGCTGGGTTTTAAAATAAAATATATTGTTTCTTTTAAGGGGGTTCAATACAATCATAGAGGCGAGCACATCCTATCCTTCCATTAACAGTTAACAGGAACAAATAGTGGCCTTAAGTGAGTTGTTTAAGTTGCTGGCACAATCATTATTAGCGTAAATATATTTTATTGTAAATAATATTTTTATAAGATAGTGGAACACTGTTAACAAATTAAACTTCACAAGTGTCACATGTAAATATCGTAAATACAGTGTTATATTAGCAGTCGTTCATATAACATAGACACACAGAGTCTCCAGAAGCACAACTTCACCTCAGAATATGTCAAACGAAACTTAGTGATTAGAAATTATAGATGAAAATGTAAATAATATTTGATATATTAACATGTACTCACATCAAATGCAGAGAAGGGCTTAAAAATGCCAATAGTGAAAAGCTGCCTTACATGTAACGCATGCCCGAACCTCCATGCCTGACATCGCCCTAGGGACATCTACAACAAAGTGCTTGAAGGACACTTTAAGTTTATTACAATTGCCCTTTCGGACAACTGCGTAGAAGAAAGGCTCTTTCCAGTGGGTTCAATTCTTCCCAGGGGACTTGGCCTTCCAACCACTTCCAGGACCAACCGCCAGACCTCACCATGCCATTCCCCCACAACGGATGACCCCCGGCCTTTCCAGGCGAGGACGTCTGAATTTTCCTATGAGGGAGGGTCATGCTGCGGCTGGTCACAGTAAGGGTTGCCAAGGAGCGAGCCGATGCGAGGAGCAAGACGACCTCGGCCAGCCGAGCCGCTGTTGTAAAAAACAAATTCTGGGGGAATGAGCGCGAGGCTGGGAAGGCGGTGTATAAGCCCGGGGCAATGGCGGCTCTGGGCGCCATATTGCCTGCGATGCCGAAGGCTGTGCCCTAGGACCGCCTGCCGAGAGGACCACCTGCCGTGGTCCTGCGTCAACGCCCGACGTGCCCGCTGTCGAGAGAGCCTCCTCGTTGACGTCACCACAATAAGGGCAAATATACTCCCTGGTAGGGCGACTAAGGCACGAGAGACTTCGGGACAAAAGAAGGCTAGAGTGAGCTCCCTTAGAGCAGATTATTTGCTTTTTTGCATCAATAATTGTATTGATTATAAGTGGCGTCAACGCCTCCTAGTTTGAATATTTGAGCAGAATAGTCTGGCCTTTGCACTTCTCTTGATGATTGTTAACCGCTGATATATAGCATACTTTGTATTCCTGTTAGATCAATAGAATTAATGTTTTGTTATTGACAGCTCTTTCCATCTAGCTACCTTAATTCCCCTATGTAATGCATGACCGGTTCCTCTCAGGACAGGTCACAGCAATGTATATACAAAAATATTTTCACTTTTGTTACGAATACTGCGGGAAAGTTGGTTTTTGCATCATTGAATTGTAATTTGAAAGCACTAAAAATATAAATCATTATTCCTAGATTTAACTTTCGCATCACTACAGCTTCGATACACTGTCTGCTGTATGGCAAGCTAGAAGCTAAATCGTCTACACCTTTACAAACGTTCTATACTTGAAGACAGGAGAAAATGTATTTCAATCGATGCCATCAGTGACGTGGTGTGTTTTGAATGAAGGAATAAACGATAACTACTCACAAGCGACTAGCATTTCCTTGTTAACTGCTCCTACATATATCATAACATAATCAACAGTGGCAGAGAACAGAGGAACTATGTTTATTGCCCGAGTATAAAAATAATAAATACTTACTATTATATAGAAACCTGTATAGAGTGAATTTATTTTCAGCTGTTTTAATGCTGTTGATGACAGTAGTTGTTAATTGCGTATTCATTGAGCTAATACAGTATAGAGTCTAATCTTTGTAATAGTGGCGTGTAAACATTTTGTTTGAAAATACAGGCTATTGATAATGTTTATTCTTATATGCTACGAAAGTACACATATTTACTGAGAGGAGAATAAAAAGGCTTACAAAATTACTTATTTTGATCAGTTTAAATACCCTCGGGCCTCGGACCCCGGTTTTGCACGATCTGTAGTCACTGTGAAGTATTAGTTATAGCCTTACGATTCTCAAATTGTCAAATAATTTGGTTCGCAGCAAGTGTTTTCAAAATTATTGATTATGTTGCGACCATTTGCATTTCTAACATTTGCAAAGTCGGTGGTTTGTTAATGTTGTGAGTTGCAGTTATGCATAAAAGTGGTTTCTTTTATATCGCGTCATTTCAGTGGACGTGAGCATATAACAATGCCCTACTGTACAGTTTCTACCTACAGAAACTTTTCTGAATGTAGATATAGTGGATTACGTTTTCACAGATTACCAGCTGATCTCTTTTGCTCTAAAAGAGCAAAGACTGGTAAAGATACATCAGTGCCGAGCTCGGACCCACTCACAGTGGAAATGCCCTCTGTGCGTCTCTCAGGTAGAACTGCTCCTCCACCACGACCATGAGCGGGTCTTCGCGCGCATGCGGGTCGCGCGTAATTTGACCTGTAGTGGGAAGGGCCTAGTCGTGATGAGGCGGTCATTGTCTCTGGGGACCCACGAGCACGTGACGTCACCTTGTGAGTGGAGCTATAAGCTCAATGTTCTAGCAAACAGTCGCTAAGCAAGACACCCTTTGACCTTTCTGATCACAAATGTGTCGTGACCATGTGCGCAGATTAACTGTGTGTTTAAATATGATACTTTTACTTGACATGATGAAGTATTTTCGTTCATACTACTTTAAATATAGGCTGTTCACGGTAAAGTTAGCATTTTGAAGCCCTAGTTACTTTTTTCCTTTCAGCAATTTTTTATCAGTTTAATCACCTTTTAAATCAATATTCCCATGTTAATAATAAACACAGTGTGTATATTCCACAGCACTCTAAAAGTTAATGTCTACAACTAAAGTAAAATATATTTATTGATTATTATTCCAGATGAGAGGGCTTTTAAATGTGCTCACTTTATCGTGAATAGCCTATAATAACATTTATAATAAAATAATTCTGCAATTTATTGCAATGAGCTGGTTTACATATACTGAAACATGGTCGTGTGAAATATAATACGAATTAAAGGAAAAGGATACGAGAAAAGCTGATTAATACAGGAAAAAGACAACAAAGCTGCTAAAAAGCGGTGGTGTATGCACACCGTCTGTTATCTTCTGTTTGAAATGATGAACAGTTGTTGGATGACGTGAAGCACTCAAAAAACTATTGCCATACAGGGAAGCTGTAATCTTTTCACAGTATCGCTCTCAAATGTAAATAAAATCTAAACCATTTCAGTTACAATGGTATGGTCAGGCGTAGAATTCTCTCTATTTAGAATTCCAACAACAACGTGAAATGAGAGAACTGAGGCGCAGAAACGAAGTATTCTAACCACTCAAAAAGGGGGTAACTGCAAATATGTACGACGACAATATACATGAGTGGCGGAGGTAACTGCTCCGGAGTGTAATTTCCCTGGCTTCAGGTGAACTACCCCTAGAGCTGGACGAAGGCACCTATGTTGTTACAAACTTGCCAAAATGTATAGCACCTTTGCCTCGACCCGAATCGCTAAACGACACTGACAATTATTCAAGATTTGCTTACATGTAAAATCATATAAATTTCTATCAGTGTTACATAACTATGAAATTATCATCACAGCAAGATTTTCATCTTCAAGTGTAGCACTAGTCTCCTCAAATTTGCAGTTCACATTGAGACAGTCGTAACTGTAACTATTTGACTCAATAAGAATATTTCACTTATTCATAGTATTGTAGTGTTAGTGTACAATGTGTGGTAGTTGTAGCTTGCACGATTATTTTCTGTATTCCAGATTGTGAACGTATTGATAAATTATTTTTAATTTTTAAAATACTAAAACACATAATTCACTAAAATAATTTTACTTTCATTCTTATTCCCGCATACACAAATCAAAATACATAACTTCTATACTTTCCTCAGGTTTAAAACTTTGATATACCTCATCTGGTTTGGGATAATATTTTATTATTGTTTCCACAACACATACAGGGATGACTTTTTGGTTATTTTTCCCCATAGGCGCCCATGAGTTTACCGAATACACAAGTTGTTTGTACGCAACAAATCGTATAATCCATTCACTGTTACACATTTTTCTGAAGCCCTGCTGATGTTCTACTTCCAAGATATTCCTCCACCTCGTGCAAACTAAGCGTAACTAACTTTAGAAAATTACAATAAATTACAACGCACTGAATTTTTTGCACTTAGTTGAAATCAACACGCAATTGTTCTCACTGTTTTCCTTCGTATTTGTTATAAATTAATTACTCAAATTTATAAGTAAAATACAGGTAAAACTTCCGTTTATCAAAATAAAAGATACTGTCATTTTAACAGAGGTATAAAACTCTTGTGATGCATTACATATCTAAGAAATAACTAAACACGTCATTCATGGGGTAATTTTTCAAATGTTTGATTCAAAAATGCGAAGAAACCGCGAATGGACTAAAGTATCCTATTTGTAATGTTTCCTAGCTCTTGTCTTTTGTAATTTGTTTTAGCATGTATCATCATTGCAATTCTGACCGTGTTTAAAAGTATCTGAATTCAATGCTACGCGGGGAAATGATCGTGGCGACTAATGCACACGTCAGTCCCTCGCCCTCGAAGAATGCAAATGAGCTCGGTCTCGTGACAACGAACTTTTTTTTTTCAGGTCTCGGCATTACAACGCATTCTTTACATTCACACCAGTGTGTATTATTTAGTCTTATCGCTGCTGGTCTCTGTCGATCGTTTATTTCTTCGTTTCCGTCCTCGGAGGCTTCTGGCTCAAACATATACGGACGTACATTTTCCATTGTTTACCTTCACTGCAAATAGTTCTTAGGTTTCAGAGAATATAGCAACATATTTAATACTATAGCACGCAGAGTTATTCCGAACAAAAACAGTGAACACAACGCCGTACGAACGCACGATACAGTCGCAGTCAGCGTATCGTGCGCCGGTCAAGGATATGGTACGGGCCATTCAAATATTGGTACACTGACACGAAATTACGGTACATTTATAACAAATGCATAAAATCACAATTTTATGCTAGTTATATTTTCATTACACAACAGTTGTTTGACCCTCTAATTTACATATAAATTATAGGGGTTCGGCTTTCAAATTAAACCAAGCGTTACAAACTGATCATGTTTTATTATACGTAACGATGTATGTTTTTATTATAGTAATATTATGGTACAATTGCGTACCATGACGACCTTATCATGATAGTACACGAGGTATAATTATGGTAAGAGTACTATGAGAATTGTACGTCTAACATCACTGGTGGCGGTGGCAGCGCACGGATAGTCACCTGTGACGTCACGTCGTCGCCACGCCAGGGAATTAACGGCTCGTTATATCTCCGCTTCTACGAAGAGCACAGCACTCTGGTTTCTTCGAACGTTTCTCTTGTCGCGCTCTTCTTACATTAACATCAAATGTAAAAATTGGGTTTCATATGTTGCCAGGTCCTTTAACTTCATATTTCGATCTCACAGTTCGACTTTGACTATAGTGACATTTAACACAAACAAATATATAATAATATGCTCTGCTAAAACCCCAAACTTTATATAGTTATTTATCTGGCTCATAGATAATTCTGAATGAGAACTAAATTAGATTACGTCCGTTCTATATCTTATTTAAATACTTTGTACCACTTAGCCGAAGGTGTCCATAACGCCAATTTCATTTGATATAATTATTTTATGTAGTCCAACCGCAGTTTCGTCACACTTTTTTGAATAGAACCTCAACATTTCATGTATCACAAGCGTTTTATACTTCAGTTGACATTAAAGTACGTTATTTTGTGTAAAATGAACATTTACTTATATTTTATCCATAAATGAAATTTCATTTATAAATAATAAGAGTAAAACTAGTGAGAAAATAAATGTATTGGTAACACCTAGTAATAAATAGTGCTTATGTAAAACATAATTAAACTGAATTGCCACAAATACGGTGCGTTTTGTCTGTGGTGTAATTTTCTATACTTGGTTAACCCATTCAGTCCCAAATTAATTGAGGAGCCCAAGTGTCGCAATAGTTAAATTTTTTGATGAGCTCTGTACCTGTGTACAGCGTGCTTCTCGCAGCCAGTGAACGTGGCACCAAATATGGTAAAAGGACAATATGGAAAGTAGCCGAACAAAACGCGAGACACCGATGCCAGCGCTCTTAGCGGTTTGTGCTGTTCGTAAGATAATAAACTGTGCATTGAATGGGTAGTTTTGAGTATTTTGGAGACGTTTTAATTCAAATTTTTTCGCTTGAGTGGTTATTTATTATGGCAGGAAAGATTTGTGTAGTTTTTGACTGCAATAATTACAACGTTGCGAACTACAGCAAGTTCTTTTTAAGATTTTCAAAGGATGCAAGTCAGTAAGTACACGAGCTGTAGTGGATAACATTTTCCATTCGTGTTTTTATTGCAAATTCCATTCACTCAAAACTTAATTTACTGAAATACTGTTTCGTTGTTTCCTAGGTGCAAGCAATGGGTGCAGAAATGTAAGATCAGACCTGGATGTAATGAAGAAAAAAGGGACTGGTGGTTTATACCTACACGAAAATAGTGTGTTCCAACCTTTTCAGAAAAGAGGATTTTCGCAACCCAAATTTGCTTCCACAAGACCAAGAACGAAGTCATGTGAGTATCGTAGCTGATATTTGTAATTTTGTACACTGAAGGGCCTTGCGAAGTTTTATAGCCCTTAAACTCAAAGGTGCCGGTTTGTTCTTATTGGAGCGACACCTTCGGAAAATAAGAGTAAACAATGTTTACAAATTCCACATTCGTCTATTAAACTGGATGAAGTATCTTGTTAAAGTGTTTGTATAGTTCAGAGAGTTGAGCTAGGGACAAAATTGATTAATTGTGTCAAAATAGTGTTTTCATATTTTTGTCGGTGATTGCTCGTACAATGTTTACATATTAGCCTAATATTATTCACAGAGCCAGAGTCCGAGAGTCAGCAGGGTAATAAATACCTAAAACTATGATTCAAGGCGTGCCGGAAATTTATTTTAGGTGGTAACGCATCAGCGAAACTGGGAGTTTCCCCATAAATGATTGTCACGTATAGCCAATTTGCACTGAGAAATAATGTACGTGTGTTTTGCAATTTAACATATTTCTGTACTATTTTTAATATTACTGTAATATTGTCTCATGAAAACATGTTTAATTGCAAAAGGATTGAACTGAACATTAGGCACCTTACCTAAATTGACAATGTTACCAATACAATTTAGAAATACGATAGTGGGGAGGGCTATGAACTTGAGGAAAATTGAGGAGTAAAAGTTTATAATGAAAATGTACATATTTTGTATTTTTTTTTTACCCCACAATTTCTCTGATCTTCATAGCCCTCCCCCACTATCGTATTTGTAGCTTGTATTGGAAATATTGTCTGTTTAGTTAATTGTTTGGTTAATTTTTTTTTTTTTGCATTTTAATGTACTTTCATAAATAAATATTACATTATTTACACATTTTTCACCTATTTTACCCCACAATTTCCCTTAAATTCATAGCCATCCCCTTATCGTTTTTGGGGTTTCTATTGGTCGAATATTGATGCCCCTAGTAAATTCGTGTTCTGTGTAATTTGCAGAGTGGAATTATACCATTTTCTGAGATAATTTTTGAAAAGTCCCCATTTTTTTAAATTGTCCAGTTTTCAGCATATTTATATTGTTTATGCACATATCCATATTGTTTATATACTGTTTAAGTGTATTTTCATACTTTGGAATGTTATTGTTTACATTTGGGAAACTATGCATTTGAATATTAATTTGTATGTTATTTGGGTTGTGTTTGCACCAACTACCAAATATTTTCGATGATTTATTAAAGAAACAACTGAATGAAAACTTTAATAGTTTCCTTTCTAGGTAGTCGCTTACCCTTTACACACCCTAAGGTCTCCATATAATTACTGTTTTACTATGCAAATATTTTAATTTTTTTAAATACTGAGTTTGCAAGTAATTTTAATTTGAATGAATGGAGAGTTGTTGAGTACAGCTTTCGGTGCCGAAAATAATTCTTCACCAGCCAGTGCATCAAAGTTCATTCTGCATGCAGTGTTGGCAAGTCAGTGTATATATTGCAGAGTGTGAACACCAGCTGTCGAGTGAGAGTTACCGTCAAAACCAATCCTAAGTAGTAGCAACATTCCCCCCTCCTCCCATACTCACATTTGTTTTCACAACTGTATACAAAACTTTCAAACGATTATATTTCACTCCTGAGAGTCATCGTTACATTTCAGTGATGTTTATTATAAATTTTTTGCAAACAAATAAAGAATTTTTTTAAAATTTCAATTCCTCTTGTTTACTCCCTTAAGTACTCAGTGTTTTAACTGTGTGCATTCACCTATATTATTAACTTAAATTAGGTGTTTTTCAATGAATTATTTTGTTACATTCTGCAATGCAGATAAGTTACTTATAGTGATATGCGCACATTTCTTTTGACCTGTTAGCCTATTTACACAGTTTTGTTTGCTGTGATCACAATATTGGCGAAAGTACTTGCAAATTGCATTACAATAACAAGTGCCATGAATTTTAACAGAAAGTACCTTAAATTCATGATCAAAGTAAGTTATTTTCAGTTCAGCTGCTTTTGAATTCTGCAACATGTTTTCCAGTCTTCTTGCCATGGAGCAAATGAAAATCTGTGGTAAACTTCAGGTTGGTTTTTAGAAGTGACTTGTTCATGACGATTTAATGTTATAAAAATTTGGAAATAAGCTTTGTTTTTGAAAGTGAATTACAAAATTAAATGTGCTTAATGGATGCAAAACTTGAGAGGCGAAGTAAATAAGTTGAATGGCTGGTGTACATATCTTAGTATATACTATCAAATATTTTTACCAATTGCATTTCCATCCTAGCGTCAGCTGTACTGCATAAATTTATTTAGTAAATGGGGGGAAATTATTGATTAAAATGTTTAAAGATTGTCATCTAGTTATGTTATGAAGTACTCTCCTTAATACAGTAGACCTTATTTACAATTTGTGTAGTATTTAAACTATTTATCTCATCAATAATCTCTCAAATGTTACTTAAGTGGCATGATATCAGAGACGATGGTACATTTTCATATTTGATATAAGCGTACCATTGTGTTGTTGAAAGCTGTAAGCATTTTGCAGTCGATGTTGCTGCTTCCTCCATGGATTATCTACACTAGCCAAGGAAATGTATGTCTTAGGTAGGAAGTTGTGTTCCAATACATGTATGTACTATATGAACACACCATATGTGGCAGTCAAAGTAATGATCAAACTTAATAGTTCTACGAAATTTAATTGGGGTACTCTCAACAGACATAGTCTTCTAAGAGGTAACGTGACATGAATCAGTTTAGTAAAATAATGACGTATTTGATATTTTACTATGGAACGATACTTACTAAAATCCTAAATTACTTAATTGCAACCACTTCTGAACAAGTGACTACATAGCATTTGAAACTGAACACTAATACATGTTAAAATACTATTGTACTGAATGGTAACTTTGAACACAGTATCACTATGTGTGGTATGTTTGGATGTGTGTGTTACTTTTCACATAAATACGTACAAATAAAATATTTTAAAAGGAGTGAGGTGAGCAGTTTTACCATAATTTATAAACACCTACTAAATTATGAAGTGATCAATTAGTGTCTATGAAACCAGCATTTGGAAATGAGCGGGAGGAGGCGAGACTCTTGCCCCTTCTGTACTTAACTGTGCCTTTAGTACAGTTGCAAATTTGACAGTACATCCATTTCGATTAAAATTACCCCAATCCCCGAGTTGCTCTGTCCTACAAAGATACTTTGTTTTGTTGATTAACAGGCACTAGATATTACCAAGCTACAGAATAGTCCTTTGTGTTTAACTTTTAGTTACAGCACCCAAAATCTCATAACTGTTTCAATCATATTATGAAGAAGTGACTGAGGTTTCAAATGTTTATTACTTATGGTTGAAGCATGACTGCCAGCGGGTTAAACATAGCTGCTTGTGTTTCACTTTAGACAGTGTCGTTGTGGCATAACAGCACGACAAAACTGATTTACATGTGTAAAGGTGGACTCAAAACCATCCGTCGCACCCGTCAGACGGTCACATGATCTTCAACCAATCGCAGGGCAACATTTTTTTACCCATCAAACTTTAAATTTTGACGGACCGACGGATGGGCCACCACCTTCTGACGAGATTCTGTAGACACGAATGAGCACTTTGAAATAAAATGCAACACGCTGGATATGTGTTTATCTATCTTGGTGGTAAATTCAGGAAATTAAAACTAAACAATAATTGAGTATACATTTTTATCGCGTAAAAATTTATTTCCCCAAAATTTTTCTCTCTTGAAAATGAATTTCCAACCAAAATATACCTTCTACGAAAGAAGAAAGCAGAATATAAACCATATATGTTAGGAATAGAAATTTGTGAACTATTTATTTTGTTGCTAATTTAATGATAACAACTTTAAAAAGGAGTAAGTTAGTACTTAGGCAACTTATTTTGTTGCTTGGTTAATCTTAAATGTCTAAAATATATTGCTGCTTATAGAGCAAATAAAAGACACAGTGTTAAATCACTAACTGTAGTGGAGCTATTTTTTATTAATATTTCGTTAAGAAAACACAAATAATTGTGGAGATTTTTCTTTCCAAAAAAAATCTGGTTATGTTCATTCCCGATTATTTTGCAGAAAAATTAGCTTGCTGACAGTTCCAATCTCAAGAATTTATTGAATAAACGCAGTCGGTTATGTATCTGACAAATGAAATACAATTTAGCATTCCATTCTCTTACTTATAATTGATTAACATTTGTCCCTTGTAACTTGCAACATTTAAGTCTGTGTCCAGTAACATGATTTTGTTACAACTGATTGCCTTTGTTTCAAGTGACAATATTTATGCTTTACGTGCATTTTTAAATACTGCGTAGTATTATGAATAAGTAACTATTATATTACATTCGGCAAAACAACACGTTTTAATAGTACGAGACGACAACTGCACTTAAATCACGCATGCCCTGGTATTTGTCAGCACAAGCCGCTAGGAGTGCTGTTGTAACGTGTCTCGCATGTTGACAATGTTGCAACGCCTCAGTTTCCCATATTGTCCTTCTACCATATTTGATAGCACTGCGTGTTCGTTGATTTCGGCATTGACCATTAACAAACGAGAGGTGTGGAAACTTCGACCAATAAGATCACTTAGAAGGTAGACACTCAACACATCGGACACATGTTTTATTGTCGTGTACAGTGACGACCATAAAGATCCTTCATGTACAGCTTTTACTTGATAATGGAAATGGGGACTGGAAGGGTTAAGCTTTGTAGAACTTTAGCAGGGCTTTGGAAAAGTTGAATGTAACAGTTAATGTAGAATAGTGTGCTGATAGTGTTACGTTACGAAGCGTTCTCAGAAAAAAAAAAAAACCATGTAAACTTAATATATCACAAGTGAATTTATTATATGTTGAAAATGTACAGTCCATAATATATTAAGAAAATTTATATTCGTAAATAAGATGTACTCTTACCAAAACACTGTTTTTTTTTCCAAGAGAGCAAATCTCGAGTTATGCGTTGTGCTGGGATAGAGATTACAAGATTTTATTAATCGCGCTTTCGTTTCCCGTCAAAATGTCTCAATAGCAATAGTTAAAAGCCCTGTGTGGGGCGTTGAAAAAAATATACCCGGGACATAATCAGCACCGCAACTTCATTCATCAGAGTTGACGACCTTCGACGCTGCCTCTTGGGTCAACAACCACGACGAGTTTTCACGTGGTAAAGAAATATAGTGTGTCCTGGTAAAGCCGTCATCACATTCGTGTCACGGTCTGTCGCTCCTCATTCAGTAGGGGCGCTGTTGATTCCCTTATCTGCCCGCTCTCAGCGATCGATGCACCCTGGGGGTAGATGGCGAGGCGGGTTGAAGAGCGATCTGTCGAGCCAGGCCGTAGCACGGGGGTCGCAGGAGTGAAAGCAGGTGTGGTGAAAGGCGAAAGGGGGGGGGGGAGAGGGAGCAGGTTAGCGTGCACTCGGCATGACTTTCGCCCGGCGATAATTACTAATCGACATCCCGCGACCCTTTCACGCCACAATAACACAGCCCGAGCGGGCGATGGCCGAAGTGTCTGCTGCCACCATGCAATCCCACGTACAGGAAGTGACACTCCAGCCACCCGCCAGCGGGTCGGGTGTTAGCCTAGGGAATGGAAAATCGATGCCCGGCAACTCGCGTTACCGTATGCGCCCTAAATATCGCGCGTCACATACTTGCCATCAGCTGTGTGTGTCGCATCGGATTTATGACTCGCTCACGGTAGACGGTTTCCGAACACCATGCTCGACTTGAAACTTGGTCGAACACATTTTAAGCGACTTTAGACAGACTCGTGGATGGGGTCGTTTAAACATTTGCTGAAATTGCTTGGGTAACCTTATAGCTACAAACTGATGTATGCGATCTGGAATTATATCCTCCTGTAATAGTCTCAGGGTCACGAGAGGAAATGTGAACCAGCATTGATGAAAGTTAGTTCGGAATAAGTGTCGGTTTGCAAAAAAGACGCCGTCTTACTCTATGCGTTCTCCTATCGTGGCTGATTTAAGTCGCGTAAAAAAATTAGCTGAGTGGAAATAGCCCCCATAGGAAGCGTAGATATAACCTGCCTATCAGAATAGATGCTACGCCTGGCCAGTAATGCTTGATTGATCGGGCCAAAACCAAACGCAGGCTTCATCATTAGAGTGCCCCAAAGTCAGAGGATCGCCGGTTGCAGTTATAAATGGGTGCTCCAGGCTTTCTCCCTGGCGGAAATTTTACTTTAAAGATTAAACTTGTGGTAGTTATGACAAATTTATGCCTAAATAATATATTGTATAAAAATACCACATTTAGTAGTCACTTCCTAAAATATTCAATTGGGAAAACTATTTTTCACCGTCAGAAAGTGGAATAAAGAAATGTATTAATGCAATAAATTTGAGCAATTATTGACTCCGATTACTTAAGAAAATTTACATTAGTTTAATTAAAAATGTATAAGTAATATATTCCAAGGACTAAGAACATTGTATGTGTAGAGCAAATCTATGAAGCCAGTCTGCGTGGAAGATGCTGATGTCGGGAGCTTGGCGAGACTCCACCCCCCTCCCTTTTTCCATGTTCTTTGCCATTAGTCTGACACGATGGCTAAATCAGTTTTGGAATCCCTTAGTGTATTCTGTACAGGCCAGTTTATTCTTAGGCACGCTGAAATTCAAGAATAATAAATAAATCTCAAAGACAACAAATTTTAATTAATAAATTTTATTTCCCGTTACTAGGGGTGCGCCTGGGCACACTCCATACGCGCGTCTGTGAATCGGGCTCCGATAAACAGACAAGTCAATGATAATCACGCTTCTGGTCTCAACCGGATACCGGACCAGCGATATTTTGCTGATGCACCAAATCCACGCGCCCTCCGTGTTTTTTTTTTTTTTTTACTCCGACTGCTAAAGACGTCTGCGTGCTCGCTGTCTCGTCTAGGCTGTAGGAAATAAGGCGAATCAATTTACGTCGCAGAGCCACGCGACAGTGGTTTACGTAAAAGTTCATGCTATGTAAGCAATTTTTACATAATCTTTCCGTCAAATGACAAGAACGAAAAGGAACTGCATCCTCAATTTCTGACGTGAATACGTCTTTAAAATCAGGCCGACAATCATGAGACATGCAACATTCGCGTCATTATTCGGCGTCAGGCTATACTTCACGGTGCTGTATTTACTGGAGCCGGTGTCGCTCGTGCATTGGCTGCTGCACAGGTGTGAAGCCACGCATTCTCAGACTGAACTGCGCGTGATTGGTTCACACAACTGTGAAGTGTTAATTTATTGGCACAGAGTTACCGAGGGCGTGTCAGATAAATATGGTCCAATGACAGACGTTTTGCAAAGGTGCATGGTGCACGTGTTTAAAGTTTAAAGTGTACCCAAAAAATAACATGAATCTTGCAGGTCTCTAATCACGGGATGCCAGGATGGGAAGTGTGATGTAACATGTGATCGAATCCGACACAATATACTGCGCTACTATCATCACGATTAGAAATAACCGTGATCTCTATCGATCAGAAGTAGTAGGAGTGGTCCGGTTCTACTTCACTTTTGATTAGTCGGATTATCGATTTGATATCAGATTGATTGATTGATTGATTGGATTAGGTCATAATCCGATCCCAAACTTTTCGTTTATCCACTTATATTAATCCGATAAAATAATTTTGATTGATCCAATAAATTTAATTTAATCAATCACTAAAAATTTTAAAAATTTAAATTTTTTTTGAATTTTATGTGAATTGATAAGCGGCATGGTACGTCCTCACTCTCGGAGCTCTGGCGTTATACTGAGGTGGGGCTGTGTTGGAGAAGGGGTATATATATATGTATTGTGTAATATTAATTTTTGGAGAATGACATCGTAGGTGATGACCCTTGGAGCTCTGGCATTGTACTGAGAGGGGCTTATGGTGGGGAGGGGTACATATATGGGTATTGTGTAATTTTTTTAGAGTATTTCGTCTGACAGGTGAATGAGAGACGTGCAGTGATATCGATTGAGATCTAGATACATGAATGGTCACTTATGAAAAAGCTATTGAAAAACTGTAAAAGGGATCTCAATATGATTTATGTCCTGTATATTAGTAATATAATTTACAGGAAAGACTCATCGAATAGGACATTTAAAATGGAGACCAGCTATCCTGTAAGAAATAATGTAACGAGTAATAGCTACAATTTCCCTATGAATTAACAACGTATTTAAAAACACATACCTTATGACATTAAATGATTTTATATACGTCCATTGGGATGGGAGATCGCTGAAGGAATTACTTATAAGCTGTGTCATACTAGCGCACATGGCAAGCGAAAAGTCATAAATGCTTAGGAAATAGCAACGAAATACACAACGATGTATTGCGAATGAATAACACCGATGATGTTACACATGAGATAGCTATAATGAACAAAACTACATGACTATACTGGTTTTTTCAAATAAATAAAAAATGAAGTCACGAGTTATAGCTATCAATATATAAATTACACATAGAAATAAATTAAATCATACAGTAGCTCTAACAAAACACACCCAGTTGGTTATGAGGTTAGTGAAGCAATGCCTTATAATCTGTGTGTCGTTAGCATGACTAGAGACATCTGTTTCGATTGCTGGATGGCAGGCGACTGAGAGTATAGCTACTCGGAAAGAGATGTAAATACATAACTATGTGACAAATGGATAAAAATTATGTTTAGGATTCACATACTAGATGAAACAACAAGCTTTAATTATAAAAATTCTCAAACGAATAAACATTTCCATATCAAAATCAAAACTCTCTTACTGGCTGCAGCAATCCTGCTAACTTAAAGATGGAATCACATTTACCCAAACAAAGCTATACAAAGTATTTAAAAAAAACCAAAAAGATATCCTATTCTCCTTACAAATCTATGAATTATAAAATAATTAAAATTTAACCAATCACAATAGCATACATATCCCTCATCGCCTCTGTGTTTTAATCGTACCTTAGCATGAAATGATTTTAAAATACGTCCGACCAGCTGCGAGGTTGCTGAGGGATTGACTCCACTGTATCACTTATGTCGGATTATAAGCTGAGCGAGTTGTTGCTATCAAACAGAACCTGTGTCTGCTTCGGTAGACTGAGTTTATGAGGGAAACTCCTCGACATTAAAGATTATGGTACAAATCAATAAAAATTATTTATCTCTGTTTACGAATTCACATGTTTATATTTCCCTATCAATCTACTTTCAAAGAGTTATTGCCCACGAAAAATTTAATCACTTCTTCCTCAATGGTTCACATGAAATTTAAACAATGTACAAGTAAAGATGTCACACACAAACAAGTACCGAAAAATACTTACCCCATTATAACACTACTTTCGTTGATTTTCTTTCTAAACCTTTAAACATGTTTATGTTTGTGTAAAGTATGTGTGTTTTAGCAGCAGACATCTGCATGTTGATTCCCCAGTAGCAGTCAATTGTTTGTATGATAAAGAATTTTTGTTAAAAGTAAAACTCGATGTTGCTGTAGAGGTTCAGGTCAGCTGGAAACATTTTTGCAGCTGCAGTGTGGCGATAGGAGCTCTCATACCTGACTCTCAAGAGGTATTTTTGTCAGATCACTGACCCCTTTCTAAACACCATTCCCTGGCTCCACATTGTGTTACAAGTTAAGCTAGGCCGATGGGGTTTTCTGGACATGCTACAAGTCTACTTGTTTCATTTCAAATTCATTCCTTCAGATGTGCGATTTACTCCAACACTGTTAATTATATTGAACCCCAGTCCTTCAATATCTTCAAAGTTGATTATATCAAATATCTTTTATGTAATCGTTGATTTTAAAGTTTAGAGTTTAATATTATAAATGTGTTTCTCCCAGATGAAGAATGAAGTAAGAAAGTTGTATTTCTCACGAAAGGCAGTCTGCTACCTGATGTGGAATTCTTCCGAAGCTCCAAACCTGAACAGTTTACCACCACTGATACTGACCCAGTTCTTTCATATTTACCAACATTTTTTTCAAACTTATCAGCAGAAATATTTGATGTTTTTAAAGAAAAATGTAATAAGCACTCCAATTGTTTTTAAACCGGAAATATAAGAATTTATGTATACAATCATTCATAAGATAGTGACATGAGGAATTAAAAACTATTAAATTACAAGATACAGTAATCCTTTTTTGAGATGGATACATTTTTATTCAATTTTTCAATTATAATTCTTAAAAACTATGTATCTACTACAATCCTTTTAAGAGAATTCATTAATAACAGACATTTTCAAACATTTTATGAGCGAAAACAAGATAATATTTACAACAATCATTTTAAGAGAATTCATATTTCCAAACATTAAAACACTAAAAAGAAATTTGATACACTTTATATTGTTACCAAAACAAGGTAATATTTTCAACAAAATATCCAATTATTATATTTACAATATTCTATTACAAAGTTATGTACAACATTCGTACATCTTAACACTATTACTATACAATCTTCATACACATATTACATTAGAAAAAACAAGAACAATAATATATACAGAAATAAATAAATGATAAATAAAAAATTTACCAACAAACTAGATCAATATGGAGGGTGTACCTTTCCTACCTCTTAAATATTTACAATCTCTTGAGGAGTTTAAAAAATATGGGCACTGAAGGCATTCATTTAATGATACAGTTGTTACATCTAGGTAATTTTTTGCAGACACACATGCCAACGACAGCTGAAAAACACACTCACACCTAGCTTCCAAATTTGAAACGATCTAATGTTACTCTGCGAATAGTAGTATATGATGGTGATGTAATTGATTTCTTCTTGCTTGAGCAGTTGCAAGGGTATTTGGATCAAAGACAGTAGTATGAAGAGAGTTCATACTGAAGTTAGGTAACATAATGCCTTGCAGTTAGGCAAACAGACTGAAGCATTGGTGTTAATGTATCATGTGTTGTAAATCGTTGTGGACAATTGTAGAGATTGTAGACTGCTATAGGTTGCTGTAGACAGGAGGTGCTGCTGCATGTGGTGGTGGCAGATGGTCGTAATTGGTGGTGAGGTACTGGCAGTTGTGGTGTCATAGGTGGCAGTATTATATATTTATTATGGTGCTGAAACTATTGATGTTGGGAAACAAAAAAATTATTTAAGGATTTTTTAGTTCCCCCGAGGTAAGGTCGATACTCCATCTGCCTGAATGTAGTGCTTATCGTCCATACCTGAGAATACTACCTTGGTTACATATTCAGTGTAGAATTCATGAGCAGATGAACAGAACTGATATTGGGTACCCAAAACCCTTCTGCAATTTTCGAGACAATCTTTATATTCCTTGTATCTGAGTGATTACAACATTTAAGGTTATACACCCTTCGTCTTACGTATACATTGCTCATTCACAATAATGTATGCATAAAGCTTAGGATGTATAACCACGAAGTGTGGGATGATGCGATCAGCACATTCATCTTTTATTACCCCGGTAAAGCCTTTGTTCTGATTAGAGAATCCTTGCGGATTATCGAGCGCTTTTAAATCTGGGTTAATTATTTTACAGGTGCCATCACAAGCAATGAAATACACCAAGGAATCGGTACCACAATAGGGGAGGTGTAAGGCTGGCAGAGAAAATTTGGTAAACATGTACTGATAATGAAATTCGTAGAGGGATAATTTAGAAATATCAAGAATGGCAACACCGGTGTGCAAAGGTTTGATGAACACAACAGAACTATTTGACATCTCGATAAGCACCAAGCTTACATCGATTATCTACATTGTCTGGAATGCAGGAAACCCTATCAGCTCTGCAGCCCCATAGATCATGTCATGCCTTGGAACGACTCTTATGTCCCTTTCCCAGAGGGCATTATGAAAAGTTTTTCCATATATGGAATTATTCATCAATTTAAAAAGGATTTCTAGAAATTGTTGGCAGACTGAGCACGCTTCTCAATATAAAATGCAATGCACGGCTCCATACATGCCTTTTACTCAAAGCACAGAATGTGATGGACAGAGTCAAGTTTAGTCCTGTACATAAAAAAATGCTTCAGTGTTTCTCCGTGTATAACATATTTATTCTGCAGCACAAGTGTCAAAAGAAGTTTCTCATGCAAGCTGTTCGGAGTTATGCAATTTTCTGGGGCCAAAGGAAGATCAGAGAGTGCAAAATGACACTCGTCTGGAAAAACTAAATTATTTGCCCAAACCACCACATCATACACACATCAAAACATTACATTTGTTAGAGTTACTCAGGGTCCAATCATCCATCAAATCACACATCCTTCTCCAAACAACAATACTCTGAACAGAGAGTAGGAGGGCTATGCGCCCTTCAGATACACTAGGTGCATCTGGCTCAGTTCCCCTTTTCTTCTGCTTAAAAATTCATACTAACGGTCATAACCAAAACCCACCCTTGAAAAGTCTTAAAACTAACTAAATAAACAAATATTGTAAATGTTACATGATTTTTTTTTATAAAAACACTCTAAAAATTAAACAATTTCATTCACATTGTAATGATTTGCTAATGAATGTCATTCAAATTGTAAAGAGTTCATACAATTTGTTAAGAAAGTTTAATGAATTTAAGAAAATTGTCATTAAAATTGTAAAGGGTTAAAACAATTTGATAAGAAATTTTAATTAATTTAATTAAAAGTGTAAATATATGTAACGATTTGTTAAGAAAGTTTAATGAATTTCATTAAAATTGTAAAGAGTTGTAATGATTTGCTACGAAAGTTAATCAATTTTTATTCAAATTGTAAAGAGTTGAAACAATTTGCTTAAATAGCATAATAGATTTTCATTAAAAGTTTAAAGAGTTTAAGGATATGCAAAGAAAGTTAATAAATGTTTATTAAAAAAGTAAAAAGTTAATGGAAATACCAGTAAAATTGTAAAAGTTTTTTAAACAATTACTAAAAGAAAGTCATACTAATTAAAAATCGTGATACAATGTTTTAATTAATAAAAACGTATTTAAAAAGCCCTAAATTTTTTGACACCTATTTACTTACATAAAGTCAAGTAGCACAGGAGGCCTGAACCCAGGTTAGGCTGGCTGAGCACTACCCTGCTTAGGCAGACGAGTGTCTTGGGTGGCTGACCGTAATCCCAGGCGAGCTCTGGGGTGGTTGCTCCAGTAGGTGTATGGCAAGTCAGGCGAGTGGTAAGCTGGGCTCCGCAGGTTCCTTGACCGCACAACACAGCCGTGGAAGATATCGGCAGAGGCTAGGAAGTAGCTCCGATGGCGCGCAGATGGTATGATGGGTTCACAGGTCTGACAGTCGACACTCGCACTGGCGACGGGGGAGGACCAGCTAAACAAATGGCGAGCAGAGCATGCATAGTTGTATTTATACCCCACTACTCTCCCATGTCGCAAAGATGTATATATTGTAATTCACTTCAAATCTACATAAAACGAATAATAATAACATATTTGAAACGTTTTTAAGTAAATTTAACACAAATTACAAGGATTATTTCACCATTTAATACGTTCTCTGAATTGTAGTGTTTATATATTGATTTTAAGTGAATATTCTTATTATTTACATATTTCATTCATTGTTTTGTAAAACGATTTTTTTGCAGTATGAGGAGAATACAAAAATTACAGCACCAGTAACTATAGGTTGCTTCACAAACAAAGCACAATTTGGTACAGAATGCCTCACAAACATAGATACCAACAATTTTAGTACTGGTTATATATTATATGATGTTTGTCAGTTCCTTATTCCTCAAAATCATTGTTCAAAACAATTCCTCAAAAAATGTAATTTATTTCTCAAAAAATGTAATTTATTTATCAAAAAACCCTAGTTTAATCCTCAATAAACCTAATTTATTCCTCAATTAACATGCCAACCAAATTCAAATGATTTACTCACTTTGAGGAAGACATAATATTTCAAATTGAAAAGTATTCCCATCATACAATGTTTACTTGACATAATTACTTTTTTTGGTCAAGTAGTAGGGTTAACTAAATTTATTTTCATATTTTAAGTAATATATGCTCTCTTCATACTTCTTGGGTATCCACCTTCTTGAAGTATAGCAATAATAGAAAACATCTCCTTCATGTTGGAGTATTTTCTATGTTTAAGCAATTACCGAAGACTGTTTACAAGATGGTTGGAATTTTCCGAAAATATATAGTCATTATTCACAGCATTTGTTGAAGGAAAGTCTTCAATGCCATCACTGACATAGTAAATGTTTTCTTCACTTCCTGTTTTATCATAAATATCGGCATTACTTTGCTTTGAAGGAGGTATATCATTACCAACATTGGTCTTCGCAGCTATTGGTACTAAATTATGTCGAAAATCACATTCACATGTTAGTGTTTATTTCATACAATCCGATTCTATTTCATTACTTGTATTCGAGTTAATTCCCTGTCCTTCTGTGTTATTATGTAGTGTAGATGGTACATTTAGTTCTCAGGAGGAAGATTTTTTGTTAAAGATCTTGAGATTACGATTCAAGTTTTCCATTCATGCGAACTGGCGAAAACAGTTTTTGCAGTTAAGAATGGCCCAAGATGCATTATTCATGCATTCACTATTCTCATGGCTATGAGCATTGTAGGAGAACATGTATATTTTCCCGCAGAATTTGCGGTAAAGTTTATTTGGTGATGCCTCCATTTCCATCAATGTCGATGAAATGAATAATCTCTGGTGTGAGGAGAAAAGTTTACTTCCAAATAGATGTTCACCTCACAATGGCAGAAAGTCGCGTAACTGGTTTCTGTACAGATGTATGTTTTAAACAGTGGCAGATCACTTTCTACTTGTATGTTAATCGTGGAAGTATGCATACTAATTCACCATGGGGTTAAATCTACATATGTTAGATGGAAAACGTCTTTACTTGGTATTCGATTAAAATGAGTAAAGAATAATTTAATTTTAGGAATGTAAAGGGCAGAGATGGGGTTGGAAGTATTTTGTAGCGAATGTTTAAAGAATTTGTTTACTGAAACGATTGTGTTAGTCAGAGGCTAGTCTGTTGAATAAAACATTTTGAGCTGTGATTGCCTTAATGGCATTTGAAATATGTTCTATTTTTAAAAGTATGTTTGTAATACAAATTTGGTTTTCCCAGTAAATTTTGTTTGATAATTCATTATGTCGATCCCATAAGTTATATGGAATAACGTTATATGTTTTGAGAATTTCTTTACTATGTAAATAATTTGTTGACAGTCGGAATTCATTATTCTAAAATATGACGTATACTATTGCAAAATGGCTATTGTTTTCCTTAAAATTTGCTTGAATTTGGACCTTTTAGAAAATTTTGTGGAGTTTGCCCTATTATATCTCTGATAGAAGTAATTTAAGCCTGGATTCGTGCTATTTCATTAATACTTCATCGAAAAGTAGCATTTTTTGATAAGAATATGTTTATATTTGTTCAAATATGTACATTTATGGTAGGTAGTGTAGCCGAAAATCTCGGCTGGAAAACCTCTTTTTACTTTTACATGAAACTTTAGTTATAAATAAATTTTACCCACACAGAGAAGTCTACATATTTTTCTCTTCTACACAAAAATATTTAACAGATTGAAAGTTTCGAATGTGTTGTTTTACATTACCCTAAATTTAAATACTTTTTTTTTTGTTTTAATATAATTTTTCAAAAGGTGAATTCATTTTCTTGTGTATTGTTTAAATCGAATGATGAGTGTTTGCAAATGGTGTTCTTTGAATACTTAAATTAAATTAAAAAATTCTTAACTCTCCTAAAACTAAGCGAGTGAAAATATATCATGTACGAAAATACACTTAGTTTCTGTGTGATTTTAATATGTATTGCGAATTTTTTGGAAATAGTTTAATATGTTTGCTGGAAATGGGACAAACTTCAAATTTATTTTAAGTTAACTGTTTAAACGTAAAACAATTTACTTAAAACCAGATTGTATTTTAATTGAATTTCGTATATTAAAGAAATTTTGAACATAATTCTTAGTGCTGAGAAATATAATTTCTATCAGCGAAAGTTGTTAAAATTTTTTTTGATGGAAATAATCGTTCAAACACTTGAGATGCGAAAATTTTCAAACATCCCTTGGCACAAAGGCTTGGAGGGTGGTGATCTGCTCCAGGATTGGTGATTTAGGGGAATGGTGGGGAATAGCTATTTCTTTCACAGAGCCAGACAGGGTAGAGCTTCGGGAGAGTCCAAACTTGTAGGGTAGAGGGGAGGGAGGTTAGGTGTTAGGTGAACGACCAGGCGAAAGTACAACCTTGGAGTGAACAGGGGAAGGAGGTAGGCAGATAGGCAGGGTCAGTTCGAATTCGAGGATAGAGGGCAGTTTTACAAATAGGTCAAAGCTTTTGAAGAATCTACAATTCGCTGCCCGTGGTGAGGTGGGTAGCTAGGCAGGCAAGCAGGTAGCCCTTGATCTGGATTAAGATGCGTTCTGGTCTAGGTGTTGATAAAGAGGGGGCCCGCAAAGCAAGGGCCAGCAGCCCTCGTCTAGGAAAAAAAAACATGCTCTGGACTAGGGGTGGTGGTCGGGGGACGGGGGCGAATAGCGGTGGACAGGACACAGGTCCTTGCTGTCCAGTGCCCTTTTACTTTTATGACAACCCTCACTTTGGATACACACACCACAGGCCACTGCTCTCTGCTCTGTCCCTCTTTCCCACTTCACCACTCGGGACAACGACTGCCAGGGCTTTGTGCGACGACTGAAGGATCAGCGATCTGCGCACACGATCAGCTGACGTCAACTCACATTAAATGCTTTCATCGTAAAATGTCTGCTCCAGTGTTCAGATCTCGTTATGTACGATATTATTTATAGGCATTTTAATATTATAATTTTTATTTTTTTCTATTGGGAAGAAACTTTTGTGTGTTAAGACTGGATCGATAAAGTGTGTCCATTATTTGAAATAATTTTATAGTTTCTCTTAGACCAATTGTTTGGACTGAAATAGTTCGTAGTTTTAACACCTTTGTTTTTTTTCTAGAAACATCGTACGTTTCTATAAAGTCTGTATCCATGATTCGACAGATATTATGATAAAAAAAATAATTTATTCTCATGCTAGGAAAATACGTGAAATGATGTAACATATTTATTTATTTTTCCCAGGTAAGTGAAAGTAGTGTTAAAAATGGGGTAAGTTTGTTTCAGTACTTGTTTGTGTGAGACATATTTATTTGAAATATATTTAAAATTTTATGTAAACCGTTGAGGAAGACATTGTTAAATTTTCCGTGGATAATAATTCTTTAAAAGTAGATTAATAGGGAAATATAAACCAGTGAATTCGTAAACAGAGATAAATAATTTTTATTGATTTGTACCATAATCTTTAATGTCGAGGAGTTTCCCTCATAAACTCATTCTACCGAAGCAGACACAGGTTCTGTTTGATAGCAACAACTCGCTCAGCTTATAATTTGACATAAGTAATAAAGTGGAGTCATTCCCTCAGCAAACCTCGCAGCTGGTCGGACGTATTTTAAAATCATTTCATGCTGTAAGGTACGATTAAAACACAGAGGTGACGAGGGAGATGTACGCTATTGTGATTGGTTAAATTTTAATTATTTTAAAATTCATAGATTTGTAAGGAAAATAGGATATCTTTTTGGTTTTTTTAAATACTTTGTATCGCTTTGTTTGGGTAAATGTGATTCCATCTTTAAGTTAGCAGGATTGCTGCAGCCGGTAAGAGAGTTTTGATTTTGATATGGAAATGTTTATTCGTTTGAGAATTTCTATAATTAAAGCTTGTTGTTTCATCTAGTATGTGAATCCTAAACATAATTTTTATCCATTTGTCACATAGTTATGTATTTACATCTCTTTCCGAGTAGCTATACTCTCAGTCGCCTGCCATCCAGCAATCGAAACAGATGTCTCTAGTCATGCTAACGACACACAGATTATAAGGCATTGCTTCACTAACCTCATAACCAACTGGGTGTGTTTTGTTAGAGCTACTGTATGATTTAATTTATTTCTATGTGTAATTTATATATTGATAGCTATAACTCGTGATTTCATTTTTTATTTATTTGAAAAAACCAGTATAGTCATGTAGTTTTGTTCATTATAGCTATACCATTTGTAACATCATCGGTGTTATTCATTCGCAATACATCGTTGTGTATTTCGTTGCTATTTCCTAAGCATTTATGACTTTTCGCTTGCCATGTGCGCTAGTATGACACAGCTTATAAGTAATTCCTTCAGCGATCTCCCATCCCAATGGACGTATATAAAATCATTTAATGTCATAAGGTATGTGTTTTTAAATACGTTGTTAATTCATAGGGAAATTGTAGCTATTACTCGTTACATTATTTCTTACAGGATAGCTGGTCTCCATTTTAAATGTCCTATTCGATGAGTCCTTCCTGTGAATTATATTACTAATATATAGGACATAAATCATATTGAGATCTCTTTCACAGTTTTTCAATAGCTATTTCAGAATCGACCTTTCATGTATCTAGATCTCAATCGATATCGCTGCACGTCTCTCATTCGCCTGTCAGACGAAATACTCTAAAAAATTAATATATTACACAACACCTATATAAAACCCTTTCCCAACACAAACCCACCTCAGTACAACGTCAGAGCTCCGAGGGTCATCACCAGTTTGTGTACAATGCCAGAGCTCCATGGCCGAGGACGTACCAAGCCGCTCCCCAAGCCAAAAAAAAGTCCCTTAGCACACTCTTGCACCAAACTATACACTTATCAGTTTACACAAAATTATTATTTTTTAAATTGATTGATTAATTAAATTAAAATAATTGAATCAATTAAAATTATTTTATCTGATTCAGATTAACGAATTATTTGATCGGATTAAGAGTTTATCCGATCAATCAATTTGATATCGAATAGATAATCCGATTAATCAAAAGTGAAGTAGAACTGGTCTGCTCCTACTACTATCGGGCATGCGGATACGATACGAGCCAGACCTTGAGTTGCCGCATGGGTGGGAGCCCGCGGCGACTGCCGGCAATTTTGGTGTTGGCGAAAATTTCCGAGTGATATATATCACGACTCTTGTGTGCTACTGTACTGATTTCAGTGCCAAACGAAATATTTCGTCTAGATCGATGGATGAAAATCCATAAAACCCGAGTAGCTACACGTTTCAACACCTTCACCATTTGATTTACGATTTCTAGAGAAAATATTACCCGCTACCACAGACTCAAGGCCATCTCACATGTTGTCTGGTATGAGCAGCAGCAAGAGGTAACAGGAATGTGTTATGTGTAGGTGGCTCTATGAATTGTTAAAACTGATGTAAATAATACAGTTAGATTAACGTTTAACATTGTGTGATATACTGTATCATTGTTATTGCAAATTGTATTGTTATATGAATATTAGGAGTAAGCCCGTGACCGTTTTTTTTAAGTGGTCACGTGCCTAGAATAGTTACGATGTTACTAATTTTTGTTATCATACAAAGACTGAAAAAAAAAGATGTGAAATTAACTCAACATTGGATATAGATCTATCCACTAAGCCACCTGCGGTCCCACTTAATTTAGTTCTATCCACTGGGCCACTGCGGTCCCACTTGATATAGTTCTATCCACTAAGCCACTGCGGCCCCACTTGGATATAGTTCTATCCATTAAGCCACTGCGGCCCCACTTGGAATAGCTCTATCCACAGAGCCACTATGGCCCCACTTGGGATCGCTCTAGCAACTGGGCCACTAAGGCCACACTTGTTTTAGTTCTATGAAATGATGTGAAATTAACTCAACATTGAAGCGAGACGTTTAAAATAGCTAAACAAAAATGATATTCTGTTATAGGCTGTTCACGATAAAATGAGCACTTTCGAAAGCCCTGCTCAAGATCTACCTGTACACGCGTTGTGTATTCCCCCGCCTTATGTAACATTAACATTGCCATTGGCCTCGTCACTTTATCCG
This sequence comes from Dryococelus australis, assembly GCA_029891345.1. Classification (NCBI taxonomy): domain Eukaryota; kingdom Metazoa; phylum Arthropoda; class Insecta; order Phasmatodea; family Phasmatidae; genus Dryococelus; species Dryococelus australis. The sequence continues at coordinate 111,958,534 of CM056995.1, forward strand.
TACTTCGGTCAAATGAAACTCTGAAACTGTTAAGAAAGTTAATAGTTTACAAATGTGCTAATATTTACACTTCGGACAAAAAAAAATTGAAAGAAATATTTTTTTAATTATCATAAATAGTTACTTAACACTTTTTATTCGACGCTAGGACATCGAACTGCTTTCCATCCATCGTTACTAACTTTACTGGGTGAATGTCACTCATTGCGCCATTTAAATATACATTCATGCAAGGGCAGTGACATTTTTCTAAGATTCATTTCTTAAGTGCTCACTTTATCGTGAACAGCCTTTACCTTCATATCTCTATGCGATAATTTCTACGCATTAGTACAATACTTTCATAGGAAAAAGGAATTTTAAAATGAGTTTTTTAGGGTCAAAAGTCATGATTGCGGTATCTGATCTCGCTGAAATTCGAACTTGACCTGAATTGGACCCCGAGGATTCGCTCTGCAAAATTTGAAGAACTTTTGTTGAGTTTCAAGGGACTTAGAAGTATTAAAGACGGACAGACAGAGATCGTCTCCTTACATAGCAGGGGAAAAAAATGCAGTATGAAAAGTAATTTTGTGTACCATTCATTTACTATAAGTATATTGTGTCAAATGTGAAATTGTGATGGAAGTCATCTAAGCCCACCTACAATGATAAAAGTTACTTAACCAAACTGATCTAACCTAACCTAGCCTAAATTAACTTAACCTAACCTAACGTAACCAGCGGCTATGTTCCCGAGACAGCCACACCACGATTATTTATATGAAAGTACGGTTGTAGTAGTATAGTGAAAATAATCGCTGTGATTCATTATTACTCACGCAGAGCACACAAACTTCAGCAATTCCGCACAAGACGGAAGAGCTTCGCATGGAACGTAGCTCTCAGTGCGGCCACCGGCATATGGAAGACCGGAGGTCTAATTCCAAACATTCCGCCCTCTCCAAGTCGTGAATACTTCAGAGGGAACCATGTATTACAATCGACGCCATGATATCCCCGCGTATGCGACCCTGTGCTCCTGAGCTTTCAACAATTGCTCCCGCAGACAAAGGCCACGTGACAATGACGAGCCAAAGGCGAGACGATACAACCAACGGATGGTGAACTACTTCATAGTGGGATTTCCCCCTCATCGTCCGAGACTAATGAGCTTACTTCAGCGTGAAATGATGTGACGCGTTAACAGGAGACTGTATCGGAGCTTGCAGCTCGTTGTTCGTGTGGAGAAGTGAGCAACACATGAGTTCTCATGTGTCAGTCTGCTATTCCTGGATGCCGGAGTATCGGAAATAAAATAACTCTGTCAAATTATAAAGTTACAGTAATTGCGGGAAAATGTATTAAATAATATCATATCAAGTAACAAAATTCCCACAAATTTTAAGGACATACAGGAATGGGGAGGGGGTGGACTACACTAAATGGAGCCTACACTTTTCTTATTGCCCACAAATGACTTGTGTGCACCATACACGCCGACATAACTTATAAATTGAATTCATTTTCTGGCGAAATACTCTTAGGCCACGTCCACAATCGACATGGCGCACATAACATGCATACCTGGATTTGAGATGGTAACGTCCACAACTGGTGATTGGCGTGACTTACTTGGCGTTATTTGCGTTACTTGGCGTTAAGATGGTTATATCTGAGTATCTTACGCCAAGTTTTTAACGCCGGTGAAAGAGAATGTGAAACGTCATGAAATCTGCTGTAGCGAACTTATGCATACAAAAATTCTGGCGCGGGAAAAATTATTTCCTATTCCTTCGCTCTTTCAAATTGGTTAGAAAAGGGTTTTTTCCCCTTCACGTTAACGCCGATTGAAGGCAGACGGTTTCGCTTGTAATGCTTTGTAAGTAATGTTATTTAAGCCAAGTTGATTGTGGACGGGGCCTCATTTACTATTGCAATATTGTGAATTCACTTACGTAAGTTAATGCACTATCTACCAAAAAGTAATTGGGCTCCCGTAGAGATAGGTAATTCAGTACGTCAGTTGTCTTGTGTTTCACGGCCTTCGACGTAGGACCGCTGGTGTTTGTCCGTGGTAGCATGAACACGGAGGCCTATTGTAACATTCTGGATAATGAAATCCTCCTAACACCGTGACGTTTTTACGGAATGGACCCGTGCTACTTCCAGGATGGCAATTCCAGGTGCCATGTTTCAAGGGTTACTTTGCAGTGGTACGCCGACAACAATGTCCGCCGATTGGACTGGCCCCCTCACAACCCCGACCTCAACCCTATAGAACATTTTTGGGACGAATTGGATCGCCGACTGAGGGCTCGTCAGGCTCTCAACTCATGGAATGGTTGTAAGAGGAACGGCGACGAATCCCCGTGGATGTCTTGCAAACACTCGTAGGGAGTATGCCAGACAGGGTGGCTGCTGTTATAGCGGCAAGAGGTGGCCCTACGAGATTCTAACGGGGTGACAACCACAGAGCAAACATTGTGGACAGGTGCCCAATTACTTTTTGGTAGATAGTGTATTATTGAGAAAATAATGTGTTAAGCAAGTATCGGTTTATAGGGCGTGGTGTCTTAGTTAATCATGATATTAAACATGCGTAACTGTTATCAGCCATTCCCCCATTTTGTGCTTTTGATATTGCTACTTCGTGCATTACTTTCAAAATTGTTTTAAAAGGTTTGATAACGGATTTGAAGTGTTTGCTAAGCGAGTAACACCCATTTTTTGTGTAAACGATAAACACATCCATATGAACTAAATTACGTCTACGAAAATATTTTGAACGTTTCGTTGCGAAAATTCTGATCCCAAACTAGATTTGAAAATTTTCACTGCTCGTAGTAAGAACTATTACGAAGTACTGGATGGAATAGTGACTGGGTATACGACATACTCCCAATGTTTGAACGCACTCCCAACGTTTGAAGTCGCGGTTTTTTTTAATACGAACCATTTTACTCTGCATTTCATTTCGAACACTTCTATATTACTACTTTAGCACGAAGTTTAGTTTGTAACACTAGCAAAAGTTTTTTTGTGACCACATAAAATAAAAAGTATTAATTAATCTGGGAATTCTTTCTTATGCGCGTATTTCTTGCTTGCCTGATGTGCGTCGGCAGTGCAGTCAGAATAGTCAATGTAATATTAATTGCCATTCGTTCATGCATCAGCTGATACAGACTTTCGTAAATGGCAAGTTGTTTGTTTCGTAAACGTCAAGTTGCCACTCACTGGCTAACAAGATCTTGCAAGTTCATGAGACAGAGAGTAGAGGTAGGTCAGTGCCTCGGCCGGGAGGGTATAGGCTGTTCACGGTAAAATTGGCACTTTTGAAAGTCCTGCTTAAGATCTACTTAGATGCGCGTTGTATAATCTTCCACCTTCTGTAAGATTAGCATTGCCATGGGCCTCATTACTTTATTTATGCGTCTATCAAGTGAAATTGTAAAATTATTAGAAATTTTTTTAAAACCAATCTGCTCATTTTTGCACTTCGATGCTTTAAAAAAAGAGAAAGCTAAACAAATAAATGTAAGTTATCACAAATGGTTACGTAACACTTTTTATTCGACTTTGAGATATGCAACTACTTTCCCTCCATCGTTATCAACTTTATCGGGCGAATGTCACAAAGTGCGAACATTAAACTATATGCATGCAGAGGCAGTGCCTTTTTAAAGGTTTATTTCTAAAGTGCTAAATTTATCGTCAGCAGCCTTTAAGTGAAAATACTAGGGCTGCCCTCGATGCCCCCGCCCACCTGGTGAATGAACTGCGGTGCATTGTATGAAATAAACCTTTTCCCCACCAAACTATTCAACGTGGGACCCAATGTGCTGATCTTCGAAAGGAACACACACTTCAGACGTAAGTTTTTGAGTACTATTAAAATATCACTCATTTTGGAAATACCATATCAGAGTACTCCTAAACGACTAAAACCGGCCTTTTCAAAGCGCTCCGCTGTAGCTCAAAATATACGCGTCAGATACATACAAAACTACTCAAGGGCCCTACACTGAACCTTCCTAGAGACTTTCCACCAATAAAATAATACGTCCACCGCTGAGTCTCATAGGTACACGGGGCCACAGTGGCTGAGCGGTTAGCCTGCTCGTCTCCCACCAAGGCAATCCGAGCTCAATCCCCGGCCGGGTCACTCCGGATTTTCGCATGCGGTAATCGTGCCGGACGATGCCGTTGGCGGCGGGTTTTCTCGGGGATCTCCCGTTTCCCCGCCCTTTCATTCCAGCGCTACTCCACACCACCTCAATCACACTCATTAACTCTCAAGACTTCGTTGCTAAGAGCCACCCAAATCTGCACGCCAGTTCAGAACCTTGAGCTTAGCGGCGACGGAGCACTTGAAGCTCGTGAAAGTATCATCCTTATGTTCTCTCGCTTCTCGGCCTCGAACGCGGGAAATAGCTCCAGGCAGGCGGTAGCCTTACATCGAGATCTTGATAGCCTATGATGGTGAAGCGAGGTGAGTATAGAGTAGCGCCGGAATGCAAGGGCGGGAGAAGCGGGAGAACCCCGAGAATACCCACCGACCAGCGGCATCGTCCAGCACGATTCCCATATGCGAGTATCCGGAGGCGATGCCATCGGGAATCAAACCCAGTTCGCCTTGGTGGGAGGCGAGTAGTCTAACCGCTACACCACCGCGGCCCCAGGAATCCATTGAAGGAAATGTTTGTAATGTGTGGCGAAGAAGCTGTATTTCGAAACGAACGCAGAGATATTTCTGGAATCATAGCACTTAGTTGTAGTTGGTAGCCTAATGGTTTGGGTCTGCTCTGATCACGAGGTTCTGTAACATACAGCCTTTCTACGCGTAGACTTTATACGCAAACAAAAAAAAAATATCACCGTTAGTCACATTCGTGTTGCTGCAGCCAACCAACCATTTGCTGGAACAGCTGGAACCGAGCTAAGACACTTTTCTAAAAAAGTGATTTCTTTAAAGTCAAGGTTTGTTGTTCTAACGAAATAATAATCGGTCTCAACTGTACGTTGCCTTGACTGCAGTAACTCAGTTTTTTCGTTCATAACATTCTATTCAGTTATCCACGTACTGGGAAAAAAGTTTGTGTGGGACTGTCGGAACAGATACTCTGCTGACTAAAACCTTTCTCCATACGTATGCAGTTAAAGCGAGCCGACAGCCAGTACGCACGCATTAATGCCCTACATGCGGGGTACTAACACAGAGTTAATGTGGAGGTGTACCTGGTTCTCTATTTCTATAAACATACACACCTGGCGGCCTCTGACGGTGGTTTGCGGGCCGGAGTGCCGACTTTGCACGCCAGGTGCATAAATCATAGACCAATCAACACACAGGCCAGTACAGCTCGACCTGCTAGAGTAATGGCGCACGACCGGAATATGACAGGATATTCGTGGCTGAGTCTGGTTGGTTCGCCTCAAGGTCACCAATGAAGAAGGAAGATTATCACCTACAACAGTTGGAACCTACGTACTAACGTCATGGCGGTCACTGAAATTATAACCAAATCCTAATAACTCTCAGTATTTGAGGAGTCGTGTAACTAGAAATTATAATATATGGTCTGCAAATAAATAAATATTTTCACATAGGTTCTACTTTAAATATTAATAATCACATTACAATGTCACAGATTTTTGAAAGTTTTACTTACTAACGGCGTAAAGAACGCATCTTCCGAAAGAATAAATGCAATTGCGCTATTGACATACTTACAAGTATTATCGTGTAGTGGGTTAGTAATTTTTTTAAAGAGTGCATATGAAAATGGAGTAACCAGAAAAATAATTATATTTGCTAAGCAAAAGGAACATCTGTGGTATTGTACGAAGTTGAAACATCTATGTTTTACTAAAGAGAACTTTGCTGAGGGAGTAAGAACATTTCGTAGGTTACAGCATGGGTAGCATGGGCAAATAATTTTTTTTTTTAAGTCGCCCGGAAATAACATTTTTATCATAAGATGACAGAAGTCTGTTTGGCTTCAGTGGGGTGGACAGATTAGGGTGGCTCTTAACTTCGGGGTCTTGATAGCATATGGGTATGAACTGAGGTGAGCATAGAGCATCGTCGGAATACAAGATCATGGAAAACGGGAGACCACCAAGGAAACCCACCGACCAGCAGCATCGCTCAGCACGATTTACACTTACACATGCGAGAATCCGGGAGTGACACCGCCGGTAATCAAACAAGTTTTGCTGTAGTGGGCGGCGAGCGCTCTGACCGCTACATCCCCTCGGCCCCTATTTGGCTGGAGTAAAGTATAACTGGTGTAATACTGATGTGTAAGGAAAATGGTGCATTAAATCAGTATATTTATCCGAGTTTTGTTCTAGCCTAACTTGTTTTTTCAGGGTTTATCCAAATTTTTGTAAACAACAAGACGTAAATATTAATTTTTAACAACTTCCTGCATTGTTAAATATTCACTACCTTTATTATTCTGTGAGCACTGATGAAATATGAGAAATGAGATATTCTTTCTTATCTTCCATCAGTGCTCCGTTAGTAGTAATGGTAGTGAATATCTACCAATGTAAAAAGGTGTTCGAAATTATTATTTACGTCTTACCGTACCAAAAATTTTTTAAAAAATTATGTTTTTTTTTCTTACCACAATTAAGGTAAGTACATAGCTTTCGGGCATCATTCCCCGTAATATAAGAAAATACTTATAGTTTGTTCAACATTTCAGCATACATTATCTCTTGCAGATAGAAAGGATTATCAATCCATTTATCCGTGAATGTCATAGTATAGAACGATTACAAAGAGTAAAGGGAACGAATGCTATAGCAGAGTAGTAAGAACACTTGACTAAAACTCAAAATCTCTTATTCAAATCGTTAAGTTGGTTTCTCGATAACGCTTTGAAATACGTTCAAAAAGGCTGATCAGCCATTATTATTCATCAAACAAACATTAAACTAGCGTGTATTGTTTTGAGATGGCACAGTCGGGAATCGTGCCTATTCCTTCGGGTGAGCGAGAGATTACTTGGCCAACTCCATTGTAGAACTTAGCCCCTTTTATTATAAATCAGCCAACCTTCTCTCATCTGGTCGCAATATTCCAATTCCATGTAGTTTCTAAAGTAATTGTTATGCGACACTAGGGACGTTTGACCTCCTCGCAAATCGAATGAAAGATATTTTGATTAAAAGGCAAACGCACTACGGTACTATCTCTGCGCCCCACATTGGCGCACCAAATATATGAGACGAGCAGCAAAGTGATTAATCAAAGTGCCTGAGCTATAGTTCATGTTCAACGAAACACGCAGAGCTGCATCACATACAACATATGTTAGACGTTTTTTCTTATGTTTTAAAACTGCTTCCAGCAAGACAATTATAAAAGCTTTACTAATTTTATAATTTAAAATACACGGTTCATCGCAAATAGAGAGCTTGAGGTATCAATGGCAGGCGTTATCGGTTCATCTCATCAAGCCAACAACTCCTGTAGCTAATCTCTGAAACAGCTTCCCAGCCAAATGGATTGTCCGTGAAATTATGTTCGTATACAGGTAGCTAATAAATGCCAGAAAACCCGCCATCTAATCATACATGTAAAACGACGCCACAGTTTTTCTAGCGACAGCGTTCTGAAATATAGCTAAAGAGGATATATTTCCGCGAATAATTATGGGTTTATTGTAATATCATCCATGAAGAAACCCACCGGCATATCTGACTACGAGGTACGTCATGACCAGTCAGCAAAAAATTTCGTGAAGTGTGCATCAACTTTCCTTTCATTTCATGGATGGTTGACACCATCATTTAGCACTTGTGAGAAAAAAAAGTTTGCCAGAGTAGAATTGAATTATCTGCATCGTGAGGCAATGTATTTTTAATGGGACAAAACTGGTACCTGGCATTGGCGCCGGCACCGGCCGGCCGCCATGTTGTGACGTCACCCAACCGCCATGTTGGGTCTGCGTGACCTTCGACCTTGACCGGTGATCTTGGCCCTATTACAGTGAACTTGAATGACATTGAAAATCAAAATTTCCCAAAAAAAATCCCAGAAAAATTATAAAATTCCAAAAAAATATACCAAAATTAATATATATATATATTTTTTTTCTTATTTAATGGCGTAGGGCTTACTTGAAGGAGGTCTGGGGTTAGATGGCAGGTGGATCTACTAAGTCCCCCACAAAAACAACCGGCCCTTGCCAGGTCGGGCAGTATCCATCTCGTCAGCCATGTTAGATTTTGGTGACCTTGACTTGACCTTCAACCTAGACCTTGAATGACCACGAAGGCAAAAAATTCGAAAAAATCCCCCGAATAAAATAAAAGATTTCAGCAAATTCCCAATAAACACCTGACACTTGACTCAAGACTCAAAAGACTTGACTCAAGACCACTGACTCAAGACCCTTGAGTCAAGACTGTTGACCCAAGACTCATGACCTTTGATGCAAGACCCTCGAACATTAAACCTAAACCCAAAAAAACCTAAAAATTCTTTAAATATTCTAAACAAAAATCTCCCAAGAAAATATTTTTAAAGAATGAAAAATATTGATTAAAGAATTGTTTTTTTCCTTCATAAATCGTTCAATCAATCTCGCAATCTTTCCATCAATAAGCATTGCAATTAGCACTATAATCAGCACTGCAATCAGCAATCCACACCAATTCACGCACCAAACCAATCCACACAAATACACACACCGATCCACCACAATCAGCACCGCAATCCGCATCACAATCAGCACTGCTATCAGTAATCAACACCAATCCACACATCATTCTACACCGATCCAAACACCATTCCAAACCAATCCACATGCCAATCCACACACTAGTCTACACCAGTCCACATACCATTCCAACCCAATTCACACACCAATCCATACACCATTCAAAACCAATCCACACACCAATCCACATCAATCCACTGACCAATCCACATCAATCAACACACCAATCCGCACCAATCCACACCAATCCACACCAATCCACATTAATCCACACCAATCCTCCACATTCCTCCTCTGCAATCCACAGCAATCCATGACAATCCTTCTCACTCCACCTCCACAATCAACAGAAATCTATGCCAATCCTTCGATCAATCCCAATCCTTGGATCAATCTCAATTATTCGATCAATCCCAATCCTTAGCAATCCTCCTCCGCAATACACACAAATCTTCTGGAACCCTCTTCCGCAATCCTCGGAAATCCTTCGCAATCCTTCTCCATAATCCACAGCAACACATGCCAATACTTCTATCAATCCCAATCCTTGGACCAACCCCAATTCTTATATCAATACCAATCCTTAGCAACCCACCTTCGCATTCCACAACAATTCATGTTAACCTTCTTATCAATCCTAATCATTCGACCAATCCCAATACTTCGTTCAATACCAATCCTTCGATCGAGCCTTCGATCAATACCTCGATTTGTTGCCCACCCATATTTATAGGAATTACATTCGTTCGCCCACTGTCTCCAAATTTGTATATGTCGACAAAATTAATAGTTTTTATGCAGTCAACTATCCATGCATTTTTATACGAAAGTCATTATTATCATTATATATGCAAATCTGTCAGTTAATAATCGAGTGCTCATAGCACCACTTTAAAGTTGTGAGCGAAAAAAGGATACGAGACACAAAAATAAAGAAAAACCAATTATTTTATGATAATAATTTATTATTGTTTTGTAATTATCATTTCAGAAGAAAGCAGTTTATCACATCATGCGATATATCCCATATGCCTCAGTTCACAAATGATTGAAGATATTTCATTAATGTGTGTGAGATCCCCACGTTTTTAAAGGTCAATCAAATATCTGAGTCTATCAACAAGTACATCCGGGTCTTCGGGAAATAGGTAGCCAGTATTCTCGGCATTTTCTGCCTTTTTCATATCGCTTGGGGCAGCAAATGTGTTGGAGGGGTCTCTCAGTGCATCGAGAAAATCGCCATCATCCTCTTCAGCACTATCACTTTCTTCATGTTCATTTTCATCAATGCTCTCTCCATGGTCATCTTCACCTCCTCCTTTCTATTGTATATTAAATTTACTTTTCTTTGTAGCAGGAGTTATATGATCATCAGTATTCAGAGTCGGCGACTGTTTATTTTGAAGTTTGTCGACTTCGCGTGAGAATTCTTGCAAGTGTACATTCCACACAAACCGACTCTACTACACTAATTCCGTCTTTAACAATAACTGTCTCATCATTTTCACCTGTTGGAATCGCTACCCATCAATGCAGAAAGAGGTATTGGCGGCAACACTTGCTGACTCCCAGTAGATGAATCCTTGCAGATCTCGGAATGTTCTTTCAATGCACCTCCTTGCACAAACTGCATGGAACCAATGTCGTAATATTTTATTGCTCGAAAAGGACACTTCGTACAGGCCGTTCTCTCATGCCGACGAGCATTTTGACCATAGGTGAAAACTCGATCGCAGAATCGGCACCAGCGACAACGAGTTAGCGACTATGCAGGTCGCGGCTTCATTATCGTTGAGATCAAAGGCAGCCCTTCGTATTCGCAATTCATCTTCGTGGTATGACGAAGGAGCGCTTCCAAATCGATATTCACCTCACGATGTTAGATCATCAACTACAAATTATTTTCTATATAAATGCGGTTATTTTTAAAGTAAAGAGCTTAGCTTGTGCCCATAAAAGGACTTCCACCATAAAACTTATACGAAAAAAAATGAGGCAATTGTAGAAAACCCACATACTCGTTCAACCTGAAGTAAGAAACAGATACTTACATAACAATATGTTATTTAAATATGCGTGTGGGCCTATGCATATATAAATATATTAATTATAAATAATTATATTCCCATATTTTATACATATTTATGTTAAAAATTAATAAAAAATTATTTACATATTATGACGTAAAAAAAAACATGTTTGTAGTTATTTTTCTAAATGGTTCAATGTAAGAAGGAATTTGTTTCGAATTAAACATTGGCCCATAAAATACGTTGCAGACGCTTGGCAGAAAATCCGTGATACAAAAATTGTCTATTTTGACGTGAATAAGTCTTCAAATTTGCAGCCATGGAGGCAATCTAGAAAATCCGATGATAACCAAATCGAGGGATAGAGTTTGTCATTGCAGCTCTGAATCTATCGTCTACATTCAAAATTTAATTACACCACTCAATTGCGAAAGGATCAAATAATATGACACGTTGAGTGATGACAACAAAGCATCGTGTGAAACCTTGGGGAGGAGGGGGGGGGGGTCAATTTTGAGTTCGGTTCGCCGCGTCTCATAATTTCCGCGTAGTATAACTTTTGATTTTGACTAGGAGAAGCTACGAAGCTCGTTTAAGTTTCAATCAACAACTTTCGTCAGAATAAATCGATTGCATGTATAAAAACAATTGTGAGGCGTGGTTATGGTGAAATTGTATGAGTTGAATGTAATAAATTAGGAAAACTTAACATGTCAGCTATACTCGTCAAAATGCCAAGTCGAAATACAGAAATCGTATAAGGTTGGAAATAGCATCTCAAAGCAATCCAGTGATACCTATAAAACCCCGTTTGATAGCATGAAGCGGTGCCGGGAACATAAAATAAACATCAAGGCGTCCGAGGGCGTCAACGTAGACTTATTCAAGCAAAACAAACGGATGTACCCAACACAGCCTAACTCAAGTTTTTTCACACTGGTTTTCATCCATATTATTTATAATTGAAATATTGCATATTATCGATCAAATATAAGCAAAAGTTCCGTGTAACCAAAATTATGGTAGCCCTACTTTTATGTTAACAAAAGTAAAAACGCATGTGGTACATGGCATATTTAGATTTAAAAAAGCACGTTATTAAATGGGTGAATTTTAGCATACTTTCCGAACGACAGAAAAGCTTATGAGATCACGTTCCTGGCTGTGTGTATATGTTGGTGTGCAAGGGTGTGTGTGTGTGTGTGTGTGTGTGTGTGTGTGTGTGTGTGTGTGTGTGAGTCACCCCCTTTCAGTTTTTGAACGAATCATCCGAATTTCACCAAACTCAGTACATGGACATCTGACTTTTATAGTTTCCGACCACGCCGGGCACATACTTTCAACATGGCAGCCATTTTAATATTTAGGATATGTCGTATCTCGCAAAACATTCAGCCGATTTCAACCAATTTTTAATACTGACAGAGAATCGTGTAAGAACTACATTTTGAAATGTATAGTGTTGTTAGTCCACTATTTTGGCAGATAGTACCTGAAATGTATAGTGTTGTTAGTCCACTATTTTGGCAGATAGTACCAAATTTAAAAAAAAATCGATTTCAGATTATATCTCAACAACTATCAAAGTAATTCTCGCCCAGTTTTGCATGAAAGTATACTATGACAGGCCAGGTAACTTGAGATTTATTTGGTTATAACTGCAATACAATTTAAACAATTTCGACCACATTTTGTATTCCAAAAGTATATCTTACAAGTATTATATATATATATATATATATATATATATATATATATTGTTGTATATATATATATATATATATATAGTGTTGATATATATATATATATATATATATATATATATATATATATATATATATATATATATATCAACACCAAACCACTTTGCCAGAGATTTTATAAGATAGGACCATGTTAATTGATCTCGTTTTTATGGCATATCTCGGTAAACAATTAACCGATTCCTTCCAAATTTGGCAAACAAATAGTACTGCAGCAGATGATGTTAAATTATATGTTTTAAATATATCAGACAGTTGTTTTCAAAATTGCGGCCATATAGTCATTTTAGCTAACTATGTTACATCGTTGAAACCATCTATCCAATTCGAACTTAACTTCGTATGCTGGTTATATATAATACAATAATGAACTGTAGCTACACAAATCATGCTTTTTCCACCATGTTGTAAGATAGTTCCAAATTAATAAATAAAATTTTTGTGTCATATCTCGGGAAACTATCAACCCATTTTTACCAAATTTGGCTTAGAAGTTGTATTGCGGTAGGCCTTGTAACTATACGTATTTGTTAAGTGTGACATTTTATTTTAAGAATGACTGTTATAAAATTACTATAATCTTGATTTGCTATATCAACAATGTAATCGATATTAGCTTAGCTTTGTATACTGATAGGCCATGTAAAGTCATATGTTTCAAGAGGATCAGAATCTTATTTTCAAAATCACGGCCCTGTAAATATTATGGGATAGTAACACCTATTATTCGGTACATTAGACTGATTAGATCTGAAGTTGATGCTCAAATCTGACCTTCGTAGGGCAGTTGATTGCGCACTAGCTTACGATACGAGACTTTCTGGGTTTGAATCCCGGGTAAGGCACATTTGTATTTGTAATGGTCTCATTACCGTTGCATATGTTTCTGGTTTCATCTCTAATGATATTGCTTTCATTGAGACAATTGTTACCTACCGACTCAGTTTTTAAGAATTTATTTAAAAATTGATAGCATCCATGTTGAAGAAAGTATGCTGAATGTTATATCAGTAACTTTCTGTCAAAGGTTTGATTTAAGAAGTACGAAGAAACTGCAAATAGACTACGTAAGAGTTGTTTGAGACTGGAGACGCAATTGCATTGCAGGCGAATACGCTCCAAAATATACCTGATAGGATATTCCTACAGGGAGAATGTTTGTAAGCGTGGAGTTGACGTGTTCCCGTTCGGGACCTTCGTAAAAAAAAAGTCAAGTGAACGACATTTCTGTTTCATTCCTGAGCAACTTCCGCCCAAATATTTCTGTCCCCGCTAATGCGACGTCTGAAGAACTTCAGCTGTCGAACTGTGTTTTATTCCAGCAATATTCTATTCCTCTGTTTTTTTTTAAGGTGGCTGTCTTTTGACATACTGGATTATTATCACGTTGCCAAAAATCATTTTCCCTATCTCACGATTTGTGGAAAATCGTTACAGCGTCTGACATTGCTTACAAAATGAATTACGTATTTTGGTAATGCGCGTTTTGCTAACCTCGGAAGAAGCTGAGATTTGGCAAAAAAAATCACTAATAAAGTCATGAAGTCGCCCCTATATTTATTTTACCCGGTGTGGATTATAATATATAAAATTACTTATTAACGTTGTCACAAATATTTCACGAAGCAAAATCCCTGTAATTTTTTATCACTTAAGCGATTTGTATTTTGATAATTTGGCCTTTTATAATCTGCTTAAGTCCACTGTGCCCCAGTGACCTAAAAAATATCATTAAATAATGACGTTTTAATGACTCGTCAGATTTTTAATCTAGTGATTACAGTCAGTTATTTAGCTGTAATGCGTTAAATTGTGTTGTATAACAGCAGCATGAATTGTCAAAATTCAAAACCAACTGTGTTCCAACTTCCAAAATACAAATCGAAAATCTGCAAATGAAAACTCAATGGAGCTGGTACAATTTAGTATTAATAAAAAAATTAGCATGGTGATTACTTGAGAATTGTGTTTAATAACTTGATAAAATATGTTACGCTGCGGAACGAAATATGAAACTTTTTTCTTAACATGAAAAATAAGGTCTTTTTGCAAAAATGAATAAAACTTTGCTCATGCAGCATGCATGAAGAATATACCTACCTAGTTCAGGACTGTTTATAATTTTCGGCTTCATTAATCGCACAGCAGAAGAAGAAAGTAAACTAAAAAATTATCAACTGTCTCTAAAACCGCATTATTTTACCTCAGAGACATACAATGTCTTCATATGCTCAGATGCTGTGTAATTCATTCTTATTACTTCATGTGCTGTATCTTAAGCTTAGTCAAGATATCCGAAAATTCCATACCGAAATGCAGTCTCTTTGAGGTGAAAGTTCGTCACAGTAAACTGAGCACTTTTGAAAGCCCTGCTTAAAATCCACTTGCACATTGAGTGTTCTACCACTTTACGTAAAATTAACATTGCCATGGGCCTTCGCATCACTCAATGAAAATTTGAAATTGTTCGGAAAGAAAGTTAATGCTCATTCTTACACTTACATGGATTAAAAAAAGAAAAAATAATGAATAATTTCAGTACCGCCAATACAACGGAAATATACAGGACTACATTCTCTCCGTCGTTACCAACTTCACTAGGCGCAGGGGCCACGGTGGCTGAGCGGTTAGATTGGTCGCCTCCCACCATGGCTTTCGGATTCAATCCACGGCCGGTTCACTCAGAATTTTCGCACGTGGGAATCAGACCAGCGATGCGGCTGGTCGGCGGGTTTTCTCGGGGATCTCCCGTTTCCCTTGCTCCTTCACTTCACCTCACTTAATCCTCATCGGCTCTCGAGATGTCGATGTTAAGAGCCGCCCATATCTCTTCGCGCATTCACTAGGCTCTTGGTAGTTAAGTGTTCTCGTTTATGGACATTAATTCAAATTATTACTATGACTTAATGTAGAAGTAAAGCAATTGCCTATGGAGCACTCCACCCGACCATACAACGTGAATAATTCATAAAAAAGTAGTAGACACCCTAAGAATTGTCAGAAAAGTACGATTTATGCTGTATATGAAAGAAGGAATTATATATTTTGCAACATCATAAAATAGTTTACTAAAATATATTTTTTAAATTTAAAAAAATCGATTAAAATAATCTGTATCTTTAAACAAATTTAAGCCCATATCCATTTCGGATGCTTCGGAAAGCAGAATCTACAATAAAATCTTCTTCAATAAACATCGTCAATATATTTATTTTGGTCATGTGTAGTAAAATCATAGTAATAATGTATTATATCAATTTAATAAATTAATTTTATTTACGTCAGTTTCAGCCATAAATGTTTGTGACAAATGGACGCCCGTAAAAATAATTTTAAAGACTATTCCCTACATTATTATTTCAAATTTTCTTACACACGATCATAGTAAACATTATGACGATAATCCATGGCGAAGATTTTCTTCCAAATTCTGCTTTCTGAAGCATCCAGGATGAAAATGCTTTTAAATTTAGTTAAAAATACAGACTATTTTAATCAATTATTATTTACATTTAAAAAGTATATTTCACTAGATTTTCTTATAATGTTGCAATATATAACAGCATAAAACGCACTTTTCTGACCATTTTTATGGTGTCTATACCACTTTATTATCAGTTCTTCACGTTATATAATCGTTTGCAGTGCTTCATAGGCTGTTGCTTTACTTCAACCTTAATTTAAAATGCAGTTTCCTCTTGACCTAACAATCTGCAATGCATGCAAAAATATATCGTAAATGTGTAAAAAAAAAATTTTTTAAAAATTCTTGGTCGTGTAGTACATAGGGTGCTTTCGTGCGTTGGCTGGTGATATGTCGTTCTGCGGGCATTCTTTATGGCTTCCGTTGCCAATATCGCGCCGTTATTCACCCGTCGTTTTATAGGGCACAACATGCAACGCGCGGATGGACGCGAAAGCAAGTTGTAGAAGAAAGAAAAACGCTCGCGCGCCCCACAAACTTCGCGTTTTAGTGTTTTTTTTTTTTCGGTCCGAATTTACTTTTACGGGCCAGGTGACCTATCTCACGTCATTTCCGAGATCTGACCCTGGCG
The DNA here is from genome assembly GCA_029891345.1 of Dryococelus australis. NCBI lineage: Eukaryota > Metazoa > Arthropoda > Insecta > Phasmatodea > Phasmatidae > Dryococelus > Dryococelus australis. Next base: position 111,975,102 of record CM056995.1, read on the forward strand.
AAGTTTCAACCGTTTTACATCCACGTTAATGATTTGAGGCGAGTGCAAAATTACAGACGTTGACAATGAGGTAGACGTGAGACGCTTGTATTGACTGCGTTAATGCCACTTTAGTAGCCTGCCTGGTACACGATTTTTAAAACACCTCAAGGCGCCACATTCCCTGTCAGTTCAATTTCGTAGATTTCCCGCCACAATTTCAATTTCAGGAGGTTCATTACAATTTTTGGCACGTCAAAGCACGAATAATACCTACCTTAATATTCCTGATTTGTTAGAGCTTATCTGCATTTGATATCTTCTAGCTTGTAACAGACGAGGTAAAACAATAGATTATTTTGTTGGAGTGATTAAAGACGTCATAATAGCTACGACAATCGAAAAGAACATATTTCAGAAGACGCATTAAGTTATACCCTATGTCATGTCGTCCGTAAAAATCCATTCAAAATTCACATTTGTGGGCAGTGGCCGAAAAAAAAAAAATTCGTGATGGCGGGGACTGATCGCCCTTAAGACTTCACCTCTTTTGCATATTTTAATCGTTTCAGCGTCATAATTTCGGATTCACAGACCTGTAATTATTCACAATGTACGATAATGGAAAAATTTACATTTTATGGGTCGTTTAATATTTTTATGCTTAATTTTAATTGTGTGATATCTGCTAGCTGTAAAAAGTCAGGGATATATTTATATTTTATCAATAAGTTCATGCCTTTTAGCAAGCAGGAAATAACGCACAGTGAAAATTAGATACAAAAATACTAAACAACTAATAAATAATAAATTTTCTACAACCAAACATTTCAATAATACCTCTGAAGTTGAAATTGTGTCTGACAATGTCGCTGGTCAGCGAGTTTTCTTGGAGATCTCCCGTTTCACCCCGCTCCATTCTCACTTCCTTTCACCCTCGACGGCTCCCAAGACCTCGTTGCTAAGAGCCACCCTAATCTCTCAATCCAATCGTTAATTTTGCGTCTGCATGTGCAGAATCTCCCCAGTTTACGGCGATCAAATATTTTATCTACAGTGTATTTGATATTTTGAAATTTCGGTTACTTTGTTGTTTGAAGTTTGTGTTTTTTTTTTTTTTTTTTTTCGTGAATAAACTAACTGCGGATACTGTAGGCAGGTTCACATAAAAATATTGATTTCAAAAACCCTGAAACCCATTTGAAGGATTATGTAGGCAAGAGATTTAATTGGGTTTGAATAGATTACAAGCTGTTTTCCCAGTCTCTTTCGAGCATTAAACGCACAATGGAATTACTTTAAATGAATTATATAAAATTCTAACTTCCAAATAACTCACACCCCAGGTACAAACGCAAATGTTCGGAATATCAGATAACATCTGAACAGAAATTCTTACTGGAATGAAAACTTCTGCATTTGACTTTACGTTTACTTTCCGACACGTTGTCTCCCATGGAGCTTGACAAAACGAAAATGTCAACGATAATGTCAAGCACTCTTGGCTTTACGATTTCTAAAAGTTGAAAGTTCAGATCGAATCCAAGCAGCCATTTTGACGAGAATCTATCAGAGATTATGTGGAATGAATATTTGTGTACTGTAATGCGACTTCTATCTCGGTATATCAAACGAATCTCATCTAAATGAAATAAAAGTCAAACGAATCTAACGTGAAAAGGTAGCCTATGAATTTATGCTTATGAATATAGTAATGTAGCCAGTTTTTAAAAATTAAATATTAATATTAATGCCTACTCTTAATTTCAAAACAGGTACGTAAAATATATTCGTAGGTAGTGTATATATATATATATATATATATATATATATATATATATATATATATATATATATATATGTCTTGATATATATATGTGTCTTGATATATATATATATATATATCAAGACACACATTTTTGCGAAACTTGCAGGACCGATTTTTAATTGCCTGATCTCTGGCTGTACATTTGTGTTGTGTATCCATGATTTCGTCAAAGGAAAAAAAATGTACACTCAAATGTTAAAGTTTACTACAATTTAAGGGTCTTTATTCGGTCGGGCTGCCACGCAGAAGGTAACTGAATGATGCGGGTTAGAATCTCCACTTGTAACAGTAATTTCCAATACATTCTTCATGGCTTTCAAAAAATTTCCTATTTTTTTGTATTTGAAATCAAGCATAGTATATTTTCTTTACTATGAAAAATCTTGAAACACTTCAAGACATTTTCATTTTCCTTTAGCGTGTTACAGCGCATACCTACAAAGATATAAACTTGTGGTGTTCAAGACATTTTACATTTGTGAATATCAGCTGGTTTTTTTTTTGGACAATTTTAATAATAGGCGCCATTAATTTTGTTAGAAATACATAACTCAATGATGAGACCGACGTAGTGAAATTACAAGTCTAAAATATTACATTTGCTTTCATATTTAATTTAAAATTGTAACAGTCTTGTGAACTACGTTTACCTTTTGTCATGTTCATGTGATGAAAGAACGTTGGCACTATAGGATGTGTCTGCCCCTCTCCCCCTCTGTGTAAGGAAAGGGCGAATAGCAATAAATATAACATTCGGATATAGTGCTGTCATGAAGCGCGTACCAGATTGTGGCGAAGTCGCCATAAATTCCGAGCTGTCACCAGGCTTTATACCGCTCTACAGCCCCTCCTTCCCCCGGGGTAACCCTAGTATCCCGACCAACTTCGACAGGAGACGTAGCATAAGGACACGGCGAAGCATAAAGAAAACATTATGGGGAGTTCGGAATAGCTTCAACGTTTTTCAATTTCATTAGCTAACGTTTCCGGGATGCCGCAGCAGTAAAACCACTTGAACCGCATTTGGAAGGGAGAGGGTTCGATTCCCGGTCCGGCCATCCTCATTTCGGTTTTTCCACGGTTTCCCGAAATCACTACAAGTGCATACTGGGACAGTACTTCACTGATGATAGTGGTCGCTTTCCTTCCCCGTTCTTGCTTTCCTAAGTGCCTTGCTCCTTTTCTAATTACGTCTCTGTCGACGGGAACGTTAAGCCTTATCTACCTACCTATTATGTATTTATTTATTTATGGCTTAAAGGCGCAGTTAAGGCATAGTCGCCTTACCTTACACTGAACCCATCACATAATACACTTACACTTGCTAGAAATTCAAACATTAAAATTATATATCAACATCATACAACTTAATATTAACAAACCAAAGATACAATTTTATTAATCTCTCACTCATTCGTAATTCACACATGCACACATGCACAACACAACTTCATGAAATGACAATTTCATCCGCTCATACAACTGTATGTTGTTCACGGTAAAATGAGCCCCTTTGAAAGCCCTGCATAAGATCTACTTGTAAGTACATTGTGTATCTTTCCGACATATGTAAAATAAACATAGCTGTGAACCGGATCGATTTACTCATACGTCAGCAAAGGGAAACTGTAAAATTATTTAAAAAGTTAATATTTTATATATAATATAATCCACAAATTTATATGGGTTAAAAAATTCAGAAAGAATAATAATACATTTTAGTACTGACAAATATCAACCGAAACCTTTTAATTCAACTTTTACCTTGAACAGTTTCTAACGTTGTTCACAATCAATATACACTATCTACCAAAAAGTACATGGGTACCCGCGAAGATGGGTAATTCAGTACGTCAGTTGACTTGTGTTTCACGGTCTTCGGCGTAACACCTCTGGTGTTTCTCCATGGTAGCATGAACACAGAGGCATATTGTAACATTCTGGATGATGAAATGCTCCCAACATTGTGGCGTTTTTACCGAATGGACTCATGTTACTTCCAGGATGACAATTCGAGGTGCCATGTTTCAAGGGCTATTATACAGTGATACGCCGACAACAATGTTCGCCGATTGGACTGGCCCGCCCAGAGCCCCGACCTCAACTCTATAGAACATCTTTGGGACGAATTAGATCGCCGGGTGAGGGTTCGTCAGGGGCGGCCAAAATCCATTGCTCAACTCATGGAATAATTGCAAGAGGAATGGCGACGAATCCCCCTGGATGTCTTGCAAACACTCGTAGAGAGCATGCCAGACATGGTGGCTGCTGTTATAGCCGCAAGAGGTGGCCCTACGAGATTCTAACGGGGTGACAACCACCGAGCAAACATTGTGGACAGGTGCCCAATTACTTTTTGGCAGATAGTGTATTTCGGCGAACCGAACATCTAAACTTTGTCCGCAAGTTGTTAATTTCAGACATGTGCAAAAAAAGAATTTCTCTGCTTGACAGTGAAATCTCTTCACTGTTAATCGATCACTTTTGAACAACTTCCTTGAGATAAACTTCTCTGCTTATTGTGTACCCTTCCGATATACAATTTATAAAATCGGGATTGCTTTGGACTTCATGACTTTATTCATACGTCAATTAAATGTAACCATCGCATGATTGGGACTGTATGTAAATACAATGCCGCACACCCAGAAGAGTAGGCTAGACTTCTCAGTTTTCTGGATACTGGAGCATAAGCTGTGTATTCATTGGCTGTTGCCCCACACCTCGCAGTTATAGTATTCGCAAGGTGTTTCTTTGCAAGACTGCTATTTTCTCAGAGGCGTCCAGGGTGGACCTAAAAAACTTTGATCGAATTGTAAAGGGGACTTCACTATGTCTTGACGTGTATCTTGTGCCGAAATGATTTCCCCAAAATTTTCTTACCCCTACCTATAAGTCCATTGTTATTTCAAATGTGCCACATTCGCATTTTTTAAGTTGCTTTAGAACAACACTGCTACGTACTGAAGGTATTATGATGCTAATGCACACAATCTGTCTTTAATAGTACTATAGTAAATTAACCCAAGCTTGCCACATGTTGAGATGTGGCACTTTTACTTGGTTTAAAATGTTTTACAAAGTACCACATGTGGAAATGTGGAACTTCTGCAAAGTGGATTGTTATTTAATTATTAATTAATATTATGCTTGGTGAACAACAGGAAATAAAATAAAATAAATTTTGTAGCCACAAATTTAAACTTCCCACACTTTTGGCACGGCGTTAAAGCGTAGGGATTATTTTACTACATCGTTGCCAAAATAACTGAAAACATTCGCAAATGGTGTGCCGTCGAAGAAGGCTGTGTGTCGACGTAATGTGGCATGTTCAGGGACGACCGTTCAAAATTGGCGAGAGTATAATTGTTTGAAAAGTTATTAATTATCTTTATTGACATCATTAGACGCGGTCTCTTAAGCAAGTAGCTGTGGTTAGTAGTAGGGCGGATGGTTTCAGATCAAAGGGAATGCCGCCTTATTTGATTGGCCTAATTAATTTTATAACAAAAGTTTAATTAAATCGATAGAAAGGGTTAATCAAAAGTTAAAAGGGTTGGTCGGATTGAAATTGTTAAATTTAATTAAATGGTTAAATTTATTGAAAGGGTTAAATGTATTGAACGTGTTAATTTAATTAATTTTTCTTGATTTTGTTGTAGTTCTTTCTTTCCTTTTGTGGGTGGCAAGACTTATGTACGATGTTGATGGTGTGGTGTTAGGGAAGTGATCACCAGAGTAATGGTTTGCAATGTGTTATATATGTGTTGAGTTAAGTGCAGGAGTGTGCTAAGGATCATCTTTAGAATTTTTTTTTCAAATTTTGATGTATTTGAAGGAATATTGGTAGTAGATAGGTGATTTTTACGAATATATTTAACACATGAGAGAGAAATTCAGAGTGTTTAAACAATTTTTACATATGGATAAATAATATGAGAGAAAGAAGTATAACTACCTGGTGCAAATGCGTGACTCTCCAGTATGGGATTAAACGTAATGTGATTTTATTGCCCCGAGCTGTATGCCAGCAATTTACACGAGAGAGAAGTGTAACGAATGAACACAATTGCATGAGTATGGTATTAACAATCTACAACAAAAGGTCTCTGTATATTAAACAAACACAATAACGAGATATATATATATGATGCCTCTCGCATATACCTTACATGTCTGTCTGAAAAAACACGTCATGAAATTGCACCAGAAGCTCCCCAAAAAGACATCTGTCCACCCCATTGGTCAATCAGTGGATCGTATGACATGCGCCTGATTACATACGTTGATTACATACTTCAAGCTACCAGCCTGTCTCGCTTGGGACAAGGACTGATAGAAATCTTTAGTTCTATACATGTTCAGAATTATATTAAGTCGTATCTGCTGTGAGGGAATAATATTTGCAAATCAAACAAGCTCGTTTGGAACAGGATGTTTTAAACAAAGAAATATTAAAACATGTTATGCGTAGAATGGATACATTGCTTTCTGTGTTGAATAAACCTTATGGAACAATATTGGAAATTAAAACTGAAGAACATTTAACAAAGAAAAAGGAAAAACCATTTCTCATTTAACACAATATTATTTATCTTTACAACATTCTTCCCTTCTGCACGATAAAACATTTGGTGTTTATCATGATGACAATGTCTGGTTCCTGGGAGATCCAGTAATAAAATTTTTGTCTGGCAATAAAATTAAAATTGGTGATTATGTAACTGATGTGAGTCAAGGGTTGTTTGAATTATTGTTTAAAAAACTTTGCAAATGGATATTCCAATACTGATTTGCAGAAATATAATAAACTTATTCTTCCAACGAATGCTAACATTCTTTCAGGAGATGAAAACCACCCGAAAATTCATTTAATGTCCGATATTGTCGGAAATGGAATATATAAAGGTGAAGTTGGTGATCGTTTTTCTCCCATGTATTGGAATGATCCTGATCAATTGGTAGTTAGATTAAAACTTCTCACCACTTGGAGAGAGTCTGGGAATAATTCACATACAAACAAAATTGTTTCTATTATTTAATTGTTGACAGAAGGTGGTTTACCAATGAAATTTAGTAATATTTATGAATCTCTTCTGGCTTCTGCAAGGATAAGATATCTTAGAAGAAGAGTTATAACTAATGGTTTAAATTATATTTTTCAAGCCAATTTGTGTGAAATGACTTTGCTTTCAAAATCAGTAAGGGATACAATAATATTTAAACCATAATAGACGTTTTTCGAAATATGGTTGGGGCATACTTTTCATAAACAAAACTGGGAAACAGATTACCGATGCAATGAAGATTGTTTTGAAAGAGAGAAAGTCAAATACACTCCAAACCAACAGAGGAACCGAATTTGTTTCTGCACTGTTACAGAAACTAATGACTTAATATGGTAATAATCACAATGCAATATTGTTGAAATGTTACAATAAATCGATTAAGCAGTTAATATATAAACGTTTCACATAAAAGGGGCTTACAAGTGGGATGATGTATAAGCGCCGCATTGGAAGAGACATTTCTTGGTAAGTGTGGGCAGAGGGGGTGTTAGTCGCTAAACAGGTTCTTGCAGTGTTGGATCGAAACCAGGGTGTAGCACCCTCCAAAAAATTAACTCTGTGTTGGAGGGGTGAAAGGGATGGTCTGGGTTCTTGACCTCAGGGCACATCGCTCTTGTGAGTGTTGGAGGTGGGAAGTGAGGGAGCCAGGAACGAAGTGAAGGCCTCTAGCCAGTTGTCGCCATCTTGAATCAGATGGAAAAAAATTGACAATCGAGGACAGAGGGATGAGTAACATCAAGGACAGGGTAGTGTGCTTTGGCGATGGTGGTGGTGGGAGGGGATGGTGGAGGTGGGAGGGGGGTGGATTAGGATGGTCGAAAGCCATCTACACCCCTGTATCTAGTCGCTGTCATCTTCAGTTGGTCATAGAAGATTGGACTAGATGGATGTATACCTCAATAGCTCCTTCATATACACTGGGTGTTAGATAGTTGGGGGGGGAGGCGACGAGGTAACGATCGGGGTTTACCACAAGTCTGGTCCAGTGACCATCGCACACGAGCAGTGGATAGACTTCCTTCATCTCTAGTGATAGACTCGATTAACATTTTATAATGTACAAGTTTAAATATAAAACTATTTTATTGTTAAACTTTTTTTTCCATGTGCTATCTCAATATTGAGAAAGTTTTTTAGGATTCTCAAATCACATTTATGAGCTCGATATATTTACCAGACTTGACTGAAATTTGTAGTACTTCCGTTGTTTTAAAAATAATTTTGTCTTTGAGGATGTTTGTGCATTTGTTTCTGTTTAATATAAAGTGATATGGGATTAAGCTCTACACTTCGACAGAAGTAGATTATTTTTAGAAACAAATAATTTTGGGTAAGTTTTTCTATCATTAATTACTTTCTTTTAGATTGTTAGATATTTAATATATCAGAATATATATATATGCTATCATAAGTTGTATTCAGAATTTTGCCATAGTTTCAACTCAGTTGTCTCCAAGATGCTTTCCACCCTACACGTATATAAAAAGGTGCACATCATACGATCCACTCATTCACTGACTGACATACGAGGTGGACAGATGTCTTTTCGGGGAGCTCCTGGTGCAATTCCACTATGTGTTTTTTTTAATTTATTTGGAAACATTCGTTTTGTTTATAATTTCTTATTTGAAGTCTATAATCAAACACTGTTTCACTGAGCTTGCAGCTGGAAAGGCGGTGTTTTGGGAGAGGTGCAATTTTACTATGCAAGTTAATCAATTAATTTCTTTTTCAACTGGATTATATTTCTAAACTTCCTCATCGCCTGTCTCACAGGCAGACAAATGTGTAGCGTGCGTGCGAGAGGCAATATATATATACTGTTATTGTGTTCGCTTAATTTATAGGGACATTTTGTTGTAGAGAGTAAACTTCATACTCACGTAATTGTGTTCGTTCATTATACTACTCTCTCATGTAAATTGTATTGCTGGCATACAGCGCGAGATTGTAAAATAACATTACCTATAATTCTATACTGGAGAGTCACATAATTCCACTTGTTTCTTTATGAGACCAGGTACTTATACTTCTTTCTCTCTCATGTTATTTATTCATATGTAGAAAATATTTAAACACTCTGAGTTTCTCTCTCATGTGTTAAATACATTCGTAAAAATTGCCTATATACCACCAATATCGCTACAAATACATGAAAATTTAAATAATAAGAAAATCGACCTTTAGCACACTCTTGCACTCATTTCATCTCTATAATACATTACAACCCACCACTCTGGCCATCGCCTCCAGAACACCACACCATCAACATCCTACAGAGCTCCTGCTACCCACAAAAGGAATGAAAGAAGTATAATAACAAAATCAAGAAGAAAAAAATAAAATTAACGCTTTCAATACATTTAACTTTCATCATTTACGATTCAATTATTAACCATTTAAATTTGATTAATCACACTTTAATTTTAATAACCCTTTATATCAATTTTAGTTTACACTTTGTTATCAAATTAAATTAGGTCAATCATAAAAGGCTGCATACACCTATGATCTGAAATCCGCCCGCCCCTACTACTGTGGTTGCAGATGAGATGCCTCGCGTGTCTCCGCAAGTATATTCAGGCAGGTAAGTAAGTAAGTTGGTATAGGCTATTCACGGTAAATTGAGCACTTTAATAAGCCTTGCATAATAAGATATGCTTGGTTGCACGTTGTGTATTATTACACCTTAAGTAAAATTAATAATGCCAGGAGCCTCATCACTTTATTCATATGTTGGTCAATGTAAACTGTGAAATTGTTAGGAAAGTAAATATTTTATAAATCTGCTGATTTTTACACATCGATGAATTAAAAAAAGAGAAAGCGAAATAAATAATTAAAGTTATCACAAATGACAACCTAAAACTTTTTATTCCAAGTTAAGATACGGAACTACTTTGCTTTCATCGTTACCAACTTTTCTGGGTGAATGTCACTCAGTGCGCCTATATAAATACACGCTTGTGGGGTCAGTGAACTTTTCCTGTGGTTCATTTCAAAAGTGCTCACATTGTCGTGAACAGCATTTAGGTAGAAATGGCGTGTGGCGAACTGTTGCAAGTTAAGCTTGCGTTATCTCTGTGCTGTACCCTGTTGCTTGCTATAGTTTACACTTCCACTACTAGAACATAGCTCGGCAACTGACGCCATGGGACGCGTGTAACGGGTCCTTTGCAACTCGCTCGTGAGTGGTCGGACTGCATCCAGTTTCCACAGGCTACACTGTGGTTACTGGCTCCTGCTGCGTGCACTGAGAATGTACAGCACTAAGCATGCACTAGCTTACCTTACAACACTTCACCACCCAACACCCGTGGGTAGATTGGGCTTGACGTTTCGTCATCAGCGAGATCATCAGAGACGATACAAGTTGCTCGGAGAAGAAGGAATGGACCATGTCATGTCGTAAGAAACCGCCTCAGCATTCTCCTGAAGTGAATTCTGTAAGCCATTGAAAACAGAAGTTAAGATAACCGGACTGGTAATCGAACCAGCGTCCTCCCAAATGTGTGTAAACGTGATTAATCACTGCGCTAACTAATTCGTTAAGTATATTCATTACACTGGGGGAAATTTGTGACAATGCCCCTTATGAGTTACATGTTTCAGTGTTCTTAGCGCAGGAAAACTGCTGGTAAATGCATTATTCATAAAGTACCTGTTTCAGAACGTAATGTTTAGGAAGGTCATAAACCCAATAAATTCCCGCCCTTCGCCCCTTTTCCTAGACGTCGAGTCCCTATTATCGTACGTACGAAATCCTGATAGTTTCGTTATTTGTGAGAGGTCTATTTTCATGAGATTCTGTCTGTAGCGACATAAAAAATAGCTCCAACACTTACGAATCATTGTTGCTCATGGTGGAATGACATACCTTTGTTTTTTTACCTGGAGCAAAATAAGGGTGAAATAAATATAAATATGACCTGCTCCTTTTTCCGGCACTCCTGCTGATACCGCTTGTGGTTATGGCGTGGTACGAAGACCAGCCCCAGGTGATTGATTGTCGCTCCCAATTTCTGCTCCGGACGCTTTTTCTTTTTCATGCTGTTCGCTCCGCACCAACCCTCACTGAAATCTTCTCCCCCTTCTCGACAAGTGACAACCGCAGATAAAAATTAGGAAGGGATTTTTTTTATTCGCGTTGACAGGTGATTGATAGTCCATTGGGACGGGAACGCTTAGCACCATCCCGAAGTCGTTATCTGCGGTAATCCCGCCGCGTCTGAGCTAGATTTTTTTACAATCAGTATTTTTGTATGTACAGTACATTTAAAAAATCCTACTTTTAACAATACAAGCAATTCTTTGCTACGTAGTTGCATAAAACTTCTCTGTAACACTCCCATGTAAAATACTCTAATTTTACAACTTACTGTTTTAAGAAACTAACAATACTATATAAATCTCCCTGTTCACCATAAACGGAAAATATTTCAATAGAGTACATGAATGTTAAAATTTAATAATAATTTGACACATTTTACATAAACGTGCAGTAAAATTTGCTATAATTTAGTAGAATGTTACAATAATATTCTTGGCAACTACACAGTACAAAATGTTTTTACCTTTTACGAAGAAATCTTTGGAAGCTTGTCGTGTGATTCTACAACTGAACTATTGTAACTTTACAATACGTAGTTTTGTGAAACATAAAATTTTTTTCGTCTAACTCCATATTTATAGTAATCTTGAAATATACAGCACACGCGTCTTACAATTCTGCATTAGTTTTACACATTCCACATTAACGTACAGCACAAATCATTTGTAGTGTAGCAACCATTATTTTGCAGAAATAGTTTTAAAGTGTATTTTCCAAAGAAAAGTTTGTAAAACATAAAATTAATTACTACCACGGGACGAATTGCTTTACCATGCAATATGCACAATACATTCGTTCCGTTTCCTCGGTACAAAAGCGTTAACACTTTGTAGACTATGCTCTGGTGTAGCTCGAGCAGAGCAATTTGAAACTTTATTTGTTGTTCAGAACAAAACTCGCATGAACTTGCAGTCTTTATTCGGTTAGCGTTTAACATGACATCACAAGAACACCACGGCGCAGTAACAATCATACTGCTAACGAGAGAATTATTTTTATAGCCACTCACAGGCACATGATTTATTGTAAATCCTTCTATATGAAAAACGACATTTGACTGGGTCAATATTAGGTCGGCTCTCCATTGGTTGATGACCGGCCAATAATGAACGCTGTAAAGTACAGGGTGGTGTCCGGTGCGGTATGGACCAATAGAACGATGGTGAGTTCTAACAGACACCAGCAGAACCGGTGTTCTTGCTGTAGTGGATATAGGCGACTCACTTCTAATTGGCCTTAAAGTGCCAGTAAATGCGTACCGACCTCAATGTCTTAATGTAAATCCTTTCCGAAGATCTTTCGTCCATCGCTCTTACACAATAGTCACGACGTCTGGAGCACACAGGCTTAATAGTACTGACGTCGCATTGGCTCGAATTGTTGGCACGATAATTCGGAAAGATGAGCTAGGGTGCTGAAATATTTCCAAAGGCGTGTATCCAGAAGTCGTTTGTATTTTGCGTGGCCTGCGATATGTTTAAACTATGTAATGCTTCATGCAGATGCATTAAAATATTCGAAGAGTAATTTTAAATAATGTCGAGTTATTTTATACGAGTTGTGCAGTTTCCACCATTGTTCCAACCAACATGGTGAAACAAGCGCACTATTGTGGTTCCTTTGATCAGCGCCTTCAGGTATACATTTGGACACGCAACAACATTCTGCGGGTTGTTATGAATAATGACTTATAGTCATATTATTACATGAAATGGTTAGGGGCGTAGCTGAATAATGAGAGATGATTCGGTAGAGCACTATTTTAAATGATGGAATTTATTGAACATGATGAACACACAATGACATTTTACTTTAATATTGACTACTCCGGGAAGCTTGTTACGATTTAATTATACAATTAACCTGTTATGTTTGTTTACCAGATGCCACTGCTATGACAAACTAACTGGAATGTTCCTACCTTAATCATGGTTCCGGAGGTTGTTCCTGGTAGGTGGTTGTCAACGATCGGATGTAGCCATCTCTGTAATCTTCTCTCGGCGATGGCTTGATGAGGAAAAACGACGCACCCAGCGTGACGCTGCCGTATATCGGTGCGTTGTCTGGCATACTCGTCGCCCATTACTGGCCGGTAGAGGGGGTTTCCGCCCATCGCTTTTTCGCAATGAGTTATTGCGATTCCACTCGCGTCCTGGTATCATGTTTAAAGATGTGATCAGGCAGGCCGTCTACCTAAGGCCTGATCACATCATAACAGGGTTATCTGTAGAAACTACATTCGTGCAGGGAACGGAATACATCCACGGCATCAAGGCGAGTCCAAAAAAAAAACATATTAAACGAGTCGTGGTCACATCCCGCCATAAGGAAGTATTGTGGAAAACAATCACAAAACTTCGAGAATAATAGCGAAAAATCGATACATTAATTTTAAAAATCATGAAACATACAATGTTTCCTCACACTCCCCGGAACCCATCTCACCCTCCTAAACAACACACGCGCCCCTCATAACCACCCTCCCCTTCATGATAAATCGACGGAAATAGCAAAAAATCGAAAGAAACGAATAAAAGTATAGGAATATATTACATATACTGACTCCGACACCCATGCTGGATGCTTGCGACATTAACCTTAACTCCATTGAACTTTAACTATAGAAATTGAGGAAAAATTGTAAATAATTGAAGAAACATTTGTAAAAATCGACGAACAAAATACGTTGTTAAGTTTTGTAGGACTGAAATAGGACTTTCAAGAGAACTTTATAGTTATAGGCTATTCACGGTAAAATGAGCACTTTTGAAAGCCCTTCTTAATATCTACTTATATCCCCGTTGTGTATTTTTCCGCCTTATGTAAAATTAACATTGTCATTAGCTCTATGAGTTTATTGATGCTTTGGTCAGGTGATACTGTGAAATTATTACAAAATTAAATAATGTATAAATAGGCTTTTTTTACAATTCGATGTATTAAAAATAACAGGAAGCGGAATAATTAATTTAAGTTATTATAAATGGTTACCTAACACTTTCTATTTGACGTTAAGATATGGAACTACTTTCCCTTTATCGTTACCAACTTCATTGGGGGCATGTCACTCTGTGCGCCCATTAAAATTAATGGCGATAGTAGCAGTGATTTTTTTCTTATGTTGATTTCAAAAGTGCCCACTTAATCGTGAACAGCCTTTAGTAGTTGACACTTGGTTACTAAAGCACCACGCATGGGCGCTACTGTAAAGATTTGTGGAACTTGTATGAATTAGGGATTCTTATGTGTATGGTAAGAAATATGCAAATGTAACAACCAAGATGTTTTCGTATGTATCTAGGGAAAATACTTGTAGAACCTTGTATGAATCAATACCAAATAACTTATACTCCTCTGGTGCAGTGATAAACTCTGGTTCTCTGTAAAGGGAATACAAGACACCAGCACTCAAAATACCTTGAATTCTCACTCAAATAAAGAAGCACTTCATTTAAATATTTGCATTTCATTGAAATAAAATTTGTATGACTCGATGACTCGATAAAACTAATAGTGTAAAATCTTTATTCAAATCAGAGAAGATAAAAATTAAATATTTAAAAACTGTTTAATAGTGTGAAATCAATTTAAATAAAGTTATGCTCTGCAAGTAGATTATAATACTGAAATACTAGCACCATTCGAACAAAACATTAATTAATAAGAAATAGAATTAAATAAAATATTAAAAAAATCCTTTTAAGCTAATTCCTGTAATTAAAATAAAGAGGTAGTGCAAATAAATTGTTTCAGAGTTGAAGTGTTTTTGGTTTAGTGCCTCTTAATAAAACTTTATGCCTCGAACTACATTCTGAAAATTATATTCAAAGTTCTGGTAACTTTCCCACATACTTATTAGTGTCGTAATTCCTTTGAGAAAACTCTTAGTGATCTCCAATGAAAAATAAAGCCAAAGTCACCTCAAATTAAAAAAATAAACTATAATTCACTCCAAATTAAATTAAGGCCAATGTAAATAAAAATTTGCTCTGGAATCTAACTGAAGTCGGGTCAAGCAGGACCACTGGGCTGATTAGCGATTAACATAAAAATCCAACAACTATCTCTTGAATAATTGTTACAACTATCATCATTATAATCAGGAGAATTAAAAAAACTGAAGAAAATGCTACTAGGCACAAATCCATTGGCCTGAAATACAACGGCGTCACCTTACTTAGTCGCTTGTATCATATACCTCCATCATGGCGCCTCGGCGTCGTGTAGCGTCCAGTCGTGGTTGGCAGTGTCCACTAATAAAAATAACCTAAATATGCTAGACTTAGCCTCTTCCCAATACGACTAAGTTAGCCCTGGTTGAAAACTAACCTCTGGGGAAAAAAAGTCAGCCTAAGTTATGCAGATGCCGGGAATTTCGCCCTCGAAATCCCGGCTACAAAAATAACGTCTAAGGACCTGAAGGTCCGTAACCAGAAGCACCTAACTTCCGACGATTTCCTACTCAATACTAAAATGGAGCATAGTTATATCAGGTCTAACCAGACATAACTATAGCGTAACACATTTTAAGAAATGCAAAAAACGAACAGTGTTAAAATTAAAATAAATTCTGAGGCATGAAAAGTTTTGAATAATGAATAATTAAGATACTCAAGTTGAGTTACCAATTGCTCAGAATAATGCACTCTCTTACCATAGAGTAACATGAATTAACACAAAAAGAATGGAAAACTAATGGCGGATACTAACTCACGTTAAATATTAAAAATAACGAAATAAATGTAAAAAGTGCAGGAGGGCTCCAAATTAAATTTAAAATACCAGACATATGCAAAAAAATATAGGTGCCATACAGTCTAAAAGCAATATAAATGTGCTGATTTGCATACCAGTTCCTGTGACATATAAATGAGTGTGAACTGATCTATTACAATGTTACTAACTCCGACCACCATGTTGAATGTTGGGGACCATAAACGTAACCCAAATGACATCGAACTCGGAAAATAGAGAAACCCCCGGAAAAATTACGACAATGTGAAAGAACATCGAGGAATAAATTACATACCCAATGCGAAAAAACCAAGTTTGTATGTGCTTGACGCTAAATGTTCGATTCTCGTAAAGATGGCAGAGCACAGCCACTCCCAGGTGGTACGATGATCCGTAGCCGACTGAATCCCACCTTTCTATTTCATTAGCTATACAGCCGATCAAACTTAAAACTCCCACAGCGAACTATTGACTTCATGTAGCAAACATACCCCCCCCCCCCCTTTTGCCATCCAGGAAATATTCAACCAACAAACCTCCTATTGTGTCTCTCCCCTCGCCATTTACTTAAAATAGCTCAGTCCCCATCAATAACTTGCCATATCTCGTCCCCTCACCATCCACCAACCACACGATTTTACACCTCTCCCACTTTGTCTAAATGAAACTCCAACCAATTCCTGAAGAGACGTAACTCTATCCAAGACTGGCTCTTGTCCAGATCAATTTCTGCAAAAATGACTATAACAATGGACAAGACCAACCCACCATACCACCCACCATTACCAACAGTCGATGACAACCAATCTCGAGAAAGTTTCCTAATACGAGTGAACAAGCCAACCAACCAGTTGCGGAAATTCCTGAAAAATATTCCCCATCTCATTCGTTTGCCTTCAGTTTTTTTTAATCGACCCGAGTAAGGCATAATACTTCAGATCCTACAATCTTCTTCCTGTACATATTCGCATAAATGTTATATAAAACAGACTTTCGCAGTCGATTGTACATATCACTGACTTAATAAGTCCTTCAGAGAAGCAGAAGAGACTGAATAATAAATTAAACTCTCTTTATTACGTATACATAAATTTAATTCATTTACTTATTTAACACATATTTTTATAGTTATTTCATGCACTCAATCTTAACATTTCTCAGATGTTTGCAGATCATGTAGAGTAGCCAAATGTCTCATCTGATATAACGCCGATCCTTCAGTTCACTAATGATAGAAGAAATCTCATTAATATGCCAGAAATCTCCATCATGTTGCAAAGCGATCAAATCCCTGAATCTATCAATAAGTTCATTCAGGTCTTCGGTACACGTAGTCAGTATTCTCAGCGTCTTCTGCCTTCTCATTTTCTCTCGTTGCAGCAAATGAACTAGTGTTCGTGAAGCCTTCTGCCTTCTTCACACCACTTGTAGAAGGAAACTTGTTGGTGAAATGTGTGGAAACGTCGAGAGAATCATCACCCTTCACATCAGATACTTTATCAAAACTGTCTTCATCGTCATTATCATCAATGATCAATGCTGTCTTCATGATCGTCTTCACCTCCTATTTTCTCCGCAATATCAAGTTTAATTTTCTTTGCAGGAGTCGCATGATCATCATCAGTATTTAGAGCCGACGACTGCTAATCTTGAAGTTCGTTGACTTCACGCAAAAATCTTGCAAGTGTACATTCCACACAAACCGACTCTACTGCACTCATTCCGTCTTTAGTATTAACTGTCTCATCATTATCGCCTGACAAATCACTCCCCACCGATGCAGCATGGAGTGTTGGCGATATCACCTGTTGGCTTCTAGTGAACGAACCCTTGCAGATCTCGATGTATTCCTTCAATTTATCGCCTTTCCTAAACTCCATGGTACCATTGTCGTAGTGCTCCATCGTGCGAAAAGGACTCCTTGTACAGGTTGTTCCCTCATGTCGTCGAGCACGGCAGCTTTAGCTGATGATCTTTCCTTAACAGCAACACAGTTTTTCATGTAATTTTCCAGCAGTGGGAGAAGGTATATCCATATAAGTAAGTAAATATTATACTTCCTACAATGATTGCTTGTATCATATTCATGAAAAAGACAGACGTTCTTTCTACAGTAGCAACTCGTGTATCTGCTTTGCCTGGCTACTGCTTTATGTATAGACTTACTAACATAGGCCTATCTCAGTAGTGAAACTTAAGTATTTTTATGCATTTATTCAACGAGATATTTTATTTATTTCCTAGATCGCATTGCCATGCAGTTATATCTTTAACAGTTTCTTCTAGACAAGTTCTTTGTTCAGATTGAACTCATACTTCGCCAATGGCCCATTCTATTCTGCAAATGGCCCCTAAATTATCGCTAAATGAATTCCAAATTACCATAAATGACCCCTTAATAACCCTAAATAACCCTAAAACCTTGTGCTCCACAAATTACCCCTCCTGCTCTGCAAATGACTTCTCCTGCTCTGCAAATGACCGCAACTGTCACCTCATTCTCCACAAGTGACCCCTCACACAATCCAGGCTTCGCATTCATGAACTGGTTTACTGGTTTTTATGTTGTGATTCTATGCAGTCAGGTAGAAGGAAATCAGTAAGTGCCTTGTGAATTGAGCCTACTTTTTCTCAGACTTAAATGATTTACTGAAGCCAGGGTCCAACTCGAACCCTTGGAATTAATTTCTTCTTCCTCTTGGCATCACTTGTGTAAACTATCGGGAACAGTTTTTTCTATTGCTTCTAGTATATATTGTGCACGCAGCTACATTCGAGGTATCGAAGTCTCTAGTACAATATTCGTCATTGAGTGGCTCTGGCTTCGTAAAGCTACAGTCCATACACATAATATATTTTACACCGCCATATTTTTCCACCTCATTGGTTTATCACATCAGGTTTCATTCTTGACAGGAACGAGCAAACAGTTTTAGATGTAATTGACATATTCGATTAAACATTTTATTTAAGAATACCCTTGAATGCATTGTAGTGTATTGTAAAGTATTTTTAACATCCTCCGGTTTTATGCTTGAAAGCTTGGTAGGGGACGGCTTACAGATAAACTTATATGCTAACTTAAATTATTAGCAATGCCCTAAGCGGGATTCGAACCCAGAGCCTCCCGCACCCCAGATCGGTGGCGCACCAACTGACTGCGCCACAGGAGGTCGGCCTCCTAAATGCAGATGTATTCAGCAAAATACCATTAACATTAGGCTTCGTCTCGTAGAGCACTGGCGTAGGTTATGTTGTACAATCAAATGTTGTTGATGCAGGCCGCGGTTCCTTGTTCGTTGAGGTCAAAGGCAGGCCTTCGTATTTATAATTCATCTTCGTTGTATGACTAGAGACCCCTCAAATCGATGGTTTTTGAACGAGAACTGCCATTTCCATATATAAAATCCATTCTTTTTACAGTAAAGAGCTCTGCTTTGCTCACAGGAGGTATCCTGTCATACATTTAAAATAAAAAAATTTGGGAGCACTCTGAGAAAACAGACATACTCGTTCTCTTCAGAAGAATACATGAAGATAACCACATAACAATATTAACTGTATTATTTTCATTTGTTTATATGCATATGTATACATAGAAATACATTTTTAAACCACAAAAACATGAGACTTTAGGCGTGATAATGGAAGTGAAGCCTCCATCTTCAACTTCGTCGGAGGCGAAGCTGAGATTTCATGATTTTTGTGATCAGCAGAGCAGACCAGCGACAAGTGTAACAATATTATTCGCTCTTCCCTGAGAAGAAACTATATTACTTAGGTATATTGAAATATTTCAGCCTTGCTTTATAAGCAGGAGATAACAAAGTCTTGACTCTTGCTTAGTCGACACAGATAATGTGTAGCACAATATCTGCCACTGTTATTTGCTCTAGCCCGTAGCCCGGTGGTGTGAAGTTTTCGTTGAACTTTTGTTGCTAAGAAAACCTTGTGCTAGTGTAAGTCGTTGTAAAAGAAGGGGTTAAAAAACAAGGTCGACATAAAATCTTTACTAACTATCAAAATATTGATTTTCTAAAGCATAAATTATAAATAAATTAACAATCTGACGGCAAGGGAGTGCGATGCTGCTGAACGCACAATGTGACTGACACGAATCTTAAATTAAAAACAATATTTGTGTCATTTAGGAAAAAAAAAGATTTTTTCAAGTAACCAGTTACAGATTTTAGTAGTAGGGAAAAGTAAATTCAATACAAGCGTCCAGGGTCCACTGTAACTCATGCATGCCATCTGCTCTACCAACCAACACCAGACGAAATATATTTGTCGTTCATACATTGTACTATAACTCAAGTATACCTCAACCATTCGTCCACACTGACTTACCATAAATATACTTACTGCTCAAACTTTATGCTCTACTAGTTTACATCAGCCAAATATATACTAGTCACTATACCACCATACTCATCCAACCATCCATTATAACCCAAGTCATACCATAGCACCCAACTCCCCATCTCTTATAACCAAAGAAAAATTCAGTCATACCAATCAACCATACCATCCGTCTTAACCAAAGTGTACCAAGCAAAGTTATAGTTCAGGCCAAATCGCAACACAAACATTCTTATCACCTGTCAAACTAACATAAGTTTACCTACTAAAGTCCAAAATAAACCTAAGCTACCTTAATCTACCAAAGGCCAGAAAAATTAGAAATATTCTACCAGAATATTTTCTACCAGAACCGGGTCCAGAAAAAATTATATGTTTCCTAAGCACAAGCACGTACTACATGCCTGGAATTATTTCAGCCACTTAAGAAAATTTGACATGTCCAAAGATCATCACCACAATCAGCACCCAATCGTAATCAGCAGCACATTTATCACTGCACTTAGCACCGCACTAAGCACCGCACTTAGTACCACAATCAGCACCACAATGGGTAATTTTTGGATCATTCTGTTGTCATTATGGTTACTTTAGGGACTTTAAGGTCATGTAAGAGTCAGTAGGGTAATTTTTGTGTCATTTTGTTGTCATTTTAGGGTAAATAGGGCCATTCTGGGGTCATTAAGTTCATTTTGGGGCAATTTTAAGCTCTTTTGGGGTATTTTAGGGTCATTTTGGGGGTTAATTTTTAGGATCGTATAGGGGTCATTTTATGAGGTCAAGGGGGTCATGGGTCTATGTGTTAGTCTTGCGAGTGGTTGGTCTACCAGTGCTTTGCTTTAAGTGTGCCCATGAGTTCAAGCTGAGCGAAGGTAATGCGAGGACGAAATATATTTTCGCATTTAAAAAAATCTATTTTCGGGCAGGGGTAGTGATGAAAAGAAAGTGAATAACGAGACGGTCAGAAGTTATTCAACTCGTCTGACAGAACCCTTCCTGGGCTAACCATAACGTGCGAAATGTATAGCCCATGAAGGGTCCTACCAGATGAGTTAAATAAACTTCTGACTGACTCGCCAGCCGCTAACTTTTCATCGCTGCTGCTTTCCGAAAATATATATATTTTTTTATGTGAAAATATAATTCGACCTCATATTATCTTCGCTCAGTTCGAACTCATGGTCACACTTAAAGCAAACAACTGACTACTACCAAACCAACCACTAGTAAGAACTGACCAATTGACTTTACCCCCCCTTTTTTTTGACCACATGAAAATGATACCATAAACTACCAAAAAGTTACCCATTGTGGTGCTAAGTGTAGTTCTAAGTGCGGTGTTGATTCCGATTGGGTGCTGATTACGGTGCTGATGTTTGGATATGTCAAATTTTCTTAAGTGGTTGAAATAATGCTAGACAAGCAGAACATATGTGTGCTTAGGATATATATAATTTTTATCTGGACTATGGTAGGTTAAGGTAGATTAGGATTTTTTGGGCTTTAGTAGGTTGAGTTATGTTCGTTTGACAGATAATAAGAACGTTAATTTTGCGGCTTGGTCTGGACTATAACTTTGCTTGGTACACTTCGGTTAACATGGATGGTATGCAGTGGCATGTAGTGAGTTTTTTTAGCAATATAATAGCCCCACATATTTGAGTGTTTTAGATGACATTTGCTAGTGCCGGGCTGTGGTTCTATTTTCAATTTCTGCTAACAAACGCAACTTCCAACTTTGCTTACCCTCCACATTTATTTACTATTTTATAATCCCTAACATTAGTTATAAAAACGGAAACTAAATGAATGTAATAATTAAACTTTATTTAGAGAGCATATTACAAATTATGAGAAAACTCCCGTTTTCAAGAACACTTTCTTCCACTTTCCAAGGAAAAATGAGAACGGACGTATGCAAACAGAACGACCGCTTACCCTGCCGAAGGAACGTGGCACGGTAACGCGCTTGCGAGTTCGATTCATCGCTAGTCGCTCCCGTTTGTGGAAATAAATACTAGATAGCAGCACTATACGTGTACAGTACCGGAGTTACGAAAACTCTCTCGAATTGGAAACGGGAAACTCAAATTAAAATGTTTTTAAACTTAAAGTCAAGGCGAAAACTATAAAGAGGCAAACAATTTCAATATGTAGAGGGTAAGCATTGCTTACCTTGCGACTATGGAATAAACGCCACTGATGGTATGGTTGGTATGTTGGGTGGTGCGGTTGATTAGTATAACTGAATTTTTTTCTTTGGTTATAGGAGATGGTTATAGTTCGTTGGTCTGATATGACTTGGGTTATAATGGATGGTTGGTTGGGTATGGTGGTATTGTGCCTAGTATATATTTCGCTGATGTCGATTAGTAGAGCAGAAAGTATGAGCAGTAAGTAAATTTTTGGTAAGTCAGTGTGGACGAATGGTTGAGGCATTCTTGACTTATATTAAGAAGTAAGAACGATGAGTTTATCTCGTCTGGTGTTGGTTGGCAGAGCAGTTGGCATGCATGAGTTACAGTGGTTGGTATGGTGCCTGTGTGCGGGTATATAAGCAGCTGGGGTTCCAGTGAAGAAGCTTATTTTGACAATAGCAGTCGTGAAACTTTGCCCTGAAGAAATATATGGCCAAGGGTTCTGGTTGGACGTTTGCTAGCATTGACGGTCTTGAGCTGCGTATAAGCAGATTGAGCATGATGCTATAAAGAAACTACGTGAACGGTGTGGATAATGTAAGAATTCGATTTTTTTTATGTTCGTAGTCTGAAATATGTAAGTAAACATAAAATCAATGAAAAATTTCTACAATTTCTCGCTGGTGGTGTATCCTGCCTACTTACTTTTATATATAGAATATGATTGAGCTTGGTTCAGCCATACAAACGTACATTTAATAAAAGCCGAGGAGGATAGTTATGCCTATAAAAACCTTCGAGATAATGAATATTCAACAGATACCAACATGTAGTATTTTTGTCTTGAAGATAGAAGACCAGAAATTGTACTTCCAAACTCAGATTATATTCGCCTACCATAAAGCTTGTAGTACATATTTTGCTTTTTTCCGAGACGACTTG
Organism: Dryococelus australis; assembly: GCA_029891345.1. Classification (NCBI taxonomy): domain Eukaryota; kingdom Metazoa; phylum Arthropoda; class Insecta; order Phasmatodea; family Phasmatidae; genus Dryococelus; species Dryococelus australis. The sequence continues at coordinate 111,998,265 of CM056995.1, forward strand.
CTAAAATAAGGTTTGCTAAATAATTATTTTTAATGAATATATAAAAACAATCAATGCGACCATAGGCACATGAGAATCAGGAAGCAATAAATGTATTTTAATACATAATTTAAACATCATTGCGCATGGTTGCTCTGTAGGTGTTCTGTCCCCATATCTCATGGTAGGGTGGCCTACTTGTAGTCGAGGGGTCGTGGGTTCGCTTACCCGCCCCTCCGCGGCAGAGCTTCAGTTCGCTTGTCGCACTGGGAATCTGTCAGCAAGTCGGTCTAACTTGAACTAGTACAAGTTATTTCATTACAGCTACAACTACAATGGAAAGTGAAATGTATATGAGTGGTTAGCATACGGGTCTCCTAATCAAGAGGTAGTGGGTTGAAATCCTGTGTATACATTGAGAATTTTTATTTTTTTTTAATTTTACCAGCTGTCATGTGAAAGTGTGAAATATAAATAATTTAAAGCGATTTTGCGTTCAACAAAATACATGTCCCGTACCTTTTGTTGTATTTTTTTTAAGACGTCGGCTTTTTTTAAAAGATAAATCTTAATAAAGTAATTCTAATTATTTATAAATTCGTCGACGCCTAGATGTAAGATGGTTTTGACAAGGCCGGTCAGCCGAGTGCCTCGCGAGCATGGCAGCTGGTAGGGACATGCCTCTTAAATCCAGTATGGTGGTCCTTAGATTGTGTTACATAATCGATATATCATGATCGTATGTGCCTCAAAAAGACGAGTCCGGTGATATGTAACACTTAATACTCATACCTTTTAAAATTTTAATAATAAAAATTTATTTATCGTTAAAAAAATTTATAATTCTTTTAGGGGAAATTCTAGACGAAACGATAGAGCATTAAAAAAACATGGTGTACTGGCTACAAAGTTGGCAGAATCCAAGGTGGTGATCGGGGGAACAGATGTTTTAATGTTTGCTAAATAATTTTTATATATTTTTTAGTTTTTTTTTAATTTTCAATTTTTTTTGTATTTTGTTTTGTTTTGTTTTTTTTTTTTTATCTTTTTAATAATTTGGAATTTTTTCTGATTTTCTAAGAAAAAAGGTAAATTATCGTTAAGGAAAAATTCCTGAGTCCACACCAGTCCACTCTACTTCCTGGTTCCAAATTTACCTGAGTGACTGATAAACCTCAGCTGCCCACGCTGAAAATTGACTTTTCTGGGGAGACACTTTTTTTTTTTTTTTTTTTTTTTTTTTTGCAAAATGGGGAAAATGGGGAATTTTTATGGTGAAAGGGAAATTTCGAGGCCTGTTTGGGTTAAAACATCCGATTTTTTTTTTTTTTTTAAATTTAGAAAAACAAGTGATTTTTGGTTAAAATAATCTGTTTCTAAAAGTTATGTGTGGGTAAAACTGGAAAACTCCAAAATGGTGGTCGGCCGGCTGTCATAACTTCGGGGCTCCGGACCTTGGACCCTTGTCATGTACCTACGTTACTCTACTGCTATGTTTAATGAATATAACAAAGACTGTCTTCGGAGAGCGGCGTTAGATTTTGCGATAAGGGAGAAAGTTCCGACAACGATTTACGGCAGCTATGCGGGATAGGTAGGGGCACCTGTTTTTGGCGAAAAGATTTCAAGACAAGTTGTGTTCCAATGCACTTTAGTTCAGAACCGCTTTCGTGATTGGATCATTTGAATTGTTACGCTTCTTCTCTGTCTACCCGGGAATCACGGACATTCAGTGTCGGAGAAACATATTCCTGATTGCCTCACTCATGTAGCAGACTGTCTTCAGACAAAGACAAGCGACCAATAGTCAGACGAAGACTGCAAGTGGACACATATCATCTTTTCGAGAAAAACAGGTGGCCCTAGCAGTTTCCAAAACAAGATTTATTCAAAGTGTTGGTTTTTGCTATAAGAAATCGAATGACGGTCGGAAGTTTGTAATGGAAAAGAATATATATCATTATAATTGTTGGGACAGGAAAGAAAAGTTTGTGCTGCCATTACAAGCTACAACAAAAATATGAATTAATTTTCAAGCCTACACACAAGCGTAAGTAGATGAACACACATATATGTGTATATATGACTTCATTTGATACATGTTATTAAAATGCGAATTAATGTGTAAAACTATTTTCACTACGAACGTAAAATTTAGCACTTTATCTGTCTAGGCAGTTTCCTAATATATAATAAATTTCAAAATAGGCCCTATATCTTGTATCTGGTTTATATATTTCTGTCTCCACTATATAAATATATTCTTCTTTGTGTAAATAATTGGAATTTTTATTAATACATTCGAGATTTCACGCCACGTATTATGACGAGATAGACACTTGATATAGACTATTCATGGTAAAGTGAACAACTTTTTAATCCCTCTCATTTGGAATAATAGTCAATAAATATGGTTTATTGCAGCTTTAGAATAGAATTTTATAATCCGATGCAAATCATACACTATAATTATTACTTACATGGCAATGTTTATTTTTAAAAAAGGCGGAAGAAAAAAACGGCTGATATTAAAAAAGTAGCTAGGGACTCAAAAGTGCTCACTCTGCTGTGAACATCCAATAAATATTACAACAGGGCTTGTTACGGTTCACCGATAAGCTGACACTGATCGGCCCAGGAGTTCTGTGCCTGTTATAAGCGGAGATTTTGTCGCGTAAAACACAAGGCAGGGAAGAAAATCAAGCAAATTTGTCTTCCAATACTCTTGTAAAAATAGGTTTCGCAATTTTTTTGTGTTTCTGTTAACACACACACACACACGCGCGCGGAGAGAACGCTCCGGCTAGCTACAAGTGTCCGTTTTTTTTTTTACAGGGCACTCCATTGCCGTTGCGAGATGGGTTGTCTTGGTAACCATGGTTTGAGTGCCACTGTTGTTATCTTATGGGGAGCAGTTTCTCTGCTTTATCGAGTCGTCAGGAACCGATGCTTCCTTCCCGTTACTGCCTTGCGAACTTCCACAGCTTGCCCTCGCCGTGCAGATAAGGGTGTGTGTCTGTGTGTGTACGCACTCTTCACAGTGTTGACAACATTCTGCGGGGCCGTGAAACTGCTGTTATGGTTACCGGTTATGTCCGCTTTGAAAGATAAACCACTTTGCGCCGTACAACTCTCCCTGTCAGCTATAGGCTGTCCGTGGTAAAACGAGCACCTTTGAAAGTCATGCTTTTGATCTACTGACATGCACGTTGTGTATTCTTCCGCCTTATGTAAATTTAACATTGCCGTGGGCCTCGTCACTTTATTCATGCGTCGGTCAAGCGAAACTGTGAAATTGTTACAAAACTATGTATTTTACAAATCTTTCTCGCTTTTAAACATCGATGCATTAAAAAAAATTGAAAGCGAAAGAAATAATTTAAGTTTCAGAAATGGGTACCTAACACTTTTTATTCAACCTTAAGATACGGAACTACTTCTCATTCATAATTACCAACTTTACTGGGCGCATGTCACTCAGAGCGCCAGTTAATACACGCAGACAGAGGCAGTGAATTTTTTCTAAGGTTGATTTTAAAAGTGCTCACTTAACCGTGAACAGCGTATACTGGCTGACTCTGCTTTATTTCTGTTCTAATAATCATTTCTCATGCAGTCGCAAAGTATGTGTCAGTTATGTATTTCAACGTTTAGAATGCAGTTTATTTTCACACATGTCACACAAATACACAAAACTTACGTTTATTTAAACTATTATATACAGTATTATTCAGCTAAGATGTTCACCCCAAATATCTTCCGAAGCGCTGAAGGTGTCGGAATTTATATTTCTAATTCGTAAATGGCACTACGGGTCTCATAAGCAGTGGCATGTGGTGGATTGTTGCAAGGTAAGCTGGCGCTTGCTCACTGCTGTAGATCCTCAGTGCACGCAGCAGGAGCCAGGAACCACCGTGCAGCCTAGGGAAAACTGAATGTATTCCGTCCACTCACAAGCGAGCAGCAAGGGACCATTACACGAGTCCTGTGGCGTCAGCTGCCGAGCAACATTTTAGTGGGGGGAGTGTAAACTAGCAAGCAACAGGGCACAGCACGGAGCTAACGCCAGTTTACCTTGCAACAGTTCACCACATGCCACTGCTCATCAGGAACCGTCTATGTCTGCTCCGAGATGTAATTATGTAAAGTACTGAAATATCGATATCAACTTATGTTTTTTTTTAATTGGAACACACCCATTTCTCCCGGTAGCAAAGCATGTATTAAGCGGCGAGTTCGGCGACGTGATTATTTTTAAAATACGAAGAGCACTTTTTTTGATGTTAGGTGGTTCTCATAGGTGTATGCATCTGACTGTAGCTGAGGCGGGGGTATTTTGCGTCATCCACTGGAAGATGTTGCATTGGTGTGGACTGTGAAACAGACAAAATTGCTCGGTGAATCGTAACAAAGCTGTGAAGATCAAATTAAACACACGTTTTAAACTATCTACCAAAAAGTAATTGGGCACCTGTCCACAATGTTTGCTCGGTGGTTGTCACCCCGTTAGAATCTCGTAGGGTCACCTCTTGCGGCTATAACAGCAGCCACCATGTCTGGCATGCTCTTTACGAGTGTTTGCAAGACATCCACGGGGATTCGTCGCCATTCCTCTTGCAACCATTCCATGAGTTGAGCAATGGATTCTGACCGTGCCTGACAAGTCCTCACCCGGCGATCCAATTCGTCCCAAAAATGTTCTATAGGGTTGTGGTCGGGGCTCTGGGGGGCCAGTCCAATCGGTGAACATTGTTGTCGGCGTACCACTGCATAGTAGCCCTTGAAACGTGACACCTGCTATTGTCATATTAGAAGTAACACGGGTCCATTCCTGAAAAACGCCACAATGTTGGGAGCATTTCATCATCCAGAATGTTACAATAGGCCTCTGTGTTCATGCTGCCACGGACAAACACCAGCGGTCCTACACCGAAAGCCGTGAAACACAAGTCAACTGACGTACTAAATTACCTACCTTCACGGGTGCCCATTTACTTTTTGGTAGATAGTTGCATGTAACATCAACAACAACATCAAAAAATATTTCGCCTGCGTTCGACATCTATGTTCCTGTATCACTAGCGCGTGCGTCACCTGTGTATAGGCTGTTCACGGTAAAATGAGCACTTCTGAAAACCCTACTTAAGATTTACTTGTATAAACGTTGTTTTTTTTTCCGCCTTAAGTAAAGTTAACATTGCCATAGGCCTTATCACTTTATTCATGCGTCAGTCAAATGAAACCGTAAAATTATTATGGAAGTAAATACTTTACAAATCTCCACATTTTTACACTTAAATGCATTAAAAAAAAACAAGAAAGAGAAAGAAATAATTTTAAGTTATCACAAATGGTTACCTAACACTTTTTATTCGACGTTTTTATATGGAACTACTTTTCATCTATGACTACAAACTTTACTGCGCGAATGTCACTCAGTGCGCCCATTAAAATATATGCATGCAGGGGCACTGACTTTTTCTAAGGTTCATTTCTAAAGTGCTCACTTTATTGTGAACAGCCCTTAGGAATATTCACTTGGATGGCGAATGAATAAAGTGTCCAGTCACATGGCAATGACAATTTTACATATTGCGGAAGGATAAAAATTAATCATGTAAGTGGATTCCTAACTAGGACTTTTAAAATTTCTTATTTTACTGTGAATGGCCTATTGTATTTTTTAAGCTGCAGCAGTCTGAAAAAAAAATTGTTCTTAACAATGTCAGAAGGCTCCAAAATAATATTTATAGCAACTTAATTCTTAATCTACCATTGTGTTCATGTGTGGGGTATTTTTTTCTTTATGTAGAAAAACATATTCGGGACGCTTATAATAGTTTTGTGAAAAAAACACGTTTTTCAAACATGCACTCTAAAAAAAATATTTTGTTCTTTTACAAGAAAAATCCTCGGAAACTAAGTTGCGAAGAAAATCCTGTGTAAAGCTACAAAGTATTTTCTTGTAAAATCTGCGAGACATTAATTTGCTATACTACAAATGATAATCTCGTATTACAATTGACATTATTGAGAAAAGGAACATAAAATTATTATTTTTTCTTCTAGGAAACAAATGAGATAAATTAAGAGAAAAAAAACATTTCAGAATATAATTTACAAAGAAATCATTGTATTTAACAACGATGAATCTACACGAAGCTTTATTCGCCACTGTAACAAGAGAATTATAGTTTCTGCGGCAGTTAAGGTTATCCACGCGACTATGACCTTTTATTTCAAACATTAAATAAAAGCGCCAGGCGTCTGTAACATTCGGCAACACTAAAAATACACTATATTTAATAGAAACTGAATTTTTCACTTTGTCTTTCTAAAAATATATAAATTATGCCATTGTTTTCATGTAAGAGTTGTAAGTGAATGATTAGAGTCGTGGATTGGTAATTTTTTGACTCGGGTTCAAACCTCACTTAAGTAAAAACCATATTTTAACTTTTTTAATATATATATTTACTGTAAAGATATACTTTAAGTTCGTTAGTCAAGATGGTCTTGTGGTTAAAGGTGGCGTCAATTTGCAGAAGCTCGTGGACACGGGTCAGTACGTATAGCAGAGACATTTCTTGAGGTATATTGCAAACGCGGTCCTTGTAGTTTTACAAGAGAAATATTTTTAGTGTTACAAACATTACAAAGAATTTCTGATCTAAAAATTATAATTTTTTTTACGGTGTGCTTGGACGCAGTTGATGCGTCGGGCAGGTGACCATTAGATCAGTCAAACACGAATAAAATGTTAATAGTATAAGTACGGGAGTAAAAAAAAAAAAAAAATCTCTCTGTGTGTAGCGAACGTACGGCCGTGAAGGAGAGTCGCAGAAGGTAAAGTGTGCGGACAGCTCAGGGATCTACCCAACTCAGTTGTATGCCGAGCACGTACGAGGTTAAGTATATCAACTCCCTACACCGTTATGCAAAGTACCGTTACAAGCAGCACTGTAAGTCGCTTGCCAGTTGGAGTGGCGATAAAAGGCCACGTGGCCAGAATAAATGCCAGCTAAATAATTTATTTCCCGGAATCCTTCCTGTTAATCCATTCGCAGTATATTCGCACATTTTCAGTCGAACCTTTGGAAAATATTTCATGCATGGCATGTTTTGTTGTATTTGAAATAAATTATTTTTTACGAGTGTTTTATATATAAAAGTAGTTATTTTTGTTAAATTGAACTGTTGCTTATGAATCAACTATACATTATAATATTTAATTCATAATTAACACGTATAAATAAGAAAGAAAATAAGTGTGTTGATAATGCCTCGAAAGAAATACTTCTTAAGAGTGGGATAGACCTCCACGTCCAAGGTCAAGAAGCGAGAGTGCGATAGGGCGCAAGGCGTGCAGAGTTTCCGACGTGAGGCTGTACTGTGCAAATTAGATCTGAAACATAGGGGTTTCATTACACACGCGATGAAAGACCACAGATTAAACTGCGTTCGTATGTTTGAACTTTTTCTCTTGCCGCTTAAAGAAACTGCATAGGCGAGTTTTAAAAATGCCATTTTTTTACCAATTCACGAATTTTCTTTTCCTCCAAAAATAAAAAAGTAAGAGGCATAGATATTTTTTTAAAATAAATAAATATATATATATATATATATATTGACCAAAAGTTGTATTTGCACAACATTTATTTACCGAGATACATGTATTCGCGTAAACAACTATTTCACAAAAAAACGCAGGGGTCCATTCCACTCTTAAGCAAAATATTATTAAACTCAGTACTCAGAAATGCAGTGCGCTGTCCATTTGGTGTGATCTGTTAGACTTTCACAGTGTACGCACGATAGTTTACCAATTAAATACTCATTTCTAGGGCCCTGTGCGTCCATGAAGAATCTGAGAAATTTTTTTTTGGTTCCTTTCACATTTTAATAGGCCAATATTCTATTGAAAGACAATATTTATTTGGGCGTTACATTTTTTATGTCAACAAACAATGCCCCGCCCATACGCTGTAGTATAGTAAGGGGCAGTGATTTTTATCACGGAAATGTTTCGAGTTAAGATACAGTTCAAAGCTCGCTGGGGTCATCCAACTTTTGTAATTGGCTGAAGTATTTTCTGCTCCGTATTAACTGTTCGCGCGCGAATCACGAAGGTATATTCTCAGAGTTACGGAATACTGGTGTGGCTTAGTCAAATGCGGAAACAACACCAGCAGACAATGGAGGTATTACAACATCGGAGGTGTGTGTGTGTGTATATATATATATATAATTATAATAGTCCGCGAATGCAATTCTCTTATTAACAACACATTTTTTCACACATTTAGATTTTTTGTTTTCTTTATCGTCAACTCTATATGCATACATTTTTGCTCGTAAATCAACAAATTCTTTCATTATTTTCCCTTTACATTCGCCTTCATTTTTTCTAAAACGTTTTTATTTATTTGTGGCATGTTATAGATATTGTAGTTTTGATAATCACTTGTATCAAATTTTTCTATCATCGACTTCATATTTTCGTAAAAATCTTCTGTTTTTATTATACAAATGTATGAATCTGTATCTTGATAGCATAATTCAATTTTATCACCATATTTTGGTTTTATTATGTTATAATGGAAATCATAAATAAATCCTCTCGATATGTCTAAAATTAGCATACTCACATAAATTGGTTTATTAAATTTTACATTTGTTGTATTCATAGGTATAGCTGCAAGATTTTCATTAAATAAAGTACTTCTTTTGAAATTTGGTTTTGCTATTAATTTTTCACATTTTCTGCATCTGATACTAGTTTTATATCAACTGTGTCTCTAATATTTTCCATAGTTTTACTAAACACTGGATTATTCATGAGCTTATAAAAATCTTTTTCAAATTCATTTTTAGCATTAGTTCTCATTGTTGTGTTTAAATGTATATTATTTTTTTTAACCAATCGGACTGGTCAAACGTTAATATTCTATCTATTTTTGTAAGTTTTTAACCATTATTTAGGCACTGTTTTAAATTTCGATAGTGTATTACATACTTTTCTTTTTGCTGTAAAGTTGTTAATGATTTAGATTAATTTGTTTTTCGAACTATCTTATTTTCAGGACAAAAAGGAAGATCTTTATGAAAATGATGTAATTCTTATGGGCATTATAAATAAACTTCTAATATAACACCATATTATATACAACCTTTCAAATTTAATAATTTTTTACTCCAGTACTCTAAATAATTTAATGTATAATAAACCCATTCAAAACCTTCATATGGCAAATATTGTGACATTGCCAAACCATATAAATGATTAACATCGAGATATGATAAATAATTTTATTCTGGATTTGGATTAAAATCTTCCAAATATTTTTTATTTTCTTTAACATATTGCTTAAAACATTGTAATATTCCACCTCGAATTCATTTTTCAATCATTGAAATAATATCATAATTATATAATAAATCTAGTGGTTGTTTAGTCATTTTTAGCATTGCTTCCCACGATAAACCTGGTGCTGTAAAATACCATGCAGAGTCTAAATCATATGAATTAATACACGTGTTTCTAAAATGTTCGAATATATCTTCTAACAATAATACATCACTATTTAAATATAAATAATGGTATTCACCAAGATTTTTAATATTAAATTGGTTCCGTATATTTTTTGTATGTTCGTATTCATCATCAGATATACTATTTTCGTTTAATTTATTGGAAACATCACATTTTGGTAGAAGTCCAGTTTCATCAAATTTCTTCCAACTATCCATATAATCATATGGGTAAACACCTCTTTAAATACCTAAATACCATTTTAAATACCTAAATCAACTTGATCATCTGGAAAATATTTTTGTGTGTGTTTCATTTGATCTTTACTTAAATTAGATGATAATTTATCTAAACTACTAGCCATAGATTTTAATGTGTCTATAAATTTAATTTTGAAATTTTTCTATGTTTTCCCAAAAGTGATAAACTTTTCTTCGTTATTTGCAATTAAATCTATATTTTAATAATCATATCCTAACTCTTTAATAAATAAGTGAGCATCATACCATGCTAAATTATGGAAATAAATTGGTACAAAATTTGGTAATTTTAGTTGTCGATTACAATTATTACATACTGTACCAATAAACTTTCAAGTTATATGATCGCGGTGACGTACTTTTTTATTTTCCTGCGTATATTCACATTCGCATACGGTACATCTTTTTGATTTACTATATAATATTTTTTCTTCTTTTGTTAGTGGGTGCATTGGTTCAATTTGTGGATATATTTCCCCAATTTCTTCTACTTCTCTTTTTATTGATTGTATAATTACTTCACTCTCATATTGCTCAACTCAATTGCTAGATTGTTCGTCATCATAATTCATTATTTTCAAGGGAAAATATACATATAAAACAAATAAGAAATCGTTTTAACTATTTAACTACTTGTTTTGACAACATTTCTCATTACAACAGTTTTTGCATATTGTTGTATGTTTATCCTTAGTAGTTTTATGAAGGGAAAATGAATCTACAAGTTTATCCTCATTACACACTGTGCAGGTCTTTGTTGGATAATTACCATGTTGAATTTCATTTAGAATATGTATTGCTGTATTTGTGTGATTTTAAATTTTTATGCTCTTTGAGATATGCACTAAAAACACATTTTCCACATTCGCATAGAATTTTATCTTTTTTAAAACTCATAACGACTTATGGAGTAATCACTAAAACATTTTTTGCATGTTATTGTAACTTTGTCTATAGTCACTTTATGTGGATAAAATGAAGAAATAGATTTATTTTCTTTGCATACTACGCATGTCTTAGTTGAATAATCGCCACGTCAAATTTCATTTGTGTTTTTTAATTGTGCTTTTTAATTGTGCGTTTTTATGCTTTTTGAGGTATACATTACACACATATTTTCCACATTCGCATAGGACTTCTCTTTTTTTAACTCATGAATGTTTCTGTCATATTCAGAGGAACATTTTTTACAATTGTTTACATGCTTATATTTTTTGTGTTTATGTGAGTGAAAACATTCAATGTTCAATACTTCGCCACATTTTTTACATTGCTTACATATGTTATTATTTTCCAATTTGTCCATTTATAAGGGGAAAAAATGTGTTATGATAATGAAAAATAATAGTTTTGGTCTTAACTGTGCATAGCTTGATTTTGGCTTGACAGTATGTGATTTTAGCTTAAATTAGCAAGGTAAAGTTATGCACGGCCATTTTGCGAAAACGTGGTAAAGTTCCACGATTTTGACTTAAATTTGCTTGTAAATTGACATTTCTAGAAAATGTGAAAATTTGCTTGTTTTTTTTTTTTGGGTAAAATTACTTGATTTTGGGGGGTAATCGCTGGTTTTTTAGCATGTGTAAGTTCTGAAATTTCAAATCATGATTTTGGAGTGAAATTACTTGATTTTTTAATGGAAATGTGGGGTGGTCCAGGATCCCCATTATACATCTACTATAATTAATTTATTATTTTAAAAACACAGATGTTTATTACAATGTTGACAATTAAGAATTTTGATTCATTTATATGTGGTCATCTATGTTTAATTGTTTTATTTTTTTCGAAAGAAGTTTAATGATAAAATTTCTGTGTTATTAAATTACAGATATATTTGGGAAACCATTAATCAAATTTTTAAATAAAATTCTTGACACTAGAGCTAATGCTTTGAAATCATATGTAGATTCACAATGCAACTACAGTGTTTCTTCTTTACGAAGTGAACTAGCCAACTGTTCTGATTAAACAAAATCGTATGTTTCTTTTCTAGGACTTAGAATTGATAATATAGGTGAACCTGTAGATAAAAAATACGCGGCCAATAAAATATATTTTGAAATATATATACCAGATTGTTCATTTCAAAAAGGATGTAGATTCAAAATATAAAACTATTGTTTCTGATTATGCTCTAAAAGAATATGTAAATATGCAATTCAATTATAATACTGCTGATTGTATAAAACAAATAAATAATGCGGAAAGGACTTTAAAAAATGATGTAGATTCTAATTATAAAATTATTGTTTCTGACTATGTATTAAAAAACGATGTCGAATCAACATACAGCACTAGTGTTTCTGATTTAAAAACATATGTAGAGTCAAAATACAATACCATTGTTTCTGCTTTACGAGATCAACTTAGTAAAGTTCTTGTTTATACAACATGCTATGTTTCTATTCAAAATCGTAGAATTAATGATATGGCTGATAAATTGCAAAATTTAAACCAATCAGTTCTGAATTACTGTGATACACTTGTTAACACAAAAGCTGAAAAAAACTAAAGAAGCGGTTGATAAAGAGTAAGATGTTAAATTACAAAATTTAAGCCAAGAAGTTGTGAGTTTTTGTGATACACTTAACTCGAAAGCGGAAGAAAAATCTCATATTTTATTTACGTGGAAAGTGGAATAAAAATAATAATGTTTTTCGTACAGACAATCACGTAAATTTTTTTTTTTTTTTTAATGGATTGTACTGTTTATAAAATAAATTCTGATGATTTATCTGATGATACTCTAACTGTTATTAAGGCAACTACAAAAATACATTATAGTAAGCCAGTTGATGTTAACAGAGGTAATTTTTTAACTTTTAAATTTAAAAAAAAATCAAATTTTGTTGATGGAATGTTGACTACAATAGGAATATTCGTAAAATATAAAGATTAACTATATATATTTCACTATTAAATGGAGAATACTTGGTGTTTGAAATGCAAGAAAGTCACTAAAAATAACAATATAAAAAATTGGAAATACCAAAAATGGGCTATTAATTCAAAAAAGTATATGCTCGATATGTAATTCTAATAAATCAACATAAAAAACTGCCCGGAGTAGGAGAAGGAATAATCAATGAATTATATAAACCAGCACGAAAAAATATTCCAAGAAGAAAAGTAATTTCGTACGGAATTGATGATTTATGGTAAATCGATCTTGTTGAAATGTATACCGGTAATTTGAAAGGCATATCACATATAAATAATGGTTACAAATATATTGTGACAATTATTGATGTTTTTTTCAAAATATGCATTTGAAAATACCAATTAAAGATAAAACAGCAAAAAAGAAGCAACTTCTGTAGAATCTATACTAGTTAAAAGAAAACCAAATAATTTACAAAGCGACAATGGCTTAGAATTGTATAATAAAATATTTAGTAAACAAAAATATCACATCAATCACTATTCTACATTTGGTGAATTAAAAGCCAGTTGTGTGGAAAGATTTAATCGAACAGTGAAGAATAAAATGTGGAAGGAACTTGCTTTGAATGGCAACTACAAGTGGGTAAATATATTAGATGATTTAATTAACGATTATAACAACACAAAGCATAGTATCATTGGAAAGAAACCGATTGAAGTTAATAAAAAATGAAAAAATATTAAGGCAACAAGATTTTGAAGACATATTTAGTAAACCGAAATACAAAGTTGGAGATACATTCCGCGTGAGCAAGAGTGAACGATAATTGGACAACAGAATTATTTAACACTTTTGAAGTTTTAAATTTTGATGTGCCAACTTACAAACTGAAATATGGAAATGGTGAAGAAATAAAGGGTAGTTTTTACGAATACGAAATAATGAAAAGAAACTTTCCTGATGAATGTTTGGTCGACAAATGTCTTAAAATCAAAAGGCGATAAATTTAATCTAAGGTGGTTGGGGTTTGATACCTCTCATAATTCTTGGATTAATAAAAGAGATGTTCCGTAAAGGTTATCTGGTGGACACCAATTAATATTTTATTTAAATGCACAACAATACGATTAACCACATAGGCTATATCAAAATCCATTTCATCAGGATTAATACTTATAAATTCGCAATTTAATTGCGTCTCTATATACATTCGTCTTTCTATTTCGTAACTAAGATTTCTATCTTTATGGTTAAATTCGTCACACTCCATAGCTAATTTTATATCTCGAAAATATCAATCTATTCTATAATTGTCTGTAGTATATTTTTGTTTATGATTTAAATGTTTAAAACATTAAATACTGTGGAAGATATAGCTTTTTTTTTTTTTTTTTTTTTTTTTTTTTTTTTTTTTTTTTTTTTTTCTTTCAAAAACATTTATGTTATAATTAAGCCACTTAGAAATTTGTTTTACGAATGATTTATTGGCTATTCTAGATTTTGTCAACAGTTGTATTAACCCTTTTTATTGATGCAAATTGTAGCACCATTATTATATTTCTTAATGGTTTGAAGAAATGTTTTATCTTCATTGGCAGTATCATCATTTTTCTTTATGTTTTCATAAGCATTTTATGGCATGCGCATACATGGTCTATAATGGCTTTTGTTGTGTTTCTATATTGTAAAATTTCAGCACCATCTTTTCCTCTAAACCAAGGCTCATTGTTAACATCTAGCCCAACGGTTATCTTTTTATTGTTGGAAATTAAATTATTTAAATAAAATAATGAAGTATTTACATTGTTATTATCTAGTTGTAGGTTCTCTATTCGAATGTCTAGTGATTCGGCCATCTTGTAAGTAGGATATATATAAAATAAAATCATTTAATAAAATATAGACCAAAACGTTTGATAAACATAGCATTGCTTCTTACTCAATTTGGCAAAGATTATTTATATCCTTAATCAATTATTGCTGGGTATAATTAATTAAATTATATAAAAATAGTTACGATAACACTCAATGTGAGCATTCAACGTTTCTGTAATTCTTTGACACAAATTTATAGAATTTGGAATATAATCTAATATCAATAATTCTTCACAATTTGGATGTCTATCTTCAATTCTATACAATTGTCATTGAACATATTTTCATTGAGTTTTATCACATAGTAATCATATTCAAATTAATTATCAAATAATTTAAAAAAAACAAAAGTCGGATTAAAATTTTGGTCTTGTGTTTGTTGTACAACATGAGGGGTAATTTTTCTAACTACCTCATTTCTGTGAGCTATTCCATCTAATGCTATATGAACTGACTCTCTTAAATTTTTTATACGTTCATCATTAATTTTATTTATATCTCTTAAATGATCAAGTTGGTCATCTTTAATTTTGTTCATTTTTTAATATGCTCTATTTGACTTTTATATAATTGCAATACATTTTTGAATCTTATATTCGACATATTTTGTAATAGATGGTAAAACTTCTTCATATAACCAGTCTTGAAAATTTGCCGCTATTTCCATTTTAGATGTTGCTAGAAGTTTAAAAAGGCCAGGTTCATTAACATATTTAGTATTATTTTTTATATTCTCAACTAGCGTCTTTTCGGCGCTAGTCAAATCGTCATAATTTTTAAAATATTTCTTACGTATATGATCTTTAACAGCATCTCTAGGTCGTTTATGGCCACGTTATCAAGCAATCTGATTAGCATAAAAGCAAGGATTATTATTCTCATCAATAATTACAGAAACTCGTTTACCATTGTAGATAAGTTTGTTGTTATTTTTGTCTAGAATTGAGTCAATTTTATGTGCGAAACTATGCGCAAATGAAATTGGTGAGTTGTAATAGGTCTTTTAAATTATTTTTTTTTGATACAGAAAATGAAAAATTTAAGAATATCATTTTACGAAATATAGACCAAATTCAATTATAAATACGTCCAATTTTTCTCTTTATGAGGGGTTCTTTAAAGCCTTATTTGCAACCTAAATCATCATATTTTGTATGGAATTCCGAGAATATTCATACTTTTCTTGTGATATTATTTTGAGTTATTGATTTGGCTTGCAAATTTTGAGTAAATTTAGCCTTTTTTGAACTTAACTTGGCCTCATTCACTCCAGGGAAGGACACTGATCAAAGAGTGAACGAAGCATGTTTTTAAAAGAAGTGCGCTTGATTGAGAATACAGGTTTTAGTCAAATTAATTTGATTTTGGGAGTCAAATTGAAGAGATTAATCATGTCTTCAGAAGAAATTGAAAAAAAATTGCTTGAAAGTAAGAAATTTGCTTTTATTTTAGTCAAATTATTGGGTTGCGCTATTATCTGCAATAGACATCTACTAATGACTATCGGATTTTATTTAAGAGTGCGGTGCGGTGCCTGCCAAATGAAAGTATTGGGTTTTGCATGTTGAGGTTCCCGCCTCCCTAGTGCTGTTTCCCATATTTGAGGCCGAGAAAAGAGAGAACGATAAGGGCTACACTGCCAGGTGCATCAAGTGTGCCATCGCCACCAAGCGCAAGGCTCTCAACTGGCGTGCAGTTTTCTCGTCTTATTGTGTGTATCTACGTTTCTTTCAAATAAATTAGTGCAAAGTCTGTAGGAAGGTTCGATGCAGTGTTCGAGTACGGTTGTATGTATCTGAAGCGTATATTTTAAAATACAGCGCTCTGGAAAACAGTTTTTAGCCATTTTGGAGTACTCTGAAATGGTGTTTGTAATGAGTGTGAGGTCTGGAAAGCACTCAACTGTCCTCGCCTGAAGTGTGTGTTATATTCGTGGATCACTACATTGGACGCTCGTTTAATAGTTTCGTAGAGAAACGAGTATTTTAAACACTCTGCAACACATTTCAAGCTCCATGTATGCGGCAGACTTAAATGAATTTATAGGCTATTCACGGTAAACTGAGCACGTCTGAAAACCCTGCTTAAACTCTACTTGTATGCACGTCGTGTATTCTTCCGCATTACGTAAAATTAACTTTGCCACGGGCTTCATCACTTTATTCATACATCGGACAGGTGAAACTGAGGAATTACTATAAAAGTAAATTTGTTACAAATATGGTCATTTTTACGTTTCTATGCATAAAAAAAACAGAAAGCGAAAAAAAAAAAAAATCAATTGATCACAAATGGCCACATCTATGACTTTTCTTTCCCAGTTAAGATATGGAACTACTTTCCAACCATCATTACCAACTTTACTGGACGCATTTAACTCAGCACGCCCGTTAAAATACATGCAGGTAGGAGCAGCGACTTTTTTTTTAAGGTGATTTCAATAGTGTTAATTTTATCGTAAACAACCTTAAGACGTGTCTAGGCTCACGTTTCATGGTATTACTTTCAAGCCAAAATCACTTGGTGTCCTTTTTCCTATAGTCTTCACGGTTGCTTACAACTTTTCTGAAGCCATCTTAAGTTCTACTTCCAAGATATTCCATCGACTTTTGCAAACAAATATTAACTTAATCTATAAAATTAAAGCAAAGGGACAATGTGCCACATTCGTGCACTACGAGTGTAATAATATTTTGCGTAAGAACTATTTATTATTACGAACTACCATCACACCTGTTTTCTCATTGTTTTATTACTATTAATTTTCAATTAAGTATTATTATTCGTAGATAAATGTAAGTAAATGTTCAAGTTAACCAAAAATTGCTGTTTTTTTTTTTTTTCATGTTCACAGAAGTATTAAACACTTGTGATACATGACGTGTATAGGAAACCACCAAACACTTCATACTTGGGATGATTTTCCAAAATTTCTATTAAATAATTGTGAATAAACCGCGAATAGCAATATAGCAAGTAAAAGCAAATTAATAAGAGTTTGTGGTTTTGTGTGTTAGTTGAATTTATAAATGTTATTTTACCCCCAATTTTCAGGACATTAAACATTTTTCATAAACCATATTGTAGGAATATGTCCCGGGCAAGGATAGAAAGAGTGTGTTTTGTTCGGAAGGAATGTGAAATGTGTCCGACACACGACTAAAATCACTTAATATGTAAATTCCTGCCCGCATTAGACAGTCGCGTTAACTGGTGTAAATTAATTCGAATATATTGTTACGCGTCGCTGGTCGACGCCGAGCGAGCGAAGAGGAGGGCAGAGAGTTGTTATGTGATAGCGGCGGCCGTGTATCAGTTACAGACAGCGAGCCGACACTTTAATCTCTTTTCCACACATGCTGCTTGCCCTGGCAGTATTGATTTCTGCGTTTATCTGAGGAATGCTCTGGATTACTAACCTCATTTTCTCAGCGCCACTAGGGGTGCGTTGAACCTACCAGATGGTTACGGGAAATTTATAAATATTGCGGCAGGCCTCCATGCCGAGAGATGAGTTGGAGCTGATGAGCGAATGAGTGGCTGAGCTCCGAGCGATAGAAGAACGAGCGACCAGAGGAAGGGAAGTCTGTGACTGCGAGTATCAAGCAGTGAAGGACGCAGCGGGCAGGATGGACTATTGTTCTATATGCGTCCGTGTAATACATTATATATATACATATAGATGATGGTTTATCGTGGGAAAAGTTGACTGTTTGTTAGGATTCTACGTACTGTACACAAGTTCGAAAGTTTTATTTACTTATTGGCTGTCGTGCATGTATGAAGCTACCACCCCATTTCACTGGGCCAATTAGCAATCAAGGCAAAATGTTCGTGATTGGTTTGCAAACAACTTAGCCTAGTCAAAACTTTGTTCATCCAATCATAAAAGAAGAACTTACTAGAGTGTTATCGAAGATATGTTGGCTCAAAAAATTTTCGCGATTTTCCATCATCTGTAATTTTGCTACTATGGCAACAGTTAGGCTGGACACGTTATATTAATGAGTTTGAATTAATTTACTTTAACCAACAAAGACTATTAAGAAGAACGTCAATTAGAGTTGAAATAGACATTAAATATTACGCTCACTGTTAACTATCAAGAGTAAAAGTGGAGACAGATAATTTAATGCTGTAAATAAAAGTGGAGTGAATAAATTGGAAATCGAATTTAGTTTCTTTTACTTTCATTTTTATTAAGACCTCCGTCCCTCACGAAATCAGATACGCCCCTCAGGCGTCCGCATGTAACGATATTAACTATATCTTAAATTTTATTACGTTCAAGAGCGTCATTCCATTAAGAAACCTAACACGCCTTAACTTTTAAAACTTCAACTGAATTAAGAATTACTAAATACAAATTGTCTTTAAACAGTTTTGTATTAGCTAGAATTTTTTGTTTCTTGCTTTACAGTAAGGTGATTCCCTTTCGTGATCTGTGTAGATTTGCATGTCAGCCAGCAGTTAGCCTGCAAGGGGTTGGGGAGGGGAAGAAGCGGTTCGTTCTCCGGTTTTATTTCCGTGTTCTACTTCTTATTTCGTCTAAATTTGCACCTGGAGGTAACGACTGTGCTTCATTAAATAAATCGTGCTCATACGATAAGAAGAGCAGACCGGAAATGTAAAAAATTCTAAACAACTTTTGTGTCATCGTAGTATCACACTATAAAATACAGTGGTCAAAAATAGGTGTATTGTTACATCGGGGTTGCATATGTATGCGAAAATTGATAGTAAAATATTTGTCTAATTTTTGATTACGACCAACCCTCTGGTCTCGGCGGTCTTATGAATCAAGCGTACGTTAGCGTGTGGGGCTGCTACACTAGTACTGTGATTAACATAATAAATTGTGGATTGTAAAGTTCAGCATGTGATACATAATGATCTAACACTAAAGGCTGTTCACGATAAAGTGAGCACTTTAAAAATGAACATTAAAAATATATTAACTGCCCCTACATACACATATTTTAATGGGCGCACTAAGTGACATTTACCTATTAAAGTTGGTAACGATCGAAGGGGAAGTAGTTCCATATATTAACGTCAAATAAAAAGTATTAGGTAACCATTTGTGATAACTTAAAGTTATTTCGCTTACCGTTTTTTCTTTAATTCATCGAAGTGTAAAAATGAACCGACTTTTATAGTATTTAGTTTCTCAATAATTTCACCGTTTCATTTAACCAGCGCACGAATACAGTGATGAGGCCTATGGCAGTGTTAATTTTACATAAGGCGGAGAGATACATAAAGTGTATAAAAGTAGAACTCAAGCAGGGCTCTCAAAAATGCTCATTTTACCGTAAACGGCCTACTCATATTAATACGCACCACTCTACACTACAGGCATAGGCGTCTTTAACTCGTAGAGGGACGGTATTCACATAAGATATTCAAGTGGAGAGATATGGACTACTCTTAACATCGAGATTTTGACAGCCGATGAGGGGTAGGTGATGTGTGGAGCAGCGCCGGAATTCAAGGACGGAAGAAACGGGAGATCACCGAGAAAAAACCCGCCGACCAGCGGCATCATCACGACATGATCCGCACATCCGAAAATCCATAAGCAACCCCGCCCTGAATCGAACGCAGTTCTCCTAGGTGGGAGGCGAGTAGTCTGACCACTGGAACACCACGGCCCCACATCAGATGTTCACAAAGTATTCACTATCCAAATGTGGCCGCACGCCGCTGATATTACCTTGCACATTATCCAGCATCTCATCATCAACAGCAGAAATTACGCCATTAAATTTTTCCCCGTATGTTTACAATGTCGCATGCTAGATTGATGGAGCTACTACGACCAAATGGTTGGCCATAATACAAAATTACAGGCGTATTTTATTCACATTTCTCACTTCTCTACATAAAACTGGTGTTACAATACATTGATTTTTACACGTTGTATAAAACTTCTCTTATTTAAAATAAAATGTTCAGTAACCTTTCTATTCTGTGAGCAATATAAACAAAGATTATTTATGGGGATAATCCTCTGGTTTCCTCTTGTCTGCTAGCGTTACTATACAGTTTCCAGAATTTTAATAAAAGCTTATTTTCTTGACTCACTTATCCGTTCCCTCCCTAAATAGTTGTTGACGTACTTTTTCCCCACCAGAGATTAACGTTACACAGTGAATATAAATGTGTGCTTGCTAAAAATATATACTAAATCCCACTAGATGAGAAAGTGTGCATGTTTGTTTTAAATCCCTTTTTACCTACTGGATCGGTAAACAGTAACAAAAAAACACCAAGAGATAAACTATGGTATATGGGAGGGGAAAATGCGCCACTGTGCACCAAGACTCAAGGATATGGAAAAATATGGAGATTAAAAATACGTTTCGCCGGAGGGACCGCGATTTGTGAATATACGCCACCTGAGCGCTATAAATGGCCCCATAGCGGCTACGCATTTCCATATAAATGCAGTCTCGTTTATTACAGTTAGTGTCATCTATTGGAACCACGATACTTCCAACCGCTCCAGGGCGGAATGCTGTGTTATTTTTCCCGAACTTTAGTCATGCAGGATCAGCTCGATTTACCTGAAAAGGCGATTTTTGGGGGGGGGGGGTCCCAGCAGTGGGGAGCGCGAGAAAACTATAGGCCGTTCGCGGTAAAGTGAGCACTTTTAAAGGCCCTTCAAAATTTTTTTCCTTTCATCCATTTTCTATATGTCTGCTGCTTTTTAACATAACCATTGCAATGTGTCCAATAAACACAGAGTATAAATTTCACCACTCTCGAAATTTAACGGCTGATGCTGCAGTAATGTATATTTATTAATGGTTAATTATTTTTGGGAGGGCCTTAAAAAGTGCTCGCTTTACCGTGAATGGCCCATATCAATCAGTGAAAATTTTTCACTGAAAGTCACTTGTCAAAATACTGCTGACCGGCCAATCAAGCAAATTAACTCGGAGAAAGTGATTTACAGCAGTGACATTCTTGATATTCAGCGGGAATTCACAAACAAATAAGTGAAATCCAACCACTATATTAATTGGTTATCTGGCACTGGTTATCAGTTGATCAATTCTCACTGTTTTCATTGAATTGGCACAGTTCGCACTGACTCAAGTTTAGATTGTACAGTAATTGTTGACTTTAATTTCTGTCATAAAATAATATACATTGAAATATTTTTTTTTTTCTTTAGTTAGAATGGACATAAATTTTATAATGAAAACCATATGACAATTAAGGAGGGAAAGTTCGTTACATTTCATACAAATCACAATAGGCTGTAATTCTTAACTCCGCAGACATTATTCATAACTTCTTTTTTCTTCTCACATAAATTCAATAACTTAATTAATTTTATATTCTTCATCACAATTATACAAATATTACACCATTTCAATTATAAATGATGACTATTCAGACATCTTGCAGCACTTAGTTAAATTATTCATATATATATATATAATTAATAATATCATTACACTAGACGTAGAATAACTCCGAGCTTGAGCTACTTCACACATATGGTGGGGAGGGGAGGGCAGTACACGTGCGGAGTGGCGAGAGAAATAGGAGGAGAGAAACACTATTAAAACAAAGCCTTCGCAGCAGGTAGAGAAAAGTAGAAAATATTGACTACTTACCACTGAGGTATGAAGTACTACGGTAGTTCTTCAACGCCACTCACTGCTCCAGCCGACGAGTCTGACGTGTAAACATCACTGCTGTCACTACTATCACTGCCTCCACCGCCTAAATTTATAATCACTTTATCAATTTCAATGTGAAATCGCACATCCTTGTCATAATAGTCTTTCTCGAGTGTCTGGACGTGATTGCAAAATGGTATCCAGTCTTCTGGCCCCATTCGGTTAAAAATGTCCTCGCAGAGTTTATTCACATTTGTCAAATTGCAAGTAACCTTTTTTGAAGCGACTTTTCCGTTAAATTTAGCCCAGATGCTTTGTATTGGACTCAAATCCGGATGATAGGGTGACAGACGAAGTGCTGTGTCGTCCTGATTTCCCAACAGTTTGTCTACCGAGTACTACACTTACTGAGGTTTGTGTTGCTTTATGTGGTCATACAAAGTTGGTTTTAGCATGTCGCTAGTAAACGATATATTCTCCTTACCTAACCACTGCTGCATTTACATCTCAGTTGAGCTGGAAGTCGTGTTTCGATTACCTTTAAATTGTGATAGGGAGCATTATATATCAGAACAATACTGTCAGGTGGAAGATTTGGTATTAAATGTTCTTTAATCCATTTTTCATAATTTTCTTTTTTCATATTTTTGTGCTAATCCCCTGTTGCCTGATGAGACTTCCATATTGCAAGAGCGTTACGGACAACATCTTTTTGCGCCCCCTGCATGAATCATTATTAACCGCTTACGTTTTGCCACAGGTGATAGCTGACCATCGGAAGACATGTCCCTCCACATTTTATTTTTCACATGCGGTGACAAAATGTACGACTCATCCATGTAAATAATTGTGCGTTTCTCATTTCCATATCGCCGCATACTCTTGGCGAATATCTGATTTTTTTTTTTTTTAATTAAAACCAGGCGCTGAGATTTTGGTTTTTGCCACCTAAATCCTAGCTTCTTCAAAGTCGTTCTTAAAGTTGAATTACTTCCTTGGTAATTTATATCATCCTTTAGCTTACCTAAGTCTTAGAGTTTCGACAGTCGGCACATGTTTTTCATTTAGGTAGAAATTGTAAACAGTACGTCGTACTACAGCTTCGTCAAAGGTACCAAGGTCGTATTTAGAGGTTTTCTTCCGTTTCTTGTTAGGTGTTGCCCGCTTCTTTGTGATTAGCTTCCCTCTTAATTGTCTGCACTGTGGTACGAGACACCCGCGGCGCCTTAGATGATCTCAGCTGTGCTCTCTCAAGTGGAATTGATGGTTCCCTCTCTCTCGCTTCGTTTTCCATCAACTGCAGAACACTGTAAACCATTTCTAACGCATGTGAGTGCAGTTTATTACCTTTCACTTTCGACAAAACTGGAAGCATTTTAACGTATAGTGTTGTACCGCACGTGTTTCGCTGTGTTGTCTCCTACGGATTACAGAACACTGACTGCGGAAGTGGCGAACTTCACACATACCAACCTCGGATACAAACTGTAAAGGAAAGAGTCTAGTTAATGTGGAGGCGCTCGCAATGCTTATGTCTGCTTCAGACTAGACAAAGAGACTACATTTCCTCTCTGTATAGTAGCTACAGCCTTACTGGTATCAAGTACACGTTATCGCTCTGTAGTTTTGCCTCCTCCTCCACGACTGGTACTGTTACATTTCATTTGTAACGGCCGGCCAGGCTCGGAGTTATTCTGCGTTTAGTGTAAAACTGCCTTATTTTCATACCTCTTCATCTTTGGAGGTGGCAAAACTTGTTCTAAAAAATAAATTAGTTATATTGTATATCAACCTTACTTATGTTGTCTCCTGTCCTCCGATTGGCTGTTGTCTGACAGTGACACATATCTCCACCAACCAGCAATGGCGAGACGAGCGACAATTAGGGTAAATTTTTAGCACTTTTGTTTAATAAACGTGTAATATCGATTACCCTCTAGAGAATAAATATAAATAACAAACTGAATACTGCATAGAAATAAATAAAAATACGTACATATGATCTTTACTTCAAACAAACTATTAAAATAACCAATGATTATACTGTTAATATATAGGCTATATAATAAAGGGTAATCTGGAATATTATTAAATAAAATGACAACATAATGCTGTGATCCACCAAGCTAGTATCCGACGCTTCGTTGGAAGACACCCCGACCACGATGGAATCCGGAACGAAGCCTTGAGCAGCGACTTGTTTAATAAACCCGCTGCGCGTATTTAATGCGTGGGGCATCTAATACGTGGCTGTGGCCAGCCCGCCGCCGCCACCAGTGAACCTCTAGATAGCTGCCACCTGAAGACGGAGAGCAAGAGGGCGTTCCATTGCCGCCGACTTGAGGCTTGGGCATAGCAGCCTTCGGCTACATTCAGGTGACCAACTTCCAGTCAGAGACTGATTATATTTGATATCCGTGGCTTTAATTAATGGTTAATTAAATATATTAATTAACTCGCCCGAGTACTGCAATAATTTATGAAGAAGTTGGACACAACTATGTCTGTATTCCGGCTTTACCTTCTGTGTTATAACCCCTTAATAGTGCGTGACCTGCAAGCCTAAAAGCGGGGTGACAGCAATAAGTAAGTACTCTTTAATTATATATAATGAAAATGTCTATGATTAACAGTAAACATAACCCCGAAATTATGCAATGTTACAGGCTTACTCTATAATCTAACGTAAACTTACACACATGAGGCGCTATCAGAAATTCCCCTCAGAAACAATCGCCTGTTGGAGTTGATTTAACGATGCTAGTGGTGTTGCTATGGCCGGAACGCCTAGTGGGAACTCTCCTTTACAGGCTATCAGACACAGTTGTCGTTTCCTTCTTCTCTAATTTGGAATATATCTTCCTTTTTAGTAAAATTTTTATTCCAGGGGAGATGAAAAGTTCTCATATGGATATAGGCCTAGTCCAGGCACCGGTTCCCTTTCAACATTTCTGAAGATCTGCTCAAGTTCTACTTCCAGAATATTCCTCCGCCTCATGCAAAAAAAGCTTATCTGACTGTAGAAAATTACACTAGAGTGACAACTCATCGCACTTGGGCGCACTCAATGCAATAATATCTTGCATAGCAACTATTTCTTAATATACATTACCGGCAAATTTTTTCTCCCTGGTTTTACATTAATATAAATTATAAATTAAAGATAAATTATAAATAAAATTTCAGTGTAACCAGAAATAAGTTATGTGCACATTGTGAATCTGGCGTGCATAGTTTACGCACAACTAATGATGTTTGGATACACTTAACTGTTATTATTAGCCTTTTTCCGAACAAGCGATCAGATAAGCCATCTACCACTTACAGGAACTGCAGGTTTTGCATCCAAGTTTCCTGACAATCGAACGTTCGTTCATTCTGACAGTCATTCGTTTTACATTGCATGAATGACAGAATGAGAGCAGCATGTGGATCTCTCAACAGTGCTGAGGTGCGCCGACCAGTCCCGAATGTGAGACGGAGAGCAGAGTATTGTGTGATACAGGATGGTCGACATTTAGAACACTCATGAAGAGTGCTGTGTGTGAATGAGTGTTCCCAGTTCACGGTAGTTCTCTCTCACCATACCGGTATTTACAGTTCACCCGACGTCCTTTTGATTTGTACATATACAGTATGCACGACAGAAAAACCACGTGTTTCGTTTATTTCCGTTTGATTGTAGTAAGTAAACCACGTTTGCGATGAATTTTCATTGTGCGTCAACTATGCACGTCTCAAACCATGTGCTTAGATGATATAATTTATTGTGCGTAAACTATGCACGTCAGAAAAAAAAAGTGTCTTTGTAAAAATTGTTTCCTTTTAGACGATCTGTTCAACGATACCATACGACCCACATTCCCATTTGCAATTTCAAAGCCCACCCCCTCCCCCCATACACCAACCACCGGTATGTTCGGGGGAATGAGATTACTACCGATCGATACTTCATCATATAGGGTATAGTTATCACACTTTTTTTTCGCGAACCCCATGTGTCGTGTTGTTTCCGAGAAAAAGGGGCCATACGCGTGCTGTTAATCGTCCTGTGTGTGTATATATATATGCGAGCGAACAATGGGGGTGATTCCTGAAAGGGAAACAAACAAAAATATTCCATGTCAACGTATGTCTGAAACGTACAGAAACACTGTAAAATGTACAGAAACACCGTAACTACAGAAACTGGACATGGTTTGAAAAGCGCAAAATAATCAAGGCAAGGGAGACATGGAAGATGAGAAGCAAACTGAGGGGTGTGTGGAATCGTCAGTACATAAATGGCACCAATCTTCGGGCCTATTGGCTGTTCGCCGTAAACTGAGCACTTTTGATAGCCCTGATTAGGATCTACTCGAACGCACATTGCTATGGGTCTGATCACTTTATTCATGCGTCGGTCAAGTGAGACTGTGAAATTATAAGAAAGATAAATATTTTACATGTTGGTAATTCTTTCACCTACGTGCATCAAGGAAAAAAAAAAAAGAAAGAAGGCGAAATTGATTATTTTCGTATTCAAGAATATCTACCTAACTCTTTTAATTAATTCATCGCTAAGACATGGAACTATTTTCCTTCCATCGTAAACAAATTTAAGTAGGTGCAGCCAATTGGCGGGGCCTTTAAAATATTTGCAGATAGATGCAGTGACATTTTCCAAAGAATATTTTCAAAAATGTTCAACAACAAAGGGCAGGCTATATCTTATAACAATTATATTTTCGCTTAGTTCTGTACAGTACGACTATTTTAATTACGCCTACAGTATGTGGTAGTTCAGTATCCACTCATTTGTATGTTTACTAGAGCTGTTATGCAAATGGACACATATGTTTGTTTTGAACTGTTTGACATATGATTTGACATATGATTTGTGATCTTTACTTTAATTTTAGCCCTCTTGAACACCTTTTGCAATTTTCATATGTATTTCATTATTTTTCATGTGTGAGTTAGTTTAGGAAACACCATTCGTTTTGTTTTATTTTTGCTACTCTAGGTTAAGAGAGTATCATATATGAATAATTGGTGCCTTACCTATGTTATGTTAATTATGTGTTACTTGTGAATTTTTTGTTTTAGAACTTATTATTTATATGTTCAACATTATTTATTTCTTTTGTTTGAACGTTTAATTTATTTTTATGTTTTGGTTTTATTTGTATTTGTGTAACCTGATACAGCTGAGTCCGTGTCAGTGAGGGCGTTAGGAAGTTTCTGGAAGTTGGTGGCTTCTGGGTACGGACCTATTAGTCCTAGGCGCTGTTTTATCGCCGGGATTTTTATGAGGTGAAATCCCCGGCATCAACGTAAATAAGATCGGGGATTTTGTACCCGAAGTTAGTTTTAATTATAGCTAACGAAGTAATTAAATAAGAGGGCTTGATCTTAGCCGTTGTAGCTAGATTTATTAGTGATAGCTGACGACGATGATGAAAGATATAAGTAAGGTGACGCAACCCAGTTTTAAGGTCATAGACTTTGGACCTGTCACATCTAGCTTCAGTATTTTGATAACCCATATTTTGAACTGTCAGGATGATATCATTTTGAAGAGTAAACGTTGCTGATTAATAAGTGTTTAACTGTCAGATAAGCCCAGTGGTCAAAGGTGAAACGACTGAGCTAGTGTCGGAGGCAAATATAAGCTTAACTTGAGAATATTTTTGAGTGAACTTTGAAACCGATTTCCCCTAGAACACATATTATTTTGAGAAGTTATTATAATTTTTCAAGTTAATGTGGGAAGGCATTTGGAATCTGACTTACGAATTTTAATACACGGAGATAAGCATATGTAAGGTTAACTGAACGCCACACATTCAATACACATTTAAGTAATTCAGTTCTTTTCGACTCTTATCTAATCTGAATTCTAACAAGAAGTTTTTCGGGGTATTTTATTTTCCAACTTGAATTTTTTATTTCGCGGGTAATTATTTTAGTTTGAATGGCGGTAGTATTTCCATTTTTATTACCTACTTGCAGATTACAATTTTTATTTACTTTATTATTTTTTACATTTTTAAAACGTTTTACGTGGTTAATTTATTTTTCATTTTTGATTTTAATTAAATAATTTTTAACTGCAGATATTTTCTTTTTTATGATCAGTGATCCCGAGCTCTTCCTAATTAAGTAAAGAGTATCCTTTGAGATGCTAATTTATTTCAAAATGCAGATTTTGTGTATTTTGAGTGCCAGTGCCTTTCATGTATGTGTCTACAGTTCCTGAGACTACGGAAGCCGGATTGGAGTGTAAGTTCAATGGTAAATGACACACACAGAGTCCATTCTTCTCACACATGCGATATTTGCATATAATAAGTCTCCACCTAATCACGAATTCTTCACAGAGGTGTTATTTGTCGTAGTAGTCTCACACATATACACTAGTATTAGCCCTATTTTCTACAGATATATAAGTGTTTCAGGACATTCTCGGACATATGTTGGTATGGTGATCTTTTTCCTTCCAGTAAACACCATCTAAAGATTGTTGCCACTATGCAGTCTCACTCTGAATATGAATGATGAATATATATATATATACCAAACTTATTAGTTGTATCATTATTATTATTATAACATTTATACATACTTAACATTTTAACTTGTATATATACTAAACTTATTAGTTGTAAAATTATTATTTTAACATTTATAGGCTGTTCACGGTAAAGTGAGCGATTTTAGACTCTGTTTACTTATATCGTGAGGACAACATTGCAGGGCGAGCCGAGATACCGACTTCTTGGAGAGACGTCTCCAGATTGGCCATCCACGACAACACAACACGACATCACGAAGCGGAGGAGCTCCGGTCGTGTCGTAATTAACAGTGGTAAGGAAATATTCGGTTCTGGGTTCAGGATAGACCTATAGGTGATATTACGCTCAGCGAACCCTAAATGTCCCCCATTAAGAGCCTAATAATTTGTTAATGTAATTGTAGCTTTGAAGAGAAAATTTTTTTTCATTATTGTTTGATGAGATAACTGTAACTAGTATTCATACAATATTTGCTTGTTAATGTATTTGATATCATTTATTGTATGAGAAGGAGGAATAAAATAATGTGTAGCTTTTGTAATTATTCTTGTGTTATTGAGCCATCTAGAGTCTACCTCCCAGACCATAGTAAAGTGACGTCTCTAGTAAGCATTCCAAGTAAAGAGCGTTACAAAGTGAGAGGGCTTCAAGAAGTGCTTACTTTGCCGTGAATAGCCTATGACATTATTATTATAGTCCATTCACGGTTCCTTCGGGCTTTTTGAATCAAACCTTTGATAAATCTCCTCATGTATAACGGGTTTAGCTATTTCCTAAATACGCCCTGCATCACAAGCGTTTTGTACTTGTGTTCATAAAAGTTACTCTTTTTTCTATTTAATTTAAATGTTATTCATATTTTTTCTATAAAGTATAATGCATTATTTATAAATAATCTTAATAAAAATCAGGGAGAAAATAAGTATGTTGGTAGCGCCTAGTGAGAAATAGTCCTTATACAGGATACTGTTACACTTAGAGCGCACGAATGTGGTGCGTTGTCCCTCTGGTGTAATTCTCCAGGATTAGTTAAGCTTGGTTTGCACGAGGCGGAGGAATATTCTGGAAGTGGATCTTCAGCAGGGCTTGAGAAAAGACTAAGTAACCGTGAATGAACTATAACATGATGTAGTGGATTGAAAACATAAAAGCGTCAAAAAGTTCGATACTCTAATACTCTCTATAAAGCTGCCTCGCCGAGACTGACTCCTGGTCGTGCGCAACATTTGCCGAGGCCCACTCCGCACACGCAGGCCCGGGGTCGGTCCCACAGAACGTGTGTGCCGCGAGGACATTACTCAGGGTGTTCGTTCCCACACTCGCTTGCGACACGTTATTTCCTACACAATGGGACGACGCTTTCACTCGCCTCGGCCGGCCGTCCGGGGAGGCATTCTCCCGAGCCGTTCTCTGCTTTGTTCGAAAATGCACTTCCCTCTTATATACCGCAGTGGCCTGTGATTGCTTTTTTTATTCACTCTGGTTCTACGCCCGTCGGGGATGGGAAAAAAAAATATGAAGCCGCATAATAGTATTTTGCTGCTACCAAGATTCGTAATTAAAAAAAAAGAAAAAACGTTTACTATCACTGATATAGGCTATTCACGGTAAAGTGAGCACTTTTGAAAGCCCTCTCTTTTGGAATAATAGACATTTAACATATTTTACTTTAGCCTTAGACGTTAACTTCCGAGTGTTTGGGAAAATACATACTGTGTTTATTACTTACATGGAAAAACTTATTCAAAATATTGTTAAATAATAAAAAATTTCTGATAGAAAAAAGTAACTAGGACATCGAAAGTGCTCACTTCACCGTGAATAGCCTATACCTATGTTTTTTTAATGAAAAAACTACTAGATTTGGTTTGTATGGAAATTACATGGTAATTTACTTTTCGAGCAACACGAAAGTCTCTCTGATGATTTCAAGTTTGCTAGTATTTCGTCGGTTAATTATTCACTGTCGCTACAGTAATATGAACCAATCGTAACCTAGACCGTAGGACGATTTGCGAATTGTTTGCCCACAGGTAATAGCATAGGCCATTGAGCTGCGCAGTGTACAGTACAGCTCAATAATTACCTACATTATCGTAACGTACACTGGTTCTAAATGTGTTAAAACCTGTTTTATTTATAATTTATTTTGTGTTATTTATTTTTACATAATTTGTCGTCTTGTAAACTAACCGATACAAATATTCATGAGAAAAAATGTTGTTATTAGATTAGAGTATGGGGTAAAGCAGCGTTTGATCTACAATGCATTCCGCAACACTTCATCTAGGGAACAATTGGACATTTTATAAAAAAAATTGAAGACCACTGAACCTGGTGTTATTGACTAATACCGGAAAGTTGAAGATAACCACCAACTGCTAGAGGGGGATCGAGGAAGATTAGGGGGTGTGGGGGTACACTTGCTTCCCATCCCCGTGGGTTTGTTTAAAAAATTTTTTTGCCTTTTTTTTTTTTTTTGTATATTAAAAAATTCATTACACTAAAACAAACTACACGATTTTTTTTTACAACAGATAGAATCATAACACTCCAGCTATTGCAATCAACGCCGGCATGGAAAATACAGGATGATGATTGTTATCGGCTGTTCACGATAAAGTGAGGACTTTTTAAGGCCCTTCCAAAAGACATCAACCTTTAATAAATATATCTTATTGCAGACTCAAGCATTAAATTTTGGTGGTGAAATGTATACACTAAGTTTATTGGTCACATCGCAGTGTTTATAATAAAAGCAGCAGGAAGATGGAAATTGAATGAAAGGAAATATTTATAAGGGCCTTAAAAAGTGCTCACTTTACCGTGAACAGCCTACAATAGGTATTTATAGTGTCAGCGGTGCCAAGAGATTTTTCTCGCCACCAAAGACTGAACAGTCGCGCAGGTAAGAGCCCCGAATATACACCATGCACATCCTTCTCTTGAATTTGAAGCAGTGAATGCCGCACGGACACAGTAAAGTGAGCAGTTTTGAAATCAACCTTGGAAAAATGTCACTGCCCCTGCCTGCATATATGCCGACGGGCTCACTGGGTGACATGCGCCTAGTAAATTTTGTAACAATGGTTATAAAGTTGTTCCATATTCAACGTTGAATAAAAAGAGCTAGGTAACTATCTGTAATAACTTTAGTTATTTCTTTCACTTTCTGTTTTTTTTTATGCATCGGAAGTGTAAAAATAACCAGATATGTAAAATATTTACTTTCGTAATACTTTCATAGTTTCACGTAACAGACGCATGAATAAAGTGATGATGTCCACGGCAATGAAAATTGTACTTGAGGCGGAAGAATACACAACGCGTATAAAAGTAGATCTGAAGTAAGGTTTTCAAAAGTACTAATTTTACCGTGAACAGCTTTTAATAAAATAGACATCTTAAATTTAGCCACTCTTTCATTATTAGTACTATTGATAAATCAAATTAAATTTGCACCTATAAAATTTTTCTCCGAAGCAGTGAGCATGAGATATGAAGCAGTGCTGAATATTAATCGTAGTGGAGTTCTGTAATTTTTCTTAAAGAACTCACACATTCATTATTGTATGCTGTCAAATTTTTAATTTTTCTGTTATTAATTTCAATTTTTTTTTTTCAACAGTTTCTGTATTACCAGACTATTTAAAATGTACGATGTGAATAAGGCCCAAACACTGATTTCACAGACAACGAATTTTACCGGAGTGTCCCCTTAAATTAGCTTTCTGGTTATTTAGGACATAACGGAACAGAACGCACCTACTCAGTTAATGTCCGTAGAGTGTAGTGTTTAAGATGGTAGCACGCAAATAATTTCTCATGGTTTTATTTTAAGTCTAACACTGTGATGCATTCGTAACTTTTGTATCCCGCATGACACCGAAGAGACGATTAAATCGCCTGAGCAAATCTGTTTTTTATCCTAACAAAGTTTATGAATGAAGCTAACAAATGTCGACCTGAACCGAAAATCGTAACCAGATGTTTGCTGGCACGTCCGAAAAGAAGGAAAGTCTCCTGAAAATTCAAAATTTGCTCCCACTGAATGCTCTATTTCAAGGCGAAAAATCGCAAGAAAGTGTTTGCCCCAGCTAGGGGTAAATCGTTTGACAAAAATTCGCGCGCACGTAGCAAACCAGAACTGAATTGCTTTGCCACAAAAAAAAATAAAAAAGAATAAACTGTGGACTTGCGCGTCCGTTTACGAGTAAACCCGGGATATTCTCTCCGCTCTTGCTAAGCTTGATGTAACGCCAACCGTTTCCGCGTGGTTCTTGAAAAACTGCTTCGCTTAAAGTTGCAGCTTTGCGGATAAAGGCTAAAGTCGCGCCCGGAGGAACGTAAGTTACGTATCGCGTTCAAGTTGTGGAATACAGTTCTACAGAGGATTGCAAGTAATAATTTTCCTGAAATAGGACCATTTCCGACGAGGAAGTTACGTATACCAACCTTCTTGGGCGGCTCACATCAATGTAAATGTAGTGAATTGCTCTATGGAGAACGTAATGCCATCTTCTGGAATGTGTAACATCGGCGTTATTTCACAAGGGTACTGATAGTTAGAGCTGAATTCGAATGTGCATTAGCAAAGCTAGTATCAACGAACTTCGGGGCTACTTCCAATATAATGTAGAATATATATATATTCTTTTAGTATTTTCGAACAAAAATCAGTTTACTTGTTATTTGTTTTCTTTAATACAACATTCATAAAACATATGCCTTTGAAGAATTCTTTCCTTTTAAATAAATATATCAAATATCTTGTATCAAATTAAACAAATGTGTAGGTATTATGTACGAAGTACTTCATCGTGAACTTACGTATTCGTTTCTTGTTGTAACGATTTTAATACAACTTGCACGGAAATAGGCGCTACATATGATGCAAACAATAACATACAATATTGAGGAGATAACTACAGAATTGGTATTGAAAGGGGTTATTAAGGTCATCCGGTGTTATGACTGAAAGCTTATCGGTGGACGGCTTACAAAATAACTTATGACCCAACTTAAAATAAGTCCCATACCTTATCTGGGATTCGAACCCAGAGCCTCCCTCATTGCAAATCGGCGGTGCACCAACCGACTTCGCCACGTTTGGTTGAACAGGTGCAGCAAAATATTTTGTATGTTGAAACCAAATTGTTTTATTCTTATTTGGTTGCCCCATACACTAAGACTTGGTTGGTGTAACTAGTTTGGCTCTACATACAATTTCGGTTCATATATAAAATAAACTTGACGCCAGACCAAGATTCAAACTTAGATAGCTGCACCCAAGCGTTACGCCATAGCAACCTCAGCTATACGCTGTTCACGGTAAAGTAAGCACTTTTGATGCCTAGTTTTTTTTTTTTCAGACATTTTTTATTCTTCCACCACATTTAAAATAAATATTGCCATGCAAGTAATAAACACAGTGTTTATATTCAGCGACTCAAAAGTTAATGTCTAAGGCTACAATAAAATATATTTATTGGCTATTATTCCAAATAAAAGGGCTGTATAAAGTGCTCACCTTACAGCGAATAGCCTATAGAGTCAATACTATAGTCCATTCAAGGTTACTTCAGTTTTTTCTGAAGTCCTGCTTAAGTTCTATTTCCAGAATATTCCTCCGCCTCATGTAAACTAAGCTTAACTAAGCCTGGAGAATTACACCAGGGGGACAACGCACCACATTCGTGGGCAATAAGTGTAACAGTATTTTGTATAAGGACTATTTCTCACTAGGCGCTACCAATATACCTCTTTTCTCCCTGATTTTTATTCAGATTATTTATAAATGAAGCATATAATTTATTGATAAAATATGAATAGCATTTCAATTTAACAGACAAAAAATGTAACTTTTACGAACACAAGTATAAAACGCTTGTGATACAGGGCGTATTTAGGAAATAACTAAGCACGTCATACATGTGGAGATATTTCAAACTTTGATTCAAAAAGGCCCGAGAAACCGCGAATGGACTGTAAAAAAATTTGCATATTATTAAATATATATAGTTTAAATACTGGAAAACAAGCCCGGATAAATATTTCAAGTTTATGCAGCTTTAATTTTCAGTTTCCTTTTGAACTCGTTTTATTAGGATGCTTATACAATTATTAAATATCAATAAATGCACTGTTACTGTTCTAATTGTCACAAAAAAAACAAGCTCACGATCTGTATTTTAGAACGGAGGCAATCGAATGAGTGGCCAAAGAAATATGCACAATTGATTCAACCAAATATTCTGCTGACGATCAAATTTCTTTTGGTCCAACACAAGAGGTCTTGTCAATTCAGGCGTGTATTTTGTTAGTTCAGCAAACATTAATTTTGTTGCCTTTTCCTCAACAAACTATTTTGTTGGTACATCTAATTATATTTTTGGCCCTCTGAAAACAAATATATGGTTGACTGTTCTCTCAGTGTATCAAGTGCACACCCTAAACTCGAATCAGTGATATCAATAAGTGAAATAATAATTACAGATAGTCAGTTGATAAACCACTGCCGAATAGCAAATCAAGAAAATAAACTGGGAAGAAGTGACTTAAGGAAGTGGAATTTTTTTGGAATGGACTCGTGTTACTTCCAGGATGACAATAGCAGGTGCCACGTTTCAAGGGCTACTATGCAGTGGTACGCCGACAACAATGTCCGCCGATTGGACTGGTCCGCCCAGAGCCCTGACCTCAACCCTATAGAACATCCTTGGGACGAATTGGATCACCGGGTGAGGGCTCGTCAGGCGCGGCCAAAATCCATTGCTCAACTCATGGAATAATTGCAAGAGGAATGGCGACGAATCCCCGTGGATGTCCTGCGAACACTCGTAGAGAGCATACCAGACAGGGTGGCTGCTGTTATAGCCGCAAGAGGTGGCCCTACGAGATTCTAACGGGGTGACAACAACCGAGCAAACATTGCGGACAGGTGCGCAATCACTTTTTGGTAGATAGTGTATAACCAAGACGTGCTGTACAAGAGTTACTGTACACTACTGTGTTCTGTAGGGTCAGTGACTTGCACGAACACTAAGGCCAGCCGTGGCGCGCCAAGCCCGTGCACAGGATATGGAAATACTTGGTGTTGTTCTGGCAAAGGCTGTTCACTATTAAGTGAGCACTTTTGAAATCAACATTAGAAAAAGTCACCGCCCCTTCCTGCATATATTTTAACGGGCGCACTGAGTGACATTCGTCCAGTAAAGTTGGTAACGATTGCTAGAATGTAGTTCCATACTGTTACGTCGAATAAATATTGTTAGGAAACCATTTCTGATAAAGTTAAATAATTTATTTCGCTTTATGGTTTTTTATGCATCTAATTGTACAAATAAGCAGATTTCTAAAGTATTTACTTTCTCAATAATTTCACCGTTTCACATGACCGACGCATAAATAAAGTGATGAGGCCCATGGAAATGCCAATTTTGCATAAGGCGGAGGAATACACAACATGCATAAAAGTAGATCAGAAGCAGGGCTTTCAGAAGTGCTCATTTTACAGCAAATAGCCTATAGGTACGAAGCCATATAGGCTGTTCATGGTTAATTGAGCTTTTGACGTGATAACGTTTTACAACTCAGCCCCTTATGTCCAGAAAAGTGAGCGTCTGGAAAAGTTGCTATCGGGTCCGTTGCAATTACCCGTTGAATATGAGCTGTACGTTAAATGCAAATGTACGATAGTTTAGGTCGGTCCTTTGGATTCATGCTTCACACACAAACTCATCGTTCTGACGTCATCAGGCCGCGCTGTGAACCTCTGATTTCGAGTGGTTTAGTATACTCAAGACCGCTGTAGCGACCGAACAGCTCATCCGATCGTAGAAAATCTGGTGTCAGTTTGCGCGTAAAAATATTGTAACTAAAATATTTATCAAGAATCATAAAATAATAATAGTGACTTTCTAACTAATAATCATATTTTTTGCAGATTACAAACTAAAATAGTTAAAAATAACAAGTTAGACGAAGAGGACACTAATCATATTAATAGCATGAATAGTGCTCGCAAGGCAAAACTAATACTGAAATGATGACTTAGATACCTCAATCCATTCCGGAATTCTACGCAGCAACGAAATGCGGACCTGGCGATTGCGTCATTATCACATGTCACATCACGTGACGAGATGTGTGGTAATAACAAATAAATTAATTTAAACAAACCTACACAGTCATATTGTCACAGTCATGTATCATATTGTTTCGATAGTTGTAATGGCTATGAGCGAATCACAAATGAGCATATGCATAAAAGACGAGAATCAGTCAACCTTATCTTTAGTTTTTCTGGCTGATGTTTTGTGAGGAGTGCATGTAAGGTGGAACCCATTCTCACGCAGACACAATGGTACTCCCGATTAATATATAAACGGAACTGTTTGCGAGTTACAACTCTGTAATATAACTGTATTTTTCATTACATGGCCAGTACCTTTTAAAAACAAGAAGTTACTCATATAACTATTCAGCCAACTTTCTTCTTCATGGGTGCAAATCATTTCCAACGATGCTATTAAAAGCTTAGATGGTGGGTAGGTCTTGATGTCACGTAGACAGCAGTAGCATTATTGATGAAACCAGAAACATATGAGACAGTAGTGAGACAATTAAAAGTACACACGTGCCTTATCCGGGGATTAAAATCCAGATAACCTCAACTTTGTAGTGTTTTATCTGTGACTGAAATATCGCAAATACGCGGTGTAGTTAGGAATAATCCAATTTCACCAGGATTTTTTTTAAAACAATTTACAGGTAGTTGAATGCTTTACGAATATAGAGTGAAAATGTGAATTGTTAAGATCTGTAGCGAAGTTGACAGAAACTCAACTACACTTACAAAATATGAATAAAATAATATCATAAAATATACTGAACTTGTAATAGGAATTGAAGTGAAAGTGTGTGTTTATGTGTGTAGGTGTGTGTGTGTGTGTGCCGTTAAACATAGGAAACAATAACTGAATTATACATGCTACAAGTAATTCAAATAACAAAAACGTCTTGCCATGCTAGCTCAAATATATTTAAGCATGAGTCTTTACTTAATAATATACTTCAGGAAAAAGTTTTTTTAAATCAACACTAAGGCCGGTAATCCAAAATGTTCAGTTTGGCATTACATATGTGATACCTTCTCGGGCGATTGAAAAGCCATGACTAATGCTGAACTCGCGGAACGTATTTCTGAACGTGTTTTATTTATGTACTGAGATGGAATGTCTGGCTCTGGCGTTGGGTCGACGTTGGAAAACGTAAGTTGGCTCAACGTCAAAATGTCACTCGGGGCCACGTTGACCCAACGTGCATTTTTGCGTTGGCTGCCAACTGATATATGATGCTCAATCTACATGACTATTTACCGAATGATCAAAATACAACGAATAAGCAACGTAATGCCAACGTTAGTTAGTAGTTGGGTTCCTGTCATGTTAGATTGGCGATCTGAAATATAAACACGATAAACCAACTTAAATCCAACAAACAGCATTTTGGTTTTTTGATTGATATGACGTATGTTTGAAATACAGAGAATTTAGGAAATAGTTCAGAAAACCATCCATTCTAAAACATGTCATAAATATTACACAGTGCTCTTGCAGTCGTCAACTTTTACTCGCAAAACAAATTAATTGTGCTGTGGTTTTCTAATTTTTAGATTGTAGAATCACATCGAGAAATATAATGGTCTGGACTCATCGTATTGTTTATGGATGTTCGTCGCACTACCGACTCCAGCAAAATGATAATTTTTCCACGCCTGCGTATGTTTCGTTTGCACCAAGGATACATAATCAAAATCGGAGCCCTAAGATCAAGGATTCGGCCGTGGCTTAACTAAGGCCTTAGATGATATTTTAACCTTCTGGCATACTGATAACGCCTGGATATTGCTTGAGCTGTACCAAAACCCTTATAAAAACGTTCTGGAATACCGGATATAGTGTATTTCATTGCGAATTCTGTCTTAGAATCCTAACTATAGCGTTGGCGACGAACTATGGAGAGAAGCTCTACATTACGTTACATTGTTTACACTGATGACCACTGAGAATTTTTTCTGTTCATGAAATTGGCATTAGAATAAGAACTGGTTTAACAGTTCCTTAAATTTTTATTCTAACAGTTTCATCACGTCACTGGATCAACGTGAGAATGCCTGTTTATCGGCTGTGTTGAAAGATAACATATCGCCTGGACGCCAACAGATCATCTAAAACAGCGATACGTTGCACAACCACTGGGCATAAGGATTACCTGGCAACTTTACTTCAGCTCCATTTCTTCTTGATGCCAGGAACCGACATCCCTTCCTTTGTAAACACATCCATATCTTGCCTACAAAGCGAGGAAAGTAAATACGTACGATTTTGGTAACTGGAATATTAAATATTATTCTCTTACAACAAAACTCTAGCAGGAATGCATGCTAACACTGTGGCTGCTAAGATAACATGCTACACGCTTTGTGTTAAAAATAAAAGTAATTTTGTTGCTGGCTTCTGTGAGTGTATTTGATGGGCAAAACACATGCAATAGCTGCAAGAAATGGAAACAATATTGAGAAAAAGACAGTGCTTGTATAAACCTATACATTACACAAGCAGGCGTTTTCAAACTAGCAAATAATCCTTTTTATGAATTTTCTTTATGATTAACTATAAAACAGGCATTTTTCCTGTGAACTCATTTCAAGAAGTAATTTTGTGCTACGCGATTTAAAAAAGAAAACTACGTGAGAGCTTTTGACTTAAAAGTATTTTGTGGTTCCTCAAATAAACTAATGAAATGTAAGTAAAAATTTAGAAAGAATTGTTCAGTGCCTTCTTTCAATAATGGCACATAAATTCACTGTGTTGAGAATCAACGTTGAAACTTATTGTTGTGTGGCCCAGGATACGGCGACATTCGAGCTCGTTTGGACTGACTAGCAAATTCTGAAGTGACAATATTCCGCCGCTGAAATATCGGGAGGTAATAGATGCGAGTGAAGTGAAACTACGGTCTGGTTACAACTTGAGATTATAAATCTGCGAACGTGAGTATGGTGACGTAAAATCACAAATTTGTGGCATGCTAAAATTTTCAATTTTACAGGGAGAAAAATTTAAGTTTATATAAGTATATGGGATGTCATCTTGAGTTAAATTTTTTCATCAAGCACATTAGATTACGTTCGCAATTCTTCAGTGTAAACTGCTGATTGGTTAGAAATTTTCAGTCGATCAGATGAGAACTGTGCAGATCCCAATGCTTTCACCAATTTGAAACTATTCCAAATTTCGGATGTCGGTTGCGTTTGCATGGCAAATAAATTAGGAAACCCTCTAAAACAATAAGTTTGGAGACGTAATAAAACATAAATTTCTTTTCTATGAGCATTGCAAAATGGGAGCAACACTTTTGTCCATTTATGCAAAATGCTCCACGGAACCGAATCTACTTAGCTATAGTATAGTAGCAGCTATTACGGAGTCAGAAATTTAGGTGGCTCTAGACATTAAAATCCCAAAGACAGGTTGTAATGGAGAAGTAAAGGTGTAGTAGGGTTATGACGAGATGGGGTCATCCGGCACTTGGCATCGGAGCTGGAGCTGGTCGGCCGCCATGTTGGGACGTCACCCGACCACCATCTAGACTTGACCCTTGACCTTGACTCCGATAACCTTTGACTCCAAAAACACAAATTCCACAAAATCCAAAAAATATATATATATGAAATTAAAACATTCCAAATAATCCCAAAAATCCCTAGAAAATATTATTAAAAAATACATAGTCTAATCATATATTACTAAAAATTAATAAAAATAATTTCAAAATAATTTTAAAATTCCAGCCCCAAACATCCATTTTTCCCTAGCAAGTTCCTTCTTTCCTTAACCGTGTCCCCTTTTCCCTTAAAATTTCTCTTTTCCTTAAAATTTTCCTCTTTCCTTAAAAAATTCAATAAAGGTCCCGAAAATTTTACAAAACCTTGTGTCAAAAAATATTTAAAAAAATTAAATCTACGGAGATTACTCCTCGCCCATATCCAGTCAGCCATATCGGTGCTGTCAGCCATCGTAGCAGAAATATTGGAAGCCAGTGGAAGGCAAGCCAGTAGCTGATGTAATAGACCAAGAAATAGTGTGAACACACTGCTCCTGGAGCAGCTGTTCGATTACTCTCTCACAACTACGCCTACATGTCAACACTGAAAATAGAATTTAGATCTTATAGGTGGGCGGGGCGGCCTTTCTGCAGGCACCCGATTCTACACAACCTACAGCAAGACACAAAAGTGGGGAATCTGAATCCTTCAAAAATTTTCTCGCAAGTTAAGCAGCAGTACCGACCACTAGGAAAGCGGCTGTAACAAAAACACTTAGTTTGATTAACTTTCATTTTTTCTGGACATTCACAAATAGAAATAAGCACTTCTGAAATTAATTTTACATTGAAACAAAAATTTTCAATGTTTGATAGGTAAAATACAAGGTACACTAGAACTTAAATTTATACTATCCTCTAATAATATGA
Organism: Dryococelus australis; assembly: GCA_029891345.1. Taxonomy (NCBI): domain Eukaryota; kingdom Metazoa; phylum Arthropoda; class Insecta; order Phasmatodea; family Phasmatidae; genus Dryococelus; species Dryococelus australis. Next base: position 112,039,533 of record CM056995.1, read on the forward strand.
AACACTTTAAATACATAAAATAGCTATTACTAAAGAAGGGGGGGGGGGGGGGCACGGTGGTTGAGCGGTTAACTTGCTCTCCTCAGACAAGGGCGATCGGGGATCAATCCCAGGCCGAGTCACTCCGGATTTTCGCATTTGGGAAGCGTGCCGGAGGATGCCGCTGGTCGGCGGGTTTTAGCGGGGTTTTCCCGTTTCCCCCGCCCTTTCATTCTGGTGCTGATCCATAATCACCTCAATCACAATCATCGGCTCTCAGGACCTCGATGTTAAGAGCCATCCGAATCTCTTCACTCACTCACTAAAAAAGGTTTTTCAATTTCACACACTACAAATTCAGACTTGCGCCTTTTGCAATCCATGAAATAATTCACAACTCTATGAGAACTTTCTCTGCAATGACAGAATGATAGTTTCAACTTATCCTATACATTCTGTTTCTCCACCTTAGACTCATTTTTGTTTACAATCTGAAATAATAGTTAATTGGAATTAGGTTAGGTTACCCTAAGTTAAGTTAGGTTAGGTCACTATAATAACACAGAACATCACGACGAAGTTGTGTAAATGTACTCTTTGAGCCATTCGTTCAAATTGTTAGATTCCAAAATATTCTTTTATTACAGCCCATTTGATAAAGTACACAAAAATTAACTTAATCGAATAATTATTTCTTATTTTGCCATTCAATACACCAATTATTCATTAGAATTCACAATTTTAATTATTCGATATTTGATATATCTTAATTAAATCAACTAGGTATTGATAACCAGAATTTATTTTGCGTACCATTAAAGGGATTGAGTGAGTGTGTGAAGCGATTTGGCCTGCTCTTAACGTCGAGGTCCTGAGAGCTGATGTGGGTGAAGTGATGTGTGGAGCAGGGCTGGAATGGAAGGGCGGGGGTTACAAAGTTTTGTCCAGAAGTAAAGATGCACATATCTATTTTCACCATGAAGGGGGGTTTATATTGTCAACCCCTTTTTTTGAGGTGTAAGATCTCTGTTCTACAATACACCACTCTTTGATTTATTTCTTAATTGCAAGCAGTCTCTTATAATTTGAAAGAAAGGCATTTTAAAATTCGATATTTAGGGGTTCATGACTCCCTCAATTATTAATTTAAGAGGGAAGTGACACGCATCTTATCATCTAGTTTTTTCGGAAGGAACATTCTGCCAGAGTTTGTTGGTGTTTTTAGAAAATACCTAGTGTAAGGACGCGAAAAGCAGGCAGTACCATTCAATTGTGACCCTACTTGCAACAATCCAGTGTGTGTGCTGTTCTTTGCTTGCAGATACGAAACCAAGACGTGATATGTTTACAGTGACGCAGTCTCCAGTAATGCCTCCACACACTCAACGCATGTTGAGGAGGACACTTCCATCCGCTCCAACAAGTCCCGTGGAGCAGAAGGTCACAGGTATGATTCTCTCCTCTACACGTCACATGGCAGGGTGAAAAATTGACATTTTCCTATCTCTCTCATAAAAGAAAAAAAATACCTATCATTTAAACTACCTACACAGACACTTAATCCAAAATGAGCATGATTAGTAATGATTAAAAAAAAGTTTTAATTAATTTCAGTTCGAATTTTAAGAGGAGATTAGTGATTGCTTTTAAACACAACAGCTTGGAACACCCATTAAAATTCTACATTTTCCTCTTCAATATTTGTATCGCCTTAAATATTTATTTCTTCTCACGGTTGTGTTAAAACAAGTACACTTTATAATATGATGATATTGAAAATAGCTTTAACAACCAAAAAGTTATAGATATTTAAGTTCTATGAATAACACATAAAACAAATTAACTGGAGGTCGACTCACATTCAACTTACGGACTTGACTCAGTGTATCAATAGAGTCAATTCGGAGCCCACTATTAACTAGAAGACCACACTCTCTCTAGTCTTTTTTTGCATAATCGTGCATTGTAAGACACAATCATTTACATCTTCTTTGGATGCTTATTAAACATGCGAGGGAGTTCATTCACCTGTGCAAACGTGCATAGCTATTATCAAATACCTTAGTCTATACTGACTGTTTAGTGTTTAGGTGTGGTCTTGTTTTGTGAACCGATTTTAACTTTATGTCGATTAGGACTACATTGCTGACCGCAGCGTGTGCAATGAAAGTAGAAACAAGAAACTCGGTTTCATGAAATTAAATGTTACAACTGCTTCTATCTTTCCAAATTTTAAAAATGAATCAGCAATTTCAGTTAGAAGTAAAACTGTCCACTGTGACTTTAGAGAATCACACTGACGTGACGGGCGAACAGTTCCCGGCACAGTACAATGCGCTGCACTTCACTACTGATTGGTTAGAAAATTTCAGTCGGTGAGATGAGAACTGCGCAGTTATCACTGCTTTCACAAATTTGAATCATTCAGTGTTATATAAATGCCGATTCGAGCACAGCCTGCGGCCATCAGAAAACCAACAGCAAATTGAATGCCCAAACCATCAGAAAATCATCAGAAAAAATTACCGTTTGATTTCCTGATCCAAAACACCAGCTGCCGATTCGAGCACAGCCACAAAAAGTGACTGCAAAAGTTGCGTTAGAATGCAGCCACAAAAAGTGACTGCAAAAGTTGCGTTAGAATGCAGCCACAAAAAGTGACTGCAAAAAGTTGCGTTTGGGAACAGCTCCCATTCACCAGAAAACCAACAGTAAATTGAATGCTCTAGTCATCAGAAAAACAACGGTAAATTAAATGCGCGGACCATCAGAAAACAACGGTAAATTGAATGCTCTAGCTATCAGAAAACATCAGCTGCCGGTTCGAGCACAGCCCCAGTTATCAGAAAACCAACAGCAAATGAAATGCACGAGCCATCAGGAAAAATCAGCTGCCGGTTCGAGTGTATCCGCAAAAAGTGACTGCAGAAAGTTGCATTAGGGTGAAGTTGCAAAAAAGTGACTGCAAAAGTTGGATTAGAGTGCAACCGCAAAAAGTTGCGTTAGAGTGCAACCCCAAAAAGTGACTACAAAAAGTTGCAATGAGCGGCTCAAGAAATTTGAATACGTAAAAAAATAAAATATTGTCCATAACGAGGACGGACCAGTTGCTAAATTTATTGAATGGCACCCAACAATTTATAAACTTTCCGAACTTACTATGGGACAGACCTACCCCATAGACCATGCTGAAATATCTGATACACGGTATGGATACAAAGTGGTAATTACTTCTGGCAATTTTAAAGTAACCTTGCCAGACAGATATCTTCAGATTTTCAGCGAAAATGTTTTAGATGATGTTAATCTTGGTGGTTTAAATTTTGCATATGATGGAATGGGGGATTGTGGCGTTAAACAAAGGCATTCTATTCTGTTTTTTTTTTTAAGAGTAAACGATCGTCGTATTAGGCATCAGTTTATTTTTATTTATGCTCGTATCTCTATAAAGTTTTAATGGTTATCCAATCATTAAAACACAATTATCGCTCTGACTTCGGCAATGTGCTACAACATAGTCTAATTTGGAGATTTATATCTAGTTGCGTTTGGGTGCATCTGCAAAAATGAGTGGCTCAAGATATTTGAATTCGTAAAAAATAAAATATTGTATATAATAAATGAATACAAATAAAAATCAACCGGCGCCTAATATGATGACGGCCTTGGCAATGAAAAAGGCTAACGGAGTTGGTAATGTTTGAAAAGAAAATAAGTCTAAGAAAGATGTCTTTGCGAAAAGAAAGAAGAAGAAATCTCAAGAGAAGCATGTCAAGTGTGAAACGTGTAGCCACTATTACAAACCGTCTCTCATAAGAAGTCACTTAAGAAGTAAAATTCATAAGTACACAACCATATTCAGTGTATAAGAAATCGAAACAGCATTTCAAAGTAGGATCAAGACTTATGCTGTAAAGAATGTGAATGCGTACAAGGATCCAACGCATTTCCTAAACGATGTAAAAAATAACTGTCATGGTGCTAATTAGTAAGCATTCAAAATCATTCAAAGTGAACATGAAATTCTTCACTGAGTACAAAAGGGGAATTGGCGAGAATATTGAATATGTAGAAAGCTCCTTTAAAACAAAGAACGAAATCATACTGAAATTGACTAATCTGGAAGAATATTATACCAACAGTATATCGAAAATCATAGCTGAGATAGAGGTATTCGAAGCAAAGGGATTTCAGTGAGTACTCAACAGAATATTTAAACTAGAAGTGCGAATAAATAAATATGTACCATTTAAAGGCAGTTCTTATGTTGATTTCCCAGAAAAAATCAAAACTAAGCAGGCGGTAATTAATGTTAAGAACGATGATCAAAACAGTTTTTTGTTGTCAGTTCTATCTGCATTGCATCAAGTACAAAGTAACCCTCAAAGAGTGAATAAATACGAAGCTTACGAACATGAGTTTGATGATGCACTTAAGGGTTTGGAATTCCAATTAAATTGGATAGCATACCAAACTTTGAGAAGAGAAGTGGAATTTCTATTAATGTATACGCATACGAAGAAGATGGCGGTAAGAAATATGTAATCTGTCCATTAAAAATAACAAAAAATAAGACGGATAAGCACATAAACCTACTCTATATCAAAGACGAAAAGAACGACCACTACTGCTGGATAAAAAGTCTTTCGAGACTTGTCACATCACAAGTAACAAATAATGGCCACAAAATATTTATATGTGATAGATGTTTGCAAACATTTCTACTCTGTAAATAAGCTAAAATATCATGAACAAGACTGTTAAGATCATGATGGTGTTAGAGTTGAACTACCATCTAAAGGAAAAAACGACATATTAAGATTTAAAAACCAAAGTCATTCTTTGAGAGTTCCGTTTGTGATATATGCTGATTTTGAATGTTTGTTGCCTAAAATCGAAACTTGCAAACCAAACCCCGGCGAATGTTACACGAAACCATACCAAAAACACGAGCCTATTAGCTTCTGTTGCTATGTAAAATACTAACATGGATACTATAAACCGTCAGTAACTTATGAAGGGCCTGATGCATCTACTGTGTTCGTTAAAATGCTAATGGAAGAAGCAAAGTCTATTGGTGATATATACACAAATGAAAAACCAATGCTTCCACTAACTCAGCAACAACAAATTGTTTATGTTACAGCTACCCATTGCCATATATGTGAAAAGCCTTTGCATGGTGATTCTGTGAGAGATCATGATCATCTTACGGAGAAATTTAGGGGAGCTGCACACAGAGATTGTAACTTATCGTATAGAAATCCATGTTTTGTCCCAGTGTTTATACACAATCTATCTGGCTATAACACACATTTATTCATAAAATATCTTGCCATCGATGAAAATATGATTGATCTAATTCCCAACAACAAAGTAAAATATATTTCCTTTACGAAGCACGTATGTGGAAGTGTAAACATTAGATTTAAGGACTCATTTAAATTTATGGCTAGTAGTATCGATAAACACTCTAGCGACCTTTCCAGAAACCAATTCCAAGAAACGTGTAAGCATTTTTCCAATGAACCTCTTGACTTTGTTACAAGAAAAGGTGTCTACCCAAATGACTACATGGATAGTGCTGGAAAATTTTGTGAGACATCGCTTCCATCCAAAGATGCATTTTACAACAAACCCAAAAAATGCGGCATTACAGACGAAGATTACGAACTTTCGAGAGAGGTGTGGGAAAAATTCAGCATAAAATCTCTAAGAGAGTACACAAAACTCTATAACAAATCTGATGTGTTGATATTGTCTGATATAATGGAAAATTTTAGAGATGTGTGTCTCAAAACATATAAGCTAGATCCAGCATGGTATTTCACAGCACCAGGGTTAGCGTGGGATGCTATGCTCAAACACATGTAAATAGAACTAGAATTATTAACAGATTACGACTTGATTTTGGTGATAGAAAAAGGTGTTCGTGGTGGAATTTCACAATGTTGTAAGCGATATGCTAAAGCAAATAATAAATACATGAATGCTTATGACAGCACAAAGGAAATCTTTTATCTTACATATTTGGACGCCAATAACTAATATGGATGGGCTATGAGTCAGTATTTGTCCTATGGTGGGTTTAAGTGGACAAATACAAATATAAATGTAACACAAATAGAAGATGGTGCTAGCAAAGGGTATATATTGGAAGTTGATTTGGAATACCCACATGAACTACACAATTTCCACAAAGATCTGATATTGGCACCAGAGAATAAAATACCAGAAGGTTCAAAAAACCTCAAACTCTTGACTAGTCTGAATGGTAAAGAGAAATATGTATTACGCTATGTAAATCTTAAGCAATATCTATCTCTTGGAATGAAGTCGAAAAAGATCTATAGAGTTCTGGAGTTTGATCAATCAGATTGGCTCAAGTCCTATATTGATCCAAACACAAATATGCGAACGAAGTCTACAAATGACTTTGAAAAAGATTTCTACAAGGACATGAACATTTCCGTTTTTTGGAAAAACAATGGAGAATATTAGAAACAGAGTGGATATACGGCTGTGCTCAAGTTCTAAGCAAATGGATAAACTAGTGGCTAAACCAAACTTTAAAGATAGGACTATATTTACTAGCTCTTTGGTTGCAGTTCATATAAATAAAACAAAAGTGTGTTTTAGCAAACCCATTTATGTTGGGATGAGTATACTCGATCTATCGAAAGTCTTACTGTATGATTTTCACTATAATATAATGAAGCCAAAGTATGGGGAAAATAATGAACGGTGCTACGAAGATACTGATTCGTACATCTATTATATAAATACACCAGACTTCTACAGTGGCATGAAAGAAATGGTAGACCATTTTGATACTTCTGACTACAGAAAAGATAATCCATATGGTATACCGTTAGTTAACAAAAAGATTATTGGCAAAATAAAATATGAATGTAATGGAAAAATAATAGAAGAATTTATTGGTTTGAAATTGAAAATGTATGCAATAAATGTGGAGGGTGGTGTTAAGAAAAGAGCAAAGAGTGTGAAAAGAGCTGTAGTCAGAAATGGGATTAGTTTTGGTGACTACAGAAAGTGTTTGTTTGGTAAAAAAAAGTGTTGTACAAAAGTACGAATCTTATTAGAAGTAAGAAACATGACCTCTATACGATTGAGATGAGGAGAAAAGCATTAAGTCCCGAAGATGCTAAAAGATTTATTCTTAAAGATGGCATTAATACACTACCATGGGGACACTACAAAATTGCAAAAGAGTGATACTATGGAAGAACAGCTGTCAAGTGCGAGTCGCCTTATCGCTGATATCATGCTTGAACTTAAAGGAAAGCATACATATAATAAAATGCAATCGCTTATCGATATCGTAAACGGCATACTCGTCTACGATAACAGTGAGGTGTTTATCATCGACGAAGATAACAGTCCGTGATTCAAAGCAAAAGACGTTGCGCAAATACAAACCAGGCAATCATACTAAACGTCGATGGTGGCGATAGAGACATCCTTCAAAACTTGTGTATACAAAGCGGTCTGTACAACAGATCCCCTTTGTATTCCCACGCAATTTTCATCAACGAATGTCGCTTCCAAAAAGGATGAGGCTAAGACAGTAAATCATGCGCTGCCGCCTATTGGCGATATCGGTAAGCATCGACAATCATGCGCTGTCGCCTACTGGCGATATTGGTGGAGACCAATACTACGCCATCAGATGCCAGAAGCGTCTGGTAAGTGTACGACTCGATGCGCTTAGGCAAGAGCACCCTGAAATACAACTACCCATCGCGTCGATAGGTAACTTCTTCAGTACAACAATGTGTTGCCTCATCGCTGACATCATACACACAAAATAGTTCGCGACAGGCATTCTGCAACAACCGATTGAGTAGTGTTTCGAGACAACATCTCGTCTCGAATTAAGAAGCCGTTGCCACAATTAAGAATACACAACCGCAAACAGTTTTTATTTCAGAGCCCATTTAAAACACTCTTATAGAGCTATTATATAACAGTAAATGTTTTTAAGGGATAACCATACATGCTTGCATACTATTGGGCTTCGGTGATTCTTTCACTTCTAAAATCATAAAATAGGTTTCTGTGGCTTACGAGTACCACATTACAAATAGTTGAAGCTGGTATTGGCTTATTAAAATCAACTGTAAGTTTCAGATTAGATCGTTCTTCTACAATAGCTGTTTTTCTGTAAGAACAATCAATAACATACAATGGTCTTCTCCCAATAAATGACTCAGGGTTGAAGCGCAGTTCATTATTACGATAAGGAGTATCTAGTTTAGTCTTTGAATTTCTAAAATCGTTGTAAGCAATATACATCTTATCGAAAGTTTTATTATCAATGTTTAAATTCCAATTCTCTTTGGGAAACACTTCATTCCGTCTATTCATAATAGAAATATTTTTGACGGAACAAGAGTCAAACATTGAACCATGTGTGGTTTGCTCAGAATTTTCCTTTCTGTTTTGCTGAAAACCAACAATGAAAAAGTCTGGCATCGAATTGGATTGAATTGAACTGATCTTTTATATCAAACTGAAATGTTTTTGCATTAGTAGGTACTGGTTTTTCAAGGCATTGCCAATAATTAAAACTAATTGGAATCTTGGGGTGTTTGTATACTTTTTCTTTGATTTCGTCTCTATAAATAGGATCGTATTCAACAATTGGCCTCAGAATTTCCAAGTTAAAAATAAAAATTAGATCAGCATTTAGTATTTTATCCACATCATTAGATCCATCTTCTTTCTTTGGAGGTCTTCTGTAAAGCGAAACATCATCACTAGAATTTCGAATAAATGTGATCTTGTACCCACCTTTCAGAATATTTCATTACAATCTCTCATAAACCCAAACAAATATCTTAATGGAGAGGTGATTTCGCTAACCTTATCTTTCTTAACATATTTACCTAGTTCTATCCCCGACATTTTGAAGTATGCTGATTCTGATTCCGAACCTGGCAATGTATGCATCATTGTTGAAGTGATGCCAGGGTTGTTAATACTTTCGATTTTACAACCATGTTTAGAGATCACTATTCTTGAGAACTGGAATGGGAAAAAATTCTCACAGAGCTCAATAGTTGAAGTTTCTTCAAAAGGGTAAATTATATCACTTGTAATTAGCTTATACCATTGGTAAACATAAGCTTCATTCGGGTGTGAAAATGCATCGCCAATAGGAATATCAAACTCAATGCGCTTGTTGTATTCATTCAATTTTTTTTTGTTTGGTCATTTGGCAGAAACGACTGACGCTCATAACTTTCCATTTTTTGTTGATCCATTTATTATATAGAAAAAAAAATTCTTAAACAACTACACTTTTCTTATCAACACAAGAATTATGACTACTATCAAAACCTAACCATTTAATTAGCAGATTTTTCTTCACAAAAATTTTTCCACTAAGTAGTCTATATCATATTTGGTCTTAAGCAGCTCTGGTTCATAAAAAAATACCTGTAATAAGTACATTTTTTAAATCTTTTACACTATATGTCGTGGGGTTTGTGTGCAATACATCACACACCTCAAATACTTCAGTGGACCAATTTGGTGTATATCCTTTTTCAAACAAATTTTTACTTTTACTTATACGAACTTTATCTCCTATTGCAAACTTTGGATTAACCATTTTTCTTTCTCCTCCATACATGTTGATTAGAATATAACCTTCATTCTTTGTATTTACAGTGGCGGGTTTCATTCCGATTGTACTGTGAACAGTGTTATTGTATTCACTTATTAATTTATGCAATATATCCACCAATTTATAGTTTCCCTGCATAGTAAATATCTTCCACATTTTCTCCTTCAATGTTCTATTAAATCTTTCTACAACACTAGCTTTATTTCCACTGTATGTTGAATAGTGTGTTATGTTGTTGTCCACCATTAATGTCTTAAATGATTTATTGTAAATTTCTTTACCTTCATCTGTTTGTAAATGCATGGGTTTGAGATCATTCAAAATAGATTAAAATGCTAACGTACCATTTTCACCAGTTTTATCTTTGATTGGTATTGTCCATGCATATTTTTAAAAAAATCTATCACATTTAACATATATTTAAACCCTTCATTTATTCTATGTATACATTTTAAAGATCCAGAATTCATTTCGACTAAATCAGCTTGTCAAAGATCATCGATACCAAAAGATAGAACTGTTCTTCTGTGAAAGTTTTTTTGCATTGGTTTATGAATTTCATTTGCAATATCGTTTTTTATAGTACCACAAGTGAATAGCGAGTTATTGGTTACACGACATCTACAAACACATTTAATTCTTACTTTGTTATTATTGGTAAGTTTATATGATCTTAATGTATTTTTCATACATTTGAGACGGTATACATTTAAGTTATCATTGTTCTTTTTATACAATACATGAGGCAACAAAAAATTCTTAACAATGTAGAGACAAGAAGGCAGTTAATTGAAAAGTTTAAAACTTTTAGAAAATTTCGCTAAGATGTATATGATAAAAATAAAAAACACAATCAACCATTGATAGATGCGATAGAAGATTTGGGGCAAAAAATTGGACATGTAACAAATGAGAATAAGAACTTAATAAAAGAACTTGTTCCAGTTGCTGTTAAGAATTTAGACTACCGACAGACACCAACAGAAACATCTTTTAAAGGAAACTGTTTGGTAAAACAGGCACCGATGAACTCTATGGAGATGAACGGAATGGTGATGAACGGAATGGTGATGAACGCTATAACAATGGCATTAAACACATTAATGATGGCGATAAATGCTATGGCGATGAACGCTTTGGCGATGAACGCTATAATGATGAACGCTATGACGAAGCGTTGGGGCGTTTGAAATCTGATATCCGACAGTTAACTAACTACAAAACAACATTTATTGATAAGAAAGTGGCCAATTACTTAATTGACTGCAAAGACAATATTTGGGCTAAAGGCTGATAAAGGTAAATTGTATATTGGTGATAGCGAAGTAACATTCATCAATGACAAATTCACTGTAAAAGGCCTAACATACACTGCAACCGATGGTCTGCTGAAATTACTAACTAGTATGAAAGTAACCGAAAGCGACTACACTGCAACCGACTATGAACACTATAGACGTATCCTAGCAGATACGAACACAGTTTTTCAAAACCATGATCCAAACTTGGGAATGCCAAAATCGAGTAAAGGGAATAAATGGAAAATTATTGTTAAACCTATTTACAATTCGATTAAAAAGAAACGACCGTCGCCTAATAAGGGGAAAGGTATAAACAAATATACAGACTACTCCAAAAAATACATATGGATGGATGATGTTAGGAAACTTATTGATCGGCTACTCGTTATTTATTACAAAGAAAATGCTGGAAATGATAACTATTACAATGAAAAAGTTGGAATAATGTATATGCTCAACATTAAGTTTAGTGAATTTGTTGTGAATAATCCAAAAGGTATACCATATCTGATATGAATGTTAAACACAATACCACATACTTTTTGGTAGTCAGAACATCACGGTAAATGGTTATTCAATTACATAATAAATTTGCTACCTTTTGAGTTGCACGCACCCGGTTATCAGTACTTAGGCCCAGGTACCAGACTAAAAGAGAGAATTGAGCGTGGTGATAAACCCATTAATCCACTAGATGCGGCTGCAATGGAACATGATATAGCTTATCATCATCATAAAGATCTAGCTGAAAGACATGTAGCTGATAAAGAACTAGAAAAGAAAGAGTTCAAATGATTGTTAAGTTCTGATGCTGATCTCAATGAGAGATTGTGGGCTGGTGTTACTGGATCTGCGATGCATATTAAACATAAGCTTGGTTGGGGAATTAGAATAAAATAATAAAATATTTGTTATAATAAATAAAAGTAAAAAACATTGTATTCCAAGTTCCTAACAAGAAGTTGAAGGGTTTGAATATTGATTCTTTCATAACGAAAGATCAACTGGATCGTAAAAACCAGAAACTAAAGGAGGAAAAAGGGATAGCTATCACAATTTCAGTTCCACAGCTTAAGAAAATGTCCAAAGAAATTAAAACTGGAAATGGTTTGACAGTTCACAAGGGCGGATTTTTACCCTTAATTTTCGCAGCATTGGGGGCTCTAGGAGCGTTAGCTGGTGGTGCTACATCATGCCAAGAAGAAAAACCAAGAATTGGAAGAACAATGCAGACATAATTTAGCTATGGAGGAATACGGCAAGGGATTGAAGAAAGTTAAGTGGACTAAGAATGTTAAAAAAAATGAACTCCCTCAGTGACTTTGATATTGATCAAATGGTTAAAAAATTAAACATTAAAAATTTTCGTGGTATATTTATGATCGATGAGCTACTTAATAAACCACTCGATAGTGAATATGGGATTGTTAATCTAGATGTTCCAACAAACTCTGGTACACACTGGGTATGCTATTGGAAAAAAGCAAACAACAAATATTATTTCGATTCATTTGGCGGAAATCCACAGCGACAATTAATAGCATATCTCGGAAGTAATATTTTTTCATAACGATGATAGAATTCCAAATTTCACTCAAGTAACTTGTGGTCATTTGTGTGTAATTGTGCTAAATCTCTTTTCACATAATTTGAATTTCTAAAAATTATTTCACTATTAATAAACAATGGATATATGCGGAAATGCATTAATGAGCTCTTGGATTGAAGACCAAATTAAAGAACGCATGAACAATGATGAGAAGATCAGTCCTAATGAGTTTGTTTCCAACACACAGTTCAACGACTTTTAACCACACTGACAAGAAATAAAAGTTCATTGGATAAAGCCTATCTATTTTTTATGAGAGATGGAACTATAGTTGAAATAATAATAAAACCAGAAAAATATAAAAGTGTTATCAACTGTTATCATGAACGGAAAAAAATTGACATGGATAAAACTTTTGAAGATAAGATATATATTAAAATACCAAAAGCCCACAATGTACACGAAGGTACAATTGTGTTTATTGAAATAGTTATGGTATATGAATGAGTTTAAAAATATGAGATTATGTTAGTTTTTAAAATGGAAGTGTTTCCATTAAAAAAAAATTTCTATCTAAGAATTTAAAACGTCTTTAATTTTATTATGGTATTTGCCATTATTTAACTTACAAGTCATATATATTGTAACAAAACCATATTCATTATTCCGGTATTTTGAACACATCTCCTAAATTTCTCAAATGACATATCACCACCAACAAAATCACTATGAATATGTTTAAGATTTTTATCGTCTTGCCTGAATATGCAAAGAAAATTAGCATTGTCTCTTATAAGCTGCTTAGGTACTTTTGAGTATGTCTGAGCTTAATAGAAGTAATCAATATCTTTATGTCTACCGCGAGTAAAGTAATTCCTTTCCATATTTTGATTTTCAAGTATGATATCATCGAAAACAACTACAGACTTTTTATGACATTCATTTACGTCAACCATTTCTTCATTTGATGGCAAGAAGTATGCTATTGGCTGATTAAATAATTTGGATGCTACATCTATATCTTTCTTTAAATTGATATATTTTGGTTGGTCCAGACTTTTTGAACATACATAGAGAGTACCAAAGTCCAACCATCCCTGAGCATATATAATATTATCTATCATAAGTGTAGTTTTCCCACAGTTACTAGCACCCACAATCAAACACCTAATACTATTAGGTAATAATTCTCCATGACGTTTTGCCGACACAGTCTTGTCTGGTATTCTTATTTTAATATCCCAGTCTACATGTTTCTTGCTCATTTATTAATAGATGTTTTAATAATGTAATAAATGAGTAAGTATTCAAACTAACAGATAACAAATCAGTGTTGAAAAAAAGAGACTACACTATCCTTTAGAGATAGAGAGACACTCATTGGCTTTAGTTCAGTTCTATACTACCTATCTAAAGCATAACATTATCTCTGGGAGAAATAAGCAATATTTTGTGGGTCATAATGATATGGAATCAACAACTGATATTCCATTTGGCCAATATAGCTTAAAATATCTTGAAAAAACTATAAAAGCAATTTTTTGAGTTAGTGTAGATTCAATGGGCGGGAGAGAAAAAGTTATATCTTTCGAGCTGGGTAAAATAACAAACAGAGTGAAAGTAAAATGTATGCTTAAATTACAGTTTGTAAAACGGGGTTCAATAGGAAAACTTTTGGGTTCCGTAGAAAATAAAACTCTGAAATCAAATGTGGATCATTATGGTGATACAATTCCAAAATTTGCTCCATTTGAAACAATAAATATACACTGTAATATAGTAAATGATATGATATTAAAACATGATGAAAATAACCATAGAGAAACTAGCATAATTGCAAAGAACAACATTTGGATTTGGCGACACGATCTTTTGCGAACCAACTTATTCATTATTTTTCCCAGTGCAAACAAATCAAGTTAATGAAATAATAGTTGAAATTAGGGGTGAGAAAGATAAGTTAATTAACTTTGATTTGTCTGAAAGAACAGTGGAATTAGAGATGAAGCAGTAGATATTTTTTTTATTGGAAGCAGTCATATACTATATATTAAAGTTTCGTGTAATAAAGATGAATAATATATTCTATAGAAAGTGTAATGAAATAACTCAATGTTTCGACTACTTTAATGTGTCGAATTTGAAGACGTGTGTCTAAATGTTTAATTAGACTAAGTTGTAGCACATTGCCGAAGGCTGAGCGAAAATTGTGTTATAATGATTGGATAACCATTAAAACTTTATAGAGATACGAGCATAAATAAAAATAAACTGATGCCTAATACGACGATCGTTTACTCTTAAAAAAAAAAAACAGAATAGAATGCCTTTGTTTAACGCCACAATCCTCCATTCCATCATATGCAAAATTTAAACCACAAAGATTAACATAATCTAAAACTTTTTCGCTGAAAATCTGAAGATATCTGTCTGGCAAGGTTACTTTAAAATTGCCAGAAGTAATTACCACTTTGTATCCATGCCGTGTATCAGATATTTCAGCATGGTCTATGGGGTAGGTCTGTCCAATAGTAAGTTCGGAAAGTTTATAAATTGATGGGTTCCGTTCAATAAATTTAGCAACTGGTCCATCGTTATTATGGACAATATATTATTTTTTTACGTATTCAAATATCTTGAGCTTCTCTTTGCAACTTTTTGTAGTCACTTTTTGCTGTTGCACTCGAACCGGCAGCTGATGTTTTCCTGATGGCTCGTGCATTTCATTTGCTGTTGGTTTTCTGATAACTGGGGCTGTGCTCGAACCGGCAGCTGATGTTTTCTGATGACTAGAGCATTCAATTTACTGTTGGTTTTCTGGTGATTGGGAGCTGTTCCCAAACGCAACTTTTTGCAGTCACTTTTTGTGGCTGCATTCTAACGCAACTTTGACAGTCACTTTTTGCGGCTGTACTCTAATCGGCAGCTGGTGTTGTGGATCAGGAAATCAAGCGGTAATTTTTTCTGATGGTTTTCTGATGGTTTGGGCATTCAATTTGCTCTTGGTTTTCTTATGGCCGCGGGCTTTGCTCGAATCGGCATTTCTATACTACTTCATTCCACATTTTGAATGTCGATCGCGTTTGCATAACAAAGAAATGATAAGACCCTTTTAAACAGCATTCTTGGAGTAGCAAAACTTTAATTTCCTTTCTATGAGCACTACAAAATTTTAGCAACACTTAACAATTTGTCCATTTAGGCAAAATGTTCTACTGAAACAAATCTACGTAGGTATAGTAGCAGCTAATTACTGAGTCAGAGATTTATGTTGCTCTTGACAGTTAAATCCCAAACACAGGAACTAATGGAGAAGCAAAGAGATGCAATGGTGAAGAGAACGAGAGTATCCAGAGGAATAACCCACACTAATAGCAGAATCCACTATGTTTCCAACAAGCACCTCTCCTAGTTTTACATAGCCGGGAATGGAGCTTGGTTGACCGTGGTGTTGAGAGTTGGAGAGGATTGACCACTGTACCACTGTCCCCCTCAAGTATTTATTGACGCAAAAATACAGCTAACGTTCCGAACCCAATGACTGTGAACATTGCATCTTAGTCTTGTGGACATACGGGTATAGATTTCACTTATGATTTAAAAAACTAAATTGCAGCGTCTCACGATGGTAGACTAATAATGGTATGGCTTGCGTACTTAACTTAACCAAACTTAATTTCCATTCATCCAAGTGTTATCAAACACCGATACATTAGAAACAGGGATTGTAACAGATGATATCATAATCCAAGATCGAAACATTGCGAAACTTTTAATGTGTACATTAAGACTGCCCCCAAGAGACCCAAGCACTCAGTGCAGCCCTTGCATACAAAGTCAGTTGCTCATAGAACTTTTACATAGTGTCGTTCATTTCACATCGCAACCCTGTAAGGACATTTACTCAAAAGTCACAGCGAACGGCAGAATGAATTAAATCAGATGCAACGGATTCGGAATTAAATGCTGCAACTAAAGGTGATCTGAATATAGTATATCTTCTACCCAGTTCAATTTAGTATATCACTGTAGTCGATTATGTTATGTTCATGTAGATTGTTTCTCCTCCATCTGACCTTACATGTCTAACAATCAAAATTTGTTGTTGTTTGTACAGGTGACGCTGTGAATCCCGGGCAAAGATACTTGCTCGGCGGTTATGCTCCGCAAATCGCAACGAATCCAGGTAAGCTGAGCCTGCTAATGGAAATGTTTTAATCAATACTGCAAATTAATAATTTACGTGTTAAAGTAAACTGATTTTTCTGCCGTATGGTACACACACGATGGAGTTGTGTTTATATACTCAATGAGACAAACGTTCGAATTGTTAAATTCCAAAATGCTGTCTTAATGCAACCAATTTGCTAAAGTAATCAAAAATTTCCTTCATCGAATAATCATTTCATATTCTGCCATTAAATAAATCAATTAAACTTTAGAATTTACAACTTTGACTCTTCGATATATGATAGCTCTTAATTAATACAACTAGGAATTGATAACAAGGGTTAATTTTACGTACCTTTAAAGTGTGTGAATAAGTGTGTAACGTCATTTGGGCGGCTCTTAATTTCGTGGTCCTGAGAGCTCATGTGGGTGAAGTGATGTGTGGAGCAGGGCTGGAATGTTAGGGTGGGAGAAACGGAAGACCCCGAGAAAAACCGGCCGACCAGTGGCGTACCTTTCAGATTTATCTCCGTGCATGTCAGGACTAGTCAACTTATAAGTTAAAAATTCATTTTCAGTTAATATGATAAAATAAATATACTAATTTTTTTGCGAATCTATTTCTAAAGTCAAGATTATAAAATTTTAAAGGAAGCAAAACCAAATAATTCCATTAAAGTGATGATGTAACTATCTCCATTATTGTGTAAAATTTATTTCCAGGATACATTTGGCAAGAATTAAAATGAAAAATTATGAAGTCCTAATATTTAAAATTTAGCTAGACAAGCTTTCTTGTCAAATTACATTTGTTGGTTAATCAGATACCTTAACATTTCACACAAATCTTATCGTAACAAAGTTTGCTCCAATAGTAAAGATGTCAATCCCCATTTTCACCATGAAAGGGGTTTATATTGTCAACCCTTTTTTTCGTAGGTGTAAGATCTCTGATCTACAAAACACCACTTTTTGATTTATTGCTTAATTGCAAGTAGTCTCTTATAATTTTAACAAATTTTTTTTAATTCGATATTTGAGGACTTTTAACTACCCTAATAATCTTTTTAGGGCGAAAGTCACATATGTCATCTAATTTTTTCATACTGAACAACCTGCCAGTTTTTGTTGATGTTGTTAGAAAACCCCCCGTGTTAGGTCGCGAACAGTAGGGAGTACCATGCAATCGTCACCCTACTTGCAAATCCATTATGTGTGGTGTTAATTATTTGCAGATATGAGACTCAGGCGCGACATGTTCACGGAGAGGCACCACCCACAAATTCCGCAGTCTCCAGTATTGCATCCACACACTCAACGCATGTTGAGGAGAACACTTCCATCTGCTCCAACAAGTCCCGTGGAGCAGAAGGTCACAGGTATGATTCTCGCCTTTACACGTTACATGGCAGGTTGAAAAATTGATAACTACACAGACACTTCTTTCCAAAATTATCGTAATTTACAGTGATTGGAACAAGTTTTAGTTATGTTCACTTTGAATGTTAGAGTATGGCGTGGGATTGCCTGTACACACAACAAATTAGAACATTGGTATGTAATTGAATTTTCCTCATTAATATTTGTATCGCCTTGAAAATTGTAATCTTCTCATGGTATGGTTAAAACAAGTACACTTTAGAATATGATGATACTAAAATAGGTTTAACAACCGATCTGTTTTATATATTTAAGTTCTACACATAGCCTACATGAAAAAAGATTTACTTGTAGTTCACTAACATTTAATTGAACGACTTCATTCAGTGTATCAGCAGTGTAACTCGGAGCCCACGATTTACTAGAAGGCTACACTGTCTCTAGTGTTTTCATAATTGCATAATCGTGCGACGGAAGATACAAACCTCTACGACTTCTTCGGGTGCTCGTACAACTTTTGTGGGGGTGCTTTCATCTGAGCGAACATGAATATATATTATCAATTATATAAGCATATACTGAATATTTAATGTGTTTAGGTGTGATCTTGTTTTGTAAACCAATTGGAAATGTGTTGAATTGTACTTCGTTGCTGACCACAGCATGTGATACGAAAGTAGAAACAAGGAACATGGTTTCATGAAATTAAACTTTATTGCTGCTTGTATCTATTCAAAATGTAAATATGAATCTGCAATTTCAGTTAGAGTTAAGTACAATAAATTGTGAATTTAGAGAACAACCCTGAAGTGATGGGTGAGACAGTACCCGGCGCAGCACAATGCGCTGCTCTTCAGTGTAAACTGCTGATTGGTTAGGAATTTTTAACTCAATGATATGAGAATTGCGCAGATCTCATTGCTTTCATCAAGGTGTATCATTTCACATTTTGAATGTCGGTCGCGTTTGCATGCCAAAGATCTTAAATAACCCTTTTAAATAGAATGTTTGGAAAATTCAAACTTAAATTTCGTTTCTATGAGCACTACAACACCTAACACTGTTGTCCATTTATGCAAAATGTTCTACTGAACAGAATCTAATTAATTATAGTAGCAGCTAATTACTGAGTCAGAGATTTAGGTGGCTTTGGAAAACTAAATCCCAAAGACCAGGGGCTATTAGAGAAGCAAAGAGATTGAATGGTGCAGGGAACGATAGTATCAAAAGAAATCGCCCAGACCAATAGCAGCATCTGCTGTTTCCAACATGCACATTTCCTAGTTTGACAGAGCCGAGAATGGAGCTTGGTTCACCGTGGTGTTGAGAGGTGAACTGGTCTGACCACTGTGCCACTGCCTCCCTCAAGTATTTATTGGCACAAAAATACAGCTAGCGTTCCGACCCCAATGACCGTGGACATTGCATCTCACTCCTATGAACATGTGAGTATAGATTTCACATATTATTTCAATAGTCAAAATTCCTCATCTCACGATGGTAGACTAATAATGGTATATCTTGCATACCAACTTTACAAAAATCAATTCACTCACATCCAAGTCTTATCAAGGACAGAGACATAAGGCACAGGGATTGTAACAGATTGTGATAATCCGATATCCAACCACAGCGAAACTTTTAATGTGAACATTAAGACTGTCCCCAAGAGACCCAAGCACTCAGTGCAGCCCTTGCATACAAAGTCAGTTGCTCATAGAACTTTTAAAAAGTGTCATTCATTTCACATCACAACCCTCTAATGACATTTCCTCAAAAGTCACAGCGAACGACAGGATGAATTAAAGCAGCTGAAATGGATTCCGAATTTTATACTGCAACGAAAGATGATCTAGATATATTATATCATCAACCCAGTTCAATTTCGGAAATCACTGTAGTCGATGGTGTTATATTTTTGCAGATCGTTTCTCCTGCATGTGACCTTGCATGTCTAACAGTCAAAATTTGTTGTTATTTGTACAGGTGACGCTATGAATACCGGGCGAAGATACCTGTTCGGCGGTTATGCTCCGCAAATCGCAACGAATCCAGGTAAGCAGAGCCTGCTAATGGAAACGTTAACATCAATACTGAAAATTAATATTTTTCTTGTTAAAGCAAACTATTTTTATGCTATATCCTAGACACACGACGACGTCGTGTATATGTGCTCTCTGAGCCAATCATTCATATTGTTTGATTCCAAAATGCTCTTTTAATGCAACCCATTTATTGAAATAAACAAAAATTAAGTTAACCGAATAATTATTTCTTATTCTGCCATTAAATACATCAATTATACTTAGAATTCACAATTTTGACTCTTCGATATATGATAGCTCTTAATCAAAGAAACTAGGTATTGAAAAACAGGGTTCATTTTACGTACGTTTTATAGTGATTGAATGAGTGCGTAAAGTGATTTTGTCGGCTCTTAACTTCCAGGTCCTGAGAGCTGATTTGGGTGGAGTGATGTGTGGAACAGGGCTGGAATGTTAGGACGTGGGAAGCGGGAGATCCCCGAGAAAAACACGAATACCAGCTGCGTACCTTTAAGATTTGTCTCCGTACGTGCCAGCACTAGGCTACTTGAAAGTAAAGTTTCAGTTAATATTATAAAATATTTATACTAAGTTTTTCAGATCAATTTCGAAAGTCCAAATTGAATTATTTGAAGGAGCAAAAACCAAATAATTCCATTAAAGTGATGACGGAACTATCTACATTATTGTGTAAAATTTATTTTCAGGATACCTTTAGGAAGAACTAAAATTCAAAAATCCTAATTCATAAATCCTAATTCATAAATAGCTAGAAAAGCTTTCTTGTCAACTTAAATATGTTGGTTAATCAGACGTCTTAAAATTTTCGCATAAAGATTAGCGTAATAATGTTTGTTCCAATAGTAAAGATGCCAATCCCCATTTTCACCATCAAAGGGGTTTATATTGCCAACCCCTTATTTTTGTTGTTGTAATATCTCCGTTCTAGAAAACACCACTCGTTGATTTATTGCGTAATTGCACGAAGTCGTTTATAATTTTAACAAGAATCTTTTTTAAAAGTGCGATATTTGAGGACTTTTAACTTCCAAATAATCATATTAGTGTGAAAGTAACACATATGTTATCTAATTTTTTCATAATGAACAACCTGCCAGTTTTTGTTGATATTGTTAGAACCCCCCCCCCAATCTAGGGCCATCATGTTAGTTCGCGAACAACAGGCATTACCATGCAACTGTGACATTACTTGCAATAGAGTATTTGTGCTGTTCATTACTTGCAGATATGAGACTCAGGCGCGACATGTTCACGGAGAGGCAGCGCCCACAAAGTCCGCAGTCTCCAGTAATGCCTCCATACACTCAACGCATATTGAGGAGAACACTTCCATCCACTCCAACATGTCCCGTGGAGCAGAAGGTCACAGGTATGATTCTCGCCTTTACACGTTACATGGCAGGTTGAAAAATTGACAACTACACAGACACTTCTTTCCAAAATTAGGGTCATTTACAGTGATTGAAACAAGTTTTAATTATGTTCAGTTTAATCGTTAAGAGTATGTCATTTTATTGCCTGTACACACAACAGCTTATTATCTCCTTACAGTATTGTTAAAACAAGTATACTTTAGAATATGATGATACTGAAAATATGTTTAACAACCGATCTGTTTTATATATTTAAGTTCTACACATTGCCTACACGAAAAAAAAATTAACTTTCAGTTCGCTTGCATTTAATTAAAGGACTTGACTCGGTGTATCAGCAGAGTCAACTCGGAGCTCACGATTAACTAGAAGGGCACACTGTCTCTAGTATTTTTAAAATTTTTTAATAAACTTGCGACGGAAGACACAAACCTTTACGAATTCCTCTGTTGCTGGTACAACTTGTGTGGTAGTGCATTCACCTGTGCGAACATGAATAGATATTATCAATTACATTAGTCTATATTGAATTTTTAATGCATTTGTGTGATCTTGTTTTTTGTAAACCAATTGGAATGTATGTCGAATAGTACTTCGTTGCTGACCACAGCATGTGGTATGAAAGTCGAAACAAGAAACATGGTTTCATGAAATTAAACGTTATTGTTGCTTGAATCTTTCCAAATGCTAAATATGAATATGCAATTTCAGTTAGAGTTAAATGCAACCACTGTGAATTTTGAGAATATCCCTTAAGTAATGATCTAACCAGTTTCCGTCACGGTACTGTGCACTGCTCTTCAGTGTAAACTGCTGATTGGTTAGAAATTTTCAGTCGATAAGATGAGAATTGTGCAGTTCTCATTGCTTTCACTAATTTGAACCATTTCATATTTCGAATGTGGGTCGCGTTTGCATTGCAAAGACATTATAAAGCCATATAACAGGAACTTGGAGAGGCAAAACATTAATTTTGATCCTATAAGCACTACAAAATAGAAGCAACACTTAACACTTTTGTCCAGTTATGCAAAATATTCTACGGAACCGTATCTTCTGGGTATAGAAACTGCAAATTACTGAGTTAGATATTTAGGTGACTCCTGACATCTAAATCCTAAAGACAGGAGCTAATGGAGAAGCAAAGTGATGCAATAGTGCAGAGAACGAGAGCATCCATAGGAATCACTCAGACCAATAGCAGTGTCCGCTATGTTTCCAACATTCACCTTTCCTGGTTTGACAGAGCCGTGAATTGAGCCTGTTCCACCGTGTTGTTGAGAGGTGGACTGGTTTGATCACTGTGCCACTGCCCCCCTCTAGTCTTTATTGATGCAACACTAAAGCCAATATTCCGAACCCAATGACCGTGGACATTGCATCTTACTCCTATAGACATGTGGGTATAGGTTTCACACATTATTTCATTAGCTGAAATTCCTCGTCTCAGTACAGTAGACTAATAATTGTATGTCTTGCGTACCAATTTTACAATAGTTAATCCACTCACATCCAAGTCTTATCAAGAACCGATACATTAGACACAGGGATTGTAACAGATTATGTGATAATCCGAGATCCAACTATTGCAAAACTTTTATGTGAACATTAAGACTGTCCCCAAGTGATCCAAGCCCGCAGTGCAGTCCTTGTATACGAAGTCAGTTGCTCATATAACTTTTACAAAGTGTCGTTCATTTAACATCACAACCCTCTAATGACATTTCCTCAAAAGTCACAGCGAACGGCAGGATGAATTAAAGCAGCTGAAATGGATTCGGAATTTTATGCTGCAACGAAAATGATCTAGATATATTATATCATCCACCCAGTACAATTTCGGATATGACTGTAGTCGATGGTGTTACATTCTTGCAGATAGTTTCTCCTGAATTTGACCTTGAATTTCTAACAGTCAATGTTTTTGTTATTTGTACAGGTGACGCTATGAATTCCGGGCGAAGATTCATGCTCGGTGGTTATGCTCCGCAAACCTCAACGAATCCAGGTAAGCAGAGCCTGCTAATGGAAATGTTAACATCAATACTGCAAATTATTGATTTACATATTATATTATATATTATTTTTTATGCCATTTGTTATACACACGTCGAAGTTGTGTAACTGTATGCTTTCGTTCTAATTGCTGGGTTCCAAACCACTGTTTTAATGTAACACACTTGCGAAAGTACACAAAACTTAAGTTCATCAAATAATTATTGCTTATTCTGATATTACATATATTAATTAGACTTTAGAATTCACATTTTTTACTCTTCGATATACGATCGCTCTAATTAAAGCAACTGGGTATTGATAACCAGGGTTCATTTTGCGTATCTTTAAAGTGAGTGAGTGAGTGAACATGTAAAGTGATCTGGGCGGCTCTTAACTTCGAGGTCCCGGGGGCTGATGTGGGTGAAGTGACGTATGTAGCAATTCTGGAATGTAAGGGCGGACGAAACGGGAGATCACCGAGGAAAACCCGCCGACCAGCAGTGGTCCTTTATGATTTACCTCGGTACATGTCAGTACTAGGATAACTTGATGTTCAAATAAATTAAAGCAACCGAATAATTCCATTAAAATGATTATGTAACTATCTATATTATTGTGTAAAATTTCTTTTCAGGATACTTTTTGAAGAATTAAAACTAAAAATTGATTAAGCCCAATTAATTAAAATTTAGCTAGACAAGTTTTCTTGTCAACTTACACGTGCTGATTAAGCAGATGTTTTAAAAATTCTCATAAATGTTAAAAGTTTCGTCCAATAGTAAAAATACTAATCACCATGAAGGGGGTTTATATTGCCAAACATATTTTCAGAGGTCTAAGATCATTGTTATACAAAACACCACTCTTTGATTTATTGCTTAATTGAAAGCAGACTCTTATAATCTTAACAAAAAATTTTTTAAAGTTTGATATTTGAGGACTTATAACTCCCCTAATAATCAATCTAAGGGGAAAGTGACAAACATGTTGTCATATAATTTTTTCATAATGAACAACCTGCCATTTTTTGTTGATATTGCTGGAAAACATCCGGTGCTAGGTAGCGAACAGCAGGCAGTACCATGCAACTGTGACCCTACTTGCAATCCAATGCGTGTGCTGTTCTTTGCTTGCAGATACGAGACCCAGACAAGACGTGCTCACAGAGACGCGCCGCCAACAACGTCCGCAGTCTCCAGTAATGCCTCCACGCACTCAACGCACGGGGAGGAGGGCAAGTCCATCCCCTCCAACAAGTCCCTTGGAGCAGGAGGTCACAGGTATGATTCTCGCCTCCACATGTCTCATGGCGGGGAATACGTCCGCACAATTCAGGCAGCATGGGACCGGAGAGCTTGTTGATTTCTTTTTCATGTCACTGGACTCTTCACTAGACGTATAGAGGCAACTAGCTTTCTGATCACATTCGTCTCCGAACTGCGTGCTTCTCCACCATACTTGCATTACAGCTTATTGATCACAGTCAGCAATGGCAATCGGCTACACATGGCTTATATATATCATCAGCCAAGAATGCGACAAGAAATTTGTGTGTAGATAACGATTTAACAACAAAAAAAATATTCACCCTGCTTTCGCAATTATCTTTGGATTCCTGGCTTTCTGAGTTGTGGTAACAGCTTATTACTGCTGCTCTGACACCAGATCATGGTGTCTGCATTGACTCCTGATCAGTTGGAGAAACTACTCAGAAACAATAAGATTAATGTTGAAAATATGATTTCACTAATAGTTAAGCGGGCATTTAAGAAATTGCAAAAACTAGAACAAACTATCATGTACCCTTATTAAAAAATTATTGACATTTTGTTGTCTCTGTCATAAAATTAAAAAAATATGTTATAATTGAACTACACAGAAACTTCTTTCCAAAATAAGCTTTATTTACAGTGATTAAAAAAATTATTTTTATTCTTTTCAGTTTGAATGTTAATGAGATATTAATCAATTTCTGTACGCACAACCGCTAGGAACACTCGTTAAATAACTGAGTTTGCCTCCTCAACATTTGTATCGCTTTAAAATTTGAATTCATCTCATGATTTGGTTAAACAAGGACACTTTATAATATGATGACACTGAAAATTGGTTTACCTACCGAGCAGTTTTATATATTAAGTTCTATGTAGAATGCACGAAAACAATTTTGTTTTAAACTGGTAGTCGGCTCGCTTTCAGCTAACAGACTTGACTTAGTGTATCAGCAGAGACAGTTCGGAGCCCACGATAAACTAGATGGGACAAACAATCCCTACTCTTTAATTGCATAATCGTGGGACGTAAAACACAAACCTCTACGTCTTCTTCGGATGGTCAAACAACTTGTGTGGGAGTGCATTCACCTGTACGAACGTGAATAGATACTATCAAATATATATACCAATTGTAATTTATGTCGAATAGAACTTCGTTGCTCACCACAGCATGTGGAATGAGAGTGGAAACGAGAAACTTGGTTTCATTAAATTCAATTTTATTTCTGCTTATATCTTTCCAAATGCAAATGTGAAACAACAATTTCAGCTAGAGCTGAAACTGATCATTGTGAATTTAGAGAAAACCCTTAAGTGATGAGCGAACCAGTTCCCGGCACAGTACAGTTCACTGCTTTTCAGTGTAAACTGTTGATTGGTTAGAAATGTTCAGTCGATGAGATGAGAACTGCGCAGTTCTCACTGCTTTCACAAATTTGAACCATTTCACATTTAGAATGTCGGTCACGTTTGCATGGCAAGGACATTATAAAACACTTTTAAACATAATGTTTGGAGAAGTAAAACTTTAATTTCGTTTCTATGAGCACTACAAAATTGGAGCAACACTTAACACTTTTGTCCATTTAAGCAAAATGTTCTACGGAACGGAATCTACTTAGGCACAGTAGCAGCTAATTACTGAGTCAGAGATTCAGGTAGCTCTTGACAGCTAAATCCCAAAGACAGGAGCTAATGGAGAAGCAAAGAGATGCAATGGTGCAGATAACGAGCGTATTCAGAGGAATCACCCAAACCAATAGCAGCATCCGCTATGTTTCCAACAAGCACCTCTCCTAGTTTGACAGAGCCGAGAATGGAGCTTGGTTCACCGTGGTGTTGAGAGGTGGATTGGTTTGACCACTGTGCTACAGCCCCCCTCAAGTATTTATTGACCAAACACAAAAGCCAACATTCTGAACCCAATGGCTGTGAACGTTTCAGATCACTCCTGTGGAGAATGGTGTATAGGTTTCACATATTATTTCAATATTAAAAATAATACCTCGTCTCGTGATGGTAGGCTAATAATGGTATGGCTTGCGTACTAAACATTACCAAACTTAATACACACATTTCAACAAAATTTTTATTGTGACATCATCTACTAGACATCAAATATGCCTATACATAGCGTGTTTATATGCCTTTATTCTATAATAACGCCTAGTGCGAAACTAGCTTTTGTGCCATATATCAACCAATTGACCTATTTCCACCCAATTCTGCACACAAGTAGCGCTATTGTAGGCCATGTAAATTGATATGCTTTAAGTGATTCGCACACTGGTTTTCAAAATGATGCTCCTGTAGATATTTGAAGTTGTTAAATTCAGTGTACCAAAACTGTAACCTGATTACTACAGAAATTGATGCTCCTAATCCCATATCTGTAATGTAGTTGGCAGCAGGCCAACTTATGGTACAGGGCGTTCTGTGTTCGAGTCCCAGTTGGGGCGAGTGTGTACTTGTAATTGTCTCGCTAGTTCTGCATTTGTTTCTGGTCGCATCTATAATGATATCGCTACCAACAAACATCAATACCCACCTATCATCTAACATTCTTAAAATATTACCAACATTATTTGCATTCATGTAGAGGAAAGTAAGCTCATTTATTATAACAATTACGTATTGTTTCTTTAAGAATTCAGTTTTTTGCATAGTAACTTAACGTCTCTTCGTGAGACATGTTATTATAGGCAGTGAAATTGGCGCAGGCAATGCTCCAGAAAGTCAAGGGCTATTAAGAAGTATCTGAGCATTTACCAGGATAGATTTCAGAAATAAATGTAGAAACGAAATCAAAATGGCCAGGCCAAGAATTGAAACCAGATGTTCCCGAATGGGAGTAAATATTGTCGCCATTGCACCACGTAGCTCAATTTTAATGAATTGAGACGTAACAATTTTTACATTTGAATTGTTCCTTAATGTATCCCGAAAATAATATTTACACAATATAGAGACTTACATGAGCACTTTCAAGGAATAATTTGGTTGCATTAAACAGTAACATTATTGACTTTCGTAGTAAGACTTGAAATACATAGTACAATTATTTTGCGAATTAAGCGACATTGAACTTTTAAAGTAGCGTAGTTATGATGTGTACCGCAGTAAATCTTTAAAAGTATGTACGCCGCTGGTCGGCTGGATTTCTCGGCAATCTCCCGATTCCCCCATCTTTTCTATCCGGTGCTGCTCCGTACTCACCTCACTTCACCTACATCAGCTTTCAAGACCTCGAAGTTAAGAGACGCAATAATCACTTCACTCACTCTCACCCACTTTAAATTTATGCAAAATGAACCCTGGTTGTCAATATCTAGTAGCTTTAAATTAGAGCTATCAAAATATTGAAGAGACAAACTCGCGAATTATAAAGTCGATTCAACGATGTAATAACAGAATAAGACACTATTGATGAACTTAAGTTTTACATACTTTGAAAAATGTGTTGCATTAAAATATCATTTTGGAAACCAAAATTTCGAATGATGGCTCAAAGAGTACGTTTGCAAGACCTTGGATTAGAATATGGCATAAAAATATAGTTTGCTATAACACGTAAATAAGTAATTTGCAGTATTGACGTTAAAATTTCTATTAAAGGCAGTTCACGATAAATTGAGCACTTTTGAAATCAACCGCGTAAAAAAGTCACAGCCCCTGCCTGCATATATTTTAACGGGCGCACTCAGTGAGTGACATGCTCCCAGTAAATTTGGTAACGATGGAGGGAAAGTAGTTCCACATATTAATGTCGAATAAAAAGAGTTAGGTAAACATTTGTGATAATTAAAATCACTTCTTTCGCTTTTTGTGTTTCTAAAGCATTTAAGTCTAAAAATGAGCATATTTTAAAATATTAACTTTTCTAATAATTTCACAGTTTCATTTAACCGACTCATGAATAGGGTGATAAGACCCATGGCAATACCAATGTTACATAAGGAGGAATAAAACACAACGTGCACACAAGTAGATCTTAAGCAGGGCTTCCAAAAGTGCTCATTTTACCGTGAACAACCTATAGTAGGCTGCGTTTTGACGCAGGATGGCGCCTTGCCTCATGGACCGTTTGCCACTCCACACGTCCATCGCATCGAACGGAACCATTTTGGAAGAAATGTTTGTTCCACTTAAATTATGTATGTTAACATGGCTTACTGTAGTAGGCCTACTACCTGTGGCCAAATCTGGTGGGAATTCAACAGATAGATTCCCGACCTATTATATAAATGTTACATTTTATCACCTGGTAGTATCTTACAAAAAGTCTGCAAAAGTTTATCTCTGTAAGCATATTTGATGCTTCTGATGGCTACTCTAGCATATTAAGTTTGATTGAATGCAGTTAAATTGTTTAATATATATGACATACTTATCTAAAGGATTTATATGACTGCAAGACTGTCAATAATGCCAGCCTTACTTAAAACCTGTGCTACTCTAGCACTTCTTATGTGCAAAGTTCAAGTGGGAATTGGTTGGCTGGTCCCAATAAAAGCTCCAGTTTCTCATGTAATGCTATCGTCATTACTGTATTCGCATTTTCTATGTTTGTCATGGATACTGCTACATATTTTAAAAGTTGATCTAGATAGTTGGGACATATGGCTTACTAACCTACCATATTTAATATTTACAGGGCTGTTATTTTGAAAATATACGACTATCTCCAAGTCACATAAATTTAGATGGACTACAAAAGTTTAACTTGTAGCCAGAATTTGGTGGGCATCAGTTATGTATTTTCAGAGATAGAACTACATAAAAATTAAGATTCTGTGTCCTATCTTCCAAAATGGCTGATAATATGATTATATATATATATTAGTTTGATGATCGCATGGATACTGCTAACTTACAAGTTTCAGTTGAAATTTTTTACGTGTTTTCATAGCTACCATAGTAGTTTATTATGTTTATGTGGCCATTATTTTGAAAATAATAGTCCGACCCAATAAAACATGTCAGTATTCATGACGTACTGTAGTATTACTTCAGTGTCAAATTTAGTAGGAATTGATAGATTGTTTTCCCGAGATATGTACTGAAAAATTTATTTTTCACATGATGGTCTTACAAAATGGTGGACAAAAAGGCTATGATTTGACACATTTCATGGTTGTAAAATATACTTTCAGCATAACAAACTGGTAATATGGTATTATAGATATTGCAAATAAATGTAAAATAGCTATTAATATTGCCGCCATCTTGAAAATAAGTGTCATACATTTATATTGCATATGTAAAGATAGCCTACTATAGTATTACTTTTATGCCAAATATGGAAGGAATTGTATGTGTAGTCATTTATATTTAACGTAAAGTCTTTATATTTCATGTTACACAATTTTTAAAACCAGTGGATTAATAGACTTATTACTTCCTAAATTTAATGCTTACATCATGCATTCCCAATGTACCTGATTTGGTTTAAATTTGATAAATTGTTCCCGACATATAGTGCAAAAGCTTTATTTTACAATTTGCATTAATTTCCAAAATTATGCACCAATACACTATCGGTTTTTAATTTAAATGCTTACATTATGCACTTGCTTAAAACATACCTTGGTGTCAAATTTAGCTTACATTTGTTAAATGGTTCCCGAGATACATTAAGGAAGAGTTAATTTTTTTTAATTTGCGAAATGGTGGACTAATATCACTATCAGTGAATAATCACAATGCTTATGTCATGCACTGTCAACAAACGATAATTGGATTAAATTGACAAAATATTTGGCGAGATACAATGGAAAAGATTTGTTTTTTTTTTAATTATCCCATCGTCCAAAATAGAGTTCCAATAAGATTATTGTTCTCTAATATCAATGCTTTTATTATACACTATAAATGTACAAAATTTGTTTGAAGTAGGTTAAATGTTCCCGAGATATAACATAGTGCCCTCAATTTTTAATGGCATCCATTTATTAAAAAAGTACTCAGACTGATTGAAAAGTATAAAAGTCTGTTGCCATTACTAAATATTATATGTGGACGAAGTTTGGTGAAATTTGGTCTTCGGGTTTAAATGTTATGCCAGACATATATTCAGGTGATTGCCTAGGTCTATCTTTCCTTCTGAAAGTAAACGAAAAAGAACGAATAAGTTGCAAGCACACTAAAATATTTGACATTAAAAAAATCACAGAGTCATTAAATTGCCGGGACCATGGTGGTGTAGTGGTTTGACTGCTTGACTCCCACAAAGCTTCGATTCCTGGTGGGGTCACTCCTGGACTTTCACATGTGGGTATCATGCCAGAGATGCAGCTGGTTGGTGGGTTTCCTCGGGGATCTCCCGTTTCCTCAACCCTTGCGTTCCGGCGGCACTCCATATCACCTCTTTCCACCCTCGTCGGCTCTCAAGACCTCGATGTTAAGAGTCCCCCTAATATCTCCACTTCGCTTACACGTATTATCTTTAATAAATTGTTTAATTAAGTTGATAGCTTATTTTACAACAAGCATGCCATGGTAAACTAAAAGTTGCGGTTATGTTTGTGATATATGCAAGCAATAGGATGGTATAGGTTGTTCACGGTAAAGTGAGCACTTTTTAAGATCCTTATAAATTTTTCCTCTCATATAATTTCCATCTTCCTGCTGCTTTTTAATATAAACAATGCAATGTGACCAATAAACACAGTTCATACATATCACTACCATCAAAATTTAATTCCTGAGGATGCAATAAGGTACATTTATTAGCGGCCTTAAAAATGCTCACTTTATCGGGAACATCCTATCACGATGATTCGCGTTTTCGGTGGAACTAATAAGCAAAACTATAACTTTGTAAAATCATCTCGCTTGGATTCTCTTTCTCTAATTGATGAATTTATATAGGTAATATGGTGAATATGTCTCCTTAGAAGAAAGAAGCAAATTAATTACACCGAAACACGTTTTAAAACATAGCTATGTAAGTTGTTCTTACTAAAGTAACGAGAATAACAGCTGATAAAAAAGGACACCATCCTGTGTTAACAAGTGCGGGCAATCTGAAAATGTTTTTGAATGTTTGCAGAGATACTGCAGTTCCTGGCTGAGGCGATAATGAGGGAATTTTGGTCTCATCTGAGAGGTGCAGCCAGACTACGTTGCAAGTTGGACGTGTTGTTAGCCACTGACCCGGAACTTGCATATGCCATAATGAGCAAGACTAGGAGAAGGTAGCCGTGTCATCACAACATCCTCGCGCCAGTAGATGTAAAATGTCGGTTCGGGGACTGGTTCGGGGAAAGGACAAATTCTTGGACATGTAGATCATAAATGCATAAATGACAATAAAGTTTCTTTGACCGAAATCGGTTCAAAGGTTCTTATTTTGCTGTAAGATACCTCAACACACATTGCAGCATGTTAAGTACCTAGTTCTATTGTACGGTGCAGGTGGTAAGCCTTGAGATAACAGCAGTCGTTAGAAATGGAGCATTCACCACCACCTAGCGTCCTGGCAGGATGTCAGGTTGCCACGTCCACCATATTGGATGATGTCACTTTTTCCCTTTTTCCCCGAAATTTCCCCCTTTCCCTCGGATTTTCCCCTTTTCCTGTCGGAATTTCCCTTTTCCCTTCGGAATTTCCCTTTTATTCCTCTGACGATTTCATGTTCTTGCATTCCGGTCAATATCCGTCGATGACTCCACAATGTTTAACCTGATCCTTTCTTGGGAGGGACTGAGGGATTTCCGAGCAGTCCCGCTCTGTCATTCCACACCAGCACCATCCATTTTTCTGAAGACAGACGAAAAACGAATGGAGATGAGCGTCCTATGGCATTTAAGAAGGAAGTAAAAAAAAATTAAGATAATTATGAATGGGGGACACGGGCACGAGGGACTAGTTAAGTTCGCTGGGATATGGATTTCACTCAGTTTGCAGCAGGTCGTTTTTTCGCGATCCCGTTCGCTAGGTCCGGAACCGTCACACATAATGGAATTATTGTCCATTTCATATAAGTGGGGTAAGATCT
Organism: Dryococelus australis; assembly: GCA_029891345.1. Taxonomy (NCBI): domain Eukaryota; kingdom Metazoa; phylum Arthropoda; class Insecta; order Phasmatodea; family Phasmatidae; genus Dryococelus; species Dryococelus australis. The sequence goes on from CM056995.1 coordinate 112,072,274, forward strand.
GACAGACAATGTGACCAACCTACACACTATGTAAACAGTAAATGCTCTCGTTTGTAAAGTATTGTATCAGCTGATGAACTGCTGCGGGATCCCTGTTGTTAAGTTGGCTATTTTATGATGGCTTTGGAAGAAAATAGTACTCAGAACTAAAAGTTGTAATTAAAAATCTTAGTAATACTTACAACATTTGTGTTTTAAAATATCTTTTTAAAGCAATATTACATTTTCTTGTCTATAACTGACTGGACTTTAAAAGCACATTTAGCAATTACGACAGCGTATGTCGACATGTACGAACCTTACGTTTCCAGCCAATGGCTAGCCATGTTTATGTTTCCAGTTTTCAGCACGGTGAACGGCTATTGTGCGTGTGCTTTTTTCTCATCATGTTTATTATATGAATATCTTGTTAGTGTTGTCGGAATATTTAACCGGTATTTTATTATAATTTGATTTGTATTTTTTTTTTCAAGTTGTAGGTACCGTTGAAGTGCGTTTTCTTGAGTGAAGTGTAATATTGATCGGCACGTGTTTACCGCCTCGTAAAACTGCTCGTTCCGCCATTTTCCTTACCGCCTTCTGCAATGAAGTGACAAGAATATAATTTACTATCTAATTTTAAGTTTGTTGGTTTCAGGAAACGTAAACAATGTCGATTTTACTGAATGATTCTGCATTTTGTATTGTAAAGTGCTGTTTAAAGTCCCCCGGTTTTATGCTTCAAGCCTTAACAGGGGACGGCTTACGAACTAACTTATAACCAATGTTAAATTAACACCCATACCCTACCCAGGATTCGAACCCAGAGCCTCTAGCACACCCAGATTGGTGGCGCACCAACTGAGTGTGCCACGGAAGGTCGGTGAATTATTCTGCAAATAAATTATTTAGTACTAGTGAGTAACACATATGATTGTAATGTAAACTTGCAAGGATTTCCATTGAAAAACGCGTGTTCAAGAGGTTTCGAATTTTACAAACAGTAAGTTCGCGTGTTTTGTAAATGTATTTGAAAACCGTTAATACATTTATTGAAATGCACGTGGTCTGAAAAGCCGCGCTTTCAATACACTTTTGTAGTGAGTGAATATTTGTTTATTGGTCTACATCGTAAATTAAACGAGTGTAATGTTAACTTCGGCCAAAGCGTGTGTTTGTGTGTGTATTTATATATATTGTTGCATCTGTACGAATACGAACAGCGACGCACGTATCACGCTTTTTTTCTCATTAAAGTTAACATTTTCTAAGTTGAATAATTTAAATGTTATTTCGAGCCAAGCAAAATTTCTCGAAAAAATATGCAATTCAAAATGCCACACGCTCGTAAGAACATCAAAATAATGTCGTCTCACGAATGACGTCAAACTAAAGCCAACCCCCCCCCCCCCCCCAATCGGGCGACATACTTGACAATTTGTTTCCCTTTTCTCTCGAAATATAATAAACAGAACCACTACAAATTTAACTATGTAGTTAAAATATAAAACAGGATGTAATGCCAACCTAGCTACAAAAACCTACGTTAATTACTGGATGGAAGTTAGCTAGCATCAATCTTTCGGTGTCTGTCACGAAGTATAATACAAGTGTGCATTGGACTCGAAGATTTGTTTACAAAAGTATTTTCATTCAATGGCAAAACAGCTGTGGTGGAAGGATATATTGTGGCCATGGTACTTTTCTATAACCGTCAAAATTTTCCCCAATTACATGAAATGGACAATAACCAAACCACCTCAATAACTAAACTACTAGGAAAAACAAAACACTTATCAGCCCACGATGGCGACTGCGGTGGCAGCAACGTTGATGACTGGAGGCGTAGATGCTGCCGAGGCGTGCGCCAAACACAGTCGGTCAGTCACAGTTACAGTCAGTCACTGCCACTGCCTCTGATCAGTCGGTCACTCCTCTCGGTCGTAGTCGTCAATAACTCTAATGTCAGTGTGATCATCAATTGGGTCGTCATTGTCAGTCGTGTCACCATCGTCATCATCACCGTCGCTATCATCGTCGACGTCAGGTGCATCTTCGGATTGATTAATGTCGACCCCAGAAGCTGGATCAGCCTGGAGGCACCAAGGAAGCCCTCCAAAAAGCCCTTTAAACCGTGAAGTAGCATGTTCCCCCTCCTCATGGATCGCCAGAGCACACGCCTGTTGAGCCCGATCCGCTACAAGCTCGTCCCGCAGAGCGGTGATAGCCAGGTGGGTAACATGAAGCTCCTCGTTATGACAAGCAAAAATGCATTGGCATGCCTCCGGTGCTCCACGGACTCGAGCACGTGTAGGGTGTTTCGGTCGATGAAAGCCCGTAATGCCCAGACCTCAATGATACTGATGTTAATGCCGCCGAGGTATGCCATGCAACCGGCACCAGCTGCGCCATCAGATGCTGTGGTGGCACCAGAGGCACAATCCCCTCCCCACCACCCCGGGGACGCGACACAGCACGACATGGGGCAAGTGGTGACTGGAAGCACGAAACGAGGAAGGGTTACAGGCCTATAGTCCACATCGGGGGGAGACGGCGGGACGTCCCCGAGTCGGCAGATCGTGAGTGCTGAGCGAGGAGCCAGCCTCGATAGCATCCAAAAACTTGGAGAAGTTCGGTTTCATCCACCACCTCCCTTACCTCGTGGTCTGCAGCATCATCAGCATCTCGACCGTCTGTCATCGTACGCATTCGGACTTGGAATGACCGACCAATCTGGCTAACAGCCAGTTAAAAGGGTAGCCCGACAAACTCACCCAGATAAAAACGAGCAGTGCGCAAAATTGCCGACCACCACCCCAGACAAAAAACCAATGTTACAGTCCTACCCAAAAACAAAAATCTTTCTATACTCCAGCAGCCCTGCTGTGGACAAAGGCATATGAAGTGACCAAGAACATGGGATACACACGCCAGAAGGGGGGGGGGGGGCGGTGAAAGGGGGAGAATTGTGAAAATCCTCCCCCCTTATGATTGAATTATGCGTGTTATTAAAATATTGGCAGCTTCCCGCTTCTAGAACGTGCGTTAAATGATTTGTTGCATCGACAAAAGTGGAGACACACATTATTAGCATAACGAAATACCTCTTCAAATGGTAACTAGTGGATGCCGGGGGGGGGGGGGGGATTAGAAATCACGGCCGCCCCCACTCCTCCCACTCTCCAAACAGAAGTAAGGATAGCAGGTGCGAGTGGGGCGAGACATTCCCAGACGAACAACATCCATCTCCTCTGCCTGTGATATGGCGGTCGGTCCGTTTTGGACGATTCTTTTTCACATGACCTCGAAGCATGGTAGCTTTTCTAAAGGCCTTGCCACAGTAAACGTTGTTGAACAATCGATGGATCTGTGCATGTAGTCGTAAAGAATATACGCAATTGCACACCCCCGGAGATTTTTATCATCAGACATATGTGAACTCAATTACGGTGATGGCTCCGAGAAGAATTGAAAAAGAAAGGTCACAAAGTTACAACATTATATAATACCTTATTGAAGATGCGACTTATAAAACATACACACCGAGTTTTCACTTCCAGTAGCCTCATTACGATGTCAAAGACTCTACTAAACTTTATTGCTTTCAATTATTGTAGAAATGATGTATTTATTATATCTTCTAATTCATTGTGTGATTTAACTGGTCTTCCGTACACTTCAAAGTATATTTACCCGGCCAGTATATCATTATGTAAATGTAATTTGTTCCCTAAATGTTTTTCTGTCTTGTCATTCAAATGTTTTATGTCTACAACTCCTTTAATCGCTCACGCATCGTCAGAACAACACAGACAATAAAAATGCAGTTTTACTCAAATTACTTGTACAATTTCTCCTTTGGGTGCGATAGGCTTGCGTTAGAATAACTTGGGGTCCCGAAGAGCAAGATTTTCAATTGCATGACTGACGTGGCACACTTATCACTTCCCTACGAATTTTTACTACGTCATGTACGTTAAGTAAAAGACCTGTCTACAATTACGATATCCCAACCTGAGTCTTTGGACAAGGATACGATGATCAGTGTCCATGACCCTCTGACGTCATGGCGCTGTCCCAACCTTCATGTCCCCAAGTCAAAGCATTCAGAAAAAAACGAACGTTTGTGCCAAGTTGTGTCATAACATGATAGACAAAAATAAGACTAATATACTTTCACGTTGTAAATGTAAAACATCGGACATGCAAGTCAGGTTTTATCGAGACGAATGCGATGAAATGCTGATTGTGCAATCTGCCTTCAGGCTGAACTTTTTTAATTATTGTATGTTAGTTGCTGGGGCTTATTTGAAATAAACTGCGAAAATCCGGGAGTGACCTGGCCGAGGATGGAACCCGGTTCGCCTTGGTGGGAGGAAACGTGCTAACAGCTCAGTGACCGCTGCCCCGTCATGAAACAGGTCGTCTGTCATAAAGATAAATCACACATCTTGCAAACAATATATATGTAATCATCAATTCAACAAATGATGTGTCGAATGTACTGTGATACAATGTCATATTCTGAAAGATTATTTTCGGGCAACGAATTTGCTGAGCATGTTCGGACTGTGTGACGCCACTTAACGCCAAGATTCGGACACGTTCTCAGGTACGGTTGATTGTAGACAGGCCGTAACACAATAACAACAGAAATTCTGTGTATAAACATTACAAACTCTATGATATCATGTACTGTTATTTTCAAAATGTTTTCAAGCCTTGAATATATATTATCATAGTAGCAATAACAGTACAAAATGTGGTACGTCATAAGATGCATCGCAGACGACACGCACCTGCCATCTATCGAGCTATTAAAGCACTGCGTTCGGTCTGAACTTTTTTGTATACTTAGATGTCACTTGTCGATCTCATTTGAAATGAAACAGTTATATATATATATAGTCTAGCAAAGTCAAGTCGGTTGAACGTGCAGGCCAAGCAATCGGGCCACCTCGACCTATCCACTGTTGGCCGAAACGACTCCGCTAGACTACTTCCTGTGGGGCCACATTAAGGGCTTGATTTACCAGACCTCTGTGGAATCAGAGGAAGAACTGCTGTATCATGTTATGGCTGCGGAGGATCTTGGACGTCCAGGTATTGGTGATTGTGTATAACATAACATGGTAAGCTGGTACCGTGCTTGTGTAAGACGTCTCTGGTCGTCACATAGAGTCCTTCTCGTAAGTGGCCCCAGAAGAAAAACAATGTACAATAAGTTGCAGACGCGGGAGAGGTCAACATGTGGTGGTGTTTTGTTTGTCGCGGGGAAACGGTACGTTTCCGCATATTAGTTTCTATGCAAAACGTAACCGTCTTGGCCTCCACTATAAGCCCTTACAATGTGTAATGGGGATTTAGACACATCCTGTATATGCAACAATTCAACAAATTATGTTCCGAATTTAGTGTTATCTAATGACATATTCTGAACGCCTGTGTACGAGCAACGCATATATTGACCATGTTTGGACTGTGTGACATTATTGAGTAAATATATACCTAGAGTGGACATCCCCAGGTTAAATTTTCTGACCACTCCAGCAGTTAAGAATCTGTAGTTCGTGGGTTGAACATCACATACCACTAGTCCATTTTCGTGCCGGCTGTGTAGGCAAGTCGGCGGCGTTGCCACAGTGACATATACCCTCTCTCTCACTCATACTCCATCTCTGTCGCTCCCAGGCCCAACTCCGCAACGGTAGAACCCGTTCTGAATTGCTGCTATGCCCACGATGCTGGGACAGACAAGATGGCGGACACCCGAGTAATTACCTCAAACCGTATATGTTCGTTTACGAAAAGATTACGGGTTCTGTAAAACTTATGTGTTTACAAAATGAAACTTAATGTACGCATAAGTAACGAGAAATTTTGCAAATCACAGACACGGTCATAATAAAACAATAAACACAACCTTTCTAAATACTTGATAACTGTGGATTAACGTTATATTTATATAAGGTATCACACGTGTGGTCTCTAAGCCGTCCGTCAACGCGGTGGGTTGGTCCGCGCACAGCACAGTGCAATCGACTATAGATGTGCTTGTTTGCTGATCAAATCGATTGGTTTCTAAAGTAGATAATTTGAGCTGTGTAGCGTGAGTAATGCTAACAGGCTTACGTGAAAGCCTTAAGTTTAATATTGCCATAGTTTTGCCTTCTTTTGGCCTTTTTGAATTACGGAAAGCACAGGATTGACTATTATGCTAATTAAAGATACACATTTAAACACAGGGGCGTAGCTGAGATGGGGGGTGATATCGGGACGTATACCTCCCCCCTAAAGGAAAATAAAATATTCAAAAATAAAATTTGAAAAGAAAATGACGTTTATTTTATTTTATTATAAGAAATGAGTTATCTCCCTTGAACATAAAGGATGTTTATAGCATTTTGTTGTTCCATATCTGTATATTACCCCATTGATTATAAATAGTTTTGTGACTATAAGTTTGTAATAATATAGCTTTCATATTTTTTCCAAAAATATAAATATGAAAACGAAAATATTATTTACTCATTCTACATATCATGGGCACACAGAACATAAATAATTTAGGAAAACTAAATTATTAATTATGTAAATATGCGACAAAGTTAACACTGTCACAAATAATTCAAATTTGTACATAGTGTTCATACAGTGCTGTCATTATCCATTTGTAGGCTAGGAGACGAGAAACATTTCAGAATACAGGACCAAATTGTGACACAGTCAAGATATCTAAATATTTTTCTGTACTTCTTGGTAACAACTTTACACTATGGACAGAGAATTTAATTGATTCGACTGCGTTTAAACGCACCTGTACACATTACTGAATCGTAAGCTGCGAAGTCTGAAGTAAAGCTGCTTTTAAAACAGAAATACTAAAGCGTTAAATTATGCATTAAGACGTGTGCAGAAGATACGATAGGGTATTTTCTTGATTATTGGTCCCCAATAGAACGCACGAGGTCGTTTGCGATGGTGGCATTTCCTTAAGCGTTGAAAGAAATAGTTGTATTTATACCTTAAGTAAAACTTTTCGGCTACGACCAATCAGAACAGAGCAGTCGGCGTTGTTGGCGGGAAACCGTTATTTGCAGTTATTTAAGTATAAAAATAGTCAAAAGGCGCGCATGTGTGTGTGTGTAGACATGTTGATAATGTTTGTTCACACAAATAAGTTTCTCTGATAATAGATGTCAGCTTTGAAGTACGTTATGCTTAATTATGGCTGTGATATACGAAGAAAAACACTTCGTAATGCGTGTTTTACCAGTCACGGAGATTTTTTACTTGAAATAGGTATGGTAGAACCAATTTTGGTTTTGCTGTAAGCAGTTACACTTGCAAGCATCATATTATATTTCGTTTTCATTTTCAGAAAGTATAGAGGGATAACTAAATGAAAGGTGTGCATTTCAGAAAATGTGGCCCATGAATCAGCCAAAACTGTTGGAGGGGATTTCAAAATGCAAAAAATAATAAATAATTACAAACTCTAAATTTAAGGGAACTTCAGAAGAATGGTACTGGATAAACCAAATAATTTCGATAATAAGCCATTATCTATTGAATGAAAACATTACTTTTACGTTAGAAGTGGGAAAAATATTAACTTACTCGTGTTCCAGGATTAAAACAATGAAACAAATGTGAACAAAGGTGTATTATGTGCATCGCGTGAAGAACATGATGAAATTATGTTTTAAAAACTGGTGCCATGCGGTTTTGTGTGATTATTTTTAGTCTACAATCTCTGTCGGCTACAATTAAATCATTTGTATTTTCGAACATTATGAAGTCATTGTTTAATTTACCAATTTTCCTTTGTGTGCCCACTTTTGCCCATCGCAAAGCTCTTACGCCCTGCAACCCACCGGTTGGGTTACAAATGCGAAATGACATTTTTTCAGCAAGTATTATATGTGAATTGCAGAGTTTTTTAGGGTTGGTTTGGAATAAATGTAGAGTATGTGCGAGCCTCAAATATCTCTAGCATTGCCGTATTAATGACTTTAATATGCAACCAAACAAATGTTTACATGCGCGATCCCGCCCCACGCTTCACTGAGGCAGTTTATGGACAGTGCAGGAACTTTCATACCTCGCATTTTCCCTGTGTGCTAGCTTTAAAGGTGTATGGAATGATTTGTCTTTTTTCGTCAGTATAGTAGTACTGTGTATAAGTTTTTTCTATCATGTACTGTAACGTGAAGAGTTTTTCGTCAGTATTGTACTGCGTATTTCCCGTATGTCCGCACCGGTATAATTTTTTCCCTTAGTATGTCTCTGTCAATATGTTATGCCTTTTCTCGTAAATCGGTATAGTAAAGGAATATTATTTTTGTTGAACTGTATAATTTTTTTCTCGTTTGATTGCTGTGCCTTTCCAGTACTGTACCATAATTTATCTCGTTGTTGCTGTACCAAATTTTGAATCTGTGTTGTACCGCATATATATTCCCGTATATGTCTCCGCGTATATTTGTTTTGTCTAGTGTGTGTTGTTTCTGAGGGAAACATGTGTCCCAGGGGTCGAACCTGGTCCTTACTTATTCTCAGCTAGGGCTAGAGTTCCTCGGTGTATTACATAATAAATAAATATGCCCTCCCTGTCTGTTGGAACACTACATATGTATTCTAGAAGTTGTGTTTCAAATGTGAACTATTAAAGCCTTGATAGCTGTCTCTGGAATATAGTTCTCTCTCCGGTGGTCGGCGCATCGGATGGCTGGCCGCTGCGGGTGGGAAGTGCGCTTCCGGTCAGCTGTTCTGCAAAAAATGCCGACGTTGCGAATACTTTGCTGATACGAAATTATTATGTACGTACCTAGGCCACATTAAGCAAAGGATAATCTATTAGTTAACTGAGGAAGTCGAAGAAAGCCCCATAAAGTATAATGTTTGGCTGCAGTGTACCTATGAAAAGCCTCAATCTTATGATGAAGGAATCAGCCGGCGGACTTTCAAGACTACCAATCAAGCACTGTGCAATGTTGATAGCATTCCAGGGGTTCTAGAGGGTTTGAAAGAAAAACTTTGTCATGAAGAAGAAGAATTTGTGCAAACGTGTTCTGGTTATTTGTTGTGGCGTATACTTTCTTGAGCTCCACACTGACTTACGAAAAATTTTCTCATTGCTCTCACTTTCTGCTCTGATAGTCGACACCAGCCATGCTCTTCTCATACACCAATCCACACTCCAATCCACACAAATTCACACCAACAAATACCAATCAACACCAATCAACACTGATCCACAATAATCCACACCAATACATACCCATCCGTACACAAATCCACAACAACCAACTCCAATCTACACAGCAATACACACCAATCCACACACCAAGCCACATCAACCCATACCAATCAACACCAATCCACACACCAATCCACACCATTCCACCTCCACCTCCACCTTCACATCCACTTCTACATCCACATCCCCATCCACCTCTACATCCACCTCCACATCCACCTCTACTTCCACATCCATCTCTGCCTCCACATCACCATCCACCTCTACATCCACATCCATCTCTGCCTCCACATCCCCATCCATCTCTACATCCACATCCATCTCTGCCTCCACATCCACATCCACATCCATCTCTGCCTCCACATCCACATCCACATCCACCTCTACATCAACATCCATCTCTGCCTCCACCTCCACATCCACCTCCACCTCCACCTCAACATCCACATCCTCATCCACATCCAACTGCTCCTCCTGCTCCGCTTGCTCCACCTGCTCCACTTGCTCCACCTGCTCCACCTGCTCGGCTCAACATTTTTTCTCCACTCGTGTAGAACTTGTAAATTTTTCTGCTGGTGTAGGACTAATACTATCTTGCATCGTGTGTAAAGTCTAAGAAAAAATTTCCACTGTATATAAGACTTATATAAATGTTTCATGATGTGTAAATCTTAGACAATTCTTAACATTGTGTTGGAATTTTATATGTATTTTTTTCCACGTTGTAAAAGTGAATGAATATTTTCCATTTTGTCACAAATTTCTCATCTTTGCTCGACATACACTTCACTTAACCTAACTCCACTTCACTCTCATCTTAACTCAATTTCACCTTAGCTAACATAACATAACCTAACCATCATGTAAGAACTACATAAAACATCTTGTGTAGGAATTATACAAATACATTCAGTCATTACCTTCGTTCCACCTTGTGTAGGACTTGTAATATATTTTTATATTGTGTAGTACTCGGAATATTTTTTTAACTTAGTTAAATCCATTCTACCGATGTCAGGACTTGTAAATTTTACCTCTGGTGTGGGACTCAACCATTCGTGTGGAACTCAAGTTAGCGATGATGCAGGTCGCTGCTCCATGGCCGTCGAGGTCAAAGGCAGGTCTTCGTATTCGCAATTCATCTTTACGGCATGGGAGAACTCTGAGAAAACCAAAATTCTCGTTAGCTCCAGAAGAAAACGCTATAAGATAGAAATATATAAGATAGGAATATATAAGATTGATATATATAAATTAAGAATCTATACAAATATGAATATATAAGCTACGAATGTACATAATTATATATAGGTATAGGCATATTAATATGTAAATATAAAAATTATTTTAATTTTATGTTATATATACAGCTACGTACACATACGTTAGTAAATTAAAAAAATTTTCTATTCAAATCGTTTATATATATATATATATATATATATATATATATATATATATATATATATATATATATATATATATATATATGTATGTGTGTGTGTGTGTGTGTGTGTGTGTGTGTGTGTGTGTGGAAATACAAAATTATTTCTATTAAATTTTTTTTACATAATTATGTGCATATTAGTATGTAAATATAAAATATTTTTTGATTTAATTTATGTATATAGTTATGTAGATATTAGTATGTAAATATAAAATACTTCCGATTTAATTTATTTATACAGTTATGTACATATTATTATGTAAATATAAAATTATTTTTAATTTAATGTATATAGTTATGTACATTTAATAATGTAAATATAAAATTATTTTCAATTTAATATATGTATATAGTTATATACTTCTAATTACGTAAATATATAAATTTTACATTTAATATTTATATATATTTATGTATATATATTTACGTAAATATAACATTATTTCAATTCAATATATATATATATATATATATATATATATATATATATAGTTATGTACATATAATTATTTAAATATAAAATATTTTTTCGATTTATCTTGTATATATAGGTATCACAACAAACACGAAAAATACCGGCCGGAATCGGGCTGGTAAAAGATAGCCGACAATCTCCGGACAGATGATGTCGGCCCGCTGTCTTATGCCGGAAGCGGCCCGATAGAAATATGGATTGGCAACTGGATGTTTACAGACAGTGTCAAAACTACACCGTACCGCTAATGCCAACAAACAAAATGTGTTCCGGACCGACACTCACAAAAAGTACGGGCCACAATCGGGCTGGTAAAATCTAGCTGACAAGTCTGTAGCTACTGTGATGCCAGGCCTGTGGGGGCTGGATGGCGGCAAGACAGCGGGCCTGCGGCGGCTGAATGGCGGCAAGATGCCTGCCCTGCGGCGGCTGGATGGCGGCAAGACGCAAGACCTACGGCGGCTGAAAAGCGGCTAGATGCCGGGCCTGCGACGGCTGGATGTAGTTACGATGCCGGGTCTGCAGCGGCATGATGTCCAGAAATAAGCAGTACAACCCTGAAAAAACGTTAACTTTTCGATTAACAATTTTAGTAATTGTTATTTCCTCTTTACGTATATTCATTTAATTTACTTCTCAACATATTATAAGATATGAAAACCTTTTACTTGCCGAGTGCGGATTCGAAACTAAGACCCTTGAGTTGATAGTCCAGCATGCTAACATATACACCATGGCGTAAGTTGCTGATATTCTCCAGTGATTTCAAATTTAATATGACACAAATGATTACAAATGAAGGTATAGATTTCATGACAATAGAAAAATTTTAATTTTAAAACACTGATTATTTAGAAACTGTTTATTAGTTTCTTCAAAGTCTTGCAAACAAAATAGTTTTTGTTAGTGTTTAATATATCTGTGGGATGGTGACACATATATAATCATGAGAAAACATGCTAACGGTTAACACATGGTCTCAAAAAATACATAATGCCATTAACAGCTAACTTACATTTTGCGTATTCAAAAAACACTTTCCAAAAGTTTGTCGGCAAAAAGACGTCATATTTGTATCTTTATTGTGATAAAGAGACATGTCTCGAAAACATTAGCGGGCCGGAATAAATAAGATGACGGCCCATCTTACCGAAAAATCAAAGATGCTATATCAGAATCGGGCCAGAATATTATTTTTGCTATTGGAGACACGTTGGCTGTGAGATATTACGCCGACATAATTTAGGTGTCATACATCTGTTATCCAAAAAAAATACAGTGGGCTGTTGCCTTTTTTCTAACGGCAATCATACTGTCTCAAATAAGACGTCATGCCGTTAACAGCTTACAAACGTCTTCCCTATTCAAAACTGTTTCTAAAAGTTTGTAGGCATAAAGATATATTTGTATCTTTATTGTGATAAAGAGCCATGTCTCGATAACGTTAGCGGGCCGGAATAAATAAAATGACTGCCAGCTTACCGAACAAATAATGATGCTGCATCGGAATCGGGCAGGAATATTATCTTTCTATTGGCGACAGGTTGGCTGGGAGATATCACGACGACAAAAATGTAGGTGATATCCATCTGTTATCCATAAAAATACAATGGGCCGTTGTCTCTTTTTTAACAGCAAATATACGGTCTCAAAAAAGACATCACGCCTTTGTCAGATCGCTATCTTCTGGCATTGAAATGATAGTTGCCGACAGTACAGGTATTGGGCCGACAATTTGCTGACACTTTGCCGACAGGTTGTGTTGGCTGGAATAGGTATATAAACGAGTAATTATGATATAAATTATAAATGTGTGAATTTATAAATACTCTAATTTAATATATATGTATTTATGTATATATATATAAATATGGGAACATAAAAACAATTAAATTTCAGTATTTATATAAACATATGCCTACAAGCATATCTAGATATCATATTGATACGTAAGTATCTGCGTGTTTTCTTCCAGGGCGAACGAATATTTAGGTTTTTCTCAGATGCTCGCATACCTCGAAGATGAATTGCGATTACGAAGGAACGGCTTTGACCTCGGCTGCCATGGAGCCGCGACCTGCATCATTGCTAACTTAAGCCCTACATGATTGGTTGAGTCCTACACCAGAGGTAAAATCTACAAATCATGATATCAGGTAAAATGGACTTGACTAAGTTAAAAAAAATATTTCGGGTCCTACACAATATGAAAATATATTACAAGTCCTACACGAGGGTGGAACAAAGATGACTAAATACATTTGTCCAATTCCTTCACAATGTGTTTAAAGGAGTTATTGCATGATGGTTAGGTTATGTTAGCTTAGGTGAAAATTAGTTAAATTGATACTGAAGCGGAGTTAGGTTAAGTGAAGTGGATGTCGAGTAATGATAAGAAATTACTGACCAAATGGAAAATATTCATTCACTTATACAAGGAGAAAAAATAAATAAAATTCCAACACAATGTTAAGAATTTTCTGAGATCTATACAACATGAAACATTTTTCTAAGTCATATATACAGAGGAAATTTTTCCATAGTCTTTACACATGGTGCAATATAATATGTCTTACACGAGAGAAAAAAACCTTCCAGTTTTACACGAGTAGGGAAAAATATTCAGAGTCGAGCAAGTGGAGCTGGTGGAGTAGGTGGAGTGGGAGGATGAAGAAAAGCAGGTTGATGTGGATGTGGTGGTGGTGGAGGTGGAGGTGGATGTGGAAGGGGAGGGGGAGGTCGAGGCAGAAGTGGATGTGGAGGCAGATGTGGATGTATAGGTGGATGTGGATGGGGAGGTGGATATGGATTATGATGTGGAGGGGGAGGTGGATGTGAAGGTGTATTGGTGTAAATTGGGATGTGGACTTGTGTTTGGATTGGTGTGGATTTGTGTTTGGATTGGTGGGAATTGGGGTGTGGATTAGTGTGTGGATTTATGTGTGGATTGGTGTTGATTTGTGTGTGGATTAGGGTGCGTATTGATATGTGGATATGTGTAGATTGGTTTGGATTGGTGTTGATTGGTTTGGGTTGGTGTTGATTGGTCTGGATTGGTGTTGGTTGGTTTAGATTGGTGTATGGATTGGTGTGATTGGTGTGTGGATTGGTGTTGATTGGTGTGGATTAGTGTGGATTGGTGTGGATTTGGAATGTGGATTTGGTGTCTAAGAGAAGAGCATGGCTGTTGTCAACCATCAGAGCAGATTGTATGAGCAGTAACTAAATTTTTCGTAAGCGTGGACTGAATTGTTGAGGCATGCTTGAGTTATAGTAAGAGGTATGAACTATGAGTATATTTCGTTTGGTGTTGGTTGGTAGAGCAGATGGCATGCATGAGTTACAGCGAGCTGGTATAGATTGTTTAAATGTATAACTGGTGAAGTTAGATGGGCTGAAATGGTAGTCAATATACTTGACTGTTGTGATTGATCAGTAAGTCTGAGGTATTGTGTTTGATATTACCTGCGTTGTTAATAGGATGACTGATGTATGCTTGGGTTAGAGAGAATGACATGGTTTGGGCTGTATGTTTTTTGGTTGGTATGGTTATTTGCTGTCGTGTTTGGTTGATATCTTCAGATGGTATATAGTTTGTTGGTATGCTGGAGAATCGTCACCTTGTATGTTATGGTTGGTATCTGATGACAATGATGACAGATGACATGACATGACATACATGCTGTAGTTACGATTTTTGGTATACTTGTTCTTAATTTTAGTAATTCTTCTTTGTTTTGTAGTATTTGAACGTATGTTGGTAAGGGCAGGGGTTGATGTTTAGGGTGCTGGGATGAGTGTGAGGTTAATATGATATGTCTTAGAGTTTATAGATTTTTTTAATGTTTTTGTGAATCTTTAGTATTTATTTTGTTTCATATGTCTGAGGTGTGGTAAGTATTTTTACTGGCATGGATGGTTGGTATAATCAGGTGGTTTGTTTTATGGGTGGTATAGTAATTTTGGCTGGTGGTTGATGGTAATCGTGACATGAGAGACATGCCGGAGTTATAATTTTTTTGGTATTTTTTTCTCATTTTGTTTTGTATATAAGAAGGTTATTTGGTAAGGGTGGGTGGGTTGAGGTTTAGGGTTGTTGTATGAGTATGAGGTTAATGAAATATGTTCTTAAATTTAAAAATAATAATTCTTTGTGACTTGTTGGGATTTTTAGGGGAATTTGTTAATTTCAAGGTCAAATTTCAAGTCAATGTCACTTGATGCAATATGGCGGTCATGTGATTCGAATGACAGAGCAGGAGGAAATAAAATTCCTAGATGACAGTCGAAAGAACGTGAGTAATTTGGAAACTAGAGGGTGACCGGCTCTCTATCTTCGAAGGTTTATTTGGCCTAAAAGATGAAATTTTGAGGGTTTGAAGTAAGCCTACAAATAAGCTGAAACGGGAATTTGCGGCTCGGTTTTGCACATGAGGGGCTCGGTGCTTTTTTTAAAGGTAAAAACAAGAAATTTTGAGGGATAAAAGGAAACTTTTCTAGGAAAAATGGGAAATTTGTATGGAAGAAGGGAAATTTAAAGGCATTTTCTAGTTAAAACATACATTTTTATGCCAAAATGTGGGATCTTGGTAAGAAAACGGGAAATTTCAAATTATCTCCTCAATCCTCCTGCCCCAGCCTTGTGTCCACGCTCCGTCATACCTTTACTACTTGTAATGTATTATGCTTGCTGATTTTTATGTATTTTTTCTCGAGTTTTTGTTTTCAAGGTCATTAAAGGTCATGGGGTCTGGGTCGAAGTAGAATATAGTCATATGCTGGTTGTCTTTATGTAATTTTCTCGGGTTTTGGATTTCAAGATCATTCTTGGTCATGGGGTCAAGGTCAGGGGTCAAGGTGATATGTTTCAGGTCAACGTTCAATTGCTAATGGCCACTGGCCTCCAAAATGACAGACAAGTGATGTACACCAATATGACTGTCGCCTACCGAGATGGCGGTCGCCTATCAAGATGACTGACTGAGTATCGGCGAGGGGTGGAGGCTAACCGACTAATTTGTTTGGGAAGGGAGGTGGGGGAAACCTCGGGAAATCAAAATTTTTAATTAATTTATAATAATTTTATCAATATTTTTAATAACAAATTATTTGTAATGTTTTAATAACTTTTAATAATAAATTATTAGTATTTTTTTAAAATTATTTTTTGGAATGTTTTAGAGTTTTTCGGATTCCAAGGTCAAATGTCATGGGGCGAGGTCAAAAATAATCTGTATACAATATGTATGAAAGTTGGCTGACAACCAAGTTAGCTGAAGGTTACGTCTGACTCCGATCATGGATCCTTGTATTGATTTGGCATGCCCTAAACCTATAAAACCAATATCGCTGCCACTGATCTCACGCGCTTAAGGAAGTCCCTCAAATTAATTAAATTGGGCGAAAATTGGATTTAAATGTGTTCTTTCTGCTCATGAGGGGGATTCTACCATTTTTTGTGTCTTCTACGTCTTTCTTATTTAGGGAAAATGGGAATTTTTTAGGGATTTTTTAAGGAAAAAAAAGGGAAATTTTAGGGAAAATGGGAAAAAAATGGTGGACGGTAACATGACAACAACATGACGACTGGGAGGCTCCTCCGCTCCCAACGAGGCATCAGCCATGTACCCATTACAGGTTAGCTGCCTGCCCATAGGCCTTGTCACTGCCTTTGAAGTCTTACCGGTAATACGTAACAAATATTCGGTGGTTTCCCTACATCACTGAGGTACAACCCTTGCATACATTATTGGCTGGTCAGTTGTCCAGCCAGATCGCCGGAATGTCACTATCGCCAGTACTCAGCCTTACAATATACGGGAAATTCTTCGTGTCGATATTCATGTCATGGGCCTCAAATAGCCTTGTAGAATGCCCCACCATATGGATGGCCCTTGCTGCAATCTATTGAGCCCAACCGCATGGCAGATACCCCTTTCCCATTTACGGGGAAACCATTTCCCATAGCGACCATACGGTGTGAGGCACCACATTTAGTCTTACATACAGAAGTGTCACACAGTGCCAGCGGTTCACCTGTTCCGGTTTCAACTATGTACTATGCATATCCTGTACTTTTACCTGAACCATATTGGGTTACAAATTTCAGATAACTACAATATACTACTGCCACAACATCTCAAGCGAGCGGATGCCATCCTTTTCCAATGAGAAACTTCTAAGGAAGGAGAGTCCACGGTGTCACTATACACCATTGACGTAGTAACTAAAAATGTAATTTAGAGCTCTTTTTACTCCTCTTAACCCCTGCCAGTGCAGTGTTGGCCATCTCTAGCCATTGAACTATCTCATTATCTCCCTTATGACTAGGACTCTCCTTGGTTTGAAACTAACCCATTCATGACAAGAGAGTATTTTCAATAGACTGCCACCATGAGCCCCTCCCTCATGGCCTGGACTATCGGACCGACAGAGGCTTGCGAGTAAAATACTGCCCGTCACACTGTCCAGTCAAAGGTGTAAACCTCAGCAAAATACCTTGATTTGTGGTCAGCCTATTATAATGCATATTTTCATGACATCAGCTGGATTTCCCCGACCGCCCGTTAATACGCCTTCTGAATATCCTGGCACCTGTCACAGACCATGGACCAACTAATGCGACAACATAATGGTCATTTTTCGTACATTACCGTGAAACTTGTATTTATTCTTAGTGAAAACCTCTGTCATGATCGTCGAAACTGTCTATCAAGGAATCGAGCAGGCTACTACCTGGATAGTACAATAAAAATGCCCTTGATTCAAGAACTTTCAAGGAGGAAGGTACCCACTTCTGAAAACCAAAAATACGGATCATCCGGGAGTTCTCACTTTTGTTAACCTCTGTAATATACAGTTACACAGCGTTGCCACGAGGAGGCTGCGAATTCCCTAGGTGTGGGGAAGGTTATAATTGGTGTGTCAGAGATACATCACTAAGCCTTTCAGAGATCATGAAACAGTTATCTCAGATACTATGGTTGGCAATATCCTCGGATATCACAAAACTGAGAAAGATCTTTCGTTCCCAATGGCAGAAAGCTGCACAACGAATGACAGCAGTTATGGAGTGGAACGTGCTTTCCGTAGTCAGCACAACCCCTACGAGTTCTTAAGAATCCCGACAGGAATGCCAGGAATGAGGGTTTTCCAGATGTCAGCGACATCCAAACATGGCTTCAGCAAGCATTATTCGGAGCGACCAGACCATGGCTGGAGAAGGGATGAGTTTTCCCAAAGGTTAGCATAGCGCTGCCCGGAGTTTCATTCATACGACAGTGGTAGGTCAAGTTTGTAACGTTAGAGGAAGCGAGTTGCCTATCAAAAAGGATGCTGCCCCACAAGCCGATAAACTTACCGCAGCTCGCACCTCGTGGCCCCTTAGAAGTTCACATTTCTCCACTAATCACGCAGGAATGTTGTCATACACATTACTTTTCCCAGAGGAATTTGGAATGCCTAGATCGTTCTAGACGGCACCTACCGCAAGTATAAATACCAAATGTGGGCCTCTGAGGAGCGAGTGATTAAGAGCGGAGAGGTTGGAGTATCTTTCGACCTAAAGCGACAGTTGGGTGATACCGGAGCGGCGAGAGACAACTGCAACGATCTGCGAAAGTGCGTCAGCGTCAGCTTGTGTGCAGTGAAGAGTGGGACTGATCTACGCGACTGTGGACTGGATACGTGAGTGAAAAGACATTAGGGACGATGGAAACAGACAGCTTTAACAAAATGTGTGGAAATAATTGGCAGTTTAAGGAATATTTGCAAGTGTTAATATTGTGATAAAGACTTTAATTTAAATGGAGATACTATTCAAGTATTGCGGTCAAAAAGAATAATAAGAGTTAATAGGACGCTCAGACTGATAACTAACAGATGTTTGACTGTTTTAGCAGTGAGAATAAATATAATTATTGAATTTAGTTGTTTTATTTTATTAAGGCCTCCATCTCTCTTGAACTCGGATACGCCATTCCGGTATTCATGTAACACTGATGTCAGAAGTGGGATGGGGGTAATATTAATTCATCAATTGTAAATAAAGTTAGGCAATAGCTTAGTAATTAGTGATATTATGGCTAATTAATTAAATACGATAGCTGTAGGCCCGCATATTAAGACTTTTTTGCATAAACATCACTGAGAATGTTAACTATAAAAGTATCTGCAGAACTGGAAGCACTATGAGCATTAATTGAGGTGATAAGCAACCAGATGGTTTGTGTGAGCACAAGTGTAAATAGCTTGAAAGAAGATGTAAATAACCAAGTTAGTACAGTAAATGAGACTACGAATGTCCAAGTTAGTAGTGTGAAAGATAGTGTACATGACATTGTAAATATCCAAATTAGTTCGGTAATTGAATCTGTAAATAGTGTATACGAGTATATAAAGAGTCAGATAACTAAAGTAAATGAGAATTCAGACAGCAAAATAGACACTGCAAATGAGAATGTCGACAGGAAAATATAAGGCATTAGCGAATTAGTGAACACGAGAATTGGCATTGTGAATGAAATAATGGACAGTGTAAATTAAATAGTGAACATTATAAACAACATGATGGATAATGTTAATGAAAAAGTAGACAGTTACAATGAAAGGATGGACAGCGTCAAGAATTAAATGAGCGCGATGAAGTAGGAATGGTAGGAATTTCTTCAGCAGCGGAGCTTTAAAAGACGAAACCAACGCAGCAGTCTCGGAGGAGAGCACGAAGATCTGCGTCATTGGTGTCGCGCAACCTGGAGTGGGGAAGGGGTCTCAATTAAGCCCGCCACTTACGATGGCCAGACTTCATGGTGGGAGTACCAACGCCAGTTTTAAATAGTCGCTAACCTAAATGGCTGCACAACCGAACAGTGGGCTTACTACTTCGCCGCTGTACTGAGAGACCCCGCACTGAGCATACTACAATCTCTGCCAGAGCGACATCGGCTGGAGTACCCCACACTGGTATCGGCCTTGGAGCTACGTTTCGGCAACCGGTACCTGTGACATGCCCCTAATGCACAGCTGGAAGCCTCGCCCAACGACCAGGGAAGCCAGAGCAGGAGCTATGGCAAGACATCGTCCAGCTGTCTCAACTATCTCTGGAAGGGTGTCCCGAGAAGGTGCGTGACATCATAGCAGTCGGTTTCTTCATCGATGCCAACGACGACACAGAGCTACGGCAAGTGGTACGACTGGCTGCACCCTACAAGATGCAGGTCGTCTTGGCCTGAGCACTGGAGGTGGAGTCAGCAAGACAGGAAGTCGCATCCCGACGACTGGCACGGACAGTGGTGCTTAATGAAGATGACTAAGACAAAGTGAAGAAGACACTGCAGAAGTTACAGATGGCTGTGAAGGACATAGCATCCCCCAAAAGAGGATGACAATTCTGTCATCCTCTTTTGCTCGCTCGCCCGTGACAGACCAAAGTCAACTCAGACCAGCAAAATGAAACAGTACCTTATCCCTTCCCCTTTAAACGTATTTGGTAGTAATAGTAGTAGGCCTTCGTTCCTCCATGCACAGGATACATGAGAGGGAGTCGGGAGCCGACCGACCCCCATCTTGACTTTTCCGTTTTCCCTCAAAATCATTCGTTTGATAAAAAATCACTTCAGAAATCAATTATTTTACACAAAAATCGATTATTTTCCCTAAAAATTAAACTTTCATCTCTAAAAAATCAGAAATTATTATTAAAATATAATTCAAAAATATATAGCAATACACTATTAAAAATTGTTTTAAAATTTATTTAAAGAAACTTAAATTTCCGGAGGTCACCCCAACATCAATGTTTCACATTGGTTAGTTAGTCGGCAGGCCTCCACCCCCTAGTCTATACTTATTCTATCATATAGGTTTTTTCGTATATAATTTGTTTTGGAGTCCTGTCTCATCTTCATTCGACTGCCGTATGGAATTAAATATGTTTTACTTTTACATCACTAATATTGCAATAGTGTATAATTGTGTATCTGCAGGTACCATTGCCCTTGTATCACTCCGCGCCTCCTCCACTTTCGATTAGGTTAAATGAAGGCTGGGGCATCACATAATCTCTCACTCTGATATCACCACTTGTTGGTTGCATATCTGAGTACCATTCTGCTTCGTTGTCATTTTGTGCTTGAAGAGTTATAGTTGGAGTACATTATGTTTTTTTAGATCATCAAGATTTAGGCAAGTTAGTACATCAAGATTTTAGATTAGTATATTTGATCATCAAGATTTTAGACTAGTTCGTAGATCAAGATTTTAATGTTAGGTTTTAAATCATCAAACTATTAGGCTTTGCTAGTACATCAAGATGTTTAGGAGAGGTTTTTTTAACATCAAGATTTTTAGGTTAAAACATCAAGAGTTTAGTGTATAGTTAGTTTTAGCATATCAAGAGTTATTTAGGTTTTTGTTTGGGGTGTAAGGATAGGCAAGCCAGTGCAAGTTTTGCGATAAGGATTTTACTTTGTGGAAGAACATGATAAGGCGTGAGAGGAGCTGCAGCCTCAACCCACATCAATGAGAGCAGCTGATGTGCGAAAAGTGTGGCAAAATAATTGCTCGCTGAGATAAACTACAAGAGCATCTTCATAGCTTCAATGGTATCATCAGGTAAGCGGCGACCACCAACTGCAAATTTTGCAACAGATTATTTACTGAATGATGCAATGCACAAAAGTATGAAGCAGGATGTTAGATCAATACTGAACCCGGGCTATTGAAGTGCAACAACTGCAGTGTCCAGTTTACCAGCCATGACAACCTGGCTATGCACCTGAAGGTCTGCAAGGGGAAATCAGTACAGCCAGACCAGAAAAATAAATGTGTGCAGCCATTAGATAGTACACAACTATACTGCTCGAGAACATCAGCCCGACCAGAAATCGTTACTGGAGCTGGTGGTGCAGTAAGTAGCCATGATTTCGTCTAGGCAGAGACTGCAATCTGTGGAAATTTAAAAACTTATGTAGCAGAGAATGAGGGCGATGCCGGAGATATATGTAACTACATGGTAGGCATTCACGAGAATGTTGTTGACCAGTTAACAGAAGAAGTACACAACCGTGGTGCAGTTAAATTTAACATCGAACTGGAGTGTACTTATGGAAAGCCAGAACCACATGACTACCAGACAGATGCAAGCGCTTTTAAGACGAAAAATGTGCCAGTCTACAACAGTGATGATATTGAACATGCCGTGTCACAAAGTATTGTGGAGCTCTGCACTGAAGAAAGAGAGCATGCCGAGGAAGGATCTGGATGGTCGCTCATCTCTGTCAACCGGCTCCCACTCCAGATCAACAAATTGGAGCCACTCAGATCCTCGTCATCGATAGATTTACCAGCTTCCATCAAGGCTAAGAAAGTGATAATCAATCCAGAAAATGAAGACCACATGTGTTTCAAATGGGTAATAATGGCCAAGATCGTGGAAGGTAATGATCTGCAACATGTAGACAAGAGATACACTAATGTTGAAGACAGGCACAACTTTTCAGACATCACTTTTCCAACACCAGTGAGTCAGATTAAACTGTTCGAGAAGAGGACACATTTGTCTGTATTTACTCCATTGATGAAAACGATAAGATTTTTCCTCTCCAAGTGACCTGTGAAGAAAATAACGATCATATAGACTTGTTATTTGTAAGATGAAGAAACATTCTACTACTGCCACATTTGAAATTTATCCATACTCGCATAATCCCATAAAATGGCTCATTGTGGCACAGTACATATATGCAAGAGATTCCTGGCACATTTTGGCGATCATCCAATGGGTCTGGGCTAGAAGGTGAACAGTGTCTGGCTGAACACAAAATAAATTTTCTATGTATATGCACCATTTCGAGCTGACATGCCACAGCCTGGAAAGGATGGGAGGCCTCCAGTGCTCTGCTTCAGAAATATTAAGCACCGGTATAAACTACCGATTGTGATATACTCAGATTTCGAAGCCATTTTGGTACCTATTCAGACCTGCCAACCTGGTCCTGAGAAAGATTTAACGATGACATACCAGAAGCATAAAGCTTACAGCTTCTGTATTTTTGTACATGTAGATAATAACACCATTCCTGTAACACTGACGTCGGAACTGACACAAGAACCTATCCTCTACTCAGGGATGCATGCACCGTAGATTTTTATTGAGAAAACTGCTGATATCGCCGAAAAAGTTAATACAATCTACGAGACTTCGTTGAAGATGCTACCACTAACTCCGGCACAAAATTCATTATATCTCGAGGCATCAAGCTGCTGTCACTGAGGAGTGTGCTTCGGAAAAGATAATGTGAAGGTACGGGACCACAGTCAATTTAGCAGCAAATATATTGGAGCAGCCTGTAACAACTGTGATTTGATTAGAAGGCGACCAAAGAGGCTTCTACTATATTTTATAACATGCCATACAATGAAAATTTCACCTTCATATAACTAGCATACGACAACAAGGACATCGCCATTGGAGAGAAGTTCAGCATTCAATTTATCGACAGTTTCTGTTTCACGACTAGCAGCTTGTCAACCCTAGTAGGGAACCTGCCAGCAAATAAATTCAACAATACATCTAAATTCTTCAGTTCCAATGTGCTGGCACTAGTGACAAGGAAGGGAGTCTTCCCGTATGATTACGACTGGACTAGGCAAAGCTACTGTCGAAGGAGAAGTTTTATAATAGGCTGACAGATGCGAACATAAGTGATGCCGAGTACACTCATGCTCAGCAAGTATGGAAAAAAATTTACTGCCAAACTTTGAAGCAGTACTCTAAAATCTACATGAAAACAGATGTATTGCTACTCGTTCATGTATTTGACTACTTACTCTGCCTCTGCCTAGACATATATGGACTGGACTGCATTCACTTCGTATGTTTACCTGGCAAAGCATTTGATGCCACTGTGAAAGCAACTGCCGTGAAACTCGATATTCTGACCGATTACAACATGTGCATGTTTCTCGAGAATGGCATGAGTAGGCACGGCTCAGTGAGTGAAGAGGCACTGTGTTGCGAACAACATGTATGATGGCGAGAACTATGTCCCTTATGAGATGGCGAAATACCTTATGTACATGGACACTAACAATTTTACGGCTGGGCGATGAGTTTGCCTCTACCTGTAAGACATTTCAAGTGGGCCAGTACTGACCTTGACATCACGAGCGTGCCTGACAATTCTCCTGTGGAATACATTATCGATTGTCATGTAAGTTACCTGCCTGAACTCCACAGTGGACATAAGGACTTGCATTTTCTGCCAATTAATGGATGTCCACCAGGATCCAAGCAGAATAAACTGATGACTACATTGACGAACAAGAAAAATTATATAGTTCACTATGTCAGACTCAAACAAGTCATCACTTATGGACTGAAAATCGATAAGATTCACTGTTTGTTAGAGTTCAAGCAGCGTGCCTGGCTACATCCATACATCCACTTGAATACTACAAGACATGTAGCAGCAAATGACTTTGAAAAAATACTTTTCCAAGCTGGCAAACAATGCCGTCTTCAGGAAACTCACGATAAACAAACGTAATAGACAGAGAATGAGCCTTGTCTGCAATAAGAAGCAACTCAAGAAACTAGTCGCAAAACCAGCCTTCAAAGATAGAATTATTAATTCTGAAAACCTGTCGCTTGTCAACCTAGAGCATGAGACCCTCCTGATCGACAAGCCTATATATGCTGGCTTGTCAGTACTTAATCTGTCGAAGATATTTATGTACCATTCATATTACGATATAATGAAGGCAAGGTATGGCGAGGACCTGCAGAGATAATAACTCTCGACTTTTACCATGACATGTCCTCTGATCCGGCTTTCCTAGACGAATTTGACATCAGTGGCTATCCCACAACCCACCTTTGCTACTCGCTCAAGAATAAAAAAAGTCATCGGTAAGTTCAAAGACGAATGTAATGGTGTACTTAAGGCAGAGCTCGTAGGCCTGCATGCAAAGTTGTATGCCTACAGGTGTGGAGCGACATTTACAAGCAATTCAGAAATGCCTTATTAGGAATAAGATTACTTTCGAAGACTATGTCAGTGTTCTAAACAGAGATAAGGTTTTGTGAGTTATTGTACATGGAGTAAGGTCACGATAAAGAAGTTGTACTCAGAATGTAGTAAAAAATTGGCACTTGTGTGGATGGACGAGAGCACCAAGTATGTGTGGCTGGAGTGAATACTTTGCAGCACGGATACTCTAGATAATAAAAAAAATGGCCTTGCAGCACACTGGAGTTCATGCAAGAGGAAGTTTCTTTCATCTTGTTGTGGTAAGACTCAATACCCAATGATCCAGACGACCATTCCAGGAAAGTTTACGTAGGTAGATTGCTGGGTGGTAAGAGGAGAGGAGAAACAAAAAAAATTCACTTACAACAGGTGAATATGTCTCGCCAGCTCTACAGAAAGCAATGTGTTTAGGAGGAGAGCACTGATCAAGTCGACAATTTGTATATAATTTTAACAGATTCTAAAAGTTATACTTCGGCTGGGACATAGTGCCTACGCTATATATTTGTGCTGTGAACTAAATAAATAGTGTATGAAAAAGGCATTTTGAGTGTTTTACTTTTTCCTTTTGTAATTTTTTTAAATATTAAATGTTTTTACTAAATTCAATGTTCAATAAGCATATTTTTTAAAATAATTTTCTTGTAAGGGAAGATTTTTATCTAAGTGAGTAAACAATCAACCAATCGTATTGTCCATTAACACATTGTGCGTACACCGATCAGCCAATCACCGAGTTGATATGTTATTGCACAACACACACACGCAAAAGAGTTAGAAATATACAAATTTGTAGATGTGACTGATAATACATTTAAAAAATTGGCAGTGTTACCAGGAATACCGTTCCCATAAATGTTTCCGATGTGAAATGCATTCATATGTACATACGACTAAGCGATGGAGCTATGGAGTCATTATGAGTCATTGTGAGTCATTTACGAGTCATTATGAGTCATTTTTAGTGAAAGTGGCGTGTAGCGAGTGATTTTGAGTAATTTTTCTAGTCATTTTTGTGTCATTTTAGAGTAATTTTGAAGTCAATTGTCTGCTTTAAGCGGGACATATCCCAAGCTTTGTTAGTTAACGATGATGCAGGTCGCGGCTCCATGCAAATTGAGGTCAAAGGCAGGCCTTCGTATTCACAATTCGTATTCGCTATATAGAGAGAGAGCACTTTCAAAACGAAGATCACCTCACGGAGTCAGAACGTCCACTGTGGTTTTCTGATAGGGTTAATGAGGTCTGCCAGTCCACGCATGCTCGGAAACTCGACTCCAAGTTCAAAACCGAAGAATGGATGACCGGCACAAAATATTGTCCCTAAAGAAAAAATATATAATTGTGAATGAAAAATGTAATAAGAAAAATTTGTTTATTCCTAAGGTATGCTACTTCATAAAATTTTAAAAAGAAACACATAAAAAGAAGAAATTCTGAAAAAAGTCTGGGATAAAAAAAAATTAATACACTAGCGCAACTTAGGTGATGTCAAAGTAAAACATTTAAATCCAATACGGCAGTCGAACGAAATAGAGAGAAAAACATCAAAACAAATGACAAACGAAAAAACCAATGTGATAGAATGAGAATTGCCTAGGGTGTGGAGGCCTGTCGACTAATTAACCAATGTGAAATGTTGGTGTTGGGGTGACCAGAAATATAAGTTTGTTTAAATGAATGTTCAATAATTCTTAGTAATAAATTTTTTAATCATTTTTTTTTTTATTATTATTATTTCTTATATTTTTTTATTGAAACAAGTTAAATTTGCGGGGAAAATTGTCTATTTATGGGTAAAATAATTGATTTATGAAGCGATTTTTGGGCAAAAACCAAGCGATTTTGAGGGAAAAAACGGGAAATTAAAAATGGAGCTCGGTCGGCTCCCAGCTCCCCATCATGTTTCCTGTGCATGAAAGAACAAAAGCCAACTACTGATGGTATAAAAGTGAAGACTGACGTCTGAAGATAATAGACATTTTATCTCTCATGGATAAAAATCGTATTCCCAGACCATTAATTTAGTAAAATAAGTATATACGCGCAAACACTGATTTTTCATACGGGAATCCGCGGAAGATTTAGAAGTATCACAAGACGCAGCAGATGAGTCGCAGGTGTAGGTTTATTTATAGAAGCTGATTACAAACTAAGTAATTACAGTTATCAATGTGAAAGGTCGAGGCATCAACCGACCCAGTGACAGAATCACAATTACGACTCCAAGCTCTTAGATAATTATGGTATTGAGTAGTGGCATCATACCAAAATAATCCGGACATCTTTACGGGTGGGCGAATTACTTCACCTCGGGAAACACGTTTTTGTTAACTGCATAGGCATGTACAGCACTTAAAGTTAGGGCGTGCACGAGGAGTATCGCCGATGAGCACTTGTAAAGTTGGGGTCCGGCGGTTTCTTCCATAGACTAAAGACGAGGTTGGACGATCTCGCTGGCTGCGCACAACCAGTCTCCATGTCCCAACATTGAACTGCTTTTCTGCCAACAGGACAAGCAAAAAGGCGTGGATTGGATTTGAGATTATATTACTGTTTAAGAAACAGGGAGTTCTGAGGAGTTTGTATACTTCCTCTAACCATTTTGTAATTCACTTTGATTAAGTTCAAATTAGTATAAGTATTTTATTAATATAATTTTGCTTACAATTTAAAAATTAAAATATAAGCAAACACTTTCTTCTTTGTAGACCATGTGACTTTAACAGTTGTGTTCATTTGGGGTAGGTCAATGTTGGGTATATGAGCAGAAGACAAAAATCGGCCTACCTCATAATTAGTCTTATGGTTTCTTCTGCCGGAAATATTTAATTTTAAATATAAGATAGTGATAGTTACGCAGAAGTTTTGCCAACGTAAGATATCAAAAGAAGAGCACATTGCACCAAAATTTCATAAAATATTTAAGGAAAACTTAATTGTGCAAATTAAAGTTTATGAATCTGTAATGTTGTATCGATCAATCAATATCAATACACTTATTTTTGATTTCCTATTTATATTAGTTAAATTTAATTATGTTTTATTAAAAAGAAAATAAAGTAAAATACCTCAAGGAAACAAGAATATTACATATACGGACTAAATCTATGAGAATTACATATAAATTTGTAGAGCACAAACAACAAAATTCAGCAGTAACAAGTACCCATTACAAAAGCACGTAATCAATCAGTATCGCGCAGTTATTATTAGGCGTGGATACAGAGGGGTTGTCACAGGGGACTACACCCCTTCCCGCACCCTCCACAAACCAACACTTTGGTATGAAATCGTCAAGAGATTTTTTTTTTTTAACTGAACTGAAGAAATTCTAGGATTGTTTCAAGTAGTGAGTTCATGTCACTATACTCCATTAAAGAAATGCACAGAAAGGCTTAAAGTGACAAGGAATTCCTGACTTCAACGATACCCTAACTGCCTCAGAGACAACCCATTTTGCAAATTGCAAGTGTTTCTGTTAGTAGGTCTTCAAACATTGCTTTTTCGGCTGCTTCGCCACCCAGTAGAGTCGTGTATGTGATCATACCTTTAGGGAACCTCTATCTTTTCGCTGGTTATTTCCGGGAGCGTATCCAAGGTAGGGGTGTAGGGTGTCCAGATCCCTCCCAAAGGTGAAAACATCCTTGGGCTTAATGCGAGGGCAAATAACAATCATAAATAAACTCGTGAAATATAAAACTTTGGGAGTACAACTGACGTGGCGGTCATGAATTTTGCAGCGGTTGGATAACCTTTCTTACATATTACTCAACTCCTTGTTACTTCAGTCTGGTCTCTTTAGTTGTGATTGTAATTTACGATTTTTAAATCGTAACTTTTGTGTTTAAAAAGCAATCCTTGCCTAATGTTTTAATGTGCAAACTTATATCCTTTAGCAGTTGCCACTGCGGTAGTGTATTGAAGAGTACATCGTATGCATAAATGCTGAAAGCGATGGGCGTAGATAGAATTCTAGTAAAGACCGAGATAAACACTAATTTTCAAGGTTGAAATTTTGACATGTGTATATTAATTGCATTCATATTCTCACAGAAAATCCTCGTTTGTGTAGTGTCGAGTATAAAACATCTTAAGAATCTCGGTATACTCATGCCAACCCTTCCCAAACAAAACTTCTGGTTATTCCATGACGGGTTGGATAACATATGATGAGGCCTTCACGAAATGACAACGATAGAAAATATACTCGGGTACTTGTGATCTACACCATACTAATTAGAAAATACTGCTGGACAGTGCAATCTTTGATTACGTAATAAAATATCAGAAAAACCTGTTTATAAGTGGCGTAGCTGACCTTGTTTTCAAACTATCGCTTTGACAACGGTTGCAATATTTGTAAATATCGAGCGAGGGAATAATTACATTACGATAAAGAAATTTTACTAGATAACGCTATGGAAATAACACATTTCCCAGTCATCTTGAGCGCTCTGTTTGAAACACTCAGCACATGTGAGTATATTATCTTTGCTGCGATTGCTATACCCACCGTGATGATCACGTCAAACATGTAGACTAGTCTCTGCAGTCATTGCACAATCAATTTGAAGTCCTCAGTGGGCGCTGTGAGGACACTGAACAGACAATATTTTGAGTCGCATTATAGAAATGACCCATTACTATGAGTCATTAACAAATTTTTTTAGTCTTTAAATGCTTAAATGCCATCCTGATCTTCTACATAAAACCAAAAGATACACAGTCATGACGTTAAAAAAAGTTGGTAAATTGGTACTGGGGAGAACATTTTCAAATCGATCTCTGTACGATAGTTAAATAATTTATTACAATTTTCAATCATCTATTAAAGCAGATAAATTCGCGGTGTCGAAGTGTTCTAATGACCACCACTCTTTTCAATTTTTTGAATAGGAATTTATGATTATTATTTTATTTGCTTTGCTTCACCATTCTCTTGACAAGAATTTTCTCCATACGGATTTTTCCGCCATTGTTCAGCTTGCTATATCCTGGGAGCCATTCAAGGAGCAGTAAACATAATAGCTTAAATATAAAAGTTGACACTTTTCTTAAGTTTCGTATTTTTGACTGCTGGCAAATAATGCCGAAAATTTAATATCTACCGAAATGACTGGAGTTATGTTTACATGTTAAGCATTTCCCGTTTTAAGGCATTAAAATAGCTCCTTACGACTTAGTCGCCACAGTCACCAAGTGACTGGAAGAAGAAATTTGGCTTCTTTTCTACAGTACGTTACACGAATGTAATTATTCACACGGCAAAAACGTGTTTTGCACTTCCTGTTATTTGGTTGCATATTGTTTGATGGACCAGTAGACGTACTATAGGACGTTCACGGTAATACGAGCACTTATGTCCTTCTTAAGATCTACTTTTATCCACGTTCTGTATTGTTCCGCCTTATACAAAATTAACATTGCCATGGAACTCATCCCTTTATTCATGCGTCGGTTAGGTGAAACTGTGGAATTATAAAAATACAAATTTTACAAATATGGTCATTTTTACACTTCGAGGAATTGGGGGGAAAAAACAGAAAGCGAGAAATATAATTAAATTGGCCACTAATGGTGACCTAGCACTTTTTATTCGACGTTAAGACATGGAACTATTTTCCATCCATCGTTGCCAAATTTATTGGGCGAATGTCACACAATGCACCCGTTAAAAATATATGCAGGTAGGAGTATTGTCTTCTTTCTATGGTTGATTTCAAAAGTGCTCACTTTATCATGAACAGCCTTTACCAAGACGCATCTAAATGACAGCCCTAGTGTTCTGTACATACAGTATGTGAGTGAGTGAGTGAGTGAAGAGATTTGGGCGGGTCTCAACAGCGAGATCTTCAGAGTCTATGAGGGTGATTGAGGTGAGTATGTAACAGCGCCGTAATTAGAGGGCAAGGAAAACTGTAGATCCCAAGGCCGGGGATTGAACCCGGTTCGCCTTGGTGGGAGGCGAGCAGGCTTTCCACTCAGCCACCGCGGCTCTGACAGTGTGTAATTTCATCAAACAAGTAACTTAATAATCTTAATGGTGAAAAACTAATTTTTGAGGTGTATAGATTCTCTCACAGTAGTTCTATACGACCACGTATGTCATGGACACACAATATGTAGTGTCGACGAGTCTTAGGCGTTCTGGAGCAACTGCTCTTGGGCGAGGCCAATCACTCGTCGTTCGTAGGCAGCTTACAGTGTATACGTACGGCTATGCGCTGTTTATTATGGTATAGGATGTTCACGGTAATATGAGCACTTTTGGAAACCCTGCTTAAGATCTACTTGTATGCTAGTTATGTTTTCTTCCGCCTTATATAAAATTAACATTGTCATGGGCCTCATCACTTTATTCATGCGTCGGTCAGGTGAATATGCGAAATTATTAGAAGAGTAAATATCTAACAAGTCTGGTAATTTTTACACATAGATGTATTCAAAAAACAGAACGTGAATGAGACAATTTAAGTCATCAGAAATGGTTACCTAACATTTTTATTTGACGTTAACATATGTAACTATTTTCCATCCATCGTTACCAACTTTATTGGGCAAATTTCCTTCAGTGCGCCCGTTAAAATATTTGCAGGTAGGAACAGTTAATTATTTCTTAGGTTGATTTCAAAAGTGCTCACTTTATCGTGAAGAGTCTTGAAAAATATTATCCAAGCTCACAGGAAAGACACGGTATATTGTCCACAGAACACACACATTGTTCCATAAAGACTACTTATGAAGGGCTATAACAAAATTAGTCTCTTGAAACCACTTATTTACTCGTACTGATGAAGTTGCACAGAAGAGACTGCCTGTCGTTTGAGAAATATAAGGAATGCTGCATTCGTGAGTGTGTAGCTGTTTGCCTTTCCTTGGCAAAGTTATCAATACCTAAGTAATTCCTTCATCAACTATTACACATTAACGCATGTTTATCTTTCATTTACACTTTGTTATGACATAGCTACATATATTTTAATGCATCTCTAGTAAGGCACAAACTGTCAGTACGTTATGTCGGATGTCACCAAGAGCTTCTACTATTAAATATTGATTACAAAAGTCTTACTTACCCTTCTCTCCAATACGGGTTTTTCTAATAATTGTCCATTTCATGTAAGTGGGGTAAATTTTGACAGTTCTAGAAAAGTAGCACGGCCAAAATGTATCCTTCCACCGAAGCTGTATTTCACTGAAGAAAATGACGTTTGTAAACAAATGTTTTGAGTCCACTGCTCACGTGCATTTTCCACCTTCCTCGTGTGGTGTGACATGTAATGACAGACACTGAAAATCTGACGGTAGCTAACTTCAGTCCAGTAATTAATGTAGGATATTATAGCTAGGTTGGCATTCTAATTTGTTTTATTTTTGCAATTACTGAGATAAATTTGTTGGGGTGCTGTTTATTTATTTCGAGGGGTAAAGGAAACGTTTAGAAGGGGGGAGGGTGGAAGGCTTTGGTTTTACGTCTTTTGTGAAACGCCATTATTTTGATGTTCTTACCAGTGTGAGGCTTTTTGAGTAGCATATTGACTGGACGGAGCAATGAAAAATTTTGCTCGTATGGAAATAACATTTCAATTATTCAACTTCGAAAATTTTAACTTTAATGAAAAAACAAAGCGCGATGCATCCTTCGCTGTTCGTATTCGTACAGATGCAGCAATATATGCATGCGCACACTTTGACCGAAGTTAACCTTACACTCGTTGAATTTACGATATAGACAAATAAAGAAATATTATTTACTCACTTCAAAAGTGTGGAAAGTGCGGCGTTTTCAGGCCACGTGCATTTCCATAATTGTGTTAACAATTACATATTAAATCACGCATACTTACGGTTTGTAAAATTTGCAACCAATTGAACACGTGATTTTTATGGCAATCCTTGCCAAGTTTACTTTACTAAAATGACGTTTGTTCATCACTAACATTAAATTATGTATTTGCTGAATTATTCAGAAAACTCAACACTGCGCACTCTTCCTGATACAAACAAACTTACACATATATACGTAAATGATATTCCCGTGTCACTTCATTGTGGAAGGCGGTAAGGATAATGGCGGAAGGGACGCGGTAAACACGTACCGATAATGTTACATTTCACTCAAGAAAACGCACAACGGTACCTACAACGAACTATGATTGAAATAAATAAATAAATAATTAACTACCGATTAAACATTCCGACACCACCAACAAGATATTCGTATAATAAACATGATGAGAAAAAATCACACCCGCAACTCCCGTTCACCGGGCTGGAAACTGGAAACATAAATAAGGCTAGCAATTGACTGGAAAAGTTTGCTGTTCGTACGTGTCGACATACTCTGTCATAAATTCTAAACATGTTTTTAAAGTCCAGTCACTAATAGCCAAGAAAATGTAATATTGCTTTAAAAACATAATTTAAACTATAAATGTTGTAAGTATAAATCATATTTTTAATTACAACTTTCAGTTCTGAGTTCTATTTTATTCCAAAGCCATCATAAAAATACGCAACCCAAGAACACGGATACCGCAGCGGTTCGTCAGCTGATACAATACTGTAGGAACGAAGGCATTTACTGTTTACATATTGTGTAGGTTGATCATGTTGTCTGGCAGATTTTACCCCACATGAAATTGACAATAACTGGGATTTCATTGCGTTGGAAAGATGTTAATTACTGTAACTATATCCAATTAATTTAAACATTTTGTACAAAATGCTTGGTGCTGATGAAAGATCAGAAAGGGAAATGTCACTCTACAAGCTAATGAAGCAGACACGTCTGCAGTTTCAGTAAACCGAGCAACCTAATATATATTTCCACAAGTCCTGTGCTTGCATGACCACGCCGTACTGCGATACCGTACCTGGCTCACATTCGGAAGCCTGTGTGTTCAATGAGGATAGCTTCTCCTTCAAGATTTTCCATTTTCTTTTGTAAGAACAACTTGCTCCATTTCTTTGATATATTCCTTTCTGATTTGATTCTTATTATTTTCTGTGCACATAAGAAATAAAGAGTTCCAGGAACTGAAAAACTGTGCATATTTTGTAATGTTTTTATTTCCTCCCAAAAAAATTTTTGGGTCCAATATATTTAAATATTTGTACTTAAAAATTCTTAATTTTTAATATGTAATTTTCAATTGTTTGTGACGAATTGCATTACAACGAACTTTTAGTATTGTGATTATCTCTGATCATGAAATTTTATAAATGTATTAGGAAACATTATTTTGTGTTTTATAATGGTTTAATATATTTTAAGCACAAATTTAGATAAGTACCTATATTTTACAGATTTAGGATAGCTTAATTGGATAGATAAATAATATTCCTCGTCCGTATTAAATAATCAGTGACACATTGTTATTAATTTAGGTAAGATTATTTCGTTGGCGGAGAACAGAAACGAGACAGAAAATTACTTTAACTGTGTTGACTAGCAACATGTTCATCATCTTGATTTCATGAACGAGTCAGACATGTGTCTTCTATACGGCTATGATTACTGTCATTAATTTACAAGCGTGCAAATACGCAGCCATTATATGAGCTATAAATGTAAATCGCCACCTGGGCACCGCCACCGACACATGGGCTACCAGGACGGATATAATGACGTAAATGTTTTCAGTGTCATCCATTATGACACTATAATTTCATGAATAACAGCACGAGCGAAATAAATGTGGTCTCGTTGGACAAGGTACAGGTTATTCGCGACAAAGTGAGTACTTTTCTAATCAACCATTGGAAAAAGTCACTTATCCTACCTGCATATATTCAAGCGGGCACACCGAGTGACATGCGCCAAGTAAAGATGGTAACAATGGATGTAAATTAGTTCCACATCTTAACGTAGAATAAAAGTGTTAGGTAACCATTTAGGATAACTTTAAATTATTTCTTTTGCTTTGTGCATTTTTATTGCATCGAAGTGTTAAAAAATGAGAAGATTTGTAAAGTATTTACTTTCTTAATATTTACACAGTTTCATTTGACCGACGCATGAATAAATTGATGAGGCTCATGACAATGTTGATTGTACATAAGGTGGAACAATACACAACGCGCATACAAGGAGATCTTGAGCAGGACTTTCAAAAGAACTCAGTTTACCGTGAACAGCCTATATACGACTACAATGCGAACATTTTGAGTTGCAGCAGGTGGGGTCCCGCGGTGTCTGGCAACAATTTCAGACGTAAGTCTAGATTTCCGGCCGGTACATCTTGTGACTTCGATGTTCTATCTTGGTTATTCTGGTATCACACGAACGACCTGGTTCAGTTCCGCCGGTTTAAGCTATAAACACCGAGTATAAGTTTCATTATTTTTATGAAGTCCTCATATCCCGAAGAAAATATTAAATGCTAACGCAGGCGTTTTCGCCTAATACTAGAGGTTGCTCACAGAGTATCAACCAGTATCAAATTCTGTAAATGAGTACACTGCCGAAGTATCAGATACCTTTACTATCAGTTCAACATTCACCAGTGTCTTGCGTCTGCTGTTCTATGTAATAACGATACAATACAAATTTAATTGCATTACAATTGTGCGATTAATATTAAATGCTATTTCTGGGTTTACATTTGGAGACTGCGCAGTTATATGATTTAGATAGAAATAAAGAGATTCTGTTTATAACTAAGATATCGTTTGAACGATTTACGTATGGCAAGTTCATTATCTCCTCATTACACGAATGTAATTATGTAGTCTTCAAAAAAGTTTCGCAACTTCTGTTATTTGGTTGCTGGTGTTCGCTGAGACAGTAGGCGTAAAAAGGCTGTTCACCGTAAAGTGAGCACTTGTAAACTCAACCTTGGAAAAAAGTCACTGCCCCTCCTGCATATATTTTAAAGGTCGCAATGAGTGACATGTGCATAGTAAAGTTGGTAACAATGGAGGGGAAATTATTTCCGTATATTAACGTTGAGCAAAAAGTGTTAGGTAACTATTTGTGATAATTTAAATTATTTCTCTCGATTTCTGTATTTTTTTAATGCATCGAAGATTAAAAACGAGCACATCTGTACAATATTTACTTTTATAATAATTTCACAGTTTCACTTTACCGATGCATGAATAAAGTAATGAGGGCTATGCCAATGTTAATATTACATAAGGCGGAAGAACGCACAACGTGTAACTTATACAAGTAGATTTTAAGGCGGGCTTTCAAAAGTACTCATTTTTCCGTGAACAACCTATA
This sequence comes from Dryococelus australis, assembly GCA_029891345.1. NCBI lineage: Eukaryota > Metazoa > Arthropoda > Insecta > Phasmatodea > Phasmatidae > Dryococelus > Dryococelus australis. The sequence goes on from CM056995.1 coordinate 112,108,700, forward strand.
CCAATATACATATTAATGACAGCCCTAGTATTCAGTACAGACGGTGTTTGAATGAGTCAGTCAAGAGATTTGTGCCACTCTTAACAGCGAGATCTTGAGAGCCGATGAGTGTGATAGAGGTGAGTATGGAGCAGCGGCAGAATGAAAAGGTGAGGAAAACGGGATAGCCACCGGTCGGGGATTGAAGCCGGTTCGCCTTGGTGGGGAGGCGAGCCAGCTAACCCCCCAGCCACCGTGGCTCCCACAATTTATTTTGAGAAGTGTGCAAACAAGTAACTTAATAATCATGATGGGGAAAAACTTTTTTTTGTGGTGTGTATATTCTCTCACAGTAGTCCAATACGACCAAGTATGTCATGGACACACAGTATGTTGTATGGACAAGGCTTAGGCGATCTGGAGCAACTGCTCTTGAACGAGTTTAAATGCTCGTAGTTCGTAGGCCGCTTGCAGTGTATACTCGGATATGTAGGGGCAGCCGCAGCATTCACTGACGAACGTACCGTTATGCATGGTTTATTATGGTAAGGGCTGTTCTCGATAAATGAGCAATTTCGAAATCCCTGCTGAAGATATGCTTTTATGCACGTTATGTTTTCTTCCGCCTTATACAATATTAACGTAGTCATAGCCCTCATCACTTTATTCATGCGTCGGTCAAGTTAAACTGTGAAATTATTAGAAAAGTAAATATTGTACAATTCTGCTCATTTATACACTTAGATGCATTAAAAAATACAAAAATCGAGAGAAATAATTTATGTTATTATAATAGTTACCTAACATGTTATGTTCGGCATTAATATATGGAACTACATTCTCCTCCATCGTTACCAACTTTACTGGACGCATGTCACTCATCGCACCCGTTAAAATATATGCAGGTATGGCAGTGACTTTTCTCCAAGGTTGATTTCCAAAGTGTTCACTTTATCGAGTACGGCCTATATTAATTCATAAGCATGGAGAACGCAGCCAGTATAGGATATAGGAATGTAAATCGCCACCCCAGTGTGGCTCTGAAGTCACCCCATGTAGTCAACATCAAGTCGTCTTACATGGCTTGGGGCATGCTGCAGATTTCTGACGTAAATACGTCTTTAGAATGAGACCGCAGATGGGCTACCAGGATGGAAGCAACGATGTAAAGGTTTTCAGTGCCATCCATTATGACTCTATGACTTCATGAAAAATGGCACGAGCGAAGTTAACATGGTCTCGTTGGACATGGTACAGGCCATTCACGATAAAGTGAGCATATTTGTAATCAATCATTCCAAAAAGTCGCTGCTCCTACCTGCATATCTTTTAACGTGCGAACTGAGTGACATGAGCTTAGTAAAGTTGGTATCGATGGATGGAAAGTAGTTCCATATCTTAATGGCGAATAAAAAGTGCTAGGTAACCATCTGTGATCACTTAAAATTATTAATTTCTCTTTCTGTTTTCTTTAATGCATCGAAATGTAAAAATGAGCAGATTTGTAATGTATTTCGTTTCTTAATAATTACACAGTTCCATTTGACCGACACATGAATAAAGTGATGAGGTCCATGGCAATGTTGATTTTACATAAGGCGGAACAATACACAACGCACATACAAGTAGATATTGAGCAGGGCTTTCAAAAGAGCTGAGTTTACCGTGAACAGCCTATATATGACTACAGTGAGAACATGTCTAGTTGGAGTCGGTGGGGTCCCGCGGTGTCTCGCAACAATTCCAGACGTGAGTCTAGAATTCCGATAGGTACATCTCGTGACTTCAATGCACTAGCGTGCTTATTCTGGTATCACACGAATGACTGTGTTCAGTTTTGCCGGTTTAAGTTTTAAAGGCCGAGTATTCGTTTCGTTGGGTCTAAGGTATAGGCAGTGCTCCTCTTCAATCCATCCAAAGCTCGCGCTTTCATTACCATCGCCTCCTTTAACAGACAGAAGTCAAAGAGATCGCCGTCAATGACTCCTACGAATTTATTCATAGTGAACTTCGGCCTGTGCTGTAGCAATCCACCACCCCTCCCACTAATCCCGGATCACAGATGGATTCCCCTGTAGGATAGTATCCAGATTATGAAGGTTAATACTTATTCCGAGTATTAAATATTCGCCAAGCCATTCAGTTCTGCTATCGTTTAAACTTCAACATTTTCTCCTTTATTTCCGGACGCATACATGTCCACAAAGTGAGAAATGCCAGTAATCATTTTCAACGAAGGATATGAAGAGACAGGATGTTGTCTTGACCAACACACACAATTCTCACCCATTTACTTGGGCTGTGAGATGCTCTACTGCACTCTCGTACTGCACACTCGATGTACTGGTGGTAGCAGTGCGCTGCTCCAAATCTGCAACTACAGTCATATACAGCAGCCCTCAAAACTCAAAGAGAGTGCTAGAACCATATGTCGCATTTTACAGATATACACCCATAATTTGGCCGTTCCAGAGCTGCGCCTTGCACTAGCTTTGAGGTGGAAATTTTGAGCATTTTAAGAAAAGCCCTTTATAACGCAAATTAGTGCGAAAAAGACAGGGCGCGTCCTATTCGAACGTTAGGGGAGTGCATGTGCAAGCGAGAGTATCTGTATCATCAACACCCTAGCCAGACACAAGTATTACAGCAATGCGATCTCTATACTCGGCAGTTGCATGCATAGCAGCTTCTGCAACAGGCAAGTGATGTTGATGCTTTTTAAACATTCTAATTGGTTACCACAACTCTCATTCTAATTATAGATAGTCGTATGAAAATACATTTGCTAATGTTGAACGCTGTTTTTTAAGATGCTTTATTTTGTGGGAGAGTATTATCGAGGACTAATTATCCGTAAGGTATCTTCTCACCTCGCATTAACAGTGCTATTTAAAGGACAAGTTTTAGGGCACTCTGAATAAACTGCTACAAGTTATATCAACAAATAGTTAAACGAACCGTGTTTTCTAATTCAATTATGCTCCAACTAAATTTTTCCTGATTACACGCGGCTACTCAACCCTCGGGAACAGATGTATCGGACGAGGGGTACCTCTTGTATTGCCACATCGATCCCCCCACCCTTGAAATATTTTCTTGCAGAGGTACATAAAGATCGCTCTTAATGATACTACAGTTGTTTAAGATTTTGGTAAAGTGACTCGGGATTTCAGCATAAAACACTGTACGCGAAGTATACTAGACATCTTGGAACATGTGCATCAGTCGCTACTGCGTAGAATGATTTACAGAATGTTGGAGATCGTATCAAAATAGTATAAATATGAATGGATATGAGGAAATCATTTTTAGCATCAACATTAGCTAAAATTGAGAAATAAAATACAGTCACAAGCATTTATGTTCCCAAATTAAAGTTTCTCATCTGATATGGTTGAGTAGTTTAGAGATATCACGTAGAGCTATATTGCTTAATGTGGCAATACCTTACAAAATGGAGGACATACAACAATATATATTTTAAAATACAATGATTACATGATGCCTGCATACAACATTTGTTTTCAGACGTTTGAATGGTTACCGAGATAATTTTTTACTGGCCTCCATTTTTAAAGTAAGCACCCTGGGTGGTCGAAAATTATAAAAGTTAGGATTGGTGAAATTCGGTTTGAGCTTTCAAAAGTTTTCATGAACAGAAAATTCACATACACAAGAGAGAGAAAAATTATTTCATAAGCCTTTCTGTCCTTCCAAAAGGAGCTAATAATTATTTCAAAATTTCGCAAATAAAGCGTGTGATGTGTAGCATTCTGACAGTCTTAATTTACTTATTTTTATAATATTTTTAATATTATAGAATAACGTCTCTTACGTCAGAATTTAAAAATATTCAAATGTCACTGAAATGCGCAAAATGTTTTTTATTGTATCCAGTATTACCTGCTGTTGTTTTGTAGTCAGTAACTAAACTGCATAACTGAGATTCTCGGCTCTGTAAAAAATAAAAATCAGAAAGTGGAAAACTTTTCTATTTTGCGATTTTTGTTACTCAGTCGAACTTTTGTCTTTCCTTCACCTCTCCCTATAATATTTAATTTTATCACATACTTAATAAAGATCTTGCTGTGTGTAAATTTGTAATCGAACCTCTAACAATTGCATTGGGATTATATGTTCACTTTTCAACCATTAGTCGTTGAGAAATGTGTATTCGGCAAAGGTATTGCTTCTGTCAGCGACAGAATATATGTTTGGTCATTCTGTGTTATGAAAATGGGCAATATATTGAAGTTCACTTCCTTTAGAATAAGAAACTGTAGGGAAATTTAATTTATTTACTTGCACTCCGTACCAGGCACACTGAGGAATAACTTTGCAAATTTTTTACTTTAGCACTCTGACTCAGGACACCATTATTCTGGCTTCATCATGACATAAACAACGTAATGCCTTATCACAAACAGCTGTCCTCTTGAGTTTATTTATATCTATGATATGACTTTCTTTGTATTGCTTTAATTGGTTTTTATGTGGTAAGACATATCGCGGTAAACAATTTCTAAAGATAACAAGCGTCATATAAATATAACTGCCCTCTGTCCACAGTTCAGGATAGTTTTTTCGTGTACCTCGATTACAGAGTAACAGGCAGCATCAGATACAAGTAAGTGTTTAACAATTTTTCTTAACTGCCATCATAATCGCACTCAAAACGTTAATAGTCATGTTCAGCTGGTACTCGTCATCAGTGAATATCATCGCCAAGTCCATATTTTCTTGCATGTTAAAACACTTATGACATTTACCGAGCGATGTGGCAGGTTGGTAAGACACTGGTCTTACATTTAGGACCACCCTGTTTCGTTTCCCCAAACATCCTTCCTCATTTCGGTTTCCATATTTATCTAAACTCACTACAAGTAACTATTGAAATAATAATTTTACACAAGCCTATATCGCTCCACTCTGAATTGAAATGATAAGCCAATCAGTAAAGTTACGGTTTAAAAAAACGAGTGCTTTGTTTTATATATTCCTGTAAACATTTTGTAATGCATTTTAATGTAATTCAGATTGGTATAAGTATTTTATCAATATAATAGTATTAACCACTCAAAAAAAAAGATATAAAGAAACACTTTCATCATCGTCGACCATGTGACTGACGGTTGTGTTGCTTTGGCGTAGGTCAGTGTTGGGTACATGAGCAGAAGACGAAAACAGATTTACCTCAAAATTAGTCGAAGGTTTCTTACACCTGAAATATTTGATTTTAAAATACAAGATAGTGATAGTTATGCAGAAATTTTACCAACATAAGATTTTAAAAGAAAAGCACATCTCAGACACATTTCATAAAATATTTAAGTTAAATTTCATTGTGCAAATTAATGTTTATGGATCAGTAAAGTGGTATTAACAATTAATATTAATAAGATAATATTGTTATTTCAGATCTATATTACTTAAATTAAATGCAGTTTCTTTAGAATGATAGTAAAGTAAAATATCTCAAAGAAACATGGACATTCCATATACTTGCTATATCTATGAAAACTAAATATAAATTTGAAAAGCACAAACACTAAAATGCAGCAGTAACAAGTATCAATTACAAAAACAATAGATTGTTTCTTCGCATGTATAGATTATTCTAAGACCTAAAGTATTTTTTAAACTTATTCTTAAATGTAAATCAGGAACACTTTTTCGGTCACTAGGCACACCCAACACACCTCGTATTAACGTCATTGGGTAACAACACGTTTTAGAAAGTCATACAAACTTTCGATAAGTATTTCATCAGCACAGTGCATGATCGTCATAGCTGGCCTCGTTGCAGTATCAGGCAACATGTCCTTATAAGGAAAGGATCCAGAGGGGGTCTCACATGGGACATTACAAACCCTCGACCCCCTTTCTTAAACCATCACTCTGGCATGAAAGCGTCTAATGATTTTTTTTTTAAACTGAACTGAAGTAATTCTAGAATTGTTAAAATTAGAGATTTAATGTTACTATACTCGATTAATGTAATGCATGGAACGGCTTATAGTGTCAAGGTTTCCTGACTTATATGAAACCTTAATTGCCTCAAAGACAAACCATTTTTCACATTGCAAGTGATTCCTTTAGTAGGTCTTGAAACATCTCTATGACTGCAGTTCCGCCACGCAATAGAGTCGTGTAAGAGATCATCCAGGAGCGTATCCGAGGAAGGGGTCTAGGGAGTCCGGATCCCTCCCAAACGTGAAAACATCCTTGGGCTTAATGCGTGAGAAAATAACAATCATAAATAAACTTGTGATATATAACATTTTGGGAGTACAGCTACTGTGTTGGTCATGAACTTTGTAGCGTTTGGATAACCGTTTAAACATATTACTCGGCTCCTTTTGATTCAGTCTCGTCTCTAGTTGTGATTGTAATTTACGATATTTTAAAAGCAGATTCTGTGTTTAAAATTAAATCATTGCATAATGTTTTAACGCGTGAACTAATATCCCTTAGCAGTTGCCATTGAGGTAGTGTATTGAAGAGTACATCGTATGAATAAATGCTGAAATCTATGGGCGTGACTAGAATTCTAGTTAAGATAGAGATATACACTAATATTCAAGGGAAACCTTTGTCTTTTATGTATATTTATTACTATATTAATTGCATTCATTTTCTTTCACGAAACCCTTGTTGGTGTAATGTCAAGTATAAAAAAACCTCAGAATTTCTTCGATTTGTATTCACAATCGTTTCACTGTTTCTTGTATATTGCTAAGTGGCACCTCCAACTCCACCCCCTCTCATTTCTACTCTCAGTACACTCATGCCGACCCTTCCGAAACAAAACTCCTGAGTACGTACCTGGTTATTTCATGACGGATTGGATAACATATGCTGAGGCCTTCTCGAAATGACACCGATCGAAAATATACTTGGTTGCGTGTGAAATGCTCCATACTAATTAGAAAATACTGCTGGATAGTGCAATCTTTAATTACATAATAAAATATAATAAAAAAAAGTATACAAGTGTTGCCGCTAAACTAGATTTCAAACTATCAGTTGAACAACGGTTGGAATATTTGTAAATATCGAGTGTGGGTTAGTTGCATTTCGATAAAGAATTTTTACTAGATAAGGCTATGGCAATATCAAATTTCCCAATCATCTTAAGTGCTCAATTTGAAACACTCTGCTGTTCACAGTCCATAGCAACATTGTAGTAAGGTTTGCCGTCGAGTGCGTGCTAAGTGGAGACATCAGCCTAAGTAAGTGTATTAACTTTGCTTCGTTTGCTATACCTACCGTGATAATCCCATCAAACATGTAGGCTAGTCTCTGCAATCACTGCACAATCCATTTGGAGTTCTCGGTGGCGGGTTAGGGGACTGAATAGACAATATTTCGAGCCTCATTCCGACATGACCCGTTACTATGCGTCACAAAACAATATTTTGATACTTTAAATGCGTAAATGTCATTCTGATCCTCTATTCAAAACCAGGAGATATAATAGAGTCCTGACGTTATAAAAGTCGGTAAATGGGTGCTTGGGAGAACATTTTCAAAGCGATCTCTGTGCTATAATTAAACCATTTATTAAAATATACAATCGTTAAATGCATGGGGTCACAGTGTTCTAATGCCAACCACTATTTTCAATTTTTTAATAGGAATTCATTAATGTTATTTTTATGAAGTCCTCATATCCCGAAGAAAATATAATATGTTAACACAGGCGTATTCGCGTAAAACTAGAGGTTTCTCACAGGGTATCAACCTGTTACTTTGTATTTTTAACCTGTATCCTTGAACTCGTCTGTAGAATCGTAAACTGTGTAAGCAATCCTAAGTTTCTTAACAGCTTTGTACTTCGTTAATTCCGGAAATTTGAAGTGTTTTTAGATAAGACTATATCAAACTAAAAACACGGTCACTGCCCCTAAATACACGTATTTTGAAGGGCACAAAGACTGACGTGCCCAGTAAACTTGGTAATGACGAAGGAAAAATAGGTCCAAGTTTTAAACTCGGAATTCCTAGTGTTAAGCTTGGCTCACAACCATGCGTCGCTTCCGTCAAACACCTGTTCGTCAGTCAGCCATCCGTCGATTTTTACGTCCGTCAATTGAAAGCGACTCACAACAATCCGTCATCCTTCGATCCGTCGGGCCAGAAAATATTCAGCGTTACCGCTCAACAACACAAACTTTCTGGCGCACAGTCAAATGTTTTTAATGATTTTAATAAATATATTCTCTTTCTCTAACGTTATTTATCAGCATTCCTTCCGAAAATCTCGAAGTTATCTTTAGTTCAATTCAAAGGTAAAATGTAAATAAGGAAACAACTTCACTGTCTTGTGTATTTAAAAGAAAGTATTCAGACAATTAAACAAGTGACCTTGGCCCTTCCGTCTGTCCGTCGAAAGTTAAAGTTTGAGATATATTTGACGGATTGACGGGTAGAAAAGAAAGTTGTCCTACGATTGGTTGAAGATCACGTGACCTACGGACGGACGGGCGACTGACGGATGAAACGGACGGTTGTGAGTCCATTTCTAGGTAAACACTTGTAGATTTTTAATTTCTTATTTACTTATTTATCCTTATGTAACCCTCACTCAAACCGTTACTGGGTTAAGAGTGTAGAGCACGTTAACAAAGGTGTACAGATAGTAACATACAATAAGAATATCACTGTAAGTGAACATACACACATACATACACATCTGAAATATTCGTAAATATGCAAACATAAATACACAATAATATAAAATAATCTTACAAGCATACAAGGCTACAATAATTTAACAAAACAATACAAGTGTGAAAACATATAATTCTATATAAAAATATGGCATTGCACAAATTATTTCTTCTGCTTGATTTTTTCAATGCGCGTAAGTGTAAGAATTGGCAAGTTAGTAAAAGATTTTAACACATGGTGGAAGAATACACAACAAGCGCGTAAGAACACTGTACAACATAATGGGAAACTTACCTGACTAATGTAAGGTAATATTCGTAAACATGTGTGGGAAACTTACTGGCAAGGTAAAATTACCGCACTCTGGAGTAAAATTCACGTACGTGGTAGCGGAAAATCCCATAAATGGTTGGAAAATTACCTTACAACGTGTGCATTTCTTCAGCATTGCCTCAACATCTAAGTGGGAGGATGGGCGTAAGAAACAATATCGTAACATGCTAATAATCACTTATGTTGACACGCTGTCGTCGTGGTGTAATGGATAGCGCATCTCTTATTCGTGATAGAGGTCCTTGGTTCGCGCCCACCCACCAACATTTATAAAGAATTATATAATTTAGGTTTCGAGTACTATTTGTCAGAGGACGTAGTAAGTTAAATAACATTACAAATATTGCGGCATAGTTTTATTATACAATATAGTTAATATTCCATTACTTGTATGGGATGTTTCCTCCAACTTTTGGCAGTTACTGTTTCCGTATACGATTACGGAATAGTATATTACTTGTCATATAAATTTACTCTATAATTAAGAGATTTTTTACCATACATGTGGATGTAGTTAGCTTTCCTTATGTAAGGGAATTTTACTTCAATTTTTTTTACAGTGAATATCTTTATCAGGGTTATCAAAATTTCACAGTTTATCTTGAACAGCCTATAGATTAAAAAATTACTGTGTTGTTATAAGCTCGTTGGTGTTGTTGCAGTGGTGAGCTGTCATATCGTCCTGGCGCTGATGTTACTGTCGGCGGCCGCGGCTGTCCGACCTGGGGAACGCGAGATCCTCGTGCATGAGTGCGCCAAGGGCGAGTGTGCCGTAGAGTGCTACAGTTGGCAACTGTGCGTGAAGGGAGTAAGGGACACCGATATCCCGAGCGAGTGCTCGTGCTTGAGCACGCTCTCCTCCTGTGGTGGTTACTGCAGCAACAACATGACTTGCTTTCACACGGGGATCAACTGTATTCCAGAGGCCCAGTACTGCCCGTCTGTAGCATGTCTCACGTCCTGAAAGGGATTCAGTACGCGAGAAAAATCGCACATTTGTAAAATATTTATCCTTGAGGGTATAAAATTCTTTGAAGATCAGAGTTTATTTTGTAATGAAATTTTGTTCTGCATTTAACCTCCTTATAAACTCGTCGGACAGTCATCCGTGACTGAAATGCACATACCTACACTGTAAAAATTTTTTTTTATAAAGAATTATTTGGTAACTGGTTGCCAAATATAATTTTGTAAGACTGCAAACTAATTAGAATAAATTACACAAACCTTATTGTTGACTATGTAAAACTAATATTATATTTTAACCAGCAAGTGCTGTATACTTAAAGTTTATTATAATAACCAAGCTACATAAACATTTTTATCTTTTATAAATTAATGAGTTGTAAATATAAAATACTTCAGATTTTGAGTTACAAGAAATTATTTGGCAACTATACGGAAATCTCTTATTGTGTAGCACAGTGCTGTGCCCCTACCACAACGAATCACAGCGGTGATTCGATTTGACACGAAGTGGACAAGTGTACTCGTGCAGGTGAGATTAATCTCCAGCCAAGACTGCATAAAATAATTACACTTGAAGGACTGCCGCCTTGGTAGGCAGGTCCTGTAATGAGAGAAATACACGCCGTGTCTAATTACGACCTGCACAACACTGCAAGTTTCCTGCGTGACAGAGCTGGCTTCGAACTAGTGTCTCCGGGCACCTATTGGGTTGTAACACGACGGCATGTTGGGTGTGTGGACCCACCGTCCGGCTGCGACAGAAGACACGCTTGGGAGATTCGCTTCTACAAACCCACATTATTCTAGGGGATGAATGCCGGGTTCAACTACTGCTGACACGCCAACTACTGAACCTTCACGACCCTGAATATCACCTCACACCGAGTGTTGCCGTCGGTGAGTTATTTGCATATCATTACCAGAGACCCGACAATTTCGCGGGTTCATTTCTAGACAAGTTGGAATTCACACACATGTACGTTCATGTTACGTTTGTAATTGGTAGACGTGTTTTTTTTACACCTGCTGGAGATAAATAAGCCAATAACAAACATGCAAGAAATTGTGTGTCCAACCACCGCATTTTCTACCAAAACAATCGACCAATGAACAGTTGATATCTGTATGAGAGCATATAAGACTGTGAAGTCTAATCTACAGATCACTGAATTCGTGAATTTCTCGATTCTCTAATCATTACATATTTACAACGTGTCTTCTTGAAGAAATATATTTACACGCTGTTCACAGTAAATTGAGCACTTTTGAAAACCCTGCTGATTCCCTACTTTTCTATTATTTTGTAGAAGCCGTGGTGGATGAGCGGTTAGAATGTTCGCTTCCCACCAGGGCGAACCGGGTTCATACCGGCAGGATACTCCCGGAATCTCGCATGTGGAAATCGTGCCAGACGATGCCGCTGGTCAGCGGGTTTTCTCAGGGATCTCCAGTTTTTCCCGCCCTTTAATTCCAGCATTGCACCAAACTCTCCTCAATCATACTCTTCGGCTCTCAAGACCTCGCTGTTAAGAGCCGCCCAAATGTCCCACTCTTCACTCACTTTAATTTTGTATCCTACCGCTATATGTAACATCCAAAATTGCTATGGCCATCCCACCGTATTCACGCGGCATGCAAGTGAAATCCGTGGAATATTTACAAAAGTAAAAGTTTAAGTAATGTGCAGACTGGAGCTCTTATATATGTAAAACAACACTGATTTGGGTATCCCCGATTTTAGATGTTTCATCCTCAGTAGATACAGCGCCAAATCTAAAAACTACATGTATAGTTCATTCACGGTTACTTCAAACTTATCTGAAATCCTACTTTCAGGCGATTCCCCGCCTCATGCAAAGAAAATTACACCAAAGTGACAACGCACGGCATTCGTGCGTTACAAATGAAGTGTTATCTATACATTGAATAAAACAAAGTCTCCCGGCCGCTTGTGTCTGTGTATTCGGCTAAGGCTTCTAAACTACTTGATGGATTTTGATGCAGTTTTCACCATCATTTAGAGAGTTTCTCGTGGAAGGTTTAGGTATATAACACAATGTTTCATGTAAGAAAGCATAGAAATATCGACGTTTTCTAATCAAGTTGGAAAAAGCCGTTTTCGGCCGCTTACATGACTTATGCTGACTAAAACATAAGAGATACAGCAAATTAATGTACTACAAAATTGTAGATCTCAAAAAGTCTAAAAAAAGTCTACGATGGCATATGTTTATCTTTTAAGGATGACACATAGTAACCATTTTTGTCTTTTTAATTTTGTTTAAAAAGCGGGGTTCACTTACGAAGGCCTTGTATACAATACAATATTAATCCTATGTTAGTTACCTAAGCATTTAGTGTATATACTTGCTGTAAACCTAAAAAAACGCCATATATGCAAATCGCACCCAACCTAGACCAGGGCGGGTCGCTAGTAGTTAATACATAAAATATTAGTAAAAGTTATATTTAGAAAAAGTAAGATAATTATATGTTAACAGAAGTGTGAAACACTTTCGATTTATGAACTATTTAGGGAACACCCAAACACGAATACACTATACTAATCTCTGCCAACTTAAATGAGAATCTCCATGCCATTGTGAACTGTATCACACACGCAGTTATGAGCAGTAATTATTTTCAAAAGGTTATTTTAAAAATGCTTACATTACTACAAATAGATTTTAATAATATTTCTAACCTTCATGGGCTCTGAATACCAGCATCTACAAACCCGTCGAAGACATCTGGAATAAGAAAATGTATTTAAATTAACCTGAGGACAGCAACCCCCTCCTGGGCAACTTCACTATTCTAAGTTATATCATCAATTTGGGGGTATAAAACGTCATCACACTTGTTTATCACACTTCTTGTAACATCCCTTGCTTCACTGTATATAGTATTAGCGGTGATCTAATGGTTTAGCAACGACTATTAGCTTACAGCTTCTAGAGTCGCGGGTGATGGCAGTACTTCTAATTAAAAGATATGGCAATTTTTGGAAACAATAGATGGAATATCGTCTTACAAAATTCTATTAGAAGTGTATTTTGCCAGAGTTGGTAGACCCGACTAATACGAGGATCATGGGAATTCGAGGACCCTCATGTACCACTGATGCTATTTAAAAAATAAAAACATAAAGTAATGCGTTGCTGTCAAAACATTAACTGGTATAGCCGATCTAGAACTGCTTACGACTTCTGTAGCGCAGATTCTTCAAAAGCCAGGAAAGAAAACATTCAGTATTTCTTAAAATATGGATTAAGATATAACAAGGTTATTTTAAAAAAATCGTATCTGTGTGGTATTAAATTATGCTTGTGTGAAAAGAGGCCATCTAGAAATACTAAACTTTTTTATAAACTCATGTGTTTGCTGCATGTGTGGTGGGTTCAAAAACATTTTTTTATATCATTTATATTAAGAACATATATTTCTGTGCATTATCATGTTATATATAACTGAAAAAGTTGGTGCAAATGTCAAATGCATTATTAAAATTTCACGAATAAAAAATTAGTATTAAGTATTTGGAGAATTAAATAATTTATTTTTATTCTCTGGACAGTTGTTGGGAACGAATGCATAAAACTAATATTTAAATCAGTGGCGGATATAAAAAAATCCCTTAAGGAGAGGGCTAATTGAAGTGGCCAAGCATTCCAACCTCAAGCTTACCACCAATCATTAAGTTTTAATGCTCCATTTAAACGCCGGCACATAGTGAATACGCTGTTTAAATTCTTCATGAAATTTCTTGTTACTAAAACAAGTGTACGTATTAATAATATATCATAAAATGTTCACTTTTTATTCTTCTGATAACATAAAATTATCTTTCTTTTGGTTAAATATAACCCTTACTTATGTTTAATTTATAAATTATAATATTTAATTTGTAGTGTATATGAATTAAAATAGAGTTATGTTGGTCATGCCTAGTAAGGTATGGTTTTTGCGCAAAATATTATTACACTGAGTGCGCAAGAATATGGTGTAATTTTATAGACTCGGTTAAGCCTTGTTTGCAAGAGTCGGAGAAATATCCTGGAAGTAGATTTTAAGTAAGTTAGAAGTAAAGTTGGAAGTAACCGTGAGTGGACTGTATAACAGAATATTTATTTACTAAGATAAACGTATACGCGCAAACATTGTCTTCGCAGTCAAGTTTTAGTAGGGAATCGCCTTGATTCTCCGAGAAGACAGTGGGCGGATATTTAGGGGGCTGACTGAAACTGTGTTAACTCCTCAGAAGCGAGTGCAACTTGGCGCCAGTGTAACGAGAGAAGCGACCGCCCGCCTACGACTGGGAGTAATACCAACTTTCTCGGAGAAAACTTCGCGGGCTGTCCAAGAGACAGTTTCCCCGCCACAAAACTGGTGCAGAACTGGAAAAATAAGCAGAACCTGACCACTGTCCATCGCTCTATCTTCCAACTAATGGCAGGGCTGCCATCACACACACGCCCAACAGACGTTGATAATAAATGCTTCGTGATATAGGGAATATCAAAAACGAAATTACTTTATTATATGTAACTCAATATACATAGGCTATCCACGGTAAGGTGATCACTTCTGAAAGCCTCTCATTAGAACAATAGCCAATAAACATATTTTGAAAGCTCTCATTGGAATAATAGTCAATAAACATATTTTGAATGTCCTCTCATTGGAACAATAGTCAATAAACAAATTTCATTTTTGCCATAGACGTTTAATACCTAGTGCAGTGGAATACACACACTGTGTTTATTACTTACATGACAATATTTAATTTTTAAAAGTGGTTAAAGTATAACAAATGGCTGAAAGGAAAAAGTAACTAGGGACTCAAAGTGCTCACTTTGTCGTGAACAGCCTATAAATAAATTTTGTGTGAAGCGCCCTTTTTTGGCGATTTGCTTTGGGACAAAGTTCAAAAATGTGGGAGGTAACAGTGTACACATTTTATTATGTGTGTGCAGCAACAGGCGTACTAGCCTGATTACGACAGCACAAACAAATCATGATGAAGTTGAACGAAGTCTTGAACGCTTAAAACAAACCCCCTCCATTGGATCGAAGGCAGGGCCGATTGTTACTAAACGCGGGCCAAATTGTACGGCTGAAAAGACGGCGAACGAAGTCTTTGTCGTCGAGACACTGCACCAGGAAGACGCCCACATACGGAGGCGTGCCGTCCGCCGACATACGTCTAGTCATCAGCCTTCGGCTTCACGAATAAGGTGACGACGTTCCTTATGGGCTATTTAGTATGGCGTGGCTTTAAAGTAATTACGTAACTAAATAATTCTCTTTAACACAATGTAACCAATTAAAATTATATCAGGTCCTCCGATTTAAAGACTAACTAAATGTTGTAAACCAGATGTAAATCATGTGATTCCAATGTAGGAACGATAAAGAGATAAATAGTGTTCACCATTGAGTTACGCCTAACACCAGCTTGTACTTTTTTATAAACGAAAGAACATTACATTTTATAAAGCGTAACAATTTCCTGTCAGATTTAATGCTCGTGTATGTGCTCTATTTCGTATTAATTCTATACGCTTTAAAGTTAGTTAGGTGTTTAATTTCTATTTTTTTTATTTTATAATTTTTGTGTAACAAAAAAAAAAATGGGCTACTAAGAAAAAAACCAATTAAGGTCATCCCGAAATCCCACGAAGAATGAACGAAAAGAAAGCTGAATCGTTTTCCACAGTAACTCAATCACTTTCCTAGATTCAACTGGTAGTTCTTGCTATTTTTTCCAAATTTTTTTCCACGTTTTTCAGCTGTCTCCTTAACCCTTGGAAAAATGGAGGGGGCAATGGAACTTGTTCTTAACACGATGAAGGAGCGGGTGTTCTCTGGATGCTGCTGATCGGAACTAAGGGGACAACCAACGTCTCTACGTGTTGGAGACATTATTCAGAAAATGTTTTCAACTACGCGTTATTACTTCATAATAATGCTTACGGTATCCACACTGTATTGCAGATTTTATACACTAGTCGTCTGATGTCAAATTTTAGTTTTCCAGTTTTACACGTTCACGAGCAAAGAATCCTGTCCTTTCAGTATGCGAAAACATAAATGATTCTATTACGTCATATTGTGTGAGCCAGCTGTGTATTTTGAGATGAAATTACACGACATCGGTGGATATCCTATTGTCATATACGCTTTTCACGTTAAAATGAGCATTTTTGAAAGCTCTACATGTATGCTCGTTGCGTATTCCTCCACCTTATATAAAATAACATTTCTATGGGTCTCAACACTCTAATCATGCGTCGGTCAAGTAAAACTGTGAAATGAGCACCTACCTTACCTTGGCCTGAAGGGTTCCGAGGCCAACTGAACAGAAGATAAGGGTGAGCATGAACCGGGAAGCGGTAGGGAAAAATGCTGGTGTCGAGTCATCGTCCCCATTCCCCTTCGTATTAATTAAAATTATCAAGGACAAGGTTTAGATGCGTCTTGAATATCAGAGCTTACCATATTGTAATTCCGCATTATAACGTAGCTTGCTATTCAATATTAGGTATACGTCTTGTGAGTTGTAGTAATTGTTAACCCATTGTATTTCTGTAAATGTTGTTCCTTGTGATTAATAATTGTTGTTCATTAAATACATATTTCTATAATTCCTTCTATCATTCAGCTGCCAGTGAGTTACCCCCTAACACCCCTTACCACCACTTAAGGTGAACTGAGTATTGGAAGCCAGAGTAAAGAGGGATACAGAGTTAGAGCTATTTAGTATTCTAGAGGTAGGAGAGTGTTTCACTGGCGGAAGCCCCGGACTTTCCCTCTCTGCACGCCAAGCGAGTACAAAAATAATGATTAACCTTTTAATTGCCATTCGCGTAGTTGAAGGCGTGAGTATACAACGAAGAAAGCCACCGTCCGCCGTCTATAATAGACTGTTCCGCCCACCCACGCTATCAGCTGTCCTACTGTCGCGCTGTAAGCGATAGAGAATGCGGTAAGTCAGTTTTGCCACGCGCGCGCATCAACGCTTCGTGTAGAAGTCCTTGCCAGCATAGCACTTTCACGTCCTCTCTGTTCCGCATAGCTCTGTTTTTGCTCTCATTAATGTAGGTATTGGCTTTTTGGTGCATGTGCGAACTCTATTCCCGTAATTACTAGGTTCCCTCCACTTGTGTTGAGTGTGTGTTGGGAGAGATCCTATGATTCTTTCTCTTGTAGCATTAATTCATATTTGAGTATACAAAGTGCGCGGCGCTAAAATTACTGCGTAGACATGCTAAGGAACATATAGCAATGGCCGCCGCACGTCTCCGAAAGGAAAGAATGTTAACCCACAAATAGCAAACGGGAATGAGAAAACTGCACGATGGCGTACGAGCAGTGCAGTCATGGCACGTGGAGGAAGGGGAATGGCCACGGAAAAGGTCACCAAAAGTTTCATATCGCAACAGGGCTTCCGACGAGTGCAAAGACACTCAAATTCGCATGGTGTTATACATTTAAGGTGTCTCAAGTTATTAAAATTAGCTTATAAAATTTAATTAAGTTACGATATCTTCCAAGGTCATTAGAAATACAATAATAATATTAAGTAAGTTATTCACACATATATTGCCAATGCCCAGTACTGAAGGTATTTACGTTAGCATAATTGAAACACCCAACACTTCGTAAGTCGGTATTCTTTCCAAATGAAGGTTTATTTAAATGTAATTCAGTACGACAGTATCATAGCGTCGCCATCTGGGGCGTAGTAATTTATAAAGGAAATGTTCAGTTTTTCCTAAAGTTTAATAAGTTAACTATAATAACAGTATCAGCCAATATACGTAAATTTTTAAGGAATTTTTACATTGTTTTGCAGCGAATCCATTACTTGCAGACATTCATTTCTAATAGAGATAGATGTCCATATGTGAATTTATGTAAATTAAGCAGCAGAGTGGTATAGAGCACGGAGTTGTGTCATTTTAATAGATTTTAATACTTCGATAACATAAGTTTTATGGGTGTTCGAATTGTTGGAGATAAAGTTGTAAAATATATATATATATATTTACTATCGAGAATATTCAAGCTTATATGATAGCTGGTACTGTATCAGTAAATACCAAATACATTGTTCCCAGCATAGTTTAGGATTTGACGTTTGGACAGTTTTACACCGTCAAATAGTCAACGCTATGAATTGTGTAGCGCGCAACCAGCTAGGGCGCGGCGGCGACCCAGTTGTTCAGGTTCAGCGGACAAGTCACATTCTCTGACAACACCCCCCCCCCCCCCTCCTGCATCATAAACTCTACCAGATCAGCTGCAGGCGTAGGCCGCAAGTATAAACGAAGTGTTGCAATCGCGTGATTTTGCAACCAGGCGCCTTGTATGTGCGTGCCCTCGATACACTTCGCCACTACATCCCAAATTCAGAACATTTGGTGGCATCACTAGAGTGTTATTACGTGTATTGATATAGCTAACTGTTATTACGGAGCACTAGTTAAATTTCATCCATACGGCAATAGATTATATTAGAGGATTAACACAAACTAAACATCCCGTACTTACTAATTTTCTAATTTTATAACATATTATAGCTTCATGTGATACGCCGCCCACCCCTCTTTTAGAAAGTTTTCCACCCACCCACGCTTAAATCCATTTATCATCTTATAATAATTTACACTTCTATATTAAGTTCTAAATAACTTTCCACTTAACTCGTTGTATTTACCAACTGCCAATAGTCTTACAGCTCAATTTATATATGAATTTAATGGATAAGTGTCCAGGTATCCTATTACGTGATCTTACCTCTGTGTGCGTCCGTAATAATTTACTTCCCATGTTGCAAATTAATAAATTTCAATGTTACTTTCTTTGCACGAGTCTATTATCATTGTTTAGTAATTATACCGGGGGTTTTAATTCACTGACAGTTTTTATAAATAATCTCTGTTGCTGCTGGAATATTTTTCCCTCTGCAAACCCCTCCACCCCTAATTCCCTGTTATATTTCGTAAGTTAATATAGGTATAAATTCCCCAGCCGCTCAGTTCATTTCTATGGCACGCTACCCTCGAGTACGACATAAACAAAGATAGAACAAATTTTGAAATAAAGTGCAGAACTGCAGCTAACTGTTTTAGCCCCAGTAGAATAGATACTTACCCCAGAGGTCATCCCTTGAAATCCCTCACGCTTAGCCCCGAGCTACTGCTGCTTTACAGCTTTCCTGGAATTTTATCTTGTCCCGCCGAGATCAAGAGCACGATATCTATCTCAAGTCAGTTACTACATCAACCCCGTAACCAGGGTGTGAATTAAACATTTTTTACTGATGGATAGGGATAGGAAAAATTCGCGAGTTCAATGACCTGTAGGCTAGACTTCACAGCCATGTGTATACTCGAACCTTATATGTTTGTTCATTGGCTGCTGCCCCATAGAGTAGCCAGTGTAACTTCACACCTGGCAGTATGGCTCTGGCTACTTGTTTCCTTGCAAGTCTGCATTTGGCTCAGAGTCGTCCAAGCCGTGTCTAATAAACTGCGATCCGATTGCAAAGTCAACTTCAGTGTACACATGTGAGACTTCTATCTTGTCCTGAAATGAACTCGCGAAATGTTCCTATCCCTACTGAGCGTGAGACGCGCGGAATTTTTAGCCTTGGACGGAGGAGCTTCCCGCCAGGCAATTTCCCCCCTTTTTCTCTGCTAGCTGTGAGAGTCCGGTAGCAAATGGAGTTAACCTTTTTACTGTGGGGTTCCTACGTGCGACACAATAATGTCCCTTTGTCTGTGTACACAAGTGCACTGACAATTTCTAACCGCAGTGGGGTAAGTCATGAGTGCAGTCTTCCTTGTGCCGTTTTGTATTCATGTGTTACGGTATAAGAAAAGAGTTGTCATTCCATGTTGCCCATTAATGTGAACCCATCTTATTATTTCAGTTTTCCCATGTTCTATAATTTATATTTTCATGTGTGCTGCCACTTTCTTTTAATTTATTACAAATATTTACTTTATATTTCCTTTTATATAATGCTTAAATTTAATATTAATTATCATTCACGTTTCGATGTCCCCTGATATTCTACTTTTAATGGCGCGCACACAGAGGGTAGTTAATTGGTAGTGTAGGGCCACAGAGTTGTTTTGCATCAAGTTTGGCGTATGCTCGGTGATTTCCGCTTGCTTGTTTCATACGTCACGGAATGTTTTTCTCACATTGTGCCTATAGGTTTCAGACGCGCGCAAGCATAACCTAAAGCCGAACTACTGTCCGAGTGTCCCGTCACAGCCAGCAATGTTAGCGTGGGTTGACAGTCGCAATCCGGCTTCGCCATCTGCAGCCGTCCAAATGTCTCTCGGCCGCTGCCTGATAGACACAATCCAGGGCTGCCACTACACTTCATGTCTTTCGCCGCTCCCACGCTTGCTGTAACATCCGTCATGCAGGCTGCCAAGGTTGGCTGCACGGCGTTGGGCGAAGCTACTGCGCTGGCGCCGGGCATTGCTACAACAACTGCTTTCCAGGGTCGTCCCACATTGCTGCGATAGGGCACTTTCGCCCGCCCACACCGCAGCTGCGGCCTTCCTAGTGTTTTTTTTTTTTTGTTGTTTTGTTCCCACAGCTGGAGTCTTCACGCCCATGGCTTTGACTCGTGCTGGCGACCGCTACGTCACGGCACGGTTTGACGTCGCCATGACACCGTCCTTCCCCGCCACACACTCTCTAATTCTAGCGCCCCTAGTAAATAATCTCATAATTGTGTTCGCTCCCTTAACTTGTCTTTTATTGCCTCATTAGACTTTACATTTAGTGCTGTGTACCGTCTTCTTTAAGTTATGTGCTTTTACCTTTATTATAATTTATTATCTCCACTTTAAACTCCCACATCTGCTTGAATATTATATTAATTGGTTTACTTATGAGCAAGCTTTCCAACCAGCTCATTATTTTTTGTGTAATTGTATTCTAATGTAATTTTACTGAATCATACATTTTAATATTGAACATCAATTTTGCCGCACTTATGCGTACTGTTCCTTGTAAAACATTAATTTAGTCAATAATATGGGTACTACTCCTCCACACATTTCACATCCACTTATACGTAAACTGTTTTGATTACCACTCTATAACCCAGATTAATAATTTGTATTTCCCCCCTGGACACCTGTGTTATAGCATTGTATTCTCTGTGTCCCCCTTTCCCATCTATACTCCCCAGTATATGATCTCGTATAATTATGATTAACTGTATACCACTTTGATTACTGTTTCACACAACGTATCACTTCACAGCCAGTGTCGACTGATTTTTTTAAGTCAGTGTTTCGGCTTACGCATAATGGCTCCAAGTAAATAAAACGTTTATATAATTCTATACTCAGTGCAGCTCTAGCTTTGTCATCAGATGACAGGGCAGTCAACACACCCTTCCCTAGTGCTTCTATACCAGGGTACTTGTGTACTCAGGTGTGGTCTAGAGTCCAGCTGCTGCCTTCTGAATATTGTTACAACGAATCGAATTTAAATACAAGCTAGCCTATGGTGGGCCCTTGCTTAATGATAGTATTTGTTGTGTTATGATATTAGAGGCCTCTTGACAATGTCTTTGCTACTACATACTTCAACCTCTGTGGTCTCTGTTAATTTTGTGTGTGTGTATATATATATATATATATATATATATATATATATATATATATATATATATATATATATACATATATAGGCATATAAGGTTTCAGACAGCAGACTCACAGTGTTCCAGTTTTTCGTGTACAATTAATGAACATCAGGATTTGACATATTATTCCTGCTCTAGAGCTATTTTTATTTACTGTACAATATTTTTAGTCAATGCCCCTCCTTCACTGGGGTTGAGTTCGCAATGTTTACGTCTTACAGACGAATATCAATGTTATTTTTAAGAGTATTTTGTTTGGACCTACAGGCCCCTTCCATTAATAGCTGAAATGCATTACCATACATGCTTTAAGGCATTACATGTTTTCAAGGACTTTTCACTTCGACAATTTGATATATTTTCTACCAACTATGTATATACACTAAGTAATCAGCTGAAAGCTTTACCTACCTTGTGTATACTCTTTTTACCTTACTACAGAATGAAATTAATATTAAAGCAGTTCAGGGTTTTCCAAGAATCCCATATATACCTGCCTTCGGGGCCGTGTTATTGCATTATACAACTGTTATTGACTTTGAATAATTCCTTGTCCTTACACAAGGCATAACTTACTTTGATAAGTGTTTGGCATTTAGGCCTATATGAATATTGTGATATTTACTCAAATAAGTAATGTTTTCTTATATCACAGTATTGTGGCCCAGATGTTCAGCTGATATGGTGGCCACCATTTTACTTTATAGTTAGGGTCTATGATTAATTATCATGTTACTTGCCACTGCGTATTCCTCTCTTAAGCAAAAATACAAATAAAACAACAAAAAGGAGGGGAAGAGAGCAGCACTGTACCTTAAGCTTAGGAATTAATATTTTATTATTAGTGTAATGCACAGTCACTCTTACTGAGTTAGATAGTATTTCTTATTTCCTGCCAGTGAAGTATTTTTATTTGTATGTTTTGCTGCTATCATTGGTCTATATTTTGCTTAGGCCTACAGGCAAATATTCAATACTCTCATATTTCATGCATGTTTGATCAAGTTAAACATATTTTACCCTGCCTTGTGAGCAGAGTAGTGGTATAGTTAACTTACTTTATTGTCACCTGAATTTAGTCACAAATTGTGACCAGTATGTTAATTCTAAGTAGGATAAGCGGTACCCCGTCTTTATTTTTCCTTTCTTATTTGCAGATATAGTGTGTTATGGTGTGTACCTTGTTGAAAAAAAATAAACAAATGATAATATTGTGAAAAACAATCCACTAGCATGTAAGAATGATTGTACCTAGATATAGTATTGGTTAAGTTTCTTTGTTTTCAAGTACCGTGTTTATTATTCAGTTATAAATGATGTTGTTTTCATATTTATTCTACCCCCGGGCACTCTACTGTATTAATAAAACAGACACAAAAAGTGGTAAGCCAAACAAGTTCACATCAAGTAGTGTTACAAAAGTTAGAGATGTCAATAGTGACAAACATGACTTTCCACCCACTTAAATACAAAGACAGTGCATCACATAAACTGAACTTCAAAGTTCTTCTATAAAGATTAAAAGTGGACAAACTTTCCTTCAAAGTGAATTCTAGCCACAAAACTTATACGGTGTGCTTGATAAAATAAAATCAACGCTTATAAAGGCCGTTCACGTTAAAGTGAGCACTCTAGAAATCAACCTTTGAAAAAAACCACCGCCCACAACTGCGTATGTATAACCATGTGTATAACCACACAGGCTGGGGATGAACACACCCAGTTATGTTGGCAGTGAAATGTGAAAAGTAGTTCTACGAAATAACGTGGTATTGTAGTGTGATGTTTAAATTTATTGCTACTTAAGTTGATTGAAGTTTATTTTATACACTTTAAAGTAATTATTGGCGTAAAGATCATGTATTCACTGTAACTCATAATTATATTGTGTCACGTGATCGGCGCAAAGGTCAAAAATCAACGGTCCGTTGTTGTGGTTCCCTCATACTTTTAGCTTTGCGTGTGTGGTGTGGTTTGCAAGGCAAGCTACAAATTTGGAAACTGGAAGTTGTGTTTTAATATTTCTAATTTATTTTTCAGCTCATCTGCAATCAGCATTGTTTTATTATAGGTCGTGTAGTGTTTAATTGTGTTGTAGTGATGTGTACAGTTATGAGTTCAAGCAAACTTCATAAAATATTCAGCGTCAGGAGGACATTATAAATTTCGCCGAAATTATTTATTCTTTAATTCGTCAAGGAGAGATGAAGCCGTGCAAGGTGATCGAACGAGTTGCAGAAATTATGAAAATTTCAACTGCAACTGTCCGGAGGTAAATGTAAATGTGCTTTTATGACGTGTTTTCCCGAACAGTTTTTACGACGTGTTTTCCTCTCTTATCTCCAATATGTTATTGAAGTAAGTCGTTGAAAAAGAACAAGTATAAATCGACAGTTAGAAACGTGATATCATAAACTGAAAGTTAAATAACAATAATGAAAGTAAATGAACGACAGCAGAAACGCGACATTAATAAGTTCATGTGAGTTTGCGAAGTACATGTTTTATCCTAAGTTTGACAAAAAATATAAAAATTTATCTGTACCTATCGACCTACGTCCATCTGTTAAAAATTTCTTTCAAAACCTGTCTTGTTAACAAGTGCAAATTTGGCAGTCAATAATCATACGTAAATTTTACACGTTTATATATCTCTCTGTTGTTTTGCCATGTAGGCATAACCTCAATTACATCTGTACATATCTATTTACACCCAGCCATGTAACCTTTCTTAAACCTTCCTTGGTAACAAGTGCAAATGTGCCTGTCAATAATTATACATTAATTTGACACATTTCAAAATCACTGTGTTATTTTGTAATGTAGGCCAGTAATAAGTTTTAGAATTGTTAACATAGCATTATTGTCACAGTTTGATGCTACAACAAAGGTGTTCCAACATTATAAACTACAAAATTTGAAGCTGGTTTTGTTAACTATAGACCTATAGCTGAGCTTGTTGCCGACATTCTTTCGTGATGCAAGTATTGTTTTATTTGGCAATGCTTGCCGTAAGAAAATTAGAAAGTATCTGCAATTAATTGTAAACAGATATAGAATAATTCCATGTATAAATTTCGTAATGGGTGTTCGACAAGACAACTTGCTACCTTTTGAGAAATATCAACGAAGATAATATGCGTTCTTGAGTAGGCCTAATTGTTTGTTATATCTGCCACGTTGGCCACAAAAATATTGTAGGCATTAAAATTTAATGTGACTGTAAATTACACGGCATAGTCAACACCCCAGATTCCCAGAGCTCCTGCTTACTTGTGAATGCATGGTTTTTAAAGGTTAGATTACATTACGCAGTGAATGTGTTAAATTAAGTATTTCTAAAGAAGCTGCATGAGATAGCTTTCAACAAGGGCCGGGCTACAATTGACATACCTAGCACATTCACAGTTATAGCGATAAGCACATACAAAACACAAAAGCACAGTGGCCTGGCTACAATTGATATAATTCTAATAATATTAGTTTGCTTATGTTGCTACATTTGTACAGAAGAAATTAAGGTCTGTATATAGAGTTGGTAGTAGGGTTTTTCAAAAATAAATTTTTTCAATTGATGATATTAGACATTTTAAAAATGATAAATTATTTACATTTCAATTTTTACTATAAACGTTACCTAAAAGCGTTACAAAACTTCCGTGGTTATGATTATCCAGAAATAAACAAAAGAAAATATATTCCCGAGGAATGAAGTCAAAAGACACACTAAATAAAAGTAACTTGCATGTAAGTATTACTTTTATAATTTGTCCTTTATATTATCATTTTGCTGTCATTTGTGGATATGTATTGGTTTTATATTAATAATAAGACATTTCTTTCAGCTTTGTATGTGCACACACGAACCATTTTTTGTAAGTATAGTAATTTTCTTTAAATATTTTTCTCATTTAAGTTTTCAGTTTTGCTGCAGGCATTGCAATGAAGGAACCACAACAATGATAAGAGTCCATGCACTTTACCTGTAAAATTGGTTTTTGAGGTCTGTGTGGGTTTGATAAAAAGGAAATGTCGCACCCATTTGGACCACAAGAGACACCGGAAATGTGGCCATCACTGGATCGGCATTTCACATAGCTATAAATAATATACATTATTTTTAGAATTATTTTGTACAAATGAAGGTGGTGCCAGTTACAAGCCTGATATACCCTTCTGTTATCACTTCTATTCACAGTATAAATGTTCAGTGCATTTTTGGAGGGTCCCAGTAGGATATGAACACAGAGTAACGGGTTAAAAAAAAGTGTACGTGTACACTAATGCATTTGTTGATATGTTTATATTTTTAGTGTAAATTATTTTTATTTGATACATACTCAATAGGCCTATGTTAGAATATATTTATCTCCATTTATTAAGGTGCACATAAAACTATTCTTGAAATGTACATATAGATGCACATATTTTATATATTTTACTTGTTTATATATTACATATTTTATATACTGCCATGTTAGCACTGTCACGTTAAGTTTACTAGCTCCATCTACTTCTGTGCAGTGGTGTACCTTTTGCTCGGCCCAGATCCCCTCACTTTGCCTCGCAGCTCTGCTTCCCGTCTTCCCCTTGCAACTTTACGCGTCGTTATTTTTTTATTTGTCGTGGTTGTTTATTTAAGACCTTGCCCGGTCTCGATCTACGCCTCAGACGTCTGCTACTTTACGCCGCTACCTTATGCATGCAGGATCCAGGTTTTATCCTGATGGCTTTGCACTTCACTTCGGTCAGCTGAGGCCAAACACAGCTACAATTTTCGAGCTGAAGTTTTACTATTCACGTTACAGAATAATGGACACGTCACATATGTTACATGTTTTATATACATCACATATGTTACATGTTTTACGTGTATTGTGTGTGTTACATGTTTTACATATATTGTATATGTTACATGTATTTATACCTATAATATATGTTTTTATAAATTAATTTGGCTATCTATGGACCGCAATGAACTCAAGACTTCTGTTTCGTTATCTTCTTTCTTCCTTCCTAGATCTTCCTCATTTTCTCTCCAACTGCTCGTCTCAGTCCACACTCTTTTGGGTCTTGGTTTCGGTCATTCCTCCGGAAATCTTGTGTTGTCGATCAGTCGCCTGATGTTCTCTATGTTGTTGAACAATTCTTCTGCTATCCCAACTTTTTCTGCATATTTCCAGGCCTCTACCATACATCCTGTTGTGCATTTCAATTTTGCGATGTAGTTGAATATTTCCTTGGTGAGTCTATTCTTATTCATTCTTTTTGCGTGTCAATAAAATTTCCGTCTTCTTTTTCTCATCGTGTCTGTAATTTTTTTGGTATTTCTGTATAGGTCTTCATTTTTCCTCTTGATCCACATGTTGTCTGTGTTTTTGAGTGGTCCCAAATATAATATGTATATACAATACATTCATTTACACACTTCATAGGTATTGTGTACTGCAGTTATTATGAAATTAGTTATAATTTCTCTCACTTAGGGTCCAAAACATTAAGCCAGTCCTAAAAAGTAAACGTTGAGTTTAACATGTGGCAATCACATGGCAGTCATATGGCAATGTTTGTTTACATGTGGCGGAAGGCTACACAATGGACAAGAAAGTAGAAAATTTAGCAGGGATTTCAAAATAGCCCTCTTTATCGTGAACAGCGTATACCATGGCTACCACATTTAAGAAATTAACTTCCTATCCTGCCAATTGCGAATGGCAAAATCTTAAGGTAGAGTCATGGGATTTTCTAATATTTTTCTCAATTGTCACTAATTATGTAACCTAGCAAGTAAGCCAAATAACTTAAGCAATAATTTTCCTATCAATGCGTACACGTAGCCCATGCGCGCGTGTATCTTAACTGCAATGTCCAGGTAAAGTATCTGTGTAACGTATGCTAGAAGTAACCGTTTACTTATCTGTGATGTAGAAATAGGTAGTTCAATAATTTGTACGTTTAAAGAGTACACAACCTTTTAATAAAACCCCACTTTATGGCACTTTAGCACTACTTGTATAACAAACATCACTGTGCATTATAGACAGCTGACCGTGCGCGACGCGCAGCCAACTGCAGAATGTCAAATATTGTTTAAGCGCCATGCGCATTGGCAACTGTCGGATATATATTTCCTTTTGCATTGTATATCCTGATTTAAATATTTCCATTATTCTTTAAAGTGTTAACTATGGCACAGAGTATGTTAACTTAAACAAATTCCTTTTATTATTACTTTCAGCCAAATGGAAGTGCCTATTACTTTCTTAAATTGTTCACGTAATCCCGCTGGCAGGTTGTCAAGCGTTCACTAATTGTGGTCACAATACAACCCTCTCCCTTCCTTGAGGCCACGGCCTCATCTTGGTGAGTTGACTTTTTAATTCTCGTGGACACAGCTTCACCGTTCCCTCCCTCAGTGACGCTTACAACATTTTCAGTGGCCCTAAATTTAGGCTAGCCTTTTCTTCATTGTAAACCTTGTATGTTTTAGCTTTTACTCGCCTTGCCTTTTGCCTCTTAATGAATATTAACTTTAACTTCAAAAATTTCATTCAACTGATTGTAACACCAAAAATTTTTTCTTTTCTTTTGGTCGGTGTTTCCTACTTGTCATTGGTCCCTCGAAACACAGTAAGTCTCCCGGGTTGCCACCCCACCGTACCGTCTACGTCGCCCTACTCCCCAAGGCCTACCACTATTGATGTATTTTTTTGGAACCAGTGCCTCTCACACACTCCTGTACCATGGCAACTCTGGGGGCCCACTACTACATCACTTCCAGCCGAGGATGGCTGCTTATTCGACCTAGGGGGTAGTGTAGCGTCATATGGCAGCTCTACACCACCTTAGGTAGGGCGCACTATGGATTGTAGTCGGGCACGATTGTTTTATAAACATGTTCTACTTCGCCTGGCTATATAAGCGCCATGCGCCACCCCCCCCCCCCCCAGATGGCAACGAGACTACGACAGTGTTAAGTGTGTGATTGAGGCTGAAGACGAGATCACCTACCTTACCTTGGCCTGAAGGGTTCCGAGGCCAACTGAACAGAAGATAAGGGTGAGCATGAACCGGGAAGCGGTAGGGAAAAATGCTGGTGTCGAGTCATCGTCCCCATTCCCCTTCGTATTAATTAAAATTATCAAGGACAAGGTTTAGATGCGTCTTGAATATCAGAGCTTACCATATTGTAATTCCGCATTATAACGTAGCTTGCTATTCAATATTAGGTATACGTCTTGTGAGTTGTAGTAATTGTTATCCCATTGTATTTCTGTAAATGTTGTTCCTTGTGATTAATAATTGTTGTTCATTAAATACATATTTCTATAATTCCTTCTATCATTCAGCTGCCAGTCAGTTACCTCATAACACCCCTTACCTCCACTTAAGGTGAACTGAGTATTGGAAGCCAGAGTAAAGCGGGATACAGAGTTAGAGCTATTTAGTATTCAGGAGGTAGGGAAGTGTTTCAACATGCTCCTATCATATTTCCGCCTGTTTCCGTGCAGTACGTGCTGCAGGAATCCGAAATTATATTCATACCGCGTTATAGATGTCTTTAGGCATCTCAATAGGGGGGGTAAGAAAATTTCACACAAGCAGGTCTTCTATTACGCTCATTTATCTTGTAAATCCTACTTTCTCCAAATCATTATGGAAATCTGAAATTACATTACTTCGGATTAGGTTAGATTAAGTCATGTTAAGTAAGTTTAGGTCACAGTAAGTTAAGCCATCTCAATAGGTGTAGGTGGGCTTAGGTGACTTCAATCACCTTATAACATTTGACACTATATATATTTAACAAATGAATAGGACACACATGTAATATATTATAACAAATAATAATGCATTAAAATGGTTTGAATTTGAAAATGTATTTAAAAACTAGTCTGTTCCTGGTGAAATTGGTTATTTAAGGGGAGAGAAAAGAATATGTTATGTGTAGGTTACCTTCTATTTGGTAAACATCCTTGAGGCACGTTTAATAGTTTCATCCGAAGAAACGTATGACAAATATTTTGCAACGCAGTTCAGGAGCCAGGTTAGACGACCTTATGTGTGTGACGGACCCGCATGTTTTGTTGTTAAATAGTTGTTTCCGCGAATACGTGTATCTCGGTAAATAAATGCTCTGCGAATAAGACTTTTAATCAGAAAATATTTTAAAAACAATAAACTATTGCCCTGTTTTTTTACTTTTGTCATATTGGGTGTATATTTGGGGAGACGAAAATCGTGAAAATGGTCCAATATCTTATTTCTAAAGCTTACCTATGCAGTTTCCTTAAGCAGCAAGAGAAAAGTACAAATATACAAGCGTAGTTTTATCCGTGGGCTTTCATCGCGTGTAATAAAACTGCTATGTTACAGATCTAATTTACACATTAAAACGTCACGACGGACGTCACGTCACGCCCCTTGCGCGTAGGAGCGATGAGGCACTAGGCGTGCGTGTCAGTGTCGCCCGTATCGCTCCCTCGCGTCTTGACCTTGGACGCAGGGGTCCGTCTCACTCGTAACTGTGATTATGGGACAGATATTTTAATCCCTCGACAGTGTGTAAGAGCGGCAATTGGTTGCGATAGTTACTCTCCCTGTCAATTCGACGCCACGGGTTGAACGCCCCCTCAATGCCGGCGCAAGCTGCAAGCTGGCGACACGCCGCGTCTGGCCTGCTCGTTAGCGACAGCGGACGTTCGCGTCTGCTGCAAAAATGATAAATAATAAGAGCTAACCCGGGGAAAGGAAACACGTCTCAGTAACAAGTTCCCTCGCCACCACTAAACCTTCTCTCGCTAATTACAAGCACACTTTTTTTTTTTTTTTTTTTTTTTTTCCATTTCCCGTTTCTTTTTATTTCTGGTTTCGTTCATTCCCGCTTCGCCTGCTCAACAGATTCCTCACTAACCGGGTTGGGTAATCAAGCTGTCCACAGGCGTACCTCTTCATATTACATACACACCTACACCTACCCATACAAAATACTTGCGCACACAGGCATACACATCCCTATTTAGTGACTCTGCATAACACACACTTTTATAGGCTCTTTTTATAGGCAGGGTAGCAGGTCGATAACTTATACGTCGCACATTTACCATAGATTACAAAAGCAAAATGGAACTAGGGGAGTAAAAAAGTAAGTTCTTGTACAGGATATTTCCAATGAAATTTTATGCTATAGTTATGTGACTAAGTTATTGCACAAGAGATTTCTATTACATTTTATCCTTTACTTTATGCATATATTTTTAATTAGGCTATATATTTTATGGAGATAAAATATAATTTGGGACATTACAAAATAACTTCGTAATTAATAGGGTGTCTTAAACAAAATGATTTGTAATGGTGGCTAAAGACAACGGTTTCGAATTGTTAATAAATATCTTCGTAATAAACTAGTCCTTTGAAGTTGAAACCCAAACATGTATCATGTTTAAGCAAAAAACCTTTCATTAATCGAAACAAATAAGAACCTTTTTTCTTTTTCGTTTTCATCGTTTTAATTCTATAGTATAATGTACTCTTGGGTGAAATGACTTACCGCATGAATAGATAACACCATCTGTGGTTTTGGACGCCAGCCATCACCAACCAACGTCTGCGTATAGGCTGTTCACGGTAAAACGAGCACTTTTAAAAGCCCTGCTTAAGATCTACTTCTATACACGTTGTGTATCCTTCCGACTTATGTAAAATTAACATTGCCGTGGGCCTCTTCACTTTATTCATGCGTCGGTCAAATTCAACTGTGAAATTATTAAGAAAGTAAATACTTTACAAATCTGCTAATTTTTACACTTCTGAGCAGTAAAAATTCAGAATGCGAAATAAATAATTTTAAGTTATCACAAATAGTTACCTAAGCATTTTTATTCCACGTTAAGCTTTAGAACTACTTTCCATCCATCGTTACCAACATTACTGGGCGAATTTCACTCAGTGCGCCTATTTAAATATATGCATGTAGGTGCAGTGACATTTTACTAAGGTTCATTTCTAAAATGCTCACTTTATCGTGAACAGCTTTTACAATGTATCAGCACTCCCTTACGAAACACCAAAGTGAATAAACAAATGTTGTGAATTCTGAAGAAGAAAAAGAAAACTTTCCTTCGTAGCATTAGTAAATATCATATTTCAGAGTATTAAATGAGATAAGAGCCTGTGAATATTGGGTTTTGAACACGCATTTTTTCCCGATTGCCTTGTGCAACGCCTACAAATTTCGCAGCAGAAAGGTGACTTATGCTTCCCATGTTGCAGAGACAGGTGCGTAATGGTGGTCGTCCTCGGTCTGTGCGCAATGTTCAGCTTGAGGAAGTGCTACGTCAGCACATCAACGACGTGCCATCCACTGGTGCACGCTCCATAGCGCGCCAAATGGGCGTGTCGCATTCGACCGTGTGGGACGCACTGCGGGTAAATCACCGCCATCCCTACCGCTGGCAGAAGGTACAAGGCACTCAGCGAAAATACGTTTTCAAAGCCCAATTTCTACAGGCTCATGTCCCCTTTAATTATCTGTTTAGGTATATGATGTCCTGTATATTTTAGACATAGTTTTTAATAATGTATCATCCCCGGCAGTTTGCACGTTTAATTTCGGAACGGCTTGTATCTAAACGAGCACACTTACCGGTAAGCTCTCAGTTAAGTTGGTTACGATGGAGGGAAAATAGTCCCATACATTACCATTGAATCAAGCACTAGGTAAACATTTGTGAATACTAAAATTATTTATTTTGCTTTACAGTTGTTACTAAATCATATAGGGGCTATGTAGTGTAACAGTTAGCAAGATTTGAGAAATATTTACTCTCCTAACAATTTAAGAATTTTCACACGACTGAAGCGCGAATAATGTGACTATGCCCCCGTCAATACTAATTATAACGTACGGTGGAAGAATACAGATTGCACATACAAGCAGATCTTAAGCAGGGCTTTCAAAAGTCCTCAGTTTACCGTGAAACGCCTTTACCTGACAAATTTCACTAAAAAAAATTGGGTTTAGCTGTGTTGGGGACGCGGCCGTTTTATTTTTGCGTGAATACGTCTACGTTGACGCACTCGGACGCCTTGATGTTTATTTTACGTTCCCGGCACCGCTTCACTGGATCATATGGGGTTTAATTGGTATCACTGGAATGCTTTTGAGATGCTCTTTCCAACCGTATACGATTTCTGAATTTCGGCATGGCGTTCTGAAGAGTATAGACCGACATTGTGTGAACTTTTCTCATTTTTTTACATTAAACCCATACAATTTCACCATAATCACGCCACACAAATGTTTTTATACACGCAATCGATTTTTCTTGACGATACCTGTTGATCGAAACCTAAACGATCGTCGTAGCTTCACCTAGTCTAAAGTTATACTACACCGAAGTTATGAGACGCGGCGAAACGAACTCAAAATCGCCCCCCTCTCCCCTGAACGGGATTCTTCGCAGTCCTCACTCAATGTAAAATATTCTTTGATCCTTTGGCAATCGAGTGGTGTAACTGAATTTTTAATGTAGACCATAGATTCGGAGCTGCAATGCCAAACTTTATACCCCGATTTTGTTATCAGATTATATGGATTGCCTCCCACTATGATTGCAAATGTAAAGACGTGTTCACTTCAAAACAACGTGGAAAGGAATTTAGATGAGATCACTGTATATTCGTGTAAGTGCTTTGAGATGCGCGTACGCGCCCTCTAACGTATTTCTGATGCAGCCATGTTAGTCTAAGTATTTTATTCATGCCAATGCGCGGGACGTGTTGAAAATGGAAATGTAATCAAACAAGTTCTTCTATATGTTTTCCACGTTACTCTGACAGTTGTACTAGCGACGAACGAGTCGGTGTTGAGGACATGCGCCCAATATGTAAGTCGATATCCCGTGAACAATGGTTCTTTTATCAAATGTTCCAAAAGTGTACATAACAAGTTTCTTCAGGAAGAGTATTGTAAGAGGAAAGCAAAATTTTGGTTTTAATTATTTGCAGCCCAGCAAGAGTTGTTGGCGTCCGTACTTCTGGTAAAATAGCGATCCTATACTTTCTGTGTACAAAGTCAAATTTTGGAGGTGCCACGGTGGCTGAGCAGTTAGCCTGTTCGCCTCCCACCAAGGCGATCCAAGTTTAATCCCCGGCCGGGTCACTCTGGATTTTCGCATTTGGTAATCGTGCCGGACAATGCTTTTTCGGCCGGGTTTTCTCAGGGGTTCCCCGTTCCCCCGCCCCTTAATTACGGCGCTGCTCCATACTCACCTAAATCAACCTCATCGGCTCTGAAGATCTCGATGTGAAGAACCACCCAAATCTCTTCACTCACTCAAATTTCGGACGCATTTATTGAACCTCCCCTAATTACCAAGGCCTGCCACTTCTATAAGTCTATTAATTGGTCAAATGAGAAACCAGTTTAAAGAACACGCACTGAACCGAACAACAGTCCAATATTGCTGCACTTCATTTCTGTAGGCAACCGAAAACGTGACCTGGGTGCTTAAGTCGCATTTGGCAGGCCCAGAAGTCTTGTTTATTAACACGTGAAGTACGTTTATATCGGCGGGCACCTCAAAGGGCTCACGTTGGCCTGTGGGTGGGTCCTTTTGTGGGGGGAAATGGTTGATTTCAACTCATTCTTAAGATCAACACGCACAATTTATATCTTATCCCCAAAATATGTAAAATATTTCGTAGGAATATATAAATCAACTGCGCTTATTTTATATTGATTTCGAGATCTATCGCCTTGAAAACACCCTAACTTCATATTCTGAAAGTGATTTGTATGCTGTGAGCCTACGATTCATCCAAAAATTATAGAAATGATATATAAATGTCCATTTGATTACACGATATGAAAGGTGTCAACTTGGCTAATTCAGAAACGTAAACGAAAAACCTCCCATAGCAAAACTTAAACATAGTCGGATGCGTGAAGTATGTCGATCTACTTTCTTGACAGGTCAGGTGTATTTGAATAGTGAATATAATGGCGATAACCTGTTCCATACAAGAGTAAACGTCAACCCTATCGCACTTTCTCGTTCACATACTCCCTGGCACGTTGTTGTTCGAAAGATATTCTAAGAACATTAGAAACAGTCGTTATATGTTCGTTGAAACAACTCTTGCCTCACACACACACACACATTCAAGTTTCTTTCGCGGCATTTGAAATAACAATTCTACGGCATCAGAAGTATCCAAACGGAAAAATTCGCCGCAATCACAAGTATGAGTTACAGTTCTCCCTGGTTTTACGGAAATTCACTTTTAATGTCTCAATATCGAAATAAACAAACACGTTTACCGGTGTGTTATACATCAAAAGCATTTTAAAAATCACGTAGATAATAGGACTACGTGGATTCTTGAAATAAAATGTCCGTTCAAAAACATTTCACACATTTGGTTATACTAGTCAATGTGTGTTTATGCTACGGGAATTTTCTGGAGTAAAGCTCGGCACAGCCACGTGTCGAAACTCGGATTAAATTTCAGCGGCGCGCTTTGGCAGACAATAATGTTACCCTTCCCTTGTGAGTGGACGTGACATGTTAGGTGAAAGACATGGTGTCAGGACCTTGCGGTCAACGGAACAAAAATTAATAATGGATGTGACGAGAGAATGAGTAGTAGCCAGCGAATCAGCAACTTCAAGGGAAATTTGATCTTTCCTCGTTTACGTACACAAGACGTTTGGCTTGGTTTGCTCCGTTACTGCGCGGAACGAACCCAGTAGTGAAGGATAGCGACACAGAGGCGTGCTTCTACGCCTTTAGGTTAACCAGAGGAAGGCATTGGCTTATAAAGGCTGTTCACGACAAAGTGAGCACTTTTGGAATCAACCTTAGAGAAAAGTCGTGGCTCCTACCTGCAATTGTTTTAACGGGCGCACTGAATGGCATGTGCGCAGTAAAGTTGGTTGCGAAGGAGGGAAAGTAGTTCCACATCTCAAAGTCGAATAAAAAGTTTTAGGTAACCATTTGTGATAACACAAATTATTTCTTTGGCTTTCTGTTTTTTTTTTAACGCACCAAAGTGTAAATATGAGAGCAAATTTGTAAAATTTTAATTTTTATAATTATTTCACAGTTTCATTTGACTAACACATGAATAAAGTGATGATGATGTCCATGGCAATATTGATTTTACATAAGACGGAGTAATACACACGTGCATACAAGTAGATCATAAGCAGGGTTTTAAAAAAGCTCATTTTACCGCGAATACCGTGTACCAACTTTAACCTTGCATAACTCTGCCAAATAGGTCTGTTGAGTTGTGGGGGAACATATCTGTTGTCAGTTGGATGTTGAATGTTGTGATTGCCTTTGATGTTAAGGCGATGACCTGACCTGATTACATAGCAGTTTGTTGTGTTAAATGGCATGTATGTACCTAACAAGGTTATTGTGTAACTATTTCAAGACAGTGGCATAGAGTTCCGTCATAAGTCACACGGCTTGCTAGAGTTCGCCTGGTGTGGAGACTGGACCGACTACAGTTTACCAAGTAGCCACTTATAACTCACTAATTTCGGAGTACCGAGTAGGTCTTAAGTGGGTCTCCAAACTCCTATTATAAGTGGATTCCGTGGTCTTAAGACTCCCACATGCCTGCATTTTTTGTTCCCATTTTTTGGCCGAGAAACGCGAGAGCTATAAGGGTCACACTGGCACGTGCTACAAGAGCGCCATCGCCGATACGTGCAGGGTTCTGAACTGGCGTGCAGTGTTCTCGTAGTGCTATGTGTACCTATGGAACTTTCAGTGGTGACATTTTCATTTTATTGATGAAAAGTCTCTATTGGCCATTTATTCACTGTAAAGTGAGCACTTTTGAACGCCCTCTCATTTGGAATAATAGTCAATAAATATATTTAATTTTAGCTTCAAACTTTAACTTCCGAGAGTTCTGGAATATTCGCACTGTGTTTATTACTTACATGGCAATATTTATTAAAAAGGTCGTTAACGTATTAAATATGGCTGAAACTAAAAAGTAACTAGGCCGTCAAAAGTTCTCGCTTTACCGTGAACAGCTTATACTTACACGTATTTCAAATATGTTACTTGTACTTAATTAATTACGATCATTTAAAAAGTATTTTTTTCTCCTTTATTGTTATATTTGCGACATTGTGACAAAAGAAGGAGAAATGGAAGCGTATTCAAACTAATTTTTATAGGTTCCTGAGATCTGGCCCAAGTGGGAGTACATAAAAAAAAAAGCTCCTGCTACTTCTTAAGTGATGTTCTGGATAACTGATACATTTCCGAAAGTCACCATACTCTGCTGTTACCGAAGGTTTTTCTCCCTTGAACAGAACTAGAGAGTGAACAAACTGAAAATTGAAGCACCCCAGTAACCAATGCAGATAATGAAGAGGTTGAAACCGAAGCTGCGGTAGCTACATCTCCCTAACCTACGCCTACATTATCAGGATCAAAATATATTAACGTCACCACAATGAAGAACACCAGGTCCTGGGGGGGGGGGGCGAAGAGGAAAATAGGAGAGTTGTCACAAGTCGATGAAACTATCATCCTTTTCTGCAACAGGACGTCAAAGCAAACAGAATCCAAGAAAACTTTTCCTCCCAAGTCTATCGCCTGATTTAGAGTGCACTAGCGCTCAGCAATATTGTGCATTCAGAACAAATCTGCTTCCACTAGTAGACTTGATTTTATATTACGCCCTACGTCATCGTGGTAAGACGTTAAGTCATTATCAATACATCACATTATCGATATCTCACGAAATTCAACCCCATATGAACGAAGACAAGTTCATCCTTTACCAGAAACCCAATGGCAGTCTACATTATTTTTAAAAAAGTCTGCCGTCTCTTCTCTTCACACTTCTTATAAGTTTTTAACTAAAGTCTCTTCGCCATTAAATGAGCACTTTAAAAATGAACCTCAGAAAAATGCCACTGCCTCTATATGCACATGTTTTAATAGCCGCACTGAATCACATTAGCCCAATAAAGTTGGTAATGTTGAAGGGATATTATTTCTATATCTGAACGTCGAATAAACAGTTTAATTTGATCGACGCATGAATAAAGTGATGAGTCCCATAGCAACGTTAATTTTACATAAGGCGGGAGAATATACAACATGTATACAAGTAGATCTTAATCAGGGCTTTCAAAAGTGCCCATTTTACCGTGAACAGCCCATGTCAACAGAAATGAGATTAGAGGATTAGAGGAAGTGGACGCCAAGTAAAACACGCTGTCCTACCGAAAGAACAGACCCGTAGTCATCGACAAACCTGGAGAGTGGAGAGGTGGTGCCAGGTCTGGGTGGAGATATGGAGGAATGCAACGCTGGAAGAAAGGGAATGATCCGAGAAAACTCGCCTATCATCGAAAAGGTCTGCCACATTTTACATGTGGGAAAAGTCCCGTTTCGTGTCGGCCGCGGATCGATCTATAATCTGCAATGAGGAGCCAGCGTAAAAATCGAGCAGATACTACGGCTCCAGTCCGTAGTGACGTATGTTACCGTTTTATATTTATGTATGGAAAATTGAGAAAATATAGCACATTAAGATATAGTTTTCCTTGATGAATTCATTAGTTTACCGAACTTTTTTTTTACGAGTTTATGCCTTTTCTTAATATTTAATGCCGAAGATGTTTTGTCAGGCCACTAGTTGATTTTATCACTATAGAGAAAACCACGAAATTAACCTTTTCATTTTCACAGAGTTATGGTGAAAAATTGATTAATTAGCACGAGCAGATAAGAACAGAAAATTTTAATTGACACTCATTTTCTTTATACAGCATGAAGATGGTAGTTACTATAACACAGATAAAAGAAAATATTACAAGAATGCGTATTTATATCTAAAGCACATAAATCCAAAGGGATATAAATAACTTAATTTGTAACTCAACAGTAATTCAACTGGCTGAGCGATTCCAGTATTTCTTTGACCTTCTCAAATACCATTATGTAAGCGCAGATTTATCAACTAAATAAATGCACATAGCGTAAGCAGACTGTAGTAAATCGCTTGCAAAATAGTTCCATTGGTGGGCAAAGAACATCTCTTACAGTTTCGTTTGCAAAGGAAATGAACTGAATTGAGTTTCATTTGTTCGTTTGTTTGTGGCGGCGGAGTGAGATCGTATCTCCACTACGATTAAAGTAGCACAGTGAACTATCCACGTAATTAAATTGCACCAAGTAAATATTTTTCAAATAATTAACAATTCATCATCTTTTTCATTCGGCTGAGATATGACATACATTACATAGTCTGGTGGACGTGACATCAAACTTTTCGCAGCCTGTTATGATTTTATATTTACACATGCAACCAGGGAAGATTT
Source organism: Dryococelus australis (assembly GCA_029891345.1). Classification (NCBI taxonomy): domain Eukaryota; kingdom Metazoa; phylum Arthropoda; class Insecta; order Phasmatodea; family Phasmatidae; genus Dryococelus; species Dryococelus australis. Next base: position 112,147,708 of record CM056995.1, read on the forward strand.
ATGGTAACTAAATTGAAGTTATATAAATGACCGAAGATGGATTTAATAAGCTCAAGACTATAATAATAAAAATAAATTTTATTGATGGATATCCAATGTATTGTTGATGAACCACTCATCTAGTACAAAACAAAGTCCCCCGGCGGCGATTGCGTTCTTAAACTACTTGGTGTAAACCGCAACAAAATCCACCATCATTTTGAAAATTTATCTGAGAAGGTTTAGGTAAGTAATACAATAATATTTAATGTAAGGAAAGTAATGGAATGTCGAATTTTTTAGTCAAGTCGCTAAAAGCCGCTTTTCGGGCGCTTACATGACTAACGTTGACTAAAACATAAGAGATACACCAAATTAATGTACTACAGAGTTGTAGATCTCAAAAAGATGTTAAAAAAGTCAGCGACAGCATATGTTTTTCTTTTAAGGATAATCCATAGTAACCATTTTTGTCTTTCAAATTTTTCTTAAAAAGCAGGGTTCACTTACGAAGGCTTTGTAAATAACACAGTATTCACCATATGTCAGTTACCTTAAGCATTTAGTGTATATACATGCTGTAAACGTAAACAACGCCATATTTGTAAATCGCACCCGAGTGAGCCCGGAGCGGGTCGCTAGCGTATCATATACGACTATTGGCTGTTCACGGTGAAATATGCACTTTTGAAAGACCTACTTTTATGAACGTTGTGTATTCTTCCGCCTTATGTAAAATTAACGTTGCTATGAGCATCATCACTTTATTCATGCGTCGGTCAAACCGTGAAATTATAAGAACAGGAAAATTCCACAAATCTGCTAATTTTTTTACACTTCGATGCATTAAAAAAACAGAAAGCGAATGAAATAATTTAAGTCATAATAAATTGTTACCTAACACCTTTTATTCGACGTTAAAGTATGGAACTACTTTCCCACAATCGTTACCAACTTTACTGGACACATGTTACTCAGTGCGCCCGTTAAAATATATGCAAGCAGAGTGAGTGACTTTTTTCTAAGGTTAATTTCAAAAGTGCTCATTTTATCGTGAACAGCCTTTAACCTGTATGTATTGTTGTCGTAGGCTGAATTTTGCACTGGTAAGTGACGAACGGCATGCCAAATTACATCTTAAGGGCTCATATTTTCGGCGTGCTTCCACAGACAGATAACGTATAGTGCGAGTGATTTTCAGCGAAAAAATTGGAGCACATAGTAGATTTCAATACTATGTATCCACCTCAACTGCTCTCATTCGTCTATTGGCTGCTGGTGCCATTTCCGCATTTGACCGAGCCACTCAGGATTCCGTTACTCTGACACTGAACATTTGCGATTCGTGCGCAAACAGTTCACACGGACTAGAAAATTTTTCAGCCAATCAGAATAGCTTGAAGACCCTACAGTGCTTTGCACTGTATCTTGTCTCGGAATCTTTTCGCGAAATATCAGTACCCCTAATCACGTACAAAGTGGTGCCAAGCGTTATATAGTTTCTGTTGACGTGACTGCCCCATAGACTAAAGATGAGGTAGACCGATCTCGCTGGCTGCGAACCAATCTCCGTGTCGCAACATTGAACTGCTTTTCTACCAACACGTCTAGCAAAAATGGCGTGGATTGGGTTTGAGGTTAGAACACTGTTTAGTAAACAAGTGTTTTTGAGATGTTTTTATACTTCCTCTAATCAATTTGTAATGCTTTTTTGATTACATTCAAACTGGTGAAAGTATTTTATTAATTTAATAATGCTTGCCATTTAAAAATTAAGATGTAAACAAACCCGTCCAACACTGTTGACCATGTGACTTTGACAGTTGTGATGGATTGTGGCAGGTCAATGTTGACTACATGCGCAGAAGACGAATAAGCGGTATACCTATATCTAGTCCCGACTACCGTGACGCCAGGAGAAGAGGTCAGTTGGCTCTTCGCTGGTACTTCTTACAAACTATGATTGTCGCAGAGTGTTTTGGATTCTTCCCCTCTTCGAAGCGTCGCTACAGATTGATTGGCTTTTCTACCTCGACTGGGTCGCAACAACCTTCAGGAATTTCGACGTCCATTTTGCTAAGGCGTCACACTCATTAAGAGGTTAAACAGAACACGTTTTTCGAACCCAAATACACATAGTCTCAAAATATGAATACTTTTTAGTTTACCATACGGTTCATAGCCCTGTATACTCAGGAGGTCCTGTGGCATCTACACCACCCGTGACAAAAGGTTTTAAATAAAATGACCACAGTGCAATCCTTAATAACGCTTAGCCCTTTTTGTGCAGTAAATATTTCATTATAAGCAAAGTGTACTCTATATAGCCTGTTACTCAGTATGACCTACGCGATAGTTCTTGGTGATGATACCATTGACCGAGAATTTCTGTGTTCATTTCTAGACAAGTTGGAATTCACGCACATGTACGTTAATGTTACGTTTGTAATTGGTCGACGTTTTTTTTATACTTTTTTTGTACTTTTGCAATACGTTTGTCATTGGGCCATACATCATGCGACACACCTTGGTTGACTCTGCAGTAATAAAGGAACTCTTCATAATTGTGTCCCCAATCAAGTGTAGTTCAGTCAGAGAGGGAGTGTCTTCACATTTATGCAGCAGCCAATGGAGAAACGACGCCGGCTCTGGTGCATACAGCACTGTGAAGTTCAGCCTGATACCAAATAATAACGCGAATTTTGCATGTCCCTAGTTATTATTTAACACTGGTAAGTTTATTGGTGTATGATATTCAAATTGCTAATGTATTTATTAAATATTGCATAGTGTCTAATTAAAAATAGCGAGAGTATAAGATTTCAAAATTATTGCTATAAATTATTCTGTAATATATTTGTCAGGTTGCGGGGCCGCGGCGGTGTAATGGCTATACTACACGCCTACCACTTACGCGAACCGGGTTCGATTCTCGGCGGGGTCGCCCCGGATTTTCTCATGTGGGAATCGTGCCGGTCGATGCAGCTGGCTGGTGGGTTGTCTCGGCAATCTCCCGCCTCCCCCGCCCCTGTATTCAAGCGCCACTCCATACTCGCCTCGCTTCACCCTCGTCGGCTCTCAAGACATAGCTGTTGAGAGCCAACCAAATCACTTCACTCAGCCCTCGCTCACTCATTACCATCCCTTCAGGTACCAATATGGAATAAGCAGGCCATGTTGAGTATACATCTGATATAAAATACTTCCCCCAATCTACCTGCAGAGTGTAGGTATTTCAAATCAAAACTAATTTTTAATGCATATAAGCTATATTTCATAAAACTTTCAAAAATTGTCTTCTTTTTATACCCAACAATGTATATCTCGAGATATTTTGATTTACCGATGAACAGCCTAGTCATTTTCAAATCACGTGAATATTCTATTTTGATGATGTTCATTACAGTACATTATCTGATTTACTGCCATTTCCGAAAATAATTGTACATGCAGTTTCCGAGATAAAATCTGCCATAAACGGCAAAATATTTTCTTGACGAAGGCATTGTTTGTGAAAACTAACAATGTAGTAGTATCTAAGCCGCCACTTAAAGTTCGAGGCGTCTTCCTTCCCCCACTCCCCATGTAAATTTACAAAATCCTGATACTGTAGGGTGTGCAAAGGAAGTTCAGTTCAGGACATTCGTCTGGGCATCACTTGTGAATATCTAGATGAAGAGTGTGTAGGAATGAGAAAAAAGCCCATACTTGTGACATTTCAAAGAAAAATGCCATTTGTTTAATTGATTTATTTCTAATATTTATATTCGTCAATATGCCCAATTTATATTTTTCGTGAAATGTGTTGTTGCGTATTCGCTGTTATCTTAATGTTTTAGTAATCTTTATGTGTATAGTGTTTTATTGTTTAAATATGGTTGTTATTAGGCAATTATATGTAATAAAATATTTAAAGACAATTACCTGAACCTTAGTTGGGTAATAGAGGCTACACTTACCTTATTTGTTTTTACCTTCAATACACATGCATTTGCTTGTTCTTAAAAATATCAGCAGATACATCTCTTACCTGAAGTGTTAAAAATGTAATGCCCACATTACCCACTTACGAAAACGCTGCACGTTTAACTCGATCTTCATAACTTTGATAGTATTTGTAACCAATATGATTTATACAAGTGGGAAGTACATACACGTCACTTTGCAAATGTGATCGAATTCCTCCCCATTAATTAGCTCATTACTGGCAGTTATAAACCTCCGATAACCATTTTTACGCTGACTTCCTAGCGCACCTGGGAGATGCTAATAGAAATTGATTCAGGAAAAAAAAAAAGTGTAACATCCTGAAATATCAACTATCCTTAGTAAAACTAAGTATTAATATGCGTTTTCCAATAGCGCATATTTAAAGTTTATTACGGGATTTATTGAACGCAATTTACAATCATTGGACTCGCATTCCCCCTAGGACAACTGTCCAAATTGCCTATTGAGTTAAGAGGATGACGATTTTGCTCGTTTTCTGGTATTCTTTACATCCCTTTTTATTTCAAATTAAATTTTTCTAAATTCGTATTTTGTAGGCTATAGAATTTTTCTCAATAGTTATTTTAAAACCATAATTGTTTGGATGATTCACCATTACATCTGTGGCTTTCGTGAACAAATATTTAGTATCTGACTCCCATTGATTCTACGACGAGGAAAAAAATTAAACATCTCCCATTTTTAAATGCATGATTCACACTCGCTTATTTTATATTCCTTAGGGCTGCCGCCTAGTAGCACGCCGATGTATCTTTTATTTGAATGTTAATAAAAAAATTGTGTCCGATTAGAAGGTTTGCATTACCCCCACGCAAATGCACCTTTTGCGTGACTGGCGGCTGTGAATACTTGAACGCGACCCTGTCATGTCGACGAACAGCGCCACTACATGTCTCTGGGGAATGTCTCCCCTCGGTCTGACACAAGTATTTCACGGCAATTTTCATTTTTAATATTCCTTCCCAATCTACAAATAACAGCTGTAAACCGCCAGCACTTAGCTCTTAAATTCAGAACATATTCTTTTAACTTCCGAACCGCTGACGTTTAGTTGTTCGCAGTTTCGCCCTAATTCAATGACGTAAAGTAACAAATAAAATATGCCTAATAAATTTTTTTTGTCAATACTAATTGTTTTTCGGTAGACCAAACTCGAATTCTGAAACAGTGGAAGCTGTAAGTCAGGTGTACATATTTAGCATTATGGATTTTGTTTTGTTTTTGTTACGACGTCAGTTACACAATTCTGTTCTTTGACAGTGATGATTTCACAACTTATAAACAGGATGATTTAGTCGAAATAGAATTGAAGACGATAAACAAATGCAATGTAGAACTGCCAAAACTGAAATGAAATGTACTCGTGTAAGACACTGATACGCTTTAAGGCCATTTAACACAGTCAAAAATTACTTCAAATCTTTGTGAGGCTTTTTTTTCTCTCACAGCCGTGGTGGTTGCCAACATACGTCATGCTCCTGCACAGTTAAACAAGGACGAGGAAGGGAAGGGAAGATGCTATAATTCCACATAAATACTTCAACGATAAGGAAAAAGTTGACAAACTGTAATTTTACCTATAAGTGTGGCGCGGGAGTAAACACAAATGATTAACATAAATTTTTTTTTTTTTAAACGTGTAATTGGGGCGTTACTATACTCTTTTGTTATGAAGCCACCGTTAATTTTGGATATTTCACTGATACATTCTAAATTCGAATTATTGGTAGATCACTGATTCGCAGTGAAAATGGCTCCACTAAGAATCTGTGAAATTTTTCACATCACTAATTCAATCAGCGTAGTTTTTCCACTGAAACAATCAGTGTTTCTTTTACACTGATTCTCAGTGGAGCCATTTTCACTGCGAATCAGTGGTTTTCTACTGATTCGAATTTAGAGTGTAGGTACAAGCAAAGACGATAAGAATTCATCTCACAATTAAAACAAGCAACACTTCGGGCATTACAATACTATACACAAATATGACAAACATAGATTATTAGCCATACAAAACCAACAATTACTTCAGATATTACAATATTGTATAGCTTGCCAAGGCCCTTGGCTGTAGACGTGAGGATCTCCCAAAACAACAACATGTAGCATAATATCTACACTTTGCTTCAGCCCTCCACACAAAAACACATCCTTCATTGCATTCACTTCAGCCCAGAGTACCCTCCTTGCCGACACAGTAAGTGTTAGCATTACTACGTCGAATACTTCATGTACGACTATCCATAATATGCAGTAAGCCGAGGGTATCCCCCCCCCACTCGCCGTACAACCGAAGGTGAAGGTATTGCTTCTACACAACACACCAGTCAAAGCGATCCGGGGATACTCTACCCACCAACACCATTACATAGAGGTAGTGCTTTCCCTGACACACAGCATGCAAGGCCAACATCAGTCAACCACTCGGTCACATAAAGCTCGTCCTGAACCCTCCTTCTTCTTCCAGGCGAAACACCAGCGTACCACGAGACCCTTCGCTTTGGGCACTGAGCTTCCAAGTAGGTTATCGCAGCCCCATACCCTCCCTCATATGGTAACGTCGGAGCAGAGGCGTTTATTCCAATACATCCCGTCTAGGGAACGAAAGTCTAAGACCGGTATTCCAGAATGTTTTTGTAAGGTTTTTGGTACAGCTCAAGTCATACCCAGGCCTTGCCAGTATTCCAGAACTTTATAATGCCAGCTAAGACCTTAGTTAAGCCACGGCCGAAGCCTTAATCTTAGGGCTCCGAATTTGGTGATTAAATTTATCTTTGGCGAAAACGAAACCTACGCATCCGTAGAACGCATATCGTTTTGCCGGAGCCGGTAGTGTGGCGAACATCCATAAACAATATGAAGCGTCCAGAGCGCTATACGTAGCGATGTAATTATTTATTTAAAAATTAGGAAACCAGCACAATTTAGTTTTTTTTATAAATAAGAGTTAAAGCCGGCAAAAATATTATATAATATGTGCAACATGTTTTTAAGGTTTCCATCATTATAAACAATGCAAAACATGCATTAGTTGAACCAATATATACGACATTTATTCAGGTTAACCAAGTGTGCGCCGCCTTAGCGTAACTGATAGCGTATCCGCCTCTAAGATACATGTTTTGGGCTCAAATTCTGGTCGGTACGAACTGCTTGTAACGCTTTAAAAATCAACGAGAACTTTCATATTTCCACCCGTATTATGTTGAATAAAGTGTACTTATTTTAATAACTGCGCTAACTATTACAATACTTAACGATGGATTGTTAACAGTACATTATAATTGCCATTATTTGACAATAGGTAATTTATACTGATAATAATTACTTCTCTCATAATTTATTCAACAAGACCCACTAGTAACGTTCGGAAGGCATTTCACGTTTCAGTGGAGAGTTAGTCCAGCGTGTGACGTGTCGATTGCAAAAGTGACGTGCGTGCGTGCGATATGGTGTTGACCCATGCAGTAGCCTTTCGTTTCATACGTGACAGCGATAACTGAAGTTATAACGTTTACATTCGTGAACAGCTGTTTTGACTGTAGGAATTATTAAAGGTCACGTATGTATGAGCATATCACAAATTTGTAGCTTTTCCCTGCAGGTTTGAAACACAGTGAATAAATTTTCTTTGGCGTATCTGTGATTTGAACATTTGCCACGGCTCAACTATTTGCAGAAATGCTTAATTCCGGTCAATGAAACTCATGAACTATTACTACAATAAAACTAACGTATTCAGTACGAATTATTTGAAATGATTATTTCTGGGAATTTTTAATACTGCCCATATACCTATCTGTACAGAAATTTTCGTAAAACACACAGGCGGGTAACACAGTTTTATTACCAGGACCTAAAATAAGGTTATGTATTCAGTTACCATGCTAGATACAGAGTAGATGAAAGACTGCATTTTTGTTCGGTATTATCACATTGGAGTTATGAACTTGATCGAGGTGATAGTTTATCACTTGACTCCTGCTTCAACTGTACAATTTATTGAATACAATATAGATCTGATTCGCAGGACCGCAAAATATCGTAGCTTTATTTATTTGTATGAACATATAAATATAAAGATGCAAGTTTGCTGTAAAATGAATATGATCCATTTAAAATTTACATATATATTTCCACATTACAAACACAAAGCACATCATATTATATTCCATAACTTATCACAGATATATATATATATATAACGTCAGACAATAATAATAATAATAATTAGTTTTAATTATTCTGTGAACAGTTATTTCAAGTCTGTAATAACCGCCAGCGCTACAGATAAAGTAATAAATAAAACCAGCAAGTGGTTATTTTAGCAAAAGCTATTGTTAATAAATACTTCTTTGTCGCATTCATTTCTTTACATAACCTCACACGAGGTGGCGAATAACAACTCGTGGCATATCTGATACCAGCTAGGAATATTGATAAAACACGTTCAGAATTACGTTCCGCGAGTAGAGGATTAGTCATAGCTTTTCAATCGCCCGAGATGGTAGCACATATGTAGTGTCAACCCAACGTTTTGGAATCTGGGCCGAAGTCCCTCTGCACCGCCACATCCACAGTCCTGCAGTGAAATATTATAAACTCCAGTCCCATAGTAAATCTTCGCCAATACACTAAGTGCATTACAAGCCCCAATAGTATTCCTCAAATACAATGCCAGCGATTCCAGCAAGTTAATGCAGTCCAAAATCACTTCCGCCAGAAACTAAGTCCATAACTTTAGTCGGCAAAGTATAAACTCACCATTGCTAGAGACTAAGTTCCTTCACTTCGTTCTGCAGAATTTCTCTAATTCCCGACTCACCACTGCCAGAGACTAACCCAGCACTTCTTTCTGCAGTATTATTCTAAGTACTGACACACAATGGTGAAATAAAGAGGGTCCCGAACTATACTTAACAGATGCTTCCTCGCATGGTCGACCTTCGCGCAGCACCTCCTCAGCCACGAACCGAGTCCCAAACTCGGCGACCATAAACACACGTCTGGCCTGAGACTCTTGATGCAGGGTATGAGGAGGATTGTAGGCTGGATATTATATATATATATATATATATATATATATATAATATATATATATATCGACCAGCCAACCACAAGCTTTGCTCAAGGACATAGCATTGTTCTCCAATAACGATACGTGTCTTTGGGTGCATGCTAAACGCTTTACAAGCTGCGAGATACAACCCGCATTACACGCGTACACTGTTGATATAAGCGACGACAGGCTTCGCGCGTCTTGACAGGTGGAACTGCATTGAGCGCGCGTTTCTTGCTTACCATGTGTACTCATTGGCTGGAAAACACAAGCTCCTTATTAACCCTGCACATTAGAAGATGGTCATGTGATCTCACATGTGACAAAGATCCTTCCATCACATCATCTTCCAATTTATTGACTTCAGTTTACTGAACGCTCTATATCACTCGGACCTAGTAATCGGGGCGATTTTGTATTTCAAGCCATTCTATTACTGATATGCCTTAAATATTTTCATTTGTAACATATTCTACATTTTCTTGAATTAAATTTTTCAACTAGCACTCCAAATTTTTTTAACAGTATGCATATTAAGTATATTTTTATATCTTAATGCAGTAATTTATGGGTATCTAACCTACAAAAAATATGCGCATTTATTTAGTTCATGCAAAGCAAATGTATCATATTTAAAATACAGTATTTTACGGGTATTTATGCTACCAAAACATTTTCATATATTTATTTCATGCAAAGTAAATACAATATATCATATTTTTAAAAGTTTCTTTTAATTTTTAGGTTATTAATTTCGTGTAGTGGATAGTTTGTAGAGGTTAGAACAAAATTTGCAAAACTTATTTATAACTTTCAAAAGTGAAAAATGTTTTGAAAAAATTTCAGTTACCACTTCAAGTTTTATTGAATACAGGTGCATGTGTGAAAATCGTTTCAGAATTTTGAAGTATTAATCCAATTCCTATTCACAGAAAAAGTCTAATGTTCTTGTTTGCAACGAAAATATTATCATCGAGGCATTTGGTTAAACGTTTATCTTATAGTGAAATCAATAATTCTGTAACAAAGTTAATAGCGTTTACTCTTTACAATTACTTATATTACTATAATGCAAATATTCTGTTGAATTGTTCCCTCAACCAAAAGTTGTAGTGCACTAACAATAACAGGGAGAACAAAATATTTAGTGTTACTTCGACTTTAAAGTAATGGCCAACCAACACAATTTTACACTGACATGGTGTCGGTAAAATGGCGGATAATAGAGGACAGCGAAAACCTCGTAAAATTAAATTACTGTATGTAACTTTAAGAGTGTAGTATAAGAACTAAGAGTAGCCTAGACCAGCTCTCAAGCCTTTTAAAACAGTTTACGTATGCCAAGTATGCATATATTTCTAGAGCATAAAGTGCTTCCACGTAACAAAAGAGAACTGCAGTTTGTAGTTATGTTCTGTTGTATACCCACAGTACGAAATTCAAACAGGCGTGTGAAAATAGAGCAGTTTGTAATGGGCCAAGTTCTGTAAAGTAGAAAAATGCCAAGCACTGAATGCGCTGGTACGATTACCCTCCCAATTGTCATTTTTTATCATTGGAAATATTTTGTGTGACAAACTAACTGTACTTAATTTATTATACAGAGGAATGTTTCTTCTAAAGCATACAAGAGAATTTTTTACACAAGGTACTTAATGTTGCAGTAACATTAATAGCTTAACAGTGCATTACATTTACAGCAGTATCATCAGTTACTGACGGCTCACAGACAGTAAAAAATTTAATATTACTCTTGCAGTAACCTTTAGACTGTTAAAAAAAAACATCATATTTTTCTGTACTGAATGCAAATCTATTTATATACACGTGAAACACTTTCTGTATTCAGTACGACAGGGGCTTAGCCAGGAATTTACTTGGGGGTTGGGGGGGGGGGATTAATATATATTTTTTGGATAAAGTTGTTTGTTCAAAAAATTATTTACAACCAGTGGGTCAATATAAAAAGATGTAAAAATAAAATTCTATAAACATACTTCATGTTCATGAGTGAGTGTGTGAGGGGGTTGGGGGAGGGTACAACTTAAATTTAAAAAATTAAAAGTTATAGTCTTATTTAAATTTTATTTTTCACTATTTTACTTTTATTTCGGAGAAAGGGGGGGGGGGGAGGAAATATGTATTCAAATGTCCCTCCTCCTGGCTACGCCACTGCAGTACGTGAAGTTTAATAAAATATTTATTTGATCGTGTGAAATGACCTTTAGCACTACCAAACATCCGAATGGTTGAGCAGAGAGAAGTTAAAAAGTATAATAGTCAAAACTCTAACGTGATTTTCAGGCGGAAGGATAATTAAACAAGTCATCGAACTGCTCCTTGCTCGAAGAGTTGAATCAACATAAAAAGGGAAGTTTATTTTAGATGGTGTTTAAAACGCTCAGGAATATGAATAATTTCGGAAGGGAGAGCCAAGACTAGATCTCACTGGTGCGTATGCTGTCATCTCACTCTAGCGTACAAGCCCCGTCTTTCTATTTGGAATGTGTCTGGTTCGACCCCCAATTCGCTTACGATTATTATCTTAAACGCAACTCACAATCATGTATTTACAGAATTTGTTATCAAATGAAAAATGTTAATGCAACTGTGAGTAGAATGATATGGCCGACTTGGCGTCATCGGACTTGGGATCGGAACTCGGAGCTGTATGTACCGTACATGCTGTGTCATTCTGGAACACCGGAGGCCATCTTGCCCGTCATGTTGAATGAATATGACTGACTTTGAACCCGGTGACTTTTAAAATGGAAAAACCAAAAAATCCAAAATATTTATAAGAAATTAATTTGAGGATTATTTTTAACAATATTTAAAATTATCTTTAAAAATATTTTAGTAATTATTTGAGAAATTACTTAAAAATTTATTAAAAAAATTATGATTAAAATTTTTTAAAAAGAATTTCATTACCGGAGGTTTACCCCTAGCACCACATCCAGCAGCAACTCCCCTCGCATTGGCTCATTATATCGTATGCAGCCATATTTTGTAATTTATTTATACATTGCTGCAGGACGCCATCTTGTATTTCATATGTTTACTTTTACATCATCTAGGTGACGCTAGTGTATTAAAAATCGATATTGCCACCAGGCGAGTTGATCTAGCCACTAGGCGGCAGCCATATTTGTTTATGTTTTTTTAAGTTTATGTTACTCTGTAGGAGCCCTCCATACTGTATTCTATTTTCAATGCATAGGTGGCGCTAAGTTATCGATTATTCTGTCTGCTATCGGCCTGTACCGAACGGTGACATCGGCTATTCCTGCAAAGTACGTAAAATGACATTTTTGTTTTGTTTTATTTTCCAGTATAAGCATTTTTATTTCAAATATTTATATATCAAGTAGCCGGGGGGGGGGGGGGTTAAAATAAATAAAACAAAATATTTTTTCACACGAAATTTATTCAGTAAAGTACGACATGTGTAAAGACATATACACAGGTTTATTAATTGTAGTCATCGGTGCAGTTGAGCACTACAAAGTAGCTAGAGAATGTGGAAGATGGTAAAAATGTTAATGTGTCCTTCAGGTCGTGGAGTCTCGAGACATACCCCGTATTGCCAATACGTCAGCGCATTAACTGGATGGTGAAGTCCCACTTTGCTTCTGAGAAACCGAGGTGTATCATTTTTGGGCTACAGACCGGAAGGCAGCACAATGTGAGAGAGAGTCTTTCGCCGTTCGACATCTGTCAAATAGAAAATGTGAAGATATTTTTTAATAGCAAAGGTATCCTTACATTGACACGAACATGAAATTTGAAAATGGGCAATACCTGCTGGCATATCAGATGTAAACTCAATTCCAAAATGCATGTTATGGATGCCCCAATGCATGATGTTGAACTCATACTTTCAAGAGATTGGCCCCGCTCATGGAATTCGATGTGAGTGAACAGGACGAGCGTATTACCTCCAATGTAATCGACTGCAGGATCGAACTCACTACACTTGGAAATATTCCTGCCCACATGTATGGATTCTGCCTGATACTTTACGACCGGTTTGTATCGTACAAATGCCGATATAACATTTTCAAAATACTGTCGTGAGCGCAGCTGAGAATATATAAATATAACTGCTTACACTCTATAACTGTTCAGTCGTCTTCGAGCATCGTCAGCTTTAAGACGTACTGTAACCTGCATGGTTTCCAGAGCCAACATGGTTTCGTGCTCAAGGAGATCGCAGTGTCCTACGACGATGATGGTAAAACACGAACCCGCGATTTTCGACATCCGTACCCCTGGAACATGTTGGACGAAAAGAGGAAGAAAGCAAACGCCTTGCTGAGCAAGTACTACCATGGACAGGAATGGGAAGAAGGCAAAATTACATGTCATCAGGTAGGAAATGTGCTGCGCTATTTGCTGATGCAGTACCGGAAGGCCACAATTTATGTAGCTGGACATGAGCGGAAAAAATGTCGTGTAAATTTTAAGTGTAGATTATCGATGTGCAGGCTGAGAATGGACGTCCTTCTCTTTGCGAGGAGATGAAACTTTACGCCGATTCGCAACGTCATATCTGTGATCGGTCAGAATCTCACTGGGCTTGCGAACTGAAGATTGTGCAGCTACTGCGCAAATGGTGTGCCTCATACTTGGACCAGGAATCGGCTGCATACGACTAGACACGAAGTCACCCGATATTTTCGAAATGCAAGAGGATTTAGTTTTTCATATGTGGCACACCTGGTCGATAACCATTACACACATATATATATATATATATATATATATATATATATATATATATATATTATATATATATATAAGTGCAAAATCCATGAGCTAGTTTAGTCGACGCCTAGAAGTTTGATCGTCACTATGACTCCATTCTGTCCTAAGAACATTTATGTAAGCACCAAGCCAGATTACGGTAGAATGGTGTATAGTTTCATCGCAGGAAATAGATATCTGCACACCTACACCGAGACCTACTATGATAGCAGCATGCACCATTGGTGATTCACACATTTTCAAATCGTTTATGAACCAACACTGTTTCAATTGGATTGTTCAGGAGCATCGGCCCGCGACGTGTTCCACATGAGGCCGCAGACGCAGCTTCCCTTCACCATGGACCAAATCATCGCCCCGGCCCAGACTCATGCTACCATCCACGCTCCATACTGTGACGTGGATTCGCTCCTGGCGGGGCACGAACCATCGGTCCACTCACAGCAACCTGGGTCCAAGAAGGATGCCTCCAGCCAGACGACCAGACGCCACCGAGTGCATCACCGCCGCCAGGTACTCGTGTCAGCACCCATCACAGATGATTCTGCATCTGGTTCCAGACATGAACCTGCACCCACTCGTCGAAGACCAGCAATGTGCACTCCTGAGGCTGCTGATGGCGGTTATGCTTCCGACAGACTTGGTGTCGATGAGTTGGATGTTGGTACTAGTATCATAGAGCCACAGTTCAAAAAGGCGTCTCCACACTGCAATGATAATATGATGGATGGTGAATCGGAGAGAAGTACTGCTGCTGCTGCTTGCGCCGGTGATCTTCGTAGCAACCCTGAGATTTGCGCGGCACTTCATAGAGCACTGCTTACCACCATAGAATAATTGCTCAGTCATCAACGAGATACCTAAAAATCATAATTGAGGACCTGAGATTAAAATAATATGTAATTTGGACTCTGTTGGAAAAAGATTAATAAACACTTTTGATTTTTTGTTGTTTATGAATATTTTAATATGCGCACAATAAATTTTGTGTAAAAAAGTATTTTGTGTCTCATTTATTTTTGAAAACCCTCCGCTTTATATAAAACATTATTTTTAATTAAAACACGTATGTTGAAAACGAAACAAATAAATAAGACAGTTTATGTACTTTGCAGTAATGGTTAGTGTCACCTTTCGGTATAAGCCGATTCGAGGCAGCATAGTCGAGAAAATAATGCCACCTATGTGTTGGAAATAAAATCCAACACGAGGGCGCCGACAGCGCAACCAATACTTTAAAACAACTATTGCTGCCGCCTGGTATAGAAATAAACAAAGTGAATCACGATCAACCAAATACACAGGATGAAGTGTTCATCATAAACGCACCAGAGTACCAGCCAATGAACAAACGGCACATAGTGTGCTCAAGGCACACATTCTGTTTCTGGTATTCCTGGCGTACAGCTGCAGATACATCGTGATTGAGGCGTGCTACCCATTGTTTTAGAACCACTAAGTTTTGTATTCCGACCATTAATTCTATACATTCTATTTCTCCAAAATATATTTTTTCAGGAACAAAGGAATCGCACCTAGAAAAATAACCAATTTCAATTAGATTAGGTCAGGTTAAGTTAGGTTATATTAGGTCACATTAGAATGACTTATAGTACCACAGTGAAGTAGTGAGTCTTACTGGCGTCCCGGGAAAGTTACATAGAGGTTATGGTATTGTTATTTTAGTGAGAAAGTTTAAATTGTATAGTGTTTGAATGTTTTAAATGTGTAATGTCTGAATAGGAATCAGTTATTTTTTACTGATTTTCAATTGAAAATGCTCCATCCGGAATCAGTAGAAAAAGAAAACGACTAATCTCTTCAGTTAAATGAAATCCACTAATACAAACAGTAGAAAATCAGTTATTTATAGTCGATTAATAAAAAACACAAGGATTGAAAACCGTGCATTAAGGTTTGAAATAAATTAGGTATACAATTATTTTGTCGAAAAACAAAATTACATAGACTAGGAAAAATTTTGGAAGTGGTTGGTACCGAGCCGCCACCCTAAAGCGCAATACATTCTCTTGTTCTTTTGGCTGACGTCCTACCAACTCTGCTACTTTGCCACTGAGTGTAACGATCTCGCATTTGCATAGTAACATAAACATTCAATGGCGAACGGCTGTACGTTTCATAATGTGAAAGTATTTCACGTGGTCAAAATATACACATATTATGCGTACGTAGGTACATGTCTTTGTAAGGCTCGAAAGTCATTATAAGGTAAGTTTAGTTCAGTTTGTGTGATTTAAAAGAGAAATATAGTGGTTTTTACGGTGTTGTCGGTGTTTTCTATGTATCTGCTTTTTTACAATGCAACATTTTACAGAATGAAATTGTTATTTTGAAGAGACAGATTGACTAGTAATAACTGTACTAATTAGACAGTAGCACTTTAGAAACAATGCAATATTTGATCAAATTTGTCGTTTCCTCATTATTTGATCTGTTAATTCGCAGAGACCACAAAATTTTCGTTGGTGTAAATCCACCTTACTTATTGAATCACCGCACTATCGAGTCAGTAAAATTATCACTGATCTATCTATCACTGAAAATAACAGTTTAAATCTGCAGTGTCTCGTTGCATTGTAAAATGGTGTATACTAGCGGACATTGATAACCTCGTACATTGAAACCACTTTATTTATCTTTTAAATCACAGAATCCGAACTAAACTAAAGATAGATTGACTTTCGAACTTTGCAAAGACATGTACTTGCGCAGAATATCTGTATATTTCGAAAACAAGGAACACTTTCGAATCACGAAACTTACAGCAATAGTTGACATATTTTGTGGTTCAATGCTCATAATACGAGCACACATTTGGCAGTGGTAAAGTAGGGCAGTGGATATGGCTGATCATGAAAGATTCAGCATGTTTTGCTTTATGGACGGAGGTTCGAGCCCAACAACCTCCAAAATAAATCGTACCCAACTTACATCACATAGGAATGCTCTTTGCTTATTTATTATATAATAACTATAAATAAGTAGTTTTCTACTGCTTGAATTAGTAAATTTCTTTTAACTGATGAATTAATGATATTTTTCTACAGACTCCGGATTGAGCAGTTTCAACCGACAATCAGTAAACAATAACTGATTCCGATTTAGAGTGTACGTGTGTGTCTATATATATATATATATATATATATATATATATATATATATATATATATATAATGTTAACGTAACTGGGTGCCATTTGGTTTGTGCGTGACAGTTCCTGGAGCGGGGTTAGTTGGCAACATGTAGTTGCACGATAGTGCTGCCCTCGGCCGCCAATAAGTGTGGGGAGTCAGTCTGTAGCTAGTGTACTCTCTAGTGAACCACTAAGCACCAGCGCCCGAGGCAGGCTGTCCACCTAGGGAGTCTCTACCAACTCCCGCTGTCCGCCATTCATCATCACTGGGACGCTACTCCCTCAGCGCGGGGGAGGTACGATCCCTTGTGAGGGTCCTTATCCTCCCATTTGCCTATCTTAATCGAGCCCAGAGTGGGGACAGCTAGCCCGTCCTTCCTTGCTGTTTTCAAATTGTATTTGAACTGCGGCATGCCACGATTAATTTTTCCAGTGTTCGGTGGTAGCGCCTGAGACCTATACCCTCTCCAATATCCCTTCCTTTCTCTTCCCCTTTTATGTTTTAGGTGTCGACTGGCAGCACGGGAGGGGCATGCCCAATTGCGTATTCCCACTTCCACCAGAAGGGCTGGTATCTCTCACCCCTTGGTTAAACTAATACTCCAGCGTGATCAACAGAATTAAAGACAGCCCTCCCAACGAACCTTTCTCGTCTAGTGCTTCAGGCACCTTTTCAATAAAGATTATCCTATCAAATCACCTGTTCTAGTAGAAATTTTTATCTACTTCATAAATTGCATACAAATTTGCATTTTTTTTCTGTCGAGGGGTTTTCACGTTGCCTATGCCGGTTTTTCCTCTCCCTCTGTAGATCAACTAGGTTAGCATGGGAGGTAAACATAACTCGAATCGAGCCCATGTTTTCCCAATCCAAGAAAAGACGCGAGCATATGCCCTTGTAATTAGAAACTCCTCTCCATGCCTAGACGTATGGGGCTCAGTCTTGAGACGCATTTAGGTCCTATCCCTACCCTGGACCCCCAACCCTCCCTCTACATTAAGATAGTTTTAAAAAAAAGTCAGTCTGTATAGCCATGGCGGGTCAAAACTACTCGATGCGGGAATGCGCGCGGACAAGCGGTCCTACGAGACGTGTGGTATTTGTATACCGAGAAGCGGGTACTAGCATAAGCGCTGCTTATAAGTTAAATTATTAGTAAAGATCACTACCGTTATAGTTGACACTTTGTAGACTATGCTCGAGCTACGCTCGAGCATTTCTAATTGGAGCATTTCTTTGTTATTCAGAACAAAACCCGCATGGTTGTGCAGTCTATGTTCGGCTAGTGTTTAACATTACCTCACAAGAACACGACAACCCAGTACCAATGATAATTGCTAACGATAGAATTTATTTTTATAGTCACTCAAAGAGACACGATTGATCGTAAATTCTTTGTTACGATAAAGGATATTTGATTGGGTCAGTATCAGATCGGCTCTCCATTGGTTGATGACCGGCCAATAATGAATTATGTAAAGTACAGGGTGGTGTCCGGTGTGGTATGGACCAATAGGACGATGGTGAGCACTAACAGACACCAGCAGAACCGGTGTTCTTGCTGTAGATATAGTGTGTAGATATAGTGGATATAGGTGACTCACTTCTAATTTGTCTTAAGTGCCAGTAAAGGTGTGCAGACCCCAATATGTGCAAAGGACAGGAAAATGTTGCGTTTTTAATTACCCGTAGGAGAGACTTCGCTGTGCTGCGTATTTTCGAGACTCAGCTTTGTGTTGATCGGCTGTTACCCAAAATGTGCAGCCAGTTTTACCTCAGACCAGGTGGCCCGGGATTCGGTTATTGTTTCTGTGCTCGTCTGTTTCAACTGCAAACATACCAGAATTACATGTGTGTTTGAGTTCTAGCTTGTTCTAAAACGGATTCGCGAGATTTTCCAACCCTTAGTTATTGTGCGGAAAAAAGGAAATATTGCGTTTCGGTGTAGTACCTTTCATGTCGTATACAAACGTTAAGAATAATAAATACACTGTTGCTTAAAACCCCACGGGGTTTAGTTAATGCATTAATAGTAGACATGTTGATCGATTCCCCATTAAAACAAAAACTATGAAAATAAAATGGGTCCTTGCCTCCAAGGGCAAGTGAATAATTACGTTTTAATGCTTTAAAAATTTCTCATCCAAAACGTCATACTCGTGGTTTTAGAGCACGCGCCATACCCCTGAATTATAGTTAGAGACCCTTAAAAATTTGAACCAATAAATGACCTGCAAGAAAACTATAACCGAATACTGTTCTATCTGGTCAGCGATGAAACTGGGGCATCGGCCAATGAACAACTAAATACGGCTCTGGTGCACCAAGGATTGTGGAGTCTAGCTTGCTGCCAAAAGAATACGAGATTTTTCCGGGTCTCTAATTATAGTTAGAGATCCCAGAATATTGCGGGTTCGTCTCTAGACAAGTTGGAATTCACACACATGTACAATCATGTTACGTTTGTAATTGGTCGATGTGTTTTTAACGCCCTCTGGAGATACATTAGCCAATAACAAACATGCAAGAAATTATGTGCCCAACGACCGCCTTTTACTACCACAACAATCAACCAATAAACAGTTGATATCTGTATGAGAGTATACGAGACTCTGAAGTCTAGCCTACAGGTTCTTGAACTCGTGAATTTCTCGGGTCTCTAATTACAGCGCATTTTTTGCCTCCGAGAGCGCTTAGTGTCTGTACGCATGAAGCGGTAGTCAAATGGCAGCACCTGGGGTGTATATACAACTGTCAAGTTCACCACAGCCGTCGTATGAACTAGCGAAATTCCCGGGTCTCCAGCGACTGACGCTGCATTGTTCACTTCTGTATTCGTAGACTTTCCGTGGCGGCGCCATGTTGCCTCTGTACGTTTTCCCATTCTGTAACTCGGTCGACGACGCTCGCTGAACCACAAAAGTGCCGGGATAATTGGCCGCCCGTTGAGTTCTGGGCGTTGGCTCTGCTCTTCCATGACCTCTGCTACGACATTGCACGGCGATAAATAAATACAGTACTATTGAAACAGTACAGGTAGACAAAGGCTGTTCACGTTAAATTGGGAACTTTTGAAATCAACCTTAGAAAAAAGTAATTGCCCCTGTTTGCATATTTTTTAACCGGCGCACAGAGTGACATGCGCCTAGTAAAGTTGGTAACGATGGAGGGAAAGTAGTTCCATATCTTAACGTCGAATAAATAGTATTAGGTAAACATTTGTGATAAGTTAAATTATTTCTTTCGCATTCTGTTTTTTTTTTTTTTTTTTTTTTTCTAATTCAACGAAGTGTAAAAATCAGCAGATTTTAAATTTCTAATAATTTCACAGTTTCACTTGACTTACGCATGAATAAAGTGATGAAACCATTGGTAATGTTAATATTACACAATGCGGACGAATACACGGCGTGTATACGTCTTCATCTTAAGCAGGGCTTTCAAAAGTGCTCATTTTACCGTGGACAGCCTATGGGTAGGTAGGGACTAAGGCGGACGATTACCTAACACTTCAGCTGCGTTGCAGTGTGTTTAAAACGCCTGCTTTTTATTTGCTTTTTAAATAAACCGGTTAATGTGCACCCAAAATGCTTATAAATAAAAGAAAACACACTTCTCCGGATCGCCTAGGTGGGAGGCGAGCAGTTTAACCACTCAGCCACAATCGCCACTTGCATGTTTGGTGTTTAGCACAATGTTATAAAGACTTCAGGATCGAACTCGCCAATGATAAAACTTTCCAAAATATGTTTTCTCCAAAGAGAACGAAAAATTTAAGAAGCTATATAAAATTGAATACTTATATTTTTTATATGCCTGTTAAACTTAAACTTGTCTGCATACACGTCGCTATTTATTAGCGTTATCTCTAAAATATGTAAGGTTTTATTTAATTACTATTCAGTACGTGTAATATTACATAGATGACAAGTTCATAAAATTCCTTTAGTATTTTGTATTTTTAATTTATTTTTTAGAATTATATTTTGCATTCCAAGTAATATTTCGGATGTATTTTGTATTTCAGATACGTTTTCCGTTGTATTTAGTATTCCCGCCATTTGGGATATGTATTACACTTGCTTGTAGTGATATGGGAAACCCATTAGAGGCCTAAATCATGATGGCCGGACCGGGAATCGAACCAGAATTCTCCCGAATACGAGTTCACTGTGTTGCCACTAGGCCACATCGCTCGGGGGAGCAGGGCCCTATCCCAAGCCATAGTTATTTTCTCCTGCTGAAGTAAATTAGTATCGCTCAAAAGGGTTGTTTTAGTACCATTTGATGATGTTATAACCAGATGTGGTTGAGTAAAACTTAAATATAATTGACGCCGTGGTGGCTGAGCGGTCTGACTGGTCGCCTACCACCAAGGCGAACCAGGTTCAAACCCCGGCCGGGTAATAGGCTGGTCGGCGGGTTTTCTCGGGGATCTCCCATTTCCCCCCGAACTTTCATTTTGGCGCTGCCCCATTGTCACCTCATCTCACCCTCATAGGCTCTCGATATCTCGTTAAGGGGTACCCAACTCTCTCATCTCAACTCAACTTAAACTCCATCTACTCATATAAACTTTGATAATCCTCATTACGTGAACCAAAAAGTAAATACTGAATAGTGCACATTTACTTTAGTAGGTGCAGACTTAGTTTTGTAGGTACAAATTAACATTGCTAATGGTAAATACAGAAAATGAATTTAAATGCTTGTGTATTTTATTTCAATTTTGTAACACAAGTTTTAGTTTCTATACAAAAATATAGTTGGCTATAAACTCTCTTAAATGGCGCAAGAACTTAATATTTGGTGATCGTATCACTAGCAGCTTCAAAATAAACCATTGTAAATTAGTGATTCCAAATTTTTCTCGTTCCATGCCTTGATAAGACTGTACAAACAAAATCGCTTAATTGAGCGCATACATGACGCTAGGAAGAACTGTATCCGCGTTACATTTTCCAGTTAAAGTCAGGCTCTGAACGGAATGACAGGAACTCCCATTTTCATTAAGTTAAATGTCTCGAAATTTATCCATTTCAAGGTTAAAAATTTAAATGCGCATTATGAAAAATAAGTTTCGTTTTCCTTTTGTTACAGTTTCCTTCCTTGTGAATCATTTTTACAATATTAAGTGTTAAAAGAAAATTTTAATTCGATATTGCTGAATTATTCACCACAACGCATAGAATTCGCATTACTGTGCAGCCGATTTGAATTACATATTGGTAGAGCCACGAGTATTTCGCGAATTCATTCGAAGGCGAGGTAGACTCCAAACACTTGTTCTTTTCTCCTACTGGTGAGATTGGACGACAGCTCTTTGGACACGCGCCGTTCAACTATAAGCCAGTAATAAGCTGGAAGCAGTAGTGTGAGCGAGTGTTGAACAGACCTGTACAGAGGTCTCACTTGATCACGGCAACCAATAAGCAGAGAACAATGTCTCGAGCGTATAGAGGGCTTTCCAGCCTAGCTTGCTGCCAAATCAATACGCCGAATACTTGAGGCTCTACATATCGGTAATGGAATTCGTTTTCAAACACATTACCCCGCGAAAAAAAAAAAAAAAAAAAAAAAAAAAAGGAACGTTCCAAACAACAAGGTGCATCGCGGTTGGTGTGGCAGCCAAATAAATGAAGTGGCACTAATGGAGCATCCGTGAACGAACCACGTTGCGGGGTAAAAATATTCCAGGAAAAGCTCGTCTCCTTCCAACTGTTTTCCCCCGTAACGAATATCATTGCGTCACAATATATATGTGTGTGTGTGTGCGGATTTACATTTCTTCTTATAGGCTGTTCACGGACCACGGTAAAGTGAGCATTTTTGAGGCTCTAGTTATTTTTTCCTTTCAGAATTTTTTTTTTTTTTTATCCTTTAACCACCTTTTAAAATAAATATTGCGATGTAAGAAGTAAACACAGTGTGTATATTCCACAGCACACGGAAGTTAATGTATAAAACTAAAATAAAATATATTTACTGGCTATTATTCCAAATGTGAGCGCTTTCAAAAGTGCTCACTTTATCGTTAGTTAGTTAGTTACAACGATTTTTCATCGTCTCTGTTCACGTTTTTATGGAATAGGATAATTACTGTTGGCATGATATAACGTTTGAATTCCAACATGATCGGTAACAAAATTCCTGGAATATATACCCCGCAAACAAATGTTTTGCCAAGTACAAAATAAATTAAATGTTTGTTCGATGAACCTCTAACCTGAAGCAGCTTAGAATTCCAGTATGTATTATGCCCTCCCGCTCTGAAAAAAAACAACCCCAACTTTAGCAGCTTTCACCACATCGCAGCCCAAGTGGATGCCAAACGCCGGCCCGTGATGCTTGAAGGTCACGTGGTACGACCATAATAATAGCGGAATTTGTGTAACAAACTTCAGCGAACACAACTGTAGAATGTTTTGCGAGTATTCTTTAGTATGTTTTCTAAATAACAATGTGGAACTTGCTACCTGCCTTCCACCATGAATAACAGAGCTCGATTTCCAGTAGGCTGACACGGAATTTTTTCCTGTGGATAACATGGCGGGCGTTGCTACTTGCCGGTGGCATTCCTCGGGGCGCAGCCCGTTTCTCCCGCACTTGCGTTCCACCGCTGCTCCGTTTCGCCCTCATTTCGTCCTCACCGACGGCGCTCAGGACCTCGTTAATGGGGAAGTACCCCCGCCATATTGGATATAGGTACATATATTCCGCCACATTTCCAGATTCAGTATTTAAAAACCGAGCTTGTTCAGACACACGGGATATTTTAACAGTTATTTTGAAAGTCGCGTTCTTATACGTGAATGATAAGTTTCACATTTGTGACTGTAATCAAAGATTACATCACTGCTTAGTAATTTCAGTCTGTCGTGGAAAAATACGGATATAACTGAAACCATAAAAAAACTTTAGAACATTTGGCAAGTAATACTCTGTCAAGCTTTGATTATTAATATCTTGTTATGAATTTTTATTATTAAGATTTGTAAAAAAGTGTAAGGGGGAAGGAAAACTACCCCTTTAAGCACCTACCAAAACCTCTCAATTGTCAACTCAATGTGGAACTTCCACGTACTTCCATGTTTGCTACAGAAGCAGCCGTGATTTTTTTATCCTCAAGATGCCTGAAGTATGTGGCCGGGCGGTTAGCACGCTAGCCTCCCACCAAGGGGAACCGGGTTCAATCCCCGGCCGGGTCACCGGATTTTCGCATGTGGGAATCGTGCCAGATGATGCCGTTGGTAGGCGGGTTTTCTCGGGGATCTCCAGTTTCCCCTGCCCTTTCATTCCGGCGCAGCTCCATACTCACCTCCATCACCCTCATCAGCGCGCATGACCTCGCTGTTAAGACCCGCACCAAATATCGTCACTCACTCACTAAAATATTACACATATAAATCATACTGACATCACCCTAAAATCGAAACAGTTGAACTGCTCAAAATCAGAGCAGTTTACTGCGCATCTGTTGAAACTGCTCCACTCACTTCCACAAAAATTCTGCTGATCATTTTAGTAGCTGCGTTATTCGCTTAGTCAAAGAGTGAGTTCTACCAGTCACTAGTGAAGTACACTGACGTGCCAGTAAAACTTCAGTGTATTCTCTACTGCATCTCCAGTAGATAGCAGCCCATTCACTGAAGATTCAGTGAAATAATTCTACTGATCGAAACCACCGATTTAGATTTCGTTTGAATGAACTTATTTGTTATCACTATGAATCTTAAATATTTTACTTTATACTTGCTGTGACGCAACTCTTTCACCAGCTGGGTCACTCTCCCTACTGAGGCTTTCCCTACTCAAGTTAAGAACAAAATGAGATTTGTCATGGGAAAGTATAGAATAGGATAAATTTCCGCCACCAGGTGCGTAATGTTCCAAAAAATCACCTCGTATTTTAATGTTAAGCTACGTGAATAATAAAAGAGATTTACGAAGTAAGTTTATATTCGATTTATTATTATTAAAATATTTATGTTTTTACGAACGTAAAAAATCGAGTACATTGCCAACACTAGCACTTATTTATTGGCAAAAATTGTTGGTTGTCAAACATTAACAATTTGAGATCTACACTTATTTACTGGCACTTAAGACAAATTAAAAGTGAGTTACCTATATCCACTACTGCAAGAACACTGGTTCTGTTGGTGTCTGTATTATAATTAAACATCGTTCTATTGGTCCATACCCCACCGGACACCACCCTGTACTTTACAGCGTTCATTATTGGCTGGACATCATCCAATGGAGAGACGAGTTGATATTGTCACAATCAAATGTTCTTTATAGCGTAAAATGATTTAAAAATATATCATGTGCCTTTGAGTGTCTATAGAAAACACAATTTATAACGTTATCAATATAATTGTTACTGCACTGTTGTGTTCTTGTGAAATAATGTTACACCTTAGTCTAACAATGCCTGCACATCCGTGTGAGTTTTTTTCTGAACAACTAAGCAATTTTCAAATTATCTTTGCTCGAGCTACATTCGATCATAGTTAGAGACCCGAAAATATCGCGGATTCATTCGGCAACAAGCTAAGCTCCACAAACCGTTATGCAGTCCAGCACCAGTTAGTAGGTCATTGGCTGTTGCTTCACTTTAACCCCAGACGGAATTTGTTATTATTTTCCCTTTCAGGTTATTTATTGGTTAAAAGCAGAGACCTGAAAAATTCGCGCGTTCAATGACCTGCAGGCTAGACTCTACAGTCTTATGTACAGATATACCGATGTCAACTGTGTATTGGTTGTCAGCTGTCGCATTGGAATGCGACGATTGTGCAAGCGAGCTCCAGAAGGTGTCACACAACGTGGACCAATGGCTAAAATGATATAAACAAAGGTGTTTTGAATTATAGCTTGTCCCAAAATGAATCCGCGAATTTTTCAGGTCTCTAGTTAAAAGTCGTTCGCGGTGTGTGTAACAATCTACGGTCCAACGGAATCACAAGCACTTATGTACACGTGAATGTAGTTCAAATTGTCCTTAGATGAGTCCGCGAATTTTCCGGGTCTCTAATCATAGTCTACAAAGTGTTAAATATTAATATTCTTCACCTGTAACAGAAGTAACCTTGTCGCTGTGTTGGTAACACAAGCTCGAGTCTCTGTAGGCCCAGACGACACCCGCCGTAAACCTCCTACAGCTCCAATCCCAACCTCTCTGCGTGTCATACGGCAGCCGTAACTTGAAGCAACGTGGTGCCAGGTTTCCTCCAGTACACCCGCTGGTTTACTGCTGCCTCCTAAACTCGGCGAGCTGAAGGCTGCCGAGGCAAAAATCCTGCTTCTTCCGGCCTGACGGTGCCTCTCAACGGCGCTTCCAAGCGCACAGGATCACGTATTTCCTGATCCGCTCTTCTAGTGTTAGAATAAATTGGGGAGGAGGACGTGGGTGCCATCAAATTCCCCCTTTCATAAAACTTTTTCCCTGTCTCAAGTAAGAAATATTATTTTACTTCCAAGGGAAAATGATTTCCTTCCCTGAAGAGTTATGATGCATTATGATAAAATTAACCCTTTCAGACCTACTTTAATTTACTGCCTAAGGTGTTGCAAACGAGAAATTTTATGATGCATGGTGTGCTCATGTCGATGCAAAACTTGTTCCACTGCCACAACCAATGAGCTCTAAGCTTTGTGGTCGGCTATAGTAATATGAACCAATAATAACCTGGACTAAGACACACCGTTTACAAATCAAATCATATGCCATTGATCCCTGCAGAGAACAGCACAGGTCCAAAATAGTATTCAAGTTCGTTATGTACACAATTGTGTACACTGGGTATGAGTGTGTTAAGTTATTTCCATCCTGAATAAGTTTGTGTAGTTGTTATTTTTATAGGTTTTTTTTACATTGCCTAACATAATTTTTACTACTGCATATCTACCATTAAAAATAGTTTATACTCACTGGATTTGTATTGATTTCGAATATTTTATCCTATTGTATATCCCGTTGTCATAAACATGCCTTTAAAAACTTAAAACCTTTACGAATAACGTGCACGTTATTTAAGCTTTTAATCGTATGGCATATGATAGTTTTAATACCATTAGCAAAAGGTTAACCCCTTTCAGTCCTCATGTCCATTATCATGTAAATGTTGAACATGAATAATATTTATGGTCGTCACTCTATACACAACAAGAAATCATGTGTCCGGTGTGTTGAGCTTTTTTCTTCTGAGTGATCTTATTTGTAAAAGTTTCCACACCTCTCATTTGTTAATGGTCAATACTGAGATCAACAAACACGCAGCGCCATGCTCACTGACTGTGAGAAGCACTATATACACAGGTACAGGGCTCTTCAAAAAATTTAATCGTTGCAACTCTTGATTTTGTCAAGTAGTTAGGGACTGAAGGTGTTAATTCGCACACTGCACACTCCCATAATAAAAATAACCAGGTGGACGTGCTAGAAAGTTTCCCAGCCACAACGAAATAATCAACAGCGTTTGAGAACTGCTACCTCTTAAGGGGCCCGCCTACCCGGGGATGTTTCGCGTGTTTGAGGCCCGAGAAGCGCCCGGGCGATAAGAGCAACATTACCACGCTCATTAAGTGCGCCGTCGATTTTATAAGCGCAGGGCTCCTAACTGGCGTGCAGTGTTCTCGCCGTGCGGTGTGTACTTACGGGACTTGAAGCTGTGGCCGTACAATTTTGTTGGTGTAAAGTGTGTGGCAAGTCTCGGTGCACGCCCCTCGAGTACACAGCTCGCATAAATGTTATGGTATATTACACCAATGTTATGGTATGATTTATGGTACTTCATCATACCTTAACGGAGCTGTAGAGGCAATGCAAGTTATTGATAGGAGTTATACAATGAACACTATTAAAAAGGGGTTTACTTAACATTAAGACTATACAATATTATTTCAATATAAACATTATGAAGTATGAGCGGGAAGAGCTATAAAATATAATGAAGTATGCATTTATATTAATTTATAAAGATCTAACCAACCACATTCTCAGTAAAGTCTAATAGGAGAGTCCACGCCCTGTTCATGATTCCGGAGGCTGATTAAGATGGTGGAAGTCGACTCCCTAACATACCCATCTTCAGTGGTCTTCGTTGCAATGGCCGTACCTGACCGGAATAGGTTTGACCAGCACTTTGGGCGCACGGTTATTAGTTTCGTACTAAAGACAGTGTATTTAAAATACTCCACAAAGCAGTTAAGCGACGGGACACCATTCATCGCACGACTGTTGCCGACAGAAAGTCTCTAAAGATACTTTAGCAGCAGGCAATCGGGAAGAATACTATTGCAAGCTGTTTGGGAATAATTGAGCACATTTTAAATCCATGATTATGTACTTTTCTTTCCATTTTTATCCTTTATTAGTATGAAAATCCAACTTTGCCATGGACCTCATATCTATGTTCATTCGTAGATCGAGTGAATGCGCAGAATACTTATAAGAATACTAAAGTGAAACAGCCTGTTACACCGGAAATTACATCCGCACGCACCAGCAAAATGGTTTCTTCTGCCAGCAAGACGTCACGTCGTTCGAAAACCCGCGTCTGGTGACTTAACTTACCAGGCCGGCGGCCCGAGTAATAGGAGATCTTTCTTAACACGCAACAGCCAATCAGGTGAAAGACCCACTTCTAGAGCCTCGCGCGGCCAATAAACAAATTGGCACGCCTGCATAGAAAAGAACTGCTTTGTCGTTTCAATTCGGCGCAGTTATCTATTGTGTGATGAGACTTTGAAATTATTAGGAGTGTAAATATCCAACTAGCATGTCGACTGTTACTCCAATAAACCTAAAACAAACAGAAACAACATTAAATAAAGTCGATATTTAAAATTTGAATCTTTAAACTTTTATAGGCGATTCACGGTAAAATGAGGACTTTTGAAAGCCCTGCTTAAGATCTGCTTGTACATACATTGTGTATTCCTCCGCTTTATGTAAAATTAACATTGCCATAGGCCTGATCACTTTATTCATGCATCGGTCAAATGAAAGTGTGAAATTATTAACAAGGTAAACACTTTACAAATCTTTCCATTTTTACACTCCGATGCATTTAAAAAAAGAAAACAGAAAGCGAAAGAAATAATTTTAAGTTGTCACAAATGTCTAACAAAACACTTCTTATACGACGTTAAGATATGGAACTGCTTTCCATCCATCTTTACCAACTTTACTGGGCGAATGTCACTCGGTGTGCCCATTAAAATGCATGCAGGGGCAGCGACATTTTTTCAGGTTAATTTCAAAAGTGCTCACTTTATCGTGAACAGCCTTTAACACGATATTAAAACTCACTGTTTAAAAAAAAAAGTTATATTTGTAGAATTTTCGAGGGAAGTGTACAGTAAATTTATGGAAACACAATCCGTAATGATGAAAAAATTTGGTTTCGTTGTTTTGGGGACACGGTCGTTCGTTTAGCGTGAGTACGTCTACGTTGACGCGCTTGGACGCCTTGATGTTTTTTGTCTTCCCGGCACCGCTTCACTTGATCATACGGTGTTTTATGGGTATCACTGGATTACTTTTGAGATGCTCTTTCCAACCGAATACGATTTCTGTATTTCGACTTGGCCTTTTGACGAGAATAGGCCGACATTGTGTTAAGTTTTCAATTTTTTACATCAAACTCATACAATTTTCACAATAACTACGCCCCACAAATGATTTTATACATGCAATCGATTGATCTTGACGAGATATGTCGAGCGAAACTTAAACGAGCGTCGTAGCTTCTCCTAGTCAAAAGCTATACTACGCGGAAGTGACAAGACGCGGCGAAACGAACTCAAAATTGCGCCCCCCCCCCCTCCAGCGGGCCAACACACGATGCTTCACAGTCATCACTCAACGTAACAAATTCTTTGATCCTTTGGCAATCGAGTGGTGTAATTGAATTTTCAATGTAGACGATATATTCGGAGCTGCAATGCCAAACTGTATCCTCCGATTTTGTTATCAGATTCTCTGGATTGCTACCCACTATGGTTGCAAATTTAAAGACGTATTCAAGTAAAAACTATAATGAATCGATGGAAAACATCTGCTCACAACCGCATGTCCTTTCCATGTGTGAGTTCTTATGGTTTCGCCATGATATAACAAACATCAGCCATCGTCCCTACGTGACCGATTCCGAGGAGTGCAATATATATATATATATATATATATATATATATATATATATATATATATATATATATATATATATAATGTTTATAGGGAAAAGCAACTGTTGAGAACTCATTTAAGTGCCATCCCAGTGCGTGATATCTCAAACGTTAGTATCGTAAGAGGAGCACAGTAATCGAAAGGTACACGATTGCATACGGCTTCTGTGAGTAATGTAAGACGCCACCGACGAATACTGCGCAGTGAAAAAAGACTATTACTTTACCAGACAAGTCATAATTACTTTTTCTGTAACAGTAAATTTTATTCAGTCGTTATTTCTAGGCGAATTGCTCCTTTAGAACTTGGATTTGTTTGCAATTTACTTCTCTGTGTATCATTAGTTAAATAGAAATTTTCTAATAATTACAGTATTTATATGCGAAGTCACGTGAATTCGTAAAATGTTTTTTCCTCTACATTCTGCATCTGTGACGATAATGAAAATAAAGGATACCAAAGTGATCAGGTTCAGAAATTATAAACTAGAACGAACTTTGAATTTAAATGCATAAATAAATTCAACATAAAAGGAGTCCATATACATTAACACGAGACACAAAATGGCGTGCATCAACAAAATATCTGGCCACGAAATCTCTCGACATGACACACTTGCACCAAAGTGCATTTATACTTGTTTGTATGTACGCTGGCTGCTACACTACAGCCAATGGCGTGTTGAGAATGAGTCAGATTTTGGTGGCACCCAGTAGCTCGGTTTTTCAACGGCAATGAGGGTGAATCAAGGTGAAATTGGCTATGAAAAAACGGGAGCCCCACGATAAAACACTCGGTCAATGACAACTTCAGCTGCATTGTTTTGTTTGTTTGAAGTAAGGGGGAGCATATCTTTATAAAGTTTATCTAAATGAGCTAATAGCGCATTTTAAAAATAACATACATTGCAAAATACAAACCAATATAAAACTTTTCCTAAAAACAGTAACCAATATAGTCAGTCAGTATTGTTAAGTATATGTGATTTAAACATCATATCGATATATCAGTACTGCAGTGTCACAACTGAAAAATCTGATATATTGTGCAGTGCACGAATCTCTGTTAGAAGAAATGTTTTACAGCTCAAACACTGAGAAGTTTGCACTTCTACGTGGGATAATGCGTTGGAGTGCCACATTTTAATAATAAAACACTGCCCTCCTGGAAAACCGCATATTTTGTCACTATTTTTCTGAGGTAACGATATACAGTAATAAATATTTATTCGTACATACAGGCTTTTGTAGTCTTGCTTGCTTCTTTTTGGGCACCTCAAATATAATCTTTCACATTTTTACTAAGAAAATAATAATTTAGTGACCCTTACAAAAACAGTCATCACATGACATAGTTTTATTCATCGCGCTATATTAGTAAAGCC
Source organism: Dryococelus australis (assembly GCA_029891345.1). Taxonomy (NCBI): domain Eukaryota; kingdom Metazoa; phylum Arthropoda; class Insecta; order Phasmatodea; family Phasmatidae; genus Dryococelus; species Dryococelus australis. The sequence continues at coordinate 112,179,261 of CM056995.1, forward strand.
TACAGGGTAATACGTTGAAGTTTTAGTCGAAATGCAACAACAGGTGTTAGAAGTTTGCTCTGCCCTTATCGTTGCACTTTTTCGCACTCTGGATGCATGCAGCATGCACGGAACTTGTCCACCAGATGCACCCAGGGCCATTGCCATGTCCCAGCACTCACCGCATTTTTAACTCCTGCCTTCTTTGTCACTACTGAGCTCGGCTCGTTCCTTCGCCGTATGGCTTACGACAGACACATTAGTTGCAGCACTACCACATTACCTCACCTTCATCTAACTGGAATGCCCCATGTTTACTACAATGGTTTCGACGTGAATACGTCTTTAAATTTTTTAATATCCAAACATAGTGGGAGGCAATCCAGAAAATCCGTTGATAAAATCGGAGGATGCAGTTTGGCATTGCAGCTCCGAATCTATGGTCTACATTCAAAATACAATTACACTATTCGATTGCCAAAGGATCAAAGAATATGTAATGTTGAGTGAGGACTGCGAAGCAACGCTGGGGGGGGGGGGGGAGAGGGCGCAATTTTGAGTTCGTTTCGCCGCGTCTCATAACTTCCGCGTAGTATAACTTTTGACTAAGAGAAGCTACGGAGTTCGTTTGTTTTCTAATCGACAGCTCTCGTCAAGATCAATCGATTGCGCGCGTAAAAACATTTGTGTGGCGTGGTTATGGTGAAATTGTATGCTTATAATGTCAAAAATTAAGAAAACTTAACCCAGTGCCGGCCTATACTCGTCAAAAAGCCAAGTCGAAATACAAAAATCGTATACGGTTGGAAAGAGCATCTCAAAAGCAATTCAGCGATACCCATAAAACCCCGTCTGATGGAGGGAAGTGGTGCCGGGAACGTAAAAGAAAACATCAAGGCGTTCGAGCGTGTCAACGTAGACGTATTCACGCAAGAACAAACGGCCGTGTCCCCAACACAGGCACACCCCATTTTTTGACATATCATGTAATTTTTCTCGTAAACGAAAGGTCTATACATTTTTTCCAAAGAGTATTTTCTACTTTCTTTCGATCACATTTTCGCGTGGTGCAGTCCGTAACCGCGAATTGCGTATGACATTCTGTATGTAAGGAATGCGGGTGGGCTGAATACCGCACCACCGACCTCCGCTCTCCAACAACGTGGCTACCTAAAAAACGCGCGTGACCAGCCGCCCATATCCCTGGAATAAATTCCGTAGCGGTTTCCCAGGCTTGGCGCCATCTGGTTGAAATCTCTCTAGGCACTCGGCACCCCGCGGAACCCGTTCTCCTGTACGTGACTCTTGTATCAAGTCTCGCTTCATATTACCCTGCCGCTGTGCATTTGCAGCACGCGTCAGGTGCAGTCTTTCGGCGGGAGTTATAGCAGAATTCATGCTGCATACGAAACCGGAGAAGAGATCGACTTCCCCGGTAACGTTAGACTGCGCGTGGGGAAAACTTACCGCCGACAACCACTGTACAAATGGTAAACGCTTTGTGAAGAGAAGATAATTGGGATGCTCTTCACAGCGAGTTATTGAGAGCCGATGGGGGTGAATGAGGCGAGTATGGAGCGGACCCGGAATGAAAGGGGCGGGGGAAAGGGCGATCCCCGAGAAAAACCAGCCGAGCAAAGGTAATCGTCCGGCACGATTCCCTCTTGAGAAAATCGGGTGACATGGTCGGGGCTCAAACCCGGTTTGCCTTGTTGGGAGGCGAGCAGGCTAACCGCTCAGCCACCGCTGCCCCGTAAACGCTTCGCGATGCCACTGTTTTGTTTTAATGAAGTTCACGGTTACGACCAGAATGGCTCGGCTTCTAAACTCTTGCTTATCGAGTCGACCGTCGTGAATTTTTAGTTATGTAGCGAGTGGGTCTCTAACAACCCACACTTACATTCCGATTGTACCGTCGGAAGGCAGACCTAACGAATTCTAGGTTTACTGCATTCATGCCTACTTGCGACTTTTCCGAAGCTCTGTTAAAATTATTATTTTTTATTACAAGTTTAATTTAACTTGCCTTGTTTGTTTGTTTGGTTGGTTGTACGTTCGGGTGAAATCTTTGCAAGTCGATTTTAAACCACTTCCCGTTATCCAATTGAACTTAAATTTCGCATACATGTGTAGTTCCGACGACAGTACAATGTGATGGCACCACTGAGCTGATCTGATGATGGAGCCTGAAGGTAGCCACAGGAACTCTACATCTACATGCTGTAAACGTCGTATCGAATTTGTTTTACAGAATCGAGTAACAGTAAAGTTGAAATTTGAAGTGTCACTGCTGTTGTGCGCGTGCCTTTTTTTGTACTCACTAATGGTCTTGAAAACTATTATTATAGTTTGCTTCTACAGTATGTGCCATATCGGAATAAAAGCGAACTATTGGTCGGTCACGATATATCATGGGGATCTTTCTTAGTAAGGTAAAGCCATATTCGTGATACAGACACATGGTTGGAGACTAAAAAGTGAAAAATAAAATAAATATAAAAGAGAAACTTTTAAAACTAAGTTTTATTTATAAATTCACTAAAAAGAGAAAAATAATTATAATATTTACACAACTTGTAGAACTTGTAAGATGTGGTCGAACAGCAATAATAAACTTTACTACAAATTAATATGTTTGTATCAATTTGTATTTAGTATACAAAAACTTGGCGCGAATATTCAAGAGCCTTACGCACGGTATGTTCTTCCTATGCTTACGCATATGTGATATACGTTCTATATTGTGAACAGTTAAGAGCCTTACGCAAGATATGTGCTTACTACGCTTACGCAAATGAGGTAGACCTATACGTTCTACATTGCGCCAAGCTTTTATATACTAAATATGAGTTGATACAAACACATTAATTTCTAGTAAAGTTTATTACGGCTGTTCGACCACATCTTACAAGTTCTACAAATTGTGTAAATATTATAATGATCTTTCTCTTTTTAGTGCATTTGTAAATAAAAGGTATGTTTTAAAAGTTGTTTTTCATTTATTTTTCTGGGTATTACTCTCGTCATGTAAACAAAGCTTAATGAAGACTATAAAATTACGCCAAAGGGACAATACACTGCATTTGTGCGCACTTATTTTAATAATATTTTGCATGAGAATTATTTCTTACTAGGCATTACCAACACGCCATTTCCTCTGCTTTATTCGTGTTAATTATATATTAAATATTATTATTTATTATCCAAGGAAATGTCTGTTTTGATTAAAATAAGATACCTTTATGTCAACAGAAGTGTAAAACGCTTGTGATAAATTATATACTAAGGAAAACACCAAACACGTCATACGTGTGCTAATTATTCAAAGGTTTGATTCATGAAGTATGAAGATGTCGTTAACAGACTATACCGCTGTGGTTAAGACATACAAGTCGCCTTTTGCACCACGGAAAACGTGTTCGATTCTCGGCGAAGTCAATCCCGAATTTTCATATGTGGGAAACGTTCCGGATGTCGCCGTTGGCCAAAGGGTTTTTTTTCAGGGGCTCTCCTGTATCACTTACTATTCCATTTCGATGCTACTCTATTTACAGAGTGTCAAGAATGTGCGATTTTGGTGAGAACGGCATTTGATTATAGAAGTGTGAAACTTGGCACAAAGAAAGCAGTTGCCATAAGCGTCATTTAAAGAGAGGGAGCCACTTAAAATTCCTCACCGACCAGCACCTATGACGTCACCAAATGTGACCGCCCCACACATACGAGCAAATTGTTACATCTGTAAAACCGATAAGCAATTTTTTTTTTCGCGGTACGTGATAACTTTGTTTATACCGGAAACACTGCCCATAAGGAATGACATTTTTCATAAAAACATTTATTCAAAATTTATAAATGTATTTATTGAAAATATGAAACACGGTTAAAAAAATTGCAGGACAATAAAAATTGTAAAACAATATTAAAATAATATTATAATATAAAAACATTTTAATTCTATAACATTTTATACTATCAAAATGAGATTATTCTTTTCGTTTTTTATTTCAGTTGTAGATTAACAGGTTTTTGAACTAATGGATGCAAATTCAAAAAGATTCAATTTTGCTGACGAATTAAAAGAATGTCATCCATGTAAGCCATTGAATTGAAATATCTGTGAATTAAGCCAGTAGATAATTATAGAAAAATAGATTAACATTTTCATCCTTGAATCCATGAACAGTTAATAAACATTGTAGCTACGAAACACTAGCTGCAAATACTGAAAAATAAAATGGCATGACAGCTCTGCCAGCAAAAGTGAAACTATGTAGAATGAGAGGAAAAATCTAACAGAATTTTTTATTGTAAAACAACCGAAATGGAATAAAACTTGTCAACTCTAATTTAATGACACCAAGAGTAATAAGAGTTAAAACCTAAAAGGCAAACGCAGGCATTAGAAAGATACGTGAGGAATAAAAGCAATTTGCATAAAATAAATTCACTCAAGCACGGCCAAAAAGCATAATGTATAAAGACGAAATTCCGAAAGTAGTACAGGAATTTTTCAATTTTTTAGATTTTTTCCGGTTTTTTATAAATTTGTTGGCTTAATAAACAACATTTAAAACCTTGCTTCCCTAACTGTCTCGGTGGTCGAGTGGTCTAAGGCTTCGTCCATACTGCCCACCCAAGGGCCGTCAGTTCGATCCCGCAATACTACAGACGATATTTTGAGCTCTGCGAAAATTAAAAAGCTGCATCCCTAGTATTCAACTAACTCCAGAACCAACATAGCAGCTGAGCGAGAACCCCTTGGTAGAAATAAACATAATGGTCGACACCAGCACCCTAGCAGGTGAGAGAACTACAGCAGACATAATCTAAGATGTCCAAGACGAAGAAGGTGCAAGAGATAAAATAGGCAAGTTAGAGAGTCATGATGGAATGCCAGCACATTAAGTAGCTAGGTGGTATAAAACAGCATGGTGGAAAGATTAAGGTCACAAAAAAGGTCGCCAGCCGACCAGGACGACAGAGTAGGAGGTGATGTTAAACAATATGGTGGATATCTCCTGGCTCCTACTCACGAATCATGTGCCTGAACCGACATGCCTATACAAATATGTTTAATATTTTGTGTTTTGCAGAGCCTTCTGATAAAGTGAAGGTCGAACAGATTTGGGCCGCTCTTAACAGTGAGGTCTTGAGCCAATGAGGATGATTGTGATAAGAAAGTGTTTCATCGTGTAAGTTTAGAGTTAATCGAAACAAAATACGTTAGTATGTTTCAAATACATGAGATAACATAACAGCAGTTAAATTACCAGAAGGGAACATGATTGCAATCGCAAGTAACACTTGAACTTCCTGTTGGAAGTTTATAACACATGTAGGTCTCGGTGTACATCTGCTGATAATGAAATTTTAGAGGCAATAGGAGGCATACCATTTTCAGACGTTCTCGATCATATTGAGGAAATAACAACTCCTTGAAAGAGTTATCCTATTTTTAAAATGCTTGCCTCAGTTGATCGTTACATATAATATAAGTATAGAAAACCTGCTTTCTCTACACGTCAGGCAAATTTTTCGTATAAGTGTACACCAGGCTCGTTTTTGGGAAATTATTTTAAGTTATTTTTTTAATACACATTCCTCCAAAACAGGACGGGAATATTTGTTAGTGTGTGCTGGCACTGTAAAATATCCGTAAAGATTGAATTGCCATATCTATGATGAGGATGCATTTGCTGAATCCATTGTTTCAAATGTTATACGGAAGCGGGTCTTATAAAGATACTATACATTCAGTGGAAAATTGAATGGGAACTGACAGAAGCAATCAGTCGATCATTTCCTGTTATCCCTAATAAGTAAATTACTGTATGGTCGCCACACCGACTGTGGCTTCGAACCGACTGAAACAGCACTTTCCATCTGCCAGAGTAATGCTTCCTGTATGAAAGACAATTTTGTAAAAGATTCTCACTATCATAAACATAATTGTGAGTCTACACTTGAAAGCACACCAAAAATAGGAAGCAGACAACTACGTGATACCCTGAATAAATTTGGACTATCTGTTTCTTATGATAGATTACAAAGAATCTCGTCTTCCATTTGGGTTTATGCTATTCAGTATATTACGGAAAACAAAGTTATCTTCCCACAAACTGTTAAGTAAGGGTTTTTACAATAGCTGCATAAGATAATCTGAACTACAACCCAGTAAGTATAAGTGGTGAATCTTTCCATAACACAAACATGACTCTCTTTAAACTTCAGGAGCCAAGCACTGAAAATATTAAGAGACCACAGGTTCTACTATCAGTTTCAACTTTAACGAAAGTAATTGCATCGTTTTGCAACAGATTACCTGCCCAACAAGTAACCATAGCAAATAAATGAATTTCAAGAATACGCCGCAAAGTTTCCGAAAGATATTTCAGAAATTCTGAAAAAAGAATTGACTTGGTTATAAAATTAAAAAGAAGCAAACCCCATTTTATATATTATTCAGCTTTCCATACAAGTCGAGAAAGTCAATGGCACAGTAAATCAATCCGTACTTTAATGTTGGTGTCCAGTGAGAATTACAAATCTTTGACTATGCGTGAAACATGGTATGAAACTCAAAAGTCCCACTAATTTCCTGAATCTAGGCCAAGCTCTAATCATCATCAGTCATTGCATATTGAGCAAGCATTCTTAAAGTGCTTGGCAAATATCTTTGTGCATGGGTGGACACTTGCATTATAAGTGGCTGGTGTGGCACTCTACTGCAAACTCATTCATAAAAGGAGCCAGATTGTCCAAAACGAAGACCACAGATCAGATTACAGAAGCGTGTTCTTATCAGTTAAATATAGGCGCATTTCATTCAAAGATTGCGTTTTCACACTATTATGAATAAACATTACGTAATGCAGACAAAAAAAAGCATAAATTCCATTTATTAATTATTGCAACACGTGCTTCGACTTGGATCTACTTTTGCGGATAGTAAGAGCGTACTGCAGTTACAATTATGTATAGGCTCTTCGCGGTAAAATGAGCACTTTAGAAAGCCCTGCTTAAGATCTAGTCGAGTACACGTTGTGTATACTTCCGCCTTATGTAAAATTTGCATTGCCATGGGCCTTATCACTTTATTCATTCGTCGGTCAAATGAAACTGTGAAATTATTAAGAAAGTAAATACTTTACAAACCTGCTAATTTTTACACTTCGCTGAACTAAAAAAAAAATAACGAATCGAAATAGATAAATTTAAGTTATCACAAATGGTTACCTATATAAGACTTTTTATTCGAATGTAAGATATAGAACTACTTTCGATCCATCGTTAACAACTTAACTGGGCGAATGTCACTCAGTGCGCCCATTAAAATATGTGCAGGCAGGGCAGTGACTTTTTTTTAAAGTTTCATTTCAAAAATGCTCACTTTATCGTGAACAGGTTTTTACAGAAACTCTGAAACAAATGCTTCTGTGATCGTCTTTCTACGGACGAGTGCCAGATTGTCAGCGGAGCTCTGGCCACTTCGCAAACCGTGGCCCCGGCGATGCGAATGAAGCCAGTTTCTCGGGGCGAAGAACAGCTAACTTTCGGGGAGCGAGCCTAGCGTGCCAAGGGTGATGAGACTAGCGTCACGCGAGGGCGACGCCTCGCGCGCGACAAGCATAGCGTGCGACACCTGACGACGTAGTGCTCCGAGAATTCCCCCCCCCCCCTTTTTTATTTTTTCTAAAAGCCCGCGTTGCTCCTTTTATTTCATTTCTCTTGTCGTCAGAGTCTTGCCGCGGCCTGTTCGAGGAATTCCACGCGAGCGTCGTAACATCGCCAGCTGACACCGTAGTCGCTGTGAAGATGAGTTCACAGCCTCTACGTAGCGTACGTACGTGGCCTATGAATAAACGTTAAAACACCGCGTATAAAGGCTATTCACAGTAAAGTGGGTACTTTTGAAAGCCCTCCCATTTGGAATAATAGCCAATAAATACATATGTTATTTTAGTCTTAGACTTCAACTTCCGCGTGCGGTGGATTATACACTTTGTATTTATTACTTACATGGCAATATTTATTTTAAAAGTTGGTTAAAGGATAAAAAATGGCTGAGAGAAAAAAGTAACTAGGACCTCAAAAGTGTTCACTTTACTGTGAACAGCGTATATAAAGGCACTTTTGAAACCAACCTTTGAAAAATGTCACTGCCCCTTCCTGTATATGTGTTGACGATCACACTGACTAGTGTGCACCCAGTTAAGTTGGCAACGACGGACAGAATGTAGTTCGATGTGTTAACTAAATTACAAGTGTAAGTAAATATTTGTGAAAACTAAAATATTTTGTGTTACTTTTTGTGTTTGTTTTAATGCATGGAAGGGTAACAATAAAAACATTTGTAAAATATTTAATTTCCTAAAAATTTTACAGTGGCCCTTGACCGACGCGCGGACAAAGTGATCAGGCCTATGGTAACCTTAATTGTAGATACGATGGAAGAATACACAATGTGAGTACAAGTAGATCTTTAACAGGACTGTCAAAAGTGCCCATTTTACCGTGAACAGCCTATAGTCTATTAGCTGTTCATTCACACAGTTGATATCTGTATGAGAGTATATAAGACTGTGAAGTCTAACCTACATGTCATTAACTCGCGAATTTCTCGGGTCTCTACTAATGAATAATTTAAACGTTAACAATTAAAAAGACAAGTTGTTTCCTTCAAGTAAAATATGTGACAAAAGATTCTGTAATTTAATTCGTAAAACTTCGTCCTTGGTCAGTTTTAATATGGTAAACATAAATTATTGACAGTTTTGTTGGCCCTTCAACTCTCTACATTGAAAATCAAGGCTGTATTGTCATAATTAATTGCAAGAATAATATTTTTAGTAGTATTATAAGACTACAATTTTTATTAGCGAAAATTTTATTTATGTATAATTTTGCGACATTGTGTGTTCCGTTTCACTGCACGATGATCGTTCTTGCGATCACTATGCAGCTATAAGTGGCAAGCATATGCATGTGTAGTATTATATTTGAGATATTGAAGATTGCTGACCCAATATTGGAATGTGCTGATTTCGTCTCCTCCTTTTTTTGGTAACGAAATTAGCGACGTAATTACACAAAACTTCTGTCTCCAAGAACCTACGAAATGTTTGCTATAGTGTCGTTATGTTTTACTGAATACCCCTGTTGAGTTGTTCACGGAAAACCGTGGATTTCGGGTTGCTGTCCCTGGGCCTTCTGGCAATGGAAGCCCGAGGAATACAGTTGAATGGGGTGAAATCCTGTTAACCAAGTGACCATGCCACTCTCATAACTATCTTCTAATTGGGAATTCTTGCAGATTCGTCAGTGGGCCAGCAAAACTGACAGATGTGATTAATCATTCTCATAATATTATGCATCATGCATGTGCATGCCACACGTGGGACTTTTTTTTAACCTAATCATCAAAAAAAACTTTCGCTGTTGTATTAGTAAACAAGAATTTTTTGTTTAAGTTGTAATTCGAGTATACCCTGGGAACCACTAATATTTATTGTTGAAATTTAACAGGTATATATATGTGTATATATATATATATATATATATAATACAATGTATTTAAAAGGAAAAGAAAATAGTATATTTTTAATTGTTATTCGTATTTATTATTTTATTAGAGTTTTTTTACATCATCTTAACTGAAGATGTTACATGAGTTGTAGTTTTAAATTAGGTGATTTAAATAAAATTACCTCAACTGATTACAAAAAGCCTTTCAGTTTTATTTCACGTTGTTTATAAACATTTGCTAATCTTTGTTTCTGTTGTATATTGTGATGAACCCAGGAATTTTGTGGCTCCTCGTCCAATTTACTTAATTTAAACTAGCACATCTAGGTAATCACTGATTCACGCCTAAGGCCTCACCCTGTATGGGCTGTTGGGACATGCGGAATGTCCTAAGTACAAATTTTACATTCAATTTTTCCTTGGGAAGTTCAGCAGTACAGTTGTCTGAGTAAGGTGGCGCATTATCTATGCTTACTTCTCGAAGTTACTATGTTTTCTTAGCGCCATGTTTTCCGTGGGTTATCTGCGACTATTTCCTGTTTGGATTGCTGCAGACCATTTCAATATTGGTGTTGCCTCAGTGAAAGCAGTGTTTTGGTTTCCGTGTAGTGGAGTTCGTGTCCGAGACCAGCACGCGTTCAAACCCGTGAGGCATGACAGAAGATTAACTTCACGCCGGCCAATTTTTGAAGAATGAAGCTGATAGCCCGTTTTCAACGCGTTCGTGTGTGACGTAGTTTTCTAAGTAGTATTTGTGGCCAGCAGATATAATATTTTGTACTATGTCGCCTTGATTTTGGTCGCACGAACGTATTTCTCAGTGGGCTGTAGCATCAACGTGTTGTGCAGCAAGACGACGAACGTTTTAAGCTTGAGCGAAATGCCCTTTTGGGATTCAGCACCTCAGTCAGTGCAACTTCTTGTATAAATAAATTAAGTTTACCAGTAGTCCTGAAAGAAGATTTTTTCTTGCTTAAAATGAACTAGATCCGAGCCAACCACTACTAGAGAATGTCACTCTTAAAACTTCAGTCTCTCTTTCAATAAAAATCTGCACATTTATAATTTGCAAATTTATAATTTTTACGGGCTTCTTAATTTGGCTAAGTAATTAGTCAAATGCAAATTACTGTCACAAGCTCAACTTTCAACTTCTACATACTTAAATGCGTACGGCTGAACTCTCAACCAATCAGAATGTCTTATTAAATAATAAACTAAATCTTAAAAATTAAATTTATAATGATAAAGTCATTAACGTTTCAAACCTTACGAAATCCGCTAGCAAAGTAATATTACTTCACCCGCGTTCTCAAACAGTGGGGATGTCGTAATGTTAACACAAACTGTGTACAACCTAGTTAAATTCAGGCGACGTGATACAAAGTCTGAAGCTCTCGAAGTTTTAGCATTGCTGTGGGCCAACTTAACTGTAAGCATATATGCCAGTATGTACTGTAGCACATATTTACACGATGTGATCAGGCCTCAGGTGGACGACCTGCCTGATGACACCTTCAAACACTGAACCAGGACACGAGCATGATTGCAGTATTCACCCTGCGAAAGCAGTTGCAGAAACCCCCTCCACCGGCCAGTAAACGGGGCTGAATATGTTAAATGACGCGCCTGATATAGTACAATGAAACATGGGGCCATCGTAACCAGAATATATGGAGATGGGTATGTACGGCAGTCATTAACCGCCTTCCAGAAACAGCCTCCGGCACCACCAATAAGGTGTGGACATTCCAATTAGATTGCAATAGTAATGGCGTGTGATAAAAAATCCTAACAGTTTTAATTATCAATATGGTATTCCATAATTTTCTCCCGATTAATAATCACGTAATTAGATGTTGTATGATCATTATATTCAATAAACCCCATATTTACTGGTGTGCTCTACCTAATCAGGACTCATTATTCAGATACACCCTTAGCCCCTTTCACTTATGAAATGCCCTTAAGCTAACTTCATAGCAATATGTAGTTATTGTTAACAACTAGTTTCAAATTAAAGAAGTAAACTTTAAAACTGTTTTATTCAACAGATATGCTAATTTAAACAGTTGCTCCAGCTAGCTTCTTATTTCTACCATCAGCTGTCACACAGTTGATATTAAATAGTCATAAGATTTGTATTTCTTTTAATAAAATTATTAACTTCAAAAAAAATATTAATGGTTTATAAATTAAATGCCTCTCTGATCAAAATTTCAAATTACAACAAAATACAGTGTCAATGTTAATGACGAGAAATTCTGCATCAAATCATTCTAGCTTTCATCAATAACTTATTAATAGTGGAGCGAACAACATTATATTAATGATTACTTCAAGAAAATTTAGCTCAACTTCGTCGCTGTTGCAGTTTAGTGGTATTAAGTTTGCATAGGACTTATCTGACGCTGCAACTTCAGGAATGGTAAACGATTTGTAGATTCTCTCTCTCTCTCTCTTTCTCTCTCTCTCTCTTTCTCTCTCTCTCTCTTTCTCTCTCTCTCTGGTCCGATGGAACCTCACGAAGCACATCGTCACTGCTCTTGGGTGTGCGGGCGTCGAGCTTCGTCGTCGATCCGCAGCAGAATGATCCCAGTTGTACAGCAGCTCGACAGTAACTCTGGAATCCTCGATGAGATGGGACTTCCCGCCGTCAGGAATCACTTCTTTACAATATTGCATATCGTTAATTATTATGCAGAATCTTCTTCTAAATATATCTGCAAACTAAATCATCTTGCAAATTCCACGTATTTATAATCAACGTCTCGTTGTGAAAATAAATGTTTGTTTATACATGACAGTGATTAATTATAATTTTCCTTCTCATAGAGGTAAGGATACAATAATGGAATACCATCTAGTTTTTTAGTTATAGCTACTGTCTCTACTGTAGTAGAACAACAAGAAAAATACATCATGAACCTGAAACATTCACACACATCTGTGAAATTTGTAGCAACACACATTATATCATAATTTTATGAAAAATAAATGTTTGTGGGAAAAATTACATTTTTGGGGCCCAAAAAAAGGTTACTAATATGGAATACCACTAAACCCATTAAAAAATTCAATATAAAAGAAAAATTTCCATGTCTTGCAAATAACCCTACAGAGTTATAAAAGTACTGCAATATGAAAAATTTAGAGACCTACAAGTTATTTAAGTAGTCTGTGGTGAAAATTTAAGTATTGCTGTGGCCAACATTATTTGCAGTAATCACAAACATAATGTCCACCTTCGTGACCAGCATATTCCACATGTTACCACAGTTCACAAAGTACACACATGATCCACTCTTCTCTGCGCAGAACATCAGAGAATCTTCCACTGCAGAAAAGGCATTCTGCGTCTCCATTTCCTGGCACTGACACCTCAGGAATACTGAGATCGGACGAATCATCCCTAATGCTCATATATGCACCTCTGTTTTCTGATGACGAGTCATCATTACAAAGAGAAATAGTGTGCATAGACTTTCTAGTCTCTCTCTTTGTCATTTTCTGTTCCCTACTAGGCGTAGGCCTAAGTGTAGTTCTAGGTCTACACTTTCCTCTTAAGATCTTCCCAGAACTTTTTTAAAGGATTCTTCTAGCTGTATCTTGTACGGTGAAGATGTCAAGACAACTGCTGTGCCAGCTTTTCTTCCTCGAGTGCCCTTTCTTTTTTTGAGTTTAGGAATTGGAGATATAGCCCATGGGGCTCCAGAGGCTATTCGCAAACAATCAGAATAGCTAGATGTACCAGCAGTCGTAGGTGAAGCAGCTGAAGAGTGTAATGTACCAGCAGCCATAGGTGAAGAAACTGAAGAGTTTGATGTACCAGCAGCCATAGGTGAAGCAGCTGAAGAGTTTGGTGGACCACTAGCCATCGGTGAAGCAGCTGAAGAGTTTGATGGATCAGTGAGTCTATTTTCTGGCAAACCAGCAGAACAGGTAGAAGGGTCAGTAGGTATAGACCTACACATATCCCTGGACGAGTGGACAATATTAAGATCAGACGCAGCCCTAGTAAATGCAATAGAAGAGGTGTCTGGGTCACCTGATGTTAGGTATTCATTGTCAGGAAATATCTAGGTATTTACTGGATAAATACCAGTGCATCTTAAACCATTTACTGCGATTTCACCTGTTTGTACTTTGAGATACGCTTTGCCAAATAACTCTATGTCAAAATCGGTTACAGGGTGGGTGTTTGATCGCATCCACAGCCGCACTTCTTCACGTTAATATGGTTTAAGCGGGTTCATGAACGTCTTGTCCAATGGCTGCAACTTGTGGGACGAATGAGGCGGAAGACAGACAGTGCAAACATTATTTGTTCTTGCCTTGTTGAGGACATCAAAGTTTCTGGAATAGCTGTAGTGGCCATTAAGGATAAGCAAAACAGGTGATTCGGCAGTAGGCTTGACTTTTTCCAAGAAATGACAGAACCATTGGGTAAACAATTCGGACTGTATCCGGCCAGACGGATGATAAACACCTATGGCCCCCTGAGGAGCTCCCCTCTTGAGGAGTGGACTCATATTCTTTCTAGGAAATACCAACATTGTCGGTACATAATCTCCGCCTGCACTCATGGATGTTACCACAGTTACGAGAGAGCTGCGCTCAGTTGAACTGATGGATGCTACTTGCCGTTTTCCTTTTAGTGCGAGAAGATGTGAGATTTTACTTTGGACAGCAGTAAAACCTGTTTCTACAACATTGTAGACCCTGTCAGTGGGATATTTGTGCTTATTAAATTCTGACTCCAAAAGGGTAAAAAACATTACTGTACATTTTCTCTCTTAAATCTCACAGCTCTGTGAAACGAAGTTGCACTTGGTTTAGAAATGATAAAATGTGCTTGTGTCACTTTAAGAACAGCCTTAACCATCCCTTGTCTGCTCTTCCTGGTGAAAAAGGATTACTGATTTTGTTAGCTTCAGCAATTTGGTAAGCCATGTTACGAACATCTTCCCTCGTTAGGCCAAATAATTTATTCTCCATTAGCAACAGATTTTCTACAAGCTGCTTTTCACATTCCGCGGGTAAGACTGCTTTCCGACCGAGCTTTGTTTGACACGCCGCCTCAGGAGAGCGACGGCTGTCCGGGCAAGCCTAAACCATGTAGTTCGCGGAACACCGAAAACCTTTGCAGCCTTTAGGTAACCAATATTATTTTCTCTCGCCTGGGATATAGCCATTTCCATGGATCATGCATCCCACTGCTTTCTTTTCTCCTTCTCTTTTTTTTTCGATTTCCACGCTCCATATCTGCACAAAAAATTGAACATCAGGTCAGAAATATGGAATAGTGTTCCATTTTTGACCCCTCCTAGTATTCCATATTAGTCACCTAGCCATTTTGAATTACTTGCTGTCACAAAAGTGGTACAACTGCGCCTGTTTACAAACAACCATTACATCTTTGGTAAGACTTATCCGTGCACTTTAAGCTCCATTATTACGCATAACCTAATAACTTGAAATACTGTTGTAAAAAATAATAAGTACATACCTGTAGAAGTTACAAATTCTGAAAAAAATACGAACAGCACCGCAAAACAAACACTGAACTCGGAAAATGGTCGTACTTCCTCACAGGAGCAGCGCTGGTACGGACGTCGTGATTCACAACGCTACCGAGAGAGTGCAGCACCTACTTCATGAGATATTGTAGTATTCCATATTACAGCAATATTCCATATTTGTCACCTTTCCTCTAATAATTTAACTTTTATATAACGAATCATTACTTCAATATCCTTGCAGAACTTTCCTTTTACAAACCTTTTTACTCATGTTCTATATCTTATTCCAAACAAACCATTTTCTAAAACAGTTACGTTATTCGTCCCTATCAACCAGTGTTTATTAATCCTGCGAGCAAGGTGTATGCTCAGTCATACACAAATACATTAACAAAACATTAAATCATCTCAAAGGAATAGGGCCTATTACAATACTTTTAAAACCTATTTGAATGTCATAAATTAACATGGTGCAAAAAGAAAGAAAATATTAAAATTAAAATTAAATCATACCTTAACACAGAGCAAAAAAAAAAAACCAGTTGTTATATTATATGCAGTAAATTTGTCTAAAAGTATATTTGAAATGTGTTCACTTTACCGTAAACAGCATTTATTATGAGCATATTAACGTCTCGTCGGCAGCGAGTTCGTTAGGAGCTCAACTCCTGTCTCGGATAGTCAGAATGAGGGAAGGAATCGGCCGTGCCCTATATCCAGGGTCCACCCCGGGCATTCGCCTGGAGTGATTTAGGATAGCTATGAATTCTTCTTAAACGCGAATTCAGTGCTTTATCACAACGCCATTTCAATAGTTATATCATTTAATTGATCAAAATTCCATATTTTATTGTATGTTGTTTGATCAACCAGCATTTCTTCATAAATATCACTTTAAATATTGTGTTGAAGTATTCAAAATTATTTCCCAACAAGATACCTGGTATTTGAATTTCTGAATTCTCCCAACACATTAGTTATTGATAAAATAAAATCTACAAAAATTTCTTACAATAATATTTAATAAAAACTGGGTTTTTAATCACAATTTAAAAATAGCGTGAACAATTATTTTCTTTTACTTCTTCGTCTATATGGAACGTTATCTCTCGAATTAAAATCAGAGTACTGGATATCAAAAGATCCGACAGTGAAGTTGAGTTTCTTCACATGTTTGATTGTCCGAGAGCACAGTGTGTGTGTATTCCACCGCACTCGAAAGTTAACGTCCAAAGCTAAAATAGATGTATTTATTGACTATTATTCTAAGTGAGAGGGCTTTCAAAACTGTTCACTTTACCGTCAATAGCCTATAGGTGTACAGTTCGAAACAAAAATATGCGTTCGTTTCAATCCCCAAAAAAAATCACATGTTTGTGTGTGACAGAAAGGTTAAAGTCTGTTCCAGTGCCAAGGTTTATTTTCTATATTATGATGACTTTTTAGTATTGTAACTTGATATTGATGGTAACTTATAAAACGTGCCAAATAATTTTAATAATAACATCCTGAATTGTCTTGCACGTAATTATGATAATTTCAGCTTCAAAATGGATTCGTATAAATTAAAAAAAAAAAATTTTTTTAGAAAAGCTTAAGTAAGTCACAGGGATGGGTGGCATACCCTGATTTTTTGCATTTAACTTTTCCGGTTATTTTTACTTTAAATTTTATCGAAAGCGTTTAGAGTTAAAATAGGTATGTGCGAATCATGTATTTAATTTTTAAGAAATATTTTCATGGCATTCTAATAATACGAACAAACTATTTTTCGTTATAGCCTAGCATATAATTTTTGTAAAAATTTAAAATTTGCACGAAAAGAAAAATACGTAAATTTGAAATTCCTGTAGTTTATTTCGAAAAATCGTAATAATTTTAAAGATTATTATTTTAAAATAAGACCAAAAATAATTTGTTTTTCTAAAAAGCAGAGAACAATTATAGCCTCTTGAGCGCCACTGAACTCCCTACAACAGGGCTATTCAATAAGTGTTCTAATAGCGCTTTGGAAACACATAATTACAATGTGTAACTGGCCATTTTTACTTATTTCTGAGTCATGGTTAATATGTATATATAGTTTATTTTCGTGAAGATGTAATAAATGAAATAATGTATAGGCTAGCTTTAGTATATTCTAATTCGCGGTTTATTCACACTTTTTGAATCAAACCTTGGAAAAATTACTGCATGTAGGACGTGTTTAGGTATTTCCTAAATATGCCATGTATCACAAGCCCATTATACTTATTTTCACATGACAGTATCTTATTTTCAGTTTAATTAAAACTTTACCTGTATTTTACCTATAATCACAATATTTAATTTATAATAGAAATTAATAAAATCAGTGCGAAAACACGTGTGTTAGTAGTGCCTAGAAAGAAAGAGTTCTCATGCAAAATGTCATTACAACTGAGTGCACACAAATTCGGTGCGTTGTCTTTTGGTGTAATTTTTTAGAAGTTAATCTTAGTTTGCGCGAGGTGGAGGAATATCCTGGAAGTAGAACTGAGCAGGGCTTCAGAAAAGTGCGAAGTAACCGTGAATGGGTGTGTGACGAGTTTTGGGAGGCTGTTAACATCGAGGTCTTGAGAGCCGATTAGGGTGATTGGAGGTGAGTATGGAGCAGCGCCGGAATGAAAGGGTGGGGTAAACGGGAGATGCCCGAGAAAACCCGCCGATCAACGGTATCCTCCAGCACGATTCCCACATGTGAAAGTCCGGAGTGAAATGGCCGGGGATTGATCCCAGATTGCCTTGGTGGAAGGCAAGCAGGCTAACCACTCAGCCACCGTGGTCCCACCGTGAATGGATTATACAAGGTTTACGCTAGTGATATTTTGAGCTGACGTTAAGTTAGTTGATAGTATCCATGCTACATAATAAAAATATATAAATGATATATAATGTCCGCTAATTGAATAACCTTGCTCTACAACGCAATACGCTTCATTACGTAGGCTAGGTTAGCAGTATTGTGTGCTGTATAGGTGGCTGTATGATGTGATACAATGATTGTTACTATTACACTTAGGTTAGTGTTCAATTGTTTGTAGTATAATATAATTGTTATTTTAATTGTTTTGTGACAAATGAAAAAAAAAACACAATATTAAAATATATATATGTCTTACTGACTTTTTAAAATATATTGTTTAAAAAGTGAAGTCACCTAAGCCCACCTACAATTCTTGAGATAGTTTAAGCTAATATGACCTAACCCAACTTACCTAACTTTACCTAACTTAGCCTAACCTAACCTAAGGTACATATTTAAAAATAAGTTTGATGAATATAATATCCTCTAATTGAATAGCCTTGCTCTACAACGCAGTCCGCCTCATCAAGTAGGCTGGCACCTTTACGGGGTAATTCAGGTTCACATGTCTGCGGAGCCACAAGTGAACCACGTGGCTGGTGATGCGTTTCCTTGTTTGTGACGTCTTCACGGACGCCCTGCACCGCTCGGGGCGACGCTCCCGATCGCAGGCGCATAAGAAAATCTAATCGGGTTAACTAGATTATATCAGAACTTTGCTCTGTCCCTTCGCAAACTTGAGCCACCAGAGTTTGCCCTCCTCGTCCGCGTCCGGGATCGTGATCGATTTATTCAGGTCCTTCTACTCGATCAACCGTGAACCCATCCTACCCGACCCCTATAAGGTGGTTGGTAAAGCAGGGCACACACACTGAACCCGACCAACAGTCAACGATGTATGTGTAATGGATACGAGGCATTTTTATAATCGACGTTTGCACATAATTTTCCGACCTGCAGCGACGTATATTTCGGCAACGAATGCTGTGAATTAGTTTTTGTTGTACGTTGTTATAAGAGCGGTTGTTAGGAATTTTAATTATTTTAACCCGTCCGGTCACACATTAATTTCTGAATTCAAGTGTTGCACTCGAAAAATTTTTGGTGTGATCTGTAGTTGTGTTCGATATATGTCTCGCATCCAGTGAACAATGTGTTGCGTGCTCGGTGTTAGAGGCTGTTCGCGGTAAAATGAGCACTTTTGAAAGCCATGCTTCAGATCTACTTGCATGCACGTTGTGTATTCATCCGTCTTATGTAATATTAACACTGCCGCGGGCCTCATCACTTTTTTCATGCGTCGATCAAGTAAAACTTTGGATTTTTTGATGAAGTAAGTTTTTTACAAATCTGCTCTTTCTTACACTTTGATACGTTTAAAAAAAAGTACAAAGCGAATGAAATAATTTAATTTGTTACTAATTGTTACCTTACTCTTTCAGACCCACTTTGGTATTCCGTTTCAGTGTTGTACACGAATTAATTTATGAATCATACTGTACTAAAGTAGACGCAATACGTGTTTCTTTGTCGTCACAACCAATGAGCTGTAGGCTATAAGTTCGGCTACTGTTATATGAACCAATTATGACCTAGACCAGTGAGATGGTTTGCGAATCATTCATCCACAAGTAAGATCATTCATCATTGAGCTTCGTAGCGTAACGTACACAATTGTGTACGCTGGGTCTGAATGGGTTAACACGTTTAATTTGACTTTAAGATATGGAACTCTTTCCCATCCATCGTTACCAACTTTACTGGGCGCATGTCACCAAGTGCGCCCGTTATAATATATGAAGGCAGGGGCAGTGACTTTTTCCTAAGGTTTATTTCAAAAGTGCTCACTTAATCGTGAACAGCCTTTATCTGCATTAATCAGCCGTATCAAAGAGGTGAACAAATTTCCCACTAATCTGATTGGCAACACGGAAGAGACGGGGCGCTGGTGCCTCGCTTTGTACATTACCGGTTATAAATAACATTAATGTGCAACGTGTCCACTATCATGGACGCGGTGACCAAACGTGTCAAGTTTATAAAAATGAAAGTGATAAATAGAAGGCCTACGTCGTACAAACATTTCAGTGTCTCTTGCACGACTGACGAAGGCTTATAATTAGCACCATGCCAGTGTAAATATTTAGAATTGGCGTAAGTATACAAAACTAAAAGAAAGAAGGAAGAAAAAAATTATATCAGGGCTCCCGAAGTGCTCATGTGAACCCGAGAATAACTCTTCTGTTGTACGATTCTGTGGCATTTTTTACGGTTTATTCTGGTGGTGAAATTTTTAGTGTGTTACAAGAGCTGAAGTTTTAATATGGACTGATTTGACGCCAAGCTTGGCGAAGACTAGTTTTTTTTAATTTGTCGACTAGTGGTCGCATCGTGTAACTTGAAGTCATCGAATAACATGAGTCAGGTGACAGTTCACACAAGTGATAACCGAACTACTCGTAACTGCCACATAATTTCAGAGGAAAAAGAACCAATTATGATATAGTTGAGAGAAAGATATTAACCGTTAATGGTAATGTTATAAAATTCGCATTTTGAAATCGGAAGCACAAGACTGCAGCCACTGTTTGTAAAGTAAATGACTATTTAATATTACTTGACATTAAAAAAAAACTTACATTAAATAATAATGGAAGTTGCTTTTAAGTGATATTTCCATATATGTTAATTAAATAAACTCAAAATACTTGCATAATAATGAGATCCACCTGTTAGCTAAAGTTGTTGATATTCCAGTGTGCCTGTTAAGAGGGAATTATTATTATTAGCTTATCAATTAAATTATGCATGTCGACTAAAGAAAAATAATATTTGAAATAGCCTGTTAACAGAGAAATAATATATCTGCTTATAACAATAATGAATTATGTCAACGAACTGAAAATAATATATTATATTTATTTCATTAAACATTGGCACTTTTGCACTGGAACTGGGTGTGTGATCAGGAGGAGGCCAACACTTTAAATATTCCCGGCAAAAAAACGGTGGATTATTCGATGCCGTTTAGCAGTGTTGGAATATATATACAGGTTGATTATTTTTAACCAATAAACATGGGAGTTGATTCCCAAAGACAAGATAAGCCTATGTGGAAAATATGCATACGACTAATGGCATAAAATTATTTTCTAAAACTATTCCTGATGGCGATATAAACCATCACAAAAGTGCTACGGTGGAATAAATTCGTTTACAGCAAATAAAAATATTTCTGGCTTAAGTAGAAAAAATAATACACAGTGCCAGTTTAAAAACCGCTGCTTATCCAAAAGTTAACGTCCGCGTTAACCTGCCACAATCAGTCAGAACTGGCCACTGCTGCGTTCGCCTATAACGATGCCGAATCTACGCTACAACCCAGTTGCCAAAATTATTTACTTTGCGACTCTGAAGGAAGTTCTTTTACTCCTCTAGGAAAAACTTTGCTCACAAGATGTTTGTTATAGTCTATTCGCTGTTTTTTTACACTTCTTGAATCAAACATTTGAAATATCTCCCCATATATGACGTGTTTTGGTTACTTACTGAATATGCCATGTATCATAAGCGTTTTGTTTTGTACCTCTGCTATCTTAAAATTATCATATTTTTCGTTAAATTGAAGTTTAACATATGCTTTATCTATAAATTATAATATTTCATTTATAACAAATATAAATAAAAACAGTGAGAAAACTTATGTGTTGATAGCGCCTAGTAAGAAATAGACCCTATGCAAAATATGACTGTAAACGAGTGCGCACGAATTAGGTGCGTTCTCCTATGGTGCTACTTTCTAGACGTAGTTAAGCTTAGTTTGCACGCGGCAGAGGAATATCTTGGAAGTAGTACATTAGCAGGGATTCAGAAAAGTGTGAAGTAACAAGTGAATGGACTATATTTTATGGTCGAAAGGGTCCTCGGAAGTTATGCACGGTCGTGGCTGCGGATTGAAAAATTGGTGTTTTAATTTCCTGAAAGGGTATTCTTTACTGTCCTTTGAATACATGAACATATTCTGTGGTAAGGGCTGTTCACGATAAAATGAGCACTTCTGAAATTAACATTAGGTAAATATCACTGTTCCTGCCTGTATACATTTTAACGGGCACACTGAGTGACATGCGTCAAGTTAAGTTGGTAACGAAGGATGGAAAGTAGTTCCATACTTAAACGTCGAATAAAATGCCAGGTAACCATTTGAGATAACTGAAATTATTTCTTTCACTTTCTGTTGTTTTTAATGCATCAAAGCGTAAAAATTAGCAAGTTTATAAAATGTTTACTTTTCTTATAATTTCACAGTTTCACTTGATCGACGGATGAATAAAATTATGAGACCCGTGGCAATATTAATTTTACGTAAAGCGGAATAAGAGATTACGTGCATACAGGTAGATCGTAAGCAGGGCTTTCAAAAGTGCTCATTTTACCGTAAAGGGCCTGCTCCTCATCCGCACCCTCCTTCAGACGACAGTGGCCAGTAACTGGGCTGTTTGTAACCGTCGTCCAGGCACGCATATGTGTTGCGTGCACTATATAACTTAGAGTTCATTTTGCTGACAGATAAATCATAACTCGAATTCTGCACGTCCCTGCCTATGTATCTCGGCCTGTGGCGAAGAAACTGGATTTAACGTTAGCTCGGCGACCAACCTATTCCTCACAGTTCATTACAGTATGTTACGATAGTGCCTTACGGGCTTACCGTACAGAGTATATGGGGGTTAGGCGTAACTCAGATGCGAACACTATATTTAAGGTCATTCCATCATTTTATTAAAACCATTATCAACCAGTTACAATATTAATCACACTACACTATACATTAACTCAATTACTTTATATTGCACCCGGGGGGGGGGGTGTTATGTTAATATATTCTAACTATCTGCATTATTATTATTTATTACATTACGGCCACGTTTCTCGCTAATGTGTGTCTATCCAACGACCCTGCTTGAACAGCTTTACCTGTAGAGTTGCCGAAGGCTGAGTGCAAGTTAGATCACGGCGGCTCGAACTCCATCTGGTCCATGTTGCTCCGTCGTCTGCTTGGTGAGGTAAGACAAGACCCAGGCTCTCAGCTCAGCAGGCCTTATAAATGAATTGTGTGTATAAACTGTCGGATCTCTTACCATAACTTCCGCGATGGCGCCTCGCTTTCACGACCCCTCTCGCTCTCTCTCTCTCTCTCTCTCTCTCTCTCTCTCTCTCTCTCTCTCTCTCTCTCTCTCTCTCTCCCTCTCTTTGGGGTTGTTCTGTTGGGTTCACGCAAGCACCAAGGCAAAGGCCACACCACAACAAGTACCACAGTTCCCTCCGTACTTTTTGAGTCTATCTGCACAAGTGTTCCAGGCAAAACTCAAATTTTAAATTCAGCTGGTGGCTTCCAAATTTCTAACCGTTGCCTTCGTTTAAAAAAAACCGCCAATAACGCACAGCATGTGATACGGAGGGACATGCGAACTTCGCGTTATTATTTGGCATCAGGCTGAACTTCGCAGTACTGTGTGCACTAGAGCCGATGTCGTTTCTCCATTAGCTGCTGCATGAATGTGAAGACACTCCTCCTCTTAACTACACGTGATTGGGAGAGACAATTGTGAAGCGTTCCTTTATTGGTGTAGAGTCAACCAAGGTGTGTCGCATGATGTATGGCCCAATGACAAACTTATTGCAAAAGTACCTGTAATTCAAGTTTTCCATGTCCACAGATAATAACGCGAATGTGGCAGGTCTCTAGTGATGCAGCATAACGAAGTGAAAATTTTACGGGGGGAAACCTATATCTGTAAATACGTGGTTTGGTCGCTATGGAGCGTCAATTTATTACACTGCTTCGGGCATTGGATGTGCTGTTAGCTACAAATCTAATGAGGAAGTCGCGTCCATCAGACCCAACAAGAGCATGGCAACATGGCTTACAAAAGTAATTCTAACGTTCGACCTCCAACTTCATTACAAAGCGTGCGTCGGCGGTGCAGTGGTCGGTCGAAGGCGACTGGTCGTGTGATAAGTATTTCAGCCGTGGCGTGGATTCGGGCGATAAGATCTTCCTCGCTCGTGACTGGAATCCCTTACACCGTATCCTTCATAGTGTCTTAAACAAAACAGTCGAGTTGTGTAAGATCTGGTGATGAGGGTGAAGCGAAGTGAGTATGAAACTGTGCCGCAAGGACAGGGAAAAATGGGATATCCTCGAGAAAAACCGCCGACCAGCGGCATCGTCTGGCACGATTCCCCCGTGCAAAAATCCGGGAGTGACCTCGCAAGGAGTTGAATCCTGTTCTTCTGGGTAGGAGGCGAGTGTTCCAGCCACTGCTCCACCGCGGCCCCAAAGTGCGTTCGTCGTGTTCCAGCCGACATCTACATCGCTGGTGCAAACTTTAGAATGAAGCAGGTGGTCGATAGTTTAAACTACTTTTGTAATTCTTAATGTCACGATCTTATTAGATTGGAGGATGTGTCTCACTGATTCAATTTATAGCTACCTCCATAGTCCTATTTCCGAAGAGCGCTGTAATAATTTGACGTCCCGCAGTGGGCAACCCACTCATTCCCGTACATGGGTTCCCCTTGCAATATGTTCACTTTGTTGTCCTGTATAACATACTGAGCTTTGTAGTTCTTTTATAACATCGCGTAAGAGTACTGCATACAGTGGCCTTTGGATCTTGCGTGCTGAGCTATACTGTGAAACGAAGATCTCGATCAGCTGATGTGAGCAAGTTTGGTGGTATTAAGTCATTTTGTGCAACGTAATCATGTATGGATTAACTTCGAACAACCCAAGTAGCAAAAGTCTGTTGGCCCACTTGCGCAAATCTGCTTGTCCATAAGCGGCCCACGTACGGTTTCCATAATCAGTAAACAATCAAATCAGTCAACCACTGTAATGCACCGGCAGATGCTTATGGGCTACATGATGCCTCGTGCAGTTGGCCACATATGGGTCGCTGTTCAGATAACGTCCATGTAGCAAAATACAATCTGCCCACAAGCGGTCCGCTTCTGCATAATCAACTGTAGGTAACCCAAACATGTCAGCACCACCAGTGGGCCATGTGTGGCAGCATCGGCCCATTGGCTTTCTGCTTCTGGCCTGCCTTAAGTAAACCACATGTCGTCAGCCAACTGTTGGTAAGCCCCTTGTGGCCCAGCTATTGGCCACTTGTGGCCCGCATAGAAGCAGCTAGCCATTTATTTTCTAAGCCAAAAGATAATTGTGTTTCACCCAAAAAAAATTTACATATTTACCTTCTTCATATATGTTACCTTCAACATTATTTCACAGTTACTAAGTTTCATTGGATGAACCTGGAATCAAAACGCAAACCTCTCGTTTGAAGTCTAGAATGCTAGCAACTACTCTACCATATACCCACCTAAAATGTTTTAATTAAATCTGAATACCTTATACACATACAAGTTGCATTATTAGCTTTGCTATAGACACAATTAATGTTAGTATCACAAGTCAAAAGCGCAATTTCTGTATTTTATTCAGAAAACTATTATTTTAGTATCGGGATACTTTCAGGTGGAATTTAAAATGTAAAATAACTAATTTCTTAATGTGTTATACGTTGCAGGTTTCCAGTCTATAAATATTATTTCTAATTACCAGTAATGTCACATGATAAATTAACTTCTTATATTCATTAAATATAAAACTCAAGTGAATTCACATTTGCTATTTGCTACTGCACAGTATGTAGTTGGCATGTCACAAATGACACATAAGCTTGCTGATAATGTTTCTTCAGTTATAAAGGAACAGTTGGCATACCGTGAGTATTCCACGCGTTTGCTGCTTTTATGTCCTCAGAAGTAAAAAAAGGTTAGCATGCCATAAGTGACCCATTATCATGCTACTAATACACCCGCGCCAGTAAGTAACAGTTGGTATACCATGATTGGTACACACATTTGCTGCTCGTATGTCCCCAGCAGAAAAGAACAGTTGGCATGCTGTACATGGTGCATAAACACTCAGCTAGTATTTTCCCATTGACAACTAAGAGATAGCATTTCGTTTATCATCTGCTTGTGGAGCATTTGTGGATATCTAACAATCATTGTGAGAGCATTGGTCAGTATTAGGCTTATTTAAATAATAGGTAGTGTCACTTTTGTTTATATGACCTGATTGTCAACCATATAAAAATGCTGACATTCATAAATGCTAACATTTGTCAACACTGGCAACTGTTAAAAGCTTGCTTTTTATATGGGAAGTTAAAAATTAATAATCATTATTATTAATATGGCTTGACAGAAAACCCACATGCAGAAAATCCAATAGGTTCTAATACAGATGAAAATTCGCCACAAACCACCAACTGTAAACTGCTTGTTGTTTTGTGCAGAAATGATTATAATATATTCATACTCTTTGGCGTACATCAGCCACACGTTATTTACATATTCTAAGATGACTGTGGGTGCTTCACTGATGTTTACTTGTGGGCCATACAGGAAATTCTGCCAATTATTTTATGTTTAATAGACACCATATGCCCACATGATGATGCCCAACTATCAAAAATAAATTGTTCTCCCACGCGAGGGCTTTATACGCAAACATGATATTATAATCGTACTCTTTGGCATACATCAGCCACACGTTATCTACATATTCTAAGATGCCTGTGGGTGATCCACTGATGTTTGCTAGTGGGCCGTACATTAAATTCTGTCAATCATTTTGTGTTTGATGGGCCACATCAAAAATACTTCCCAAGCAAATACAGTCACTATTGTTCACGTGGTCTTATTGTGTACCACATAAGAAAACACATACAGTCATGTGGGCGAACATGTGCCACCTGTGCCAACAGTTGGCCAACTGTTATCTGCTTGTAGTTTACTACTTGAGAACTTGCTGTAGGTCGAACTTAGTTCTCATTTTCGCCCGCCATAAGCACGACGCATCACTATTATGACTTTTCGGGAACATGGTGCTGTTTTCGTCATTCTTAATGCGTCATAGTTGTGACGGCTACTCATGTACGTGACAGGAGTGTTGAGCTATTCACGCACAAGACAATAACAACGCCATAAGCAATGTGAAACGGCGATAGAAGTTGAAACAGTGCATGTATACTTAATAAAGTATTTGTCTTGTAGTGGTGCGAATTGTAATTTCTGTAAGCAACTCAGTTTTTCGTCAGCGCTGAAAACACAAAGGTTTGTTTTATTTTTATGAACAAATACACATAACCTCCAAGAACATTTAAAATTTGCAAATATTTACAGTAATGTCACGGAAATAAATATCCTTTTGTAAAACCGAAATCATTTTCAGACTAATTTCCTTGGAAAGATAGGTTTATACATTTATCCGAATTTCTGTTTGGGATTACGTCCTCCTCTTAACAACGATTGAACCAGTGTACAAAATATCCCCAAACTCGGTACACATATAGTAAGAATATACGGCTTCTATAGTTTATTGTCAAGTCATGTGCTTATGTTCAATATGGCTACTCGGTTGTTTACATCACCGTAGGTTTTTCGTATACAACTCGTTCTGTGTGGAATCATTACGAAAATAACTATTCATCTTTTATACATAAACCTTTTCACAAGTTTTTTAAGGGCTCTGTGCAACTGCTGATAGTTCCGTCAATAATTAATAATTACCAGATTGCCTCATAATCGACGTGTGTTTCAGAACACATGATACAATCACTTTTATATGCCGATATATGATCTAAGCATTTGACAATGCGGTTTGTCATGTAACACCCTCGTGTAGTTGATTCTAGCACCGATAGGTACTCTCATCACGACACAAGGATGATACATGTGGAAGGGTGGATGCAGATTCCTGTTGTAGTGGTGTTTACAGAACTTAAGTTAGAGACGTGCTTCCGTATTTACACAAAAAAAAAACTGTTGTGTAAAAATATATTATGCTATCAATAAAATAATTTGTTGATTTTTTTTTTTTTTTTTTTTTTTTTTTACATTCATAGAACAAATTCATACTAACCACACCAGTGTACTTACAATACATTTTTAAGAGGAAAAATTTCAGTAAAAGAAGTAGAGTGAAAGATTATATATATACTATCATATGGCATACCACATGGGCATACATACTTGAGCATTTGTATAAGTAAAATATATATTTTAATAATTATTGCAAATATCAATGTATCGTGAGTATTAAATTTCTGTCACATTTTTCTATGTTGTTTAAAACAATGAAACTAAGGCCTTCTCTTTTAAAATGAAATTACTTTAAAACAAAATGTGCTATTTCCAGCAAGTGAAATCACCTTCAGGTAGTCGCTTACAAATACTAGCCATAAGGGCACATGATATTTTCTTCATTTTGCAGGTTCCGTGTTTGTATCGTCAAATAAATAGTTACCAATGTTAAGGAAATTTTGTTCAACCAGTCTATGAAACAGTTCATGTTAATGATAGCTGTAAGCTCGGAGCACGTGGCATGCGAACCAAAATGTTGGCTATTACTTGGTGCTGGAGAGAATCAAATATGCATCTGCTGCGTAGGCCAAGAAGCAGCACTCAAAAGACGAGAAAAGAAACCAAGAAAGGCTGTGCCGAAAACATCCCAGGAGGGACGTAGGGGCCACAATCAACTGCATCGTAGAACTAATCTCCAACACGAGCATCACTACAAGATATATCAAAGAAATAAAAATAATGTGGCTCGGCACACACAAAATTAAGACGAAATGGCAAAAAAAAATCAGTAATAGTTTAACTTACCCTTATTGGCGGGTGAAATTACCAATTATATCGAATGATGTCAGCAGAAACAAATATACAAATATATGGAGGAAAACTATATGCTCTGTGGTTAAGTTGAACAAGGAAGCAATAACCTTGAGATCAGGATAATAGATTAAAGCGATCGCGCTCAGAAATCCAGTTTGGCGTGACTAATCGATACGTAATACAATATTTAGAAAGATGTATAAACCGGATATAACGAACACTAATTTCATTAGATTACTTTGAATTAAATTTGCATCACGCAAATACTAAATATACTTTTAATTATTAAGTAAAAATTAGTTTAGGACACAACACAGACATATGTCAAACAGAAAAATTACTTAAATTGACATCAAATAATTTGTCTCTTCAAGTTGACAAGACTAGGACGAACAGTAAAATTATTTAAATAGATCCTCAATGTTTTAAATTTCAATTGCATAAACGAAATAAATATAACTGGAGTACGTTTTAACAAAACCAATTTTTTGGTGAAAAATTAATTAATTAATCATTTATTAAATTAATAATAACCAAAATATATAAAAATGAAAGCTGTGCCAATACAACTGGTACAGGTTCCATATTCGAAAATCGGTAAACCACGAAGAAGTGTGTATGTGTGTGTGACTTTTAGAATGTAAGTTCAGATTAGTACGTAAGCCATCTTCGGCTGTCAAAAAACAATAACTGAAAATTAATATCTTTAACCGATTTCTGGACGTGATTCACGCAGCTACCATTGGTGTTAACATAATCAGCCAACACAGACTTCCCAGCAGCAGAAATGAAACTCAGGGGTGAACTGAAATATCACCTTCCCCCTGGCCTACTTGTTGGGGTCGGGAAGAGCACGCGACATTTACATGATGAATATGTCCGTTGCACGTCAAATTTCACCGCATCGCCTACCGAAATGGAACAGGCCACTGGAAACGTTAGAGCCATCTCGAGACGCGGACAATTCAACGCTATATTTAACACTGCTATTTCACTCTAAAATGAAAGCAGTTAGAAATGATCAAAATGTTGCCAATTTGATAGCAGACTTATTGAAACCGCTCCACTTAAATCAGTGAAAAACTACTCATCATTAAAGTCGCTGGTGTACACTGGTTAAAGAGTGATTCCCACTGATCCCTCGTGAACGACACTGACCTGGCAGTAAAAACTCAGCGCCTTCTACCAAGGCACCAGCAGATAACAGCTCATTAACTGACGATTTCAGTAAAATATATCTACTGATAGAAACCTCTGTCTTTTTTCATACACGAGTAAGAAAGTTTGCCCGTTAGCGCTAAAACGGCGGACAA
Organism: Dryococelus australis; assembly: GCA_029891345.1. Lineage (NCBI taxonomy): Eukaryota > Metazoa > Arthropoda > Insecta > Phasmatodea > Phasmatidae > Dryococelus > Dryococelus australis. Next base: position 112,209,185 of record CM056995.1, read on the forward strand.
ATACGGTGTTATTTTTCACCTACTATCCGAAGTATGAAATCACCTACCTGTCGGCGTCACTTTGTGGCGTCCCTAAAAGCCCTAGAGCCCACGGACCGATTTTCATCAAACTCCGTGCGCTCATAGTAAGGCCTAAGCACTTAGTAGGGACTGCTGACTTTCACACTTTACGACAACGTCGGATTATTATTTTTTAATGGCAGCTATTTTAAACTTTTGGGTGCTGTGCCATATATCAGGCATCACTAAACCTACTGGAATCAAAATTTGTGTGTTAACGTAAACCACCGTTAACACTCAATTCAGAAACCTAGTTTTTCTCGCCCGGCATTTCAAAGATAGCACAGCCTAAAAAATAAAACTCTTAAATCATATCTCGGGAACCACTCAAGCTACTCCTGCAAAATGTGGCACACATGTAATTTCAATTCTGTAGCAGCCAACTCGAACATGCGTTATTTTTGTACATACATCATGCAATTATTTTTAAGATAAAGCCATACAAATATTTCAGGTTATAATGCCATGCCTACCGAAACGTTTCACCAAATTCAACCAAACTTTATAAGCTGACATTAACTACTGCGAGCATCACAAAATAATAATTCCTGGTATGTTTTCTTCTCCGCTATTCTGAAAGGCATTGCTAACTGGTGTGTATTTTATATATATATAATACAACACTATAATACATAATATATAATAGAATACTAGACAACCGGTCTAGTAGTTCTATATATATATATACACCTACTAAAAGATAAAGACACAGCACGCAAAAACACCAAACGACCCGATGCGCTATTTATAGCGCCGGCCGACCTTGACAGGCGAGTGCTTGGCAGCGGGCGATCAATTTTTATCTTCCATCCTCGCGCTCAAGGTCAAATCTTTAACCTAGGAGAAGTGAACGCGCCAGCTCATAGTAACATTAGTGAGCTAGGCGCGCGCTCAAGTTCGGAATTTTCTAACTCCGCAACCTTGAAAACACAATTCCTCATAAAATCCGAACCACTGTACCGAATTAAGTCAAACAAACTGCAAAGTCATCACAGTTACTCCAGCAATTTAATTATGACAAATAATACAAATATGAAGCATGATTAATAATGTTACATTGATCACACACAACAACCAAATACAGATTTGATAAACTGTATATTGGATCAGAAATCAAGTATTAAATTACAACAATAACATACCACAAGGGTGTATTCCCTCTAATAAGTTCACTGTAAACTGTCACTCACATATGTGTATTTATAGGTACTGTTATAACTTCATATTTCTTGGTCGTATGGTGCAGGGGCAATGCTAGGGGTTATATGGCTTTCTTTTTATGACACATATACTGTATTACACCACCAACATTATACAACGAAGACATGTTATCTATGGATGAATGTTGGAAAAGGAAAAAATGTAATGACAAAACACAAACCGATTATTACGGCAAAAACATTTATTACGGGTTAAAATACAATTCAGCATGACCATGAATATGCATGTCACCAGTCGTACCAACCAGTTTGCGATACAACCAAATCTGATCACCAAGTTCAAACCTCAATTTCTTACGAGAAAACATGGTTGCGTTACCAAATACGCTTATAACAGCAGATTATCGATCTTCCCTTCATGGACTGGAAAAGTCTACCAACATATTATATCACGAGAGTCAATGTCACTAATTTCCTTAGGCACAGGATCCTTTTGAGTATGCTACTTCCTGAAGAAACCCATTTCCAACTAATCACTACCTGCTTTAGCGGTTATTCCTTGAAGACCAAAACGATACAAAAATTACAACAAAACGTAACTCTCTTTAACATTGACAATCTTAACAGTCCAAGACCTATCGTCCTTATTTACATCCTTACTGAAAGACAAAATTTGTCAAATGACAAATTATGACAAAATTTGCATTATTCATAATTATATTGCTGGAGTAACTGTGATGACATTGCAGTTTGTTTGACTTAATTCGGTACAATGGTTCGGATTTTATGTATGAGCAATTGTGTTTTCAAGGTTATGGACTCAGAAATTTCCGAACTCGAGCGCGCGGCTAGCTCACTAATGTTATGAGCTGGCGCGTTCACTTCTCCTCGGTTAAATATTTGACCTTGAGCGTGAGGATGGAAGATAAAAATAGCCTGCCTGCTGCGACGCGTTAGCCTGTCAAGGTCGGCCGGCGCTATAAATAGCACTAGATGATTTTAGTAAATCTGGCCCTTACATTCAAAGCTGTGGCAATATAAATAGGCTTGTCAGCTGATCCAACCAGACAATTATAATTATTTTAGAAAAGATTTTATGCTGGCAATACTATCTCCTAAACCAATAAATAAATTAAACAGTAGGTTTTGTCTGCCATTCTATAAAGTAGTGGCACCTGAAATGTTAAGCTTTCAATACATATTTCGGAAACAAGCTAAACGAATCGTCACGTGTAAATATGTCCGTAATGTTATTACGGAATGCATGAATTAAGAAATTTCCAACGGGTAAGTAACATCTATTCTAAATGACTTCCTCAGTATAAGAATAACCAAAACAACATTCACCTTGGCATGCTTAAGGATATTATTGTTTGCTTTAAATACACTTATTATATGGAGGCTCTTAGTTTGCCATCTTAAATAATGCCACTTAAAATTAGAATTAATTAAACACCATAACTTGATGTAAACTCAAACAGTTCCCATCACCTTAAATATTATAAGGTAATCTGTAATTTTTAAAACACTGGAGTTGCTGATGAAAGGTACACGCCAAGTAGAGTTAAAATGATTTAACTCAGTCTTGGTGAACTCAAGTACGTGCTACACTGTGAAAAACTCTAGCAAACTTCCCAAAGTGTAACAAAAGTATTTTAGACAATATCTGATATCAACATTTTACCATAAATCAGGCTGCAAATTTAGGAACGTCTGGCGTATTTAGGTGCTTTAGAAAGGTGCCAAATTTGCTATGCATTTGATGCTTTCTTAACCAAAAGTATGAACACTGCCATAGACCAAGGAAAAGCAATTTTACCATTCGCGACACCTTTACACTGATGTGAAAAACTTCCGAATAATTTATTAAAGTACGTGCGTATTGAATTCACAAAGATAATTCTACTTCCTCCATTCATTTCAGAACGTGTTACAAAAAAAGTATCGTTAGAGGTTTGCATTATATTTCAGAAAATGCTCGAACGATCAAATCCGGTGAAAAATTCATTCTGCTTACAGTTTAGTGAGGCGTATATTTATTATATCTGTATATACGTTTATTTCAGCTTAACTACTTGCATGTATGTGTAGAATCAAGTAGGCTTATCTATACAGAGTTTAAAACAAAGTCACTTGGCCGCTTGTGTCTGTGTATTTGGCTATGGCTACTAAACTACTCGATGTATTTTGATGCGGTTTTCTTCATCATTTATAGAATTTCCTAAGGAAGGTTTAGGTGTATAATACATTAATATTTTAGTGTAATGATAGTAGAGAAATGTCGGCGTTTCCTAATGAAGTCGAAAAAGCCACTTTTCGGGCGCTTACATGGCTTACGCTGACTAAACCATAAGAGATACACGAAATAAATGTACTACAGAATTTTAGTTCTTAAAACGTTCTACAAAAAAGTCCGCAGCAGCATATGTTCATCTTTGAAGGATGACCCACAGTACGACGACTTTCTGAACAATGCAGTATTAATTCTATGTTACCTTAAGCATATAGTATATGTAATTGTTGTACACGTAAACAACGCTATATTTGTAAATCGTACCAGAGCGGGGTGTTGTGGGCCCTTAGTTCCTCTACATGGGCGATAATGCTACACATCATCGTACAGTGGCTATCGTTGAGCTGATGGAGAGTGACGATAATCGTCGTATGGATCGGCCTGTATGGTCCCCGGATCTCAATCCAATCAAACACGTTTTGGATGATGTCAGGAGACGCCTGACAGAACGTCGCCATCAACATCCCCGCAGCTGTGATCGGCGCTACAAGAGGAATGGGCTATGATTCCTCAAGAGTTCGTTTTCAACCTTATAATGAGCATGAACAGATTGGTCATATTCCCTATTGAGGACTGCATTTGTTTATCCTTCCTTTGCCACATGGACTTTTCTGTGTTCTGTCCTGCTGTGTTCGCAACCACGTTTTGAATACAGGTTCTGTGAAGCCTCTAGATTCCTTTATATGGTAAGCGTTTTTCACCTTTCTCAAACTCTTACATCTGGACAAGGTTATGATATGCTTTGTACCTATGGAAAAACCTGACCCATCATTACTTTTTGTACACCAATGTATTTAGCAATAAATAAGAACAAGCAAACGACTCTTTCCCCTACCCGAATTACTAAGGCATTTGTAGCAGAATAAACACTATATCAGAAAGTAACAATTTAAAATAAAATTGTAAAAAAATAAAATTTTTAATGTGAAAGTGTAAAACAAAGGCTTCCAGAAAGATGTGGTTGTGTAAATTAATGATAGGTTATGCAAACGTTTCTGTTAGTGGTGTGTTTATCTTAATACCGACGAGGGTTCTTTACCTCCTGCCTTGAAACTCGCATCGCTTCTCAGCCGGTCGTAACGTCAGTGCAGTAGAACTGGCTGGGTCGGCCCTGGAAGTTCTCACGTGCTCGGCGGCCCCTGCTGCGTGGGAAGCTCCTCCTATCTCTTTCTCTACACACGGATTCATCTCCTATTCAACTACACCACTACCATTCGACCACGCGCCCGACTTTCGAATTCCCTCACAGGCGAAAGTTTCGGCCGTCGCTTTCTCACGCGCCCCGTGGTAGAAGCCCCACCCCCCCCCCCCCCCCGTCCTCCCACACACCGGCAAGAGTTCAACCTCTCGTTTGCTTAATCGACAGGACATGCGGGCCGAGCGGCGAAACTTCAGTCGTCGTTGCTTAGTCTGCTCTCTTGCGCTTCACTCGGCTCCAGCACCGATAAAAAAAGAAATTCTCGACTCTGTTTCGTGGTCGTCTGATGGCTACAATAAAGTTAGTAAATTTCGCAATTTTCATTTTTTCTTTATTTTTTTTTCAATGTCAGGCTGGGTATCAAGCATGTGTAGTGTAGTGTCCCGTTTACGGTCAGATCACAGTGGTTCTGACACGCCTACTCGAGCCAGAAATAAAAAGAAAAATTATCATGGCCATATCAAGAGCAAACGAAGTTCCCTTAAGAAAAGAAGTGTCGTACCCAAGAGTATTGCCCATTCTCGGTTACTTGAAACTATTCTGAAGCTCTACTAATGTTCTGGATTAAAGATATCACTCCTGCTCATGCCAACAAAGTTTAACAAAATGTAGAAAATTACACCAAGGACACCATGCACAACATACACGTGCGGACTCAATGTAATGATATGTTGCATAAGACCTATTTCTTACTAGCCAATACCGACAAACCTATTTTCTCTCTGTCTTTATTCATATTAGTTATAAGTGAAGTATTTTAATTTGTGGGCAGTACATAGTTAAATATTCTATTTAACCAAAAACTAAAATACTTTTAAGTTAACAAACGTATAAAACGCTTGTGATATACGAGATATTTCGGAAACAATCAAACACGTCGTACATGGGATAATTTTCCCAAGGTTTGTTCTAAAACGTGTGCAGAAACTTCTAATAAACTATACAGAAATGAAACGGTCGCTTATATAGGCTGTTTACAGTAAAGTGAGCACTTTTGAGGCCCTATTTACTTTTTCTCAGATAATTTTTTATCCTTTTACCCACCTTTTAAAACAAATATACCCATTTAAGTAATAAATACATCGTGTATATTCCACCGTACTCTGAATTTAACGTGTAAGGCTAAATTATAATATATTTATTGACTATTATTTCAAACGAGAGGGCTTTCAAAAGTATTCACATTACTATAAATAGCCTATAGCTAGGGACACACGAATTTTGCGAAAAATTTCCGCACATGCCAGGTTTCAATACCCTACGGGCGTACCAGCAGTTTTCATTTCCTTATTGGAGGCACGTATTTGCGAAAATATATTTTCCTGCTTGACTGGCCAATCAAACTAAGTTATCGTCATCACTGTATGTCCATGATTCGCATGTAGACAACCAAGCCGCGTAACATGCAAACCAGCCAATCACGAAAGAGGATTTAAGCCAAAGTGTTGTGAAATACAAATTGTCGTGAATTCTTATCGCGAAAATCGGGTGTTCTTACTTATACCCCAACTCCCGCCTCGCACGACAGAAAAACGTTGCAATGCCGTTCGCCAGTCAGTGTCTGGTAACTTATTCGCCAGCTGGCAGCCCAGCCAATGGGGAAAGTCCCGCAGCATGCAATAGGCAATTAGACACAACGTCCATTTGCCAGTCAGCGCCTGGTCACCTACTCGACAGCCAGCAGCCCAGCCAATACGGAACCTCCCGTAGCATGCAGTAGTCAATTATACACAATGCCCGTTCGCTGGTCAGCGACCGGTAATCTATTCGCTATCTGGCAGCCCAGCCAATAAGGAACCTCCCGTAGCATGCAGTAGTCAATTATACACAATGCCCGTTCGCTAGTCAGCGACCGGTAACCTATTCGCTAGCTGGCAGTCCAGCTAATAGGGAACCTCCAGCAGCATGCAGTAAGCAATCAGACACATTGCCAATTCGCCAGCCAGTGCCTGATAACCAATTTGCCAGCTGGCAGCCCAGCCTATAGGGAACCTCCAGCCTGTTCGCAAAGGCTCGAACTGCCACTCGGCGAATCGATACGCTCATGTCAAAGGAACAGCCACGTCATTTAGTCTCTGCGCACTTCCCCGCTCTGTTTCAGCTGTGAGTGAATAAACAATTGGGTTGTAGTGCAGTTGAGAGATTTGGGCGAATCTTAACATCGAGTTCTTGGGAGTTGATGAGAGTGAAGTGAGGTGAGTATGGTGCAGCGCTGGAATGCCAGGGCGGGAGAAACGGGCGATCCCCGAGAAAATCTGCCAACCAGCAGCATCGTTCGGTACGATTCCTACGGGCGAAAATCCTGGAGTGACTCTGCCGGGAAACGAACAAAGCAAAATAAACTTTGATTTCTTTGTTTGTGCTACCGATATATGTGTTCACTGAGTACCTTTATTTTTAACTGTTTTGAACAAGTGTGGAATGTACCGCCGAAGAATACGTTTTCTCTGTTTCGAGTTACATTTGTGCATGTTCATCAACAAAATATTAATATTTTGCTCTGGCCAATTAGATTTAAATTTATGGAAATACCTTCCATCTGACTAATTTGATGTTTTGCCCAATATTTATTTCTGGTATTTCCCATCCTAGGCATAAGGCGTTTTTCGCACTGTCATATTTAGGAAACTTAGCCATAAAAGCACGTCCCTTGTTTTTTATACGTTGAGTTACTTTATAAACTTTTGCAACTGCATCGGACTTGCAGCCGTGATGAACGCAAATCTCACAAATATTATTTAGGTGTAATCCATTCTCGATTACTTCACACTTTTCTGGAAACCTGATAAATTTCTACTTCCAGGATATTCCTCCACCTCGTGAAAACTAACCCAGCAAACACGGAAAATACGTGCCGAATAGGGGCGTTAAAAGCTAGCCGACAAACTACGACCAGCCGATACTAGCTCGCTGTCTTATGCCGGAAGTGGCCCGATGGAAATATGGTCTGGCGGCTAACTGTTGGCCGAGAGTGTCGGAGCTGTGACGGCTGGATGTCGTTACGATGCCGGGCCTGCGACGGTTGGATGTCGTTACGATGCCGGGCCTGCTACGGCTGGATGTCGTTATGATGTAGGATATGTGTCGGCTAGATGTCGCTACGGTGCTGGACCTGCGACAGCTGGATGTCGTTACGATGCTGGGCTTGCGACAGCTGAATGTCATTACGATGCCGGGCCTGGGACGGCTGGATGTCGTTACGATGCCGGACCTGCTATGGCTGGATGTCGTTACGATGTCGGGCCTGCAGCGGCAAGATGTTCAGAAATAAGCATTATAACTATGGAAAAAACCTTAACTTTTCGATAAAAAATTTTATTAATTGTTATTTTTGATTTAGATATATATATTTCATTCACTTCTCAACATATCACATGATATAAAAATCGCTTGCTTGCCGAGTGCGGGATTCGAACCTAAGACCCTTGAGTTGGCAGTCCAGAATGCCAATAATATACACCGTGGGGTTAGTTGCTAATTCTCTACAGTAATTAAAAATATGTCATGACACAAATAATTATATAAAGGAATGTATAAATTCCATGATACTATAACAAATAATTTTAAAACACGGATTGTTTAAAAACTATTTCTTTAGAGGTTTGCAAACAAAATAGTTTTGTTAGTTTTTAATACATTTATCAGATGGTTGTACAAATGAAAAAAAAATTCAAAGTTAACAAATGCCATGGGCTACCACGTGAAACATATAATCACGAAAGAAAACATGCTAACGGTTAACACACGGTCTCAAAAAGTACATCATGCCATTAACAGCTAGATAACATCTTGCGTATTCTAAACACTTTCCAAAAGTTTGTTGGTAAAAGGATATCATATTTATAGGCCTATTTTTATTGTGATAAAGAGAATTGTCTCGGAAACGTTACCTGGCCAGAATAGACAAGATAATGGCCAGCTTACCGAAAAGACAAAGATGCTGTATGGGAATCGGCCCAGAAACATTTTTAAGATTATTGCAACATGTTTGCTCTGCGATATCATGTCGACATATTTTCGGTGATATCTATCTGTTATCCTAAAAAATACAGCGGGTCATTGTCTTTTTTCTAACGGCAAACATTCTTTCTCAAAAAAATTATCATGCCATTAATAGCTAGCTAACATCTTGCCTATTCAAAACACGTTCCAAAAGTTTGTCGGCAAAAATACATCATATTTATATCATTAATGTGATAGAGGGCCTTGTCTCGAATATGTTACCGGGTCGGAATAAATAAGATAATTGCCAGCTTACCGAAAAGACAAAGATGGTGTATGCGAATCGGCACAGAAACATTTTTAAGATGGTTGCAGCATGTTTGCTCTGCGATATCATGGCGAGATATTTTAGGTGATATCCATCTGTTATAAAAAATACAGCGGGCCATTGTTGTTTTTATAACTGCTAGCAATTTATCTCAAAAATTACATCACGCCGTTGTCAGATATCTTCTGGGTATGAAACGATAGTTGCCGACAGTACAGGTATTGGGCCGACAATTTGCCGACACTTTGCCGACAGGTTGTGTTTGCTGGGAAGCTTGACTAAGTCTAGAAATCAACACGAAAGGACAACGCACCTAATTCATGCGCACTCAGATGTAATAATATTTTGCATGAGATTAATTTCTTACAACCGAGCGAGGAGGCGCAGTGGTAACTGACTGGACTCGCATTTTGGGGGACCCGTATTCAATTCCCCGTCCAGCCATCCTGATTTCGGTTTTCCATAGTTTTCCGAAATCACTCCAGGCGAATACTGTGATGGGTCGTAGGAAAACGGACAATATAAAAAGCAGACCACCAACCAGCGCCTACTCAAATTGTTTTTATATATTCCCCAAGAGGATGAAACTTCTTTATGGGCTAATCCAGAATATAATGTACCCCTGTACCAAATTTCATCCAAATCCGTCAAGGCATTACGACGTGATTCAGTAACAAACAAACATATAAACTTTTGCATTTGTAATATTATAGGATGAATTACTGTAATTTATAAATAAAATAAATATAGAACTTCAATTTAACCGAAAAGTAAGACACTTTTGTGTTAACAGATACATAAAATGTTTGTGATAGATGCCGTATTCAAGAAATAGCAAAACAGTAAACACGTAATACATGGGGAGATTTTTCAAAGTTTTGATTCAAAAAGAGTGACGAAACCGCGAGTAGACTATAAACGCAAATACCACTGACCACGAATGTCACGACCGCGGGTCTAGCGTAGCCACCGCTACAGTTCGGTTATAATCGTTTTTCAATACCGCCCCGATAAATGATAACCATATCGATGTAAATATGATATATCGTTACCATAAATGAACAGCATGGGAAGCTAAAGCTTTTCCAGCTCTGATCTCCTTACCCAAAACAAAATAACAGCACTATGATAATGTCTCATTTTTAAGCTATAGCCTATTGGAGGATTCTTCAGAGTTTTTGAATTAAACCTTTGAAAACTTATATCATTTATGACGTGTTGGGTTCTTTCCTTAATATGTCAAGTATCGTAAGTGATTTAAACTTGTGTCAACGTAAAAGTATTTTAATTTGGATAAATTTGACTTTTACACGTGTTTTATTTATAATTATTAAGTTTCATTACTAATTAACACGAATAGACTCAGGCAGGTAATATGTGTGATGGTAACGCCCAGTAATAAATAATTATTATTCATTATATTATTCAACGCGTGCCCACAAATGGGGTGCGTTGTCCCTTTGGTGTAATTTTCTAGACTTGGTTAAGCTTTGTTTGCATGAGGCGGAGGAATAGTCTGGAAGTATGACTTTAGCAGAGCTTCAGAAAAGTTGGAAGTTACCATGAACAAATTATATCATTAAAATTGTATGCGTTCACACACAATCGTTTTATGTACTATTATTATTTATGTTTCTCATTTCGCTTTTTCTCCTTTTTTGGCATGTAGGCGAATAACTCTGACAAAAATCTACCGTTATCCATCAGCATCGTCCGCCATTGGCCTATTCGGAACGTGCCGTGAGTGTACAACTGTGAGCGAACGTCAGCGCTAATTGCAACCAGGCACCAGACGCCCACAACGTCTACAATATAATCACATAGTTTCAGCCCCGTCCAAAAAAAAAAAATTGGCTGCTCTCTTGCCGCAAAGCAGCGAATATCAACTGAACAAACATCGCAGACATTAGTAGCATCAATATCAAAGCATCGAAATTTTTTTGATGAGAATAACAGCATTAACTATAATTACATATATTACTGTAAAATCGATCATTTAGTACCCTTGAAGTACATTGAGAGATTCCTTTTCCTTAATATAGTATAAGTCTGATAAACTCTAACAAACTACGTCGGCATATTTCTTATGAGAAAATAATTTGTGTGTGTGTATATATATATATGTGACCATTGCTCTAAAATGCTTCCTAAGGGTGGTACGTTCATTTGAAGTTGGAGCTTAAAGACAATTTTATTGTAATGTTACACAACGCATTTAAATTGAGCAGTTTTCTTCAGGGTAATGTGTAATTGGACAGGGATATCTACAACCCTTACAAATCGTGTCGTCTTAAGGTGCTCTCATAGAATAAACATGGATTGTGCCCCTTATTTTGCATAAAATTTCGTGATTCCAAAGTTCAATTGGTTTTCCAATGGCAGATTATTACTCAGCGCATCGTAATTACCAAAGTCGTCTTATATTATCACTAGGAGTAGTGAAATTTCGCGAAAGGATTTCAAGGCAAGTTATATTTAAAAACACTGGTGGGCCATTTATCTGTTATGACGTATTTTAACTGCTTGCACACGAATCACGTAGGAGCCGTGCCGATGTTGCCGAGTTCTGAGTGGCCAGGTCAAATATGAGAGCTCCTCAAGCAGACCGCAACCAATGACAATAGACAAACTGCTGTTGGTTGCTTATAGTGTTGGAGTCTACCCTGTGCTCAAATGTTTTAGTGAAGAGTCACTAGCTTAATTATCACCTTAAATCCCACCGTTTTCGAGAAATTCAGGCATAAATTTCGAAACCATTAAATAATTTCAACCGACAAGTGTGCGACAATCAACATACGCATACAATATCTTGATAATTACGAGCTTTTTACTATAGGCTGTTAACGATAAAGTGACAAATTTTTTTAATCAATCTTAGGAAAAAGTCACTAACCCTGCCTGCATATATTTTAATGGGCTCACTGAGTGACATGCGCCCAGTAAAGTTGGTAACGATCGATGAAAAGAAATTCCATATCTTAAGTTGCCTAAAAAGTGTGAGGTAACCATTTTTCATAACTGTAATTATTTATTCCGCTTTCTGTTTCTTTATGCTTCGAAGTATAAAAACGAGAGCAGTTCAGTGAAATTTTTTTCTTCTAGTAAGTTCACAGTTCCACTTGACCGACGCATGTATAAAGTGATGAGAACTGTGGCAATGTTAATTTTACATAAATCAGAGCAATACTCAACGTGCATACAAGTAGATACTAAGCAGGAATTTTAAAAGTGCTCATTTTACAGTGAACAGTCTATAAACATCCACATACGGGGGAGATAAGTATTGTGACGTCCGTGGTTGAGGTCAATAACGTGTTTTCAGAGAGATTCCGGTTTGCCAAACCCTGTATGGATTCTCACATGTGCAATATGTACTTAGTGGATTTTACTAATGTACTCTAAGGTAGAGAGTGGCTTTAAATGTAGCACCGTACCCGACACTACAACAAGCCGAGTTCGTTAAGAAGAAGTACACACATTACCAAAAGTGTCAGAAAATTTCAATTTTATTTGAATATGAAAGAAGAGAGCATAAAGTTTGTAACACTTAACATTTTCTGCTAGAATTTTCTAATTTAAATAAAATACTTTTTTAAAAGTTTATTTTAATAAAGATTTTAAGCGAATTTCCATTTGTTATGCTTTAGAAAACACGTTTTTTATTCAGGCATTTTTCCCTCAAGCAAGGTTATAACAATTTTATTATAACTCAGATTTTATGTAATAGAAAATAGTAATAATGCTGCCAAATATTTTCTTAGCATTTATTTCATAAATGGGTATGCATAAAATCAACAACTAGAAATATTTGTTTATATGATCAGTTATTTTTTACATATCATCACAGTTATTATTATGTAGGTCTTAACCGATTAAGGGGTGGAGAGAATGGTTGCAAAATTAGCTTTATGGAGTATCCAGAATGTAAAATACGCTTAAATTGTAATAATAATTATTATTATTTGATTTTTAAACATACAAATGTGTGAAATATAGGAAAATTATTTTCAGTGTTATAAAATATATACTTTCTTCTTTCACGTACAAATTTAATTGAATTTTTCTGACAATGTTGGTTGTGTGTATACTTCCTAATTAAAGCTTCATGTTGTACAATCGGGTGCACTCCTCTATTAGAAGCCACTCAACTTCTAGCTTAGATTACATCAGTAAAATCCCTTAGTTACACGTTACACGTGTGAGGAACCTCACGGGGTTTGGTAATGAACCAGTGGAGAGCTAGCAATCAAGCACTGGGTAAAATACGAGTATAGTTCAGTAAAGTATCTTTATATGCATTATGCATTCAGCTAGAAATTGTATCTTGTAGTAACGAACTACACGGGCATTTCCTTACGCAGAGAGCAAGCAAGCTTGCGGCAAGTTTGATATTTGCTTTGAATTTGGCTCGCTGGGTAAACTTATCCTAGAAAATATGGATAGAACTTGATTCGTTGTCAGATTTGAAATAATGTGGACGTATTTACAAATAGCAAGCTAGCTCGCGGTTACCCTAGACAAGTTTGCAGTAAGTTTTACAAGTCAAGCTTGCTACAAGCTATCGGTGCGTGTGTACAACAGACATCTTGATTCAAGTTGGCCCGCTTACCCAGGAACCTCGTTACCAGTTTGCAAGATTGTAATGACAAGCTCAATCAAATCTTGAATCAAGCCGATTGTGCTATTGAAGTTGGGACAGATGGGCTTTGTGCAAATCACGTGGCAGAGAACATACACACAGCGAGCGCGGCCTGCAGTGCTCCAGCCAGCGACCTCCAGTAGCATGTAGTAATTTTTTTTTACAAGGTAAGCAATTTCTACTAACAAACGCAACTTCCGACTTTGCTTACCCTCCACATGTATTGGCCATTTTATTACATTAGTTATAAAAACGGAAACGAAATGAGTGTAATAATAACTAAACTGAATATTATTTTGAGAGATATTACAAATTATAGGAAAAATCCCGTTTTCTCGAACACTTTCATCCACTTTCCCAGGGAAAATGTAGGGCTAGAGGATGCAAACGGAACGACTGCTTACCCTGCCTAAGAAACGCGGTCGAGCGTGTGGCGTGTTGTTGCTTGCGAGTTCGATTCATCGCTAGTCGCTTCCGTTTGTGAAAATGAATACTAGATAGCAACACTATGAGTTTACAGTAAGGGAGTTACGAAAACTTTCTCTCGAATCGGAAATGGGAAGCTCATAATCAAATGTGTTTAAAGTCACGGCGAAAACTATGAAGGGGCGGACATTTCCGATATGTAAGGTAAGCATTGCTTACCTTGCGTATATGGAATAAACGCGGCTGGCGACCTCTAGGTTGAGCTGAGAAATCCAGCGCCCGGAGAGGCGAAGCGAGACGTATGTGGGGCAGCGACGGCCAACGGCAGCGTCTGCCGTGTTTTGCACGTGCGAAACCGACTTCGGAGAGACCGCGCGTGCTACCACATGACTCGTAAACGTCTCGTGATTTTCTTACGCAAAAAATCACGTTCTAAAAAAAACTCACTCTGTTCAAGGCTTGGGATTATACGTAGATTTAAACGCGTCACTAGGAACAACCTATTTTAGAGGAAGAGTTCCTCACAAGCTAGATTCCAACACCCTTCCGCCATTACAGCGACATAACTTCGCTTACATAACTCACGACTCCTATAAAGTCACATCCAAACAACTAAAAGTCTGTTAACGGTCAATAGAGCACTTTTAAAACCAACGTCTGAAAAATGTCACTTCCCCGTACCTGCCCGCTTACTGAAATGTGCGCAGTAAAGTTGGTAACAAAATAAAAAAGTAGTTCCATCCCCTAACGCAGAATAAAATGTTCTATGTAAAAATTTCTGAATATTGAAATTATTCCTCTTCCTTTCTGTTTTTAAGTATATACGAGTAAGACTTATTTTTAATTTTGTAAAACGGTATTTTTTGTCATAATTTCAGAGTTGTACTTGACCAATGCATGAATGAAATTATTGGGCTCATGACGATGTTAATTTTACCTATGTTGGGAGGATTACGCAATGGGCCTACAAGTATGTATGTACATCTTAAGCATGGCTTTGTAAAGTGCTCAGTTTACGTTAACATGCTATAATCACGTGATATATTCATATCAGAATATAACTTATCGATTGGGCCGTTTTCAAAACCTCAAACAATTCAAGTAATGATTGTAGCGTACTATCCTGTTTGCGTGGGATTTTTGGTAAATGTATCGAACAGGTAGCAACATTTTGCTGTGTGTTTAAGTTCTCTGATTTTTCTTCTCATTACTCACGTAGTACATAGTGGCAGTCTGTGAACGAATTCCGTGCTTATGCAGGTCTTAGCTAATATTTTATTTTTCGACCATATTTATGAAAGGGTAGCCACTTTTAAGCCTTCCGCTCCAGGTGTTCACAACCATGGAACCGCTGGAATTTCACACGTTTGTCGATTTTTTATTTTTAGGCGTCGTGAAATAACCACAATGTTATGAGCCGCAACACGGGCTTGCTAGCACGATCGCGAGCACGAACATATCGCAAGGAATGGGGACGAAGCCTTGAGAGAATAAAGCAAACGCCCCTCCGACGAGTCGAAGGATGAGCCGGTTGTTATTCAACACGGGCGAACATTACGGCTGGAAACACGGCGAACGAAGTCTTTGTCATCAAGATACTGCACCAGAAAGACGTCCAGAGATGGGGGAGTGCCATCCTCCGAGATACGTCTAAACATCAGTCATCGGCATTATGTTTAAGGCGGCATCGTACCTTATGGACTATCTAGATTGACGTGGCTCTAACTAAATAATTCACTAATTAATGGATAATAATAATTAATATAACAATATAACCAGTTTGTATATTTACAGCTCCTCCAAGTTAAAGAGTAACTACCAGCAATTGCAAACGAGATGCAATTGCTATTAATATAACAATATAACCAGTTTTTATATTTACAGCTCCTCCAAGTTAAAGAGTAACTACCAGCAATTGCAAACGAAATGCAATTTGCTATTAATATAACAATATAACCAGTTTTTATATTTACAGCTCCTCCAAGTTAAAGAGTAACTACCAGCAATTGCAAACGAGATGCAATTGCTATTAATTTAATATAGTGACGATCAAAGTTATATAAAGTGTTATACATCTGAGCTATGCCTAACCCAACTTGTATGTTAATGTAGAGTGCTTTGCATATAAAGATATCCACACAAATACATAAAAAGTAACAACATTAAGAAGGCCATCGAATGCATGTAGGCTGCCAGTTGCTGAAAAATAATGTAACACCCAATCTACTCCCACACAGACTGGTTATTTCCAGTGCCACCTAGCGGAGCATATGTCTTCAATGGTTCTGAGCGCTAATGGAGAACTTCACAACGAGCGGTTGAGAACTTTCGAAAGCCCTGTTCAGGATTACCATTTCTATCCGCTGTGTGATCTTCCGCCCCACGCCATAGATCCGCATGTCAACCAAGCGAAGCGTGAAATTGTTAGGAACATAGAATAAATTTAAATGAATTTCTATCCCTACCTCGCTGCTAACTTTTCTGGCAGCACGCCAGTCTGCGTTGCCGCCAAATAACATGCGGAGAATTTTTGTCCAAATGTTGATATTAAAAGTGCTTATTAAACAGTGAATCAGCTAGTCGCTTCTAGTCATACATATAAGTTGGCTCGCGCCTATAATTATTAGCGAGAGGTCTGTGGCCAAATGCCGGGAACATATAAACCTAACTATATTTACCTTGGGGCTGTGGTGACCAAGTGGTTAGACTGCTCGCCTCCCACCAAGACTAACCAGTTCCAATCCCCGTCCGGGTAGCTCCCGGATTTTCGCAAGTGGAAATCGTGGCGGACGATGCCGCTGGTCAACAGGTTTTCTCTGGGGTATGCCGTTTACCCATCCTCTCATTCCGGGGTGGCTCCATTTCCACCCGCATCGGCTCTGAAGACCTCGTTGTTAAGAGCGGCTCAAATCTCTCAATTCAAACCTACCTACCTTAATATATGATTTTTGACAAGTAACATTTAAGTTATAGTTAGATAAGTGATATAATAACCTTCCTTAAGTGACACAGAAATATTTTAGTTCAATGATTTCACAGCAAAGAGCGTAGGAGCCAATTTATAAATCCTTTACAATCCCCTTATGCGAGTACGATATTTACATTATGTCGGTAGTATAGAGTTATTGTAGTTAGTAATCATTGCTATATCCTATTCACGGTAAAATGATCGCTTTTGAAAGCCCTACGTAATATCTACTTATATGCACGTTGTGTATTCCTCCACCTCATGTAAAATTAACATTGGCATGGGCCTCATGACTATATTCGTGCGTCGGTCAAGTAAAACTGTAAAATTATTATAAAAGTAAATTATTTATAAATCTACTAATCGTTTCACTTCTGTGAATTAGAAAAAACCGGAACCGAAATAAATAACTTTAAGTTATCACAAATGGTTACCGAACAATTTTTATTCAACGTTAACATATGGAACTACTTTCCATACATCGTTACCAACGTTACTGGGCGAATTTTACTCAGTGCGCTTATTAAAATATATGTAGGCAGAGGCAGTGACTTTTTTCTAAGGTTCATTTCTAAAGTGCTCACTTTATCGTGAACAGCCTTTACCAACTATAAAGGCTTAGTAAAGCAGAAAGCGGGCTGACTGCTGCGAGAACTGTCTTGCAAAGCCATACATAGAGTCATCTTAATGAAAGAGAACGCAAGCAGACACGGCGAACTAGTGTATAATGCGACAGGCACCGACCCGGTTGTACGTTTCCACAGTTAATTGATATTGTGATTACTTGTGCGTTTTTGTATGATACTGGCGATTCCACACTTCCTCCGTTTCCTCGCTTTCTTCAGAGCAAACGGGGCCGTGGTTGTGTAGTAAACAGACTACCCGCCTCCCACCAAGGCGCACGAGGTTCGACTTCCGGCGGGGTCACTCACGGATTTTCGCTCGTGGGAACTGTGCCGACGATGCCGCTGGTCGGCGGGTTTTCTCGGGTGATCTCCCGTTTCCTCCAGCCGTGCATTCCGGATCTGCTTCATACTCGCGTCGATTTACCCTCCTCGGCTCTCAATACCTCGATGTTAAGAGCCGCCCAAATCTCTCCTCTCCATTCAGAACAAACGGCAACACAGATTCAAAAATACATTATTCACTCATAAAACATTCTGAAGTGCACAAAGAGGCGGATGGAGGGCTTCAGAACTGCTGGACATTATCCTGTAAAATTATGCAAATTGGGAAGTTTTATTATATATGCGGGCTGCCCACTGTAAAATGGCCACTTATGAAAACACTGCTTAAGATCTACGTGTATACACATTGTGTATTCTTCCAGCATATGTAAAATCAACATTGCCATGGTCCTTGAGACTTTATTCATGGCATTGTAAAGTGAAACTTTGTAATTTATAACTAGTAACTTTTACACTTATGTGCATTATATATATATATATATATCAAACAAAAAATATAATTCCAGTGTTCGCAAATATTTGCCTAATATTTAATTTTACGTTAAAAATGGAAGAACTTCCCGTCCGTCGTTACCAACTTTACTGGACGCGTGCCAGCTGATTTGAAAAGTGCTCAATCGTGAACCACCTATACAAATTCCCTCATGTGAGAGGACACTTGGGCCTACTGCACACTGGAATTGGTTTCACTGAACGTGCACCGTTTGACGTCCACAGACCGCCATGGACTGCAGTCGCCTAACTCACTTTCTGTTTCACCGAGCCTTTTTAACATTTGAATATGACCAACAGGATTGTGATGTGAGAGGGTAAAAATGAGCGACTTCAGATGCAAAGAACCTTTTATGATAACTTTTTTCAACTTTTTAATATAGCATTGAATGCTAAATGATAGCACAGCATCTCACATGACACGTCAGTTAAGATATTTATCTACTTTCGTGCAATTAAAAATTTTATAAAGTGTTCGTGGAGGACAAATTCTGGGTCATTACGAGGAATTTCAAGTCCACCACCGGCCTAGGTGTGGACTACAATCCAAAGACAATAGGTGCAGTGGTAACTCACTGGACTCGCATTCGGGAGGATCCGGGTTCGATTCCCGGTCCGGCCATCCTGATTTTGGTTTTCCATGGTTTTCCGAGATTATTACAGGCGAATGCTGGGATGGGTCCCTAATAAAAGCCATGGCCGATTCCTTCCCAATCCTTCCCCAATTCCTCTTCCCTGTGAAACTTGCAACATCTCTAATGACCTCGCTGTCGACGAGACGTTAGCCCCAACTACCTACTTACTTGCGACAATACTCTATCTATGGGAGAGGGGATATTTGGGTGACCCTTAACTTTGAGGCCTTGAGAGCCAGTGGGGGGAGGGAGGTTATTATGGGGCAGCGCAGGAATGCAAGAACGGGTGAAACGGGAGATCCCCGAAGAAATCTCGCCGATCAGAGGCACCATCTGGCAAGATACCCACGTGCGAAATTCCGGGAGCGGACCCTTCGGAAATTAAACCTGGTTCGCCTAGGTGGGAGTCGAAAAAGCTGACCACTACACCATCACGCCCCAGCTTTATCCATTCCAAGGTAGTGAAAGAGGTAAATATTGCCAGTGACAAGATAAAAGTCATTCCAAGACTATTCTGTTATCGGTACAATTGCGGTAGAATATAGGGCAACCAGGCGACGGGCCCGCGGAATCCACGGTCTAGGCGACCGTCTGTGAAGCAGGAAATCGTACGAAATTAGTCCGGGAACTCCGACACTTGCTCGCTCGCACATTCCGTCATGCAGTTGCACAAAATTTATATATATATATGGTACATAGTGGGTGGACTTCAGAATTAATATGTAAGACTTGAGACTTCAAAATTAAAACATAAGACGTAATATGCTAATTTGTACATAGGTCAAATCGGGTAGGAAACGTTTAGTGATTGTTTTTGTTTGAAACACATGTTGCAATGTCATACATTCTTTCCTGATTTATGTATCTTGTCTGTAGTATTGTGACAATGGAACATGCGTTTCAAACAAAAGCTATTACTAAACGTTTCCTGCCAGATTTGACCTCAGTACAAACCGGCTTCAGCTGACCAGCAGGTCGATTAAAGCCGGGCCCACAGCAGCGCGCACTGCACGTGTTTTAGTAGACATTTGTCAAGCGATTTACGGCTATTTCCCGACCCTCTGGACCACAAGTGTCCTACATCAAATTGCTCGTCTCGGAGCCCTGTACACTGTTGTGTACAGTTGTACACACTTATCGTTTACACCCTGTAGCTCTCTTTAACTGTTACCTGCGCCGTCTCCTCACGCCATAAATGAAGAATATAATGATATTATTGATCAGTTTGAAGGTTTCATGCGTTCATTGAGAAGCCAGCTCATACATGCTCTAACGGCTGCAGTTTTGCAGGCTTATAGTTGACTGCTGTTACCACCGAGATCGATTGACAGTGTGTTATAGCAGTCTAACTTACAACATATTTACGCGAATTAATCAAATTAGTCAATTAGGTTCATTTTTTATTTTGTTAAAATCAGCACTCCTTCGCTATTAAATCATTGATGGTGCGTTCGGGCTTCTAACATAATTTTTCACGCTGATGGAAGGAGATTCAATTTATAAATTTTTTCAATAATATACTCTATACAAAATAATTTTTGCCAGCAACGCAGTTAAAAGTTATTTTTAGATATGGTCATAAATATTTTTTAAACATTTGTAGCAATTTATGGAGATAAATTTAAAAGGAATTTTTATGTATTCGAGAAACAGCGGTAGAGTTTGGTTCACAAAAAAAAAAAAAAAAAAGTTTCTTTAATGGTCACATGAACACAATTTTTCATGCACATAATAAATTCCGTTCTTTGTAATTTGAATTTCTTCTTTCCCCCGTTTCTGCGAAGCTAATAGTAAATTGTTATTTCTCGGATCCGACGAAAG
Source organism: Dryococelus australis (assembly GCA_029891345.1). Classification (NCBI taxonomy): domain Eukaryota; kingdom Metazoa; phylum Arthropoda; class Insecta; order Phasmatodea; family Phasmatidae; genus Dryococelus; species Dryococelus australis. Next base: position 112,230,115 of record CM056995.1, read on the forward strand.
AAAAATTCTTACAATGACTTATAACTATTTCAGTTATGTGCCTTTAAGAACGTAAATTTTTATTGTGATGACAGAAAAGTCAAGGGATATTGGTTATGCGCGTAATTTTGTATGGGAAATAATACTGTCACCAAAATACATGTAAATTAGGAAATGCCTCAGTGCACGAACCCACATACATCTCTTGGAGGGAATACGGACGTGAAGCACAACTCCAGTGGAAATAGATTGCTGCTGTGGGTAGAGCGGCAGTTACATTACACGATTGTGTGTGCGTCCAAGGAGTGTGTAACTGATATCACAGGTACGTGGAGATCAGCCCTTTAAAACCCAGTCTGGCGTTCATTCGTTTCCAGAGTACGTACTGCGGAGGCAGGCGATTTATGGCCCGAGCTGTACACGCAGAGAGAAACAGGACCTAATAATGTGAGTGCTTTCACTGTGGCAGGAGCCGATTGCGGATCGCGGCCACGCCTCGCGTTTGCAAATGGTTGCTGTAGGCACAACCACGTGCATTTTTAGTTAACTCGCGGAGCGATCGGTCTTCTCGTACTGTAAACGCACATTCAAACTAGAAGGTTCGCTTGAGTCTGCCTTCTCCTGCGATGCATTCATTCAGGTTCACGCAGTTTCAAACTGCTGGCCGCTGTAAGCCAAACTGAACAGTCAGCGAGGGCGTGATATAAGCTACACGCTGGGTTAGACTCCTAATAGTTTCTTCTTCGTCTCGACAAAAAGCCCCTTCGACTCACAAAGCAATTAATCTCCCACCGTTTACAAAACACTTGCTTGGCGAGACTAGCAGTTTGTATTTCCTCTGTAAGAGGAACTGTTTTCAGTTATGAAGTTAGGATACAAACGCTAACTCTGAAGGAAAATCTTAACAGCTTTTATTGTACGTATAGTTAGAATATACAGCTTATGTAGTGCGGAAGGATTGCATAAAAATTGGATATAACCAATTTTTTTTAATGTGCTGTTACTACGTCCACATTAATTGGTTATCGTCGCTTGGATATAATGTAAAATAATACAATGCGCATTGTTCTCCGAATACTGGCATGTAGTAAGCAAAACAAAGATGTTCTAAATAAAATAGTATCAGAAAAATCTGTAAAAGGTAGAGATACGTTTGAATGTTGCGAGGTTTTTTGTAGCTTGACTTTGAAATCGTAATTAAAACTGTAGCGCATGATAATCTGGTATTTCTGCCAACTTGTTAATTTTTTAAGTTTATTTCCGCTGCAACTTTAATGTATATATTTATTATTTGCCTGACATTTCTATGGGCAGAATTATTTGTTATTTAGTAATTCTATAAGCTTATTTTTTTTTAGCAAATATTTGATTATTTTATTGTTTACATTTATAATAGCAGTTTTAGAGCTTAGTATGATGATAGATTGAAATATTTTCAGATTTGTTAAATCAATTTAATATTTCAATGCAGCTTTTTAAGATAGCAGTGTAAAATACATTGCTAAAGAAATCTAATTAAGTGTAAATATTGATCGATAGTTAGCCACATAGTACAACATATAATATTTAGTAAAGGGAATTTTTGGAAGTGTTTCGCTTGTGCTATCAATTATATTTATTCTTGGAACTTTTATGTCGGCATATTGGATCCTTAGCTCATCGGAAATATATTGAAAAATTGGTATTTAAAGTGGATCCTTTAAGAAAGAATTATCCAGGACATTATTTTATGCCGTCACTGTACGAGTGGCGTAAAAGAAGAATGCCCAGATAGTCAATCTGCAGAAAAGGACTCTCTGAATAACTGCGTGTCCTGTTTGATAGCAATTCATTTGCTACCATGAATTACGAGAACTTCTTGCTCCAGAATAACTACAGCTCCAGATAAGTAAAGACTGAAATAAGTCGGAGATGGCATCAGCCCGATGTAAGATGATTTCTCAAATTTAATCTTCAAGAATTCTGTATAGCGCTTTCTATAAAGCCTTCCTTGTAAAATTTGCCTACACTTCCTTCAGAAGTAGAGACCGAATGTTTCTACCTAAATATTTTATAAATCTTAGCAGCTGAGGCAAGGAAAGTTTTTTCTGATTAATGGAGTAGGACCAAGTGACATTTTTTGTTTACTGGATGAAATAATGTGAATTTATTGCTGTGTATGGTGTAGAATTAGCATACAGAACAATGGGACAACACATATAACACTTGAGTGACCAGACTGCACAGCTGACTTGCAATAAATCAGTGGGAAATTATGTGATCTTACCTAGGCTGCCTCTGTATAATTGCCCGGTGCAGTACTGGGCCGGTAGGGAAACCAGCTTATTACCATTAGCACCCTCTAGAAACTAGCATCTGGCACGTACGCCATTTGTGTACGTATGTCACAATAAAGCAGACAATTGAAAACTCTAGTAAACACATATGTTAGACACTGGGTAAGAAACAGGTTAACTTGACACTACAGTAGAGAAAACGACAAAACAGATTTTGATCCCTCTGGGTATATTTCATTTATTTAACTTTTAATTTTCTTTTTCATTGTAATTGTTTAGTATAAGAAATAATTAAAACCCTGATGGTAATATGAGAAAACCTATAAAGACACTATACTAGCCTAACAACGCTAAAAGCGATCATGCCTAGTCTACTTGAACCCCTTGACGGTTACGTGATATAGTTTGGCAGTGTCTGAATATACTGGTTTCAAAAATTAAATTCATTAAATTGTTCTCTGTAGTAAATACTACTTTAAAACTAACTGTGCTCTCACTAAACAGTCTAACTCTGGTAGAAACTACTCTTTTACAGATTTTGCAGCGGGCGTATGTGTGCTGGAAACTTACGTACTTATAAAAGTCAAAATGGCGTCGCTTGCGTACTGACGCTAACGGGCATCGAGTTGATGTCCGGTAAGACGCCAGCCTATAAACAATCAGGATTTAAACCTGCTGGCCAATGGGGATCAAAACTATTCAAACCACCCACACGAACCACTTCTAATAACCTAAATGCTGAAAAACCAAAGAATACGTTATCTCGGAACTGAGATATAATACAGTAGTAATAAGTAGAAATACTTACAAAATTGAGATCACCCCAAGAATAAATATTAATTACATAAAAATGCATACACAATGAAAAATGAACTAGCCTATCCAAATTGCCCATAATTATTATTGCCACCATACATCTAAGTTTTGAAAATCCTACGTGTTAAGAAAAACAAAATTAATAAAAATAAATAAAATTTACATAGCCGGTTGAAATCATAGAAGAGACATGTGTGAAAAATATTACATAAAACCTTGCATGACAATGTGTGTAGCAATGAGAACAGGAAAAATAATATAAGTAAATTGTATGCATAAAAACCCTATTTTTATGGGTGTTACATGGACATTGAACAATATTTTCCCTAGTGTGAAAAGACTAACTTACGGTGCCAAACGTCAATTTTAATTATAATTATATTCTGATTTAAGCGCTTTAAAATTGAGCTCCATATATTCATATATCTGAACAATGATTGCTTATGTTTCTTCACCAAACTTAAAGTGCAATAAATGAACGCTCCTCGATAATTGAACTGCTTTATTGATTGGTAATTTGCAGAGTAGTGGCACAGTTTTTTTATTGTATTTGCAGCGTTGATTATTAATTTTCTCTTGTTAATGTGGTCATTATACTACAACTTTTACTATTATTTTCACTGTACTGACAACCTGGTTCGTTAACATCTACTCCCGAATAATCACTCATACCCCAATACACACAATAAGACACACTTCAGTGGCAACCCACGTGGTGCATTAATATACATTTCAGTGGAGTGCCATCCGTGAGGCAATTTATAAATATACACACATACATATATTCATTTCAGTGGCTCCATTAACGTGGAACAATATACTTCATATGCACTAAACATTTCAGTGTCCACCAACGGGGGGTAATTATACTCATTTGATAACTAAGGGACCGCGGTGACGTAGTTGTAAGACTACTCGCCTCTCACCAAGGCGAAACGCTATAGGATTATTTTGAGTACCTATCAGAATTGTGTGAAATAAATGGTAATATAAAGTATTTCATGCTGCTAGACGTAAAATCCTCTGAAGTATTACAATCGCACCTCACTTGGAAAGTTACATTCCCGAAGGTTTGAAAAACGGTGAACAGAAATGTTCTTTCCGTGTCTTTGGCATACTGGAACTACATAATATAAGCGTTGTTTTCTGTACATAATTACCTTAGTGACTCTAATAGAGCGTTAAAATTTGTTTTGTAATGGGTGTTGTATTGGAGTGTATTCGCATAGTAGAATTAGTATATAGTCACAACAGTCAAAGCAAAAAAAAAAAAAATCTATTTAAAAATAAAAATCTAGTTGGTATTTCGAGCTCATTTGTAACATCTAAACTGAATTTTCACAGCTCTGTGATATAAAAATCATGCAGTATATTACTTAACATTCTTAGTAATGTACTTTATTGGAGTGATATTTGAAGGTTTTCGGTTTGTTATTCGCTAGTATTGTACCGAGAATTTTGCCATGTATGTTTCCTACAAAAATAAAGTAACGAAACTTTTCTTTTAAAACCAATCCCAGTAACCACTTTTATTTTTCTTATTTAAAATTTATTTTAATTTCCTTGTTTGATGCTACTTTTTAAATATGCTGCATTTCAAATTATTGTATCGCTTATTTCAAACATAAACCTGTCCACGAGTAATAATTATGACTGGATATATTTCTTAAACTATCTCGGTACTTCTCTAGTATTGTCTAAAAGAAAATATGTGTCTACATTAGTAAAGGCTCCAGTGTATAATTCAAGTACATTAAGATTTAACTCATCGCACAAAAAAAAAAAAAAAAAAAAAAAACTAGTACCCACATAAAACCTCTGAGCATCACTTACTTCAAACTGCTAAAGAAAAAAAAAACATTTCAAATAGGACCAGTCAAAATTAAACAACTAATTCAATAAACTGCAGTTTCATTTACAATTTTTAAAACACTTTACATTTCGACAATTTTTTTGAGCGTTTCACAGTTTATGTTTTAAAACATTATAAACACACCTGGGACTGAGTAAGTTAAACTATTCAGAAGTGTGTATTAAAACGCTGTAGTTTTGTTCGTGGATCTATGATGTTCGATAATGGCATTAGGAGCAGTTCGGATCCTGTTTGTCGAATCGAACGATAAAATAGGAGGGGTTGAAAATAAGCAAGAACGACAGCGGAAAAGAAAGAGGCAGCGTGGGAGAGAGAATCCGGATTTAATTTGTCATCCTAGAGCTGTTACAGTTAGGGGGGGGGGGGAGGTGGAATTGTTTTGGGGAGTTATGGAGAGGGGAGAAGAAAGGGGAGATGGCAGCTGGAGAGAGGACAAACATGAACCCCACTGCTGATTGCATCACACCTCGGGAACATGACAGAAAACTCCGGAGGGGGTGGCGCCAGAAGATTGGGTCCCGCACGTACGCGACCCATCTTTCACGCCCCTACAACACGCAGTGTTACAATTACTTTCCTGATAATATACATTTCTGTACCGCTGTGTTACGGGCTACGTCACGCGGTTACGCGCACAGAGTCTGCGACTGGAATATTCTTCGATACAGTGCGTTACGCAAACATACTCCAGGCTCGGATTCTGAGATATTCCCAGAATGTGGGTCTGGTATAGTAATGGTTTCGGCCCTCTCGTCATATGAGCCTGATCGCCTTGGCAGTCAAGACCACCAACGGTCCTCGCTTTAAAATGCCAAAAACATTTGTGCGAAGTTTCGAAGATGTCATGCCAAAAACCCTCGCTTGAATTTTTGCAATAGTGTTTAAATGCTACATACGTACAACTGTAAAAAAAAAAACAATTATGTTTATAACTACCATAATCACGGCATTAATCACACGTTTTCGTTTCCGTGTTTATGTTTTCGCGACACTGATAATTTTTATCTGAGAGGATGTAACTTCTTTGGAGTTTTTAAGAATGCAAGGTAAAATAGGCGCTTATATTGCGAAATCTAGTCGCACACATCAGCATTGTGTTGGAACGTCGTTCGTTCCTATCCGCCAGACCTATCCGCCAGACGACAGCCAGGTCAATAGGAAACCTTTCGCAATATGCAGTAGCCACTCAGATACAAGGATCATTCCCATAGCCTAGCTAGTACAGACAGGCACATAATAGAGATGTATGTGTGTGTGTGTTCATATAAATATGTTTCAATTTGACAGTTCTCTTTTTTTTCTACATCTGATATACAATAAAATTGATTAATTGAAGCCAATCGAAAAAGTTTCACTCCAACGAGTATAGGATGTTCACGGTAAAATGAGCACTTTTGAATGCCCTGCAAAATATCTACTTGTATGCACATTGTGTATTATTCCGCCTTATGCGAGATTAACATGGCCATGGGTCTCATCACTTTATTCATGCGTTGTTCAAGTGCAGCTGTAAAATTATTACAAAAGAAAATGTTTTGCAAATCTGCTCTTTTTTACACTTCAATGCATTTAAAAAAAACAGAAAGTGAATAATATAATTTATATTGTCCCAAATGGTCATCTGGCACTTTTTATTTGACGTTTAAGATATGGAATTATTTTCCATTCATCGTTACCAACTTTACTGTGCGCATGTCACTCATTTCACCCGTTAAAATAGAATGCACGTAGGGATTGTGACGTTTTTCTAAGATTGATTTCAAAAGTTCTCAATTGATCATGAACAGTCTTTAATCGAAAGAACGGGTACGGTGTATTAGTACAAGGCAACAAACTGTGCACGAAACAAAGAAGACTGCACAAAAAATAACAATTCCTACAGTAAGACTGTTTAAATGTTACGGAATCTGGAAGCCTCGTTCCCTTTGCATAATATCCGTTGACAATAGGTAACAATATTTATTTTTATTTTGCGTCTGCATTTCTCTGTGTCTCTCATCTGTATATCCTGCGACGCACAACCATGTTCGGTAATGGTGTATGTCCGAAGTAATAGTTTGCGCAATGATTTACTGTACCGCCATTGCAATAACCATCCAAGTACACGTTGGTAATGCCAGACCAGTCGAAGGCAGGTACTTGTGAAGTCGAATTTTTGCATGTATTAAAATGTCCTAGTAGCCACGTTTCCACGTTTCTCGTTTTGGTGCGTTACCTGGCCACCACGTTCACCGGACTTCTTCGTGTCAGTTACGTTGAAGAGAAGTGAGCGAAGTTCTAAGTGCAAAGCACCCAAAGGCTATTCACGATGAAAGGAGCACTTTTGAAATCAACCTTAGAAAAAAGTCACTGCTCCTACCTGCATATATTTCAACGGGCGCCCTGAGCGACATGCGCCCAGTAAAGTTGGTAACGATGGATGGGAAGTAGTTCCGTATCTTAACGTCGAATATAAAATAAAAAGTGTTAGGTCACCATTTTTGATAGCGTAAATTATTCCTCTCGCGTTCTGGTTTTTTTTTTTTTTTTATCTAACTAAAAGTAAAAATTAGCATATTTGTAAAATATTTACTTTTCTAATAATTTCACGGGTTCACTTGACCGACGCATGAACAAAGTTATGAGGGCCATAACAATGTTAATCTTGCATAAGGCAGAAGAATACACAATGTAAATGCAAGTAGATCTAAAGCAGGGCTTTGAAAAGTGCTCATTTTACCGTGAATAGCATACAGAAGAAGGCAATGAACAGGAAGCTGTTGCTGTTTCCTTTGCACAAACTTAAATCTCAAGGGAGTTGTTACAAAGTAATTTAGTCCCACCTTTACCCGCTGTTGTGAAATTTTCTGTAACATAAACTGATTACAGCAATCAATCTGTGGTAATGCTACACGCGTCAGCCTTGGGGTATGCTATACCGTTGTTTCCAGTATAAAATATTTTGTTTATACACATGGATTTCTTTTGCTTGTGTGACCCGCCTACAGAAGATTGTAATATCGGATCCACAAACAGATGACGTGGACAAGCGCGCGGACAAGCAGATGCGTGAAATAGAAAGTGGCGGGAGCAATTTTAAGTATAATACGCGCACATAGGCAGGCAAGAGGTTGCTTGGGAAGAGGTGGTCGAGGCGATAATATTGTAGTTTTTATTATTAGCTTACAAAGTGCACACTTCACGTGGTTGTGTATTAGGCTTTTGCGGCTCAACGTGTGATGCTGTTCGTAATGCAAACATGGAATATATTGAAAACAAGCATGATGAAGTTTTCGGCCGTTTATAAAGGTTACCAGTGCTGAATCTACTGGGTTGATTAAAAAAAAAGAAACCCCGTGGTGTTCTGAAGACGAATGGAAGGAAAAAGTTGAAATGCTAAGGGAAATTTCATAGTCGGAAGAACATTGTCTTTAGTCCGTAACACCACATCTGTATGCCAAACATGGTAGCAAATGTGGGCAAAAAACATGTTGTCAATGCCAGAAAAAAAGGTTAAGAGAAGTACAACTATCGGGAAAATTTAAACGCTCTGTATTAAACCACGACGATGAAAAAATTAACTGAAGTATCTTCACAGACAGTTGCAAAGAATTTTTTTATAATAGATTGCGGAGAGCATCTCAAGACTTGCGGGAAGAATTAGCAAAGTTTGCAGACATAAATTAATATCAAAGACGAACGGTAGGAGCTATTTCTTGCTACCAGATGACTGCAGTGCGCCAGCAGAAAGATATTGATCTGTTCAAGTACCAAAGTAGGGGCCAGCGCACCTGTCATACGGGTGTAATATCGCCAGGTAATGACTTCCTTATGCTAAACTTTCCTGTATATATATATATATATATATATATATATATATATATATAGAACTTTCTTATGATGTCAATGTCAAATAACGATTTTTTAATATCTTCTTCCTCTAGGTTTTCTACATCATATTAAATGGGAATATGTGACGAGTTGATGGTTACTTCACATGCACTCGGTAGAGTTTATTTTCACATTTATTTAGACTGGAGAAACAAAACCATACTGGTTAGTTTAAATGGACTCGTTAGTAAAACTACCACGTTGAGAAATAATGGCGGAATATGGGTAATTTCATCGCATTAATGAATATTTAAATGACACACTTGTGAATAACTTATGCGTACAAGCTATTTTGAAAGTAAAGGTAAAAATAAAAATTCAATCTAGTTTAAATAAAATAGGTTCGATGGCCACGACTTTCCAAATCTCTCGTAACGCTTTAGTTTACTTATTTGCCGAAATTAATTTTTTAACCTGGGGCACAATATGCTCTGTTTTATATTTTTCTTTCCAGGCAGGTTACAGAGAATGATAAAATAGGGTTTCATTCAAATAGTGCAGCTATTTTCCGGATAGTGTTATATTTAGCGCAACTTCAAAACAGCACAGCAACTGATATCGAGGGTGAATTTAGTCAAATGCGAGGTCTACAGCTTTAGATCTCTACTTGTTTCCTAGATATTTGCATCATATTGTTTCAGTGACGGCAAGATTATACATTAAGTTACCACATTTAATTTAGCTATCTATATCAATTCCATTCTTTGTAAAGCAATCCGTGTATTATACATCGAACACTGCAAAATTGGTTTGTTCAAATAATTGCATTATTAAGTAATACATTAATATATTAAGATAAGTAATACCATCATACCTTTTAACAAGCACTCAACCCAAACACATAGTATTCTAACAAGAAACCAAGACTGTAGATAGCCTAATAACATTTTTTTAAGTTTTGTACTAATTACTTAATTGAAACATTTTGCAATTTAATTATTTTTGAATAAATCCGTTTTGCAGTGTGTTCAATCCATAATACGGGGGTTTATTTACAAAGAATGACTCAGATATAGCTAACAAAATTATACTTCATAATATTACAAACAGTGTAGCATTTGTAGTCAGCAATAATGGCTAAAAGAGGATAATACAGAATAATTTACAAATACAAGTAACATTTGCAATCTTTCGTGACTCTTCTGCGACTGAGCGCTGGGTTGCAGAGTGAAAGATTTCGATATAAATGTATTTATTCAGCAACATGCTTATATCTCGTAAATCCACATTTTCTCAAGAGTCACAAATATTCTGTTTCGGAAAAAAAGAAAGAAAGTCTCGAAAGGTTATAAAAACACACAGGAACTCAAAAGAAATTCTAGGAATATACGTGGGAAAAAAAACCGTAACCACGACATTCCCGTAATTACTTTCCTGCTTTCACTACAGAGGTTTTCATATGTCGCTTTTCTTTGTTCCGGACTACTCCACTTGATTGCACACAGCTCCCTCCTTCTCCAACAACCCCCTTGCCATCACACGTTCTTACATTCATTAATGCATGCATTCATTCATCCCGCTCCACTGAGGTATCGAAACACAGAAACTTCGTGGCCTGAAACATTAAACGTTCATCCGAGCCGTCATTGTTTACAGCTTCAACACGCCGCTGGACCATATTTCAACGTCACTTTTATAGCGGTCACCTGTTCTCTTTTTCTTCTTGTTTATGTTTTGTCTCAGAGCCCTTCCCTAAATTCCTTTTTTTATTTTTATTTTCATGTCATCCCTCGGCCGACAAATTTCCCCTGTAGCTCGCTCCACCAAGATCTTGTGTCTGGAAGAGTCCAAAGTTGAATTTCGCAAAAGTTGAGTGGCTGATTTTCCTCGGTTTCACGATTTGGCTTCCTGATTCGGGATGCGGGAGGGGGAGGTTACTTTTAGTTGCTTGGCATGCTGAACTGAAAATATTTGCATGCTCCAATTTATGCGGCATTTGAATAAACCGGTCTCTGCGAGCTTGAAATTCACGTTTTCGCACGAAACTAGCAAACGCAAATCAAGAACTTCTACTTAAAAAATAGCAAACATTAAGTATTTTAGACATCGCGCACACTACACTATTATATTTTTGTGCTCCCACAATTGCCAAAAACGACGTTCATAGATTACTGTACTCATGTACTCACCTATTTGGAAAACTGCTAACAAGGTACATACGAAACTAGTATAGACTATCGCTTTAGACTTCATTGTAGACTTCCCGCTCAAATAATTCTACGATTTCTCATTAAATTATCTCGGTTGAATGCTGCCCGGTGAAGATACTGCATGCTATAGGCTGTTCACGGTCAAATGAGAACTTTTGAAAGCCCTTTTTAAGACCTACCTGTATGCACATTGTGTATTGTTCCGTCTTAGGTAAAATTAACATTTCCATGGGCCTCATCACTTTATTCATGCGTCGGTCAAGTAAAACTGTGAACTAATTATAAAAAAGATTTTTACAAATCTGCTAATTCGATGCATTAAAAGAACAGAAAGAGAAAAAAAATTTTAATTATCACAAATGGTTACCTAACACTTATAATTCGATGTTAAGATATGGAACTACTTTCCATCCTTCGTTAACAACTTTACTCGCAAATGCCCCTCAGTGCACCCGTTAAAGCATATGCAGAGAGGGACAGTGATTTTTTTCTGAGGTTGATTTCAAAAGTGCTCACTTTAGCGTGAACAGCCTTTAGTTCATAGTCACACGCGTACAGGGGTTATTGTACTAACTGCGCTGGCGTGCTTCGCCCTTAGTGCTCAACTAACTTTGTGCCTCAATCAAAAAATTTCCAATAATTCCACTTGAAAATAAAGACAAAATCAGAAATCAATAACTATAATTGGTATGTGGAAAATTTCTCTCATGTTACTCGTAATCACGCTATTAAAAATCTCCGTATACTCAGGAAATTTTTTACGGAAATATGCAGTTAATATAGGACGGAAAAGGAGCTACGTAATGCCATAAAACGCAACCTCTCTGTAAGCTATTTCGAGCAGCTTCGAGTTTCGGGAAGGAACATTGCCGAGGCTACGCGAAGCGTTCTTATGGGACCGCGGTGGCGTAGCGGTTAGAACACTCTCCTCCCACTTAACGGGAACAGACTCGATTCTCGGCAGGCAGTGTCGCTTCTGGTTTTTTTTCGCACGAGGGAAACGTGCCGGGCGATGCTGGTGATCGGCGGGTTTTCTCGGGGATATCCCGTTTCCCCCGCTGTTGTATTCCGGCGCTATTCCATTCCCACCTCGCTTCACGAGCTCTCAGGACCTCGTTTTTAAGAGTCACCTAAGTCTCTTCACTCCACGAAAAGTTGTTTCCCGCTCTCAATAGAAAGTCATCTTTCCTCTAGTTGTTAGGCTATTTGTGCCACGAAAAAGTAGCACGCGCTACCTGCAACAGTTGGCGATACTACAAGCACGCCAACATTACAACAAACTGAACAAACTTTCATACGTCACTTTTCTTGTAACAACATGTCAACACTTCGTTATCGTGTAAGAATGCAGTAGAGTGATGAAATGCGCGAGTTATCTTCTCTGACTCGTGTTGAAATCCGTTCCAAAACCAAATTTTTTCTTATTTCTTTTAAGATACTCTTGGATACCACCCATACACCCAGCAAAAATTAAGCTATTTCCCCTTTCGAGATCTGACTTTATGTTCTGGAAGTACGCAAAAACCCAACAAGATAACCTTGAATTAACGGTACGTTTTGTTCGTCATTTAAAACAACTAAGTGTCCATATATATATATATATATATATATATATATATATATATATATATATATATAAATATAAAGATTTTTGGATAGTAGTTTGCCACTACTATTCCATAATTCACACGGAAATTTCTATTAACAGTGCAGACACCGCTCAAAAATACAGAAAAGTTTTCAAAATGACATATCTATAAGACTGGAGCTCTGCGCTCTGGCAGCGAGTGTATATGGCGTCCTTAAAAATTTGTTATTGCCATTTAACTTGTTATCATTACTTGTGAATATCTTTTTACATAAATAAAAATTAGACTTTATAGTTTTCGAACCATGGTATGTGAAAATCACAATTTTTAGTATTTTTTTGGGATGTAACCTACAAATACAAAAATCAATAAATCTTTTACAGGAAATTTACCAAGGATGACTGAAAAATTATGTCCTAATTCTTTTAAAGGCGCGTTCGGCAAAATTTATTTTACAAAGAAACATAGGTACAAATAATAAATAAGCTAAAAAAATTTTGAATGATTTTATCTTGGTAAGCGGTTTCAAATTTTTTTCGGCGATGAACAGTACTTGTATGTATAGGCTGTTCACGGTAAAAATACCACTTTTTAAAGTCCTGCTTAAGATCTACTTGCATGCACGTTGTGTAATCCTCCGCCTTACGTAAAATTAACATTATAATGGGCCTCATCACTTTATTCATGCGTCGGCCACTTGAAACTATAGGTTTTAAGAAAATAAAACATTTTAGAAATCTGGTCATTTTTACACTTCGATGCATTAAAAAAAATAAACAGAAAGCGAAATAAATAATTTAAGTTATCACAAATGGTTACCGAACAGTTTTTATTCGAATTTAAGTTATGTAACTATTTCCTTTCTATCATTACCAACTTCAATGGGCGCTTATCACTCAGTGCGCCCGTTAAAATATATGCCGACAGGGGCAGTAATGTTTTAATTAGGTTGATTTCAAAAGTGCTGGCTTTATTGTGAACAGGCTTTAACGTCCACAAGTTGAAAAGAATTTTGTAGAGAGATAAAAAACGAAAATATTTTTTGTTGTCCAACGTCCTTAAATTTAGCGTTTTTATTCGCGCATAACGGAAGGGGGCGCGGGAAGTCCGATCCGCACAGCTCATACACCTACGTAACTACCCCTCAGGGGGTCGCTACCCCGTTCGCCAGGGCTGCTTCCGCCGCCTGGGGAGCTTTCCTCTGGCACTGCGCGCTCGTGTATTCAAACCGTCCGCTTTGAAATACGGAGTCGCTGAGGGAGGAGCACAGAGCCGTTTTAATAGGCGAGACTACGAGCAACTCAGCCAATAAAAATTCCCCCTTTTTTTAAATCAGCTGTTCAGCCATTAATGTGTCCCGAAACGTTAGTACTCCCTTGTTCTAACAAATGACTAGACTCGGCACTGATACTTCTTGACTAGATTAATGAAGAATAATATTATAATTTTCTTCTATAACGTAATATTTATATTGCAAATACTATAACTAATAAAACTACTACTTTTGCTAAAGAACAGACTAAAGATTACGATAACATGTGATTATGTATTAAAACGTTTGTAGGACACTTTTATTTTTATTAGTAGTAATAGTATGGAATTTAAAAAATAAAATCAAAAGCAAACTTTGTTGTACGTCTAAAAACGTCGATGTATTGTACATTTGGTATTCAACTACAATATAAATAAATAAATTCATTACACATACAAACGAAATATTAATGTATAAACGAATATGTGTACACGTGACACAATAGCCGATTTTAAGCTATTTTTAGTTGTCTCATGCAATAAGTACGCACGAAAAATACTACGCGAATGTGCACAACATAACTTAAAAATATTTGAACGATTCAAATATAAGTAGTGAGAGCGATGCCGTGCTGGGATGCTTGGGAGTCATTAGTGGCCTAAGTGCCATTTGAATAACCTGTAAATAGGTGTCTGAGAGAGGGGTAATAATTACTGGCATCTTTTAACCTAGGAAACAGATCATCCCCCCCCCCCACTCACCCGTCCCGCTGGGAGGTCTGTTGTGGTTGGCTGACGGGTTCTCCCACCCCTTCTTATGTGTACCGTGATTGGCCGTTGCTTGTAGGGGCACCCTTTCGGCGAACAAAGTGCCCAAGGGACATTTGCAGGACTTTGAAATTTTCTGTGGAAGTCTGGAAAGCGAGAGGCTAGTGGCAGGATGAAGGGGATGTAGGGTTGGACCAGGAGGGTTGAGGAGTCGGTCAGTCCTGGGTTCAAGACCCATAGAAGGTAAATAACGTGTAACTATATGTAACTACATAATAAACAGTTATAAGTACCAAGGGTAAGTACATGTACCGAGTTTAAGTACAAGTACAGTCTCTAATCACACATGTTCACCCATCGACTGCCGAAACACAACTGACGACGTTGGTGAGGCGCTCATCGATTCGAGTTCTGTCAAAGGTAACGCGTACATAATAATTGCATAATGAGTAATTTCTTGAGTAATCGCATAATGATTAAGTACATGAAACGAGAGTAGGTACATGTACCGAGACTAAGTACATATACCGAGAGTATTTATACACTAAGTACACATCCTACTCCAACAACTGTTCAAACACAACTGTGCTATGAATTATTAATATGTTTGTGATATACGTCCGCCATCTTGGATTCTGTACTATTGGTAAGGGAGCCGAGCGCATGCCTGCAGGAAGTCCAACCGCTTCTAGCTCTGAGGGCGAACTGAATGTAACTCTCTCCCTCGCCACATGAAGCGCTGGGTGCGTCCATTAACCAACACATTGTAAGGATGACAAAAGTCGGGAGATAACAACCATATTAGTTTGTGCTAATACATAAGGTGGAAAATATATTTTTAAAAATATTGGTATATTTGTAAAGTTCAACCAAACCGCATCGGCTCATGAGACACCACCTGCTTTGGCAATAGTCAGTGACAATAGAAGCTGGGATGAACGTACTAAATTATATATAACATTAACATTGCCGTGTGCATCAACGCGTGAACGGACGGGCAACTTAAGGAACGTGCTATGCATATCGCACCTCCTTTGGCAATAGTCAGTGACAATAAAAGCTATGTTGAAACTATCTAAGCGTATATAACATTAACATTGTCGTGTGCATTGACGAGTGACTGGACGGACCACTTAAGACTCGCGCTTTGCGCACCGCACTACCTGAGGTACGGACCCCACCATGAGCTGGGACGAGGTATCGACCCACAAAGGAAAACAATATTGTGAAGCTATATTCATCTTTAACGAACACGCCCTTTTCAAAGGAACAGAAAAAAAAGGTATCGTGTCCTACAACGACCTCTCCAACAAGCAATGAATCAAAGGTACTGCTTTGAAAATTGCGATTCCAAATGGCCCCACATGTATTATGCGATCTTATGATAAGGCAAAAGTAAGACGTTACTTACATTAGGCCTTGTAAACGAACTGTCTTTTCTCCCGAAAGACAGTATCATTTTCTTCGCCCCCCATTAAATAAAATATGTATATCTGCCACAATAGCTGTGGGAGCATCCCGATATCATTTCATACCTGTGGTGTGAGAACTGTCTCTTAGGAATAATAGCAATGATCAACAGTAGGATTATGACGACTTTTGGCCAAGGGGACAGGGGACCGAAACTCGAAGCTGTTCAAACTCTGTCATTCAAGTCACCCAGCGGCCATCTGGGAATCTAGTAACCTTTGACAATTGACCATTGACCTTTGACTTTTAACCCCAAAACTAAAAAAATTTAAAAAATATTTTTAAAAATTCTAAAAAAATTCTTATTAAAATATTAAAAAATTGTTTAACAACAGTTAAAAAACATTTAAATAATATCTTTAAAATATTTCAAAATTATTAGAAAATTCATTTGAAAAACTCACACCCCCAACCCTCTTACCTACACTTAATCCGTATGTTTTTTCTTATTTGTCATTTATTTATACATTGTTGAAGGCCACCATTTTGGTTTCTCTTATGCCATCTGTTTATACATAGCTGGTGGCCGCCATCTTGGATTTTAGTCTGCATTTGTTTATACACTGCTGGAGGCCACCATCTTGGATTTTTGTCTGTCATTTGTTTATACATTGCTGGAGGCAGCACTCTTGGTATTATAATTTGTCATTTATTTATATATTGCTGTCATTTGTTTACGAATTGCTGGGAACCGCCATCTGGTTTTATTCGTTTGTCATTTGTTTATAAATTGCTGGATGTCACCATCGTGTATTATTCGCCTGCCATTTGTTTACAAATTGTTGGAGATCGCCATCTTATTTTTTCATCTGTTATTTGTTTATAAATTGCTTGAGTTTGTTTCTCGCATTCGTTTGTCTGCCATATTGAGTTTCATAAGTTTTCATTACCTTGGTAGTACTAGTGTATTAATTCACCCACCAGACAGTGGCCATATTTGTTTATGTTTTTAAATTATAGGTTACGCTGGCAGTGCCCTCCATGTGAGATTCTATTGTCAACACATAGGTGGTGTTAATTTCTCGAGTCAGCCACCAGGTGAGCTGTAGGCATTTATATTTATATACAGAGAAAAATATGTAATTTTTTATTCCTATTTAAAATTAATTATTCAACAGTATACCTACATGCATGATGCGTCACTTTTACTACATTCATAATAGATTAAATTTATATTTTTTAATTAAAATTTTAAGTTGTTCAATATTAAAATTATTTCTATTTAATTGTGATATTATAAATACAGTACAATAGTTATTTATATAGTAATTCTTAATTAAATTAATTTTATTTCTGGATTTTTTAATTTCAATTATATCTGGCAAATAAGGACAACATGATATAAAACACATTTTTATTCACAGTAATTTTTATATTCAATAAATTTATTACAGTCGCTTATGCCCTCAAAAATTACTATATTCTTTAATATGGCTAAGTAAATGGTCGCTACAGCTGATCTGCTTGCCGTACCTGTCACACAAATATGACATGCAACAAGGATTCTTGACAATTAAAGTGCTCATGTCGTTCATGGCTGCTGCTCGTGAAGATCTTTTCACAGAAGCGATACTTATAATGTCGGTTCAGCAGAGGTGGTCGACCATGCAGTTGTCGATGGAACAGAGGTTGATGGCCCAGTTGGCGATGCAGCTGTAAAACTGGATGGCACTTCTGCAGGCATTGTGCCAAACATTCCCGAAGACCCTGGAAATTCCGGTAGATACATAGGTGCCTTAACCGAAGAGGTAGATGATATGATTGAAGAGGAAGAATATAATAACCCAAGACATCGACATCTTGACGGAAGTAGTCGATGACGACACTGCTGTAGGTCACCCATCCGAAGAAGTCGATGGTAATTCTACTATTGGCATGCCACTCGAAGAAGTCGATGGCACTGCCGTAGCTGCGATTGGCCTCAAAGTGTCCGAAGACATCGTAGATGCAGAATAAGACTTGTATGCGAAGCTGCAGAAGCTAGCCGAGACGATGTATCTTTCATGGCAACTGCTCTCAAACTAAGCGTCTCAGCTGTCCCCCAACTGCTTATATTATACGCGTATACAACCCCTAGACGTCATATTGACTTTCAACCAATTGTATTATACCATTAATACATTTTTAGGACACCAACCAGCCAATCACCGAGTTGCCACTTGATTGCAACTGACCAATTGCAGGAAGGCATTGAGACATCACATAATGCAGTTAGGCAGGCTTTAGATTCGTATCATTATTATATATACGAACCACACAAACAGGGCCCCGGTGCTGACTGCAATGCTAAGTGCGGTGCATGCAGAGTGTGCGGTGCTGAATACAATGTATGCGGTGCTAAGTTCGGTGATGATTTCAGTGCGTGTGGTGCTGATTGCAGTTCATGCAGTGCTGATTGTGGTGCATGCGGTGCTGATTGCAGTGTGCGTGGTGATGATTTTGGTGCATATGGTGCTGATTGCAGTGTATGTGGTGCTAACTGTGGTGCGTGTGGTTCTATCTGCGGTGCATGTGGTTCTATCTGCGGTGCATGTGGTTCTAACTGTGGTGCGTGTAGTGCGAACTGTGGTGTGTGCAGTACATGTGGGTCGCTTGTTAAAAAAAAAACTCCCCTTATTTTTAGATAAAATGATGTAGTCCAGCCTCCAAAGATGAAAATAGGACATTTCAATTAATAATCTCGCTTTAATATGTACATACCCAGGTCCTCAGTATATATAATCACTTCCTGGGTAAACAGTATTGGCACTTTGCACTAAAGTTGCACAGAACTACAGCAGGCTCGCACCATACTTCGCAATTGGTCGATGCACAACTTGCACTTTGTACTGAACAATACAGCACCACGGCAGGTCCCCCACCATGCTTCCCAATTGGTTGTTGTGTAACTTGAACTTTGTACAGATTGTCTGCGGAAGGATACAAGGAAAATAGTTCCAAAAATCTGATACAAGCTAGAAACGCACCTGCTTCGTTCCATTTTGCCTTGTGAATTTGCCGTGTATGATTCCGAGTGCTTCTCCTCTGTTGTCATCTTGAGTCTATCAACAAGTTCACTGGGGTCTTCGGTAAATAGGTAGCCAGTATTCTCCATGTCTTCTGCCTTTTTCGTGTCGCTCTTTGCAGCGAATGTGTTGGAGGGGCGTGTCAGTGCATCGAGAAAATGGCCATCATCGTCTTCAACATTATTACTCTCTTCATGACCATTTTGATCAACGCTGTCTTCATGATCGTCTTCACTTCCTGTTTCATTCTCAATGTTATATTTGCTTTAATCGTAGTAGGCGTTATATGCTCATAAGCATTTTGAGCCGACGACCATTTGTTTTGAAGTTAGTCGACTTCACACGAATATATTGCAAGTGTACAGTCTGCGCAAACCGACTGTAATGCACTTATTATGTCTTTAGCATTAACTCTCTCATCATAACCACCTGTCGAAGCAGTGCCCATCGATGCATTAAGAGGTATTGCCGGCAACGTTGTTGACTCCCAGTAGGCCAATCCTTGCTGATCTTGGTATGTTCTTTCAATGTATCGCCTTGCACAAACTGCATGGGACCAATGTCGCAATGCTTCATCGCGCAGAAAGTACTCTTCGTACAGGTCATTCTCTTATGCCGACGAGTATTTTGACCATAGGTGAAAAATCGATCGCAAAATCGGCACTGGTGACAACCAATTATGTAAATTCTTATATTATTAAAATAAAAATATTATTTTAATATAATTTTTAAAATTTAATGTATACATAATTATATGTATTCCTATCATATATAAACAAACATATATATATAATTCTATATGTAATGATGTATATTTCTATCTTATAAGTACATATATTATCCTGTACATAATTATGTATATTCCTCTGTTAGCTAATTTATATATATGTTTATATATTATAGTACCTGCATGTTTTCTTCTGGGGCGAACCAGTATTTAGATTTTATCAGACTGCTCCCATTCCACGAAGATGACTACAAAGGTCAACCTTTGACCTCAACGATCATTGAACCTCGACCTCCATCATCGCTAACTGTTTGTCGCCAGTGCCGATTCTGCGATCGAGTTTTCACCTACGGTCAAGAATTTTATTTGCACAAATTTGCTGCCAAACCCCTCACACTTATCCCAGATGGGGGTTGACATTGCAGTCCATATATTTGTGTTTTGTACTTCGTCGTTTAGCAATGCAGTATCCAGAAACTCAGATACTTATCGTTCCTTCTGGCTGTGTTACTAGCATAAAACATGTGCTTCTTCTACACTTCCAAGGGCGGTTTTCACCCCTCCGGAATTGACTTAGACTATGTGTCGTTTACATATTTTAGAACAATTATTTTATGAGGAATCACTTGCCGAAGTTTGTCGCTACAGTTGAGTTCCATCCTGTATTAGCCAAGAGCCGGCCAATAACGTGCGTTGTACACTATACTAAGCTAAAGTACGGGTGCTGACTACATATTAGTGTGAGAAATCTGGTATGGTTATTATAATTGCCTGTTACTGTGGATCAGCGGCAGACATCATCATCCGCCAGCACGACAAGACGAAAAAGTCTGGTCATCCGTGCGTGCAGATGTAAAAATCGATGGCGAACGGGCAGACTGGCTTGTCACACTGACAAGTCCATCGCGCTGATAATCCTATTACAAAGCGAGACACACCACAATTATACCCAGGAGGGATAGGGTGTGTCCGTATGACGTCACACACACACACACAGAGAGAGAGAGAGAGAGAGAGAGAGAGAGAGAACAGAAACGTTTTCTCCACCCACGCGAACTTCGACATTCTCATATAAACCGCCAGACAGCGAAAATGCCACACCACGAAGATACGCTCAAAAACAAACCAAACTGCGTGCATAGACAGCTAAACCGGTGAAGAACAAACGAGTTAATATTTACGTACAGACAATACTACAATACAGAATGACCAATAAGTACTGCAACTTCCATGTTCGGCGGTACATTACTTACCCCGACGTGACATCGATTCGATGAGTGTTCGAACAATGTTCATAGCCTCTAATCATTCAGCTTCCTCTGTCCATTCGAGTCACTAGAGTGGTGAACTCGAATATGGTTTCATGTGTGCGAAATTTGCTATCATAGAGCGAAAACCTGTCGCATTCGTTTTGACCATTCGATGTGGCTCAGCATGTTTGCATGTGAGTCCCAGCATGGCACAGCATCCGTGTCGTACGTCCTCCATCCCTTGCTACTTTATCAAACGATTCTAAATGGAACAAAATGGACTCCGTACAACAGATATTGCAAATGAAAATCACGTTTCAATAATAAAATGTGTTAATGTACACGATGTTCCTTCATAATGTTACTTGAAAGAAACTGTACAAAATGAGATGGAAATGATATTAAATATGTAGTTACCGGCTCACATGCATTCATAGTGAGCGAGTGCGTAGTGCAGTGATTTTACGTGCGAGTGTTTGGCGGTTCGAACTTCGCTGAACCGATTTTTCTTTTTTTATATTTTTATTGCTTTAGTTATGTCATTAATATGATAATGCAAAATCTTTTCTGAGGACATTCACTCGCAATATTTAATTATAAACGACTAATACAACTACAAACAACATTATCCATACACTGCGTGCTGAAAGTTATTCACTTAGTATCGTGTAATATCTTACATTTTTGTTCTCATAGTTATTTATTACATGCAGTGTTATTCTTGTTCAATCCTTAAATGCCAAATGTAATCCTACCCACTCGTACATTATCTTGAGGCTTAAAAATTTAGCTTTACCAATAGAAAATACTACACGATAGCAAATTATGTGAAAGTGTCTCGTTTGTGCGAGAAACTGGTAACATCAAAAATATTTCGATGTTATATTTGAATTCTGAAATCTCAAAAATACCTTTATGCGCGATTTTTGTTGATTCTATAAAGGTACGACAGAGCTATAAGTCTTTCTGTGCAGAAAATCATAAATGTTCTAACGCAAATATACAATATGAGACCCAAGTCGAATTCGCATATCTCTGTCTCTATAGACCACGTGTTACTAAAAATCACCCTACAAACTCCGGGAGGTGATTCTTCACACACAATTAGGAGGGATAAAATATACGAGAGTAGTAGGATTATATATTATTGGAAAAACAAGGGAATCAGGGATCGGATCCGGAGCCGGGGATCCGCCATCTTGTTACGTCATCCGACCGCCATCTTGGATATCATTGATCACTCCGACCCGTGTGACCCTTGACCTTGATCGCGTGGACCTTTGACCTCAAGAAACAATTTAAAAACCTTTAAAAATCCCAAAAATTCCTCAAAAACTCCAAGAAACCCTAAACAATTCTAAGAAGAATTCCGAAAAAATTCATTATTAAAAATTATTTTAAAAATCATTTACAAAATTATTCGGAGGATCCGCATAAATTACCCATTTTTCCAGAAATGCTGTCAGGGATCAGTGACTCCGATGACTGGGACCAGTGACTCCGAGCCAGGTGACCCGGATGAGGACCTATGACCTTTGACTTTGACCTTTAATCTTGGAAATGCACAAATCCAAAAAAAAATCTAGAAAAATGACAAACAATTCACAAAAAATTAAAAATAAATTTTAAAAATTATAAAAAAAATTCTTATTAAAATTTTTCATAAAAAAATCGTTTAAAAAATTTAAAAAACGTTAGAAAATTATTTTTATAAAATTTCATTAAAAAATTTTCTTAATTACAAAGTCTTTAACCCTGGCGGGCATTTTCCCCTCGGAATTTCCCCTTTTCCTGAAACATTTCTCTTAAAAATTTAATTAAAAGACTTACATTTCCTGAGGTTTCACCCCACACCCCCAATTACTCATCCTCTGTTCGGATCCAGCAGACGACTGACTCCCTCGTACCCACTCCCCTCACCTATACTCAATCCGCCATTTTGATTTTTGTCCGTTATTTGTTTACATGCTACTGGAGGCAGCCATATTTATTTATATGTTACTGGATGCCGTCATATTTGTTTTTAGTTTATTTGTTTATACATTACTGGAGGCCGCCATCTTGGTAGGCGACCAACATATTGGTAGGCGGCCACCATCTTGGTATACATCACACATCTTTAATATCCAAAGCCAATGACAATGACCTTGACCCCATGACCTCGAATATAAAAATTTAGAAAAAAATACATAAACATCATTAGGCATAATACATTACAG
The DNA here is from genome assembly GCA_029891345.1 of Dryococelus australis. Lineage (NCBI taxonomy): Eukaryota > Metazoa > Arthropoda > Insecta > Phasmatodea > Phasmatidae > Dryococelus > Dryococelus australis. The sequence goes on from CM056995.1 coordinate 112,253,358, forward strand.
ATCACTGCCACCATATTAGATGCAGACTACCTCAACCTTAAACCCATGACCTTGAATGACCTTGAAAATAAAGAACTTAGAAAAATACACAAAAGTCAACAAGCATAATACACTACAAACTACCACCACCATATTAGACGCAGACTTCCTTGACCTTAACAACATGACTTCGAATGACCTGAAAACAAATACTCGAAAAAAAATCTATGTGAAGAGGCAGAAGTAGTCGAGAAGATCCACCTTCCACTCTGCTGCTGTCAAGCTAAACCTCTCGGCTTACCTCCCTGCTGCTTAAAATATACAAGTGTGCAAGCCTTATGGTGTCATATTGATTTTTAACCAATCGTACTGCACCATTAATAAATTGTGCAAACACCAACCAGCCAATCACCAAGTTACCACATGATTGCAGCTAACCAATCACATATGAGTATTAAGACATTACACACAGGCAGGTATGCAGGCTTTAGATGCTAGTTCCTTGATCACATTAGCATGCAGTTATATCTTCTACAGTTTCTTCCAGACAAGTTCATCGCCCACCTGTTTAATAATGGTCACACTTAAAGTAGACTGCTGACTCCTGTTGTCGAACAGACCCCTCACAAGACTGGCCCCATCGACCCCATCGACCCCATCTACCCCATTGAACCCATCGACCCCATTGAACCCATCGACCCCATTGACCCAAATGATCCATGACCCATAATGATCCCTGATTATTGTACTGACCCCTAATAACCCCGAAACGACCCCTAAATGACCCATAATGACCCATTTGCAGACCAAAATGACCAAGGCCCATTGGTTGATTGCACAACATGGACTTTGTACTGAAGAGTGCAGTACCACGACAGCCCACCTCTATGCTTCTCGATTGGTCGTCACATAAAATTTTTAAGTGAAATTTTGTAGGGAAAAAGGGAAAAATGGCCGCCGGGGTTAAAAACTTTTTAGTTAAGAAATTTTAAAAATAAAATTTTATAAAAATAAAATCTAAAAAATAATTTATTTATTTACGATTTTTTAAATAAAAAAATAACTTAAAATTTTAAATAAAAAAGCTGTTTATAAATTTTTCAATCAATGTCTTTATTTTTCATAATTTTTTTCTGATTTTTTTCTGATTTTTTTTTATTTTTGCATTTTCATGGTTAAGGTCAAAGGTGAAGGTCAAAGGTAATAGGCCCTGTTCCCGGTCACCTGTATTCAAGTCACTGATCCCAGTTACTGGAGTCGCTGATCCCTGTCAGCATTTCTGAAAAAAAAAAGGGTCATTTCTGTGGATCCTTAGAATAATTTTTTTAATATTTAAAAATAGTTTATAATAATAATTTTTTTCGGAATTTTTTTAGAATTTCTTGGAATTTTTTGAGGAGTTTTTGGAATTTCTTAAGGTTTTTTAGTTGTTTTTGAGGTCAAAAGTCAATGGGGTCAAGATCAAAGGTCAGATGGGTCGGGGTGACAGGTCAATGATATCCTAGATGGTGGTCGGGTGACGTAACAAGATGGCGGCTCCCCCGGCTCCGATCCCCGATCCCCTTGTCCACACATATACATAATCCTACTACTTACGAGATGTAGCCCAAGGCCTTTCCTTAAGTGTGTACACGCCCTTACAATTGGAGGTAAACCCATGTTTATTGAAAATAAAACACGCAATATCTGAGCTTAATCTCAGAGTTTCGGTATAATGTGTTATCAAAAAAACACTTGCAATTCATGGTAAATTGGTTTGCAGATATAAACCTTCGTTGAAGAGAAAATATAGGTTGTCACAGGCTTTGTGCATTAAAAAATGTGACTCTCCAGAATATGTGAGGATTTATTTGCTAATATAAGCAGAATGCTTAATTTTGCAAAATAAAAAACAGCTTTGTGTTATCACAATACACACAACGGCTTTCGAGAAATGTTTAGTGTTGTAAACAGTGAATTCGTTATGCCTGCGACATTGGCAGCACTCACCTCACCCGATGTGATGCAGAGGTAGCAGTGGAGCGGCACATTAGCAGCCAGGACTGCGAAATTATCACACGACACAATAACTGCAAGATCAAAGGAACTGTCCGAACGTTATGCAGGCAATAGAGGCATTACATCTCCGAGACATTGATTGATGCACATTTCTGAACACGCTGTTCATCGCTCGAATGTTTTAGTAACACTGATTATTCTCAGAACGAGATCCTCTTCTGAATCCCGAGGTATCGCATACACACACGATTTAATGTGGCACTACACGGAAAAATCCAGGGGCATCATACGGGGATCTTGCAAACCATGTCACGATACCTACGCGGTCAACCCAGAGATCACCCAATTTTTAGTCAAGTTCTCGCGCACAATAATTGTAAATTGTAACGGCGCGCCGTCATGTTGTAGCCACATAAATTTATGATTATCAAGCAGTATGTCTGCCAGAAGTTCAGGTAATGTTTCTTGCAGAAATGCCAGGTTCGTATCTCCAGTCAGACGTTGTGGTAACAAGCGTGGTTCGAGTAACATATCTCCAACTAAACCACGTCACACATTCACAGCAAATCGTACTTGGTAACCAGGCGCGTGGGTTGCATGCGATTTACCATCGGACCACGTATGGGTGAATGCCGTGTACATTGTGCATTCTGCCGCTTGTGAAAATCGCTTCATCAGTGTATTGCGTGAATTGGGACAGATGGAGCTAGTCTTCTTCGTGCAATGCATGTACCTTCCGGTAGTGAAATGGGTATAACAGTTGCTCTTTACAAATCCTCCACACTTTAATGTGGTCGCTGGACAGCTCACGTGCCACCCACGTGTGCTTGTGTATAGCTGATCCTCAGCAGGCGTCAGTACACCTTTCTCAAACAGTAGAATGCGCGTGCATACGGCCCGAATCTGGTTCCCATATCTGTGGTGCATACCCAGTGGTCTAAAGATTGCGTACAACAGGCAACATATCTATTACAACGCACAATGCCCTATCCTTTGCAACGTTCCTTTTTCTTGCAGTCGTCTCGTAATTGACTCAAATGTTTTCCTGGATATCGTTTCGCGTATAGACGCTGGCCCACTCGTTCATTACTTTCGCATCAACAGACACTAACAGCATGTCTGGCAGCTCTGGTCATGTGTAATAGTGTGAAACTTACGCTCACACGAAGTACGTAAGTGACTCCATGCCGTATTGACAGCTAGCGAGATCTGTTCGTTTCACGTGTATCCCGTCTGTGAAATATCCCCCTTGTGCTACCTCTGCAGCACAACATGCGTTGTGTATGTTGCCTATGAAGCAGACATAACACGTTCACTGTTTTGAAAATTAAATATATATTTCTCGAAAACAATAGGGTGTAGCGTAATAACATAAGCCGACTGTTTTTTTTTTCCCCTCAATCAACCATGTTTACTTCCATAATGTTTACATATTCTCACATATTCTGGAGGGTCATATTTTTTAATGAACAAATGTAGTCCCATCCCTTATTTTCTCACGGGCGGGGTTAATATCGGCAAACCAAATCATCATGAATTGAACATCTTTGTTTGATAACACGTTATACCAAAACTCTAATATTAAGCTCAGGCACTGCATGTTAATTTGCGATAATCATTGATTTTTACCTCCATTTCTAAGGGCGTGTACACCCTTAAGTAAAAATGCCTTCAGCTATATTATTTCGCGTGTGTGTGTGTGTATATATATATATATATATATATATATATATATATATATATAACTCCTAATTTTTTGACGAATCACCTTACAAAGTTTTTCGGCGATTTTCAGTAACACGCGTGTGTGTGTGTCTCTCTCTCTCGCTCTCTCTCTCTCTCTCTCTCTCTCTCTATATATATATATATATCAAAATTTGTGTACAAGTATGTACGTTTGTTCTATATACAATTCCACACAGTTCGCCGGATCTGCATTCAGTTAAATTCACTGCGACAGAACATTCTATAACGATTGGGTTATTTCATTGAAAAATACCGTTTATATTATTACGATAAAAAATACGCCTAGCTTTATTAGGGATTTAACAGTTCCACCAACAGTTTGAATATTAATTTCACTATTTAGTACAATACTCTAAGCTCACGTCTGGTGGATATTCGCGTCTACTTCAAGGAATTCATGTGTGTAGTCTTGCAAAGTACACATTACTTAGAATACAACAAAAATAATACTATACATACTATACAATACGGTCAATTATATGTTGTAAGCTATTTCGACAGGTCCCCTAATTCAGTCAATGTATTAAAGAATATATACAGCCTAATACCGTGATAAAAAATGGCTAGTCTTTTTCTGATACTGTGGCTTGAAGTTTAGGTTGTATTCAGTAATGTTTTACTATGTATTTACTGAAAAAAACTATAGGCCTGTTTGTACATTATTATAAGAAGAGCAACGCCGGGTGCTTTAGCTAGTGAGAGATTTCGGCTCTTAACAGCGAGGTCTTGAGGGCCGATGAAGGTAAAGCGAGGTGAGTGTGGATCAGCGCTGGAATGAAAGGGCGGGGGAAACGGGACATCCCCGAGAAAACCCTCCAACCAACGGTATCATCCAGCACGATTCCAACATGCGAAAATCCGGGAGCGACCACCCAGGGAATCGAACCCGGTTCGTCAAGGTACGAGTATTCTAGCCACTACACTACCGTGGCCCCCTATTCTAGCTAGTATTTAAATAATTTTGTGGTAGTGAGATTTATTATTTTAACACAGCAATCATTGTTTTAACATTTATTAGTGAACAGATAACCAATTTTTAATATTTTTTAAAAGTAATGCAGTAAAACAATAAATAAAAGTAAAATATGAGGATACCACTTTATAATTCGTAACCTAATAGAAAAAGTCTCGTAATGACTGTGATCTGAAGTAATATTTCTGCGAATTATTAAACTTAAAAACGATTGTCACCATATACTAAAAACATTTGCTATTATTGACATGTGAGGGTATATCTGTAAAACTATATATTGTGTGAAAAAGTTTGCAGTATTAGTGACTGCAAGTAAAACGATTTATTAAACAAAATGCTTATCTAAATATAGTGATATCTAAATAATTTTTTGGATAAAATGCGTCAAGTACCTTTTACTCACTAGGTGTACACAAGTATAAGTCAAATTCGTTAAAATTTCTTAAGTTATCTATAGGCGAAAGTAATATGTGAAACCAGACAGATTTATTGAACAATATAATTTAGTACATGTCTAATAAAGGTGTACGTCCAGAAACCAGAAGAAAATTTAAGTTCTAGAATATTAAGAATTTACATGACCAGAATTCAAAGTATGTACGTACGTACGTACGTACATGAAATAACTAAGAAGAACTTAAGTAAACGTTTACATCAACATGTTCCGGTATAGAAAAAATTCGTAAATCATTCAAATGAATTGTCATATTGTGAACAAAATAGCTTACAGCACATTCAGATTGATGAATATAATGCATAAGCTAATTGGTGTAACTAAAACGCAGAGAGGATGAGATAAATATTTAAATACCTTGGACTAAATAGAGAAATGGTTTATTTTTGAAAACATACTAATACATAAATAATTTTATGCATGAATTCGTTAAATTCTGTAGGTGCTCCTACTTATAATCTACAATTTACAAGTGTATCTAAATGAATCAGAAAGAAATTTGTGGTATTTATTTTTGTTAAATAATACTGCTTTCATATTATTAATAAAGATGTTTTACAAAGTTTTGTTGCAGTCTGACAGAATGCGCTTTTATCTTAAACTATATGAGTTTCTGAGACACACTACAGTATGATTACCTGCGGTGGGCAGTCACATGCTAAGTAGCCAAGTCACTCAGTTCAAACCCCGTTCGGCAGAACACCACCTGAATAGCTACTTGCATGCGACTGAAAACTCCGGCATAACTTCGGCATACCTTACGTTCATGGCAATTTACAAAGTGAGAAAACAACCTTCTGAGTCAGCCAAATGCGTCAAATACACCACACGGCATAGAAAATTACACACCTAGAAGCAACGCTGAAAAGAAAAACCAAAATGCACGCACAACTAGCGAAACATGTGTAGAAAAATTGATTTAATTTTCACATACAAACATGGCTGCAGTGACCTAAAATACAGGATAATCAATAAATAATGGGGCCCCCATGTTATGTCATGATTTATTGATTAACCCGACGTGCCATCGAATCTATGAGAGTCCGAATAATGTCCTAGGGTATTGCAGACCATGTGTTCTTGATCCGAATCCTCAGATCATCTTCATTTCGTGGAGATTCGAGGGTATTCAATCGTTTCTCAAGGATTATCAGTTGGTGAGAGATCGGTAGAATTGGCCGACCAAGGAAGCATCTGCACAGCTTGCAAATCATTTAAGCCGATCTGAGCAGCATATCGCCGGGCGTTGAAGATGTGCTTTTGGAACGCTCTACAGATGTGGTAGTGCCACAGACCGTAGCACCTCATCAACATAGCAGAGTGTCGTTTATATGCCCATAGTACGTGCTGGAGGTGAGCGGCTGTTGGCATTGATAGCACCCCAACCATGACCCCCACGTTGACAGTCTGTGCAATGCTGCACAACGGTAAAGTAATACGCCCGTTGAACTACATCGCCACCAGACTCTCACGTGACTATTATCATCGGTGAGACAGAAACGGGATTCCATGCGAAAATTTGCTCTATTCCATTCTGCACTCATGCAGCTTTGGCGTGGCGCCACCCTAAGTGTTGACGACAATGGTTCGCTGTTAAGAGTGGCCTTCGAAACGGTCAGCCTCAACCAGTCGTTATGACACTGTCCATGTTGATATCGGAGCATCAAACCGCCCTGCACTCTTCTCATAATGTCGTTAGTTGTGGATTGTGATTGTGCTACGGTATTGTGCCTTATGCGACGATTTGTGCGCGCTGACGTCCGTCTTCCAGCTACGGTCTCACAACGACGATATACATTCCCCATTGGACTACCGTCGTCAAAGGTGACTGACGGTTTTAGAAGCACGATGAATTCCTGCCGCAATATGGCGCAAGGGCACATAGGCAGCACGGAGACTTACGATATCATCTGATGGAGTTGTTCATTCTACATTCACAATAACGGCTATAACATTCACTTCGCGTGGCCATAATGGCGTCTACTGCTTCACATACTGGTTTCCACTGCAAACACTACGTTATTGTATCTGAAAACCTCCTAGGTAAAATTAAATAATATATAAATAACCAAGATTAAAATACACATAAAATTAATGGGAATGAACCAGCCTGAGTTAGCAGTTATCAAAAAATATGTAACATTCTGTACAGATAATTCCAATAAGGAATGAAGTCAGAAGACTGAAGACAGAATGACACGACACAATGTAAATTGCATACAATTACGAGTAGGAATGTAAACAGATGACACCAGAAAAATGACACAACATGACCCAAATTGGTGGCCAAACAGACAAACAACAAGTATGGAACATGAAATTTTTTTCAAAAACTGGACGGACAACGAATATAACTCAAATTAACACAATGACTGTAACATATGTAAATAAGCACGTCACAACGACAATAAATACGAAAATAACAAGTGTCTTTGACGATTAGAGTTATTACTTTTCGGGCGCTTAAATATATTCCATTCTTCAGGCACATAGTCCAAGAGAGCTTCAGAAAAATATATATTTGTTTTACCCGGTGGTAAAAACAATTGTGCTAGCTACGCCAGAATTCCCATATTACCACTACTAAAAATGTTGGAAGGAACCATGAATACACTATATGGAAAAGTCCGTTTTTAAAACCGAAATAAAAAGAAGTTTTTTTTTTTGCTGTTGACTATTCAAAACACGAGATTTACCACTATTGAAAAATCGATAGTGCTGAGAACCAGTGTTACAACAACACAACTAAAGGCGGTGGTTTATCGCGGGAAAAGCTGATTTTACTAGGATTCAACGTACTGTACACACATATAACAGGAGTATTTCGTTTCTGGTTGTCATGCATGAACGAAGCTGCTGTGGGTCAATGAGGATTCTCGTACTCTGAAGCATACCACTAAATAGAGTGGCATCTGAATTTTACTATTTGAAATTTTTTTTCTCTGTTTTCCAATGCCTCTAGTCATAACTCATTACACCACACAGATAAAAAATAGCAGTGGCAGTCACTGCTTTATTTTCCTTTAAATACAAAAAATGGCAATATCTATAACCACCTTCCTCTTGGACGCATGCGATGTCCGACTTCGTTAGAAATTTCTGTGCACTCACGAGAAAATGTTGTTATTACAAAAATGATATTTTACGGGCTAGACAAACAACATTAACTTTGATTTCGAAGACAATTGTATGATTTCATTGGACAAAATTGTAACTAAAATTTATACAAGTGTTCTATTTAAACTATATTTGAAGACAAATTTGCATTGACAATAAATTATGGCTGTACAAAGTTTTCGCTTTTTGAAATCGCATAGTTGAGTTACGAGGGTTCCGTTTTTTGGTTGCAGATAATTTTAAAACATTTCTGGATGTACGAGCTTTTCGTAGTCGATCGGAAGTTTTTTATTTTAATAGAACCACGTAAAGACCTATAAGAAATGTAGTTATGAAGTTTTCTCATGAGAGTAACGATATTATTTCTCTCTGCAAGCCCTCAGATCTGCCTGATTCCTTTGTGAGTGGTTGCTGAATCACCCACACGGGCGAGTTATTCAGGGTAACAAGTTACTCCGGATCCCCATCTCTTCCTCCTCGCGTTCCTGGGGAAAAGACGAACGGGCGAACGGGGTTAATGCGATCCTCTGCCGAGGGTTCCTTATTCCAGCCCTGGATGCTCAGACGTGGCTGTTATTCTTCCTGCTTTGACGGTGGAACTCGACGTAAGCGAATTTACAAATAAGTCTTGCAATCGCGGAGAGGGATGGAAGGGGAGTTTGAGCGCAGCGGTCCCGCGACGTTGATGAGGGATGGAAAGGGGGCAGTCGCGGATTGCGAATGGGCCGAGTTATTCGAAAGGGAGCGAGACGCGTGGAAGTACGTAGTTACAAGAGAACTCTCCTTCGCACCTGACGTCTGGTTCCTTTCGCCCCTCATCAAGGTGTTCCTTGTGCCCCTTCTTCGCCCCACATCCCACCCCGATGACTTTCAAAGGCACACGACGAGTCCATTACGCAACGGCAGGCAGTTCCCGCACTCCGCGAACGGCATTGTTCGGCAAACGTAGCTCGGGAAACGCGACATAAATTCCTCGCCGGATACACAGCTCTGCTGCCGGGTTCGTAAACACGCAAATATCCTGTTGTTGCGCCTTCCTACGGTCTAACGGGGTAGCTTGTGCCCTGCCACGCCTTTGTTTCCCCAATTATTTTTCAACGCATTTCTTCGAATAAGGACTTTAACTGTGAACTACACAAGGTTACGTCGTTCTGTCTCTTACTCTCTCCACATTCTCCAGGTCAAGTTAAAAGTGCTCGACAGGGTGGCCTACCAAAACGTTGCTGAGGAAAGCAAGATTAAATATGGTTTTGAGACGAACACGATGCAAATAACATGCTGTGTTGCAAATATGTGCTGATTAAGCAGGCAACGTAAATTCCAAAATTATCACTATTATCACTTTCTCCAGAGTCTTTCCCAAAAACTTAGTTGTATACATAAAAATTCTTACTTACCATAAGTTAATCATAACAATTATTACGTTTAAAAATGCGACATTTATACATAATTTCATCACTCGTCATTTCTCCCAGAATGTCCAAATTATCTTTCAGGTTGTTTAATTTTTCCTAGCTTCCTGCCATTTTCAGTTTTCCCTTCGTTACTTGGTGAAATAGTGCGTTTAAATTTGTTTTACTCTTGCAAGGTGCTCAGAGTAATTACTCTCCAGTTTTGATACCATTTAGAATAATTAGGCAATAGAAATATTGTTCCAATCAGGAGTGTGAACCAGGACGAAAAATCGCCATTTCAACATATTACCTTTGCTGCTACGTGATTCCTAACGTGCGTTTTGAGATTTACAGTTTTAAGCACGACTTACTGCAAGGTTGGTAGTGTTGCTGCTTATAAGGGGTTGTGGTACGAAGATCAAAAAGTATGGCAGAAAACTACCATTTGTTAATACGCGGCGGCAAAAGCTTCGTGCTTCCTCTTTGAAGTTTTTACCAACACAGAGCCGTTTCATACTTCCTAAATATGGAGATAATTTTCACGTTTAGTAAAAATGAATCTCATTTCCATAACATCGCATTTTTATAAAACAACGTTCCGTTAATTTGAGGAAGTTTTTTATAGGTATACCAAACAAGTTTAGACCACTGAGCTTAAAAGAAGTTATTGATCACGTAAGATAACCATTTTGTATAGGGCGTATATTGACGATCTTCTTTATAGCAAATCAACACACTGAGAACCATTACATCTTGCGGTTTGAACATGTTATACGTAATTCGATTCAAATGTATTGAAAATTATTGTCAGCCAAGTTTTCTCACTGGTTCTAAACAGTGACGAGGTACTCCAAGTTCCCATGAATGCAATGGCCGTTGTGGCTGAGCGGTTAGCCTGCTCACCTCCCACCAAGGTGAACAGGGCTCGATCCCCGGCCGGGCCACTGCCGGAGTTTCGCAAGTGGGAATTGTGTCCGACGATGCCTCTGGTCGGCGGGCTTTCTCGGGGATTTCCCGTTTCCCTTGCGCTTGCATTCCAGCGTTTCTCCATTCTCACCTCATTTCACCCTCATCGGCTCTCAAGACCGCGTTAAGAGCCACCCAAATCTCTCAACAACGAATGCAGGATACCCCACGTATATTGACGTGTAGTGGCGAAGAAAAATGTATTCCTTACGCAGTGGTGATTATTCGCATTTATTAAGTGCATAACAACAAAAATTATAAATGATTTAAAAACCTTTATTTATTTTTGCATAATTTTAAGTTAATTTTTATGATTTTTTGGACCATTTTCTGTTAATTTTAAATGTTCCTTAAGACGTGTATCCCAACGTTTTTAAGATCTCAAAACACTCGATTGTTCAAGACATTTCTTTCCGCTAATTTGGTATACACTCTGGGGTCTTTTAATTTGTTTGAAGGAAGCATCAAATGAGTGAGTTTGCGTGAGAGTGGAATCTCAAATATTTTTGTAGCTGTTGTGAATAGTTTTGAAATAAAGTGAGCGTTTATTGTGTTTGTCTTACATTTATTTAGTGCGTGTTATTCATTAACACTTTGAAACTTCATTTCTGCACTTGGGTTGCACTGAAACGGCAGTATCTACCTACAGGAAGAATTTAAATATTTCCCAGTTGGAAGAAAAAAAACTGTTTATTATCTGTAAACCTCTAGAGGTAGTTAATATAGCTAATAAAACTGGCCAGCTTAAAACGAGCGACAACTTTTTAATCCATGCACGGTTAGTTCACACTTTTCTGAAGCCTTGCCAAAGTTTTACAGCTGGGATGTTCCTCCACCTCGTGCAAACTAAGCTTAACTAGGTATAGGAATTTTTACCAAAGAACGACGTACCGTGTGCACTCAATTGTTTGGACCATTATGGACACACGGCAGTTCAAACACTTAGGCCGTGTCCAAAATGAAAATTTCAGTATTTTGAAATTTGTAATTTCGTAAGTTTAATTCGGACGTTGTCGACAATCAAATGTTTAGCATTTGGGACCACGCATTTTTACATTAACTGTGAACATTACTTTTATCTCAATTTAATGCTTCAAACGCTCGTGATATTTCTACAATCATCACTGAAATGCTGCTAATATGATAATCAATAAGAAAATAATTATTTATGCAATAGCGACTTTAAAAAAAATTGTTGCGGAGTATGTAAACAAAGCACAACACTTACTTGATTTTTTAATCAGGTCTAAGTATTTTATGAACACTTATTTGTTTTAAAAAAAACTTAATTACATTCGCGTACATATTTTGAAGATCAAAACCAACAGGGCGCTAATTTTGACATTTTGTATTTTTGTTATCATCCGCTAGACACAAAATATCAAATACCAAATTATCAAATACGTCACCATTTTTATATACAAAATCGGGTCACGTGATCATTTGGCAACAAAATCTACCATTTTGGACACGGCCTTAGTTGTCACAGGACACTGCTTCACTGCCATTGGATGAGCTAGTAGGAGGCGGCCCATCTATATATAAGCTACACTTGTGTTCTCCAGATGTCACAACAGTCAGTGGCGCTCGGAATGTGTGCCTGGAGACGGGAACAGATTGCAGTGTCGTCGAAGGAAGCTTGATAGTTTTGGTCTCTATCGTCGTCATCGTGCCGTCAATATTCACCACTGTTCCAGCCATTGTATTCGTCTGTACTGTCTTCGTTGTTCGTCCAGTTTTCGGTAATAGTCTTTATATTCCATACTTGTTGTTTGTCTGTTTGGCCACCAATTCTGGCTGTGTTGTGTCATTTTCCTGGTGTCATTTGACTACATTCCTGCTCGGAATTATACGTACTGTTACATGTGCGGACGTCTGAGTGGAGTATCTGAGTTCATAGGGGATATAGATCTTAATTTAAAAAAAAGGAAATAAACTGATCTCTAATTTATTCACTCGGTTATTATCTACAGCACTGATTATCTGTCTCCAATTTTATTATTTTTGTTTAACAGTGAACACAAAATTTAATGTCTATTTCCACTCTAATCAATGTCCTTAATTGTCACTGTTTGTTACAGTCAATTAACACATACTCATTATCGACACTTGTTCAGTCTATCTGTTGCCATAATTTATAATAGTTTTCACTCACGCCTTTGGTCCAATAGTTCAGCCAGCCAGCTGCACACTCCACTGCAGACTTCCCCTTTACTGGTCCACTGGTTCACCCGTTGCTCGTATTCGTATTCTATCGCTCTGGACTCAGCTACTCATTCATTCATCAACTCCAATGCAACTCCCGGCCCGGAGGCTGGTCACTCTTATATAGGGCTGCCCTTGCCATCTCGAAGGTTCAACACACCTCGAGTTGCGCTTAGATAACGAGATCAGTAATCCATAGCATTCTTCCTATATCGACCAAAAACAATACGACTACAGTCAGCAGAATGCACTGCAAAAGATATTATCTTATCTGTCCGCTCTGTGTGACCGATACGCCGCTCGGTCGCCTGCCGCTATCACATAACTTCTGTCCTATTCGCTCGTCCGCACGGCGCCGACTACCAACACGTAGCACTAAGTTACATTTTCGTTGTGTTGAGTCGTTTTGTTATTTGTTTTCTGACTTGATTCCTTCTTAGAATTATGTGTGTTACATGTTTGTCGACAACAGCTAACTTACGCTCGTTCATTCCTATTTATTCTATTTATATATCTAGTCTATGTTCCTTTATTTTACGTAGTAGGTTTTCTATGACTACAACGAAATGTTTGCAATAACGAATGTCCACAATTTTTCAAACAATCAACTGTGATTATTTTTTCCTCCTGCAGTCCCTTAATTCATCCTTGCATGCTCTTCTCTATGGTTGCGAAAGTGCATATAGTCTATTCGTTTTCATGTTAGGAGAATCCCTGGATCGTTTAAGTACGAAACGTAGGCTTTAAGATACGTTTAGGCTCCGTTTTAGTAGAGACATTCCGAGGTGTCAGTCCGAAGAGATCTCTTCGCGTCTACGGCTGGTCCGGTAATCGCACTTAAGGACAACGAAAATTACTGTGAAATGTTACTAACAAAGTTCCTAAGCTGTGGTGGAGGATTTCAACGAATGCATAGTGTGGAAACAATACCACAGACCAGGCTGCAAATATAAATCTTGACTATCTCTACTATAAAATGTTGGGAACCTCCCTATGAATATGACTATTTTCTAAGAAAATGTGGGAACGTTACCATAAACGTACTAGTACAAAAAATACTCCGCCATTCGCGATTTCTTACTATCCGTATACGCTGAAGTGGTAAATATTAGAATGATTTCTTACAGTGATGCAAGCCTGTCTCACGTGTTGCCTTGTGCTGAAACTATTTAAACTAAGCTAGATTTGCCGGCAGGAATTAAAGGAGAATTATTTTTCTCTCAGCACAATACTCTGTAGCACGTAATGTAATCAGCGGACTACGAGAAATTCCTCGTGCGAATTTAGAAAACTTCCCTTCGTGTTTAAACACGAGGTCACGTTTATTTTGATCTGAATTTTTGGCGCTTCTCTTTCCATTTAACAGTAGTTCAAGTTTCGCGTGATACCGCAAATGCAATCATCGTCTTAAATACAGAAAATTCTAACGTGTTTAGCTCTCTAATTTAAATATATGCCAAGCAACGAGAAATCAAAACAACGAGCAAACAAAAGCATGTAGTACCTTGACAGTTTATTATAACATCATTCTAAAAAAATGCCTTTTGAGTGTATAAATATAGGTATATATGTGTGAATTAGTGTGGGTATGTATGTTTATTTTACGTATATTACTTCACTACTGGATAAATATCTGTCACTGCAGGTTTAGAAAATACTCGACGATTTAACCGTAAAAACTTCCTACGAAAGTAAGAAAAATGTTAAGTATTTATTAAAGAGGTCCTAATGGCGCAATAACCGACCTTACATTTCTTCCAACTACCACATATTTCCATAACATTCAGTGCGTGCTATCTGAAATGTTGGACGAATGGTTTCCCTTCATATGAGTATGAAGGAGTAAAATATATTTTATGGAAGCACATTTGCTGAGTGGGCACAGTTTTTAAATGTATGGTTGCCTAGGTTACCAAGGTATTATCTTTAATCCACCGAGTTTGGAATTTGAATCGCGGGCAACTAAAGAATGTTTGTGCAGTTTTAAGACGCAATGTAATATTTCTTTATAAGCAAAGTACCCTTGATAATCCAACCGGGGTATCGAAGGGGCGTCAAACAAACGGTGAAAGTCTGCAAACATTTTCGGTAATACATTTTATTCCTGATAAAAATGTTGCATAACATTGTAGCTATGCAGAGTGTTGCAATTTCTACGGAGTAGAGGGTTAAAAAAAATCACTATGAAACTAACTCGTGTCTGGCTTTCCATCATTATTAAAGTTATACACTTGTCTTTTAAGTGTAGCTGTACCTTTTATAAACAATTATCCAGAAAATTTGCTAGTTCAGATCGCAATCTTATTCCGTATATTCGCTTCTAATTAATTTCGCTCGACTTACCATTTTCTCAAGATTTGTATTTTTTGCACATAAAATCGTTATGAAGTCTTGCCGTACGTTTGAGCCAAAGATGTGAAACAAGTCGTAAAGAAAAGAGCTCACGAGTTAACGCTATTAAAACTGAACATCAATGTTTACTCTTTTCTTTAGAGGGCTTTGTTATTTCATTTCATTTTAAGCTGCTGAATAATGCATGAGATTTCTTCATTACGAATATGGGGAAATTTTTTTGAGGATCCATGTAAGGCCATGACTTTTCCGCCTCTTATATCTACAGTTGAAATTTCAGAAATTTAATTTTAGGAATCTATGTTAATGTAAAATTTTCAACTCCTGCAGAGATCCTCTTAAACGAAAACTTGTATATTTTGAGCAATCAAAAACTTCTTTAAAATTAAAGTATCTGAATAAAATATACTCAAAGCACTTTAAAAGTACTAGTGGAAATGACTTAAACAAACTCCACTTGTCTCAAAATAAAATTAATACAACTTTGGGAAATTTTCGTATTTTTGTAAAATCTCCTTACGGAATGAAGTAATAATTATTTCTGTCAAGTTCAGTGCTTGACACTGGTAAATCGACGATCGAAGGTTTATTCTGCTATCACGTTGGACGCAATAGAAGTACCCTGTTTTATTTTTTATCTGAGTCGAGTTGAGTGCATAAGAATGCAAGCAAGGCTTGTATCACTGCTTCCAAACAAAGATTTCCGTAGTATTTCTAAATATTGAGCAATGTTTCATTTTCTACATTTATTCGTTTTACAAAATAGCGAACACAATGTTCTCGACACTTCCTCTTACCCAATACCTCACATCTTTCATAACATTCTAAGACTTAATTGGTCGAAAACAAAGACTAAAAATACAAATTGTATGCCTGTAAGGCAATTAAAAAACAGAATTTGATAAATGATCCGCTGCCAGTGAAAACTTGTACTTTGTTCCAACTGAGGCACAGTTGCCATTATCAAATTTGACAGTGTGTGTATCACCGAATGGAAGCGACTGCCATGCCCAACGAAATGGTTTGTCAATTAATAACACGAATCAGGTGTGGGAATCGGTTGGGTGAAGACGGGAGATCGCTATTCTTCGTGTAGAATTTTTGCTTTAAATTCCTCCTGTTTCAGTACACTTGCGCACAGCACTGAGACAACTGTTGGCTGTACTCACAGAAATGCGGCGGCACATGAAGTTACTGAAGTAATACGGCGTTATGTAGATTTGAAGTTGCTACATCGCCCTTTGTAAGAAGTCAACCCTTGCTCTTGTGGGAAATGATACTAACTCATTACTCCCCACCTATAAAAGAATTTTTGTTTATTAGTGACATTTAAAAAATATATATCATCATCTCTATAATATGCACCCCAAAGACAGTTATCGTACACAGTCCACTAAACGGAAGGATGGACTGCGGTAATGATTACCAAAATGCGTTTTTCTTCCCTTCTTCTAAGTTATATCAGCTTGTTCGTCTAGGACTGATAAGCAACATTTGGTGTATTGATTCCTTAAGAATAAGTTTCATGCATATCAGATCACGTCTTCTTTGTTTAAAGTGTTTAAAAACATATTGAGAGGCTAAGGAGTGGCCTTCTCTGGTGATAGAAATCACACACTGCTTTGTAACTCTAATATAGACTATTCACGGTAAAATGAGCACTTTCGAAAGCCCTCCTTAAGATTTACTTGTGTGCGCGTTGTGTATTATTCCGCCATATGTAGAATTAACATTTCCATAGGGCTCATCACTTTATTCGTGCGTAGGTCACGTCAAACTTTGTATAAAAATAAATATTTTACAGAGCCTCTCATTTTTACACTTCGGTGCATTAAAAAAAAACAGAAAGCCAATGAAATAGTTTAAGTTATCACAAATGGTTATCTTAACATGTTTTATTCGAAGTCTTCATGTGGAGCTACTTCTCATCCATCGTTACCAAATTTACTGGGTGCATGTCACTCAGTGCGCCCGTTAAAATATATGCAGGTAGGAGAGGTGACATTTTTTAAAGGTTGATTTCAAAAGTGCTCACCTTACCGTGAACAGCCTATAGTAGCACTTGAAGTCGCCTATAGGATGTTCACGGTAAACTGAGTACTTTCGAGGCCCTAGTTATTTTTCATTAAGCCATTTTTATACTTTAAACATATTTTTTAAATAATTATTGTCATGTAAGTAATAAACACAGTTCATATATTCGAACATAATCGGAAGTTAACATCTAATGCTAAAATAAAAATGTATTTTTTACTATTATTTCAGATGAGAGAGCTTTCAATAGTGCTCACTTTGCCGTGAACAGGCCATATAAGTCTTTTATCCATGTGGATACTTTGTCTACTACTCCTGGGAGAATGAAATTGTCTTTCGCGGGGATCTGTTCCGTTATAGTGATCCTGGGTACCGATCCGAAGCAAGATAGAGAGAGGGGGGAAGGTGTTAACTACCAGTAACTGTCGCTACAGTCTTCGGTTGGGTGAAAACGTACTAGGTTTCTCGAAATTGCGTAAATGTGCGGCGCTTCCTTATTTGACGGTGAAACTAATTCCGGGTATTTCGTTCATCATGTTGACCAAGTGAACTTCGAACTTACTCAGTGAGTTATGGAGTTACAAGAATCATACACTTACTGAAAGGAATTGACAAGCAGAGAGCCCAACAGTAGGCTAAAGCGCTCGAACTAAGTGTTCTGGGGTAAATGGAAAATAAATAATTTATTTTTATTTTTCGTTGACGATTTTATTTTAGTTTTGTTTCATTTCAATACTGAATGTGTTAACCAAGAGCTCTAGGAAGATAATAGGCCAGTAATTTTTTCTAAGTAAGGATTTGAAGCAGTATGCAAGAAGGAATTGCAGCTGTAATTTTCATTATAAAGGATTGGAGACCGGCTAGAAAACACCACCCTTGTGTAGCCGGCTTGAATCAAACACACGACCTACCGAATGGGTACAAAACGCGCCACCAAGCACTGGTCAGTGATTGCCCTTTAAAAGATAACAATGAATGGAATACCTACTACACTTTATATGTTTTGTAGTATATGTGATTTTTTGTTCAGAATACTCAGAATGAAAATATGGCTGTAGTTAAAGCAAGTAGGCAAGCCACGTTCAAAATTAAACGCAAGACTGAATTACTGGCTGAAGCGGTTAAATACATTAAATGTGAGGGTCCTTCTTTCGATAATATTCAGGAGAATAATTTCATATTTTTTCTGCAACAAATTAAACCTCAAAACAAAGTGAAGTTTTTGCAGATTGAATAAAAAACTTTTTAAAACAAAACTTTACGTTTTTGTAAATACTAACGATCAAAATGGGCAAAGCTTAAAGATGAAGAGATAAAACGTATCGTCACTGGCGTAGAACGTTACAGATTTAATAACACCGTGCTAGGGTATGACAAACTTGTTAGTGAAGAACGTTGTCTTCTACCGTAAATTTACAGAAATTAACATCGAAATAACTCTAATATAAAATATCGTGCTTTTATGAAAAAAATTACAGATTTTTCTTTGAAAAATAATTTACTGCCAATAACACGTTATTATAGAATTTATGTTTGCGTAACAACGTTGAGGATATTAATTTGGTCACTTTGCAGTGGGGCTTTGGGAGGTTTGGTGGAAAGAGTTTCTAGATACAACTGATAGGGTGTGCGTTACGAAGGTTCAACGCAAAGTTTTTTTTATGTAGTCTACAATAAACAGATAACTTTTATTGTATATGCTGTAAAGTTCTGTTCTTATTCCCTCATCGATAATGTTGAGATAGTAATTTTCAAGGTGGACGGGGAATTTTATGTTCGTACACTTGTGCACGCATCCCTTCTGTGAGCTGAGACTTTCTTAAACTGTTTGTTGCATTTGAATTTGCCGCCTCACGGGACGCTGCTATTGATAACGTCGTAGGCAGGGTGAATTATTTTAATTGTCGTGAAACGACAGCCCCCGTTCCCTTCAAAAAGTAACGAGTTCCAGTTAGGATTTTCCACACCCGAAATATTGGAAAATTGAAGAGAATTAAACCTTACACCAACCGGGCATACTTTTCCAATCAACTGAAAGAGTAATTAAATAAAATGTGAACTTCCTTTTAACGTAAATTCACTTCCTAAAGTTAATTTTTACACTCTTATAACACATTCAACTATATATAATTTTTTACAAGAAAAACACGCGTGAAAACGAAAAAAAAAAATTCTCTGTACTTAACATAGTTTTGTGTACATTATTGTACTGTTGATATAATTTTTGCATATCAGTATCTAATACCGGTATTAATAAAGGTAAATTATTTATGTACCAATAATTAATAAGACATCAAAATATTTATGATTTGAAAGTTGTATCTTTAAAACTAATCAGCCCGCGAACGCAGTCATATGGAGTAAAACAAAGTAGAACCAAGTATTAAAAAATAAATTATTGCTGACTTATCTTGGCGTATTCCTAAAATCCAGTTGTGTTCTCTGCTTGTGCTATCGTGCATTGTCACTCTAATTGAATGGGTGAGAGGAAAATGGGTAATATTCCATTTACACTAGTTTTGAGAAAACTAAATAAACTGTTTTCCCTAAAAACTATAAGTTGTATCGAAAACTTCAAAATCATACAATTATAGAGCTAGTAGTAAAGAGTCATTCTTCACTATATCCAAGTGAAAGACAAATTAAGTAATTTAATAGTAACAATTATTATTAGAAGTGTATGAATATTATTATTATTTATCCACTTAGTGCACAACAATACTCAAAAACGTAAGGCAAAATAATTTTACATCACAAATGCATTGAATATCACTGTATTTAAAAAAAACAGTACTTCACTGAACAACATATTTGATACTTGTGTACATTGCTTTTGTTTACAATGACGTTTTTTGAGCCAGTTCACACATCATTGTCACTATCTGTTGTGTTTGACGTAGGCCACTGAACAATCTCTTCATAAAATGGATGGTCTATATTTATCAGGTACGTAGTGTGTGACTTTGGTCGTGGCGTTTGTTTGGATCGACTGGAAGTTTCCCAATGTATGCTTTTTTAGTTAGGTAGTGGCGCATTGTCTTGTTTCTTCAGCTTGAATATTTCCTCAACTAGGCTGTCGATGAACTCCCACGCATTCACAGGTCCCTTTACTTGTTTCTTGTACACAATATTGTTGTATGTACATTTGTTGTAGGTCCGGCGATGCTTGTGGATGTCCGTGGGAGTTTTCGTGAGATAACGGGGCCACCGGTCCCTGAAGTTCAACACGTGGTGGGTTTCGACACGTTTCACTGTGAACACATGGTCGCGTTTCCAAGCTCTTTGAATGTTCTCATCGTATTGGTTTGGTCAATAAATCCGAATTTCCCTGCTAACAGCTCGCTTGATATGACTGACAACACTGTGTGGAAGAATAAACACATTCCTTGATTGTTATATTTCTTCTCAACGAATACTTCCAGGCCGGTTTCAACAACACTACGTGACTGAAATATTCCCCTTCTAACACTCAGTAGATGGATTATAATAAATACTCAAAATGGCTATCCCAGTTCACTTCCCCCATTTTGTGGAATGTTATCCTTTTTCCACTCCACTCACCCATTCAGTTGACGTGAAAATAATATATTGTCTAATAAAAATACATGGACACGCGTAACATGCAAGACGAATAACCTTAGGCTAAAATGAAGAGCATACTTTGAGTTAAATCTAGCTGCTTCAGGAGGATCTTCTAATCAATAACACAGTTCTTGAAAATATAAGTTACCACGAAGAAAATTGTAGATTATTAAGCCCCACATTATGACTAACTATGAGGTAATATTTCTCGCAGGAAGCAATAATTTGTTGGTGTCGGAATGCGCGGCATGAGAATCGAAATTTCGTTAACATAATTCCGCAAACGATTTTATAAGACGTACTTCCATTTGTGTTCAAAGGCAACGCTGTCAATTGCTTTAGCTTCTGCTTACAATGCCTACGCACATGTCTAGGCGCAATGATACACAAATTCATTTCAGTATCTTTTCATCGTGGTGTTCGTTGTTTTAAAAATACATTCTGCCGCCATTTCTAATTAAAAATTAAGTGCAACTGTACCATGGCCACTTTGTGTTGTAATTGAGCGTAATAAAAAAATCCTCTTTAAGCAAGGCAACATTAGGAATATAAAAAAGAGCGGGAGGGCAAATCAAAGCTTCTAAAGAAATTGAAACTGTTTATTTTATTTTTTAATGCCGACGTGAGAGGTTGTCGGGGGGAGGAGGTGGTGTGAGGTCTCGCAAACAGCCGTACGGTGCGGGGATAAATTAGCACAGCTTCCTTTGTGCAGGGGGTACAGAGAGCACTGGCCATGGAGGGAGTGTAAGGCCTTGTTCACAATAGCTCGAGCGCGGTCGCATGTCCCAATGTATGAGTCTACAATTAGGGTCATATCCCAATGACGCGACATGTTGCGCGCGGTTTTTTAGGCATAATATTTGTACAGGCGGCAAGCCGTGACAAGAAATTGGCAGTATCGAAATGGAGGTTGAAGATATGGCAGATCTGCTGTTCCATTATGTTCGTCGTCGAAAAAAAGTGAAATGTCGATTCTGGATTCATTCAGTATTTTTAGAGCGTCTTGCAGGGGGCGCGTTTAATTTGCTTTGTAATGATTTACGTAAGCATGAAGAGAAATTTAATGCAAAATTAGTGCAAAATCATTTTACACTTATTAGAGAAGAAATAGAAGGTCAAAATACAAATTTCTGCAACTGTATACGCCCTGAAGAAAAACATATGGTAACCTTGAGAAAAGTGTTTACTTACAGAAAACATAAAGACATAGTAAGACATAATATTAGGAACGTTGATACAACAGGAAAACTTTTATTCAGGTAGTTTATAATATTTAGAAGTCTGAGAGATGTTACTTCAAGGTGACTGCACGGGTACATTTGAAATACCAGCTCAAGGGCGGGTAAAGTAACCTTGATGAGATGTACCTGCTGTTGGATTATCGTAATTCCACTGTGAAGTAGAATAAGTTTCATAGGCTTGATATCTGTTTGAAGTATTTGGAGTACCTCGGACCAAAATGGGTTACTCATTCATTTCAGTAGTGGTAGATAGTTTCAGTAAATTTGTGTTCTTTTTCCCTTTACGTAATATGAAGCCAGTGGAAATTTGTGGTATTTTAAGGCATCATTTATTTCCCATTTTTTGGGTATGTTATTATCGTCACCGATAATGCTACTTATTGTGTTTCTGCTGAGATGAAAAATTTTGTTTTTATGTGGGGAGTAAGTTGATACAGACATCTCCCTACGACTCCAAAGCGAACTTAGTTGAGAGATATTAAAAATATTTGGAAGCAGCTCTGAGACCCTTTCAGTCTGGATCTCATTGCGATTGGGATGACAGGATGTACATCGAGTACATTTCAAGTAGGTGTTACAGTTTTGTTGGTGGCGCATTTCTTAAATAGTAAAGCAGATAACATTAGTGCCAAGTTGGCGCTAAAATATATCGGGCCATTTAAAATGACGAGATTTTTAACATACGTTACTGTGTTGCTAAAACATCCTGGCAATCTCAACGAAAGGAATAAAACCCATGCGTCGCAGATAAAATTATAAAACAGGTATCTGACATCCAAAGCACCAACATCATATTGTTCATTTCTATTTAGTTATTAAGAGAGTTTAATATTGATGCAATTGGTAAAGATTTTCGATAATGCAATTTTTAATTGTATTGCTAGTAAATTAAAAAATATTCTGGCAAGGGTGGGAATATTCGGAATATGTATTAGAGATATCTGAGAACCAAATTAGCATATGATTGAGGTGCCATGAGAATATTTTCTTGGTCTGAGAAGGTGTTCAATAAGTAAAGACGTATGGATGTATCTTGGTTACCGATGCTGGTCTGGTGCATCGTTTGTTTAGGTGGAGCCTGGCCGAGAGGATCTGTGGGAGAGAAGATGAGATGAGGCTTCTTGTCTGCCGCTGGCAGGGTCTTCGGATGTTGGAAATTCCAGATATAGAAGATTATATTCACTCGGCGAGGACATCTTGCAGTATGGCACCATGGGTCCTGAAATGGTCACGATGCCTGATGAGACTGCGGGGACATCTTGCAGACTTGCACCAGGTCCTGTAATGGTCGCTACTTTTGATGAAGTTGCTGTCTTGGGATGCTGCCAAAAACTAAATATCCGTCAAAATAACAGTAATAAGGAGATGGGATGGCTGCTGTGGATTCTATCCGTTTGGAATATGTGGAAGGAGATAGTTTTTCTTTTGAGCTTTCAGTGTTGCAGTTTTCACTCCAGTTTTCCCTGCAAGGATGGACACCTTTGAGAGATCCTGGAGGATGTAGGCTGAGTTTCCTGATGGCACTCAGCTTCAGGGGGGGGGGGGGGGGGGGTGGAGACGATATATTTTCGTCTCGTGTTCAAGAGGTCCAATTCCCTATAAAAAATAAGTACGTCTTGTTACGTACTTTCGCCTGCCCGTTATTAAATTCAGTTGTGGGCGTTTTTCCTTCCTTTGGTGAATAGTTTGGAATAGCCCTGGAATACCATGATGTTCGCTGCCTCGTCTACGGTGATCAATACATAACAGATTCGGCGCCGACGTCAAGTGGGCCTTCGAAGCAGCAACGAATCGACCAGCACAGTGGCTGCCTCAGTGTCTGAAATCCAACTACCGAAAGTGCCCGTGCTTCCAGCCCGGCCGGACGAAATACTGACGTGCCTCACTACTACTGGCTACGCCTTTGTGACATCAGCGGTGTTGTCAAGAGTTGCAATTTGGAGGGAGAAAATGCTCACGAGAGAAAATAAATGACTGTCGCCGTGCAGTTCTGAGAGTCCTCTATTTCGAAATACATTTTCCTATTGGTTTTTATTCAATGTACCGAATTAATTGCTGAATACTCCGTTGCTAAATCTATTAAGTGTGAAGTAGTGATAAGGGGTGAGGAAAGGGTTTTTTAATAAATAAATAAATATCTATGCTTGGAGCTAGTTTGGTTGGTTCTCAGACTCTGGAGACGTTCACAATGGAGATGTGAAGTTTAATGTTTGGGGTCTTTTAAAAATAGTTGTAACTGTAGAAGAAAGATAGAAAATTTTTGAAAGTTAGGCTCTGCTCAGAATGATTTTAAATGCTTTTAAAGTGTAGTTTTGTAAAAAGGAAAGATAACTTAAAGTATATGAATTTTGGGGGTAATACTTTGGAAAATATACCAAATAAATTTAAATTTCTGTTTGATTGCAGAAAGCATTGTAAATTTTTTATATAAATTTTGTTAGCTTTTCAGCTAAATATTATATCTAAATATTTAAATATCGTTTTTATCGTAAAAGATTATAAAACATAACATAAAACATTTGGTATAGATGTAGTTACATAAAAAGATTCCAGAAAAGGATTTCAAGTCTTGTAATTACGACTTTTTTTTTTAATTTTCCCGTAAAATGTTTTCGGTCGCACCCACGCAAATAATAAATTTTAATAGGTCTGAGAAAACATGTCAGGGCACCCTTGTGAGACGACATGATGCAGACAAACATAAAATGATCAACTTTCTGCCTTATGCTGATGGGGTTTCTTGGGGGGGGGGGGGGGAGGTCCCAAGTCACCCGCCCACAGTGGGTAGAGAACGTGTCAACGTTATTACGCCGAGTGTGCACGAATGCGGTGCGTTGTCCCTTTGGTGTTTTTCTCTAGACTCCGTTAAGCCTTGTTTGCTTAAAGCAGAGGAATATGCTGGATTTATAACTTTAGTAAGGCTTCAGAAAAGTTGGTATTAATCGTGAATGGACTATAATAGTGAAATGCGTACTTCGCTTTTACGGCTTAAATCGACAGAGCTAGACGAGATATTTGGTTTGGCACATCAAGATCGCACGATACACTACACGGAAATTTTTTTCCCGCGCCCAAAATTGCCGGGGCCGCGGTGGCTGGGCAGGTAGACCTTTTTTTAAATTTATTTCATTAACCCTACTTAGCAGTACAGCCATCCAGGGTATTCAATTCTATCATGACTACTACAATTTAACAAACAGTATATTAGTTATATAGATTCCCATTTTTTTTGGGAGGGTGGCTTTTCGTCTGGGAGCCTGTAATTTAAGCTAAAATTTGTATTTCTGTTCAAAAGCTTCATTCACACTTCCTAGGAAGGTGGTGAGATGTTCTGTCCCGACCGAGACAGCTTCCCGACGGGCGGTTAGACTGCTCGCCTCCCACGAAGGCGACCCGGGTTCAATCCCCTGCCGGGTCACTCCCGAATGTTTGCTAGTGGGAATCGGACCGGACGATGCCCCTGATCGGCTGTGTTTTTCTCGGGGATCTCCCGTTTCCCCGCCCTTGCATTACGGCGCTCCTCCATACTCACCTCATTCCATTCTCATCGGCTCTTAGGACCTCGTCGTTAAGGTTCCCGTCTACCTAGAGCTTATTTTCCTCGTTTGAGGTCGAGAAGCGTGGGAACGATAAAAGCGACACTGCCACGCGCATCAAATGCGCCATCGCCGCTAAGCGCAAGGCTCTGAACTGGCGCGCAGTGTTCTCGTCACACTGCGTGTACCTATGAGACTTTCTATGGTGACCCAATTATTTTATTTGTAGAAAGTCTACAGGAATATTCAGTGCAGGGCCCTTGAGTAGTTTCAAATGGATCTGACGCGTATGGCCGAGTTCCGTTCCCTGCACTGATGCGACCAGTTACATAGCCGCCAGTTGTTCCGTTACTCCATGCGTTTAAAGCTGGGCTGGGGAACGGAACAATCTCCATGCTCTATTTTCGACGCATAGTTTGAGCGTTTTGTTTACGTATGGGAAAACATGTACATATACGACGATAGTAAACCCGCGATCCTTTCGTATGATTTGACACTACAACTAGTTTACAATTGTCGTATATGTAAACAAGGCATAATAAAATTAATCGAATATTAAATATTTAACAGCCACCACGAGCACACATTAACCTCAAAGTCGTACACAAAGCAGACTGACGTGCCAAAAATAATCATATTCCAACCATGTCTTAAGTTTTCTACAGCACTCCGTCAACTTTAAGCGTAAAAGGAATCCCATTTATAACCAACTTCACACATTCCATTCTCGCCCCTTGGTCGTTGCCGATGCTAGCCTTCGAATCCGCACGTTTCTGGAATTTTCCCGCCACTGTGACGTCAGCGCATGAAGCATTTGTGCTCCAGGCCTCGTGCAGTTTATGAGTGAGATTGTCCGGAAGTAGAATGACGTAGGAGGTGCACAGATGCGCCTGTGAAAAGGGATCGGAACTACTTCGCTGCGCATTGTGAAGGCAACGGAAGATGACCTATATTTTGAGATACATCACTTTGAAAAGACCGGATTTTAGCCGTTTTGGTGTGCTCTCGATTTTTTTTCTGCTATACCTTAATCTAAATGTTATGTTATGTGAAGGCCCGAAGGTACGGCGGGATTTTATTGCGTCTCAGGGCTAACCCGTTACGCCTACAAGGAAGGAAAATCATGCAAGGGGACATGCATCGCGGCAAAGAGGGATTGGGCAGCCATGGCCTGCACTTTGAGGCCATGAATACCTCCCGAAGTGTACTTATAGCTAGTCTTAACTAGGAAGAGCAAGGGAAAAGCCGCCAAGAGAGACGTAAAAACCCTTGCAACAGAGAAGAAAATTGAAAATTATTACATGCATTAAATTAAATTAAATAGAATGCTACAGGAGACAAAGTGTTTGGGAACATGCTCTTTGATAGTAGAGTTGGAAAAACTAGTAGGGAGGGGATGGGGTCTTTATTTAATTCATTAATTTCATGCCGGGAGTAATCAGACTGGTGTTTGGGTGCCTCTCTGATGGGAGAAGTGGCGCTGTTGGGCCTCTTCCCCCCGATCTCTTCTGTGAACCTGGTGCTCTCAAATGGTGCTCCTAAAGTGCGTAACGTCTTGAAAGCACTCAACAGTTTCTCTTCTGAAGTGTGTGTTCCTTTCGTAGGTCAGCACATTGGACACGTGTTTAATAGTTTCGTGGAAAAGACGAGTACTTCAAACTCTGTTACAGAACTTTTAGTGAAGAAATAATAACGAACATAGCTTATCGAAATACCAAGTAACGTGGGTCCTTATTCACTTACTATATTTCGCCTAAAAAAGAATAAAACTTTCCGATTTGAGATGAACGCCTGTCTCCAGTGAACAAAAGTAGAAAATGAATATCGAAATGCGATAAAAATTGAGAGGGAAAGTTATACATTTATAGTTTATTCTGATCGACGTGTGTGGTTTCTTTATCAAATCGTAGATTTCTCCTTTAAAATAGATTAATCCAAACTAACACAGTCCATTATAAAAAATAAAAATTTCAGGAGTTTTTCATCGGCAAAGAAACTAGTAGCCGAAAATAAGTATTGAATAACACTAAACGGTTCTCATTGTTACGTGGGTAAGATTATACCATTTTGATATAGGCTGTGTACGTTCAAATGAGAACTTTTGAAAGCCCTGCGTAAGTTCTACTTGTATTCATGTTATGTAATCTTCCGCCTTATGTAAACTTAACATTGTCATAGTTCTCCTCACTTTGTCCATGCGTCGGTCAAGTGAAACTGTGAAATTATTAGGAAAGTAAATATTTCACAAATATTCTCATTTTTACACTTTGATTCATAAAAAAAAACAGAAAGCAAAAGAAATTATTTAAGTTATCACAAACGGTTACCGAACACTTTTTATTCAACGTTAAGATGTGGAATTACTTTCCATCCATCATCACCAACTTTTCTGGGCGAATGTCACTCGGTACCACCATTAAAATATATGCAGGTAGGGATAGTGACTTTTTTTTTAAAGTTCATTTCAAAAGTGCTCACTTTATCGTGAACAGCCTTTAGCAATTTTCCCGTTTACAAGGTAGCACTGATTTGAGTACTTAACAATTTATACGCAGTAAATAACAGGATTACAAGTAGTCATCCGTGTAAATGCCGTTCACGGTAAAGTGAGCACTATTAAAGCCCTAGCTAATTTTTTCTTTCAACCAATTTATATCCTTCCACCACTTGTTAATGTAAACTCTGACATGTCAGTAATAAACACAGTGTATACAATCACCATACTCAAAACCAGAAGTCAGAGGCCACAATGAAATGTATTTATTGATTATTATGTCTGATGAAACAGTTTCAGAAAGTGCTCACTTTACAGTGAACGGCATATAGATTACATAAGCTTTGCAGCCGAGCTCGGAGTAACAATGTTTTAGTAAATTGTTAGGCGAAACAATTTCCAAAAGTGTGACAAAGATTTGGAGAGTCCTGTCGTCAGCCATACTTACCTACCTGTCATGCACTGATATCTTCATCGAATGTACATGAAGTACGTTACTAAGCTGTAAAAAATATTTGTATTGTAAAGGGCATATTAGCGTCTCCTAGTGTTATGCCTGAAGGCTCGTCAGGGGATGACTTACGAACTAACTTATAACTTAACTTTAATTAACACCCCCGCCTTACCTGGGATTCGAACCCAGAACTTCTCAGATCGGTGGAGCCCGTACCAACCGACTCCGCCACGGGAGATCGAGATAAAACTGCTCCAATTTTGTCAAACAAGCGAAATCAGCGGCAGCTACTTGGTTATTACGGTGGTTGAATTTCGCTTCTGCAATTCTGATATCCGCTGAATATTGATAGATACTAACTAGAAAGCATTGTTTCCTACGCCATTCCACGGATTATACAATAGGCAGCTATTTATTATCTGAGTTGGCTTTATTTCACTGACTGAAGTCACTTGTTCATGTTTACTGTGCATCAGCGGTTTTTATTGTCCTACTGTTACGTATTAGCTTTCCAGTCAATTCATACCTAAAAGGGGCAATGGGCGTAGCTAAATAATGAGTCATGATTAGGTAGAGCACAACAGTATAAGAGGGGGTTTATTGAGCACGAGGATTACATAATAAGTATTTACGTGACTATTGATTGGGGGAGCTTAAACGGAATAACAAGAAGTTAACTGATTATATTAAGTTTTATTACTGCATGCCACTGCTAATACCATCTAATTGGAAAGTCCCCACATTGTTCACGTTGCCGGAGGCTGATTCTAGGAGGCGGTTAACGACCGCCGGACATACCCATCTCCATACTTCTTGGTCCGCTGCCCCGATGACAAAAGACGCCACTCCCAGTGTTACGCTGGCCTATATCGGGTGCGTTGATTAATATTTTCAGCCCCGTTTACGTTCCGGTGGAGGGAGTTTCTGCAACTGTTACAACAAGCGTTATTGCAATCACGCTCGTGCCTTAGTTTATTGTTTGAAAGAGTGATCAGGCATGCCGTTCAGCTAAGACCTGGTCACTTCATAACAGTTCTTAACATCCCGTATGCCTATTAAAATAACAGTCCCTTTGTCAACATTCCCTAACTCATATTTAAATACGCTTCCCTATTCCTATATGGGTCTTCAACTCGCTCTGTTAAAATGTTACGTGAATTACACGGAAAATTTTACGCAAATATAAAGCTAATGTACGGAAACGCATTCCTTGATAACGAAGAAAAAACAGAAATAAGTTACGTAACGACAAAATATGAGAAAACATCCTTTCCCCCTCCCGGTTTTATATGGCTTTGTGGTGCGGGAACGAAGAATGCAGAGTCACTGTAACCAAGAACTTTTATTTTTGCTTCAGATATCAACGTCTCTTACCCTGTGCGCGCCGCAAGTGTTGGCGGCTCGTCTCCCTAGATGCCAGCGCTTGGGTGCCGGCACGGCCCGGCTGGCGACAGCTGATGCTAGTGACGCCCCGGCTACGTACAAACTGTTACAAATACATTCGGCGCGCATCGCCAAGTGCACTAATGATAATGCGGAGACTAATATTTTTAGCACGGCATCAGCCTGCGGCAGGCTGCGCGCGCATTTACCACTTCCCCTCGACGGCTCCATCCCGCTCCCGGTAAATTCACCAGCCAGTAGAGACCCATTTTTTGTCTTCGAACATCTAAATATAGCATAACGTACGTAAAACAGTTGACAATATTTGAAAAATTCGAACATTACTTTAACCTCAATAAAAAAAAATAATACGTGTGTCACATGTAGACGAATAAGAAATCGATACTCTTCATTGGAACAAGAAAAGCGTAAGAAAGTAATGAGAAAATAAAAGATTATAAATTTATCCTCAGGGCGAAGCATTTTAACGTTTTAAAATGTATTTTTAATAATAAGCAAAACGCCCACATAAAAGAAATTACAGATTTTAAATTCTTTTTAAAATTTGTATTACAAAATACTATTGCATTTACACAACAGTTCCGTGAATATACAGAACGTTCTAAGAAATTTATAGAAAGTCCGTTATCGAAGAAACATCGTGTCCATAATGTTATGGAGAGTTATGAGGATTCATAAAGGCTGTTACGATAAAGTGAGCACTTTAGAAATTAACCTCAGAAAAACGTCATTGCCCCTGCATGCATATATTTTAACGGGCGCAGTGAGTGACATTCTCACAGGAAAGTTGGTAACGATGGGAGGGAAGTAGTTCCATTTCTTAATGTCGAATAAAAAGTGTTAGGTAACCATTTGTGATAATTTAAAATGGCTTTTTTCGCTTTCTGTTTATTTTTAATGTATCGAAGTGTAAAAATGAGCATATTTGTAAAGTATTTACATCCTTAATAATTTCACAGTTTGATTTGACCGACGCATGAATAAAGTGATAAGGCCTATGACAAAGTTAATTTTACATAAGGCAGAGGAATACTGTGGCACACCGATATTTCTGATGCTGTTCGCTGAGTCGTCTCGTGCAGTCCTGTGTGCGGGGAGACATCTAATGTCCTTGACAGGAAACGATATTCGATGGATATGGACCGCCTGTTATTGTCTTTTTTTTTTTTTTTTTTTTTTGTAACAAAAGTTGTAATGCATGGTGGTCACTTTTAATAGTTCGTCGGTGGGATTTTATCTATTAAAACTGAAGCAGTTATCCCAGAAAGAAGAAGTTTGTCTTTCTTATTCTAATTTAATATTGATGTTTAATAGTTGCTATGTATATGGAACATGAGAAGACGTCTTAGAAAATTTGTAAGTTGATCTAAATTTGTTTGGTGGCTATTTTCGGTAAAAAATATTTCACAAGTCAAGTTCCGGCAACATTATGTTAATATCTAATAATTTCTTATATTGATTCCAAAATATATCATTCATACATACATGTACCGTCACAATGCACAACGCGTATACAAGTATAGATCACAAGCAGGGCTTTCCAAAGTGCTAATTTTACCGTGAACCGCCTATGAAGGCTGTTCACGCTAAAGTGAGCATTTTAGAAATCAACCTTGGAAAAAAGTCACAGCTCCCACGTGCTTATATTGTAACGGACGCACTGAGTGACATGTTCCTAGTAAGGTTGGTAACGATGGAGGGAAAGTTGTTCCATATCTTATAAGTCAAATAAAAAGTGCTAAGTACAATTTGTGATAACTTAAATTATTTCTCTTGCTTTCTGTTCTTTTTTAATGCATCGAAGTGTAAAAATGAGCAGATTAAAAAATATTAAGTTTCTAAATAATTCCAGAGTGTCGCTTGACCGACGCATGAATAAAGTGATGAGACCCACGACAATGTTAATTTTACATAAGGCGGAAGAACCCACAACGTATATACAAGTAGATCTTAAGCAGGACTTTCGAAAGTGCTCATTTTACCGTGAACAGCCTATACCAATACGTTACTTTCCCACAACACGAGGGGAAATATTATTTTAAAGTGCGTGTGACATCAGATGTGTCGTGCGGGCGCTCGGCGCAGTGATAATGAAAGGCGGTGAAGGGAGCCGGGAGATTACAACCAACTTCGTCTCTGTCCTTATTCAGTTCGGAGTGTCGACGTGATTATTGGCAAGCGATGCAGAACTTCAGAGGAAGTTCGCGCCGGAGTGTAAACTGCAGACGCGAGCGCATATCAGAAGCCGTTTCAAGCCGCAACGCTGTTGTTCGCCGCTAGTTCGAGACAATCGGGAAGTTGCGCCTCTACAAACCAGAGACTAAATTTAGTTACAGTGTTCCTTAGGTTCAATTTCCACGTGTATATATAAAGGCTATCCACGGTAAAGTGAGCACTTCGGAAAGCCCTCTCGTTTGGATTGATGGACAATAAATATTTTATTTTAGCCTTAGACGCTAACTTCAGATTGCTGTGATTAATACTTACTCAGCAATATTTATTTTAAAATATGGTTAAAGAATAAAAATTGGCTTAAAGTAAAAAGTAACCAGGTCTTCAAAAGTGCTCACTTTACCATGAACAGCCTATATCGCTATGTATGTTCATTTTTAGAGCCGTCATTTCACCGAGAAAATCGGAATCCCGTACAACGATATCTTTATGTATAGTTAATTTACACATATTCAAATTTTCTTATTTATAGATCAAATTTTTTTTCATGTATAACAAGATAATTTAAGCAGGTGTTTATTTTTGCATTACATATGTACAAACTTTTTAATAGATGACGCAAATAAAGCAAGTGTCACTGGTGGTTATAAATATAAGTTTTCGAGTTTTAACATCTTGATTTTTTGTGATTTTTGAATGAATGGTGCAATCAGGGTGAATTATTAGATGGAGTTTTTTTTTTTTTTTTTTTGGATATTCGCCATTGCGATGGAAATGTCTGTCATAGAAAGAGAAGTTGTTTATTATATTTTATAAATTAATTCCACATATTTTAATTATAAAAAAACTGATTTCTCAAGGAAATATTCTGTTAAAAGTCACCCTGTTACGTGTTTATGAAAATAACAAAATGACCTTGAAGTGACTGCAAAATTGCCAGTTAGTGACTAACAGTAAAGCCGGCACTATTCCCGTATTCACTAACCTGCTATTTTGTTATTTCTACAATACACGTGGCTACGTTTATTATGTAGTCAAAATTTTTAATTACCCACCAAGTTCAGTGCATCTCGCAATTGCTAAATAAATAAGAAAAATATTAACAGGGGATAATTATTTTGTTGATTAAATTTCTTAAAATGCAATCCATCTATGACACCAGGCAGGACACGGGGTAGGCATAAAATTATCCATTCAAATACTACACTTGAAAGCCACGAGTCCATGCAACACGCTGATGTTTGAAGTAGAGTAATTATTTTTTGAGTTCGCTGTTATTCGGCTGTTAAATAGCCATGCGAATAAGTACGCATGCAAATAAAACCACATGAATATATAATTTATTCTGTAGCCATATTTGAGGATAGCTGTGCCTACAGTAAGCACGCCACTACAAACAACGAGTGGGCCGACCAGCTTCGCAACAAGATAAAGTTAGTATATATTGGTTCCATTAGTAGAAGTTCTACTGGGTAATATGTTCGATAAAAGATACTTTATGTGAACGTAAATAATGAGTTCAGATAACCGTTCCATCCTGCCACATTTGATTCAATTTGTTTAAGCCACTAGACGAGCTGCGGACAATACCTTTCTTTCATGCTCTACCATTCCATGTCATCACAACCATCTTGTTTCCCAATTACATATGCTGTCATTCCATGTCCACTATCTTGATTTTCTTTTTCTCGTGTTCTGTCAGTCCACCTTGACGAACGCCAACTTGAATTATATCACTAACAACATTTTAAATAACATTGTCGCCTTGTTCCCAATTACTTATGCCCTAACATTCCACCTTATATGCCCTCGCTCCGCCCTGCTAGCATGGGATTTCGATTGCCTAAGCAAACAGGCATGCTGTCATCAACAACACTTTTCCTTCATGCACTGTCATTTCACCTTAGTTGCTTTCGCCACGCCCCACCCCCACCTTATCGGATTTAATTTTTTAATTCGATACCGCTCTTTCATTCTCTATCATTCCTTCCAGTTCAGTCACCACAATTTAGTCATCTGCTGTTTACTCGCTCCCCTCGAACCAGCATCGTACATTCTATTCATGCTCTGACATTCCACCTCGTTTAAGAAGTCCGCTGACAACACATTCTGCCGCTTGTGCTCCTCCCTGATTACTCACCTTCGTACGGCTATACCATTTGAACTATATCACTACCACCATTTTTCATTATACCATTGTACCTTTACCCGTCGAAATCTTCCATTTAGTACGTCATTTGTGTCTACATAAAAAATTACTATGGTCATATATAGGCTAGTAGTGTAGAAATTATGCAGGACCTATCTTCACCACGTACTGCAATCGAAGCAGGTCCAGACAGGCCCGACACGACATTAGTCCCCCCTCCAAGTTTCAGAGTCAAATTTTTACCACTTAAAAGCATACTTCCAAGCCTGTTGCATCCATCCTGCTGTGTATGTATTACAATAATAATCCACTCTCATTACTTGTGCACTTCATTTGAACATATGCTTTATCACTATATCATTGACTAGTGACCCGCCCCTGCTTCGCCCGGGTGCAATTAAGATTTAAAAAAACTGCTTAACCCGGCGTTAATTAGGTTGGGTAAACTCTCCTAAAGCATTAAAAAAACACATTATAATTTAATAATTAATGAAATAATTTATAATTTAAAGTTTTTTTGCTATTTTTATTTGATATTTTTTTACTTTTTTATAATTTTTCATATAAATATACATTATATTACAATGCAATTTATCTGAGATAGACGTATTTAATATGTTATTGGCTAAGACATTCTCTGTAGACAATGTTTGACGTCCTGCTATTGTTTTGTAGCAAAATATACTGTTTCTCGGGACTTCCAACTCGTGATAATCCAACATATAGTTGGCCATGGGAAAAAACACTCTTTTCGTAGGTCGATTCCAACCAAAGAGAAAGTTTCACCCTGGGACTTATTAATAGTAATCGCGAAAGATGGTTTTACGAGAAATTGCAACCGTTTGAAAGATATTGGCAAATCCGTGTGAATCATGGGAATCCTCGGGATGTTTGCCAGCTGGCCGGCTGCTGGACCGGTGAGGATGGTCACGACAATCAAATTTTCTTTCAAGTCTTTAATGAGCAATCTTGTGCCATTACACATGTTAGGAGGGCTTATATTCCTTAAAAGCATGATAGGAGTACCGACATTTAATGATAGTTCGTGAGGTGGCAAGCCAGAAGTATTAAGCGAATTTAGAAAATCTTGAGGAAAGTGGACGACATCGTCAACATTGGTGACTGTGTCAATCGACTTATATGTTTTGACTTGGCCGGGAACTCTTTGTATAATGAGATTGTTGATTTCATTGACAGTGTCGTTCCTATGCGATACTATTGCCCTGGAACACAACCAGTGAAAGTCTCTTTCTAGTAAATTTTCGAGGCCCGGATATACTGCTTCTATAAGATGCTGAAGACTGTGGACTATCTGACCTAATGTCTCATTTAAAATTATTTCATCAGAATTAGTGACCTAATGGCTCATTAAAAATTATTTCAGCACAATTAGTGCCCAAATTTAGAGAAGGAAAAACTCCTTCTCCAAGTCTGAGCAATTGTTGTGGGAAATCTTTATGCGTGTCTCCACCAAGATAGGCTCTCATATCCGTCGCAAATTTAGGTGTTGAATAGAACTCCATAAGGGAGATGATTTAAGACATGCTTTGATGATATCTGCACGCTTCCCTTTTGTAACTACAGGGAGTGTCTGCCGAAAATCCCCAGTAAACACAAAAGTAACTCCCCCCATAATGACAGTAGAGCTTCTAAGGTTGGCGCCGTACGCAGCACACAGCACGTTTTATTTTCCGAATCTGTCCATCCTGCAAAGCCGTAGTACATTATTTTATTCTATCATCAATAGTTTTCGCAGCGCACGCAATGTAAGGAATTTTATAGGTCATTTACTTACACTTTGGGTTACATTATTGGAGTTTTAGTAGGGATGCCTATTGATTTTTAAAATAAAATATAGCGTATGACACTCAATGATAACGTAGCATTCTACTAGTGAAAGAATTTTTAAAATCGGATGAGTAGTTTCGAAGATTACCTTCTACATCCAAACGCACAAACACACAAAGTGACAAACACTACCTCTTTATAATATTAGTATAGAAGTATAGATTGTGTACATTCAGTGACAGTATTTAAATATTTGCTTTTTAAGCTTAACTTTCAAATAATATATGTTACCTGCATCATTGCAGTTATTTATTATCATCCACACTTACAGTACCTATCGACATTTAATAGCATCCCTTAAAACCAAGGCTCTTAAATTCCCTATATCAGGAAATTGGGCAGGGTACAACACCAATGAGAATTAAATACTTTTGTTTGTGCATTCAGAATACACACACACACACACACATATATATATATATATACACACACACACATACTTTAGACTAAAAATATAAAAAACAAAATCCTTATATTCTCCATAATATTCATATAGTACCTTTCCAGCAACATACTCACATTTCATGTAATGAATATAGTGTGCTAATATGCAACTCAAGATGGTTTACGCTAGCAAGCATCCAGCCCGAGCCTAGGCCATATATTCTTCTTCGTGTCATAGGTTTCCTTTCAAGGCCTCTGCAGCCTCTGGAAAGCTATCAACATTGTACAAGGCTTCATTCGCAGTCTTGAACGCTCAACGACTGGTTTCTTCATCCAAAGGTTGAGGCTTTTCGTAGGTACACTCCAGCCAAACATTATATTTTATCGGACCTTATTCAACTTCTTCTGTTAGTTGATAGAGTATCATTTACTTAATATGGTCCACATATGTACATATGTCTTTCAGACCTACAAACATATTTACAATCACATAATATTCTAAAGTACCCATAAATGCGGACTTTTTCAGATATAATACATTCGATGTGGTTTCGCCAACAGCTGGTGCGGGTCGTTTCTTAGCTGCTGAAACACTGCCTTTACAAATCTTATTATGTATCTTCAGCTTATCACCGTGTTTGAACAGATGCTTGCACTTGAAACATTGGTGCATAGCACAGGAAGGACACTTCATGCAAGTAGTCCTTTCATGATTCCTTGCACTTTGGCTGTAGACAAATATATTGTCACAATAGCAGCAACGAAGCCTTGGTGAAGTCATCATGGCACCACTACTGTAGGTGTCCCATCCGAAGAAGTCGATGTGCTGTCAGTGGCATGCCTGAAGGAGTCGATGGCAATGTCGGTGGCATGCCTGATGAAGTCGATGGCAGTGCTGCAGATGTCCCATCTGAAGAACTCGATGTCACTGGGCCAACCTCAGATGATGGTGGAACAGCGATCATTGTTTCCGTAATATATTCCAATTGTCTTCACTAACTGAAGGGAAGTGTCTTTTACAAGCTGAGGTAAAGTGTATTTTATGACTGCCACTATCAAACTAAGCTTCTTAACTTATATAACTGCATTCAGGCACCATACCATTAAATTTACCACCCACTATAACTTATTTGAGCCAACAACTATACAGTTCAGACCAACCCATAACACAAACATCCCCACCATCTGTCAAACTATCATTACCGATTAAGACCAGGCCGACAAACCATATCTTCTATAACCTTATAGAAACTCAGTCATACAATCAACCAAGTTTAATTCTGAAGGTGTTGCATGTGGGAAACAGAAAATCATACAAAATGTTTTTGTATAAGTTGACATATTATGTTGTCCTGTCATTATTAAATATTGTCTCGATGATACGATTATTTAGGGCTTTTTAAAATACTTCCTGACTTACTGTATGGTTAATATACTGTTAGTTTGATTGTATGGTAGGCATAGCTACAATGTTGATATGGTATGGCCTGACCACATTTTCGGTTGGTTTGGTAAAATGGCACTGAGTTTAGCTTTCATGGTGTGGGTAGAATGATTTAATGATATCATTATTTTGTGTTAGAGGAATTGTTTGCTGGGCTGTTAAGTTAGTGCGAGAGGGTTCGAGTGCTTGGCTGGATCAGTGTATACTCTTGGTTTCACATTGATCCAATTTATATGGTTTGTGGTATGGTGGTTACTCGGGTTAGCGATATGTACAGATGCCATATTAGTAAGCTAGTGTAATTGTGAATGTTAGGATATGCATCTTACTTAGTACCACTGGGGAAGAGTGGAGGGATTTGGCAGTTCTTAACATCGAGGTCTTGAGAACAGTAGCCCTGGGATTATCAATATAATTATTTGGTATGCTTGAGGAATGGTACCTGGTAGGTTTTGTTGGTGTGGTTATTGGTATGGATGGCTTGTATATCCGAATGGTTTGTTGATTGATAAGGTTCTCTAGTATGCTAAGGAGATGGTACCTAATATATTTTGGTCGGTGTGGTTAATGGTATGGATGGCTGGTACAATCGGCTGGTTTGTAGGTGTTTGTATTTTTGGCATGGTCTGTGGGTATATGGTTGGTATTATTATTTGGTTGGTAAGAGCAGTATGAAATCAGTTGTTAGTATGGTATGGTGTAGTGCATTGCTTATAATGTATTTGTGTGGTGTGACTGACATATGCTGGGTTATTTCTGTACAGCACTGATGGTCGGCAGGGTTATTAGTATTTATGTTTGGTATACTGGAAGTATGGCGGTCAACATGGTTATTGGCATAGATGCTGTGTATAATCAGCTGGTTTGTTTGTCTAACATGTTGATTGTTATGTTCCATTGATACTGTGTCTTGATGTTTTTGTATATATCAGTTTGTGTGTTCTGTATGGTATGTTTGGTGGTATATTGTGAAATATATTTTTGTGGCGTCAGATGGTAGAGCAGAAGGCATGGGTATTAAGAATTTTTTTTCATAAGGCCAGTGTGGGCTGCATAGTTGAGATAGACTTGTAGTCCAGTGAAATAAGGCGAAATAAGGGGGCACCTACCGAAAAATTCTAATCAAGCTAGATTTTTGCACAACTTTTATTTTGGCAGTATATAAAACCTATAAAGAGTCCCCTAAGCTATCACGCCTGCTTCGTATACTTTATCAAGGTCAAAGGTCACAAAAATTGGTTAAGTGTTAATAGAGGTAATGATCACAGTGAACATTTGAAGAATGTGAACACAGATGCTATTCGTGATCATTATTGTAAAGACTATATTCGAAACTGTAGCATCATGGCCTTCAAGAGATGCCGAGATGAAGAAGCTCTTGATATGCTACATCTCAGAGCTCTTCTCGTAAAATGCTAGTGAGTTCTTTTTAATTTGAAACATTGTGTTTGTTTTGTGGCGAAGAAGCTAGCGAACAAGCTGAGATGAAAAATAACAAAAATATCGATGCAAAATTAAGAAAGTAAGTAGAATCTCATTTAACTAAACTATTATTAAAACTGCCGAGGCACGTGCAGACAGATATGGAAGTGCTGTAAAATACAGTGTTATCGTTGACCATGATTTAGTAGCTGTTGGAGCGAAATATCATAGTAAGTAATTTGAATCTTTCATTCGGCCAAAACAAACAGGGCGTGAATAGGCCGGCCATTGGACGTGAATATCATATAAGCAATGTAAGACATATTTTATTATATCTAAAATAATGAAGATGTCCAATTTACATTAGGGGAGTTGAAAGAAGTAATTGTATATTATGTTCCTGATGATGCTACAATTATCTCAAAATTAATTGAACAGTACTGTAGAAATATTGTTATCACTACGAAACCAATATCAATGACAATAATTTGTTTTCGTGATGCTTAAGAGAATATTTTAAGTAAAGCTTGGTATGAAAATAAAAAATTAAATGGAATACATTGAAATAAACCCCATAGATTATTTGACATCGAGATTATCAGAGGAAGAAGGTGTTAATGAAGAAGATAAAGAGAAAGAAGTATCAGAGATTGAAGATGATAAAGAGAAAGAAGTATCAGAGATTGAAGATGATAAAGAGAAAGAATTAGCAGAGGTTGAAGATGATGATGAGAAAGAATTAGCAGAGGTTGAAGATGATGATGAGAAAGAATCAAAAGTTGATGAAACATGGATTAGGCCTACCGGGGAAACCATGTAAACAAAATAACGCACCTTGCATTTTACCTCAAAGGTGGTGTGGAAATTAATGTATCGCTGGCACTGCTATATTCTATACGCAGTTGATGCTTTGTAAGCGACATTACGTGGCAATGGTTGCTCGTATGTAAACACTGTATAAGACCTTTTTTTGTAGAGAACTGTTTAAGATACAATTTTGATTATGGCATTAATTACCATGCTACCAACAGGAAGTGAGATATCCGCAAAAAAAAAAAACTATTCTTGTGACCTTTGTCCTTACTAAAGTATATGAAGCCGGCATGATAGCTTAGGGGACTTTTTGTACGTTTTATATAATATCAAAATGAAGGTGTGTGCAAAGATCTAGCTTGATCCGAATTTTTCGACAGACTTGTCATTATTTCACTGGATTATTGAGTTATAGTGGGTGGTGAGTTTATGCGGTGTCGATAGTTAGAATAACTTAAGATAGGTGTTAATTTCAGGGCTGGTCTCAACTGTATAGTTGCTTGGTTCACTCGAGTTATGATGGAGTTTATGATTGGTGTGTGTTGTGTGGAATTCCTGAGCTTTCTTGGTTTATAGAAGATAGTGCATTGGTTGGATATCAGCCGGTAATGATAGTTTGACAAATGGTAAGAATGTTTGTGTTATAGTTGGTCTGGGCTGTAATGTTACTTAGTACACTTGCATTACGATGCACGATATGGTTTGTATGTTGGGTGGTTACAGTTTACAGTATATCTGTCTGGTGATTGCAGTATATGTCAAATTGTATGGTCTGTATGTAGGTGTTGGTGAATCCTATATTGCTAAGTCATGGTTGAGTTAAAGTGGATGGTATAGATGGTGAGTGTAATTTGTCGGTGTCAGTCGGTGAGGTGGAGGATATGGTTAATTGTTATAATCTTTTTGGGTAAAGTATATGTTGGCTGAATTACTGAGGTACGAGTCAGTTATAGCTGGTGGCATGGATGGTGAATATACGTGGTGTTGGTCGGTAGAGAATATAAAATGGGTGTTGGGTTATGCACTGGTCTCAACTGTATAGTTGCTTGCCACACTCTAGTTATGATGGATTATTTTGTTGGTGTGTTCGGTGGCATTATTTATTAATATGTCTGAGTTTTTCTTAGGTCACAGGAGATGATATGGTTGGTCGGCCTGGTTTTAGTTGGTAATGATAGTTTGATAGGTTGTGGGGATGTTTGTATAATGGGTTGATCTGGACTGCATAGTTGTTTGTTACACTTAAGCTATGGTGGGTGGGGCATTGATTATATGTTTTGTGCTTGCATGAGGGTATATAAGCAGCTAGGTTCCAGTTAGGAAGATAAATTTTACAGTGGTAGTCGTGCAAGACACTTCCAATGCTTTCACGAGCTGAGGGGAATATATTATGAAAAACGATGATCACTGTTCCATCAACAATTGAGGTTAGCCCAGTCACATCGAGTTCTTTAGATGGGGCACCTGTAGCAGCACTGCCATCGACTTCTTCAGGCATGGCACTGACAATGCCATCGACTTTTTCAGACATGAAACTAACAGCACCATCGGATTCTTCGGATGGGACACCAACATTAATGCTGCCTTGGATGACTTCGCCGAGGCTTCGTTGCTGCTACTTTGACAAGATATTTGTCCACAGCCAAAGTGCAAGGAAGCATGAAAGGACTATTTGCATGAAGAACCCTTCCTGTACTATCCAACGATGTATAAAGGAGTGTCTCAGCAGCTAAGAAACGACCTGTACCAGCTGTTGGCGAAACAACATCAAATGGATTCTACCTGGAAAAATCAGCATTTAAGGGTGGAACTTGCCCCAGTACGTGACAATCTCCAGTACTGGACAGTAGGGGGTTACAAGTTTCACCGCTAGATAGCAGCACTTGACGGTCACAGGCAGGTAGGGTTACACAAAGCAATGGCGTAGATCGCGCCACTTGGTCATATTCTCAGCCATAGTTGAGGTATTCGTTGTTAAGTGTGGAGTGCATGTTTTTCGAGCTACGCAATTAATTTCTGCACCTTTTTTTAACCTTCTTTATGTGAGTTAACTATGTTTAGTATATTTTACTTAAGATTCCACATATTAAGAGATTAAAATGCTGTGTTTACATTGGAATAATTTTGCTTAGGTTTTAGTTTTTTGCAATGTTTTGTAACCCATCGCGTGGCCCCAGTACCGACAGAAAGAAAATATTGTGGAAAATACCCTATAAGAGTTGTTTGTTTTCAGGGTTATTTCAACTCAATGGCTGCACCCAAAAAAGGAAAATGGGATGAAAATAAAATGAAAAAAGCTTTGGATGGTGTTTTGATGGGAAATTTCAGTATTAGTGAAGCAGCTGGTCACTTTTCTGTACCTAAAAGCACTTTAGGGGAACATGTCTGTGCTATTAAACAAGGTAATTGTGTTAAGGTATCACCTTCAATGAGTAGATTTCAAAACATTCTTAGTAACAGTTTAGAAAGTGATCTCATTGAACACCTAAAAACACCTGGACAGTTGTTTTTTACCAGTAAATAAAAAATATCTGTTAACCTTGGCATACGATCTAGCTGAGCACCTGAAATTGCCACTTCAGTTCAACAAAAAAAGAGATTGCAGGAAACAAATTTGACCATGGATTCATCTCTGCACTGCGCTCAATCCACAAGTCTACAGAGAGCTCAAGGATTTATCAAGAAACAGCTGACAAGGTATTTTTTTTCCAAATTAGAGGAGCTGAGAAGAAAATATTCGTTTCCTCCAAGCAAAATTTTCAACTGCGACGAAACTGGTGTCAGTGTTGTAGATTCCAACACATCAAAAGTTTTGTCTCTTAAAGGGAAAGAACTAGTTAGAAAGCTCACATTGGGTGAATGTGGGAGGAACAGAACTGTGATGCTTTGCATCAATGCCACAGAGGATTAGTTTTTCCTCCCTCTTTTTGTGTTTCCCAGGATTTGAATGAACACAGTATTGAATAAAGATGCCCCAGATGGAAGCATATTTGAAGCTCAAGAAAGTGGTTGGATCTCAGTATCAGGATTTATGAAAAAGTGTGAAGTAATTTGTTGAGAAAGTCCATTCATCAGAACATAGTCCAGTTCTATTGCTCTTGGATGGTCACATCACTCCCAAAGATCTGCAAGTCATTATGTATGCCAAGGAGCATAATGTTCACATGTTGCACACACAAGCTCCAGCTATTGGATCGAGCAGTCGTGAAAGACGAGAGCTAAAAACTACTGAACAAGATATGTGATTTGGTAGGAATTGCTTTCTCGAAAATATGCAGAATGGACCTAGCAAAATCAGGATTCGAATGTACATGGATCTATCCATTGAATAAAAATATTTTCACTGAGCCGGACGTCCTCCCAGTATCGAACATCACTGTAGGCTCATTGACATAACAAGAAGCAAGAGTAGGCCAATGTGCTGGACCTGGTCAACCTCTACCAAAGACTAGACCTGCAACTTCCAGCATTCAAGTGACCATACCACCTCGGGACACATCTTTTGTCGAAATGGCTGTTCTCTCTACCTCCACGGCTTTCCACAATGTCATTGAGAAAATCTCCCCGGTTGCTAATGATCTAAAGAGGAATATAATTACAAGAATAAGGAGAAGAGTAAAAAGTGAAATTTTGACTTCTACGTCCAATACAAAACTACTGGAAGACAAAGAAGAAATTAAGCGGCAGAAAAAAACTAAAAGAAGAACAAAAGCGGCAGAAACTGAATGATGGGGAATGACAAATATTCAACAAAAAGTAAAAAAGAAAATGAGGCTAACAGTCAGTCTATAAAGAAGCCCACCTCAGAAAATACTTTCCAAAAAAAAATACTTTAATTCAACAGTGAAGGTAAGGAAAATAAGCAAGTGAATATGGGTACGAAAAGACTGTGTGTGTTCTTTGTGGAGAGTGTTTTGAAGAGGACTGGGTTCAGTGCTGCATTTGCGGTGTTGGGCTCATGTTGCATGTGCTGACAGTGTGTGTGAACACTGACAACAATTACAAAAATAATCACTCTGAAGTAGTACATTTACTTAAAGTAATGTATTTGATGTCGATGTGTGATATATGTTGACTTTTGATAATATTTTTGTGTTAAGAATAATGTGTCCGTTACTGGTAACAAATTTTTTAATATCGCGATTTACATGGTATTTGTAATCTTAAAATTACACTATTAACAATAATTTTTGATTGGGTTGTTTTGGCATTGCGTTATAACTGATGTAGCCATCTGTCGCCAACGATTTAAATCTGTTTTATTCGTCTAAAGGTTTTCAAGAAATC
Source organism: Dryococelus australis (assembly GCA_029891345.1). Classification (NCBI taxonomy): domain Eukaryota; kingdom Metazoa; phylum Arthropoda; class Insecta; order Phasmatodea; family Phasmatidae; genus Dryococelus; species Dryococelus australis. The sequence continues at coordinate 112,297,806 of CM056995.1, forward strand.
AGTTTCGAGGCTAAAGTGTACGGCACTGGGGCAACTTCCTTACTTTAAAATTTTAAGTGATTGGAAATACGTTTGTAGGTATTAAGACATATGTACTTATCTTGACCATATTAAGCAAAGGATAATCAATCAATTAACAGAAGAGGTTGAAGTTCCCATAAAATATTATGCTTGGCTGGAGTGTACCTACGAAAAGCCTCAACCTTTTGATGAATAAACCACTCGCCAAGCATTCAAGACTACGAATCCAGCATTGGACAATGTTGATAGCTTTCCAGAAGCTGTAGAGACCTTGAAAAGAAAACTTTGCCACGGAGGAGAAGCATATATGGCCAAGGGTTCTGGCTGGACACTTGCTAGTGTAAACTGTCTTGAGTTTTATATTAGTAGAGTATATTCGTTACATGAAAAGTGAACATGTTACTGCAAAGACATTGCATCAATAGCATGGAGAATGTAAGGATTCTATTTGTATATTTGTAGTCTTAAGTATCTAAATATATATATATATGTATATATATATGATTTGAATGCATAAACAAAAGAGTTTTATTTCTTGTTGGTGTTGTACCCTGCCTAATTTCCTGATTTAGGGAATATGATAGCCTTGGTTTTAAGGGTCGCCACTGAATGTCGATACTGTAAGTGTGTATGATAATAAATAAATGAAATTATGTGGGAACATATATTATTTGAGAGTTAAACCTACACTTATAATATTTATGTAGTAGCACTGGGTGCATACAATCAATTATATGATGGTAAATGTGTATGTTGAAATGAAGTCCACAAGAAATGAGAGTGGACCAATATTGAAATACATTCGCGGAAGTATTGGTGCAACAGGCCTCGAAGTAAGCTTATTAAGTGGTGTAAATTTGACTATGAATCTTGGAGGGAGGACTAATGTTGTGCCGGGACTGTCTGGATGTGCTTTAGAGCAGTATGTGTTTAAGAGAGGTCCTACATAATTTATACACGACCAACCTATAATATACCATAGTTATTTTTTAAGTAAACACAAATGAAAAACTAAATGTGAAGATTCTGATGTTTAAAGGAACAGTGGTATTATGAAAAATGGTTGTGGTGATGTAATCCGAAATGGTAGAGTCGAACGAATGTTAGTAATCTGGGTGGAGCACAAGCGACAGAATTAGTAGTCAGCAGGCTACCTAATCGAGGTGGAATGACAGAGCATGAATAAAATGTACGATGATGGTTCGAGGGGACCGAATAAATAGCAGGTGACTAAATTGTGATGAATAAAATGGAAGGAATTATAGCGAATGAACGAGAGGTTACTAAGAAAAATAATGAAATCCAAGATGGTGGGGTGGGGCGAAAGTGACTAAGGGGAAATGAAAGTGCTTGAAGGAAAGGAGTTGTCGACAGCTTGCTTGGTGGCTAAGACAAATTAAATCCCATAGTGGCAGGGAGGAGCCAAGGCGATTGAGGTGGCGTGTTAGAGCATAAGTAATTGGGAAGAAGGTGACAATGTTATGTAAGATGGTGGTAGTGACATAATCAATATGATGGTTGTCAAGGTGGAATGACAGAGCACGAGGAAATGAAAAACAAGATGTTGGACATGGAATGATCAAACATAAGTAATTGGGAAATAATATGGTTGTGATGAAATGGAATGACAGAGCATGAAAGAAAGGTTGTCAGAAGCTTGCCTGGTGGCTTAGACAAATTAAATCAAAGATGATAGAGTGGAGCGAAACGACCAAATTAGAATGCGAGAGCACGGGAAAACAGGTATGGAAAGATAGAGCACGAGAAAATGAAATCCAAGTTCGGAAACAAGATGGTGCTTTAAGGTGGCGGCGGGAAACAAGATGGTGTCCCAAGTTCCAGATTAAGGGGATGATTTCGAGCGGAAAATAGGGTTTCTTAAGGGTAAAAAGTGAGCCCCCGAATTGGATTGAAAGAGCTTTGGGGACTCGTTTTTGTACGTGGGGGCTCGGTACTTTTTGAAGGAAAACGGAAAGTTTTGGGAGAAAAAAATAATCATTTTGAGGGAAAAAGAAAAATCTTATGGGGAATTTGAGTAATTTTAAGTGTATTTGTGGTAAAAAGGGAAATTTTGAGGGAAAATACAAAAAAAAACAAGATGGTGGCCATGACTCCCCGTTTCCTGACCCTGGACCCTGTATCAAAACCTACCAAACCCCTCTAACCAACATAAGTATGTTGCATACCTGCATAAGTATGTTATGTTCGATGTAAGTATCCGCATCTGTAGGCTGTTCACGGTAAAATGAGCACTTTTGAAAGTCATGCTTAAGATTTACTTATAAACGCATTGTGTATTCCTCCACCTTATGAAAATTAACATTGCCTTGGGCTTCATCACTTTATTCATGCGTGGTCAAACGAAACTGAAATTATTAAGAAACTAAATACTTTACATACTGCTCAGGCTTACACTTATAGAAAAAGAAAACAGAAAGCAAAAGAAATAATATCAAATTATCACAAATGGTTAACTAACACTTATTATTCGACGTTAAGATATGGAACTACTTTCCACCCATTGTTTCCAACTTTACTGGGCGAATGTCACTCAGTGCACCCATTAAAATATATGCATGAAAGGGTAATGACGTTTTTATAAGGTTTATTTCTAAAGTGCTCGCTTTATCGTGAACAGCATTTACCAACACTTATAGGCTTACATAGTTATAATTTAAATACCAACAGTGCTAGGCCCTTGAGACTTGAAATGTATGAGGGCAGCTCGGGTGATAGTCAGACTTTTCTTCAATGCTCTTTTTACTCATCAATCCATTAACAGTCCAATCTTTCCATTAATCTATCGTCCATTCTTACGATCACTTTCGCAAAATTCCCATCAATCTTCTAATCTGTCCATCAATATTTCCATCAATGTCACATCAATGTTGCTATAAATCTTCCAATCTTCCCAACAATCTTCCAATCGTTCGATCAACCTTTCGCAATTTTTTTCATCAATCATCCAATCTTTCCATAAAAATTTCGATCAATAGGAAATCGGAATTGTAGTAACTGAATGAGAGAATATTGCATGGTTCTGCAATTCTCTATGTAGGCCAACAATTACCGGTACAAATTAAACAAAAAATTAAATAAACATCTTAGTTTAAAAAAAAGAATTTTTAAAATTGGGCAATTAATACAGACTTTCGATCTGGCATACGCTATTCCTATAAAAACCAGTATCGCTACCAGAAACAGGCATATATCCTTGAAAGGTTAGTGGTCGTAACTGCTGCGCATTTTAGGTCCATTCAGGAATCCAGAGTCGAATGCTTTCTATCATCCCCTAAGTAGAGCCGAAGACCCTCCCCCCCCCTTCGCCCTGCGCAAATAACATTTATAATAAATTATGCCAGACTCGCCATAATCATACTAATAACATTCCTTTCACTTCTCAGCAACACGTCCCGAAAATAAATTCAGTACTCTATGTGCACTTATGTCCAACGCTCACAGGAGAGACGCCAGTCAGAACGGAATGCAAACATCAACGCCTGGCAAGTAAATCACGTAATCTCGATAAACGGGTTACAACTGTTATCACTGGAAGAACAATACTGGTGAAATAGCATTGATCTATAGCAAGCTCGGCTAAAATATCCCTTGATGATGAAGGGGGGGGGGGGGGGTCTGTTGTCCAGGTGAGGGGGCAGCATGAAATCGAATGATATGCTGTTTACAGTAAACAGAGCACTTTTGAAAGCCCTACTTAAAATATACTTGTATGCATATTGCGTATTCTTCCACTGCATGTAAAATTAACGTCACCGTGGACCTTATTACTTTATTCATGTGTAGGTGAAATGAAACACTGAAAGATTAACAGAAAATAATTTTTCCGAATTCGCTAATTAAAAAAAAAAAAAAAAAATCAAACAAAATGTATCCTTCACGAATTTTTGAGAAGTGCCTTACAGCCAAGATGCTTCTATATCATGTATAACCTGTTTGCAAGGAATTTTTTTTTTTACATTTAAGTTTTACAGACATATATACTGCCTATCAATATTGAAAATATACGCTCGTAAGGATCTTCCCCGGAGGCGAAATTTCTTTAACATGGGTTTCCCTATTAAAATTTTGCAGTTGTCAGCCTGTAGGCAGTGTTTCTAAGACCTGGAACTATTTTCCTTCCGTCGTTACCAACTTTACTAGACGCGCGTTAGTCAACGCATCCTTTGAATTACACGTAGGCAAAGGCTGTTCACGATAAAGTGAGCACTTTTAAAATGAACCTTAGAAAAATATCACTGCCCCTGCCTGCGTATATTTCAACGAGCGCACTGAGTGACATGCGCCTAGTAAAGTTGGTAACGATGGATGGAAAGTGGTTCCATATCTTAACGCCCAATAAGAAGTGTTAGGTAAACATTTGTGATAACTTAATTTATGTCTTTCATTTTCTGTGTGTGTGTTTTTTTATGCATCGAAGTGTAAATTTGAGCAGGTTTGTGCAATATTTAAATTTATAATAATTTCAGAGTTTCACTTGACCGACGCATGAATAAAGTGGTGAGGCCAATGGCAATGTTAACTTCCCACAAAGCGTAAGAGTACACAACGCGCAGACAAATAGATCTTAAACAGGGCTTTCAAAAGTGCTCATTTTACCGTGAACAGTCTATAGGGGCAGTAAAAATTTTAAAATTTTGATTTCAATAGTGTCCAATGCTTAGTTAACAGTTTGAGGTCTACATACATTTACTAGCACTTAAATGAAATTAGGAGTGAGTTACCTATATCCACTACTGCAACAAAAGCAGTTCTGTTGGTGTCTGTATTATAATTAACCATCGTCCTATTGGTCCATATCACACCGGACACCATCGTGTGCTTTACAGCGTTCATTATTGGCCGGTCATCAATCAATGGAGAGACGGGCTGATATTGACCCAATCAAATGTCCTTTATAGTGTAAAAGGATTTACGATCAATAATCTCACTTTAAGTGGCTATAAAAATCAATTTCTATCGTTAGAAATGTCATTGTTACTGCGCTATCATGTTCTTGTGAGACAATGTTAAACTCAAGTCTAACAAAGACTGCACATCCATGCGGGTTTTGTTATAAACAACAAAGAAATTTTCAAAATAGCTTTGCTCGAGCTACACTCGAGCATTGTCTGCTAAGTGTTAACACTGGATTATGAGCAGCTTCGTTGAAATTGTCGTGGAACGGCTGCGCCCCTGCGAAAGCTGTCCGTCACACAGGCGAGTCTGGGAGAAAGCTCGAAGTGAGGGCGCGGTGAGCAGGTGGTTCTTGGATATACGACAATTAAATTTCTCAACTTTTTTTTCCGTTAAAAGCCTTTTCTCCCGGGCATCCCTTCCCCCGCTCCCTTTCCGGACTCTTTTCCTATTATCCCGCCTTTCCTTCGCCAGGGGCTGCGAGTGTTTCGCGAGGCATGCCGCAAAGATGTACGAGCGCGCTGCAGCAGCCTGACGAACGTCGGCCTGAGTGGGTTCGATTCCTCGTGGCGTGTATCGATACCAGTTATTTCGATCTAAACTCAGGGTAATGTCTTTGTATAGGCTTTTAAAGGTAAAATGAGCACTTTTGAATGCCCTGTTTAAGATCTACTTGTATACATGTTGTATATTCTTCCACCTTATGTAAAATTAACATTACCATAAACCTCATCACTTTATTCATGCGTAGGTCAAGCAGAACTGTGAAATTATTAGAAAAGTAAATATTTTACAAATATGCTCATTTTTACACTTCGATGAATTAAAAAAAAAACAGAAAGCGAAGTAAATAACTTAAATTACCAGAAACGGTTACCTAACACTTTTTATTCGACGTTAAGATACGGAAGTACTTACCATCCATCGTTACCAACTTTACTGGGTGCTTGTCACTCAGGGCGCCCGTTAAAAAATATGCAGGTAGGGGCAGTGATTTTTTTGTAAGGTTGATTTCAAAAGTACTCACGTTATCGTGAACCGCCCTTACGAAGTGAAGTTCTTTAGCGACTGCGATGCACGTGGGCACAAGGATGCCATTTCGCGTATTTAAATCATAACTTTGAGGGAAGTATTTCATCAGATTTAGATAACTCTTTATTCCGCATAGTTTAATGTTCCATTTTAATTAAACGGTTATGTATTATAAAAAATTGCATGGTGGGACACACTTGGATAATATTACATGTCTGCTCGAAAATTGATCATATTATAATTACTTTATAACATTTCGTATATTAGATGTTTACTTAAGCTCTGTTGGCCATGTTCGTTGTGAAGAAGCGTACAATTGTGTAATACAAAGGCACACAACTTTAGATTGATTTCAGTTTAATTAACATTCCGTAGTATGACTATATGCTAAGTCTTTAAATGTTGGTAGTACTTGCATTAATATCCTATCATCGGTCAGAGTAGGAAAGAAGTCTATGCTTGGTGAGTAAAAATCATATGAAACATGCATAAGCCTACATAATAAAGAAGTGATTAACAAAATCCACAAAACTTATTCTAGCCATAAGCATATCCGTTAATAAAGAGCAGCTGGTTTATAATATCTAGGTGTGTGATCACATTGGGACATGTACGTAATCAGGATACATATAATAAGAAGAGACCTGAAAAATTCGCGAGTTCAGTGACCTGCAAGTTAGACTCCACAGTCTTACGTACAGACATGCCGATATCAAATATACATTGATTGTCTGCTGTCACAGTGGAAGGCGATGATTTGGCCAGCGTTCTCCACGAGGTGTTAACATCGCGTGGGACAATGGTTAAAGTTATATAAACACACGTGTTTTGAATTCTAGCTTGTCCCAAAATGAATCCACGAATTCTTCAAGTCTCTAATAAAAGTGACATGCCAGCTTAGCGGGTTTATCATTTGTATTTCTGAGCTTCAACAATGACGTTCAGTACAGCAATATTTCGATTATTTTAGGCATTTAAGAAAAGTAAATAAAACCGAGATATTTCATCTCCAAATGACGTGGCTGTAATATTTTATCTACGCCAATAGCAATTATCTAACTAATTATGGTCTTTGATAGTTCCCCTAGTTTAAACCAGTCATAAATTAAAATTTAATAAATAAAAAGAGTGATTTAAAAGTGTTAAATATTTATGTGGTAGGTTAAACAAAAATATTCCCGTTTAAAAATAATTGGAAAATGTTAATTGAATAAAATTATTAAACCAAAATTTAATTTATTAAAATTGTTAACGCTGTGTCTACATGAGCTCCAAGTTGTCAAATCAGCAGACAAAAGTCGACCCACTTATCAAGGGGCCCACCTGCGTGTATCGATATTTTTTTTTTGGCCTTGAAACACGGGAGCTATAAGCGTTTCACTAGCACGCGCTACAAGAGCGCCACCACCTCTATGTGCAGTGCTCTGAACTAACGCGCAGTGTTCTCTTAGTGCTGTGTGTATAGTCCATTCTCGGTTTCTTCGGTAATTTTGAATCAAACCTTTGAAAAATCTCCCCATGTATTACGTGTTTAGTTATTTCCTAAATACACTCTCTATCACAAGCGTTTTATACTTGTGTTCGTAAAAGTTGCTTTTTTTTCTGTTAAATTGAAATGTTATTCATATTTTATTTATAAATTATAATGCTTCATTTATAAACAATCGGAATAAAAATCAGGGAGAAAACAAGTATGTTGGTAGCGCCTAGTAAGAAATAGTCCTTGTACAAAATGCTGTTACAGCTGAGTGCGCACGAATGTGGTGCGTTGTCCCCCTGGTGTAATTATCCAGGATTAGATGAGCTTAGTTTGTTCGAGGCGGAGGAATGTCCTGGAAGTAGAACTATAGCAGTGTTTCAGAAAAGGCTGAAGTAACCGTGAATGGACTATACATATGTGGTCTCAGCGGCGACCCTATCATTTTATAGGCTAGAAGTCTGTAGCAAAGTTCAATACTCTCTCCTATCGTAGTTGGACTCGTATCCGGTTATCTGGGGAATGATGTATGTTGGTTAGTAAACATACAAGGAGCGCGTTTAATAGTTTCGTCGAAAAACCAAGATTTCAGACACTATGCAACGCAGTTCATGCACCAGGCAGGAGGAGTTCTTAATTTTTGAGGTTTTCAATTTAACGCACTAAGTAGCATTCGTCTTGGAACTATCCACATCCTGGATGTTCGTATCCAGGTTTTCCTGGTACGAATACTTACAGACGCTGTGACTGGCCTACGAAGGTGGTATTAAGTGCCAGAAATGCTATCGGAACAACCTCCCCACAAGACATGCATGTTTTATATCGACTGATCCATATATATATATATATATATATATATATATATATATATATATATATATATATATATATATATACATATATATATATATATACTATACGAAAACTTTAAAATAGTGAAATATTGTATTTGTAGTTGTCAACTGCTATCATTTATGTGTATTTGTATCATTAACAATTTATAAATCGTAGATGTTAGAAACTCTACACAACATAGCACTTCGGAAAATTGTTCGGAAGTTTGACTTGTGTCCGTAACGAAGTTATGTCTCATGTGACCCGACGTAGCACAAATGTTCGAAAGATGGTAACTTTGTATTGTAACGGAAAAACTCTTCCACTTGTGTCCGATTCTACGCAGGGTAACCCCCGAGAGGCTTAATCGGTATTTTCATTTTTTTTTTTTTCATCTCAGTCCGAACAAGCCCGCAGTGCCTTCCGGGAATAAGAGCTGTGTTTATTGTTCAAGTTTTGTGTCCAGGGATGTAGGGCGCTGGTGTCCGGATGTGGAATCGGGCAATCTTCGGTTCGGAGTCCCTGAGGAGAGACAAATCGCATCGCAACGGATCACAGAGCTGTGAGTGCCCTTGGTCGGGAGAAGATTGCGCCTTCACTCACAGCATCTGCTGTCCCTCTGCCCTTCAACCCCCCCCCCCTTCCTCATACCCCTTTACTTTTCCTCTCCCGAGTGTCTGCTTCCAGCCACTTCAACAGCCAATTTTAGTTTCCCGAATATACACAACAATATTGGCACTCTCGTACTGCAGAGGAAATTCTCAAGATATTGCTCTTTACATGTGTTGGAGTTTTGACATCCGAAAATTTTGCACTACTCCTTACATATGCAGAAGGTATACCAATAACTTATACTTACTACTCAAAGATCAGCTCCAACAGTTTGGTAGCAGATGCTCCGATTATTACAGGCGAGCTCGAATTATTCTCACGATTTCACACTTCTTCGAAAAGAAAAAAAGACGGTGTTTCCACGCAAAAACAATGGTTACTGCTTAACTGTAGCGAACATTTCTTCGTAGTTTTTTCGTCACATAAAAATACCAGACCTGTTGAAATTCTATGAATCCGTTAAGTCTATTGCCACAAAAGATAATGTCGTATTTTGTAAGCCAAATACAAGAAGTGGACGTTCTTTTGGGGCAAGGACATGACCTAAGGAACTCGCGTAATTAAAAAGTCAATATATTATCAAATGAGAAAAGCACTGAAGACAGGCTTGCTCTAAATCATAGTGTATCGTGAAACACAGTGCAAAAACTATTTTGTCCATCGATTTATCTGTTATAAGTAATATTTGTGTCCCACCACGCGGCCACTCCTCTAGTGAGGAATCGACGAGAGCTGAAAAGCAGTAAAAAAAGTTTTTATTAGTCACTGAAAATGAGCCATGAGCTCTAAAAATATATTGACAATGTAAAGGATTCGTTTATAGAACTAGTGGAGTGTTTGTATACAACATATCCTTTAATTTCTGCTTATTGACAATCCTGCTACTTACTAGTTCTCTAATTGCACGAAGCTCACATATTCAATTAACCTTAACTAACATTTATGAAGCCACATTTCACAAATTCATGCAGAAATTTTATAATTAAATTAAACATGTTTTGCTGCAATACCTACACTATAATCCCAATTTATTGTATGGTAAAACTTATCCTCGAATTAGGGGGTGCCCAGCGCGTTTATCGGTAAACTGAAATTAGTTTTCATAATCACGTCTTCTATGAGTAGCGTGGCGTATTTCCTTTATGGTAGGTATTGATCATTTTTTGAGGTTTCCCTGCATTTCATCAACATCATCATCTTTTTCTCTCTTCAGACATGTCGACAATATGTCTGCTCGTCTTGAAACTACACGTTGTGTTGACTCTCAGGCAAAAATCTTAGCATCACGCGATATAACAATGGTTGGTTCGCACTTTCATACGACGAGAATACGAATTTCAATCGCAACATAACGGCGAGTTGGTTTTCAGCTGCAGCTTCCTGCAGGGTTCCGCTGATAGCGCAGTGGCTAGTGAGTTCGAGTGATCTTGCATATTTAAGGAAGGCGACGCCGCTTCTATCCTTGAAGAACGTATTAGGCTATTTAAATACGTACACAATCCCTTTCACAGCCTTTACGGGGACGAGTGAATGGCCGTTGAAACGTACTCCAGCTCATTCGTGGTTGAGTGAGCACTTTGAAATGCAACCTCTGAGAAAAAAAAATCCTGACCGGAGTACGTAAACCTTAAAGTAGCCACTAACTGGCATATCTCAAAGTTCGCAGCGAAATATGCAAAGTAGTTTAAGTGTTATAACGTCTTATTAAAAAAAACATGTTCATAATTGTCACTGCGTTATTAGTTTTTTAATTTTACTATTTCTACAGTAGGAATTGTAGTAGTTATAACGTCTTCCAGTTCCTAATCATTTCAGTGTTATATGATTATGCACCGGTAAAGGGTCATTAAGACTTTTCAAAAAACAAAATGTCTTTCTTCTAGATTTTGAGGTTATTTTATTGTTTTTTGAAATGGTATTAATAATAACTTAATAAATATATAGTCATTTAATAATAATAGTAATTATCTATTTTAGCGAAATTAAATGCACTTTGGCTTAAAAAAATTTATTCGTAGGAACTTGCAAGCAATTTTAACACGAAGTTTAGTTTCAGCAAAGTATTTGCTTGTAGCCACAGGAGTGGTATGTTAAAATTTCTTTGAAATCTGATGTATGTTTACCTTCATTGAGGAATTCACTTCTAGCTATTCCCATTTTACATTTTACCTAAAATGTTAACCTTGAAATATGGGTGAACCGCACAGCAAATATCCAAGAAAATACTCTTTATGGGATTATGGTGACGCTGGCAATTGTTTTGAGCTATGGCCTAACGTTCTAAATTTGTTCAATTTCGATATTTGCACGAAATAAGGTATACATTCCAATTTCGATTTTTTTTCTACATTTGGTTTCGAAAAAAATCCCGCTATTGTCATACATTTTTCGGAATATTATTTCATATCGCAACAAAAAAAATCTGTAGAAAGGTAAAACGGAAAACTGTAGAAAACTGCATAGACTAATGAAAGCCCTCAAACATCTGTTATCGTTAATATGTTATACACATTTATTTATCACTATTATCCGTTTCTGTGCAATCTTCATGGCTCATGTAACTTGGTGTTATTTCGGATTCTGTAATGACTTTCAGTACCTAAACTAAAACAGTTCAATCTGATGAGTCTCCTTTATTGCGCCATTTTTGTGTCTTTTTGTTAGTTTCTTAAAGTTTGTACTTAAATAATTTGTAACGTGAGTGAAAAGATTTGGGCGGCTTTTAACTTTGACGTCTCGAGAGCCGATTTAATTTGTAACGTATTTATGAAAACAGCACACTCGCCTACTAACTTAAGAACATTTACGCTAAGGTGGCAGGGATCCAACTATGACGTAGATGTTATCTGCTTAATTATTGATTGTTGTATATTATTGAGGGAACCTTTCGAACCCTCAGTATATATTGTTGTATTTTGTAAAGGAACTTTTTGAACCCTTAGTAATGCATAGAGCTTTCAAAACATCGTTAAATATTTTGTGAAAATTTAAATATTAAAAACTTATGTCACCTACGAAGCAGGAATTTGCAAAACGAACACTGAAAGTAAGTTGCAACTAATTGGTTATAGACTGTATATATATTTTAATACTTGATATATTTATCAGCTTGTCTGATTAATATTTGGAATGTCAAACTATAAATTACGACTAATCTACAGCATTAAGGTCATATTACGCTTTTTTTTATTTGGTTATCTGAAAGAGCTTTTGGAAAGTGCCCCCTTAATGCAGTCATTAGTTGTAAAATCATTATAGTTTTCAAAATATATTATTCAAAAGTCTCAATTTCCCGAATCCTGCAGCATACTAGGCTTTGCTCTTAGATATTCTTTTCCAATCAAACTGAATTTAATACAGTCTGTATGGTGTGCAATACATACTGATTCCGTGTGGGTGCGATTTATAAACAGGTGAACGAGTATTGGCACACTGAATTTTGTTGAAAATAGGGGTCAGACGTGTAGTGAATATATTTTTGTTCATTCAAGCGAAACTGTTAACATTCATTTAATAAATAGTTTAAACCATAAAATGTAAAGGAAAAGTGGTTTTTGTTCCTCTAGTAGCTTGTAACACAAATGCAGTATGCCGCGCTTAGACTCTAATTCAACTTTGAACCTGCCTATAACACTCTTGTGTCGGAATTTGAGTGTTATATTTTGAAAATGATGATGCTTTAACAACTAACAACTGCATTAAGGGGGCATTTTTCGAAACCTCTCTCAGATAACCCAATTCCATAAAAATGAGACATATGACCTTAAGCTTTCTTTATTCTTGTTTGTGACCTATGTGCCATAGCAAACCTTGTCTGACAGTAAATAAAGAAGTAAGATTAATACTCGCCAAATACACACTGGTGAATTTGAAATGACAATGAGGTCAAAATAAATCAGCCATAGTGTTTGGAAATTGCGTGTTCTGGCCTTCACACTTATGTTTGTAAATACATATAAATATTACTAACGAACCGTTTCTTATATGAACGTTTAAGAGAACCGTCTATAAATAAAAACAAACTTACATTTGTGTTTTGTAATTCTGAATTTGAAAGAAGTCTGAAAATCCGTTATCGTATAGTGTGAAAGACATTTAAAGAAATATTGGCTTTCTTATGGTAACTAAACTGTTGGCAAACAGAAGACTGTCTGCTCTCTGGTTCAGTGTAAAATGAAGTCGAATTTTTTTTCTTTTTCTGGCAGCAGCCATTAACTTCAAAACTTATTCGACTGCAATCTGGAACTGAAATTTAATATTGATTTTGATGAAGTCGCGATTCGACATCAACACGTTTTAATTTTCTTCACCAAATAAACTTAATTAGCGATCGCTGATGGCTACAGTAATAGTCACTTTCATTAAAATGCTACGTTTGTAAAAGGGCTTCTTAGATTTCATTAGGCTGTATACGAATATTCTAATTATTCCAACTGCAAGTGCTTGAAACTGAGCATAACGACCTATTTTAATTAAAATTCATTTTTAATAGCCAAGCAAAATGAAGTTCATTACTGGCTTTCAGCTTCTTGGCAGGCACATTCGCAGATGTCTTACGTGTCAGATTACATGCGTCTTGCTTACAGCGTTTATATTTTCGTGGTATTACGCTCTAGGGAAGCTGTATGAAGGATGTGTATTGTCACGTTTGTCATGATACCCGTACTTCCCCTAACTTAGAATCTCCTTTGTTTCCAACCTGACTCATGAATGACGAAGCATTAAGTCGCGTGTCTGCAGAAGATTTCAGCGCTCGGCTGCCGTAAATCCGCTACGTGACTTCGGTGCTGTACGTAATGCTTCGAACGTGCATCGCTACGCCACACAATAACTTAAGTTACGTGACTTATGCCGCTATCAACGAGACTGAGACTCTGTCGAGAGATGGCAGAATAGCCACGGGCGGATAACAGCTGTGGGCATCGAGAAAGTAAGTGTAGATAATAAGATTCTTCGCTGACACTTCATGAAAGCATCGGAGAGTCCATGTTGCCAAAACACTCGGAATGGAATTTGGCCTGTAGTGGGATTAAAACGGAAAAGATAATTCCGCTGTTGAACAAAAAAAAAAGAGGAAGCTAGGGGCTGAATTTGGAATGAAGTTCTGTGGGTCGGGGACGAAGCATGATAAAATACGAAAGGCACAATGACATAAGAAGAGAAAAAGAGAGCAATGGACTGTGAAAGAGGGGAGCAAGTGTAATGAAAACATGATAAAGAAAGAAACTGTATAACGAAACATTGGACGAATTGGTGACGAATGGTCACTATCAGTTGAAATATACATTCTCGTAGAATATATGGCTCATTAAATGGCTATTAAAGTGTGAATTTTCCAGATGTGATTACTGCGAGGATTTTAAAGAGATTTTTGATGTTAGTATACCAAGACCTACTGCTTAAAAAAAAAAGGATATTGTGCGTCAAAAAATTAAAAGCTAGTGCAACCACACCAAACCTGGCTCGTTTCGTTCGTTAATTCAACCAGTTGAAAAGAAGTAAACATTTAAGTTATTTAGTGTACGCATGTTTATGTTTATATGCCAACATTTACCCATTTTGAAGTCTGTGGCTGGTAATACTTTCCAGCTGCCCATCGTAATTGAAATACAGCAACCGACTTCGGATAAAGGTTGTTCTCGATTAAGGGAGCACTTTAGAAATAATGCTTAGAAAAACATCACTGTCTCTGTATGCATATATTTTTATAGGCGCACTGAGTGACATTCGTCCAGTAAAGTTGGTAACGATGGATGGAAAGTAGTTCCTTATCTTAACGTCTAATAAAAAGTGTTAGGTATCCACTTGTGATTACTTAGAACTATTTCTTTCGTTTCCTGTTCTTTTAATGCATCGAAGTGTAAAAATGAGCAGATTTGTAAAGTATTTAATTTTTTCATAATTCCACAGTTTCATTTGACCAAAGCATGAATGGAGCGATGAGTCCCGCGGCACTGTTAAGTTTGTATAAGGTGGAGGAAAACACAACATGTATGCAAATAGATCTTAATCGAGGCTTTCAAAAGTGCTCATTTTACCTTGAACAGCCTATAGGCATGTCGATACGTATTAAATACAAAGAAAACTGAGTGGCTTGTGTAAATTAAGGTGTTGCCTGCATCCAAGGTATTGGACGGTCACCCTTAATTGAGGGGGTGGTTTTCTCGCAAACGGATTGACGTAGAGTGTTAGTACTAAGAAAGCATTTTTGTACGTTAGTGCATGGTGGTTAATAATCAATCTTGTAATTTTAGCAAATACTCGAGAGTTTTAACTTCCACTGCGATGCAATGGTAACAAACCCTATTTTTCTTGTAACTAGTGATTTTAAATATGATGACATTTTAGGAGTTTGATGACCATTTTCTGATACATTGCACGAATTTGTTTTCTTTCACATCTAAGAGTTTCTGATATTTGAAACTAAATCATTTTCTCATTTCCGTGGGTGAATATAGCACCCTTGATAATTACTGTATGACACAAGTCGCAAATTCTTATTCTGCCTGATTTTTCATACGAAATCATACACTTGCGAGATCACGCTGTATATCTTTATTTATACATCTCAACCAATTTTTATTTTAATAATGTGGTCTACAAGGGCGTATTTTGCATGTCTACTGCAAGGCCCAGATGCACCCAAGCAATTTTTTCCCCTAACCTATCCTAATTCTAAGTGTTAAGTTTAAGACCGAGGTAAAACGGGAGATAATAGCGTCTCAGGGTGAACCCCATTACGCCTACAAGGGAAGGAAGGAGACTGCATCGCGGCAGAGAGGGATTGGGCAGCCATGGCCAGCGATTGGGGCCATGACTACCTCCCTAAGTATAACTATAGTTGACCTATATCTTGGAAGAGAAAGGGATAAACCGGCATAGGAACCGTACAAACCCTTACGACGGAAAATAATTAAAAATCATTAGATTTATTAAAGAATATTCTACAGGAAACAGAGTGTATGGAAAGTGGAAACATCATTTTTGTTAGTGGGAAAGAAAGGCTAGTAGTGATGGGGAACTTGATTTGGGTTTTACTTTAAATAGGAGCTGGCTTGACCAGAGTGCTGCTTGCACATCACTCTGGTAAGGGAAGTGGCACTATTGGACATGGGTGACACAGGTATTTTCATTGCTAACTCACCTATATGAGATTTTTTCGATGACATCGTTATTTATGGCGAAATAATAAAGGCAAAGTTGTGCCGCGTGTGTCTTTAACATTTTAACTATTCGGTTTTGGTATTTCCACTCCCGTTTTAATCATTTTAATTTTTTTAAATGCACATTGCAGGTGGGAGCAGAAAACATTATCTCGTATACAGACATGAAAATTAATTAAATGCCGTAAGTACGCAAACTTCATTTAAATACTGAGACGTTTTTTAATGAAATATTTTTGCACAAGATCTGTTCAGGTTTCGGCGACCTAAATAGGGTGTAAGGCCACTTAAAATGACGTTTCCTAATTTTCATAAGGAACACCTCTTCTGAACTTAACCCGCAAATAACTTTCTAACAAAAAAAAATTGGCACGAGAAATATTCCTGATTCTATCGAAAGTTGATTCTGTTATGGAATAGTTAACTTGCCAAACTATCGGAGATGGCAGAATACTGCATGCTGGTGCGGCATAGGTTTTACATTTTCTTTAATCTGCCATTTCATCATTTAACTTACCCCAAGAGATTCATAATGATTTCCCATTGGAGTACTCAATCACGCTTGTGATGAGAACTCAAAATTCCGTTCGACCTTCACCAAATGATCCAGTAATTTCTTGAACTGCTTACTGGATATGTTTGCTGAACAGACTATTTTTCGAAAGCTCTGAAGTCGTTGGAAGTAACTGCGAGCACAGTTGACAATCTTGTAATAAAATAGGTCAAGTAACTCGTTTGTTTGTTCTAAAATCATAACAGAGTTTTTTTAAATTATTATTATAAAATCTTTGGTTTTGGAAATTTGCTTGAAAGTACTTGAGAGTCATCTACTTTGTTGAAAAATGTGTATTTTGCGTAATGCTAAGGCTAATACTCCGTGATATCTACTACTAAATAAATATAAATGTGTTTTGGTGATTGTTATGTATTTTGGTAGACATATTTTATACTTTGGCATGCCACACAGATGCTGAAATGTGATCTAAACACTCCTCGTAAACTAACGTGGACACACGCAAAATTTCCAGAACGGTTGCAGATCACGAAATGAGGTTTCCATTAAATGAAATTTTGTACGGGGGCAAGTATTTTGCCGCAAAGTAACTATTCGTAACACGTGTATGGACAAAAATAATTAAACCATATACGTTTTTTTCCACGGGAAAAATACATTTATCTCAACAGCGTCTGAAAGTATGTGCAAAGGTGAATTCAGTGTTATAGCATATGCAGTGGAAATTAATACAGAAACGCCAAGAAATAATATTCAAATATGATTAAGTGAATTGGGCCGGTAGCATGGGTCAGGGGACTTGTACTCACAGCTGTAAGCAAGCAACACGTGCCGTGACTCATCCTGACGGGACATTAGTCTCACAAATAGTTTAAATTATAGTAAAATATGTTGACTTAATCAAGTAATTCTTATGTAAATATTTTCGGGATTTCGGAACACAATTAAATATTTTAGCTAATTTTTAGGAGGTTTTAAATCATAAACAGGTAGCACTTTCAAGTTAATGTAAAACAATAATAGTTTAGTGAATTTCAAATTTTTTTACAGTTAGCAAAAATGTTTTAATTCTTAAAGTTCTTTGGAAAACATAAGTGGTTTTCTGGCTTCGATACCTCAGAGGTAAAAATAAAAGAACATTCAGGTTTCTGTAAGCACTTTAATTATGTTTTCTGCATTTCTCCAGTAAATTCGTTCAGTTTACATGCACTGCGAATGTAAATTCGAGCTGACGTCTAGAATACTTAAAAGTCTTGTACTTCTTCTGGATATAAATCTGTATTTTTTTGCTACTAAGACTTAGTTTATAATGTATCACTAAAATCCCTTCGAATGACTGAATACCAACCTGATTTCTTTATTTAAAACCAGATTAGTACACCGCAAAACCTTATTGGTAATAAAATCATGGCAAATCTGTGCTGTTTTTATTCATTATTTTTCGCTCTCTTTGTGTGTCATTTTATTCTCTCTCTGTATTTGAGTTTCTTTGAACTCAGAAGGTGAAATAAACCTCTTTTATTTTATTACTGATACAGAATCTATACCGTGTTACGCTCGAACCAAGATTGAATCTACCTTGTTACTTACTCTCAGTAGAGAGGCATATAAGGATAGTGCCTACTATTCAAAACCAGGTTTCGTGCTCTTAGATGGAAACTCAGACAGAATGCCTTAAAGGAAAAGTACGGTTCAATTCGTGTAGTCCATCGACGGTTACTTCGAAATTTTGTGAAGCCTTGCTAAAGTTCTACTTTCAGGATATTCTTCCGCCACACGCAAACAAATATTAACCAAGTCTAGAAAATTACAAAATAGGGACAACGCACATACTTTTAGGCACTAAGTGTAATAACATTTCGCACAAGTACTATTTCATATAGGCGGTTCACGGTAAAATGAGCACTCTTGAAAGCCCTGCTCAAGATCTACTTGTATGAAAGTTGTGTATTTTTCCGCCTTATTAAAATGACTAGAAATGGTTCCCTAACTCTTTTTTTTCAACGTTAAGATACGGAACTACTTCTAATCCATTGTTACCAATTTTACTGGGCGCATGTCACTCAGGGCGCCCGTTAAAATATGTGCAGGTAGGGACAGTGAATTTTTTTCTAAGGTTGATTTCAAAAGTGCTCGCTTTATCGTGAACAGCCTATAATAAGAATTACCAACACTCCGGTTTTTATTCATATTAATTATAAATGAAACATGATAATATATAGATAAAAAAATTATTTATCCAAAAATAAGGTAATTTTGTGTTAATACAAGTATAAAACGCTTATGATAAGCGATATATTTAGGAAACACACAAGCACGTCATAAATGGGGTGATTTTTGAAAGGTTTAATTCAAAAAGTGTGAATAAACAGTGATTATACTGTACCAAGGAGCAGTCAAGCTGTGCCGACCGCCGTATTCATCAGTCTTCGGCTTTAATTTCAAGGCGGGACTCTTCCAATTAGTAGAACATTAAAGTGGCTCCGTAAACGTTGTTCTCGGATTATAATACGACAGAAATCTCCCCCGATTATAATAGTTAATCTTCTCTACTTTAATTTAATCACATCTTCATAACATTAGTATCTTTGTTATAATGGTTGCTCTATGTGTTATGCCATAGTGAACTCGTTGTTACTTTAACACGTTTATTTTAAACTTAAGCATAAATATCGATACTAATACCGAAATTAAATAATATTTTAACATCACTGAATTCCAATTCCAGCTACTAATAAGAATCTTACAATATAATAACACTGACTTAAGAGAATTAGTTATAAAGTTGGGTTTGAAAAATTATGCACAAAAACATATTATTTTAACAATAAACGATTTATTCACTACCAAGGCTGAACTATTTGTTATTATTGATAATTTTTTAAACTTCTGAGTTTTAATGTGAGTGCCACTGCCTTTTGAATAAAGATAGGGTAAAATAAGTTATTTATTCCGACAGCTATATACGGTAAAACACGTTATTAATCACAAGACTTCTGAGATAATTTAATTTCAAGAAATTTCCAGAAAATCAAATAATTTTGGAATTCTTCTAATTAACTTTAATTCCGGTTTCTAAAGTAGAATATCCATACATCACTCACTTGAAACAAAGATATCGTGCATGAAATTTTTTGAGAGAATATAGCTCATATGAAACATTTCTCGACGACGCTCAAGACATATTATGTGACAAAAGGCAACTACAGCGTGGTCACAACATCTACATTTAATACTTTAACCAACTGTCTTTTAACAATGGTAAATGAGCTCACAGCAAATTTACGTAACATTCAACATTTCAAGAAAATAATGTTTACAATACCTGCATCTACAGAACTACAGTCCACACAAAAAAATATATCTTATGCCTCCATAGGATATAGTTTAGGTTGTAAATTTTTGTACCTAGAGTAATTGGGACATGTACAAAATATTTAACATTGTTATGGGAATTTGTGCAAAGGGACCCAGTCCTCCCCATTCGTTAAAACGCTCGCAGTAATTAGGAAGCTAAAATTCCTTTGCACGACAGAAGTTACCCCCATGTCTTGAGACGGCCAGGTCCTGGATGTTATCACGTCATAGTTTAAACACTTGAAACCATAACAATATGCCCTGAAGACCAAAGTTAATGTACCCAGTTTTTACAGATGGTTCAATTCTGGATTATGTGCTACACAAGTATGCTGGAAATATGTAGGGCTCTATGGATTTCCAAGTGGCTACTGGTTTTTTTGAGAGTAATTGCCCTTCCCCATATCCGCGCACAAAATAAAAGTCGCTCTCAAAACAAAATTGTTTTCCAACAGGCTAATCTACACGCGGTAAATAATTTAGTGGTTCGTGCAGGCTAAAAGCTTTGCCACATCATTGCCATTGCGCGGAAATATGTTCGATAACGATCGTAATAGTGTCAGCTGGGTTATTAAAGTTGGCAGGGATATTTAGTAGTTACCTTGCAGACTCGAGCCCTTGCCGTGATTCACAAGTAATGGCGATTTAAAATATTTATTGGAGCAGCAGGGGTTTGCCCTCGTACTTGAGCCGGCTGCTGAAGCGGACAGTGGCGTTTATTCCATAGACGCAAGGTAAGCGATGCTTACCCTATAAATATTGTAAATGTTTGACCCTTTATAGTTTTCGTCGTAACTTTAAAAACATTTAATTCCGAGTTTCCCGGTTCCGATTCGAGAAACAGAGTTTTCGTAACTACCGTACTGTACACGCATAGTGCTGCTATCTAGTATTTATTTCCACAAACGGGAGCGACTAGCGGTGAATCTAACTCGCAAGCAGCAACACGCCACATCTTGAACGCGTTCCTTCGGGAGGGTAAGCAGTCGTTATGTTTGCGTCGTATAGTCCTACGTTTTCCCTTGTAAAGTGGATGAAAGTGTTCGGGGAAACGGGAGTTTTTCTGTAATTCGTAATATGTCTCAAAATAATATTCAGTTTAATTATTACATTCATTTCGTTTCCATTTTTATAAACTAATGTTAGGTATTATAAAATGGTAAACACATGTGGAGGGTAAGAGAAATTAGAAGTTGCGTTTGTTAGTATAAATTGCTTGCCCTGTAAATAAACTCACTACACACCACTGGAAGTGGATTACTGCGTCCTGGCCATACACCGCCGCACCGGTTGAACTCCCCCAGTGTACAAGTTTTCTGAAGCTGACCCACGCAGTTACGTAAAGTTAATTGGAATAATATTAGTATTATAGCCGTCTCCATTTTGGCACTAAGGACTTAAGCGTGGGAAAACCAAATTAAATTGTCTTCGGTAAACGCAGGTCTTATTTAAAAAAAATAAAACGTTACAGACAATTACAGTAGCATTATTACAAACTATTTCTACAACCAAAATGTATATAAGGCAATAATGTTCACATAGTACTGTATATTTAAAATGTTAATACCACACGACTTCTACATTGCCCCATTAATTCAAATTGCAATTGTTTCTCCCACGCCTATTACTAAACAATTCTACTCAACTTTTACTCTACTCTACTCCTATCGTCACATTTGTTTATGCACATACTTAGCAACTAAATTAGGTTAAGTTGGAAAGAACCCTAAGGGTGCTATTAGGGTTCAGAATTAGCTGTTAATATTTTTATTGCCGCCTAACTTACAGTATATTATGTTTTATTCGCCATTAACTGCCTTTTAACAATTTCCACATATTATAAAATTGGAGCAAACTAATATTGTAATGACGAGAACCCCTTAAAAATGCATTGTTCTAGATTTTAAAAAAATCCCTGCAGTTAATTATTTTAGGTAACCATTGATGTATGTTTATGTATGTAAAGTTCAAATTCGTTAATAAGGAGCTTCAAGAGGCTGAAGATAGTGTACGCTAAAATCTTTGCAAATAGTATTATATATATATTGGCCAATACATATTTAAAAGAAATTTCTATGTAATGGTATGTGTGAATTGTAGTTTAGTTGTTATACTTCAAGTTGAAATCTATATTTACTCTGTTATAGGCTGTTCACGGTAAAATGAGCACTTTTGAAAGCCCTTCTTCAGATCTACTTGTACGCACTGTATATATTATTCCGCCTTATATAATATTAACATTGCCAAGGTGTTCATCACTTCATTCATGCGTCGGCCAAATGAAATTGTGAAATTATAAGAAAAGTAAATAATTAACAAATTTTGTCGTTTATACACTTTTATGCGTTACAACACAGAACGAAATGCGAAATAAGTAGTTTAAGTTATCATGAATGTTTACCCAAAACTTTTTATTTGACGTTAAGATATGGAACTACTTTCCAACCATCGTTACAAGCTTAACTGGACGCATGTCCCTTAGTGCGCCTATTCAAATATGTGCAGGAAAGGGCAGTTACTTTTTCTAATTTTCATAACAAAAGTGCTGATATTATCGCGAACAACCTTCAGTTTACAATGTTTTAAATGTTAAAGATATTTTTAGATGCGCGTGTCAGCAAAACTCATGATGAAGTTATGCGACTGAGGTATTGTTTCCATTAGCAGCCTGTCGAACGACAGTCGGCTCAATCATTTATAAAGTACAGCAATATAAGCGCCGCATGTAAATATTCACCACCGCTGGCAACATACCACTACTACTGCGATAAGAGAAACAGATACCTCTGCTGAAGAATTCTTGTGGCTTAATAGTTGAAGAAATGCTGCATCTCTCCTGCACTTCTTGGTCTGACCAAAAGGAACCTTTATTTTCAAACCTTTCTTCAAATCTCTGAACACATAGAAATCGCGTGGAGATTGCTGTATGTGTGGGTTTTAGCGAAGTAATGACAGTATGACAGCCATCGTTAGGAAACCACGCATCTTGATCTTGACTCAAGGGTGTTGATGTATCGATGGACATTGATTGTCGCACCTCGAACCAAGAATTCCGTATTATTATAGATCCACAGTGATCACAGACCATTACTAATCTGAGGGGCAGCGGTGGCCGAGCGAGAATCGTGCCGAACGATACCATTGGTCGGCGGGTTTTCTCGGGGATCTCCCGTTTCTCCCGCCCTTTCATTCCGGCGCCTCTACATACTGTCTTCAATCACCCTCATCGGCTCTGAAGACCTCACTGTTAAGAGCCGCCCAAATCTCTTCAGTCACTCATTACTAATCTGTTTCCTCTTCTTGTGCGGTGTTGACTCCGCAATACTTAGTAATGGCTGATGATTGGGAGAGGACCTCCATCCAATATGTAGTGACCGAGATTCTGTTGACAGAACCTCGCTGGTGCCAGCTTTTGCTTCGCAGCCATGTTTCGTGGAACCCATTGATAGCAGGCCATACGGCAATTAAACCTGCCATGCAGTAATGTATGTACACTAACTTGGCTAACAGCACCACAGTGGCCAATTAGTCAGCCGCAATCCGACTTTCAGTCTGCACTAGTTAATCAACGCACTGGTTTTTGGATGCTGTGACAGCGTAAGGTTTTTTTTTGTCGTGATTCTTCATTACGGTGGATTTAAGCTGTTTAACCTAAGACTTTGAGAACACGTATGACACCTCTCTGTTCCCCTTTGGAAACCCCAATCACTCACGCTGGCACTAGCAGTCATTGATGTAGCTTGGAAATATGTAGGATACCCCAATAAGTCGGTATACATCGTCGATAATTTACAGCCTACTCATTTGCAGAAGGAAATATTTATCTTCTTACGCTTCAAGAAAAGTATGGAATTGTACCTTAATATGAATTTAATTATACATATTCAAGGATAAGCAAAAACGGGAGTCGGTTAGGATGTAGTTCTACCAAACACGTTTGGAAACGGGCAATTTTTTTAATATTGTCATATTGCGATAAAAATAAAATTCGAATTAATTACCACAGATTTCGTTCCAGTACGGTTATTATAATTGATGTTACTATACATTCTCTTTAAAATTCTTGGCACCGTTGGGTTTCTTCCTCGGTAGACAGAATTAGCGCTCGTAGTATTTCCTCGAACTCGCCATATGGCTATTGTAATGAAGACACTACACGCAGCTACACAACAAGACAACAGGGGGGGAGGGGAGGGTGCCCCACTCCGTCACGCACTGCTTTAAGTCTTCATATTTTGAAAATAAGAAGTATTGTGGTATTGTGTTGGACTGTCTGAGCTGACTCAGCACTTGTTACAATCTCTCAACGAGTGAAATAAGTGCACGGTGCTTAGCTAGAGCTTCTGAAACCAACTATTCGCAAACCAAATCTGCTGAAACATCCACAAATCTCTTTATTTCACGGATCGCGGTGGTGTAGGGCTTAGACTACCCACCTCCCACCAAGGTGAACCGGGTTCGATTCCAGGCGGGTCGCACCCCGGATTTTAGCATGTGTGAATTGTGCCGGACGACGCCGTCGCCGCTGGTCGGCAGGTTTTCTCGGGTATCTCCCATTTCCCCCGTTACTGCATTCCGGTGCTGCTCCGTAGTAACCTCGCTTTACCCTCATCGACTCTCAAGACCTCGAAGTTAAGAGCCGCCGAAATCTCTTCACTCACTCTTTACTGCACGGAAGCTAACAACTTCATTTGCCTATGATCCTCGTTGTCGTCGTCTTAGATCATGGGTGTCTTTTTTCTGCGCAACACGTCCACTATAGACACGATCACTGGAAATGTTAAATCCAGCGGGTGTTGATGCCACATCAGTAAGTAGGAAAAAGAATACGTGTTTTTAAGTTGGTATGATTGGACTGTGTCCATTGCCGACCACGAGACTAAACAAATTAAAGTGAAAACACAGAACTCAGCTAGACAAAAAAAAAAAACCTTCTACAACACCTCAGACAGATAATAACAGAAAAGATGTTTCCTTGTCAATACGAAACCAACATAGGAATACATATTATTAGAACGGCAAAAAAACGGACGAACAATTTTTTATTACAAATCAGGACAGACAGCAAGAGCAACCAAAAGAAAGGACAAAACGATGACAAAAACGAAGACACGACACAAGTGAATAAACAATGCAAAAACAATATCAGTGGACACAGGTGAACAACTGAAACTAAAAACACGCACAAATATGACGAAAAACGACAGTGAAACACAAGTCAGGAACAATTCAACATTACTAAAAACACAGGAACGACAATAATAACCAGAGAAAAAGAAAAACTAAACGCACAGAGAGGACACAAAACGACGAGAAAATGATAACACAATAATAATTACAAGTCGTCAGGCCTTTTTTTCAGGTGAGGCGCTGTCTACTACGATTGTTCAAGGAATTCAGTGTCTCACCTCAGTGTATATCTAATATCTAATATATATACAATATATATTTTTTAAAATATGTTTTAAAGATTTATTTCTTCTGAATACACCGAATTTTTGAAAATTAAAATAATTTTACATCCTCGAAATCTCCTTAATTTCTCACTATTAACTATAACATGAATACCACTATTATAAATATATGTGCATCAGAAACTTGTTTAGGAATATTTATTTTATAATACGCTTAGCAACCTTTTGTAAGATAGGCGAAAAACGTTTTGATCATTCGTCATCAGTTTCCATTCTTTTCCATGGAAATCGTTTTTAAAGATTACGCCACTTACCCCACTCGCACTTCAAATATTTCTTTCTAACAGCTACTTTACCGAAAAGGGCAGCCTTACTCCGAGTGTTATGGTGCCAACTGCAACGTCTAACTGTTGATACTAAATTTCTTCTGTGGAATACAATAACACCGTTCACTCTATTTCCCTGTTTTGTTATAACTCGTGGGTTTTAATATAGTGCCGACGCATTGTCATAATGGATATGGTAGCAAATGCATGCTTTGACAATTTACCATGGTGTTCTTCTGAGATATATCACTGAGTCAATACTCCAATTTCCTGAACTCGACTATGGACAAGAGTAGCATCTCACTGGTGAAAGCGTGAAGGATTATGTAGACATCATCACGTGTGTTGCAACACCCGTAGGTATTGTTGAACGTCAGCGCGTATGGTTTGTCATGAGCTGGTAGTGGACCTTAGGCATGGCCTGTGAAACTGCAAACCAGCCGTCAATTGTCTCATCCATAGAGACACTCATTGTGTTGTCCATGATCTCCATGGAGTCAGGGGAATGGGTCATTAATCTCACAGTGCTGTGCCTATATAGATTGTCGCGTTCACTATTTATTTGGTGCTAGTGTAAGTGTGGAATGTTTTTCCGTGTTTGCCCTTGTCGCTTTAGCTGGGCACTTCTCGAGTAATGTGTGTACTGTGTGCATATACTGTGTTAGTTATCACTCTTTCTCCAATGTTGCCAGATATATAAGCCTCCGCAGACTTATGTAACTGATTGAATTTAAAGACCCTTGGACCAACAATCCAACATTTTCCCAGTTACGTAGATTATAGACCGCAATGGAAGGGTGAAGGATACGAAGACAGCATATGACTATCCGATGTACGCTCTTCGTGCATTAAGTATTTCGTCATTTCAGATAGTGGTGTTCGTCCAAAAAGACTACTATGTTAAAATCCTCTTGTTTTTGTACTACGTAAAGAACAGATACAACTGCCAAATACAACTCGCATTTCTCGACTTTCCCAAGAGGAATGTTTCTTAATTTCAAACGAGGTTTTGGGATCGCTCCCGGATTTTCGCTCGTGGTAATCATGCCGGACGATGCCGGGGGATCCCCCGTTTCTCCCGCCCTTTTAACCCGTCACCGCTTCATACTAACATTCGCTTCACCCTCATCGGCTCTCAAGATCTCGATGTTAAGAGCCACCCAACTCTCTTCATAAACATAAACGATGTTATTGTGCTTGCTGAACTGAGTAATGACCATTCAATCAAGGATTGATTTAAAAATGTCGTATATACAGTATTGTTAAAAATTTTGCATAACAATCGAAAGTTATTTAATATGTTATACAAAATATTGATTTTTCCGAGTATCCTTTACATTTTTTTCAGTGGAGATAGATATCTACGAAAATACGCTTAACGAAATTTGGCACTATTTTGCTTTTCCAAAATCGAAACTCACTTCGCTAAATGTCACTAGAAACTTATCAACTGTAGGTTAGATGAACTATAAACTGGTTGTTCCATTTTCAGCTTCTCGTAAAATGGGAAAATCATCAGTCGCGTGGTCAAAGTGTATTGCGAATCCCGAAAAAAAAGTTACACCTATTGTAATGTAACAAAAACATACGTGCCATATTAGTTACCTATAGTATTTATCGAAATCACTTTCAGATGAGACAGGTGAAGTTTACCATTTATCCATGATTGAATTTCATCTTCATGCACTTGCCAACCAGACGTGGAAGCACGCAACAAAAAATATAAACTTCAGTCTTGGCGGAATTGAAGCAAAACTGCTTTTAAATATAGATTCTTCATAATTCTGATACAAAAACAAAATTGTTAATGTGTATCTGAAATGATGTGAACTGGTGAATTAAACACTCGGTGGCAACTCGTTGAGAATATGCGGTGTTTCTATGTAGTTAGTATATTCAGTGAGCTCAGTACTGCACTCTTTTGGGTAGTAGGAAGACGGATTTTTTCTACGGCAATATAAAATGACCCTTCGGTTTTACTTCAACTCTTGAGTATTTCAATTACACTAAAGGTGTATGATTAACCACTTTGTTTATCAATACCCGATATACTAAATTATTTCGTACTCCATCCAAAATGATTTCATTTTATTAGTTACGTTAAGGTAGTTTGTTGAATATTTTACTATCCCTTATACCTGCCAGTCTCTTTCAGGGGAAAGTAAAGTTACTTGTACATGACAACTGCTAAATTTGAATTTAAATATACATTTTGCGATTGTCAACGTCGGGTTTTGTCAACACCTCACTGTATTGGCGACTACAAGCCCAGACAAGACTTAAATGCACATTATCACTTTTAATTACAGTTTAAGTAGAATGCGTGTTTCATGCATCTTTATCCCGAGAGCACTTCGTGCACTTTTAATTATTCAACATTTTGTGTTTGCATATTTTTTATTATCTTCACCTAAAGAGATTCAGAAAACAGTAGAATATCATAATCGCGTTCTGGGGACAATGGGTTGAATCTCCGACTATCTTTAGTAGGAACATTTGTTCTCAAGTTGTTATCAGTCCTCTTTTCCCTCACTCACTGGTGTAGTTCCTCAGTGTAAACCTTTCCAATTCCTGGGCCAATATATTAATATCGTCGGTGGATAAAAGGGTTCAGAGATTATTGCCCTTGGCCATATTCCTTAGAGTGAGTGAGTGAAGAGATTTGGGTGGCTCTTAGCATCGAGTTCATGAGAGCTGGTGAGGGTAAAGCGAGGTGAGTGTGGAGCAGCGCCGGAACGAAGGGGCGAGGAAACGGGAGATCCCCGAGAAAACACGCTGACCAACGGCATCGTCCGGCATGTTTCCCACATGCAAAATCCTGAAGCAACTCGGCCGGGAATCGAATCCGGTACGCCTAGGTAGGAGGTGGGTTGTCTAATCATTACACCACTCCTTAGAGTTTACGGCGCTGCGTTCAAAAACAAAAGATTAGCGTGCAATAATCAGCGCATCTTAATTTTTTATTTTTTTTTTAAAGCTCGTCTAGAAATGTTTTTGCTGCGCATGCCCGCATGCCACAGGTATCCAATTTTTAAGTAATATATGTGCATTTTGATATATATAAGCCGTTTTCTCATAGAATAAATCGAAAAAAGCATCTACGTGACCAATATTACTATCTCGGGGCAAGAGATATTCCAATTATGATTATCTTTGTATATGATTCATAAGTGCAGAGTTTACCTGCATAACATTTTGCTACAGGAAGAAAAATATACAGATGAAAGCAAGTTGCATTGTAGTTCAACGTGTGATTACATTCGAATTACTGTACATATGTGATTGCATATGAGGGATCTAAAGTTATCTTTTTATGCGAAATGACTCGAAGATGTCAAGCGTAATTTAAAATTCTCACAAATATTTTTAATATATCTACTACTAAAGAAAATAGAGACAGTGATATTTACCGACAAGAGTATAGCGTATCAAAAATGTATGTTCTGGTCCAGATCAAACATGTTTGCAAGAGCCCTAACTTACTTTGTCAGCACATTTATCACGTGCATCTCGAAAGCGAAATTTTCCGAAAACTATAGGACTTCCATTTTACAAAAAAGAACAGAGAACAGAATAGTTCAGTTTTTAAAAATTGGAAGTTTCAAGATTGTTATTTTTTTTAATAAGATGGTTGCAGGGAAAAAATGTATTATTTTCTGTTTCACCCTCGATCTGTATTGAATGCAATTTTATGCACGTCTATCAGTAGTACACTATTGCAATAACTGGCATTAAAGCAGACATTTAGCACCCGTACGAGCAAAAGAACTTGCGTTATGTTAAACATAGGGAAGGATACCACTTGGAAAGGGTGATACAGGTTAAGAAAATTAGCACAACAAAGTCTTGAATGTGTCCACCCCTAATCCACCGCTTTCTAAATCAAAGTTTCCGCTGTGCTACACCTGGGTTTCTCGCCGCACTCGACTGACACAATAGCTCCGGACTGCATTCAACTAACTTCGTGGCTACCGATGCGTGGCGCCGAGATAACACCGTCTGCCACGTTGGAGGGTGGGCGTAGATGGGTGAGTCTCATCCCCCGCAGACAACAGACATCACGACGTCCAAAATTCCCTTGCATTCACGGGAAGTTACACGGGAAACGTACGGTCAATACAGAATGTCCGGGAACTCAGTGGCCGACCTCGATACATGGTTTCTTTGGACCGACAGTTACACAAAAGCCCTACACATATATCCGGAAATGCATTTTCATATCGCGTGCGATTTACAGATATGGCTTTGGATATGTTTGCAGCAAGTATATACACTAAACAGTTAAGGTAACTAACATAGGATTAACACTGTGTTGTTCAAAAAAGGGTTCATAAGTGAACCCCTATTTTTAATGTAATTTTAAAAGACAAAAACATTTACTGTGGGTCATCC
This sequence comes from Dryococelus australis, assembly GCA_029891345.1. Classification (NCBI taxonomy): domain Eukaryota; kingdom Metazoa; phylum Arthropoda; class Insecta; order Phasmatodea; family Phasmatidae; genus Dryococelus; species Dryococelus australis. Next base: position 112,327,862 of record CM056995.1, read on the forward strand.
TTAAAATATTCTGTTGCGGACTTTTTTAAGGCCATTTTGAGCGCCCGAAAAGCGGCCTTTTCTCACTTGATTATAAAACGTAAACATTTCTCTACTACCCTTATATTAAATATCAATATATTATATACCAAAACCTTTCCTAAAGAAATTCTTTAAATGATGGTGAAAAGCGCATCAAAACCATGAAGTAGTTTGGAAGCCTTAGCAGAATACGCAGACACGCGTGGCCGGCCGACTTTGTTTAATACTATGTATAGATAATTATATACAACGTTGAGGTGTACAACGCCTATAAAGCAAGGAGTTTCGATCATGCGTGACTGACAAGTTGCCTACGAAGTAGGCGCACGACACTGCGTGAGAAGTAATGTAGTGGTGTACGCCTACGACATATGCAACTTGTCCTACATGCATGGTTGCACCGCCTGGTTCTGTAGGTGTTGTAAATCACAACTTTGAACACAACTATTTGATATAAAACACCTTTCCGGATGTAAATGTGTATGGCTGTTGTGTTACTACTGGTCCAAAGAAACTATGCCTGGAGTTCGGCCACATTGTATACGGAAACGCGGGCCGTTATGGCGGAAAAGGAACTAAGGCGGTGTCCGAAATGGCAGACTTGGTTGAGAAAATTTTCACGTGACGCGATTTTGTATACAAAAATGGTAACGTATTTGGTAATTTGGTATTTCGTATTGTGTATCTAGCGGATGTCTGCGAAAAATACAAAACAACAAAATCAGTGCCATGTTGGATTTGACATTCAAAACACACATGCTAATGCATAATTAAAGAGTTTTTTTATATTAAATAACTTTTCATTAATTTCCCTAGGCATATTTTAAAAAGTTCTGTGGTATAATTGTATATCTCGCAACAAAAATTTCTTGAAGTCGTTATTGCATAATTTATAATTTTCTTATTTATGAACATATTCGTAGCATTACAGTGATGATAGTAGAAATATTACACCCGTTTTAAGCATTCAGTTTACATAAAAATAATTTTCTCCTGTTAACACTTTGTAGACTATGCTCGAGTGTAGCTGGAGCAAAGCTATTTTAAAAATTTCTTTGTTGTTTATAACAAAACACGCATGGATGTACAGTCTTTGTTAGACTAGGGTTTAACATTACATCACAAGAACACGACAGCGCAGTAACAATGATATTGCTAACGATAGAATTTGTTCTTTTTATAGCCACTGAAATGGAGATGTTTGATTGTAAATCATTTTATACGATAAAGGACATTTGATTGGGTCAATATCAACTCGGCTCACTATTGATTGATGTCCGGCCAATAGTGAACGCTGTAAAAAACAGGGTGGTGTCCACTGATGTTGTTGCAGTAGTGGACATAGGTAACTCACTTCTAGTTTCATTTAAGTGCCAGTAAATGTGTGTAGACCTTAAAGTGTTAGTGTAATAATGCGTGTCGCGAGTGTGCTGAACAAGTGACTGTCGACAACGTCCGAACTGAAACTTACGAAATGACAAGTTACAAAATAACGAATTTGTCATTTCGAACACGGCCTGAGATCCGTATAAAATACTGAACGTTGCAGTAATTCCTACTTCAGGAACGAACACTGCCGAGTCAACCCAAAGCTTTCTTCGCCACTGGAACCTAAATCATGAGCGTTTCTGCACGCTTTTGAAGCTCTGCTAAAGTTCTTCTTTCATGCTATTACTCCGCCTCGTGCAAGCAAAGGTTAACTAAGTCTATAGGCTGTTCAGGGTAAAATGAACACTTCTGAAAGCCTTGCTTGAAATCTACTAGAATATACATTGTGTATTCTTCCGTCTTATGCAAAGTTATTGTCATGGACCTCATCACTTTATGAATGCGTCGGTCAAGTGAAACGGTGAAATGATTTAAAAAATTAATATTTTACAAATCTTCTCATGTTTATATTTCGATGAATTAAAAAAAAATAATGAAAGAAATAGTTTTAGTTATCACAAATGGTTTACCTAACACTTTTTATTCAACGTTATGATATGTAACTACTTTCCATCCATCGTTATCAACTTTACTGGGCGCATGTCACTCAGTGCACCTGTTAAAGTGAACGCAGGCTAGGAAAGCGGCTTTTTTCTAAGGTTCGTTTCAAAGTGCTCATTTTATCGTGAACAGCCTTTGGAAGATTACACCAAAGGCACAGGGCAACGCATTTTTGCGCACTAAATGAAATAATCGTTTGCATAAGAACTATTTCTTTCATAGGAATTACCAACTCACACATTTTCTATCTGTTTTACGTTTTTAATTTTATATTAAATATTATAATTTATATATGAAATGCGAATAATTGCGCAATCCAACCAATAATAAGGAAATATTAACAGAGGTATAAAACGCTTGCGATACATGTAATATTTAGGAAATAACTAAACACGTCATAAATGGGGTGATTTTTCAAAGGTATGATTCAAAAAGTGCGAAGAAACCGCAAATAGACTTTATCCATGTAGCGTAACGCAACTGTAAAAGTTATCAATACTTATACAATTCATTACTTTAAACTGAAAAAAAAAAAAAAAACGTAACATGTAACATTTATAGAAATAATATCTTCACATTCTAAGTTGTAATAATGACGTGCGAGGTAAGTCACGAGAATCACGGATTCTAAAACGTTTTAATCGTGTTCGAATATTTCTTCGGAATCAACTATTTAAAACATTTTTTAAAAACTTTTATACACAGGATATCACCCGCGTTGCGAATTAAATATATTTGGAAGTGTCGGTTTGAATTACAGAAAAACTAACTGAAGGCTGTTCACAATTAAGTGAGAACTTTGGAAATCAACCTTACAAAAATGTCACTGCCCCTGCCTGCATAATATATTTTAACTGGCACACTGGGTGACATGCTCCAAGTAAATTTGGTTACGATGGAGGAATAGTTAACGTCGAATAAAAAATGTTAGATAACAATTTTAAATAACTTAAGTTATTTCTTTCGCTTTCAGTTTTTTAATGCGTCTAATTGTAAAAATGAACAGATTTGTCAAATATTTTCTTTGTTAATAACTCTACAGTTTCACCTGGCCGACGCATGAATAAATGATGAGGCCCATGGCAAAGTTAATTTTACATGAGGCGGAATAATACTCTACTTGCATACAGGTAGATCTTAAGCAGGGCTTTCAAATGTGATAATTTTAGCGTGAACAGTCTACAAAAAATTTACCGAGAGTTTCCGCGAATTCACGCAATATTCTCGGAAACTCGCGGAAGGTCAATTGCTGCCGTTTTACGTAGAGTTCCAGGCAATTTTTTTACCAACGCTTTTCCATAAAGTGGTGGTAATTGTTCTTTTTTTTACAATGCAAAACAGTTTTCCCTGGCTTGGTGTTAAAAACCATGGCAGCACTTGAAGTAATGTTTTTACTACAGCTGGCTGTGTTAAATTTGTCTGTGATTAGACTTGACGTAGAAAACTGTCGAGAGTTGCTTTGTCCAATATAAAGAATTCTCATAAACCTATTTTATGATATTAAATAACTTCTTGGAGAAAATATTGCTTTCAGCCGTCTCACACGTTTAGGCCGTGATCCCCCGTTTCTATAGCTTTTGCAAGAATTAATATTTTAAACCCAAACGAGAGCCGATATTGTAAAATCCTCTGGTGATTTTGTTATAAAATGTTTTATTAGGTAGTCTATTTTTATCAACAGGAAAACGTATAATTTTATATAATTTACTAACAAAAATTTTGTTTATTTAAGAATGAATTAAATGCCACAGATTTTTTGTTGAGAAATCAAACTACATAATAAAAACAATTTGTATCAAAATGGCCAGAGCGATTTTATAATATCAGCCGAAATTGTAAAATGGAAGCCATTGTAAAAATAAGCTTCTGGCGTGGTTAAAAACTATAAAAGTCAACCCCCCTTACTTAGTACAGTGCGTGTACTGCGTTTGGTTTACGGGAATGGATCCAAAAATTGTTATTGGCGGACACGCATTGAAGCACACATACTAACAGGGATGAAAGGGATCTCATGAGCCTATCTTTTCTTCGGAGAGTTGGCTCAAATTGTGATATTTATCGACTTTAAAATGGAAATGATAATATTTAGACTGGAGGGATTTGTTAACGAATAATGTATGTTACTTAAAAGTGAAAAAAAAAATCCTGAATTATGAAACCGCTTGTGGCAGAAATACGGTGTAAATTTGTTAGTTTGTGCATAAAAAATATTTTAGTGTAAAATAATTCAAATAGTACCAGACAGGCGTTCAACAATTTTCGGCTTGTAATTTGCTCGCAGTGATAACTCTGCCTAAATAAACTTACGCAATATTCATTGGTAAATATACCTATTATTAAAAAACACGCCGTGAAAACTTTAAGAAATTAATTAAGGCTTTTATTACCAATTGGGTATGAGCAAAACAAGCGCTAATAACAAATAGTGCAACAATAAGTCAACAGTAGACATGCTAAAAAATACAGGAACCAGAACTAGAAAAATTATATATCTCTAACGGATATCATTGCATTAAAACGATTTCTGAGTATATTTGCTACTTTAAATTCCTTCTACTTACTAAACTATTTTCTACTTACTAAACTATTTCTGTGAAGGCTTTACTGGGAAGGGCTTATTTTTTTCAAGCTATCAATAAAAAAATATTTACTGGTCGAAAGGACGTGGTGGAGCTAATCCTTATTCAGTGTTACACTCTGTAAGTATTATTTTTCAATGATTTTGTTAGTGAAACTTTCCTGTGCTAATTTTTGGCAGTAACTAATATTCTAGCATGTGCATTAACCTTGCTTTGATGCATATTTTCCTTGCGAGGTAACATATTGTTTAATTTAATTTTGTATTTTTTATTTTTTTAAGTCTGAGGGTGCCCTCTTCTGGAATATATGTTTATGACGTTTTGCTGCCGTGAACAAGTATTTAAAGGATGTCACAGTTAATTGCTTATGAAATGAATCTTCGTATAATGTCACTGTCCCTATCTACATATATTTTTACGGAAACACAGTGTGCCATGCGCCCGATAAAGTTGGTAACGGCAGCGGGAAAGTAGTTCCAATGTCTTAACGTTGAAATGACGGTTTTAAGTTTACATTTGTAGTCTCTGAAACAATTTGTTTCGTTTCATTTTTCTTTTTTTAGTCTTATAAGTGTAAGTATCAGAAAACTTGTAAAATATTTCCTTTTCTAATAATTTTACTCTTCCACTTGACCGAGGCATGAATAAAGTGATCTGGCCAATAGTAATGTTAATTTTGCATTTGGCGGAAGGCTACACAATGTGCAGACATGTAGATTTTAAGCAGGGCTTTTAAAAGTACTCAGTTTACCGTGAACAACTTGCGACTAATAAAACCCTCAGAGACGCAGATCACTTTTTTTTTTTCGTTACACCTTGGCATTATGAAGTACCTACATATATCTCGAGCGTAAAATACTTACCATTACGACATACAGTTGCAATGTATCCAAAACAATAAGTTATACCCTATATTAGAACACGCAGATATGACACAAGATATCGCAATATTTTAAAATAATGTGAGGCATGTATTCATAATACACATAAAAACACTGGCCACCCAAAAAAAAAAACACTTGTGAAATTTGACAAATATTATAATTGAGTAAAAACGATTTTAAAAAACTTAAAAACGAGTAAAACAACCATGCAAAATAATTTCAAAACTTTGCGATGGATTATTTTATTTTAACAGGATGACATTGCTTTGGTATTCAGCTCGTATGTGGAGCAAGTACTTCACGCAGCATTCAATATGGCTGACTTCTAGCTTCGTATAGTAAAGTTTAACTTACTAAATTATCGTACTTGACTACTACATTTTTAGTGCACAGCGCCATAATAATCGAAGACCGCAATTAGTTCAAGGTTTACAATAATGAAAAAATTTAATTTCCGTAGCTTTCGATAAAATACGTGTATTTGCAAACAATGTATTTAAAAATTGTTTTGTAAATATGTACATAGTACGCTAGTGTTTTATATTCCCATTCATTAAAAAATATATTGCCCCGAGACTTTCAAAATTATTTTAGCGTGTACCATACGATAAGAAACCGTAGGGTAAACTGAATACATTAAAAGACAATAAAGGACAGTTTTGCTTTATTCGCAAGACAATCGACGAAGCTGACCTTATGCGGTGTGGCGTGATAGTGGCGTTAAGCCCGTTGAAATGTGCATACTGAATATAAGAAATTTAAATTTAAATTTTTGGCCTGCCTGAATATAGCGCTGCCAAATATGTTGTATCCTCGCACAGCGCCTCTAGGATCGCCGCTGTAGCCTCTCTCTTAGAAAATTTGACAGTAGTAATTGAGTATGGCTAGTTAAAGTAATGTAATTTAGTTTAATTGTAATTGATTCGTAAGTCCACTGCCACTTCGCTATCTGACATCAGCGCATTCTCAGCTTTGGTGTTCTTTCCCCACCCTCGCGTCTCACTTTTCTCTCTCATTTTTCAAAGCTCTTTATCAGTCAACTGCCACAGAACATTTGTATCTGTTTCATACTAGTAATTCCTCTGAGAGCAGATTACACAGGAGACTCGTATTTACCAATGTTTACGTACACTGACAGGTTTATGCCAGAGCTCATTAGGGAAGGTAAACAAACCGTGATTCTGGGAATGTTTATTACAGCAAGCAAAAAATACTTCCGTGTTTTTAACTTTTGTAAATATCGCGTGAAAGTACACGGTTTGAGGGCTTGTAACCAAAAAAAAAGTGTAAATATGTACTGTAGAAAAAAAAATGTTTTGTAGCCTAAATTCTTAACTTGTTCTCAGAGTTCGTAGTCACTTCTGCAGCGAAATGTTCCGTGTTAGAGTGGCGTATGACTCAGTATGCGATTATTCACTTTCGTGTTATTTCCATTTTGCTTTTTCAAGTGAACAGTGGGTCACAACATAGTTACACTCATTAGATTTACGTATTTAAACATATACTAAGTAATTCTCACAAATAATTCGCTATGCAGAGCAATACATCTATTGTCGCTATTGATAATAATTTGATTGAAAGTTGAAAACAAATGTTTGTTCGACAAAATAAACCAGACCTTAAAAGTATTAATCACTTTCATATACTTACGGAGCAGTAAATTTTTCAGTTACCTCTGCAGGACAATTTTTCTTATCTACGTTGCTGCACATAATTTTCTGTAACATAAAAAAAAATTATTCGTCGTATAGTCGTTAAAATACTATTATTAATAAAGAATATTTAAAGAATGAAATTTATGTCACTTGGTTACGCACAGAAATAGTAATCTCAGTAATAACTCTGAATGACAATAGTTTTTTCTATGTATTAAATAACAACAACATGACTAAATAAGAACAAGATTTAGAAACAACACAGAACATAGTAAAACTTAGGTAACGCTATTTATTAGTCTGAAGGGCAAGAAAAATATCATGATGTTATTTTTAAGTTAATCCGAAACATCTTTGGAAATATTTATGTCCAAAAATATATTTACAAATAATTTAATTATTGAAAAGTTTTTAGTGGTAAATCCATAAAAATATGTAGGCATAATACTGATATCTGAAGCATTATCTTTGGCAAGTCTCAACCCCGTGAACCTAGTTTGTTAAGAGAAAGGGTGCATGAGCCCGTTAATTGTAATGTTTAAAACAATGTTTTTAAAATCATTTTTAATTTTTATGTCTTTAATGGGTTAATATTTTTATTTGCGTGTTCTTAAACTGTACGTGAAAGCTACAGAAACTTTTTTAATGGGGAGAATTACGCTAGAAATTAAAAATTAATTTCTTTGACTTTCGGCAACCCCAAATTCTTACTACCGACAAATACTCCCAAGACATAGTGAGATCTATCTCCTGATCGTTCTCTTTAGCCTGCAAACTCTAAGCTGATCCGTTATCGCCCCTTAACGTTTACTTTATTGTTATATTAATTTTTTCACTACTACAGCTCCTCTCATTATGGCACACTGAGAAAAGATTTTGTTCAATCAAACAAGGTTTGTTTGGTGCAACCTAATTATTTGTTTGTATAGGGGTAATGCAATATTCTGTTGCTAAAACCAAATTATTTAGTTGTTCTCATTTGGTTGCCCCAAACTGTATGATTCGGTTGATGCAACTACAGATATGTTTGGCTACACATACATTAAACAGTATGGGCCGATATAAAAAAATGTTAAACGTTTGACAGAGTTTCGAGCCTAGATAACCCGCATCCGAGCGCTACGCCTTAGTTATCTCAGCTAATGTGACTACTGATGGCGTGGGAAAGCTTTTAAATATATAGTACAAATATTGGACAACGTAAGCAAACCAATATTTCAAGTTTTACAGCTTTACTTGTCAGTTTCTTGTTGCATTGTTTTATTAATGTGTTTATACGATTGTTAAGCATCAATAGATGCACTAACAAACATCGTTACTATCCTAATTGTCACAAAAAATTCAAACAAACTCTCTAGCTGTATTTTCGAATGAAGGTAGTCAAATGAATGGCCAAACCAATATATACAGTTGATTCAACAAAATATTTTGTTGAGAGTATGATTTTTTTGACCCAAGCAGAGATTTTGTTCATTCCAACATATATTTTGTTAGACGAACAAAAGTAATTTTGTTTCTTTTAAAATTTCGTTTCGTAGCAGTCCTGCATCTTACTGACCTTGCCACTGGTCTACACTTATCTCTGTATTCTAACTCAGTTACTGTATGACATAACCTTCATCCTAGGATGGGGACTACTCAGGCGGTACATAACTCTAGACGGATTGGTAGACCAGAATTCATTAACACAACACCTTTTATTATAACAATAATTACACGTTTTGTGATAACCATTAAATACACAATATCTAATAACACAAATATTAATTATCATCAATTACAAAAAGTATAAGTTGTTCTATTTGTAAGATTCTATGTGGACTGCCTAACCTTGCAAAAGTTATTACATTAGGATGACTGGGTAACGGGGACTCGAAAAGTAGCGTTACGTCTAACTGCCACGCGGATTATGTTCGCCAACATAGCAGACTGTAGTATGGCCTAGAGCTCCTCTAGGCCTGGTCTAAGTGATGCCCTCAGCTTCGTAGTCGACTCCGACGAGTATTATACTGACTGTCTTCTTGCTTTGGAGTAACCATCTGGGGGCGACTGAAGGGGGGTGCCCTGCGCGTCGCTTAAATACATACCAGCTCATTGGCTATGTAGAGCATGTTTTACAAACAATAACCTTGCTCCACAAGCTATACTCCATCGAACCTTAGGAGGTTTATGTGTGGCGCCTTCGTTGCCGCTACAGTTTGCTCAACATTATATTTTGTTAGGGCAACTAAATATATATTTGGCCCTATACAAACATATATTTTGTTCTATTTTCTATCAGTACAAAGCGAAATAATAATCCAATTATTTCGTCCACCTCCAAGAGACTTAGGTACAGAAGACGTTAACTCTTGCACATTTTTAGCAGCCTATTATGTAAACTTACTTACCTTCGTATAAATTCTAATTAGGATAAGTTAATGCGAAAATAAGTTAATAAAACAATGGAAAGCTATACAAACCAAGTTTTCAATTAACATTATTATTTTTAAAACATGCATATTTATGTATAACATATTTACTGTAGTATGTTTATAAGAATATGGATTAATATGAACAGTGTAAATCTGTATCCCGGAGTAGGTACTTCGTGCGATAGTTTGGTGGTGGGACATCTAAAATATTAGTTTAAGTCCCTACTAAAAAGGCATACATAATTTTTCACCGCCATTTCTTCAATTTTCCCAAGTTAAGAAGTCGTTACGCCTCAATAAACATGTTCCATCAAACTTTTGAAAGTACCATTTGTCGTTACGATAATGCAGTGAAGTGAAGAGATTTGAGCGGCTCTTAACAGGGAGTTCTTGAGATACTATGAGGGTGATTGAGGTGAGTATGGAACAGCGCCGAAATGATGGGACGGGGGGAAGCGGGAGAGCCTCGAGAAAACCCGCCGACCAGCGGAACCGTCCGGCACGATTCCCACGTGCGTAAAACGGGAGTGACCCGGCCGGGGATTGAGCCCAGTTCTCCTTGGTGGGAGGCGAGTAGATTAACCGCTCTGGAACCGCGGCCCCTTATTATAATGCATTTTTACTGTCATACTTCATGAGCGATCTGTTGTTCCGTGATCTAGTATGAACATGCATAGCTCAAATAAGGCACTTATGGTCCAAGCATTGCAGTTTATCAGCTACTCAGAAGTTTCAAACCGTTATCGATAATATTACTATCTGTGAGTACGTATAGTCTCACTGTTTCGCATTCATTATGTTTGAATGTATTTCTTCTCAAATGAGTTGCGTAACCCGGGTGCTCCAATTCGGTCAAATAAATAATATATACATGTAACGCAGATGTGGCTATACTGGACCCCGAACATCTTCAGTATATTCGCGAAAAATGCACAGTAAAATGTACGCGAGTGTTATTAGCAGACAGAACATAGCACCGTCTGGTTTCGTGTCTATAATCTTCTGTAGTATTAATGTAAAAAATATACTAATTGATTTGATTATAAAAAGAGAAATACAAATGGTAACTAACTTCGTACTAATTTATTCTTGTACTGACTAAAGCAATTAATATATCTCGCAATAATGTAGTTAAAAATTATTATATTTATATATCTTATAACTTTTATGTACAGTGCATAAAACACAAGAAACCACAGAGATTAGTTAAGCATATACTTACTTTGCGGGGAAGAAGTGTGGCTCAATGCGTGTTATGTCCTTGGAAGGAATTATTTTGTTAAGCAAAAATATTGCTAGTAAACTTTGTAAAGGAATATAGCATATTCTAGTTCTACGGGAATACCTGTATACGGTTAATTTTGTTTATTTCCGTTAGGCCATATGGGGACTACATTAGAGTTTCAATTCCTTATAATTTATATTTACTTTTCTTCCAATTTTTTTTTTTTTCATCTTTTCAATGTTTCTTTTTCTTTCTTCGGACCATATTGCGCCTATTTTTTTCTCCGAACTTGGAATCCTTCTATTTTAATACCTTTTCCCTTACAAACTTTTTTTTCTGTAGCGTCTTCTGTTTTTAATTCGTTTCTTTCCTAATCTTTCTTGACTTCGTGAATCCAGTTATTTCTTGACGTTTTTTCCTAAGATATTTGAATATCTGTTTTTTTTAAACCTGTTTTTTTATCCAGTCTGTACAAATGACCAAAAAATATTAGTCATATTTTCTTATTGTTCCTTTTATTTTTTCAATATTTTTATATATTTCTTTATCACTTCCCAGTTCCCAGCCTTCTGTATTTTTTTTGTGGGCATAGTATTTTTCTAATTATTCGTCTTTCAAGTATTTATAGTTTGTCCAAATTATAATTCAGTGCTACATGTTCATTTGTACATGGGCATTGCGTCTCTATTACTGTAATTGTAACGTCTTATTTTCTAATTCTTAGATGCATATTTTTTAATTGTAAATATCTTAGGCATGTCATATGCTCTTTCCATTTTACATATCCTTTCTTCTGTAGCGAATTTTTCTAAACCATTTTATTTAATTATTTCACCTAGGTACTTAAATACCAGTTAATGGAACAAATATATAAAGTATGCACTTAATTATTTTACAATTAGATTATTTAACTTCGAATTATTATATCGTAACAACTCGCATGCCAGGGCAAAGATATATATGCCCTGGCAATGTGTGCCCTATGTGTGTGTGTGGGGGGGGGGGGGGCAAATTCATGTATAAAATTATTTCCTATACGGAACTCAATTTACAAACTGCTTTTTCAATCAATACGAAATTATGTGTTTCGGTTAGTCCACACACTATTAATTTACCTGAAATATTATTTGGAGTTTTATGAGCCAGGAAATTCAAAGGTTAAATTTTTGCCTAATTTGTATGTTGTGTTACGTTTATTGCATATTTCTGTACGATAGATGTCATACAAATCACTCATGTTGTTTCAATTTTAATGACACCATGCGACAGGTCCGGAAAAGAATGAAGCACAGAGTGGAGGAATGTAGAACCATTCAAAGTTTGAATAACTAATTTTAATGCACTTGAATCTTTCTCCATCAATAACTACTTTAGGTCATAGATCTTATTGTGTTTATATTACACAACAAATCACCGTAAAAAGTTTGTACCTAGAGTTCGGGATAATCCTGTATACACAACAAGTAAACACATTTTTGTCTTATTACGTAGTGTCGTTGTGAGTGGGAACCAACTACGAACAGCTGGTTGCCTTACGCCAAGGACAAATGCTCTTCATGGCTGATGCGAACTCCCTTGGAAGGAAATTGCTTCAACTTGGCAGCATCTCCAGGATTTCCTGAAACGGGCCCGTCCTACCGCAACCCCCACATGTCCCACGTCCGGGGTTTGTCCCATCAAGTCATGTGCGTCGTCGTTTCCGGGCGCCATGTAGGGTGGTTGTCGTAAGGCGAGGTGGTGGGAGTGACGCAGGAGCAGAATGAATACGGTTGAGGAAGTGGGAGCACTCCGAGAAAATCCACCCCGTTGTTGCCTAGCATCTAACCAGGGATTTCAGCAGCAGGTGGATATTATTTAACTGCTAAGTAAATTGTGAATCAAGGGTAGCAAATAAGAATTTTTAATTCATCTTCCTTGCAATTAAAAATGATCAAATATTATTTATGCACAGCTGCAACCTGCTCACTGGCTAATACAATAAACCAGAGTATAGGCTGCTCACGGTAAAGGGAGTACTTTTCAGGCCCTAGATACTTTTTATTTTCAGCCATTTTTTATCCTTTAACCACCTTTTTAAACAAACATTACCTTGAATATCCTATAGCCTGTATTATCGTACAAAAGATATACATTAAATCAGCGTGTACGAGATGGGGACAAGATAATTTTTCCCCCTTAGAAACAGACGTGCAGTGATAGTTTTATACTACGCCATATAATTACGTTACTTCGGATATAAACGAGGGAAAACATATCATTAAAATATCGGCAAAGACTAACAGCAAGAGGAAAACGTTTTGTGAGAACAGGGAACGAGGAATAAATTTTCCACACCATTCTGATGTTGAATTTAAAGCACATAGTGAATTAGAGCAAAAAGTTTGCAATATAGCTGACATTACTAAAATTTTCAAAGCAAATGAAGCAGTGCCGTCTGGGTTGCTCCGGGCCACTCGGCCAACGAGCCAAGCGATGTTATAGTGAAAATCCCAGGCTCATTTACAGAAGCTATAAAGGCATTCCGACAGAAACACTTTAAAATGGAAAATTATTCATACACTCGCCACGATTGTTTAACAGCCGACAATAATGTAACGTGACGTACGGCGAAATATCCTATCTCGCCTTTCTGTCCTCCCTCTCTTTACACTCGCTTCTTCCTCGAAGACGGTAATATTTCCACATCGTCTAATGTGGAAATGTAATTAGCGCCGTCTCCCACCGTCTTAATTACTGCACCCTTCGCAATTACGTCTCTGCCATCAGAAGCTGCTGATATTAAAAATATCACGTTAACGTAGCGAACAGCGCCATTCTGGCAGGAGGCAGCTTCAAATAATGGCGGATTATTGAGACGTGTATTAGCAACTTCCCTTGTCCCGAGTTACGCATGTTTATTAGAAAACCTCTTCCTGCAAAAAAAAATACAAGAGAACAATATTTGAGAGCCTTGACAAGGTTACTGCTAGATCCAGACTTCAGGAAAAATAATATTATTATTATAATTGCTACTGCATTTCTTTAGCAATGGCTAATAATTTATCGACATAAGCAAGTTGTTACTAATAATATTATATATATGGAATATTTAATAATGTTTTGTTATCAGAGGAAAACGAGGGATTTTTATTTCCACCAGCAGTCTTGATTCGCTAGGAAAATACTTTCACATGTCTGTCCTATATGAATCGCCGTGTGCGTACGTATGTGTCATTTAGGTGTAAACTCCGAGTGAAAGTTTTTCTGTTAATCGTAATTTTTGTGCACGCTCTAACGTTCATGAAATAAATTAGAACATATTTGGAAACTCTTATCAGTGTTTTACACCTTTAAGAAGATAAAAATACAATTCTACGGGAGGCAAACAATTTTCGTATCTATGAAATTTTTTATATTACATTTCCTTTCCCGATATCATAAAATCACACAAAAATGCCTAAGTATCTATAGCAATTATTTCTTCGCTATAAAATACGGCGTGATACGGTCATAGCTATTACTTGTAGTTGACTTTGTATAGCTGATAAAACAGAGATTATGATCTCGCAAATGTTTCCAGCAAGGTTATGTAAGTTGGTCGTAGAGTAAATCAAAGGTAACCTGCGGGCTGTAAAAATTAACACTAACACAAATTTCTTTTCAATTGAAAGGCCTTTAACATGTTAATATTCTCGCATATTTGCCGAGAGGAGAATTTTTTAATGGCTTATATATTTAACCAATTTAAACCTACGTATTAAAACCTCACATGTACATGTATCCATCGGTATTGAGTAATGTAAACCTGAGACATAGCGACTTCGATTTTCCGCGAATCAATCTAAGAGCACAGTGGACTTCAATATGGTATACAAATCAGATATTTTTTCCTCTGGTCATTGGGTGCTGTCTGCGTGAGCTTTTGACACGGAAACGTCTGTGATTCGTCTGAAAATCCGTTCCAAAACACGTTCAATTTTAAATGCCAGTGTGCTAGTGGTAGTTATAATAAACAAGATGGAGATTCTTGGTCATTCGCCATTGCGACGCAGACGTCTGCCCATATTATCATTCACCCCCATTGCACTATTCATTCAAAGATCACGTCAATGGCCGGTATGGACCCGGTATGCATAATTCTTTGAGTAAACTGGAAAGTAAATTGATTGCTCTATCATAATGGTCCGACAACTTGACCTTTCTCTGCAAGTGTCGTAGTGAGGGAGTCATTCCAACGGGACTTAAAGTCAAATCTCCAGTGAATAGCAAACAGGCGCAAAAACAGACATCTGTATCGCAATGGCGAATATCCAAAAATCTCCATATTGTCATCCACCCCCATTGCACTATTCATTCAAAGATCATATAATAAGCAGTTCTAGATCAACGTTTGGTATAGCACCGTTAGAATAAATGCGGAAAAAGTCAAACGCTCAAAATAATTATATGTGTGGAATATTATTTTATTGTTAGTGGGATTGTTTTCAATAAAGTATTCTGTAAACTTTCTTTTAAACGGAGAGATAATAAAAATCATTTTATATCTGAAGTACAGTTACAGAGTGTAACCTTGCCCTCTTTTAGTTTACTAGTTGTATGCATATCAGGAAGGCTGGCAGTCAAACGTAACCATTTAAAATATTTCAATGCCGATTATGTTTGGCATTTATTTATTTGTTTTTGACAAGCTGAGAGCAGTTAAACTTGGGTGGATCTTGAAGTTACACAAACCGATGGCACATTATGGACACACTGAGTGGAAGTGTTCAAGTTTTATTATATACACGCTTTTCAACGTTCCCTTCGAAAGCGTTTTACCGCTGTCCAAAAACCTACCCTACTGTAGGTAACTAAACATCTTCAGTGTGTAACCAGATCAGTCTCGAAATTTCGCATTTTAACATTGCCCCGTACTAACGTTCCTCTCAGCTGATCCGTCTTATGAAATCTGTGATATTATTAGTAAAGACAGGTATTTTAAATAGTGGCGTTTGTTCCACTACTGCGCGGAAACCTATGGTCCGCAATTACACCTAATGCTTGCGGAATTGTAAGGCACATGAATAATTTCTGGTAATTTTCATGAAATAGGAAACCGCGTCAGAATAACCATCTTTAGTGAGTCTAAGTTACCAAACTCATGACTTCCCAAATGAAAGTTAGACATGCTACACTCTAGGCCTTAAAAAGTATTCACAGAGAGAGCGTGTCTGAAAAGTCTGGAGACTTACGGGAAAACCTAAATATATTTAGATTTTTCTCTTTTTAGATTGCAAATGAACGATGAAGTCTAGTGCAGAGAAACAAATTATACAGCTTATTTTGCTTCTGGGTGATAAATGTTTCAGAGAAGTGACTGCTGAATTCAACATGCTGAATTCTGAAAGTATACTCTAATATTCTCATATGATGCCAAAAGTTGATTTCAGAATAGGAAATCATTCTGTCGATGGTAAGTGACATATTGGTACACCACGCCAGTCCGCCGATGAATGATTACTATTTTCTTTCTTTGCTGGTTTGCATGAAGTCCACAAATGTCTCTGCAATGACTGGCCTCTGAAACGGGCGTGCCCAAAAGCAACATTGACAGGAGCTTGGGACTGGGGAAAAAAGGTCCGATACAAACTCCAGTTTATGCACAAGTAGAGTGGAGATGACGCTGATAATCGGATGGAGTTTTTGCGAATGGGCTAAACACAATTGTAGTGAGGTTCCCAAATTTCTAAGCACCATTCGCTTCTATGATGAAATTAATCGGCAAAACCAGCGGGTGGAAGCATCCTGTTGTAAGAATAAGACACCAAAGGATTCATGGTTTGGTGAAGCTACTATGTGTATTCTATTGTTGACTTTCTTCTGCGGCACGACAATGACAGGTGTTGGAATCCTCTATATTCTTCACGAAGGATAATTGCCCAATGTTCTGAATGAAGACTTTCGTGTTCCTGCATGCTTCCAGAAAGACACCGCTACCACCCATCACAGTCAGCCAAATATGACCGCGTTTGATGAGCAATTTACTCGCCATTGTCTGAATCTATGGAGTTTAGTTGAGTGTACAGCATGAAACCCAGACTTAACACCTCCCCTTGTGGTCTTTTGCCAATGAAGTCATTTGAAATTCTTGGTATATGCGGAGGAAATTCTATCCCGTGCCCATCTACAGGATAAAATTGTTCGAGAGTGCCCACAGATCACACCAGACATTTATGCATGTGTGTTATCTAGTATTGGGTGCACCGTGCTATACTTGTGCATAGCATGGCGGGAATTTCGGGCATATTCTGTACACGCTTGTATTTTCTGTTTTTTAACGCTTGTGGGTAATTCTGTGGAATGAAGTACTTTGTCCCAAAATATGTTCTTGAATTTTTATGCTTTTAGTCTACCGCTCATTCATTTGCTTGAAAGAAATCAAAGCACTCTTTTCTGTGGCACTTACCTCTCCATACTCCTTTCATTTTTGCTTTTACATCCGAGAGAAAAGAATGCAAAACTCCCTGTCTTTTATATGTAAGCGCATATAAAACGGTTTGAGTATTTTTTTTTACAGATAAACAAGAATGGAAATATATATAATAAATCAAATAAATAGCAATTAAAATACAAAATCAGATATATTTAAATTTCCTGAAAATTTAATTTTTTTCTGATAATAATGTCTTACGTGATGAATACGATGTAGAATGGAAAGGACGTAGGAAATATGTTGTCTCGCTTACGGAGTCTGAAAGCCTCTCTGGCTTGAGGGTCCTCAGTGGCGGCCACGTGATGATGCGCTGGACGAAGGATCTCCTCGGTAACTGACGTCGGATCGCGGGCGAACGCCAGGGTTCGCCGGTGGATTATAGGGATCACAGGCCGGCCAAGACGGGTGGGGAAGGGCAGTTAACATCCTACCTCGGCAATCGACCACGCACATCTCACTCCAGCTCGCAGAAACAACAACTGTGGAACTAAGAGGCGCTCCTTGCGTTGCGCGTTCCGCTCTAGGGGCATATTTACGAGAAATTGGTTACTGAGTGATTGAAAGCCACATTTTGTTCCGGAAATTCTAAACGTGCTCCCATTATACCGATTTAGGAAAGTAAAATACACTTCATACCGAATTGAATACATCATGCACGTTATAAATGCTGCTTCTGAACCCTCCAATATGGCTAAAAATAAATTATTTTTCACACTCCTGTCTCTTATTATGTACAGGTTGAAAACATGCGAAATAATCATGAGGACCTGCACTGAGCTTTGTTTCAGACTTTCCACCAAATAATGTCATAGGGTCACCGCTGTAAGTCCCATAGGTGCACGCAGCAAGACGGAAACACTGCACGCCAATTCAGTGCCTTGCACGTAAGGGTCATGAGGCACTAGGTACGCGAGCCATTGTCACCTGCGTCACTTGCTTTCTTCTGAGACCCAAATGCGCTAAAAATCTTCATGTATGTAGGTGCATGAACTGTGTTGCAGAGATTTGGTAAAAAAAACACGCGAATCGAAATATGTCAAATATTTTGTAGTGGCTCCTGAAACAAAAAGCATTAAAGAAAACATTTCATGCCAAACACAAGCTCCAAATTCTCATTTCAACTCTAAGGATTGTTTTTTTCGGGTGTGCAGACGACTAAAAGATGTGTTTCCAGAATCAGTTTTAGCTAGGGTTGCCAACTGTCCGTTTTGCACGGAATTCTCCATAGCCTTGGGCTGAAAAATACCCAATATGTACAACGGACTGGACATCATGTATCCGTACTTGGGACTTCTTCAAAAATAAACTGAATATCAATAAACACACTGTCAGTAATTTACCCCTCCCTTCATATTTCCTTCATCTGTAACTAGACGTGGAAAATATTAGCTGTTTCAATAAACAGTTGGCTAGACTTTGCGATTAATTTTAACCTCTTTATTCTGTCATTTATTCAGTGTTGTCTGCATTTGTAAGAAGGAAATGTTACCCTTTGCGAGTGGCTACACATAGCACTCGAGGTCTCCTTCAGAATGTAGATTTTCAACCACCAGCGAAACGAGTACAAACGCTATGCATACAATGTAAAAAATACGCGTAAATTTACACATACAAATTTTTGATAATTTTACATTTTGCATGTGTAATTTTTAAAAACTACTTCAGTACGTGTAATTTTAAGCAAATGTTCTTAATAATACAGAGAGTACTACATGTCTTTGGTGAATATACATAAACGTATGGCTTAATAAACACAATATTCGTGATAATGTATACCTAAAAATAAATCTACTCACTATATTAACCTTAAGTTATGCATTGTTACTGCTACGTATTCGTTGTATAGACACCCAATATCAGTATAGTTGTACATCTTCAAATGTGCAATTTTACACTGACGGTGTGTGTGTGTGTAAACTTGCATTACAGTCTAGAGTATTTTTAAGCGTATATTTACACTTACAAATTTGCTAAAATTTTATATTTGTATGTGGAATTTGCTACAACATGTACAGTATTTGTAATTTTACACCGATCTTCCGGTAAATTCAAATATAACTACAAGTGTTTGTTTAAAACATGCGATCTAGCGGTAGGCAATATAACTGCTTAGAACTCCTTTTGTGTGTTCAAAAGGAAATCTTAACTCCCGCTGATGGAATATGCTGGCTTTTTTTATACACCTACGCATTCTCAGAGAGCTGCAACCACCTGGGTGGTATAGGGGGCCTCATAAGTGCCCGAGTACACCCCCGCTCTGAGCCTCGAAAATGATAGAAATGACGACACACTTGACACTTAGTTATAGGGTAGTTAGAAAAAAAATTTAAGTCAATTGTTGCCCACATTTTGGAAATAACTTTTCACAACTCCGTTTAGCTACCAGAATACAAAACGGTGTAAATTAACATCAATATTATAAAAATACACATACACAGTCGTAAAAGAACATATGCCGAGGGTAAAATTGTTTAGTAAACCAGTGAAAAATGTACAGAAATCGTGTAATTACAATAACAGTGTATCTGCGATTTTACTATCTTACTAGTGAGCAAATACCCATCCACAGTGGTGAAACTACAATTGCGATGTCTGTGTAAATTTACTTGCCGTGGAGGGAAAATTTACGAATGTTGCAGTTTATTTTCTGCTACATAGTAATAGTAAAAGTACACCATTCCATGTAAAGTTAGTTGTGCAGAGTATATGTTATTTCACTCATTTGTAGGATGAATCTACTTGGACGTGGAGTAAAAAAACATTGATATATGAAGGTCTAAAATTACACTGACATCAGTAGAGACATCGCTGCCACATACATTTAGTGTAAAATTACACCATTTTTTTTACTGTGTAGATCAGACAAAAACTCTTGCGGAATATACCGATCGTCTAGTCCTCCTTCTCGTCTAGTGCCCCTACTTAATATCACATGGCACTTGGGGGTTTCACACCAGTGTGTCCATTGCCACGGTTGAAAAGAATTTCGTCGAACTTACATTCTGACTTTGTACCCCAACGACTGAACCCTTGGAAACCCAGTGGTCGGAATTATGTGCAATTTCGTGCTCCAGGCCAACAAGAGAGATACCCCCCTGCCCCGAGCTGAACTAGGTGACTCCCGGCGTAGCTCTTGTTTGCATAAGCCCAAGGAATGGCGGCTGCTGAGAGGTCAGTCGCGGAGCCTGTGAGTCACCTTGCTGGAGAGTCGCTATATGTGGCACTTTATCCAGCAATTGCGGAGTCACGCGCGGGTAGGGTTGCCATATACGTGGTACTCAAAAAGAGGCCATGTTCTGGTAACTTGACTTCAAAAAGAAGGTACTTTACAGAAAATGACACGAAGATAGTGGACACACAATTTTACAAAGGAAATATACAAAATCAATATATTACGTCGCAGGTCACTTGTATATTACTATGTCTCAAAATTGTATCCAAAAATCGGTTCCAATTAGCTTTCAAATAACACAAAATAATTTTTTGCAACCAGATAAAGTGATAATCATGTTCACCCCTAATATGAAATTCGATTTAATTTAGTTTGTAGGCAGTACAGAGTATTTTGCGAAGAAATTATAAATATTCACACAAAACACAGTTGCACATAAGCACTGGACACACATGTTTTACTTGACAGTTAATCACTCTCGCACAGGTCAGTTTCAGATGTATTCAGATTTTATTTATTTAACAATTGTATTCGTTCTTACAGGTTTCTATTTCCTCACAAATAATTATGAAATTTGAAATAGAGTTGTTAAAGACTATATATATATATATATATATATATATATATATATATATATATATATATATATATATATATATAATATACACTCCGAAAATGAAATTTGATTTAATTTATTTTTTAGAAGTGAAAACTTATTGGGCAATATATATATATATATATATATATATATATACATATATATATATATATATATATATATATATATATATATATATATATATATAATATTGCCCAATAAGTTTTTACTTCTACAGGAAGTTCATTGGCACTGTTGCTATATTTTTAACGACATAAAAACCCACAAAGAAGCAAAGCTTCGCCGTCTTTCACTTTTATTGGAAAAGAGGACATTTCGATATTTTTTTTAAACCCAGCTGAACAATTTACAAGGCCTCAAAAACAGGACATGTCCGGGTAAAAGAGGACGTACGGTAACCCCACGCGTGGGTAACCCCGTTTAGTTACTATGGCATGGCACAGCACTGACACCTCAAGCATGTGCCTTCTTTACAAGCGCAAGGAGTCCAGGACTCCTCCCCCCTACATACAACGCATGACAGTTATTCTGAATACTGGTGATTGTGGCGTTTATGGCAACTGAATTTAAAAAACAATAATTGTATGATTGCACTCACTACTCGCCGCCTAAAAATAACCAAAATACCAAGTCATTACTAAAAACACCTACCGGCATGGGAAGACCATAGACTGAAGATGAGGTAGACCGATCTCGCTGGTTGCGCGCAACCAATCTCCGTGTCCAAACATTGAACTAACAAAAATGGCGTGGATTGCGTTTCAGGTTAGAATATTGTTTAGTAAACAAGAGCTCCTGAGATGTTTTTAAACTTTCTCTATTCAATGTGTAATGTTCAAGATTAAATTCGAACGGGTAAAAGTATTTTGTTAATATAATACGGCTCGTAAATTTAAAAAATAAGATATAAAAAAACATGTTCGTCATTGTTGAACATTTGACTTGGACAGTTATGTTCCCTTGAGGTAGGTCAATGTTGCGTAGAGGCGCGGAAGACGAATGAGGGGTCTACTTTATCGTTAGTCTATGGGGAAAACTGGCTCCCAGGTCGGTCACCATTAATGATAAAATAAGAATACCAACTGCATGATCGGTAGTCATTCAAACCACTGAATACAAATTATATTATAAAATGGATACGAAGGCATTAGAAAATTTCTCCGTGATTTTGGAACTCATGTTATGGCTCGACACAAGATAGCTCAATCACTTTTGTTTGTGTGTGATGTCATCCATTGTCGATTAAAGTAACTCAACGCTATCCTTCGCTTTTCACTTGGCTGCTCTTCCCTAGCACACCTCATTATCGTACCTGTGCGACTATCTTGAGTCCCTGTCACACTGTAAAATTTTCGCCTCCAACTATATTTGACAATAAAATTTGTAGATGAAATACGGTCATCAAATTTTTCCTTCCAACGAATTTTGTAAAATAATCTTCAACTTGTTTGAAAATGTGCCACTCTCAAATTCTTTTATTGAGATAATCTAATTTTAATTATTATTTAGAAATTATTTTAATAGTGAGATACTGTGTTTCTTTTTCCATGCAGACCATTACAGGGTGAAATGTAGGGAATGGTGTGATTTATTTTCGCTTCTTTGATAAATTAGAATTTTATTTATCGGAGATGTTTCCTGCGTAAAGAAATTTAATGCCTCTGTGCTCGTAATATAATGTGCAATATTCGTTAAAAATAGTATTCATGCCCAGAGAGCTTCTACATAAATTAATTATCTTCATATTTTACTTCGTAGCCAGCAATTGTTAAGCTATTTTTAAGTTTCTTGACGTCAATCTTGTCATGCACGATTCCGATTGGCTGGGACAGTCAAAATCAAATAAAATTTAGAACCGGTCCAGTATTCAAATGTTTGATGAAAACTGAAGCCATCCAACTTTTTCAGACAAATATGGTTGTATTTATGACGTTTCGATGACGTCATACCTGTCCAATTTTATTTGACCAAACTTATTGGAAGCAATTTGAAGGAAAATTTTGACAGAGTGACAGGGGCCTTAGACGGGAGAGGAACGTTGCCTAGCGTTCAGTTAGTTGGCTCGCTGCACGCAACGGAGGTACGGTCAAATAGAAGTGATCAGAGCTACTTTACGTCGGACAAGAAAACGTAGAGGCGAATACCGTTACATTTACTGCACGCAGCATGCACAGAGAAGTTGCTCCGATTGCTCGCTGTGGGCGCATCAGTGTACCTCCTACAGTAAGTCATTCTTCTTCCGGCCAATCTTGCGCACCAGCTGCACATGGTCTGGAGCACAAAAATATTCTCGAGCTGACTTCACGGTGGCGCGAATTGCTGGTGGAACCGCAAGTAATATTAGTAAGTTAAAATATCTCGAGCAGAACTTTAATTAGCGTGGCCGTGTACCTTGAAGATGTACTGTACATTTCAATAATTAAGATAATGAGTGCCAAGTATGTTAAAGCTGTTCACGATAAAATGGGCACTTTAGAAATTATCCTTTAAAAAAGTCACTGTCACTGCATGCATATATTTTAATCGGCGTACTGAGTGACATTCGCCGAGTAAAGTTGGTAACAATGGTTGGAAAGTAGTTCTATAACTTAACGTCGAATTAAAAGTGTGAATTAGAAGTGTAGCATATTTGTACAGAATTTCCTTTCTAATAATGTTACAGTTTCACTTGGCCTACGCACGAATAAAGTGATAAGTCCCATGATAATGTTAATTTTGCATAATGTGGAGGAATACACAACGTGCATACAAGTAGATCTTAAGCAGGGCTTCCAAAAGTGCTCATATTACCGTAAACATCATGTAACATGATGTGCAGTCACCAGCTTAATTTTCGACTAACATGAAGTATGCGTACAGTGGTTCCGTGTCCTTGAGTAGTTAGTCTTCATTTAGCAAGGGAGCAACAGACAACACGTTTCTTAGCAAATGCAGGCAATGGAACACGGCCCAGCCCCTTAAACACGGAGGAATCCGTTTATTGCTTTATTTATTCTCAGGAATTCTTATTAGTCAGTTGTCAAACAGAAAAGACCACGGGAGCAGCACTCTAAATTTGGTACAAAATTAACCAAACTGTTTTGAAAATGTTTGCTTATTTTCCCCTTTCTGCAAGATGTGTATTATTTTGCGACACGTGAATATGAAAAACATACATGTTTATCATTATTGTGCAATTCTGCCTTTGATTTGTACACAAGTAAACCTACTTCAGTGCTTACTATTTAAAAGAGTAAATTTTCAATAGTAGATTGTGACAGCACGTAAACTTTTTTCTAATAGGTGCTATTACGTATAAATGTGAACATTCCACTCAGAAGTTAAGATAGAATACAGCGTTTTATTTAATTAATTTTTTTCTGATTACAGGGAGTGTAGTACATCAACAATGAAGACAGATATGTAAATCTGGTGTGTGTGTGTGTGTGTGTGTGTCTGGTGGAGGTGTGGAAAAAGGGGGGGGGGGGGGAGAGATTCCGCAGTGTCTTTCTACTCCTGGTACTACAGAGTGCTCGGTAGGTAAAGGCTGTGCATGGTGAAGTGAGTCCTTTTGAAATCCTTCCCATTTGGAATATTAATCAATATATTTTCATTTTAGCTATAGACGTTAAATTCCGAGTGTGGTGGAATAAACACGCTCTCTTAATTATTTACATTGAAATATGTATTTAAAAAGGTGGTTACAAGATAAGAAATGGCTGAAAAGAAAAAGTAACTAGGGCTTCAAAAGTGCTCACTTTACCATTAACAGCCTA
This sequence comes from Dryococelus australis, assembly GCA_029891345.1. Taxonomy (NCBI): domain Eukaryota; kingdom Metazoa; phylum Arthropoda; class Insecta; order Phasmatodea; family Phasmatidae; genus Dryococelus; species Dryococelus australis. Next base: position 112,352,626 of record CM056995.1, read on the forward strand.
TTAGTAAGTAGGCATGTAGGGCTTAAAAGATCGTCGACAGCCAGGTTATTCGAGACCAAGCTAGTTGCTCACAGTCACAGAAGCGGGAACTGGAAGGTATCGGCCATTGGCTGTGGTAAGGGATCACCCCTGCATTCGCCTGGTGTGAATTCGGAAAACGTGGCAAACCGAAATCAAGACGGCGGGACCATTTGTCGAAGCCGTGTCCTGCTGAATACGAGTTCAGTGGTTTACCACTTCGCTACCCTGCACATCAACACATGTTTGTATGTGGGCTGCCTGACGTTTAAAAATACGTCATACGGTCCCCCTTTGAAAAGCCCACGCTAGCTATCGAGCCCGAAATGTACATATCATATTTCTGTACATTTCCGCCTTCGTTGTTTACATATCATACGCTCTGTAGGTAGCGTCTATAAATTTAAAGACATTCTGTATACGCGATTCCTGGCAGGAAATTATTCCGATAGAGCAACATGATGACACAGTAACGAAGATGATACAGTATATAATGTAAATTCATGCAAAAATGAATTAATGTTGCACAGGTGCTTTAATTTAAAAAAAAATTGTTACTGCATTAGTATTATTGTATCACGGGTTAAGTACGAAATTCGCTCTACATATAGACAATAAATGTTTGCGACTTAATTCAGCTGTTATGATTGTTCTTAACCGTAACAACTACGGTAGCAGAAATTTATACTGCAACAATATTGACAAGTAGACTTAAAATTTGGCAGTAAAATAAACGCATCCACTCAGGGGATCACGTTTGTGTAGCGTTGAGGGTTGACTCTCAGACTCCGGTGTGACTTAATTTACAAGAACAGAGAGACAGTGCGACGCAACCCCTTAACACTAACACTAATCGACACTCATTGCCATAAAAATTAACCGCACCCAGGACAAACAATCCACAAGAGACGAAAGTAAGTATTCAGCACAATCACGTGTTATATTACACTAAATTAAGTTTAACTGAGATAAGCCGCGTCGACCTACCACTACGGAGAGCTTACGCAGATGCATTCTAGTAACATGGACTTGGATAGGATGACTATCTTTACATCATAAATATTATACTCGTGGATTGGACGTCAGTGGGCAGCTAGCATGCCTTGGCGATGCATTCGACAGAAGAATAAAAAACTTGAAAAATTTAAGGGAAAGCAAATTTTTGAACTACGGGAAACAAAGGAGGTCGTTTCATTAAATTACTCGCACTCTGGACTTGCGGTCAGACTGCGTAATTTGTTGGGAGTAGTGGGAATGAGAGAGTGAAGATATTTGGGCTGATGAGGGCGAAAAGAGGTGGGTATGTAGCAGCACCGAGATTAAGGGGACGGGGGTAACGGGAGATTCCTGAAGAAAAAAAAACCGGCAACCAGCTGCACTGTCCGGCAATGGGAAAATCTGGGAATCGAATCCGGTTAGGATAGGTGGGAGGCGAGTAGTCTAAGAACTGCACAACCACGACCCCTGAACATCTGAGAACATATACGATACGGGAATGTTCTGGGCGACGCAGAATAACCACCAGAAGAGAGGAACTGTTCATCGTACGACAGAAGCGATCACAATGCTGCTCGCCCGAAGAGACATAGCGGCATCACTAGTAAGCTTGATCCCGCCAGTACAATTGTGAGGTAACATTCAGTTATAACCCGGGTACAGAATTTCTTGGCCGCTTGAGGACAGGTTTTATTGCCCGAACGCCAGCACACCCTCCATCCTCCCACACTGCAACTTTACTCGGATGAGTAAGGCAACACTCGGGACTTTCCCCTCTTCTCTCTTCGGGTCTTGACTTTTCTTCGTGCGATACACGGTATTCTACCGATTTTCTCAGTAAAATCTGCCCTCCTCACCAATCCGAGATATTTCGACTTCTAGTATTGACGCCTTTACCCGAATATCCCCTCATGGGACCTCGGAAAGCTCTTCTCGGCACTTGTCGTATTCCTCAAGCCTGTTGCCATTCTTGTGGCGAATTCTTGCCATTACTTGTGAAGAGCACTGTCTTTCATAGCATTTCCCAATCTCATGTCAAAACCCTTCCTTTCTGCAATTTCTTGGAACCATTTCCTTATGTATTCTGTCCACAACCAGTTCGTGATGGCATACTCCATTGGGTCATTCTCGAGGACAGTCGATTAGCGGCGCCCCTCCCACTAGCTGGCGCCAGTAGCCTATCACGGCTGCGCGTTCTTGCCTAGTTCGCAGTGTTAACAGTGTCCACAGCGAGTAGAGCCAAATGTTATTCATATGCGCTCATAAAATCTTTAAAGATTTCACTAAAATTCAGTGGTTTATTTATTTATTTTTTGCAAGAGGCTCGTTTTGCTAAACAAGTAGGTGAACATCTGAGGTCCATATCTTCATCCGTTAGTGTTTTACACTATTGCAGAATCATGAACTCGAGGCCATTTTTTCGAATAAATATTGTTATTCGTTCTTCCACATTTCGTAGGCGTGTATCTAAATGTTTCCTCCTGGTTTTGTAAGCAGACGATTTTCACTATTATTCCAAAGGAGAGGGCTTCCAAATGTGCTCACTTTACCGTGAATAGGTTATAAATGATCATATACAGGACTTTGAAAAGTGCTCAGCTAAACGAGAGCAGCATATAAGAAGAACTTCCGCGTTTTTTAATTTTATGCTCCGAGAAACAACAGCAATGTATAAACCTGCTACAGTCAAATCGTGGTAACTTCTACCTTTTCTGAAGACCTTTTTAAGTTCTACTTGTAGGCTGTTCCTTCTCCGCCCCGCGCAAACGAAGCTTAATCGAGTCTAGAAAATTACACCAAAGGAACAGGGCATTGCAGTTTGATACAGGCTGTTCACGATAAAGTAACCATTTTTAAGGTCCTAGATACTTCTTATCGTATCAGCCATTTTTTAGCCTTACACCTTATTTAAAAATAAATATGGCATATAAATAATAAACACAAGACTCGAAATTTAACATCTCGGGCAAAAGTAAAATTAATTTATTAACTTTCTCTCCAAAAGAGAGAGCTACAAAAAGTGCTCCCTTGGCCGTGAATAGCTTATAATAGAAGTACAATTAAATAAAAAATATGATACCTTTATGTCAACACAAGTATAAAACGTTTGTGATAACCCAACTTATTTAGGAAACAAGCAAACGTGTTATTCATGGGGTGGTTTTGCAAAGGTCTGATTCCGACGAGGCGAAGAAAGCGGGAAAAGACTATGGACGGGTGCCTCATGCAGCGAAGCCTGGCCGTACATGAAACACGACGTCGTCGTGGCGGTTGCCCCCCCCCCCAACTCCCCCCCTCCCACCACTCCCGGCCAGAGTCACGAACGCCACTGAATTACCCAGTCGCGTTGCTCCTTCCGCTTGTTCTGCGAGCGCTTGATATGGGAGAGCAAACAATCGGAGTTTGCGCTGGCGGAAACGCGCCAGCAGCCACTTCACAGCACGCCGGCGGAATACAAAGAGAAAGCAGTGGAGCGGAGAGATATTGGCGGTCCTCGACGACGAGGTCTTGAGAGCCGGTGGAGGTGACGCGAGCTGAGTGTGGAGCAGCGACGGGATGCAAGGGCTGGCTAAGAAGGAGATCCCCGAGATAACCCCGCCTACCTGCAACACCCAATGCAGTAGAATGTCACTCCCTTAACGCCATATAACAGTACGTAAAATGTTACAAACCTACGCAAGCAGCATCGTCCAGCACGATTCGCACAGGCGACAATCCGGGGTTCGACCCAGTTAGGATTCGCTCCCGCCTACCTCCCCCCCCCCCCCCTTTTTTTCATCTAGGTGGCTGTCAAGCGGTCTAACAGTTATGAGAGTCGGCGGTGCTGCTGTTGTGGTTATACTGCTCGCCTCCCACCAAGGCGAACCGGTTTCTATTCCCGGGGATCTCCCGTTTCCCCCGCCCTTGCAAACCGGCGCTAATCCGCACTCACCTCGCTTCACCCTCATCAGCTTTCAATACCTCGATGTTACGAGCAGTCCAAATCTCTTCACTAACTCACCCACTCTAGCAGCTATGGCAACCACGGCGACCGGAATACAAAGAAATTCACGTGAAACAACAGAGTGGGACTAGTATAGGCTATTCACGGTCAAATGAGCACTTTTGAAATCCCTGCTTGAAATCTACTTGTATGCACGACGTGTAGTCTTCCGCCTTATGTAAAATTAACATTGTCGTGGGCCTCGTCACTTTATTCATGCGTCGGTCATGTGAAACTGTGAAATTATTTGAAAATTAAACATCTAACAAATCTTTTAATTTTTACACTTCCATGTCAAAAAAAAAAAATAGGGTGAGAGAAATAATTTAAGTTATCGCAAATGGTTACCTAACACTTTTTGTTCGACGTTAATATATGGAACTACCTTCCCCTCCATCGTTTCCAACTTTACTGGACATATTCAACTCATTGTGTCCCTTTAAAATATATGCAGGTTGAAGCAGTGAGTTTTTTCTAAGGTTGATTTCAAAAGTGCTCACTTTATCGTGAACAGCCTTTACAAGAAATGTCTCACGGTGCCCGTGCTGAACCAAGCATTCAATGATTAAATTCCCAGCTGGAGGAGTGGATTTCTCAGAGTGGAAAGAATTCGTCATATCATCTGAAATCTATGTAAACAGTGTTCTTGCTATTTATCTGTTGTTTGCAGCCGTTATGGCGTAAACCCTTTCCATTGCAGTCAAGACTATTCGAATGTCACTCTGGGGAAAAAATCAAATGAGAACAATCGTGTTACCATCTGTTTATCTTTGTATGAGAAATGTTTCTGTCATGCAATAAATTCGTATCTTTTATGATTATGTTGGAGGCTATCATAGAAATACTTCGAGGCAAATTAGTTTTTTAGCAAGTTTACAATAATTCTCAAGTTGCAACAAAACATAACCTTGCAAACTTACAGGAGCAGGAAGGGGGTGACTATAAGTGCATCATGTGACCATCAACACGACTATCTGCAAATTTGTAGGGCGCTGACTCGTGTCTGAGTCAAGTCACGGGAGTTAGTACCAAGTTGTGACTCGTTTGGAGTGAAGTTGAGAGATTTCGGCAGCTCTTAACATCGGGGTCTGGAAATCCGATGATGGTGAAACGGGAAAAAACGGGAGAGCTCTGAGAAAACACGCCTACGAGTGGTATCGTCTGGCACGATAACCAAGAGCGAAAATCCGGTGGTGACCCCGCCGGGAATCGAACCCAGTTCATCTTGATGGGAGGCTATCGCTCTAGCCGCTGAACCACCACGGCCCCATGACTAATTTGGAAATTAAACTACTAATAAGATAATTAATTACACTTTTTTTTACCAAGGTAACGATTGTGTTATACAGGAAACAAAAAATATAATACATATTTCTTGCTCGTCGTGATACATGAAACGAAGCAACTTTCAGGTTCTTTGCGCAAAGATTCAGAGCTATACGGCGAGACAATAGGATTTTGTTTACCAGGTTGATGTTACCGGCAACTTTTTGGAACAAATTGTTAATGCAGCCGTTAACGTTGGAGAAAAAATTGTATTGATTTTGTGCTGATAAATTTTTAATATCAATTAGAGTTCGCATATAAGAGAACCCATGAATAAATTCCTATGATCCTTTACCACCTAAATTCCTCTGTAGCCACTCGCCGGGAAAAACATGATTTATCAGGGAAGTTGTACCATTCCTCTTCTACAAGTTGGTCTATATTCTATCTCAAATAATTTGGTGATGTGCATTTAGTGAAGGAGGGGAGAATATACGATATTTTTTTAATGATTGAAGCTTCGCAGTCGATGAGACAAAGCTGCAAGTAAAATTCCTTATACATGCTTAATCGCAGTATTTAATAAAAATGATAAAATCAAAAACTCGTTCTGAGCTTATTGTGTACACAATTCGCACAGTAAGAAAAAAAATTAATTTGTGCATTAGTCCAATTAAATCAATTTCTGAAGTGAGGACAGTCATGCTGTGTAGGAAGTTATGAATATTAATTTCATCAAAACATTTTAATAATAATTGTATGTTCTTTTAAATAATTATTTTACCATAAATTATTCCCCATGTAGCTAGCAGAGTTTCAGTGCAGAAGACAGAAGTACCATTCTCATATTTCTAACTAAACACCTGACATAAAGTTGGGAACATACGTACTGAAAACAATAAAGTATGAAATATACATAAATAGAGTATATATATATATATATATTAGACTTTGCCAACGGTACCGATACGAAACTTGCTATTTTCGTGTTTCTAGCAAAACAAAACATAAATCATTTTTCCGATACCACAGACAAATAAGCACTAAAGTGTAACACAATTAACGTACTAGTGTCTGTGGCTAGGGAGGGTTTCTTTCTTCCTACTGCAGCTTAGTACCGTGTATGGCCTCCATGTGTATTGTGCAGGTCCTTAACACGCTGTGGCGTGCTTGTAATCAATGTGTTGATGTCATCTTCCGGGCGAAGGTCCCTTGCCATCTGGGTAGCTCTTATGAGATCTGGAAGGGTCTGTGGAGGTTGTGGACGATTATAAACTACTGTTTTCAACTTTTCCCGGGCATGTTCAATCTGTTAATGCTCTATCTATTGAACACAAAAGAACTACGTAATTCCTGACACCCAAACTGCCTTATCGCGCAGTATTACAAACTTTTCGCGAGGCGAATATTTCTTAATGCTACCTGCGTGCGTCAGTTCTGTGAGTGGACATTTTTCTTCGAATTGTGTTCATTTCAGGATTGTAGATATATAAGCTGTTTTATATATGCTTGCAGCATTTTGCGTACATACATTTTACCACCCATATTTTATTTATTTTCTAAGTTGATTTTCTTTCTTTAGATATACGACGGTGGCCAGGGCCTTATCGATTTTCTGCTCTCTACTTAAATACGCCCTGTAGTGGAAATCGCTTTCTGGTTGATTTTCTTTTTACATCTTTATCCACATGCCCTATCGATCGACGTAAACTTTTCGGTGCACAGACAGGAAAAAAAAAGGAGTTATTCAATTATCGGTTTTCCTTAGCTCTGCAAACGACAGACTATTGTGAAATAACTGATCTCTTCAAGAACATAGGTTTAATTAGTGGGAAAAGTCGACTGAACAGTAATAGTATCATGCTATTATTATACTGTCGAGGTTCAGAAAAAAATTTAAAAATTTGGGGAAGCTAGTCTTTACGAAAATTTCGTGTTGTAAAATATTCAGTGAACTTCCGCTCTTTAAGTAGGCTATTGCGGTGATTCCTACTGTTATATTTTCACAGAGAGTAAACTGCAGACCTTTAATATAAAGTGAGTTATCACAGAACTTCTACACTCATGCACGTGATCTCAAAAACAGATCAGCCATAAAGATACTTCGTTACAACAAGTGCCAAAACTGGCTGTGTCCTTACAACGCGCACCTATGTAATAGCCTACGTCACCTGATAAGATAAACGACAGCTAGAATTCCTCCCTTTCTTTTATTAAGCAATTGTTTCGTATATCGAGTGATGACATTCATTCTTTCAACGAAAAGCGGTTCATGCTGAAAACTGCTGATTAGGAGGGGGCGGTGGAGGGTGTTTGCAAGGCATATTTCTGTAACGTGGAACACTTACACAGCTCTTATCAAGCCATCAGGCGACACGTGACTCGAGTTATTACATCAAATCCAGGAAATGTCTCATGCAGTGAAGTGCACTTCCAGCACAAAATAACCAGCTATTTTTTCTCGGCAGTTTCGTACACTGTTTAAAAGGTTTCCATCGTTTTACGGGAAAGTGCTGGCAAAAATTTATTCGGAAGTGTTCGTGAACTCTTCGTAAAATTACGGACACACTGATACTCAGAAATTAACTTTCCGTAAATTACGCAGCCATCTTAGTAAGTTCCTAGTTAGTTTTTTGTGCTTCCAGTTTTAAAAACAAAGATAATGAAAAAATATTTAATTTTCGTTATGTGGGTCTTCTACTATGTATAAAAAACTTGAAAAATTTAAATATTTTATACCTTAACGAGATTTAAACCCGTATTAAAAAAAGTTAGAACCCACGACCAACCAATTATAGGCTGTTCACGGTAAAGTGAACACTCTTTAAGGCCCTCTCAACAGGCATTAACAATTAATAAATATATCTTATTGCAGCCTTAGGTGTTAAATTTTGAGAGTGGTGAATTCTAAACACTGTGTTTGTTTGTCACATTGCAAGGTTTATATTAAAAAGGCAGCAGGAAAATATAAATTGGGTGCAAGGAAAAATTTAGAAGGGCCTTAAAAAGTACTCACTTTACCGTGAACAGCCTCTACCTACAATTTATCATCTAGTTTTCAGGCATAACTTCGGTGTTTCTACTACTCACACACGTAACTATCAGTCTATTAAAGTTAGTGTATTTTAAGTATTGCTGAATGTTACAGACGCCTGATACTGTATTTTTTTCTGTTTGAAAGAATATGTCTCAGTGGTGTGGATAACCCAACTACCGCAGAAACGATAATTTTCTGGTTACGAAGAAATCACATATCCCCGACAAGCACGACACGAGAGTCCCAACACGACACTTAATACTAAACAGCCAATGAAATGCAAGATAGGTCTGACATAAGCTCGACAATTCTGTCGTCCGACCAGCAATTCTAGATTATAAATGTTTGCTATTTTCGTCGTATCGTGCGGCACGACGCACAGAGCGTAGAACCTTGCAAAATGCAATTGTATGGCAAGCTTTTCCTACAGTGGCAAATAAGTAGCTTATAAGAAAAAAATTTAAAAATATTGTATTTAACTCTTAAAACTAATAATTTTACCTTTGCATGCATTAGCACAAACATTTTATCACTATCATATATTCCAAATTTCCCGTCTGCCCACTGCCTTCGAAACTAGCGTAATTGATCAGCGCCTTCTAAGTCGTTCCGAAAAATTCTACTCGTATCGCGTCAACAAACTGTCGGGCTGTAAATTCGAGCAGTCACAAAGAAAATATAAATAGTTTGTCAGGGTTGCGGTTTTTGTCGTGACGTGCTGTTTTTGTCGGTATATATGTGACTCCCGCATTGCAAACTCTGCAAATATACGGACATTTCTAACAGTGTAGGCCTAGGTTCTGTATTGATATATTTTGTGATACGTATCCAAAATTATTAAACCTCTTTTTAAATAAAAGTAATGTGAAAAAAATTATAAATCCAAAATGTGAGGGATTTTTTCCCCCTCGAAGAAAATTACTTTCTGGACTGAGCTCGATAGTTTCTTACTCACCAAGGCTCGCGTTTTCATGGTGTGGTCTGAGCATATACTAAAGCTGAAATCACATTACTCCAACGAGCCTTACACGACAACCCCGTCACGACGAAATCTGAGTAGCAGCCAATGGAAAACAAGGTCACTGTGACGTCAGTCCGACAAAATCTTAACCCGTCAGTCCGACAAACGTAGATTCCATTTCTACTTTCCGTCGAGTCAGATTCGTCGGCGCGCGCAAAAAATGTAAATACGACATTAGAAAACAAAATTTCGTGCGTATTTCCATACTGTAGTAAATAATAAATTAACTTGCCACCAAAATAGCGTTCCGTGTTTTTTAAAATATATTTCATCTCTTGTATAAATGCAAATACTGTCAAAATTAAAATAATCATTCACTCTATCTCGAGTTTCAGAAAGTAAATATTGTATATTATAAGCGTAACTTGCAGTTTAAAAATTTCCCAACAGCCAACTAACACACTTGTTGGGCAGATTTCGTCGGGGTATTGTGAACACTGACTAATACATCATATGAGATTCCGTCTAGCTGTGACTACATGTCGGTATGTCGTGTCGTGTTCGTCGGGCTATTGTGACTCCAGCTTAAGGATGATATACACTGATCTTTCTGGCTGCGCACAACCAAACCCCATGTCCCCACGTTGAACTGCTTTTCTGCGAACACGACTAGTAAGGATGGCGTGGGTGTGATTTGATGTTATAACACTGTTTAGTAAACAAGTTCTTTGAGATGAATGTATAATTCATGTAACCAATTTGTAATGCAGTTTGTTTGAATTAAAATCGGTAAAAGTATTTCACTAACACACTAGTGTCATTTAAAAATTAAGATATAAACAAACACGTCCATCACTGTTGATCATGCGAATTTGACAGTTGTGTTTCTTTGGGGTAGGTCAATGTTGGGCATAGGTGCAGAAGACGAATAAGCTGTCTACCTCATCTTTGGGCTATGGGTATGATTCCGCAAAGCGAAGCAGTCCGAGGGTATCGTCATAAACTCAGCAGCCCTTTTGGGCTCAAGGCTTTATTTTATATGCTCTGCGTCCAGTCGGATCTGTCGTAGTCTCCACAGTGCAAACACTTTTTAGGTCCTATGGAGTCCAAACTTTTCAGATCACGGTTGCGTTGCCAACATCAAAAATAAAATGGGAAATTATTAATACTTAAAAATTTTTAACTTAGGGAAAACCAAAATACTTTAATACTTTTGCTTAATATTATACTGTTGGTTCGTGAGAAAAACTAATTTAACTTCTTATATATAATGCAAATTATAGAATGAAAATTTTTTTTATTTCACACTATCGCTGTAACCTACAGTTGCCGTCCTGATCCACATGATGTTTTGCGCCATGCCTACCGTTATGTTTACAGAGATCGTGGATTTTCAAATTAGTTTGTGAAAACGACGTAAAAAATGGAAAAGAGTTTGAGAAAATAAGACGTGGCCAGTCTTCACACTAAACAAACTATTTTTAACTGTTTTGTGGTGAACAAAAACATTTTGTTAGTAGCCACAAAATTTTTTATTGATATATACATCGCAAAATATATTGTGGCACTACACTGTTAAGAATTTCCGTAAAAATACGGAAGTATTAACAGGAATTTACAGTAAACATAACGAAGTCTGTAACGATGAAAAACGGAGACGGACTCGGTAAATACAAAAATTAGCTAACGAAGCTATTGAATAATTCCGCAAAAAAAACTGTTATCCTATTCTGCTATGAGACTTGAAACATGCCAGGAAATACTTCTAATAATAATCTTCATTATTTTTTGTAGTAAACAATATGACTTGAGTCCAGGAACGTGACTCATTTCTCCATCTTTATTACCTCTTTTTTGCGACATTGTGCGTAAAAAAAATATTTAGTACATCTCTGAAGCGTATTGACAATTTTTCTACGTATGCTGGCCAGACTGTCTACGCTACTACAAGTTACAGTTTGTGCAAGAAACGTGTTTATCAGCAGCACCTTCCTCACGCAGGTATAGGCTATTCACGGTAATGTGGACACTTTTGAAAGCCCTGTAATTTGGAATAATAGTCTATGAATATATTTTATTATAACTTTAAAAGTTAATTTTCCAAGTGTAGTGTAATCTACACACTGTGTTTATTACTTATACGGCAATATTTATGTAAGAAATGTGGCTAATAACAAAAAAATGGCTGAAAGAAAAAGTAACTGGGGCCTGAAAAGTGCTCACTTTACAGTGAAGAGTCTACAGTATATCGTGTGCCACACTGTACTTCGACCCTTCGTGTAGTATTTTTCTATAGTCTAGTAGAGGCGTATTCACACTTCTTAAATAAAATCTTTGAAAAATCACTCCATGTTAGACGTTTCTGGCTGTTTCCTACGTGTGTATGTATCACAAGTGTTTTATGCGTGTAGAAATATTACATTATTATTGGTTAAATTGAATTTTTGTTTATATTCTTTCTATAAATGTTAATATTGCATTTGTAATTAATATGAACAAAAACGGAGCGAAAATAGTTTTGTTGGCAGTGCCTAGTAAGAAATAGTTATTATCCGAAATATTATCACAGTGAGTTAGCACGAATGTGGTGCGTTGTCCGTTTGGTGAAATTGCTTTGTTTGCACGAGGCGGAGGAATATCCTGGAAGTAGAACTTGAGCAGGGCTTCAGAGATGTAAGGAGTGACCGTGAATCGGACTACAACAACCATTCAAGGAAATACACAAATTTTAAAACTGGTTTCGCAGATCACCGCACTGTACCATCGTTTTTCAGTCACCGTGATGGTTGATTAAGGCTGTTCACGGTAAAGTGAGCACTTTGGAAAGCCCTTCTAAGATCTACTTGTATGTACGTTGTGAATTCTTCCACCTTATGTAAAATTAACATTGCAATGGGCCTCGTCACTTTATTCATGCGTCGATCAAGTGAAACTGTAAAATTAGTATAAAAGATAATATTTTACAAATCTGGTAATTTTCGCACTTCCATGCATATAAAAAAAATAGAAAGCAAAAGAAATAATTTAAGTTATCACACAAGGTTACCCAAAACTTTTTACTCTACGAAAGATAAGGAACTACTTCTCATCCATCGTTACCAACTTAAGTGGATGCATGTCCCTCAGTACGTCCGTTAAAATATATGCAAGCAGGGGCAGTGACTTTTTTCTGAGGTTGATTTCAAAAGTGCTCACTTTACCGTAAACGGCCTATACGTATGTACGTGTGTACGGCAAATTGGACACTCGCCGGCCAGCATGCTGGCTCCTAAAGCGTGGAGAGGTACTTTGCAACTGCTTCGCTGTAACTGTTTGCATTCAGTGAAAGGGCCAGAGAGTTTCGCACTGTTAGTGATTGGGGGGGGGGGGAGGGAGGAGGAGGTTGTGTGTGTAGGAGGACGCCGAATGACCAGAGCGTAAAGCGATGATCTACGAGATAACGGCGTGGTTTATCAGCAGCGAAGTAGCGAGAGTACAGTCGTGGGCGTGGACTCTTTGTCACGGCGTGAGCGAAGGGGCGCCCACGCGGTTTTACCCGCGAGTTTGCCGGCCTACTCACCCCGCCATCCGTTCTCGGGGGGAAATCGACGCAGAAAGGCGGGTTTTTCTCTTCCGGGCCGAGCAGCGCGCCTGAATGTACGCATGCTTTGTTTCCCGGCCTACTAATCACTTCTGCAAAAATCTTTACTTAGGTTCTTCCTGCTGCACCTCCGTTCTAACACGCGTATGAAGACTGTTCACGATTAAATGAGAACTTTTGAAATCAACCTTCGAAAAATGTCACTGTCCCAATCTACATAAGTTTTAACGGGCACACTAGGGGCATTCGCGTAGTGAGGTTGGTAACGATAGATGGAAAGTAGTCCCGTGTATTAATGTTAATTTAATAATATTAGGCAAACGTATGTTAATAATCAAATTACTTAATTTGCTTTCCGGTTTTTTAATTTATATAAGAGCAAGAATAAGCATATGTGTGAAATATTTACTCTTCTAATAATTGCATATTTTCACTTGACCGACTCACAGATAAAATGATGGGGTCGACGGTAAAGTAAGTGGAAGAATACATAAAATGCATGCAAATATATCTTGAGTAGAGCTTTCAAAAGGGCTCCGTTTACCGTGAACAGCCTATATGGTTGTTCATGGTTAACTGGGTACTTCTGAAATCAAGATTTGAAAAATTGTCACCGCCTCGATAGCTGCTACACTATGCTGTATTTCAACTTGTACACTAACTGGCAAGAGCCCGGTAAAGTTAGTGGAGTGGCGTGAAGAGATTTGGGAGGCTCTTAATATCGAGGTCTCGAGAGCCGATGAGGGTGAAGTGAGGTGAGCGTGGAGCAGCGTCGGAATTTGGGCCGGGGGGGGGGGGGGAAACACATGAGATACCGAGAAAACCCGTCGACCAGCGGCATCGTGCGGTACGATTCTCACACACGATTATACGGTAGCGATCCCACCGGGAACCGAACCCGGTCTGCCTAATTGGGAGGCGAGCAGTCTAATCGCTACACCACCGAGACCTTAAATATCCATAGGAATATAAAGTATATAATACACGCATCTGGTAAAAGTACTTGAATAAATAAACGCCATGTTGATAAAATACACGTTTCTAAACATGTGTAAAAGAGAGACATTTTTAGTGCTACATGGTAGTTGTACAAATACTCTATGTCAGTGCAGTTGTACGTCCTGCATGGAGTAATTTTACGACGATTATGAATGTGTAAATTGACATACTATTCTGAAAGTATCTATTAGAGCTACACATAAAAATTTTCAGTAATTTTACATTTTATGTGTAATTCGCGAAAACCAGTACATTGCCTGCAATCTTACACTACATTTCCTAATTAAAAGAAAACTTTGTTTAAACACATGATCAGTAACGTATTATTTTAAATATACAATTTTAAATAATATTTCTAATTGCATAATCTAAATCGAATACTATGTGCAAGAATACGCATACTTTAAGTATTATAGTTACTCTTAAATTGCGCAAAATCAATTCTTGGTAATTCTACACATTGTGTGAAATTTAAGAAAATATCAATATATCAAACGTTCAAATTTATCTGGAATTCGAAAACGGAAGATCGCTACTGCAATTCTGCGCGGTGCTGTTTGCTTAAAGAGGCCCGCTGCATTTTAAATGCACTACACAGTTGTGAGGGTATGGTCGCTAGAAAACGGCAGGCCTCCCCAGGGCGTTTTCGATTCATCAGTGTAAGAGCGCTGTTTATTCGCAGCTTGCATCCGTGTTGATTTAAGCGCTGATTTGTACACACGAGTTTCGATGGAACCGCTGGAGCAATCCCGTGATCGTTACCAATACGAAAGAACACACTCGAGCGATTTGAACATTTGCTCTTTTGCGAAGGATGCGAAACTAAAAAGCGGATTTGCTACGGATGGAAAAGCGCATTTCTGTTTGCAAGCCCCGTGCGTTTTATTCCCTCAAGTGGTTAAGCCAGCTTCAACAGCAGATACAACTAACGCTTGACTGCTGTTGAGAAAGGCAAAGTTTAGCTTGAAATAAAAGTATGTGCAAAGTTGACGTGCCACTTTATATACTATTTACTTTGTAGCTTGTATTGTAAATGTTTACTGATATGACTCGTGAGAACTTTATTGGTCATTGAAAGTCTCATTGTACGTGAATTTTGTAAATATTAAACCAATACCTGAATTTCAACTACTTAATATATTTCTATGGGGTTTTTTTACTACTGCGTATTTGAATTAACGAGACTATTACATAGTTGATACAACGAATAATGTCCGGAGTAAAAATTGTTTACCAGTTTTTCGAAAAATAACAGTATCAAAATCAGTACATATGCAAAAATAACTGTTCAAAATTGTATAATGTTTTCTTGCGTAGAACTTAATAATGACAAAGTGGAAAAAAAAATTCTTCCTCAGTTTTAAGCGAATTTCATCTTATGAAATGCTCTCCTTAAAAAAATGTTAATTAAAAAATATAAATTTCTTTATGATATACCAATTTTAATTTTATAGGGTTACAGATAATATAATTTTCTACGATAAGGAAAGTATTTTGTCATATTTTCTGATTACATGTTTTAGATAATGACGTATGTATTCGTAGCATGATTGTATCTTGATATATTGCAAAGAAAATATGATCTTCACAACATACAACCTTTATAAGTAGTGGCCACAAAACTGTGTGAGATGTCTTAAAACAGCCATTTTTTTTCATTAGTGAGGAATATACTAATGCACAATTAAAAATTCTTGTTTTCAACAAAAATTTAGAGAAGGGGGAGGGGCGCACATATTAACAATTTCTGTAATATCCGCAAATATACTTGTGCTGATGTCGCTGATAGTTCGATATAGTTGACAGATCTAATTGATCTACATTTACGATAGCTCGAACACAACGCGACGCACACGAATCCAAAACACGATGGCGAGTGGAGCACGGCCTCAAAAGATAAAATTGCGCTCGATATACGTAAAACTCTGTTAAGACGTTTCTGAAGCGACTGAAAAAAAATTATGCTTATTAACCAGGAAAACTTCTTAAAAGGTTCAAATTACATAAGTGCGTATAGATGAGGTGCAGAGTTATTCTACTTATTAAGCAGGAAAACTTAAGTGGGAACTTTTTAACAGGGTTTCACTATATACATATTATTATAGGTACATACATACATACATACACATTGGTTCTGTAGGTTTTGCTTTGCCTGTTTCGTACCTTGTCGTAAACTAACGAGGTCCGTTGAGAAGAGATTAGTTGATAATATGGCTAATGAAGAGGCGCGCCGCAGAACGGGTCGGTTTCGATAAGAGCGGCATTTACGACCGCCTGTTGAATCCCAGAAAATCCGCGTAGGAGTAATGAATTTTCATGCGGCGAGACTGCAGTTTTACTGCGGCAGTTAATAAAACAATAAAAACGTAATCCAGGACTACCGCCAAGTTTAAAGCTCCTGTCGGGATTTTCGCCCGGAAGAATATTCCAGAAACTACCCCGTTATTTTATTTTTTATGGTGAAAAAAAATTACTTTTGGAAGGAATTGAATATTCATAACCAGGATTCGAGCATGCGAATATTTTGTAGTGTTATGCCAAGAATCAACCCTTGCATTTAATATTTATTGGGCGTTCACTTTGGAACCGAACAGGCAAATATTACTTTCCCAACCCAAAGAGTTGAGTCTCTTGAGGTAAAATTACTACGTAAATATAGTCCATAATCATCTTATTCACTTCTATTCTCTAGCGCTGTGGCCATAGCTCGTTTACTGTATAAAAATATTAGGAGTGTCTAAATGTATTATTGTATATTTTATCATTGTTGCTAATTGTAAGTACTAGTTTCTACAAAATAATTGGACGGTTATAATTTTATAAATTTTTTTATAAATAAGATAAAACTCTGTCTTCAAACTTTTTCACGTACAAATTAACCCAGCTATTTTAAGATCATTTCTGGCTTCGTTAGCTTGGTAGAGTGCCCCTACAACTAATTCATGCACCTATGTACCAAACCTATCTACAAAACACAGTCAAGTAGATTATAAAACAAATACCATTTTCTAGAAAGTATTTTTTGGATTTATTACAGAATTGCCACTCAGTAATTAGATAGTAGGACTAGAAATAACAAATAATTTGCAACAGATTTTTACATTAGTGAATTTACCTGACCTTATAGTTAAGACAATGTAAAAACAAATCATTTAGTTGTTTTGAAAATCAATTTTGTTGTTCTTGAATTATCATTACGAGTATGGCTCAGACATCAACTAAAACAGTGTCTGAAAGTGGCTGTGAACACAAAACCGTTTTCAAAACAAACCATGAACTACGGAGTCATGATAACTAAACGTTCATTTTGTACCCAAAATTAAATCGCCAACAAAGACATAACACACAGCTATTATTACTTCTAGTAAAAACTCTCTCATATTTATTAAAGTGATAGTAAACCTATTAAAATAATTCCTTATTAACCACTTACTATATACAATACTTAAGCCCAGTGCAGAGCAAAATTTATTGAGAAGATTTCGATTGCTTCCATAAATTAATTCACCATTTCCTTGTATGGGACGATGACTAACATTACAAGCAGTGATTTAAATGTATGATGGCTATGAGAATGTGTAGAATATTACCTTATTATAGCAGCGAATCTGGTTATTTTATAGCCGCAGGACAATATTACGGATAAAATATAGCAAACGTCTGATAATATGAATTGAAATGTACTTTCGATTGTTAAGAATTTCTTGTTTTTGTATTAACTGTTGGGAACAATACAAAAAATAGTGAAAAAACATTTTAGACGCCCATCCGTTTAAATTAATACACTAGGGTATAACAAAATTAGTTTTACATCTTGTTTAGTTTTTTAATATTTTAATTACTTAAAAAATTACCTAGGCTAATAAAGGCCAAAATTTTCACCATTTCACCTTTCTTAAGATTAGTTTTATGGAAAAATTTCTTCTTTTAAAAAACTTAATGGAACAGCTGGTCTAAATGCGACAATATACGAATGTCTCTTAATAAAACTAATCTTTTGCTTGAAAAAAAAACATTCAAATCTAACCCAGTATAACTGTTACCCATCACTCAGAAAGGTTCAACCTAAATGTTCAATTAGGTTTCTTAGATACTTCCTCATTTATGACGTCATTTTCTGTAAATAAATTAAACTAATTCACCGATTGGCAAAATTCGAATACCATTGTCACATATATGCATGGCATATGCATACATAACAATTGTGAAACTTAAATAATAAATAAAAAGGTTACATCAAAAGTTATCTTAAGAGCCTCGATTCCGTGAGTCTATGATTCGAAAAATAGAGCTTACGTCACCCCAGTCTTTCCTTCTCTTACATGTAACCAAGCTGGTGCAGGCATGAGAGAGGGGCATATAAGTTCTTCCTCCGCCTCTTTTCACCCTTGTACAAAACATTTGTTATTTAATTATGTATATACATATATATATATATATATATATACAGGTTGGGGCTGAATTTGACCGATAAACCTCGTGAGATGATTCATTATGCAAAATCAAGTGGGGAATATAAAGGACACCTTGTACCTAAACTTACGTCCTTTTGCATAAGGAATAACCTCACGAAGTTTGTCGGTCGAATTCAGCTCCGACCTGATATATATATATATATATATATATATATATATATATATATATATATATATATATAACTATCTTTCCTGTGCTACTTCGTACGCATGACATTTAGGATTTGGAATCGCTCTTGGGAAGGAAAGGAGGACAGCTCATGGACAAAAAAGAAAGGAAAAATGACGGAACTTTTTTTAACAATGATTTTTTTAAATACAGTAAACCTAAGATAAGCTTAATCTAGTACCATAAGGTTAAATGCAGGCAAAATATATTAATATTCCTCCAATTTGTTATAACAGAGGTTTTTACAACATTTAATTGACGCCTGGTTCGGAATGTGAACTATACTTACAAAAATTATTAAAAATAAATAGTCCGGTAAATACTTTGTATTAATTACATATGGGTTAAAACAGTATTTCAACATGCCCGATTACATGCATGTTACCATTAGTGCCAACCAACTTGCAATAAAGCCATATTTGGTCGCCAATCTCAAACTTAATCTTCTGCTGTAACCTGACGTGCTAAAAACACCAGTCTCCGTAATATCAGTTGCGCGCGTGCCGATGCGCACCGAATAATTCTGTAACAGTTTGGACACAGCCAGACCGTCACTGGTATCAGCTATCGCCAGCCGGGCCGTGCCTGCGGCGGTCCAAGTTCAGGCGTCTAGGGAGGCGAGCAGCCAGAACTTCTGGCGCCCACAGTACCTGGTAGTGATGGGATAATCGCATGAGTTTGTAATTTGAATAAATCTATTACGATTATTTTTAATCGAATAAATAATAATCGATTGTCTTGTTCAAATCCATATATAAAAATTGACCGTAAATACTGTATTGGTTTAAAACTATTCTAACCAAAAATGTTTCTGTTTATTTTTAATAATTTCTGCTACTTTAAAAATTTTTCGTTTCAAAATTATATTCTATATTTGTAATAAATGTGAAACATGTAGGTATCTGCAATGTTTGGTTTTAATATAAACAGCTAAAAATCGTGATTAATGGAATAGTTTTAATATAATCGACGAATCGATAATGATTAAATAATCGAATAATCGATTATTTTACTAGCGATTATCATATCACTACCTGGCTCCTTGCACTAGAAAAGTGCGTAGGAGCTGTGGCGTCACGATTTCCCTGACCGAAATCGCAGTGAGGGCACACTACAATGTTCCCCTTGGTGAAGGACACATGCCTCGTACCCTTCTCGAACCCTGGATCCTTTTCAGTTCGAAACCCATTTAATTTGTTGGCGTTCAGTTTCGTTTATTTCCTTTTGGCGCATGCGCATTTAAACTCTAAAATATGGCTGAATAACCAGCGCTGAAGAAAGTTAAAGATTTTGAAGTATGTGTATGTTATTTCTTAAAGCCTCCGACGTTTTTGTTTGAATTATTTCTACTAAATGTATGACTATTTTAAAGGCAACGCAAGATAATATTCTGTAAAATCTTCAGACGCCAGAAAAAAAACACTAGACCCCTTTTTACTGGCACAAAAATTCCTTCGGCCGAACTTTGCACGAGCGCAATGCAACTACCTTTCGACGCGAAAACGAATGAAACTCATAGGTCAAAGTAACATCGAGATACGGCTGAACCACGGCGTCCGATTTCAACAGATGCACACTTCATCTCGAAAGGAAGCGGTCGAGGGTAAGTGAACAAGGTCAGTGTCGGAAACAGAAGCCGGTCATCCCGAAGAACGGACGAGGTGAGACGGGGGTGGAGTAGCGGTTGAATGAATACAGCGGTAAAAACGAGAATAGCCCGAGAAAATCAACACACCTCGCTGGTGTCCACCCTTATTCACCACAAGAGATTCCCAGACGGATGAATTCCGGCTCGCTTATCTGGGTTCTGTATTATGTTTCATGAATATTTCCTAGCTCACGGACTACATAAATACTTGTTTTCTGGGAGAATCCTCTATTTTTCATTCAAGATTTTTATTGTAATTTTCTTTTTATATTTTGTAAGGTAGACTACTATTTTCTGTGAAAAACATATTGCGAGAGTGAGTAAATGATCAGCATTGATAGTTGCCATCAACCTGGGTAACTTTGTCTACCTTGTCACCAGTTAGAAAAATTGGTGGCGGTATCCCCGTATGAGACAGTGAAACAAGTTTGCGATTGTGGATTCCACTAAGTAGAGCTGCTAGCGTTAACGAAAAATTGTTGGGCAGATCTCTTGGTTACCACAATTTAAACCGTTGAAGTTATGTTAATTTAATATCTTAATGATTGATTGTCGCATGTACTATGGAGTTACATTATCTCGCTGGTCTTCTTTAAACAGTTATTCAAGGCATAACATACCTCGACATGAAGTCGCACCGTGTCAAGGTGAGACTGTCCACTTATTTGGAAAATAATTTTGGGGTTTAAGAAAGGTGTATAGTTTGCAAAAGGATGTTAAATTGTTGGTTGGGAACTCGTCTTATTCGTGTATAAAATATTGGCAACTTTGTGCATTGTTAAGGAGAAATGAGCAGGAAACC
Source organism: Dryococelus australis (assembly GCA_029891345.1). Classification (NCBI taxonomy): domain Eukaryota; kingdom Metazoa; phylum Arthropoda; class Insecta; order Phasmatodea; family Phasmatidae; genus Dryococelus; species Dryococelus australis. Next base: position 112,373,560 of record CM056995.1, read on the forward strand.
CAGTAAGAGTGACCCCTATTTACGGTACAATTGTAGATTCAGACATATGTCTACAGCTAAAGACCAGAAAGATAAATGTTTCATATCTACGTCATCTAACCCAGAGAGCCAACAACAACAGAAGGGGGAGGGGGGCGGGAATGAATTCGTGATGCAATTGACCTTACGTGTTGGGCAGATCGCCGGGTTTCCACAGTTGGTATTATATTTCTTTATAAGTGAATTATTGACGAATGTTAACAATGGGCTAACTTTATCTCACTGGTCTTTCTTAAACAGTTATTCAAACTATATCATAATTCGAGACAAAGTCACCCTGTGTCGTGATGAGATAGCCACACATTTTTAAAAATAAATTTGGCGATTAATTAATGTCTATATATGTGTATATATATATATATATATATATATATATATATATTTATGTTAAAAAGATGTTTGCAATATATTCTTTTCCTGGGAAAATATAAATGTATTTGTAAATTTTTGAGTAAAAATGAGCTAAAAATTGCGTAAGCGTGTTCCCAGCTAATGGAACTGTTATATTGGTTGTCGGAAATCAGCGTATACACTGTTTAAACCGGGAGCAACAGAGAAATGTTTAGACATTATGATAATACTGTATGTATTTGATGCTATAAGAATAATTCTGGGGGTGTGCGAGTATTCGTAGCCATTCTGATGTTGCCAGTTTCGTTTGCAGAAACGAGTGACAGCACTAAAATTTTAGAGGAAATGGCGGAGGTGAAAATATTTTCTTTCGAGCAGTCTTAAAGTATTGTGTGTTATTGAAAATGTGGGAACATTATTGCGGGGCAAAGACGATTGGGGTTGTTGCGAAGACGAAGAGGGGTTGGAATTCGATACTGCGCCACCGCTGCATTTAACGACGACACTATTACGTGACAGGATTTATAAGAACGGATCTGCGTGTGATGTGAAGAAAGGACGGCGAGACAAGAAGATAACGACAAGAGACGAAGGAAGTGTGGGGATTTTGTTGCACACATTAAAATATTCCGTCAGGAAGTCGAAGACTCTACACAAAGCCTCGCATGAGTCAGGTGTCAGTAAATCAAGTGTACATCGCATTTTAAAGCAAGTACTGTGGAGGACCTACTCCCCCACGTTACTTCACGCTGTGAATAAAGACGACCTAGACAGGCGTGTTAGTTGGGGGAGCACATATCTCTGACTATACAAGAGAGATACGGCACGCGTAGTGCTATTTGATTAATCTGTAAATATGGGCTCTGGAGAGAGATAGAGAGCAATACAAAGTGGAGGTACTCCTTAACATAGGAAACTGTTCTTCCTCTCCCTCCTTCTTGGGGTGTGTGTTGTGGTTGGCTGACTGGTTCTCCCACCCCTTCCGAGGTGCGTCATGGTTCAGGAGTCGGTCAGTCCATGGTTCCAGAACCGGGTTTCAGAAAAGTCGGAAGAAATCGTGAATTGACTATGGTAACGATCGTGTTGGTGGTTGTAAGGGAGATTAGTGCGCGCGAGTATATGATGACGGATGGAAGCCATCTTGCCTGCAGGAGTCTGTTCGGCGATATTCTAACGGTCGTGGAAGAAAAAACATCGTCAGTTTTCTCAGGCAAGGCAACAGGCGAGGATCCTAAACGAATGTGGTGGGAAGAAAAACAGAGATGATGTCGTTCGTAATAAGACTGCGACAACAGTGATGCCAGGCGAGGCGTAGCAAATGTCTTTACGAGGCAGCCAATTCTCTCTTTCTCCACTTTTTTTTTTCGCGGTAGTACCGCGCAAGATTACTAGCACAATGGCCATCTTTTCTGTACCGCAAGAGAGGGAAAAACTGGGATGAAGTGCGTGTAATCCCGCGCGTTCTTAGGTACGAATATTAACGAATGTTTTGTTCGAAAGGGGGGAAAATATCAAGAAAAAACTGAAAATGGCTTTGCACAGCTCCAACATGGCACTAATTAGAAGCGACTGCGCAACAGTATGTCCCCAAGGAGAAACTAACCTTCTAAGCTTCATATTACTGGAATTAGTTTGTGATGTGTCATTTTTTAAATAGGAAGAACAATTTGGAACACATGCGCAGTGAAATGTAAATCCTCGCGTGTGTGTGATAATATTAAATAGTTCGTTTACGAACGAGGCGTACGCTTAGGACGTTGGCCGCTTATAAAGAGATAATTTACATTCAGCAGCGCTGCGCCGTTTCGTTATCATTTGCAATTGCGCAGTGTTGACATACGAAGCAGGCCAGGGATAATAGTAAAGGCGCATATCCAAGAGGAATCTCGTGGAAGGTCCCTAGACGACCTGGTGTTGAGTCTCGCACAATGAATGGGTCGGTTGGAGATGGGTTCGACGTTGCTTCTTGTTTGAATGTAGGATTGTAGTCTCTTGGTGGTTGAAGGCAGTGTTGTGATCAGTTTAGGGAGATTTTTCGGCCGTGCCGTTCCTACAGGAAATATTGTCGCCGCCATTGTTAAGAGTGTAGAATAACAGAAAGAAAAAAAAGCATACATCCCATTCTATTTAAGCACAATTCTGAAAATGTCATTGATAACTAAGAGCCACATAGAAGTAGCTTTTTCGTTAAAATAGCTAATATTTGATATAATTGTTGACTTGTATCTTCACAGCTTTTACACTGGGAGGCTTATGTTGAGACGGGAGATGGCTTATAAAATTAAACAGCAAAAACTTACATACGAAAAAATAAGCAGTACTATTTCAGCTCACCTGGATTTCGAACCCGAGACATAGTGAGCCAAAATCACCATAGCATATAAAACTATGGAGGTTGTCGGTCTAACATATTTTCTGTGTGAACTAAGAAATAGGTTGTTTACTGACAAATGTTTGTTCAGTTCCTCCAATAATTACTTTCATCGTTCGTAGGAAAGAGAGCAGAGTTTATATACTCTACGGAGTATCTAAATTTATTTTTGAAGGATTTATAAAGCTACATTGCCAAGGCTAATAGAGGGTGACATCACGTTAACGGGTGACCTTCAGACACCTCCAAAGCAGTTTCTTTTTCTTTATACTATGAATCATACAATGTTTCATGCATTGTAAATGTGTAGCCCGTTAAACTTAGAGATACGGAAGCATGTCTTCTGTTTAAAATTACTTAACTCATCTTGATTTAAATCGGGGAATAGAACAGTGAAATCTTTATATTGGTTATAAAACTATAATTAGAGTAGGAGCAAAGTTGTGAATAGCATCATAAAGTATGAATTACTTTATTTATAACTTTTCAATTACATGTTGTGGATTACTTCTTGTAGACCAGAAAAATGTATACCTTGATGATAAAATTACTGTATAGCAACATACTTATATAGGATCTATGCAGGAAAATTATTGTAATCACAACGCAGTATAATATAGAATTTTCAACTAAATTGTTTTTTTGTAACGAAATATTTTAACATTAGAATGTCATAATTTAGGTTTTTAAGCTAGTGCCGGAAAAACAGTATTCGAACATGTGTTTACCAACAGGATACATTTAATATAAATTTGTCTAATTTTGTTTCCGAAAACCATAATGCTCAAACCAATTTTTGAGGAGTTATCTCAACTTCGCGTTGTCATTATTTTATCTCGTCGAGTATCAAGCAGCAAAGAGACTTGTTACTGGGTTTTGCAAATAATGGATGCTTTCAGCTGAAAGGTAGCGCTATTTTCAAGTATATGTAAAACAGCAGTTCTAGTGTAACTCGATTTTAATCGAAAAATAGTGGTTTTTTGTTCAAAATCAAGGTTTTTTGCTCCAAAATCATGGTTTGAAATTTAAGAAATTAAGCATTATAAAAAAACAAGCAAATTTACTCCAAAATCAAGCAAATTTACCACTTTTTCAAAAATGTCCAAGCAGGATTTGTGCCACCTTAAAAAACAAGCAATTTTCCCCCAAAATCAAGAAAATTTCTCGTATTTCAACCAAAATTTTCGTGTTTTCGAGAAATAGCAATTTGCAAACGAGCAATCTAAATCAACCAAATTTAAGACAAAATCGAGCGAAAATATTAAAAAGTATAAATGATAGAATTTATATAATTAATTCAACAAAAGTAATACACCAATAAGACTTTTTAAAGTTTAAAAATAAAGAAAAATCCGAAGCATATGCATTACTGATTCCATAATCCCAACCATCACAGCAATCCAAATCATAAACATTGTCTTTAAAATTAGTAAATTTTTCTAATCTTAGATAATTTGTATCGATTTTTAAGACAATTTTGAAATTAGCAAGGTCCAACTCTTTATCAATGGAAGTTGCTGTTTTTATAATTTCATCTCCAATATCCGAAAGTTCTAAAAGATCTATAATTTGATCCATTTATAATATTCAAAAATTTATATATGTTCTATAAAAAAAAGTGATACTATAAGAAAATTTTAATAAGAACTGTTGTTCTTTATTTGATCAAATATTCATAAAACTTTTAAATGCAACCACTCAACTATGAGTCTAAAAAATTTTATTTAAATATCGAAACGATTTCTTGTTTCTGTATTTTTTTTTTACATTATCCATTTAATACAATAAAAAATTTATATATTTTCAGTGATATTTTCTTTCAAATAATCCTAAGTTAAATTTCATTGGCTAATTAAAACAAAATTACAAATTGTACCAGCCTCGACAACTTTTTATAAATCTACACAAATTTTTATATTTGTTTTATCTTTAACTACTGCTGTTTTTCTATACAGGCAGTCAATAACATATAAAGGCCTTCGTCCCCAAAATGAATGAAAATTGATATCGCCATGATAGTTTGTAGTTGGATTATAATCAAGGTCATTATTTCTGTATATGGTATCTAATTTTGTCCTAGAATTTCTAAATCATTAAAAGCCAGAAACATTTTGAGACAAAGATAATTTTCAATACCTATTTCTCAATTTTCTTTTGGAAAAATTTCATTTCTTTCATTTTTAACAAAAATATTTCTTACATTACAATGATCAAAAGTTGAACCATGCACATATTGCTCGTCACGATTTTTCTATTGGTTTGGAAACCCACAATTACAAAATCAGGCATGACAAATCGTAAATTATTAAACTGATCTTTTATATGAAAGTTAAAAACAGTTGTCCCAGGAGAACTTATTTTTCTAAAAAATTGCCAGTACTTAAAACCAATATGAATTTTAGGATTTTTATATATTTTTTCTTTAATTGCAATTGATGTGTTGGATTCGTATTCAAGAATAGGTCACAAAACTCTTAATTTTTCAATAATAATTTTACCTAGATCAGAATAATTTTGATCAATTGAACCATCTGCTTTTCTGGTTTCATATACAAATAAACAATTGTTATCAGACGATTTAAAAAAAAAAAAAAAGTGATTTTATAACAGCCTTTCCAGTAAACTTAATTATTATCGCGAATAAAGCGAAACAAATGTCTTGGATACATTCTTTCATTTATTTTATCACTACGAACAGATTTTACTCGAAATTTGTCATCAACCCAGTAGACTCTAAATAATTTTGTTCACTTGGTTATCTTCTCAAAACATTCATCATTGTGGAAGTTATTCCCGGCATCGTTTGGAAAAGAAAAGCCATCTCCTAGGAAATATCAAACTCGATTCTATTATTGTAAATATTAAAATTCCCCCTCGTTTGATCAGTTGGCTGGAGGGGGGGGGGGAGTTTGTCTCTCAAAACTCTCAATGCTTTTATAACTTATTTATAAGTTTTAAAAAACTATATAAAAGGATTCAGAGGGAGTTCATCGAGTGAAATTGCTCATCGAGAAGTTTAGAAAAAAAACCATGATGTAGAATATGAACAAAAAACAACAAAAAAGATCCATTATGACGTGAATTACAACATATTGCCAAGAAAGTAGAACAAGTGAGAAAATACAAAATTAATAACAACACTAGTACCTGCTGCTGCAAAAAAATTAGATTATCCACCAACACCAGAAGAAACATCATTTGAAAAAGAATTATTCCCAAAATCGCAAATGGGTGTTACTCCATAAAAAATTTTACCTCCTATAGCATGTGTTTCTACTATAAATCTCGGAAAATACATTTCTAAAAATATTAATGTTATTAATGATACATTTGGTTTACGAGATGTGTAAGGATTATAATTAGAGATAAAAAAGTAAAAATTGATGGCGATTTTCTATTTTTCAAAGAAAAAAAATTCGAATTAACAATAGGCCTCACTAATTTGTTAACAAAAAGTAAAATAATAAATATCTTGTAGATAAATCCACCGGTGAAGATAAATTCACTAATGAGAACTATAAAAATTTTGCAGGAATTGTTTTATTAACAAATGCAGCATATCAAAATTACGATCCAACTATGAGTGTAGCTTCGAGTATAAGTTGGAAGTACAATAAAATAATTAAACCTCTTTATCACGAATACATAAATAATTCTCCTAAATCTGGTGAAGGTATAAAAAAAATACAATAGTTTGCCAAAAGAACATATTTGGATGGACGATGTTAGAAAATTAATTTGATAGATTGTAAATTATTATGGTGAAGAAAGAGCTGAAAATAACAATTATTACAATGAAAAAGTAAATATAATGAATATGTTAAACAATAAATTTTCTGCTTTCGTTGTTAATAACCCGAAAGGAATTCTATATCTAATAATTTTAAATGTTTTCCCCCACATATTTTGGAATTCTGAACACCAAGGAAAAGGTGTGATAAATTGGGCACTAAACAATTTAAATTTGCCTGAAATGCATTTGCCAGGTTATAATTATCATGGACCATTTACAAAATTAGACAAAATATTAGAAAGAGGAGATGCAGGAATAAATCAATTAGACGAAGCTTGTAAATATCATGATATTGCATATAGAGCTCATAAAGATTTCGAATCTAGGCATGAAGCTGATAAAATTTTACAAAAAGAAGCAAAATAACTCATGTTAGATAAAATTACTCCGATTCGTGAAAAAAAATTGCTTCTGCAACTGTTGCGTCAACTATGTTTACAAAAAGAAAATTAGGTTGGGGAATTAAAATGTTTTATTGAATATATATATATATATATATATATATATATATATATATATATAAACTTATAAATGAAGATAAAAAGCTTAACGTTCGGTATACCCATTCATCAATTAAGAGATATGGATATAGATAATATTCTAACAAAAGATCAACTTAAGCGAAAAAATAAAAAATTAAAAGAAGGCAAATGTTTCTTGCTAACCTTGCCATTGTCAATACTCAAAATAATATTTAAAAAAAAAACAGGCAATGGTTTACATCATGGAGGAATTATTCCTCTCATAGTTGCTGCTTTACTGTCCTTGGTGCTTTAGCAGGAGTAGCCACTTCAATATATAATTCTGTTGAACAAACTAGCAAAAATAAAAATAATTAGAAGAAAAAAAGACATAATTTAGCAATGGAAAATAAAGCTGGAAGTGGTTAAGTTGCAAAAAAAATAGGAAGGCCAAATATTTTTTTTTACCTCTATTATCCAATATCGATATTGAAAAATAAGTAAAAAAAATTAACATTAAAAATTTCAGAAATGTTTATATGATTTATGAACTACCAAGAAACATGGTAAAAATGAATGTGCAGTGGTTAATTTTGATATTTCCACAAATCCTGGCACTCATTGGGTTTGCTATAAAAAATAATAATGTTTATTATTTTGATTCATTTGGTGGCAATATTCCTAATTATCTAATAATTATTTCAAAAATAATAATGTTTATTACAATGATGATCGAGTTCAGAATTTTAATTCTGTTATCTGTGGACATCAATGTTTGTGTGGACATCTATGTATTATATCTTTCTTCGATAAATTTTAAGTTTCGCCAATAATTTATATGTTATTAAATGACAGATATATTTGGGAAACCATTAATTGAATCCTTAAATAAAACTTTGATAATATTGCCAAAGATTTTTAAAAATATGTATATTCAAAATGCAATTCCTGTGTTTCTTATTTACAAAGAGAATTGAGCACTTGTTTTGGTTTTACACAATCGTATGTTTCTTTTCTGGGGCGAAGAATTGTTAATATAGGCGAACCTGTAGATAAATAAGATGCGATCAATAAAAGAGATTTATATATATATATATATATATATATATATATATATATATATCAGATTATGCATTTTAAAAATATGTTGATTCTAAATTTAAAACCATTGTTGCTGATTATGCTCTAAATGAAGATGTAAATTTGCAATTCAATAACACCATTGCTGATTATATAGAACGAATAAATAATGCAAAATAGGCATTAAAAAAGATGTAGATTCGAAATTTAAAACTATTGTTGCTCATAATGCATTAAAAAACTATGTCGAATCGAAATACAACACTTGTGTTTCTGATTTAAAATCACATGTAGAAACAAAATATAATACCATTGTTTCTGCTTTACGAGATCAAATAAGTAAAGTTTTTGTTTATACATCAGACTATGTTTCTATTGATAATCGTAGAATTAATAATGTGGCTGATCCTATTGCTGGAAAAGATGCCGTCAATAAAATATATCTCGATAAAGAAATAACCTATCAGTTGCAAGAATTCAGCAAAGTAATTTTGAATTATTGCAATACACTTGTTGATTTTAAAGTTGAAAAGTCAAAGAAGATTCAGATAAAGAATTAGATGTTAAATTACAAAATTTTAAACCAGTCTCATATTTTATTTACATGCAGAATGGAATATAATGACTAATGTTTTTCACGTAGATGATTATCAAATTTTATTTACTTTTTTGATGGATTGTACTGTTTATAAAATAGTTAAGAATATTCTCATGTATAAAAAAAAATTTGGCAGTTTTCAAGAGTAATACAAAAGTAGATCACAGCAAGCCCCTTGATGTTAACAAAGGTGATAATTTAAGTTTAGAAAAAATAATAAAACATCTCTTTGTGCTTGTGGAGAGGTGGTGGCAATATAAATATTCATGAAATATAAATATTTACTATTTATATATTTTTTGTATTATTAAATGGAGACAACTATGTCCAAGCAGCTTCAGCTTCCTAACACATGGTGTTTGAAGTGCAAGAAATTCACTAGAAATGAAAATATAAAAAATGAGAATACAACAAATGGGCGATTAGTCGAGAGAAGTATATGCTCGTTGTGCAATTCTGAAGAACCAAAATTATTTTTAAAAATTTGCTCAACGTAAGAGAAGGAAATAATTCATTAATTATGTAAACCTGTGCGAAAAAATTTTCCAAGAAGAAAAGTTATATCATATAGCATTAATGATTTGTGGCAAATTGATCATGTAGAAATGGATACTGGAAATGTAAAAGGTATATCTCACATAAATAAGGCTATAAATATATAATGACAATTATGGATGTTTTCTCAAAGTTTTCATTTGCTTTACCAATCAAAGGTAAAACAGCAAAAAATGTAGCAAATGCTTTACAAAATATTTTGATGAAAAGAAAACCAAATAATTTAAAAAGCGATAATGCCTTAGGATTTTATAATAAAACATTTTTCTTCATTTTCTGAATTAAAAACTAGCGTTGTTTAAAGATTCGATCGAACTTAAAAAAATATGTAGAAAAATTTTGCTTTAAGTGGCAACTACAAGTGGATAAAAATAGTGGATGAATTTCTGAAAGACTGCAACAACACAAAGCACATCACTATTGGCATGAAGCCAATTGAAGTTAGTAAAAATAATGAAAACAATTTATTGCAAACAAATTTTGTGTTTACTAAACCCAAATATAAAGTTGGATATGTTGTTTGTGTGAGCAAACAAATTAACGGAGAAGAAATAATGGGTAGTTTTTATGAATACCAAATTATGGAAACTAACTATCCTGATGAATATTTGGTTGAAAAAGTTTTAAAAACTAAGGGTGAAAAAATATGTGTAAAGTGGTTGGGTTTTGATAACATGCATAATTCATGGATTAATAAAACAGATGTTTTGTAAATAAAAATAAAATTTAGTTTCTTACTCAATTTCATAAATATTATTTATATATTTAATTAATTGTTGTTGAGTATAGTTATTTCTATCAATGTTAAAATAGTTGCGAAAACAGTCACTGTTGCCATTCATGGTTTCTTTCATTCTTTGACATAAATTGATAGAATTGGAATATATTCAAATCTCAATAATATTTCACAATTTGGATGTAATTCTTCGATTCTTTGCAACTGTTTTCTAAGGCTTCTTCTTTGAGTTCTAATCACATAATAATCATATTCACAATCATTATCGAACAATTCTAGAAGAATAAATGTTGTATTTTAATTTGGATCTTATGTTTGCGGTACATGAGGGGTCATATCTCTAATTACCTCATTTCTGCGATTTATTCTCTCTACGACTGTATGAACTGTTTGTTAAATTTTCAATATTTTTATCTTTAATTTTATTTATATTTTTTTAATGATTAACTTCAACTTCTATCATTTTTATCAGCTGGTCTTTTAACTTATTCATTTTTTAAATGTGTTTTATTTTATCAATGAATAAATGCATTTAATCTTTTTGAATCTTATATTCACCATGTTTTCTAATTAATGATAAAACTTCTTTAGTCGCCCATTTAGTAAATTTTTCAGCTAGAGGTATATTTGATCTAAATATTAACTTATACAGAGCTGATTCATTGATAAATAAAGCATTTTTTTGCATATTTAAAGGTGTCCCTATTTTAGGGATGCCCCTGAGTTCAGCAAATTTCTTTTATTATCATTATCAACGAAATACTATAAAGCATTTCGTGGTTTTCTGTATTTCAAAAGCCTAGTTACATCAGCTCCTCTAAACCAAGGATAATTTTCCTCATAAGTAATCATAACAACCTCGTTCCCTTTGTAAATAAGTTTGTTGTTGTTTATGTCTAGAATTGACTCCATTTTTATTTACGAAACTATGCGTAAGTGAATTTGGCGAGTTGTAATAAGTATTTTTATTAATATACTTTTTTTATGGAGAAAACGAATAATTGAAGAAAATAATGTCAAGGAATATAGACAAAATTCACTGAATTGTATAGCTCTTTAATATTTTATTTATAATTTCATTATAGTATTCGATGAAATGCTATTTTTGCCAACTCTTGTCAATATATTTTTTTTTGGTAAATTCATTATATTCCATTAAAGTTTCATTTCTAAAAAATACAGTTAACCATTTGCATATCTAAAAGCCGAGTCTATTATATTTGGCAAATTAGGAAAACCACATTCATCTATTTCAGCATAATACAACTTTTCATAAAAGATAAAAGTTTTCCCCGAATATGAATAAAAAACAGCATTTATTTTATATTCATCCCTTAATCCAAATGAAGCAATTTTTTTGGGTAACGACCAATAAGATTATAACTAGGATAATAAACCATATAAATTGTTTCTTCAACAAACAGGACTAACTCGCCTGATGGTCTCTGGGATATTAAAAAATTATTGAAATTGGTCGGTAGATAAAAAAAAACTAATTTCTTATCGAAAATGGCTTGTTGATTATTTTCTTGTCTCCGAAACTTTTAGTGCAAAAATTTTTATTGTAAAAAATAGCAAGTTCACCATCAATGATTTAAAATGGTTTTTATATATTCATCTTTGCATAAATTAAATGGTTCATCATTATTAAAATTATTTTGTAGTGGTGGCCATAAAAGTTTGGAGTATTTTGAATATCGTCTTCTGGTTGCAAATCAACCAAATCATTGTTGAGAATTGGGTACATGATTACATTTTTGTCATTTGTATGATGAAGACCTAATGCATGGCCAATTTCGTTGATCAAAACCACTAGCAAATTAATTGTATTTTCAGAAGTGATCTTACTACCATTATGCCAATATCCTACTTATTGATGCGAATTTCAACGAGGGTATTTTGTTTATTTGGAAAATATGCATGAGCCGGTGCACTACCAAATGAACATAATGTATAAGGACAAACTCTGCACAACCTATGATTATTATGTACTCCTTGTGCATATGAGAAGTATATTTGAAGAATTCATATCATAAACAAATTTAAAATTTGTGTGTTATTACCAAATGTTAAAAGCCAATTTTGCTAAATTTGTAATTGATTTATTTGCATTAGCAAAATCCATTTTAATGAGTTTGCAGATAAATTTGCTGTTGATGAAAGGTCCACAATTATCTCATCTTTAACACCACATCATGGCTTGCTGATTAAATTAAGTGTTTCTTCATTGAGTTAACTATCGATTGAAGAAATGTTGTGATATTCTTGAAATATTCTTAAATAAGTTTCGTACTTTACAGTATCAATTTTTGAAAGCAAATTTGGATCACCTTCTAAATACCCATATTTATTTAAAAAGTTGATACCACATTTTTCCGATGCTCTTTTTTGGATAGTGCAAAAATTATATTTTTAATAGCAAGAATAATTATATAAGTATTCATCTATATACAAAGAGTTTTAAAATATAATAAACTCTTTAATTTTATTTCTGTACTTACCATCGATAATTTTTCTATTCATATGTATAGTGTAAAACCATAATCTTTGCCCCAACATTTTGCACAAATTTCTTTAGATTTTTCATAAGGTATATCTCCACCAACAAAATCATAAATATGATTTAAGTTAGTATCATCTTGTCAAAATATATACAAAAATTTTGTATTGTTTCTTACCAATTGTTTAGGCACTCTGGAATAAGTTTGAGCAAAATAGAAAGCATCAATATTTTTGTGTCGTCCTCTTGTAAAATAGTCATGAATCATATCTTGTTCATCTAAAATCACATCATTAAATACAATTAGAGATTTTTTTCGCATTTATTTAAGGGATTCATATCCTCAGTGTCTTTAGAAAATGTGCCATTTGGTCATTGATTTTTTTGTATATCACTTCAAACTCGTCTTGTAATTGAATATATTTTGGTTGATTAAAATTTTTAGAGCAGATGAGTAATTTATTCAAATTTAACCACCCCATATTATAAATAAAATTTATCCTCAAATTAGTTCTTGTACAATTATTTGGACCTACAATAATACCTCTAATATCACCATGCAAAAGTTCGTCATTTTTCTTATTCTTAGAAGATTCTTAAGAAATTAAAACACCAACACACCAGTCAACATTTTCATTTAAGTTCAATAATTATTTGATAAATGGATAATAATAAAATTTTAAAGCTAACAAACAATAGTTCTATTCTTAAGAAAAAACTTCACTATGATATAATTCGTAAAGATAAATCGATAGCATTAATTAGTTTTCATGCAAAATTTTTAACTCCAAATGTGGAGAATAATACTATAACTACAATTTAAAAAATGAGTGATATCATTGACAAAAATGAAGTTATCACATTCTCCACAATGTTAAATCATTAAAAGAAATTATAAATTTAATTGAGTTATTTTAAACGAACAACATTGAAATAACAACAGACAATGTGAAAAATAGAATATCTATCAAAACAAAGATTGGTATTAAATTGATGATCACTTATATGATGTTCTTGGCTTTGAAAGAAATATGACTATTGCAAAAGATAAAAATGCCTAATTTTAATCCATATAAAAAAATATGTGTTCGTTGTAACTTGGCATGTGGCATGTTCATAAAATATGAATAATCTAACCATTTGAAAACTGATTTTTTTTGCTAGTTTTCCACCAAAAACTATGTTTGGTTTTCGAGATTACATTGGCTATGAGCCCCCATATTCAATCTTTTATAGAATAAATAATGAACATTTTAATTATATTGTCTTAGAAATTAGAGACAAAATAGGAAATTTAATTGATTTTGATTGTTCTGATATCGATGTTGTTTTGGAAGTTAAAGATGTTTAAATATAATAATATGAAAATTAATTAAAAATGATTCTTTTTGAATTCCACATGGCAGTATATCGATTTTATTCTCTAATATAAATATTTTGCTATCATAAGGACTTAATGCAATTTTATTAACTTCGACAGTATAGATTTTGTGTTTCTCACTCCTTATCAAATTCATGGTTCTATGTTTAATTGTATCATCAAACAAACAATTCTTATAGTCTTCGAATGGAATTCTCTTAGTAACAACACTTTTTTTGCACGTTTAAATTTTTTGTTTTCTTTATTGCCAACTCTATATGCATACTTTTTGCTCATAAACCAACAAATTCTTTCATTATTTTACAATTACATTCGTCTTTCATTTTTCCTAAAGCTTTTTTATTTATATGAGGCATGTTATAGATATTACTCTTTGGATAATCACTTGTATCAAATTTTCCTGTCATCGACTTCAATATATCTGCTTACAATAATACATAACTCTTTAAATATAAATCGTGGTATTTGCCAATATTAGTATATTAAATTGGTTCCATACACATTTTGCAAGTTCGTATTTATCATCAGATATTTTTTTTTCGTTTAACTTATTGTAAAACTCACTCTTTGATGGAAGTTCAGTTTCTTCAAATTTCTTCCAACTATCCATATAATCATATGGATAAACACCTTTTCTAATAACTAAATCAATTTGATCTTCTGGAAAAAGTTTTTGTGTGTGTTTCATTTTATATTTACTTAAATTAAATTTTAATATATCTAAACTAATGGTCATAAATTTAAATGTGTGTGTCAATTTCATTTGTAATTTTTCTGTGTTTTTCCCTAAAGATTAAAATTTTCTTCATTATTTGCTATTAAATCTATATTTTTATCAACATATCCTAACTCTTTTTCATTAATAAATGTGCATCATACCCAGCTAAATTATGAAAATAAATTTGTACAAAATTTGGTAATTTTAATTTTCGAGTACAATAGTTTCATGTTGCATTAATTAATTTTCCACTAATATGATCAAGATTATGTTATTTTTAATTTTTCTCCGTATATTCACACTTGCATACAGTACATATTTTTGATTTCCTGTATAATATTTTTTCTTCTTTTGATAATGGGTGCATTGGTTCTTTTGTAAATATATTTCACCAATTTCTTCTACTTCGCTTTTTATTGATTGTATAAATATTTTCTGAGCATCTAGGCCACGATAGACAGCTGGTGGCTTAAAATCACATAAGCAGATCCAATATAATAGCAAACACCAGAAGCTTCATGTAATTGATATTTCATTTTATATGATTCATTGTTTAACTTTAAATCAATGTTATTTATTTGATCATTAGTAAGTTTATATCTTACTTTAAGTGTTTCTTTATAAAAACCATTATCAATATCATCTTCTGTTAAAACTGGATATTTTTGATTAGTTTAAATTTTTTAATTTCTTTTTGATTTGATTAAGTTGTTGATATCTTATTTAGATTTGATTCAAAATCTGCATATATTGTGAATGGGACTTTCGTGGTGTGTTTCGTATTTTTAAATTTTATTTGTTCGCATTTTGAAGTGATGATTATCTTCACACGTTCATTTTTTATTTAATTTGCTTGAGAGTAAAAGTATTGAAGGCGCATATCGCATATTTAAACTTTGCCTTGCTTATTATTTTTTTGTGCTGAAACTAACATTGGTAAATCTTTAATCCAACAATAATGCCAGTAAATTTATATGCATATTCATTTATTTTATTTTATTTTTTTTTTTTATTTTAGAGGATATACCATGGAATGTTTACCTTCATCTTCAATAGAGTATACATGTATAGAACTATCGTTTGATTTTCTTTTTTTGGTATATCATTAATTTTAATGGGATATTCAAATTTATCTAATGCTTTCTCAATGTTAGGACCCACCGTTTTATATGCAGGAAACAGTGCAGATTTTATTTCCCAAGAAAAGCATTTTTGATCATTGTTTTTAACATTTATGCATGCTTTCTTAATCTTTATACATTCTTTTAGTTCAATATATGATTACCCTTTTAATGGATTATACTTATTTATTGCTAATTGTATTCCAATTACTCTATCTAAAGTCCATCCAGAACCTCTTCTTTGAAATTCAGATAATTGTGTGAGTAATTCCTCTTTTATAATTTCATAAATCTTTATAATTTCTCCTTTGTTTAGTATTGTGTGATTACATGGCTGAAATGTAAATAATTATACTTGGTTATTTTCTTTCTTTCGACAGTTGGTATATGATTTAATGCTGGTTTTAACCCCCCTAAAGTTCCTATGATGATCTCGTATTGTCTCAAAAACCTTATTTTTACTGAAGTTAAAAATTGATTAGGCTGTACTAAATTAAAGGAATTTTCAATGTTATATGTTGATAACCTATTTTTAAAAGCTCTATTAACTATGTACTTTTATTGGTTCTTCTATTTCTTTTGCTAACAAATACATTAGTAGAATAGGGTAATACTTATTTTAATTCGTTTTTGCCTTGTTTATATAATTCATTGATATTGGCATCAGCTAAAGGTAAATTTGTAAAATTATTCTTTGTTATCCATTCTGTTACTCGATACTTTTATCTCTTAGGTTGTACGAAAACATTAATAGTAAACAGGAAAATTTCTTTTAGTAGTTTTTTATCTTTTCTATATTTTAAAGTGTAATTTGAAAAGGATAAATTTTCGAAGTTTCTTTTTCTTTGTTGATTTATAATAGCTGCAATTAAATCAGTTTTCCATAGCTTGTTCCAATATTTAATTTTTAAATCTCTACCTATAATTTTCAATTCTCTCAACCTCTTCTCACCCAACTCAACAGCGATATTGCGCGATGTCCTTTTTAATGTCTATTTGTAAGAAAACAAATTTATGAAGGCTGAAAAAAAGAGGGTAGAAATATAAGTGTGTAAAATCGAAATATGAGCTTAAATTATTGATAATAATGAAATCGTTTTTAGCTATTTAACTTCTTATGAGGATATTGCTCATTATGGCGTTTTTTTTACATATTGTTGTATGTTTGTCCTTAGTAGGTTTATGACGAGAAAATCAATTTATAGATTTATACTCTTTTGTTTAGTAATTATCACATTGAATTTCATTTAGAATATCTACTATTGCATTGTGCGATTTACTGTTTTTATGCTTTTCGAGATATCCATTACAAACGTATTTTCCACATTCGCATAGTATTTTCTCATTTTTTAACTTATAGCGACTTCTATCGTATTCACTAAAGCATTTTTTAAATTTGCTTGTATGTTTGTCTATAGTAGCTTTGTGGAGATAAAATTAGTCTATTGATTTATTCTCATTTCATACTACACACGTCTTAGTTGAATAATCAGCACGTTGAATTTCATTTGTATTGTGTAGATTAGCATTTTTATGCTTTTTGAGAGATAGTGTAGGAACATATTTTCCACATTCGCATTCTACTTTCTCTTTATTTTTTACTCATATTGTTTTTGACATATTCAGCACTTTTTTACAAATGATAATATGCTTATATTTTGTGTATTTATGCATGTGAAAGATTTCTATATTTAATACTCCGCCACATTTCGTACATTGCTTTTCTTGATCTTAATGTTTTTATTTAATAAGAAAAATAATTTATTGACAGATTGAAAAAATATTTCTCTTTAATAATTTGTTTCTATGTAAAAAATACAAAAATGGAATCTCTGCTCAACAAGTTGAACTTCACCAAACCACAAGATCGAGAAACAAATAAATGGTTTTCTGCTAAAGATTTCGAAATCTATGAATCTAAGTTTTCCAAAAAAAATTAATTGTATTCTAGATGGTAAACTTAAAATTTCATTTCCAGAGCGCTATGTCAAGATACTTGATAACAATTCTTTGAAAGTAATAAATGGGAAGCAGGTTTTTATAATGTATAAAGGCTTAAAAGTATTAAAAAATGGAAAATTTGTCCATGATATAGAATGTTCTTTAAAAAATATATAAATTCTATCAATTATATTTTTTTATATTTTCAGTAGATTTTATATTAAATCTGCTTTATTTATATAACTCGCTTGCATAATTACTATTTCTATAAAGCGTGAAAAATTGCTTGAAAAGCGAAAATTTTCCTCCATTTTGGGGTAAAATAGCTTGTTTTTTAAGGTAGCGCAAATTCTACTGGGAAATTTTTGAAAAAGTGGTAAATTTACTTGATTTTGGGGTAAAATGCTTGATTTTAGAGTAAATTTGCTTGTTTTTTGAATGCTTAATTTCTTAAATTTTAAATCATTATTTTGGAGCAAAAACCTTGATTTTGGAGCAAAATATCACGATTTTTCGACGAAAATTGATTTGCGCTAGAACTCCCCATTTACGTCTACTTTTGCAGGTAGCAAAATCTCTTGGTGTTTTACGAAGAATGGCATTGTTTTTTGTTTTAAGAGAAGGAGGTATTTTTGCATACTGTAATCAAAATTGTCATCAACGGTCACTGAATCATGGTCTATACCGAAAAATGGCACAGGACTGGAAACGAATTTACTATTACAAATCCATGGTTTCAGAGAAATATTGATTTCTTAAATTTCACTACTACAGCGAAGATGCAGTTACCATGACATTAAAATTACAAACATGAATAACAAAGATTTTTATGAGAGATACCTGACATGGAAAAAAGAGACCGAATGCGAAATTATTGTCTACCTACTTCATTTTGTTTTTTATGTATATGGTGTATATTGCTTCCCTTCTATCACACCCAGAACTTAATTGATAAATTTAATTGCCTATTACCGAGCAAGGTAACGCAGTGGTTTATATTTGGACTCGTATTCGGCGGAACCTGGGTTCGATTCCCGGTCCAGTCATACACAACCAAACTTCGTGTCCCAACATTGAACTGCGTTTCTGCCTACACGTCTATGAACAATGGCGTGGATTGGGTTTGAGGTTAGAACACTGTTAAGTAAACAAGTGCTTTTGAGGTGTTTTTATACTTCCTCTAATCAATTAGTAGGCCTAGTGATTTTTGATACCATTCAAATTGGTAGAAGTATATTATTAATATAATAGTGCCTGTCATTTAAAAACTAAGATGTACACAAACACGTTCATCGCTGTTGACCATGTGATTTTGGCAGTTGTAGGATTGGAGTAGGTCAATTTTGGGTGCATGCGCAGAAGACGAATAAGCGGTCTACCAATTTTTAGTCTACGACTGATTTAGGTTTCCTGTCGTCTTCCGAAATCACTTCAGGTGAAAGCTGGAATGGTTCCTCATTAAAAGACATGGCCGATTCCTTCCTTACTCCGGCTTTTCTGAGTATTTACTCCATCTCACTTTTTTTTTCTACTCTACCTTAATCTGTGTGTTATGCGAAATGAAGGCCCGAAGGTAGGGCGGGGGTTTATTGTGTTTCAGGCCTAACCCCTTACTCCTACAAGGAAGGAAAATCATGCAAGGAGACATGCATCGTGGTAAAGGGGGATTAGGCAGCTTTGGCCTGCACTTTGGGGCCATGACTACCTCACTGTGTGTACTTAGAGCTAGTCTTAACTATGACGAGCAAAGGAAAAATCGTCAAGAGAGAAGTAAAAACCCTTGCGACAGAGAAGAGAAAAAAAAATAAAATTATTTAATGCATGAAATATAATTAAATTAAATAGAATACTATAGGAGACAGAGGTTTGGGAACATGCTCTTGGTTAGTGGAGTTGAAAAGACTAGTATAGAGGGGGCTGGTTAAAACTCCAACGGCCGCGCTATCAATGAGACAGTCCCTATATGCCTACAATGCCAGTCTAGGACTGAAAAACCTTAAAATAAATATTCTTTTAACATCGCATGTGTACTGGCAGTCTGATATATTCATAAAATGGGGCCACGGTGGCTGAGTGGTTAGACTGCTCACCTCCCCCCAAGGCGAACCGGGTTAAAACCCCGGCTGGGTCACTCCGGGATTTTTGCAAATGGGATTCGTGCCGGACGATGCCGCTGGTCGGCGGATTTTCTCGGGGATCTCCCGCTCCCACCGTTCTTATATTCCAGCGCTGCTCCATACTCACCTGTCACCCTCATCGGCTCTCAAGACCTCGACGTTAAAGAGCCACGCGAATCTCTTCACTCACTAATTACCAGCCTTAACCTGGAATGAAATAAAGTTTGAACTACATCGTATTTAAATTATTCTATTCGACAGTGTTTAAATATTGAAGTTAAATTTCAACATTGGGCCGTGGTGCTGTAGTGTTTATATTACTCGTCTCCCACCACACCGAACTGGATTCGATTACTGGTGGAGGCCAAACCCGGATTGTCGCGCGTCGGGAACATGGGTGGCGTTGCCGTTGGATTTTCTCGCTTTACTCTTGTTTCCCCAATCATTTCATTCCTCCGTTCCTTAGTAATCTTCGGTTCAACTTTCGTCGGCTTTGAAAACCTCAGCTGCTAAAAGTGTCTTCCCGCTTAAAGAAGGAAATAGCGTGTAGAGGTTGCGCAGAAGAATATTTATTATTAAATTGTTCAATATAGTTTTATGGTGTCTGCTTCATATTAGCACTTAGTAAATACTGCAATTGTCTTTCACAATTTTTCTCGAAAGCGGTTTTTTATTTATTTATTTATTTTAAGTTAAAACGGATGTTTTCGTGTTCGTGTGTTAGGAATGAACATTTACATCGAGAATATTCAAAGCAAAATAGGGACTGCAGCACTGCTATATCTTCGTTATTACGTCGTAAAACGCTACGCTCGCCGCTAAAAAATCTCACAGTGTCGCGTTGCTGACGAAAGAAACTCACGCCTGTTTATGACCTTGCACATAGAGACGATGAGACAGCGTATGCGCATGCGTGGATCGGCCTTAGCGCTGCCACATTTCTAGGCATCGGACAAGCCAAACGGCCACATTAAGAAAACTTCGTGCGTATAGACGGGTCACAGTAAATAAATGTTCTGTGATAATAAATATGTCTTGGAAATATTATTTTTTTACTTTTGATCAATTTGATAATTTAAAAAATACAAAAAGAAAATTATTTCGAATTTCTAGTAACCGTATTGTTATATCGTGCAAGAGCAGTTCTCTTAAAATTAAGGAGAAAATATAAAGTTCCATTTGCAAATTAAATCGTTTGGTTTATGTCCCATGTAATAATAGTCCCTTGTTGCAGACATCATTTTCTAAGTACGTATTCAGCGGTAAATGAATTCCAAAACATTTAAAGGTAATAATATACACCTTCCGAACGGACTGACACAGCCTTGTGAGGTTTAAAAGTTTACTAGTAAATCGCATTAAGGCCTAGTAGTGCCGGTATGCCCAAAACGTAAAATTAAGGAAAGGGTTTTAACTATTCAATTTATTATCATAGGGTAATATTTATTGAAATTATATTTGCATTCGGGTAATGATCATAAACAACAGTAATCGATAGTCTATAGTGTTCGATTTAACATTTGCCAGCATTTTGCAATAGATTAGGTATATGAGCCACAAAATTAGTGAGTTAGTCACAGCAGCTGTCTTCAGATTAAATAATTTTTTCTGCAATTTTGATGCCATAATGGCTATATCAAGAACACAAAAATACTTTTTAAAAAATTTTTAACAGTAGATTTTAACAAAATAAAACTCGATTAAAATTACGGTTTTTTAATGTTTTTATTTGGTAATTTTACATTATATTATTTTATAAATTTAAAACAACGATTTTTGCATACATATCGAGTTTGCGGTTTATAAACATATTCAAAAAGCCGTCAAAAATGTTACGTATATTCGAAAACTATACTTACATTGTATCGAATATTTCTGAAAGTGATAGATAATTTAAATATATAGTCAACAAAAGAGACCCCACTGAAATATTGAGTAGTTCAACCTCAGTTCTTGATCTTATGTATCGGGATTTCTCGCACGGTGGGGGCCGCGGTGGTGTAGTGATTAGACTACACGCCTCACACCAAGGCGAACCGGATTCAATTCCCGGCGGGATCGCTCCCGGATTTTCGCATGTGGGAATAGTGCCGGACGATTTCCGTGTTTATTCGGGTGCCTCCAGTTTTCCCCGCACCTTCGCTCCGGCGCTGCTCCATACGCACCTCGCTTCATCCCCATCGGCTCTCAAGACCTCGATGTTGAGCGCCCAAATCTCGTCTCTAACCTACTCAATTCACGCACTGTAACCTACTTGCCATGGCCCTACCTTTCACTCGAACTCCTGTATAAGCATACACAGGCAAAATATGTAACACTCGTGTTATGCAGGTCAGTCGATGCATCAGGCGCCAGTACAGCTAAAATCATTCATTGTAATACGCGGTGTCAACAATTGCCTGACTGAACCAGCCACGTAGATTTGTTGCGTTGTCAAATTCTAGATAGTTTCAAAACCCAACACGAATTTTGCAGTTCTATGGATTTGAATGTGTGTTACGACAGGATCATAAATACCTCCTTCGTTAGTTTCGTAATGTCGAGTGTATTATATCTATTATATCATAGAGGTGGAGGATTTCAATAGGGAAATGCAGTTTCCCCATACATTCGTGCTGAATATATGGGGCGTTGATTTGCAATGTGTTAAAAAAATTTACCCAGTTGGTCTCATCAGATAAAAATTATCTGTGACATTAAGTTGACAGTTACGTGTGGTTCCGTGTTAGGGAGGTGTATGGTACGAATTATAATAGTAACTACTTTTCTTAGCATACGTTGAACTACAATTCTATAGGTGTTTGTTTCCGTTTATTAGTTAAGTCACATTACGGAAAATTGTAGACACTGGGCTCACGCGGCGTGTTCAACGCCCAAAAAATGCATCATCCCGTATCTGGTGTGTATTTGGCGATGTTAAAAAGTAACATTCGTTGACTGTATGCGCAACGCAGAACTTAATGAAAATATTACATTAATAATGTTCCAATCTAATACTTATGTCTTTGTAAAGAACTTTTGGTGGCACTAGGTTTCCTTTACCGCTATCGCCAGAGCGTCTCCCAAAAGTTGGTGTAAATTGTGTTATAACTCCCCGGCTCCAGCACTCCCACAGGTGTAGGTATTCCCCTCCCCCCTACCCAAATCAAAGTAAGCCAGGCAGCACAACGCAAGAAGCGAAGCGTGCCGCGAAAACTAGTTGAGACGAATGTGTAGTACAGGGTTAGTTCAAGCAAAAGGGAGGACCGAAGCAGCATTCAGCTCAGCATAACAATATTTAAACAAAATATGGTTCATCACCAAACTTATAACATAATCATAAAACGCTTTGGTTAAGTGAATCTAGTTTGCCGAATAGTTTATGGGATCAGGATATGTATTACCAAAATTTAAAAAAAAATAAAATAAAATATCTTACTTCGGAAGGACACAGCAAATTTATCAAAATTCTCTTTTGTTGCTGAAACTCGATACTGAAGTTTTGCCACATAGACCAACTAAAATTATTCCAGAAAGGAATACATATTACGGAAGTTACAAAAAAAAAATTTTTAGATGAAAGCGTGTGCCAAACAAGACGGCACACAATCCAATAAAATATATAATAATAATTACAATTTTCGATTTTCCTACAATCAGCAACTTGAATTATTATTTTTCGTTTCTATCATCCCTAAATAACACTTCGGTTCTGACGACTCTGTAATGGTTAGTATATATTTACTATTTAAACCATTCAGTTAGCATTTTTGATTGGGAGCTAGTTAATCATAACGCGCAATATACAAGGTATAAAAAGCTGTTATATTTAGAGTTGTATCTGAAATGCAACAATGTTAACCAATTAAATTTACTGTAACGCGCGGAGGGATATTTAGTTAGAGAAGTGCCACGTATTCAATTTAGCATAAATGTCCATTCTGTACGCCCACCTTCTGTTGAGTCGTCGCCGCAGACTGGTCGTCATTACGGCAACTGCGGTCGTGTACGATGGCGCTGCGTCCAGGGCAACATCATCTCGTATCGGTGGTTGGTTGCAGACAGACAGCTTTTTCGGGAGTAATATGCTTTATTAACGACTCTGTACTATAATCATGTCCTGGTTTACCTTCCGCCTCGTGGCTAAACTGTGTTTGCAAATTGTCCTGAATACTGCGGTGTCTACCTACGGCGCGTTCAGCGCGTATGTTCGTGTGAAGGCAGGTTCATGCTAGTGCCCACCATAACAACTTGAACCTCTGGAAACACGAATACTCCTATTTAGTATCAGAACATGCCAATGCATTAAATGAAAATATATTTTCGTTCCCTTCTCACATAACATACATTTCATATATTAGTTATATCATACGTTACGCCGCACTAGGAGTTTTAATTTACTTTGCATTTAAGTTAGTAAAATAAAAAAAGTACATAAGTTTTATCCGCAATACTTTTTAGGAGTACTGAAAGACGGCAAAAAAAGCGGTAGTATTAAAACTGTGCTGTGTTTGCTGTAATGGAAGGTTTAATCGAACTGTTCCACATTCTTGGCTTGAATGAGTGACTGAAGAGATTTGGGCCACTCTTAACAGCGAGGTCTTGAGATCCAATGAGGGTGATTGAGGTGAATATGAAAGAATGGGGTAAACAGGAGATTCCTGAGAAAATCCGCCGACCAGCACCATCGTCCGGCAACGATTTCCAAATGCGAAAATCCAGGAGCGATCCGGCCGGGGTATTGAGTCCAGGTTCGCCTTGGTAGGAGGCGAGTAGGCTAACCGCTCAGCCACCGCTGCCGACTTCTTCGCTTGAAATCAGTCCGCCAAAACTTGCGTTGAGGCGAGACGTTTTGATCGGCACTTGGCGTCATGCTCCAGTGAGGTGAAATGGGGCAGAGATGGAACCGATGATACCAACCGTCCAACGACAAAGTCCGCCAATTTTGCACGCGTGCGAGAATCCAAGTGACCATGCCGAAAATCGAACCCGGTTCGCCTTGTTAAGACGTTGTGCGAGAGGACAGACCTCGTGTTCTGTCTCGTTGGAGCAATACACATTGTCTTCGGCTAGAGGCAGAGAAGTGGATGGGGTTAGGTTGGCGCAAACAGGAACTTGAAGCCCTTAAGGGCCCCGCCTACCTGGCCGCATCTCAGGCCAAAAAGCGCGGGAGCGATAAGGGCTACGCTGTTACTCGCGTCGAATGCGCCATCGCCACTACGCGCAAGGCTCTGAACTGGCGTGCAGTGTTTTCGTCGTGCGGTGTGCACATACGGGACTTTCAGCGGTCACCCTATATTGTTATTATTTATTTCCCGTTTTTAATTAACTTTAGTTGTAACTAATTTTTATCTATTCTTATGGCGTCCATTTGAACCTTAATAATTTGCATTTAATTTTACATAATTAAGAATATGGAGATATAACAATGAGTATACATTTGCATACAATCCTGCCAACACCTGCACACTAAAGGTTAACTGTGAATCACATGTCTTGGTGATACACACAGACAGATTGATACATGCTTATAGCAAAGTTGGATGCGGGATCCTTGAGTATTTGTGTGTGTGCATAACACATATATTTTGAGACAGTGCATTGAAAAGTCGTTTTTTATATATGTTGGTGTGCTCTGAAATGGTGTTCAGATTGTGCGTGACGTGAAAGCACTCGTCCTCGTCTGAAGTGTGTGTTTTTTTATATCAGCTCGTTGGATGCAAGTATAATAGTTTGGAATACACGTTTTACAAGAAACTATTAACCCATTCAGCCCCACTTTACAAAATTGTGTACATTACGCACGTGTAGGTAATTTTTGGTCTGTACGGCACTCTGCGAAGTTCAATGACCAATGATCTTACCCGGTGTGGGTAAGTGATTCGCAAACCGTCTTACTGGTCTAAGTAATAATTGGTTCATATAAATGTGGCCAAACAAATAGCCTACAGCGCATTGGCTGTGACAACGATACAAGTATTGTGTCGACTTAAGTACAGGCGCATCATAAATGTTTTTTGTTTGCAACACCTGGAAATGTAAATTAAATGGAGTCTGAAAGGGTTAAGCCATATTTAAAAAAAATCAGTTCAAACTTCAGATAGGTGGGAGCCATCATTTGAGGAAGAGTCTGTCATTCTGAGGTAGAGCAGCTACGGAATAAATTTGGCGTTGGAAGCGGGATCACCCCGAGTAAACCGCACACAATGGTGAGACGTAAGATACTAACTTCTGAATAGATAGCGAGTCCTTGAAGATACGCATATGTTTAACTCAAAGTACGGGGTAAATTATTACGCGGTTATTAAATCGTGTGAAATATAATGTGTAACAGGATGCCTCGTTAATAAACAGACTGCCTAAAAAAATTTAATAGTTACGGGCTCGATTCCCACCGGAAAGATAATTCATTTTGTATTCGGAGAGTCTTTAGATAAAAATTAACTCAAAATTTTGTTTTGACGTTGATTGGTTGTCTACTTTGAAATGGGAACGATTCCCTATTTCAAGCATAACCCTACGATATATTTATGTTTTTGTTTTGTCATGTTATCTAGATCAAAATTACATATCTAACACAAAATCCTTTTGCGGAACCGCATATGAAAATACAACATTTAAATACGTGTCTTTTGTCTAAAGTAGACTAAAATAACGATAGCGTAAACTATTTTTAGCTATATTACACAGATATCATTTCTTGTTCACGATTTTTGGTATTTCAAGCTATTTAACATGTTATTCAAGCACACTAAAAACAATCTTACTCAATCCCGCTGTTTTCCTGTGAGACGCGAACTCGTCCGTTTCAAATCCCAGCCAGTTAACAAAACTTTTCAAACACAGAAAGCGAGTTAACACAACCTCACATCACACCCCAGCCTTAACGCTATTGACAGTAATGTTTTCGGTGAAATGACCAAACAGCAAAGTGAATTTTTCCATTTAAAACACATACATTATTTGCGCTGAGGTAGCCGAAAATTGTAGTAATATAACTTCTTATTCCAAAAGATAGAAAAATAGTGCTATAAAAAGGGGCATGAAGTATATATTGTTACCAGAACAGGATAGGAGATCAATGCATGTTGTTAAATCCGAAGATTAGTTTAAACCAATGAACAACCCAAAATACTTCCTACCTGCAGATCTGGACTGGAATAATTGATGCATTTACTTCAAAATGAACTGTTTAATAATTTCCCGGTGCCTGCTGGGGATCAGATATTACGCTTAAAATAAAAGGTGTAAACATGAAATTATGTCTCTACCAGTTCACCTCCACAACTGAGAATTAAAATAAAAGGTGTAAACATGAAATTATGTCTCTACCAGTTCACCTCCACAACTGAGAATTAAAATCACGGTATTTGGCTGACAAGGCAAAAGTCTTATCATTACGCCAATAAGACTATAAATGAAATGAAACATGTTATTTAGGGCGTTGAGTAGGATACGTTGTATGAATAACCAATGACAAGACCCTGCGAAGACCCGATTTAGCTCGTGAAAAACCGGAAAGATATTGTAGATTTGTATGCCATATTTTGAGACATGACAGCCAATTTAAGATACCGGGTAATCAGAGAAGTAGCAAGCGCAAATGGAGACAGTAATTCAAATCTCAGAGTGCCAATGTTGCAGTTAGTGAAAAAAAACCCGAATATATTGCCATAAAGAAGAACGTGTATGAAAGTAACTAATCACATTGCGAGACTCTGCGTGGATATTAGTACGCAACCACTTAAAAATACATATTGAATTTGAATTCGGGATTTTGGCAAATTTTTGGCAATTTCTTCCACGAAACCTTGAGGTGGAATAAAAAATCTGTCCCAGAGCGATTACTAGTGGATTCTTGTTAGCACCGACCGGTTACTATGCAGATAGGCCACTAAATAACTCTCAATTTTTTCCACCTTCAGCAAAATATAAGTTACCATTTCAGATACATGATTAGCAATATATGTAACTACTTAATAGCATACTCTAAATCTCAACAAGTGACTTCAATCAGTAGAATTACTTTTTTGAAGTTTTAATTATGCGCACTTACGTACGTAATCCAGTGTTTCCGTTTCATTCGGCTGATTAACTTCTCCACCTATAAGCCGTAGGTTGATCGAAGAGAAGCACGTCTTGTAAAATAAACAATAACATTAAACTGACCTCGAATTGGTTAACATAATTAGCCCGGCTTGCCCACAATTTGAACTGATATATGGACCAATATGAAATGGACCGGATTTCGCCTTCTGCGCACGGCGTAACTGCCATCTTGGATTTACGTATTTTTCTCCACAACTTAATTTTCCGAGTCAATATTTAAAAACCAAGCTAGAAAGCCATAAGAAATATCCTAGGAGTTATTTATATATCCATCTTATTTTTCTTCCGTGGTTAGTTTCACATCTGTAACCTTAATCAAATGTTACTTAATTGTTTGATATTTTCAATCCCTATGGGAAAATACAGGTATAATTGAAACCGTACAAATTCGTTAAGTAGTCCTCTATGACATGTCTAGCTCTGATTTTTTATGTCTGGTCATAAATTTTCATTACGAAGGTTTGTAAGAAAAAGCGAAGGTGGAATGGATACTACCTCATTGACCAAAACAAAAGTGTCGAATTCAAGTTTCAAAAGCAATATGACTTTGGTTTTCATTTGGTCTTAACCTTAAACACGCAATTTTCCAAGAAAAAATTAATAAAAAAAAAACAATTTTGCGTAACGTAATTCTGTACGACCTAGTAGGCTATTTGCGGTACATCTTTGTCAAAGCAGGGTACTATCTCAGCAGAGTACTTATTTTCGTCAACAATGTGCTGGGCTTGGTGGAAGACGCATGTTTTGTCAGTTATTTCAGAAGAGAAGCATTTAAATGTTTTACCACGGATATTAATAACTGCGCAGCTGCAAACTCACTCTTACCCATTTTCACTATACGGATCTGAATGACGGAGGTCTCCAGACTCACGCATCAGGTCGTAAACGTATTGGTACGTTGGTTTACGTATAAATATGACTTTTTAAACGTAGGCTGATAGCTAGACACATTTTTAAAATAGTAAGTGGTAAAAAAAAAAAAAAAAAAAAAAAAAAAAAAAAAAAAAAAAAAAAAAAAAAAAAAAAAAAAAAAAAAAAAAAAGGTTGCTTCACAATTATTTTTAAATATTGAAAATCAGCCCTTGGAAAAATTCTTGTCCATAAACAAATACGTTTTAACCTACACCTTGGTCAGTGTTTCTAGCGGTATAACTAGTGTCAAATTAGAAAAAGTAAATCTGTCTCAAAAAGATGATATATTTTATTCAGTGATATATAACAGAACTCAGTAATTTTTTACACACGTTATGGAAATTATTGGTTTAATCTTTATTTTTTTTTCTTTTCTATGTGGGCCAGGAACAAGGGAGATGAAAAACTTACCCAGAGACAGTTTCGGATGACAAACACGTACACTACACAACACAAGCACGTCGGTTTTACATTAATGTGACGTTTTCAATATTCGTTTACTTTGCTTGATTTAGTTTTGAAGAAATTATGGCTGGAATGATTGTTACGGGTTCTTTCGTCTAACATAAATAACTCCTGTACAATATTACGTCAATTTATAATTAGTTTTCACCGTTATCGCGATTGCGATACTAATAGAAACAAACAAAAGGAATTAACTGTTCGGGGACTAGAGTCCATATACACACGGTCTTGTTTCATAAACAAGTTTCTCACTTGACACCGTTGTAGAACATTCGGGGCCTTTGACTGGCTAAACACCGAGACACAAAAACAGCAATAAGCAATGTCTAACCACGTTGAAATATTTTTCGTAACTATCACTATGTTTAGGGAATTGCTTATCACTATGCTCATTTGTAGCTGATCGTGTAATGCCGGAATCACATATCCCCGACAAGCACGACACGATAGCGCCGACACTGCACAACTAAACAGCCACTGAAATACAAGATAGATCTGACGCAAGCCCGACAATTATGTCGTCCGTCCAGCAATTTCGCATTAGAAACGATTTATATTTTCGTCGTGTCATGAGGCACGACGCACACCTTGCAAAATGAAATTGTATGGATAGCTTTCCCTACAATGGCAAATACGCAGCCTAAAAAAAATTGAAAATGAATGTATTTGATTCTTAAAAATAATAATTTTCCCTTTGTATGCATTAGCGATAACACATTGTCACCATCATGTATTTCAGATTTCCCGTCTGCCCACCGCCCTTGGAGCTATCATGGCTAATAAGCGTCTTCTAAATGGTTTCGAAACATTCTGCTTGTCGTGTCGCGTCAGAGGACTGTCGGGCTGCGAATTTGAGCAGTCACATTGAAAATATAAATGTTGTGTCGTGGTTGCGGTTTTTGTCATGTCGTGCTGTGTTTGTCGGGGCTATATGACTTCCGCATAAATCCCATAAACTAAAGATGAGGTAAACCGGTTATTCGTATTCTGCGCATGTTGACCCATCACACCAATACATCTGTTAAAGTCACAAGGTCAACAGTCATGAACTGTGCCATTTGTATTGGCATAGCTATAATTTTTTTGGTTACTATTAATTTAATAAGCTCTTCACTAATTACTTTTTCACCATAAATGATTGGTTTTTATTAAAACGTGCTCCAGTTCTATTTATTTGTTTTGTTTATGCAATTCGAAATGTAAAACACTGAGAATCTATTTAAATTAGTTTACTGTTGCCCTGGTCTTGTTAATTTGAAGAGGCAAATTATTTGATGCCAATTTAAATAATTTTATTGTGTGACATATGTCTATGTTGTGTCCAAAATTAAATTTTACTTAATAACTTAATGCGTATGTAATATTTCCATGATGAAAATATAATTTAATGTAACCTAAAGAAATAACTGTTAGTTATCTATGTTTGATACATATTTCTAAATATTGTATTATGTATCGATTTGTCATACCAGACTGGAGTTCTGAGCACGATCGATTTCATATATATTCCTCCTGCTCGCGAGGTTATTGCCTCCTTGTTGAACTTAACCTTACAGCATGTAGTGGTTCTACGAATATTTATCTACTTGTCTACATTCTTCTTTCCAAGTTATTATTGGTAATTCCACCCGCCGATAAGCGTAAGTTAAACTATTAGTGATTTTTTTTTCTTTTGCTGTTTCGTGTTATTCTTGTGTGTGCCGAGCCACATTATTTTTTTCTTTGGTATATCTTGTAGCGGTGCACGTGTTGGAGATTCGTTCTGCGATGCAGTATATCGTGCCAAAATTCCTCCTGGGATGATTTCTTCACAGCCTTTCTTGGTTTCTTCTTGAGCGTTGCTTATTGGCCTACGCATCAGACGAAATTTAGATTCTCTCCAGTACCACGTAAAATCTAACAATTTTGTTCGCATGCCATGTGCTCCTGGCTTACAGCTCTCATTAATATGAACTGTTCATAGACTGGTTGAACTATGTTTTATTTAACATTGGCAAGTAATTAACCCGATTGTTTCTTTTTGGGACGGTAAAACATGTAACCTACAAAATTAAGAAAATACTATGTGCCCTTATGGCTAATACTTGCAAACGGGTACCCGAAGGTGATTTCACTTGATGACTTGCTGAAAATAGTACGTTTCGTTTTAAAGTAATTAAAAATTAACTTTCAAAAGAGAATGCCTTAGTTGTGAAAGATATTGAATACTCAAGATACTTTGATATTTGAAATAATTATTAAAATATTTATTTTACTTATGTAAAATCTCAAGTATATATGCTTATGTTGTATGTAATACGAAATTTTATATATGAGATATATATGAGATTTTGTCACTGTACTATTTTTATTTTTAATTTCTCCTCTTAAAATATAAGTACGCTTGTGTGGTTAATATGAATTTAATAGTTGTTCTATGTGGATAACAAAAGAAAACGACAACCAACAAACCATGTTATTGATAAAATAACATATTTCTACAAATCAGTTTTTGTAAAGACCGGAGCACGTCTTTAGCACAAGTTTTGCAAACACTACTATAACAGGAACCTGCATCCACCCTTCCACATGTATCATCCTTGTGGCGTCATGAGAGTACCTATCGGTACTGGAATCAACTACACGAGGATGTTACATAACAGAACGTGTTTGTTTATTGCTTAGTTTTGAAAAGAGAAGCTCTTTTATATGAATAAAATACTTTTAGCAATTCGAATTTAATCTAACTACAGTTAAAAATTAGTTCGAGGAAATAGGCAAACATCTGAAGGCGTTAGTTTACACAAAAGAGTGTTCTACCCTCAAATCTTATACACGCCGTTTTCAACAGCCGTACTGGTAGAAAAACCATTGCAATGTTGGGTTTCGGAGAGTGGCTACTGTGTTATTTCGGGCACGCACTCGATCACATTTACCCTCTACGGTTGATGATCATGATGTTCAACACGTTTGTGTAGGCCTACTGATGTGTTACGTTTATGCAATGTTTCTGTCATTTGTGCCCGGGACCCTAAAGCCCCTGTCACACTGTCAATTTTTTGCCTTAAACTAAACTATTATTTGACAATAACATTTGAGGACAAAGCACGGCCATCAAATTTTTCCTTCCAACTAATTTTATCAAGTAATCTTGAATGTGTTTGAAAATGTGTTACACTGTCAAATTTTTTATTGGGAGAATCTAATATGAAATATTATTTAAAAATTATTTTTATAGTTAGATATAGCTTTTGTTTTTCTAAGCGGTCCATTACAGGAATAAATGTAAGTAACTTTGTAATTTATTTTCGTTTCTTTACTGAATTAAAATTTTATTTTTAAGATATATTTCCTGCACAGTGAAATTTAATTCCTCTAAGTTCGTAATATTATGTGCAATATTCACTTAAAATAGCATTCATGCCCAGACAGCTTCTACATAAATTAATAATCTTTATAACTTACTTCGTTTCCAGCAATTGTTCGTGATTTTAGGTTTCTTGACGTCAATTTTTTTCGTGCACTATTTTGATTGGCTGAGACCGTTACGCATCAAATAAATTTTAGAACCGGTCCAATTTTCAAATGTTTGATGGAAACTGAAGCCATTCAACTTTTTCAGACAAATATGGAGGCGTTTATGACGTCTCGATGACGTCAGAAATGTCCAACTTTATTTTACCAAACTTATTGGAAACAGTTTGATGGAAAAATCTGACAATGTGACAGGGACTTAAACAGTCTACCGAAGTCACGTGACCGTCGCATGAACACCAGTTATTAGGTTCTCTAGGGTAGCAGCGAGAAGGATACACCGCGGGTTGAGAGAAGAGGCTAAGCGGGGCTTTCGAAAGTATTCAATCGACCGCAAAACCGGCTTTCGTCCGTGCAACTGTTTGGTTTTTTCGTCCGGCCGCGGCGTATCAGGGGTACTCAGGGCGAGAGTGAATAAAGTGTCTGCGTGCGTCAGCGACAGCGTTGCCAACCGTACGGGGAATTCGGTACACGTAGAGAAATTCCTTCATTTGAAGATATATGTACTGAAATTTTATGAACGTATGGTCCGTACACTAAATGTACGTTAAAATGTTTACATGTGAACGTTTTGTCTAGTCGAATCACAACACTAATGTTCACTGTTGAACGTATGGGTAATATTTAAATAATAACCCCATTACAATAAAACTGCAATTAGGTTTATGTGTATGAATTTCTTCTTTATGGCTACAGTGATTTGTCATGTAAATTTGATTAATATCATAGTTTAATACGTGTATATATATGGGTCTATTTACAATTGGTTTCAATGGCTACGAGCATAGACTGAAATATTAATATTTGTAAGCCTTTTTTTTTTCTTTCCGTCACTTTTTTATGTATGTAGGGAAGCTTTAGTGACGATTCGTAAAGACTACAATCAGAATACGGAAATTTTACAACAACCAGTTGGCAACTCTGGTCAGCGATGAGCCGGGTCGCTATGTCTGAGGCCCGCTCGGCTGCTGCTGGGTATCGACCACGCAGTATTTCGGGAACCAACAAAAGCGATGGCGTCATGGGCATCAGCCGGCGGTTCCAGTTAGGAAACTTGATCATGAGGAGGGATGGGGAGGGGGGTCACTCCCTGGCCATTCACGAGTCGCGCTCCGAACGTCACAGGGGCGTCAAGAATACCCTCCCCAAGTCGATGGGCAAACACGGGACAAGTTCGCACTCTCAGAAGCGAAATGACACAGCGGCCTCTTTTGAAGTAAGTGCGAGGTTCTGAAATTAACCCTTGTGAGCTGTGAAATATTCCCAGCCCTTCTCCAAACACCAACTGTTGATGAATAGTTCTGCTCGATATCTATACATCGATAACTACCGTTACAAAAGTGAGATTCCAACTAACAGAATATACGAATGTGTTAGAATGAGCAATATAAGTGGCGTTACTGATTTGTTGATATAGTAGATTTAATTGAAAGGTAAAGGGTAAAGTAGTTCATAATATCGAGGTTTTTTCATTGGTTATTTTTGTATTTTTTACGTTATTTTTGGGTTGCAAAACACTATATACTATACGGAATAATAAGAGACCTAACCAGTAGGAAAGGGTACTATGTTTCATCATGGAATTGGGGTAAACTGCACTTCTGTAAATTTTCATATTTGTGATATAGTGCCCCTTACCTACGATTCACAGATATGTTCTTAGTGCTAGTAGTATTTATAAATTTGATGATAAAATTAACTTGATAATATATCAGTTCCAACATTACCGATATTTCACTGACATGAAAATGTCAATATCTACATACAATTTGTTGCAACGGATAGCCTCCGGAGCATGAGACATGCGGAAACGTCTTTCCGTCCCTTCAGGTTATGGTTTATTTTTTGTTTGTTAGTTTAACCTTTAAAATATTTACTTCAAGTAGAGAAAAAAACCGTCAGGAGGCGGTGAACAAACCCTAAGTAAGTTGGTGTTTGAAGGAGAACCCCATGGAAAAATTGTTATCCAAAAATTCATGCTATATTCTTTTGGTGATACAAAAACTGTTATATTTAACCAATAAGGTTATCACGCGCAATTTTAAATTGTTTCAAAAATTCATTTGTTTCAATAATTTTCTCAAAATCCTTTTTAAAATACAGTTAAAACACACAAGTATCAAAATACAGTACATAATATTCTCTCTTATTACGTAAACCATTCCTCATAATTTCTCTCCCAGGGTCTCTGTATTCCACAAGCCCTGAAAAAGTATTTTATACTCTATTCCAGGATTCTAAAAGCACTTGTTCCTTCGATCTCTTCTTATTGGTCAGTTCAAACCGCCACCGTCCCCTGGTGGCCCGAAGTCGTCTGCTGCAGCGAGTATAGGGGTGGTATGAAATTGGGGAGGGGGGATGGTTCGCCAAGCCACACGCGGTCCCCTCGTACCAGTTCTTTTCAGACCCTCCCAGCAGCTAGACGTGGGCCTCGCCACACCGATGAGGGCCCCATTTCATCATCGGGTATGGTGATTGTCGGCAAACATTCTTGATGTTTGAAACTTTGTACGGGGAAATGTGACAACCCGTCCCAGTGTTTAGGAAACATGTGTACAAATTCGGGCAGTGACTGGTGACCGGAAAAGAGAAATATTGATATAGGACACACATGGTCCATTTCAAATTATAAGGGCTGTAGAATCCCATAAAAGCGGAGGGCGACCAGCACATTACGTGGAATATTATGCAAAGTACTTGTGTTAGAGGAACACAAATTGTTATACCGATTAATTATACCAAGGCCTTGGATAAAAGGGCGGTATGGTACGTCGTGCACGCCCCTATCGTGTAAGTAATAGGAGTTGACACCCTTTGATTGCATGCAACATTTACACCATGAGGTTAAATCGATGGTGGATACCATCGGATGCAACAGGACGTTGTAATTAGCAAAAAAGCCCCCGCGTTGCAACTCTCTAGAACCCACAATTTACAGTTAAATCATAAACTACATGTTCAGTGGCAGTAATGCCATAGCCTGGTGAGTAGTGATGATGACGTAATGGGCCCAGTAGCGTGACTCTGTACTAATGTGTACTGAAGGCACTACCTGACAGTACAACAGAACAGACACTGCAATCATTCGAGATTATGCAGGTAGCAGTATCACAACCACTTTCACAACAAATTAGTCTTCTAAATGTGCTTTTCCAATTTAATTGCAATAGTTCACACGACATAGTAGAGACTGGCGGACGCGTTGAAAAACTCCTAGCGTGTCTCTCACTTGATTGCAGGCAGCTATGACCATCACTAGCAGGTCCTTTTCAGATGGCACGGGTGTCTCGTACACACACCCTTAAGAAATCTCCACAGCCAGAAGTCTAATGGCATAAGGTCCGGGGAGCGTGGTGGCCAAACACGTGGCCCATCCTGTCCTACCCAGCGAGCGGGATATGCTGTGTTCAGATGGTCACGCACAATCCTGGTGAAATTGGGTGGCGCACCGTCTTGCTGCAATCACATCCGATCTCTGATGGCGAGCGGAACGTCCTCCATCAACTGTGTCAATCGGAACGGCAGGAAATGATAATATTGAAATCCTGAAACACGCTTCGGCAGCACGTATGGGCCAATAACATTGTCCCTCACTATTCCGGCGAGCAAAGTGATGCTGGTAGCCTCTCGTTTCAATGCATGTAGGTTGCAGTCGTCCCACATGGGGTAATTTCTACTGTTGGGAAAGCCTTGATGTGGGAACGTAGCTTCGTCTGTAAACATTACTATCGTCGTGAAATCGGGATCAAATTCGCAATTCTGTATGAACCACCGGCAAAGTTCTAGCTGAGAGGCATAATCCGCTGGCCCCATTGCTTGTATCCTACGCACATGGTATAGTCACAGCAGCTGCTCATGAAGGACACTCCATACTAGTAGAACGAGCGGCGGGTTCCTGGGACATTTTGGTCATCGGCTGGGCGTAGTGCCATAACATTAACCTGGGAAGGGTCTCAAACAAGAGATACCAAACTGGCGCTGCCCCTATATGGAGTGAGGGATACTAGCTGGCGCTATCTCTGGTGCTGCAGTTGAGGGATACCAGCTGGCGCTATCCCTAGACGCTGTGCTGCGATTGTTCGTTGGTTCTGCAGGCAGTAAATTTTGAGTTAAGCCCTTCTGTAAATATAGCCAAGATTTCCAAACCATCGAAGCTATAGTGATCCAATTCATAACATAGACACCGTATTCGATATCCATCACAGTGGTAAGAGCATTTAAGTCCTAAGGCCTTTCTGACAAGGTCGATTTTGAGCTAAGCCCTTTTTATAAATGTACTCATAATTTCCGAACCATTGATGATGTGTTGATAAAATTCATATAGAGACACCATACCTGACATATAACATTATGTTAAGGTAATTTAGGCTCTAAACCATTTCTGGTGAAAGTTTAATTTGAGTTAAGCCATTTTGTAAATATATTAATAATTTTCAAACCGTTGAATATATAGTAATTAAATTTATTACATAACCATCATACCCGATATGCATCACGATGCTAATGCCATTTAAGCACTAAGGCCTTTATAACAAGTTCAATTATGTATTAAGCCCTTTTGCAAAACGTAGCCGCAATTTCCGAACCGTTGAAGATATTTGCAATCAAATTTATAACATAACAATCATACCCATTATCCATCACAATGCTGAGGTCAATTTTGCATTAAGCTCTTTCTGGTATGGTTGATTATGCCTTAAGCTCTTTTACGAACATATTCATAATGTCCGAACCATTGAAACGATACTCATCAAATTCATACCTTAGAAATCGTATCCGATTTCCAACACAATGGCAAAGCCCTTTCTGACACGATAAATTATGCTTTAATCCCTTTTATAAGCACATTAGCTCATTTCCCATCTACCAAATATACAAACCTCAAATTCATAACATACACATCAAACCCAACGACAAAGAACACTACAAGGTCGAACACACCTAAAGCCCTTTTATAAGCATAGTGACTCATAATTTCCCATCTACCGAAGCTATAGTCATTAAACTCGGGCTCTAACGACTGGGGAGCAGATTGCCACTGAACTCGATTCCCATTCAGGATACTTGCATTTTATTAAGTTTTTGTTAGTTTGTAATTTAAACAGCTATTAACGAGCGAAACCTATCAAGGTAATAGCATTGATGTAATAAGCAATGGATAACTATCCAAATTATATTGACACATTGGTTCGAGACTCATACCTTACATTCCGATACAAAATGCGTAACAGATAATCACACCTCGCGAACATTGCTCAGGGAACAGCTTCGCTTGTGAGGCAAGTACACACTTATGCAAAGGCTCCACATTCGCCTCCGCATCCACCTACACCTCCACATTCGCCTCTACATCCACATCCACGTCCACACTAGCACCACAAACACATACACATAAACACACACACGCCTACAATCACACAACTCAACTACACTTACCATCCAACTGAAAAAAACTTTACAACTATATCAACTTACCATTCATCTCAAAAGCACCAAAACAAACATGATCATATTATGAGACCATTCCAGCTTATAATACTAACATCAGACCAACAGACTTGGTTTTCAAAACATTCCAACCAGCTAAGCTAACATTACCTTTAATTCGCATACCTTCTCCATCATATGGTGGAAGTCATTTCATTCGCCTTATACTCAAAAACAGATATTACTAATAGATTTACTATAAAAACACCGATATTTTTCCCATGTAATGATAGGGTATTTGAATAACTTACGCATATAGAAATAAGCTCAATACTCAATTACACAACATCAGAGAGACATACTTCGTTATCAAAAATATACGACCTCCCACACCCTATCTAGTGTCAAAGTGAATGCTACTGGAAGGGCGATCACATTTGAGAATTTGCTGAAGTCATGCTATTATCTCTATATTCAAAACATTCAATAATAAGTAGGAGGAAAAAACTTTTCACCTTAAATAATTAATTAAAGCAAGTTTTCCTTTCTTTTTTATTTGCTGAAAAAAATACTTTCATCATGAAGTCGCGTGTGTCTCTTCTAAATACCATTTAAATTACCAGAGAACTCCATCTCAAATGATATATCAATCTTACCGTACAATTAATTTATATGTATCATAACCATCTCTACAACTATCAGAAAGTATGTATATTTGATATCGTCTTCAGTACACCTTTAACTCAGATTAGACTTTTAAGGCATTTCTCCCTATCAGTTAATAAAAGGAGGGAATGAATAAATACAATAGTTTTCCATATACTTCAAATTTTATTTCACACAATAGTCAAAATAACATACATAAATACACTCGATTATATTCTCCACTCGACAAAACATTGGTTCAAACAATCCAAACATAATTATTACAACCTTAAAAATATTTGATAAGATTTGCATTTTACCTAAAAAAAACAACCATTACTGCATTACTCTGTGTTTACATACATACATACATATATATATATGTTTGTCTAAATATACTTCCTGGTGTACATTACTGCACACATCATACACCGATGTGCTAAACATTCAGGAATTTTTAAACTATTGCTCGTCATGTGACGATACATATTATTACAGAATGTAAATAACTTCCGACAAAATCGGCACTTATTTTCAGAAATCATTGAGTTATCCACCCCGACACTTCCATCGCAAGTTAACAACAGTTTTTCAAGTTGGGTATGATCACTAAACATAGAATGGCATTCACTACATGAATATTTCTTTCTAACTATGTTTCCTAAACAATTATTTTTGTTTTGATGTCTTCCCAAATTGCGATGTGAACTAACTTCCTCCTCACAAGTTTTACACTAGAAATGAGCTCGTGTACTCTCTTCCGAAGTAGTTGCCAACGATGTAATTAATGCACTTGATTGTAAGGATATTTTACAGTTTTTCCCATGCTTCTTTAATACATTCTCTTCCTTAAACAAATGTAGACTTTTACACATCGGTATACTTTCAAAGTAGGATTCTTGGAACAGGCTCTTTCTACATGATGATGAACATAACGATATGCGGTAAATGTTTCTCCACAGAAACGACATACGTGTTGTATTCCCATTGATGCCTTGCTAATGCATAATATATCGTAAATATACGTCCACAGATTGCAAAGCAATACCTAACACACTCAGGATTCTTTCTACTTTCTACTTATTTCATGGCTCCGCATACTGCGAATATGCTTAAAGTTTTAATAGAAGTGCTGACAATGTAATCCAAGTGATTGTTCAACCATTGCAGGAGTAAAACCACAGCAGCTCATAACGTGTATATCTAGTTTATCACTAGTACCAAACAAAGATTGACATTTCAAACATCTATGTAGATGGCATTTAGGTTAACTATGACAGTATTGTCCATGTGAACATAACTTTCCCTCATCGAAATACTCCTTGCCACAATAACAACACTTATGCCTCATACCTAATGCTTGATGCGAAGTTTGTTCTGAAGAACGCAGAGCCGATGTGTTCACCTCTATCATCCTAAACAGACTGAGCTAAATACCTTAAGACAACGAGCTTTTATACCTTTCGTAAATGTAGTAATATACTAGGGGAAAAAAGCAATCAATCATTAGAGATCCAATATACTGGTGATCCATTATATGAAACAAGGACAAACACAGTTTATCAAACACAATCCACTACTGTTCGGAGCTCATTCGATCTTAAACCACCGAAATGTAAACATCTCTCCACGATTCTATAATATAACTCTAAACACAACATACCTTTATACTTGCTCATGAAGTAACTATCAT
The DNA here is from genome assembly GCA_029891345.1 of Dryococelus australis. Classification (NCBI taxonomy): domain Eukaryota; kingdom Metazoa; phylum Arthropoda; class Insecta; order Phasmatodea; family Phasmatidae; genus Dryococelus; species Dryococelus australis. Next base: position 112,414,065 of record CM056995.1, read on the forward strand.
ACAAAGAGACAAAATTATATATGAAAAACATCTCTTTATAGTTTGTAAATGTTTTTTAACTGTTCGTCTTAAATTATTGTAAACCAGAAATGCTTCTGTAGGTTATATGGATTAAATGTTATCATCCCTTCAAACGAATGTTAACATAGAGGGATCTGCCTAAGTAACAGGCTTAAATATATAATATATTAAAGGTATACTTAATTCTTTTTTCCAGGTTGCATGTAAACAAACACAAACAATATTATAAACACCTAATCACATTAACCGTAGACATTTCATGATATTAGTATTGTACGGGAAACGAATTTCGCAATCATACATTACATAATCCGAACTATGTGCATTAGTTAAGTAAGATTTCTAATTAAGAAAATATGAATCCAACATTCCCTGTCATGTTTATGGAATCAGCGAACAAACCATTAAACTCCTATCAAAATCATGTAATATTAATCAATTCATGATTCATTTATAACTCTACTTAGCACTCATGTAAACAACACCGAGGTTAGAGAGTGAAAGAGAGTTCTCCCTCTCATACCACATCATATTTCCATGAGAGTGTTAAAATATAACAGATTCCCAGATGTGAAAGTTTTCCCAAACAATTGCATGTGAATATAATTTAACATTTGCTTTGTATGAAACATACATATCTGCTTTATTTGCAACATGCATACAAATTTGTTAAACTATTAACCAGAGGGAATACATGAAATTTTTATAGTTTCCTGTAAATATTCTAGTTCATCCCTCCTTGCAAACAATTTAACTGCCTGTTACAAAAATTTCTCCCAGATAGCAAACAGTATACCCACTCCCAGAAAAATGTTATTTTACTTACAGGCAATCACTGTTAAATATATATATATATGCGCAAACGAACAAACGTACAAAGAACCTAAAATATTCCAATTCGCAAACCCACTCCACCCAAGACTTGCTCCTAATGAACCAAAGTGACCCAAAATTAACCGAAATTGTTCCGAAATATCTCAAATCAACCCAAAATTAACCCAAAATGATTAAAATCATCTCCAAAACACACACAAACCCATGCGCACGCACACAGACAGAATGAAGTAAATACCTTAAACATTCGTCGCTTGATACCACTAGGGTTTATGTAAATACAACATACATATACACTTTTTGTGAACAAAGTAACATACAAAGAAGAAAATATCAAATTTAAAAACCATTCCAGGATAATTAAACAGATCAATAAGAGTTATAATTCATTACTTTTTAAAACAATATTTTTGCAAAACTCGTTAAAAAAAAACTATATCCATATGCAGTTCACATACAAGAAATAAACAATATTTATATCTTGGTCGGATACCCTGCGAAGATAAAACCTGTATTAGGAAGGATATATGTTCGAACAATCTGCCAATCCTTACCTACACACACACACTGACACACACACATGATATTCCATTTAATAGAGAACATTTTCTATAATAAATATTATGTTACACTCATCTCATCTCATACACAATATTCACTTATAAATTTAACTTTAAAATTCACATCTCATTGTAATTGTTTGATACATTCATTTATTTTCAAACCTATATTTATAATAATTTCTTTTATTTCACGCACCCCAATTTATCACGGGTTTATTTATAGAAATAGAGCTCACCATATCATCAATCCACACACAACAATCTTTACCAATCTTTCAATCAATCCTTATCAATTTTTATCAATATTTCCATACATCTGTAGCAATATTTACCAATCCAAGGGTTTGTAGACTCTCTCTATCCATAAATATAAGAAAAACGATTCACCTACTGTCTCCAAAAACTGTATACAGCAGAATGATGGTTCGTGTATGCATTCAACTATCAATGCATGTTTATATTGGAGTATCTATTATCATTCTCTTAACTATTATAAACTATTGTTCACAGCAACACTTAAAAGTCGGAAGGGATAAAATGAATAAAAAATATAGTCTTTCATACACTTTATCTTTATTTCACACACTTATAAAAAAATACAGAGTATTACTTACATACACTCAAACATATTCTCCAGTCAAGAAAAGTATTATTGCTTTACTTGAAATGTATAGTACAAATAGTATTGTGAGCAGTCAGGGTATATTTATTCACATATACAGCATCGCAATTATCACAGTCGAACACATTATATGTTGGACTAAACAAGTAATGATTATGTTCATGACAACGTTCATGACAACTTCGACTAAATGTATTTCCACAATATCAACATTGTTTCTGTAATACTTTAGAAAATCTTCAGAAACCCATGCTGAAGGTGTTACAGATGGTAAGTCTTCACCCATTGTTACCGTCTTTATATTACAAAAGCTTACACTATCATTATATGATTCGACCTGTGACGTTCAAACTTCCATCACAACTATCGAAGAAGGGAAAACATTCATACAGAACACGCGTTTATATACTGTTTTCACAACAGAACAATTGGTTTAAGTATCACTCGAACTCCGTCAGAGAAACAGAGCTCTTAGTCGAACAACATACGAAAATTAAATAAATTAAGATTGTTGACATTGTGTTATGTCTTAAAAAGTTATTTGGCAGGTGTGGGACTCAAACCCATGCTCCCATACGGGGAACCAGAGCTTAAATCTGGCATCTTAAACCGCTCAACCAACCTGACAATTGCCATAAAATGTTTTATTATAATGAAAAGTGGTAACCTTTTCCTTGGTTGACATCATAGGATCTTAACCTTATGTTCAAAATCTATTGTATCAAACAAAAGAAACATAATTTATACCGAAATGTTAATTTCGCAGAAAAAAAATCCTAAAACCTTCACGATTGGGAGTACTCTGAGAAAACCCGAAGACATTCACCCATACAAAAAAACTGAGGAAAATATAAATATAATTATATATAAGATAGGAATATATAGAAGAAAATTATAAATATAAATATTTATAATATAGAAGTATACATATAATGTGTTTCATGTATATTTTATTTCGTAGATCAGTGCATACAATGCACGTAAAGTAGTTTCGTGAAAAAAAATGTATTTAATAAACTTTGCTACGCAGTTTAAGCTCCGAGTACATAGTTGTAAGAGCACGAGATTTCATATTAATAACACGCCCACTTCCCTAAAAATTGCACGGATTCACTTCGATGACGGATTCTAAAGTGAGATGGTTTATAGCAATGTTAATCTTACATGTAGCGGAAGGATACAAAATTATTTTAAAAAAATTATATAGCGAGCAGGTGTTTTCAAAGTGCCCAGTTACCCATGAAAAGCATACAGCACCTTAAATATTAGAAGAATTTCAACTTTAGCCACGATAAACCATCCGTCTCTAGACCAGTGCGGAAGCCACGTGTTTCTTCAGCGAGACACGGTGGCGGCGAAAATGTTGGAGAAGGGAGGGGAGGGGAGGGGAAGCTGGCGCAAAAGAGATTCAGCTGCCTCGTCCTAGGAGGACAGATCTGTCGCTCCGAGGCAGCCCGGAGAGTGCAACAGGTAAAGACAGGGCGAGAGAGTAACACTGGTAAATGAAGATGGAGGAGGAAACTGCCAAAGTACTGGTATACTACGACTAGCGCAAAAACTTCGACCCGAAGAATTCTTGACATGCCAGCAGGGCCGTCGGACCTTTTCTCGGTTGAGGGGTGAGGGAGGTGGCAAGACCGTGAACAGGATTTCATGCTCCTGCTGCTGCAAAATGTGGTTTTTAAATCGATTATGTCAGTACTGCTTTCTATAGTGATTTATATTCGCTGTTTTTTTTTCCCGAATCAAATCTATACGAAAATTCTCCCCATGCATGGCATGTTTGGTTGTTTCTTAAATATGTCAAGAATCGCTAGTATTTTAAACTAGTATCTTAGTTCTGGTTAAATTAAACATTTACTTATATTTTATAAATTAGAAATATTTTAGTTGAATATTAATAGGGTAAAAAACAGTGCGAAAATACCCAGTAAGAAATAGTTCTCATGCTAAATGTTTCTCCGTAGCGTCTCAGCCGTAGTAACAAATCGTATTTTATCCGAGACGCTTGAAAGCAGCGACCACTGACTTATTTATAGTAAAGGACCGCTCCATATCACTGGCAGAATCATACGATTGTTGGGAGTTTTATTACAAGAATGCGGTATTCAGTAGTTGTAACATTATAAATATTGTATACAACAAGACGAAGTCCTTCACGCAAGGACCTCATAGAACAACTGCCGCCCTCATGTATTATTTAAATAAACATTTTATATTTGTTGTTTGATACGGTTTTTTTTTTCCAAACATTTTTATGCTCCTATGAAGTTTCAAGAACAATTTGTATGTGCTCTTTCCTTCGTAAATGAACATCAATGTATGAGCAACATACTTGCAGGCTGCGCGCAGTTGTATTGGCACAGCTTGTCTCGTAGATCTCAGTTTTCAAAATGATTTGTAGTCTCGCCTTTCACTTAGTACATTTCATTAAAACTGATAAGGAACACTAATGAATACCGCCTAGCAAAAACTTCCAGGAAAGCTATCCTGAAGAAACCATCGCCACCGGGAAAATTTGCCTTGTTCATTTTTTAATTCTTGTCCGTAACTGATATACTCTTATACAACTTATGCTCAATATCACGATCATTACCCGAAAGAAATTTTCCATATTACGAAATCAAATCATGTGTAAATTGAACAATCGATAGTTTATATTAGCATTTGAGTATTTGAGAAAATGTGGAGTGTTTTCTTACCGAATAACAAGGATTGCAAGAAATTACATGCATAATCTGAAAACACTAACAGACAGGTTTGTAGTTACTAGAAATAGCTATCGTAACACAACAAAACATATCGTAGAGTCCACTTTAAAAACTATTTCAAAGTGATCACAATTTTTTTTCCCTCGGTGTGCAATATAATTAACTTCCTTTCACTTTAAGCCGGTTCGAACTACACAAACATAATTATCAACATGGTTATATTCAGAATGTAAATTAATCATGATCTCTAAGTACTGTATAACTCATTATCTGTGTGTGAAAAGTGACTTAGGTAGAAGATACAAGAAGTTATCCAGCGTGAAAAATCACCGTGTCTTTCTGTTGATATTGCAATTCTGAACGTCCCACATTTCCCTTCCTACGCTGTTTGCAGCTTCACTCAGCAGTGCTCCAACTTTCATATTTCGTCACATCCCCGCTCTGTTTGCCCGTGGCTTCTACTCTACGACGTAAAAACGAGAACTGGGTAAGAGACTGACATACTGAACCTGTGTGTTTGAACACGTGGTATTATACCCGACTTTCATCCCAGCACAGAGAAATGTTTGTCCAAGCCAGGGAATTACCTGCTTGTATATGGCAAACAAATATGTAAAATCGATCCAACTAAATGTTTTATTTTAGGCACACACTGTCAATCCAACGTAGGGGTTTCGTCAATTAAAATGTAAGTTTTAATAGACAAACTAAATAAAAGTTTTTCTTTAATTTTTAATTTATTTTAACAAACATATTTTCTAATAGCAACTACATATTTATTTGGCCGTATGAAACTTTCACTGAATGAAAAAAAATGCTTAAGACAAAACCGACCGAGGTGGCGCAGTGGTAACGCACTAGACTCGCATTCAGGAGGACCCAGGTTCGATTACTAGTCCGGCCATCCTGATTTCGGTTTTCCATTGTTTCCCGAAATCACTCCAGGCGAACGCTGGAATGGGTCCCTAAGAAAGGATCTGGCCGATTCCTTCCCCAGTCCCTCTTCCCTGTGCAACTTGCTCCGTCTCTAATGAACTCGCTATCGACGATGATGCGTTAAGCCCAATTACCTACCTACCAACCTTAGAACAAAATAACATTTGTTCTTGTCCACAAAAACCAGATATTATATTAAGAAAGTTCTGATATGGCAATTTGGTTGTTTGAAACAATTCATTTGTTGATAAGGATGAAATGATCGTGTGTTTACATAGGTTTTCTTCGTGCTAGCGTTATGTTCAATCATAATACGCACTTTGGTAGGTATGTATACAAAAACAGTCGTCTCAAACGAATTACGTACTCAGATCGCTGACACTTTACTCACCGACCTACGAGTACCGTGTTAAAAAGATTTGTACATAATATGCAACGACTGCTCATTTTCAGATTTAATACTATTTGAGCTATCATATTTCTGTTTCGCCTCTTGTAAGTAAGTTTTTTTTCGTGTTCTTTATGTTTACGTATGTGTACACTGAGTTATACCTGGTCAAGTGTAAGAGAAGACATTGAAGCATTAACTTCGCCAGTATAAATAAAGTCGAAATAAATAAGTAAATAAATAAATAAACATACATCATATATACATACATATTCGGTTTAATGTATTTTCTTTTTTCTTTTTGATTGTTTATACCAACATTACGTTTTGCCAACAATACTGAAAAGTACTACTTATATCCCAATTGTCAAATAAATGGTAACCGAACTCTCAAGCTGTATTTTCGAACAAACAGCTCTACGCAAATCTATCGTAGTACAGCCAACCAAACGAAAGTCGGTAATTTTAACAATTTCATTTAGTTTTACAAAGAACTAAGCTATGAACAATGTCAGATTATTCCACCCAGCCAAATATTTGCTCAGTTTTAAAGAAAATAGTTATTTCAATCGACTGTGATGTATACGGAAAGTAAGACGACCATGTAGTAATTCATCAAGTACTCGTGAAATGGCTGCGTGTACTAAAAACATGCTGATGATGCCGAAACTGCCAAATAGGTGTTTGACCCAACGCATTATTTTTAAATAAATTATTTTTTTCAAGGTAATATAACCTACGCGGATGTTGTTCAATGTAAACAAATGCCGCGGTTACACGGGATGCAGAACTACTTCACTTTAAACAAGTTCAGCTACTGAAGAGTTCGGATCTCAGTTGTGTCTCGTTCAAAGTGAACTGTTTTCATGAGTAGTTTCAAAAGACTTCTCTTCTCTGCTGCGCTCCTATTGGCTGCTTCGAAGTAAACAAGCAGTGTAAAAATATTGCTGAAATTGGCAGGACTTCCTGCACTTGTTGAATAAAAGTAAGTTTAAGGTTGAATATACTAATACCGACCCATTATGCCATTACAATAAAAGCATAGGTGTCATAACAAATAGTGGTAAATTTTGGAGGCTATTATAATTAAATATCATACATTTTAAGTTCCATGTTTGTTGAAGTTAGAATTTCCATTGATTTCTCTGCTTTGGTGTGTGGCCACGAAAACACATTATGTTTTTAAACTTGTTCAGACATGGCTACCGAATGTATTTAGCTGAATATGTTTAACAGCACACGTGTAACCACAGCCAAATGATATCCAAGTAAATACGTTTGGTACGAGCAACAAAACAATTTTCTCAGTGAAGAGCTTTTTTAGTTCAGAATTCTCGGACAACCTTTTTCTCAGTAGAACGTCATGGGTTTCATTCCAGAAATGTGCCAGTGAATTTGTTAACCGTGCGTTCCCAGATTTTCTGCCATTTAAGTACTGGTCTCTAGGAACACCTAGATTCTGCGAAAAGATTTACTGGCTATATTTAAAAGCACTTAGATTAGACCCACTTTCGAAACTGGATGATTTTTTAATTGTTAAGCGTTTTGGTGTCTGCGTGCGAATTAAAAGCGTACTGTATAGACGCAATCTTATTTTTACTGAAGAATAATGTAGTCCAACAAACACATGTGAACAATAACCAATGTGATGATGAAGATGAACTCGTGTCTTGCCTGCGCAGAAACCTCTTGTCGAAAACCACGTATCCCCACATAGTTATTCCCTGCTCCAAAACTGTGGGCAAGTTATTAGTTAAAGGTAGTCATTAGAGGTCATTAGAAGGAATCGGTCATGGCCTTGGTTGTGGATCCATCCCAGCATTCGCCTGGAGTGATTTCGGAAAACCATGGAAAGTCGAAATCAGGATGACCTTACCGGGAGTCGAACCCTGGTCCTCCTGAATGCGAGTTCAGTGAGTTATCACTGCGCCACCTCACTCGGTATCATTAGTTTAAAAAATTATATTAAAATATCTAATTGTTAGTTATGTACCTTTTCAGAGTCATGTTTTTTTAAAAACTAAAGATGAAATTAACGTTGCGAGGACATCAATTCTCTCTACATGTGGGTGAGTTCTTACCTTAAAACATTGTTAAATTTTTTTTTATAAAAGTCCCTTTGGAAAACACCAAAAAAATATATTGTTATAATGCTTTTTCACGATACTTATTTTCTTCATTCTGGTTTTCCAATTCGTTACGACGAATATTCATTTACACGAATTCAATAGGCTGATTTGAAACAGGTGGTGAAAATAATATTACATAGATATATGTAAAAGTAAATCGTTATTGTTAGTAATCTTTAAAATAAAATCATTGTGCTAAAAACGTTATGGGCAACAAAACAATATGTAAAACATCTTTTATGGGATAATTTCAGGAAACACGTGGCTATTTTCGTGGCAATATACGATTCAGAGCTCCTTAAATACACTAATTTACTTACCGCACTGGCGACGATTCCGAAGGGATAAGGGAGATAGTTGCCCCCTCACCCCTTTTCCCGTACTCAAAGATAATTTTGCATTAATTAATTTAGCTTAACTTTTGAAAACCAAGCAATTAAACAAAAACCATGATATATATTTTATTTACATCTTTAATTTTAAAGAGCAACTAAGTGAAGAGGTGAAACTCCCATGCATTGGGCCGAGGCATTATTTCAAGCCATAAAATGTGAACATGTTGCAAATACACTACAAACCTAACCTTCAACGTAGCTCTTTTTTATAGTAATTGCGTGATTTTGCAGTAATTTCGCGATTTTTTGTTAAAACTAAATTGTCGTTTTTTTTTGCTGTGAAATTCGCGCGAATTTCCGCAACCGGAGTTGTTAGTGTCTGTGTAGTTGCGCATTGTATTGTGTTTTCAACTGCTCGTTGACAGCAGCACGTATTCCGTTAACACGCAATATTTTTTCCAAAAATTTACTTAAAAAGTGTTTATAGGCAGTCTCTAATCAAGGATTCAGGTCTTCTGCTTCTTTCAGCCAGCCACACAGAGGATCGTTTTTAAAACTTATTTTTGGTCTCTTTGTTGTCACCGTCTTCGTGGACCGTCTTTCAAAATAGCATTGTAGCGACCAAAGTGTTTGCATTCCTGCCGGGGTATTTCCATCCGTTCCTTCATGAAGTCTTCCTTCTTCAAATGCCGCTAAACCTCTCCGCTACATGTCTAATGCGGCATTTTTAGAACGTTGCTGAGTGGATACTTTGACGTCACTATCCGGTAGCACTGCACTAGGTACTGGAGTATGATACTCGGCCGCATTAGCTAAACTTGGCGTGATACCCTTTCGCTCTCTCGCTATCTTCGTGGAAAAGAAGGAAAGGAAAGCTGGGGTTTTCATCGCGTGAACGCACATGGCTATGTAATGGCAAGCAATCTGCATTTTGTGCAGCATGCACGCTTTTCTTCACGGCACGTGGAACTGTAAGACTTTCATAAAAGTCAGTGTTATTTTATTAGTGTATAAACTACAACGGAGTTCATTACAGTCGCCTATGTAAGCTCAGTGTATCCACTGAGCTTATTAGATTCGGCGTCCGACTGGATTTCTTCCTTTCCTCTGTTTTCTTTTGTTACATTACAGACTCCAAAGTATTATTTGATTCACCTTTAATGACTTACCTTACACTCTAATCCCCGGAGGCCCAGGAATTTTTTTTTAAACAAAGTATTTTCGTGTGAACCACGGGGCGGTTGAAAACATTTTTGTTGAAATTTCTCGTTTCTCGGAGTATTTTTTTCTCCCCCCCCCCCCCCCCCAATTCTTTATTTCACCGTCGCTCCACTCTTAAGTCATTCACTCGTCGGGTTCGCTGGGAATAAGAGTTCTGTCTATCGACAGCTTGCACAGTAAACATATATACACGTTTTACAAAGAATTTCATTGGAAACTAATAGCCGAATGAATTTTTTGTAACACACACACATTATATATATATATATTTATTTAACATACTAAAATAATGATGCAACTTCATGTTTTAATAAAGATGAAGAAGTCTAATATATGTAAATACTTGTTAAACTCTACCTTAATGTCAGACCTCCTAGTAATATTTACTCTTATTAGTTGTGTTACAGTAATAATTTTGACAAGTATCCGAAAAAAAAGTAATTCGCATACATACAAATTTTTCGCAGTGTACGTCATACATACTAATGCTGCCATACGACGGGAGGGATGGCGTGAGAATATTTACTGTGTGTAACACACATTTTTAAAAATCGAAACCAAAGATATGATCATAACTAATAGTAGCTGCTAGGATGAGTTTGTTTCTTTTTCCCTACAGAATATTCTAAAAGGATTCCAAGATATGCTTTGCGTTACAAATGACTTTGATGTCATTCCGTCTGGCGTCTCCGCTCCGTGTATCTCGTTTACGCCTTCATCTACCCATCCTGGTGTATCTCATAAACGAAATATTTCACAGCCAACCCCCCAGGTCTCGTTTCACCGCACCCTTCCGACGGGCTGCGTGTTTCTCCTGGAATACCCCGCGATGAAAGAACGGGAGAACGAGAAAATTAAAAATAAAATCATATTTCTCTCTCTGCCCCTTCCTTCTTTACGACCGGCCTCCCCCTACCTTCTTCTCGTCGACACGTAATGGCTTCTGCTGTTTAAAGCATCAGGCCCGACAGTTCTCGTCACGGGAACAGCTGGAAGGAAGGCGTAAAAGAATTGTGTTTGCTCGCACAGAGGCGCGGAGCTCGTATTTGTTTTGCTCGCCTCGTTCCTCCAGACAGCTACGTCAAGCAGCGAAGGCGGAACTGCAGGCAAGAAAAGAAGATAGTCCCTCGCGAGCCCGCGGGTAACTTATTGGCGAAAATAACTCGGGCGCCTTCCGCAAGGCAAGGTCTTTGTCCGATTGCAACGTGATCCCTAGCTACCAGGAATAGAGAGAGAGAGAGAGAGAGAGAGAGAGAGAGAGAGAGAGAGAGAGAGAGAGAGAGAGGGAGAGAGAGAAAGAAAATCTGGTTGCGGCAAGAAGAAGTAAAATGATGGGAAGGAGAGAGGAGTCCATTACAGAACGATGTGACATTCTTTACTATTCCAGTGACGTTAGCCCGACAAAGTATTTGAGGGGAAGTGGACTGATTGGCCTAATTTATCATTGGGCCCAACCCTCTGGACCTCCCTTCTCCCCTCCCCATTCCCAACCATTCCAGACTTGCTTGATTGTGAAGTTGTAACGAAGGTCCGTGAAGGAACTTTAAAGTCTCCAGTCACGAGACTGCGTATCCCACTGTTAAAACCACCTTCTCCGCGTTATATTGACACCGCCAGTAGTGACCTCTTTGCGAGTATGCGGCATCGTGACACACGGGAAAAACTAATAGATAATCACTGGATTTATTCGGTCATTTTATGTTAAGCTCGTGATTTATTTCTTAATGTCATTGTTACTGTTGATTTTATGGCTAATTATTTAATAACTTGCGCTAATTTGATGGTCGAGGTTCCACTCAGACCCACAACTTTATAACTAGTATATTCTCAGAAATGCATATCTTCTTTAAATTAAGTGCACAGGCAAGTTTATTTTGCCTCGTGGCCGCATTACTTTCTTAATTCAGACAGCAATTTTAACCAGAAAATATGTAAACTGTTTCCATTTCCACTATTAAATACCGTTATCTGTCCCTCTGTTTTCTTGGTTTGAAGTCATTCGCAAACTTGCCGAAGACTGAGATCTCCGCAGGCGAACCTTATGCGGGGACTAAGGACTTATTAGAGTGGCAGTAGGAATTAACCTTAGAAATATCATGTGATTCTGTACAACGCCCGCTGTTGAGCCACAAAGTATGGCATGGTTTTACACTCCCGTTAAAGCCATTTCGAGACTATAATTATAATAATTAATTATGTGATGTTTTATGTTGTCCAAGCACTTGCAGATATTTTTTCTAAAACTTTGGTCGGCATTAAATGAATTCGTTTAACAAAGCTTCGATTCAATTTTTATATGTTTCTATTAAAAGGAATTATCGTGTTATGTACGCAGTTTTTCAGGAAACAATTTTTGTTATGACGAGCTTATTCGCACATGACGAAGATATTTGGAAAAAACGCTATGAGTTATTTAAACTGTAGATAAACAAAAATCATATTAGCGAGCAAAATATATTTTAAAACCTGCGAAAAATATTCAATTTTATTTATGATGAACATTACGATTGTTCGCAAAATAATTACTTTTCCTCTTGTTTACCACACTTTCTTTGCTGGAATGAGAATATCGTGATTATTTAACTAAAGGGAACGGCGTGGTTAACGTAGCACGGCTGTAATTTGTATAATTTTATTAAAGAAGGTGACTATAATCTACTCACGGTTACTTCCAACTTTTCTGAAGCGCTGCTAAAATTCTACGTCCAGGATATTCCTCCGCCTCATGCAGACGAAGCTTAACTACCTGTAAAAAGTTTAACCGGAGGCACAACGCACCGAGTTTATTCGCACCTGGTGACATAATATTCTGAAGAAAAAAAAAAGAACTATTTCTTACTAAAGACTGTTCACGGTAAAGTGAACACTTTTAAAATCCACCTTTGAAAAATGTCACTGCCCCTACCTGTGTATATTTAAACGGGCCAACTGACCGGTATGCGCCCTCTAAAGTTGGCAATGATGGAGAGAAAGTAGTTCCATATCATAACGCTGAATTAAAAGTGATAGGAAAATATTAGATAAAACTGAAATTATTTGTTATACTTTCTCAATTGTTAACGTTTATACATTTATAAATGTACGAAATTGTAAAATATTTACTTTTCTAATAATTTCACAATATTACTTGGCCGACTCACGAATAATGTCACCAGGCCATTGGCAATGTTTATTTGACATGTGCCGGAACTATACGGAATGTGCGTACAATTAGATATTTAGCACGGCTTTAAAAAGTGCTCACGTTACCGTGAATAGCCTTTAGGGTATTTTCTCACTATTTTTATTCTCGCTAATTATAAATTGAATATTATTACTTATATATAAAATATAAATATATATTTAATTTAGCTAAAAATAAGGCATTTTTATGTTAACAGGACAATAAAATGCTTGTGTTGTATGAAATATTTAGGAAACAACCAAACAAGCGATACATGGGGTGATTTTTCAAAGGTTTGCTCAAAAAGTGTGAAGAAATCGCAAATAGATTATAGCTTCGGAATGAGCTGCCTGGTTGCAGCTTGTATTCAGTTTCTTGCTAAGAACTTGGAAACAATACTACGTACATTGTGTAGACCCTATAGGTAGAGCCCTGAAAAATTCGCGTTATTATTTGAGGACATTTTAAACTTGAAACGCTTTCGCCTCTGCAATACGTTTGTCATTGGACCGTTATTTTCTTGACACCCCCGGGTAACGCTGCGCCAATAAATTAATAAATCACAATTGTGTGCCCCAATGATGTGCACGTTACTCAGAAAGGGATTGACTTCTACATTTATGCGGCAGTCAATGGAGAAACGACGCTGACTCGAGTGTATACAGTACTGTGAATTTTACCTTGATACCCCAAAAATAATTCTAATCATGCATGTCCCTACTTATAGGTCTCGCCAAACACACTGAGCACCACGCGAATTTCGCAGTGTGATATGGGAATTCCGTTCTTCTTGTGAATGCAGCCTTCAACTAAGTCCACGCTTATTTTTCCCTTGTTTAAAGATAACTGGTGTGACTCGAATCCATATAGTTGTTCTCTGAATACTTTAACAGCGTGGGGCAGACAGTTTAACACCTTTGGTCAGTGTGTCCTATATCTAAGATATTCCACGTTTACTGGTCCGTACTCCACACGTCAGAATACAGAATTCAACAAGGGTGACGTTTCGCGTCGTTGATACTACACCATGTAGTCTCATAAGAGGTGCTGAGAGTACTGCAGATATTTGGGTGGCGCTCTTAACATCAGATGATGAAGCGAGTTGAGTATGGAGCAGCGCTGGAATGCAATGGCAGGGGAAATAAGAGATCCCCCAGAAAACCCGCCGACTAGCGGCATCCTCCAGAGACCCCGCCGGGAATCGACCCCATTTCGCCTTTATTGGAGGTGTGTTGTCTAACCACTACACCCCCCCCCCCTCAGATATAGTAAGATGAAGCACAAACTGAGTTTTATTGGTACAGCTACATGACTATCGATGTCAGTATACTTCCGATCTAAATATTTGTGTGTTACAATGCGTACAGATATTTCACGGTAAACTGGGCGCTTTTGAAAGGCCTGCTTACGATCTACTAGAATAAACATAAGGGATTTTTCCACCACAGTGTTGTCTTGATAATAAGTCAAATTTTGAGGGATGATGGAGGAAAAACAAAAGAAGTAAATGAGATAGGGAATGGCTGGCCGGAAATGTCTCAGTCAAAAGCGAAATGCTAAAAACAATACGAAGCGAAAGTGTAACATCTCGTAGGTACTGTTTTTATTGACAGCATCATACTTAGCACGATAGTACGTTTCAAAGGGGTTGTTCGAAATGGCGAACCCCAGCATCGATGCGGGCATGATAGCGACGCGAGCGGTTTTGATGCATTCGCTATAACATCGCTGGCGATGTTCTAATGAAATCACAGACAGCAGGGTCTTCTTCGTTACGTATCAGTGTCTCATAGACAAGATTTCTTACATTAACCCACGAAAAAAAAAATAGGGTTTGATTGTGTTGGGGACACGGCCGTTTGTTTTACGTGAATACGTCTACGTTGACGCGCTCGGACGCCTTGATGTTTATTTTACGTTCCCGGCACCGCTCCACTCGATCATATGGGGTTTTATGCATATAGACTGTTCACGGTAAAGTGAGAATTTTTGAAAGTCCTTTAATTTAGAATAATAGTCTATAGAAATATTTCACTGTAACCTTAGACGCTAACTTCCGAGTGCTGTGGAATATATACACTGTGTCTATTACATACATGGCAATATTCATTTAAAAAGGCGGCTAAAATATAAAATATGGCTGAAAGGAAAAAGTAACTAGGGTCTCAAAAGTGATTACTTTACCGTGAACAGCCTATATCGCTGGATTGCTTTTGAGATGCTCTTTCCAACCGTATACGATTTCTGTATTTCGACTTGGCTTTTTGACGAGTATAGGCCGACATTGTGTTGAGTTTTCTTAATTTTTTACATTCAACTCATACAATTTCACCATAATCACACCACACAAATGTTTTTATACACGCAATCGATTGATCTTGACGAGAGCTGTCGATTGAAACTCAAACGAGCATCGTAACTTCTACTAGTCAAAAGTTATACTACGCGGAAGTTACGCAGCGAAACGAATAAAAAATTCGGCCCCCTCCTCTCATCTTGCCTCGCGCGATGCTTCGCAGTCCTCACTCAATGTAACATATTCTTTGATCCTTTGGCAATCGAGAGACGTAATTGAATTTTGAATGTAGACCATAGATTCGGAGCTGCAATGCCAAACTGTATCCCCCGATCTTGTTATCATCGGGTTTTCTGGACTACCTCCCACTATGGTTGCAAATTTAAAGCCGTTTTCACATCGAACATTTATCGGGGTGAGATCAGGCTAACGCGCTGGCCACGGAACAGGACGTCCTCTTCCTATCCGGCTTTGCCGGTCCATCTCAATACAACCGTTCGTCTTCCCTGCTGTTTCCATTTGCTTGTCCGTTCACAAACACGACATCGGCAAGTGTACTTCATTTCTGCATTCACTGTTCACTGGCGAAACACACATAGCAGTATGCAAATCGGTAACAGGTCACTGTCTTCTTCCACGCCGCCTTATACCGCCAGTCCTGCGTTCGCCTGATCTCACCCTCATATGTACAAGATGCTCCAATTTCGCTTCGCCGCGTTTTTCGCCTTCAACTTTTGAGTGAGACATTTCTAGTCCATCATTCCTTATCTCATTTCTCTTGTTATGCTCTTCTCTACCATCCCTCAAAGTCTGACTTACGAGCACGTAAACATCCTGCATATAAAATTTGCACTACCAGGTACCTTTTCACTTTATTCATTCGTCGGCCGTATGAAACTGTGAAATTATTAGATAAGTTAATACTTTACCGATTTTCTCATCATTACACATTAAAGAGACACAAAGTAAAATAAATAATTTCCATGATCACAAATTTTTGTCTGACACTTTTAATTAAATGTTGAAACATGGAACTATTTTTTGTTCCATCGTTGCCAACTTTAGTGGGCGAACGTCAGTCAATGCAACCGTTAAAAAAGACGCAGTTAGAGGCAGTGACATGTTTCAAAGTTTGAGTTCGAAAGTACGTAGTGAATAGTGAACAATGCTACAAGAAGATTTATTTATGTGTTACTGGAAGGATTGAATGGTTGGCTCGTATAGAAACATGATTTTCTATGGTTGTTACTTTTAAGGATATTATAGAACACTATTGATATCAGATAAGGGATTGTTTACTCTCGAGATGCAAAGATACAGTTTTTTTAAGCACTAACCATTTCTGTGAGAACTCAAAATGCCTAATGTTTCTGCTTGCAGCGAGCGTTTCTCGTCTTTTGAACATATCCTTTCTTTTTTATTAAATCGTTGGCATGGACGTGACTTACAGCGACTGCTTCGTTAAAGCAGCCAAAGGCTTGGTCGCAGGGGAGCTGTGTAACTGCGACGACGTCTTGACTCGGGTTAAAGATCGACTTCAGGAGACGAGTCATCCTTCAGCTCGCTGACAGGATCACTGGCCGACTAATGAGCTGTTATCAAGTAAGCTATTTCGATATCCAGCTTCGATCACACATGACAACCAAATTCATTGCTCCGTTCACTTATCCGGAATCTTTCTTAGTGATAGTCTTCGAATGTAAAATAGTCATGTTAATAGAATTTGGTACATGAGATGGTGGTATAGAGTATATTTGTGATTTCTTCATACTTTTTAAATCAAACATCTTACAAATCTCTCCATGTATGTCCTACATAGGCCATGTATCTCAAGCGTTTTAAACTTTTTTTTTTTTTGTAAAATAGAAATTATTATTATGTTTTATCTATAAATTATAATGCTTCATTTACAAACAATATGAATAAAAGTAGTTAGAAAACATGTGTGTTGGTAACGCCTAGTAAGACATAGTTCTTGTGCATAGTATTATTACAACTGAGTGTGCACAGATGCGGTGCGTTGTCCTCTGGTGTAACTGTCGAGACTTAAGCTTAGTTTACACGAGGCGGATGACTATCTTAAAAGTATAACTTAAGCAGGGCTTCAGAAAAGTGTGAAGTAGCCGTGAATGGATTGCTACGCCGCATTGGTCAAATACGTAAGTTGTCAGCCTGGGCATTAAAGGAGGGTAAGGCAAATTAAAATTCGTTGTTTGTGTGTGCTTCCTAAGGAAAAATACCTCAAGTACAATGGTAGCGACCACTGGAACTATATAGCGTTATTGATATGAGTCAGTAAAGTTGTTTAGGTAAATTTATGTATAGGCTGTTCACGATAAAATGAGCACTTTTCAAAGCCCTGATTAAGATATCTACTTGTATGCACGTTGTGAGTTCTTCCGCCTTACGTACAATTAACATAACCATGGGCTTCATCACTATATTCATGAGTCAATCTAATAAAATTATAAAATTATTAGAAAAGTAAATATTTTGCAAATATGCTAATTTTTACACGTCGGTGCATTAAAAAAACAGAAAGCGAAAGAAATTATTTAAGTTACCACAAGTGGTTCCATTGCACTTTTTATTCGACTTTAAGACATAGAACTACTTTCCATTCAACGTCACCAACTTTACTGGGAGCATGTCACTCAGTGTGCTCGTTAAAATATATGCAGGCAGGTGCAGTGACTTTTCTAAGGTTGATTTCAAAAGTGCTCACTTTATCGTCAACAGCCTTTATACGATTCCTTTGACTGTAGAATGCCTTCGCTTGAAATTAAACATGTGCCCTTCTATATAAAAAAAACTTATAAGTCATGGTTAAATTTAACGACCTCATTACATTTGTGATATGCTTTATGCCGATCGTACACTATAAAACAGATTAAACTATGGGAATTAATATTTCTAGAAGATACGTGGCTGAGGAATTTAGAAACAAAGAACACGTGAAGGTGGTAACGCAACATAATGCGAGTAAGAATGCGGTCATGAGAGCGGCGTGACAGGCGCTGAATAAATGCCCACGTTCTCTGCGGTTATGTATACTATTTGTATATTTCTAGAATATACGTGGCTGAGGAATTTAGAAACAAAGAACACGTGAAGGTGGTAACGCAACATAATGCGAGTAAGAATGCGGTCATGAGAGCGACGTGACAGGCGCTGAATAAATGCCCACGTTCTCTGCGGTTATGTATACTATTGGTATATTTCTAGAATATACGTGGCTGAGGAATTTAGAAACAAAGAACACGTGAAGGTGGTAACGCAGCATAATGCGAGTAAGAATGCGGTCATGAGAGCGGCGTGACAGGCGCTGAATAAATGCCCACGTTCTCTGCGGTTATGTATACTATTTGTATATTTCTAGAAGATACGTGGCTGAGGAATTTAGAAACAAAGAACACGTGAAGGGGGTTACGCAGCATAATGCGAGTAAGAATGCGGTCATGAGAGCGGCGTGACAGGCGCTGAATAAATGCCCACGTTCTCTGCGGTTATGTCTACTATTTGTATATTGATTCTGCCCGCTTAGGAAAATAAAGAATTCGTAGGACATAATAGTATTTAACCATAGTACATTACATACATAAAAATAATATTATAACTTCGTTTGACTGAGCCTATTGATTTTTCGAAAACTTTACACCTTTAAGAAAATCGCTCCCTTAAAATGCCAACCCAACACGCATAATAACATCGATGCAATCCGACACGCATAAAAATAGTAAACGTTTAGCCGGAAACACGACTCTATCAGAGGTGAAATATCTGCACTCTGTAAGTACCAATGTTTTTAAATCAGAGAAAATCAGTAAAAATTTACGAAAATAAAAGTTAAAGAGGTGCTAATGACTGACGAATGAGTCGAATTCTCTGAGAACCAGTGATTACTAACATTACAGTTCACTGGAAATCACTGGGATCATAGTTACGTAATCCAGTGACAAGGTTACTTTATTAAATCGGTTAACTGTCAATTAAAGTAATTTCCGCCGTCTCACTGTCAAATTTTATTTATTTAAATCTACTTGGTAATAAGATTTCAGGGCATTGCGTTTATTAAGACGATGCTTAGCAGCTGTAATTAATTCCGATATTTATTAATCCTGAGCTACTAGCACACAGGTTCACTCTATAGAGCAATATTTGACACGAAATGCAACGTAGACCCCGGTAGTCTAGTGCCTTTTTTTTTACCAGTCCCGCCAGAGAAAACAGTTGACCCACGAACATATCCTTCGAGCGACAATGACGAATGACTTCGCCACGATAAATCATGCACTTCAACTACAACTTGCAGACCCGATAGCCGTGCATTTACAATACGTCAATATTTTACCTTCGTGAACGTTTGTCTGAACTCATGACCTTTTGCCGATCTCTAACACGAAGGAGAAATTTCGAATTTAAACCAGTCATTCATGCTTGCAGACAGTGCGCATATTTGAAACACGTGGTGTCAGGAATATTGCTGCGATGCATATACAGGCAGGATTATCCTGAATTCCAGGTACAGCAAACATTGTCAGATGATCCATTATGGAAAATTGATTGGAAAACATACTACGACAAACGACCTAACGTGACTATTAAGGGAAAGACAACTGTGAAATTTAGTATTGGAAATTAGTTATTTGCCAAATATCCATTTGCCTAATAGCATTACATTAAGGCAATGTATTGTGTTCCTTTAGTAGGCACATTACTATTTCGTCATAACAATTGACAAATACCCATAGACAACACACTTTTGTTGGTAAATAATATGACACTCGATATTTTTCTAATGACTGCCACTACGCGAAAAACAAACTCTTCGAGCAAAGAGGAGTCACAGATTATGTTGTAAAACACCCAGATATCATCACACACACATATATATGTATTTATTTATAATACCTAATTATGTGCTTGTAGGCATAAACACACAGCAATATAAATTTCTATTGAGGAGTGCAATCTACACAAATAGTTTATTCTGTAAAATACTATGTGATATTTCTATGCTTTACACTTATACGCGTATAGGGGACAGCTGCGCGTTTTCCAATCATCTGTGACTTTTTCACCCGAACAATGTATGCGAGTTTTCTCAGATTGCTTCCATATTTTTACTTAAAATAGTATTTTTGAATGTCTACTGTGTGCATAAGCTAGACTCCTTACTGAAGCAGTAGCAGCAGAGATATTTCACCAATGAGACTGATGGTTCGGGACAAGTTTCGTGAAGTACTACGTAAATGGAAGACATGTTGCTGGGCGTCGACGATTTCTATGAGTGTACCGTCAGTTCGGGACCGATCAGATTGCACAACATCGTCGGTCGTGACCATGCTCGCGAGCGTACGGTGTCGGCGGTGTGTTCTCCAGAATCCCGTCATCTGGCTCGCAACTTCGTTGGGAAATAGCTTACCAAACAAACATCGGCCATGTACCGTATGACAGGACCATAGCTGTGGAGGCATCTAAAGACCATCCTGACTCGATTCGATACACGATTGCAATGGGCGAGATGCTTTGTAAATTTTTTTAGCGAAGAGCATCACAAGGATATTCGTGCTTGGGAACGTGTTTCGAAATTTTTCGGCATCGTCTGTTGGTAAGGGCAGCCGATATGATTCGTATGGTTGGTGTGTGGTCAATTGAGCTAGTCGGATAGTCTTGCTGGTCTGTCTGTTCGGTTAGTCTAGTCGAATGGTGGGTCCAGTTGGTCTTGCTGGTCGGTCTTGCCAATTATTCTTTTTAGTTATCGGCCTTGATGGTTGGTATGTACTACTGGCCGAAGGGCATGAACGGAATAGCGGGAATGGTCGCTATCTCGGTATGGTGCGGCTGGTTGTTAAGGTCCTCAAGTGGTCAGCAGACATGACCAGTGTTTATGGTTGGTTGTTATGGCTGGCTAGTCTGCAGGATCGTTTGGTATGATAGGCTGGCTTTGTTGGTCGGTCGTATTGGGTAGTTGCTCTTGTTGGTTGTTAGATATGGTCGATTTATATAGTCGGTGGTCTGATAGGCCTTGTCAATTTGTCTTGTTCACTGGTCTTGCCAGTTTGTCGGTCTCGTCAACTGGTATGTCCAGTCGGCCTTAATAGCCATTGAGATTTCGTTTCGTGGATTTAATTTTGAGATTTGATTTTTGAGGTCTGATTTTCTGAGGTCTGATATTTTTAAGTCTATTTTTTTAGGTCTGACTTTTGAAGTCTGCTTTTTAGGTCTTTTCGTATTTTCTGTTCGTATGGGGAGTTGGATTGGTCTGATTGGTATTGATGGTTGATATGGTTGGTCTTGGTAGCAGTTCGTGTGTTATTGTCCGGCCTTATTGGTCACGTGCCCAGATACCCAGATACCGGGGTTTTTACACTTATTATTATATTTGCCGCATCGGTTATTTCAGGATTTTGGGGAAGTGTAAGGAACAGAGCCGTCTGCGATTATCAGTTCGTTGATGGAACAGTGCAGATAACGATCTTCTCGTCTAACATCTGTGACTTCGCTTCTAACAAGTAAGTCGAAGTCTTAATATGCACCTGCAATGTATTCGAATATCCCAGAGACAATGGGGCATATGATAGTGCAATTAACTTTCTTTTGGCATGGTACAAGCGATGCCATCGGCTTCTTCGTGTGGGTCGCCTACAGAAGCACCGCCATCAACTTCTTCGCCCGTGATACCATCGGTAACTAAACCATTGGTCGTGACTACGATGCAAGTACTGCGATGAAGCCTTCGCAAATATCAGTAAGGTTAGACGACATGAGATGCATACATATCTGATGAACCAATCTCTTATGTCATACAGGTGTGAAAAGTGCAATCGTCGGTTTTCTCGTACTGACAGTCTAAACAGGTGTTTGTAAATGTATGAAAGACTTGTTCCCCTGTCTGCTAAGAACAATGTGTATTGCCATCTAAATAAGTGTGATGGACTTCTAACTACTACTACTACTACTACTGCGGCGAGTAAGGATGTAACTATGAGATCGCCTACGAGCATAGTAAGTGATGAAGCAATGATGTCACCGTCGACAAGCGATGACATGCACATGAACACCGTGAACAATTCGCTGTCAATATAAAACCATTAATGCCACTACTGTGGTGAGACCTTCGGTGAAAGTATACACGCACGACTGCATGACAGATGTTTAAAAAAACCGGTTAAGAGAGGCTGAGCTTATCCAACAATGAAGAAATGAGTTCGCGAAGCATATAGCTATCATGTTGGACAGTGTACACCTCCGGCTCCAAAACCAGTACATGTTCTAGGCAAACCAAAGGCTAAAACGGTGTCCCAGGTGCACGCGTTAAGCGGGCTCGTGACAAGCGGGCGGCAAGCGAGCGAATGCAGTGTCCTACGTGAAGGCGACCGGCGCGAGAGCGCAAGAAAGTCAGTTGTCAACATTAGGAGGTGAATACTACTTATAGGTAGTGTTTTATGTGAATATTGTGTTGCTAGATGGAAACGGAAAAGTGAGTGTTAAGAGGGAAAGGCATTGTATGCATGAAATGTATAAAGATCGCGATCACTTTGGTGAATTTCACTTCGTGACGATTCCGATTTTTTCAGTCAGTACGAAATAATGACACCAAAACATTTGACTACTTTACAAATGGAATATGCAATCAATATCTACAAATAGCTAAGATTTTCCGATTGCCGATATCCATTGAAGAGGGGTTAGTGCTAATTCTAAGGCAATAAACTTCAAATTCTAAAATACGAGAATGTTTCAGTAAATGAAAGATACGTGTAGTTATTAAAACTGTATCGATCTATACATTATATGTATATTTGCCTTTTATATTCACAATAATATAACTGCAAAAATATTGTGCCCCATATACAACCAGAAGATCGTAAACAAAATAAAATATCAACTTCAACAAGGAAATGAATAGAGTCCTTGGGCCAAAACAACATACAAATAAATGCCACAAAAACACAAAGTGGCACAAAAATAACGAAACTTATTTACGAAAGGACCCTGCAAAAAAATAGAGGGGAAGCGATATAACTCAAGTCAATCTTGGTGGGTGATCGTACATGGCACCAAAAGAGAACCAAATAACATACACTACGCAAAATAATTATTTGCACACCATATGTTTTTGCGGTTTCTCACAAAGCGTGGTCAAATTGTGCACTAAATTAACTTAATTCATAAACAGAAAAATAAACATTACACAAAAAAAGTATTTTAAAATGCGAAAAAATAATAATACTCATAATTATATAAATCTGCACACCCTGCAACCAAAAGTCATATTTCCATTCCGAATCTACTGTAGGCTACTGTAATTAAGTTGATATCCTGTGTGCATTCCTGTAGCACTGATTACCGCCTCCAAACATTTAGCCATCGACACTACTAACTTTTTTGTGATGTCAGGTGATAAAGTGTTCAGAGCCTTAACAAGTGCCTGTTTTGAATGGCCCTTACTCTTTATTGTGACCTGAAGAAAGTTTTTGTCCAGAATGTGCTATATGTTTTAAACTGTATTTACACTTTATCACTCTTAATAGACATCCAAGAGTTACGATTTTCGACCATATACACGGAACGAAAACCCATCAAACGAACAAACTCGTTTGACGTTTGTCTCGTCGTACGATTTTCAGTGGTAACGATTTCGTAACAGTTTGAGTAAACTCGAAATCATATCCATCGTACGAGCATCGAATGGCTTGTTAATCCATCGGTTCGCCATTCCGATAGGTCGTCGCCCTATTTTTACTATCCCCGACAACGAAGGGTGATCGAGCAATCCACTGCATGTGACAATTTTTTTACATTCTAAATGCATATACCGGGATTCGAATTCATGACCCTTGGATAGTGAGTCCAGAGCGCTAACCACTACGCTACCCGATCGTTTAGAAAATGAGGTTGGCCTTTACGTGCATTAAATTGTTATAATGTTTACTTTAAAAGGTTTTTAAAATTAATATAATTTAATTCATATATATATAATAAAAATAAAACACTCCAGCTGTATCGTATATGAAACATTATGCACTAGAGGGTGATGGGGTAAGCAACTGTCTAGGTGCGCTGTTGAGCAGTCACTCCATTTTACGTATTTGTTGTATACTTGGGGTGGTTATGCTGCTGGAATTAGAAACTCCCTCCAAGCCCCAATTCTCAGCATCCTTTTGTAACCTCTTGCAAGTTACCCCGTGACACTTTGACATATGATCGAACTGTCATGTTCCCTTCAATAATGGGCAAATTAAAGACTCCACTGTATGCCGTACATCCCCAAAAATCATTATATTGCCTCCACCGTGCTTAACTGAGTTTAGGATAATATGTGGTTCAGTCCTGTTTCATATCTCCTCCAAGTAGTTAAAACACTGGCTTGTTTAAACACGTCATATTTGCTCTCGTCTGAAAACAATTATTTGTTTCTAAAAGTCTAGTGGTCTATCTCTGTAAGTATGTGCAAAATCTAGTCTTTTTCACCTGATAATTTCACTTGTGAAGATCTTCTTTAACAATCGCTTGCCTCGAACACCTGCGTCGTAGAGAACATTTTTATCGTCTGTGATGTGACACACTTCCCTGCACATGATAGCAATCTGTTAAGCGCTGTTCTTGGGTTTTTTCAGGGCTTCTTTGACGGTAAGTTATGTTTTCTGTACACTGAGAATGCGTGGATGACTTGTTCAGACTCTGTTTGCACTTTTACATGCCATTTCATGTCTTTGGATAATATACCGAATTGTGGAATACGATACATTTAACTGTCGCCCTATTTCCCGAAAATTTTGCGTACACGATGCAATGGCACTACTTCTTCCCTCACTCCCACAGGGATCTCTTTTCGCTTTGGAGCCATTCGATGCACACGTCCAAATCACTTGCTGAACTGAAAGCACATTACGTACTTATATTGGGAATAGTAGGTAGTACCATTTGGACATACATTTAACCTCCCGGGATTATATGTTTTTAATAAGTTCTCGACATTTTACAACGATCAGATAAACATAATTAAAATTACACTAAAAAATATTCAACAACTAATAAAATGTAAATTTTCTGTAATCATACATTGTCAGTAATTCCTATTAATCCGAAATTATGATGCGAAAACGAAGAATGTTTGCAAAAGGGTGAACACGACCCTGAAGTTACTCGGAGTCACAGTCGAGGGTGTGTAAATTCAATATGGTGGTAGGGGTGTATTATGTATACAATCATGGTGGTCGGGATCCATTATGTAAACAAAGATGGCAAGTGCCCCTGCTTGACTAAGAACCTTTAGTCCACCATGTTAATTAATGGACCTTTTCAATTAGTCTCGAGTTTACCTTGCCGATTGGAGGACTTGTGCAGTATATTCTCAGCTCTTTTTTTTGTGGGGAGACAGGCGTTTGTGGTGTAAGATCATAAACTTCTAAAATCATATTTTTGTGAAAACTGGAAATTTTGATGGTAATGACGATATTTAACATTGCCGTCATGTAGCATTCCAACATGCCGGACGGGCAGCTTGGGCTCCAATGCCTGATGTCCTTCTCCCCATAGGAACCAAATCATAGTATTTGTGTTCGACGGAAACCATAACTTGGAAAAGCAAAAATAAAAGAACAGTATAGGCCGTTCACGGTAAATTGAGCACTTTTGAAGTTGTTTCATCGAACATAATAAACAATACATTTCATTGTGGGATCGGACTTTTGGTTTTTGGTATAGTGAATTTATACACTGTGTTTATTATTCACATGGCAGGGTATACATTAACAAGTGGTGGATGGATATAAATTGGTTAAAAGAAAAAGTAACTAGGGCTTCAAAAGTGCTCACTTTACCGTGAGCGGCCTATAATTAGAATATCACACTGTGTTTTGGGGGATGAAAAGATGTAGTCTTATTCGCGGTTTTTCACACTTTTTGAATATAGCCTTTGAATAATCACTCCATGTATGATGTGTCTGGTTATTTTATAAATATGCCGTATATCACTGTGACGGACTGGGATCCGTCACGAGAGAGGAATGTATGCTATAATGTTGTGTGATTTTCAGCAATCGGAATTTTGGTTGTGCGGCTGCCTGCCGGGCAGGAGTAAACTGCGGGTTGCGGTGTGAGTGTGGTAAGGGGTTATGTGTGCCAACCTCTTCGGATAGGCTATGGTTTCCGCGCCACTATAAATTGCTGTGTGTAGCGCAGTCTGTAACAAGAGGTCGCTCGTATCGTATAAGGGTGTGCCCTGATCGAGAAGAGAGCGCTGGAGTAATGGTCTCGAGAGGCAGTTTCGACCTCTATAAATAGGGGGTCCGGGGCGCGACCCGGGGTGGCGTCACCAGCCGACGAGCTGGTTCACTCGAGGGTGAGAGGTGTCACCCGAGAGAACACGGGAGAGACGTCACAAGCTGGCAAACTGGTAAACTGAAGGGTGAGTAGTTCCCCCCGAGAGAACGGTCGCGGAGCACGGGAGACTGCTACATCGCCGTGGAAGGTAAGTATAACTGCTACGAGTTAATAGCTTTCTGCGAGGACTTAGAAAATATACTGTTATGCTGCTAGTTACCTGTGCCAGTGGGGACTAATAAAATATTTAATTGCGAGGGGACTTAGCATGGAAACAGAGAAGAAACTGTACTTAGTTTTTGTGCCCTGAGTAGAATAATTATGCATGTCCCGAGGAGTGGAATTAGAAACAATCGGTGTGCTGATCAAGAGTTGAGCTTTGACAGAGTAATGAGCACCGTGTTCTTTGAGGAAAATAGTTTTGGTACTCCAAATGGTGGAGTGTGGACTTTTGCTCGTTGAATGATTATTGCGAGTCGGGACTATAGTTTTCTCGCGATTATACCTGACTCTGAGTGAGGCGAAGTGAAGACTTTGGTTTTTAAAATATTGCGGCGATGTATAAGCAGGGAGAGGGTGTGGTTTTGGACTTGGACTTTTCCGCGTGATGGGGCCTGGGAGATGCTGCGTGGAGTTCCTGAACAGTGCCAAAAGGAGTCAGCGAGGTGCTTTAAAGTGAAGTGGGATTGCGCAGAGCATGAGTCTCGTGTTGTGGAAGGCCGGAGCTCGTCATAGAGTTTTAGTCGGTTTTTGAGCATTGGTGCCGCCGAATTTCGGTGGGTTTCGAGGCACGTATGAGAAAGTGTGATTACCCACAGCACCAGGACGAGAGGGACGTCGGAAAGTGAACCGGGACTCGGTGTTGCGGTGGAACGAGCTTTTGGTGGGAGTTTGGGGCTTTTGGACTGGGATTGTTTTGCGCGCAGCACAGGAGGCGAAGGAAGAAGACTTGGTGATTGGGGAAGGGGTGTGTGTGTGTGTGTAGTGTGTGTGTGAAAATTTATGGTGGGTGAGGAAGAGCAGTACCGCCGCTCTCGTAGCGGGAATGGTGGGGAGAATATCGCTGGGCTCGACCTCACCATTGGATAGTCTATAAGTGTGTTAGCGCTGATTGATGTTGGGGGCACTACAAGCACGATTCGTGTCATGTTGGAGAGAATATTTCTGGACAAACACAACTGAATGTGATGAGTGTGGTTGGTCCGGAGCAGTACCGGCACTCTTGTAGCGGAGATGGTGGGGTGAGTATCCTCAGGCTCTTGTATCTGTATGAGTGATGTTTTAAAAATTGTATGATTGCTGAGGTGCAAGGGAATGGTAATGGGACATACGAAAAACCAGTATATTATAAAATCGTATCTCCTGAAACCATTGTGCCATTGGAGGGTCTCTTGAATTGTGTTAAACTTAAAATCCATCATAAAGATGGAAAAAACGTTTTAAAATGTGAATATTTGTATACGCTTGTAATTGTTAATGATTATAAAGTGTCAAATAGTTGAGCAGTTTTTTGAGATCAATTATAAAGCAGAAGGAATGGCACTAGAGGTGGAATGCAGATTGTTATGGTTTCTCTTGGTTATGGTGAATAGTTTCCGGTTTTTAATAGTTTTAAAAAGCCATTTTAAAAAGGTTCTGGTGGATTTTAAGGCATTATTGTAAAGATAGCATTGTGTGCTATGTAGCGAGTTTTCTGATAGTGATAAAGAGGAAGGGTGCCTGAAAAAAAAGATTGAAATAAAACCTTGTTAAATGAATATTGTCATGGAATTTATACAAATGTTATTTTAGGTGCGTGCAAAGTCAGTGAAAACGTGTAAGCCTTTTTATTATAGAGGTTTTAAATGTTTTGAAAGGAAGGTTAAGGAAGGATTATTTTTTGTGTGTAATTCAATCAAAGATTGTTTTCTTGCATTTATATTGAAATTGTATTTTTGATGAGTGATATGTTAAAGGCTGTGTGCATAAAACAAATCTGTAATTGGAAGTTTCCACTGTATTGAGAGTGGGAGTTTGTAAGGAATTCTTAAAACCATTCAGTAAACGAGTTGAAATAGAGATATTTGTGTCTTGATGATTGATGTATATGCTGAATCACCCTTTTCCCCCAATTTGAACATAAATATCTGGCGTGTGTTCAAACAAACTCCAGTTTCGTCTCTGCTGTGTTTTGAAGGTGTTTAAAGTGTGACCCATCCTTTTTTCCTGGCCCCTTTATAAAGTGGTAGGGGTGAAGGAGGGTTGGGTTGAGTTGCCAGTCGGTGTAAAGACGCTGGCGACATCACAAACGTTTTATACTTCTACAAACGTTAAAGTGCCTTATCTTTAATTAATTAAAATGTATAGAATTATGTTTTATCTATTAACTATAATATTTAATTTATAATTAACATGGAATAAAACAGCGAATAAACATATTTGTCAGTAGTATCTAGTAAAAAATTCCGCACGAATGTGGTGCACAGTCCCTTTTGTGTAATTTTATAGACTTGGCTAAGCTTTGTTTGCATGAGGTGGAGGTATATCTTGGAAGTACAACTTTAGCAGTTCCATTGGTGATTCGTGCTAGTAATGGTAAGTAACCACACCGACCAGGCACTTAACTGATTGGTGGATACATGTGTAAGTGTGCTTTCTAGCAATTGTCCTCTCAGTGTTTCGTGCCATGTTATGCGAATGCTAGCCATTGTGGCGTACACAACTAACATTTGTTTGATAATATTTCATATTGTGATCACAAACATGATCCGCCAACACATATATATTTATAAATCGTCGTTAGTCCCACAACTACAAAATAAGCAAAATATATACCAATTTGATACTTGCGTTATCTTGGACTGTCTTACACACAGAACATTCACACATATAAATATTTACTAAATTTCGAAGTAACGGTGAATGGACTGCACGACTGTGTGGCGCGCAGGACTGAAGTGGAGAAGACACTTGTTTCTCACCCCGGATATAGCATGGGCGTTCAAGTCTATCTCTCGAAAGTGACGTAACTCTTGCACTTTTCTTGTATAAAACGAGAGTCGCTAGCAAGAATAAAAATCGCAAAAAAAAAATGGGGCGTAACTATGTTGGGGACACGGCTGTTTGTTTTGCGTGAATAAGTCTACGTTGACGTACTCGGACGCTTTGATGTTTATTTTACGTTCCTAACACAGCTTCACTCGATCATATGGGGTTTTATGGGTATCACTGGATTGCTTTTGAGATGCACTTTCCAACCGTATACGATTTCTGTATTTAGACTTGGCTTTTTTTTGGGCTAAGTTTTCTTAATTTTTTACATTAAACGCATACAATTTCACCATAATCAATCGAAATAAATGATTTTAAATACAGACTCGATTGATCTTGTCGAGGGCTATTGATTGAAACTCAAATGAGCGTCGTAAGTTTCTCCTAGTCAAAAGTTATACTACGCGGAAGTTATGAGACGCGGGGAAGTGAACTCAAAATTGAGTCCTCTTCCCCCCCCCCCCCCTTTTCACCCGACGCCTTTTTCACGCGCTATACTTCGCAGTCCTCACTTAACGTAACATATTATTGGAATCTTTGGCAACCGAGTGGTGTAATTGAATTTTGAATTTAGACGATAGATTCGGAGCTGCAATGCCAAACTTTATCCCCCGATTTTGTTATTGTCAGATTTTCTGTATTGCCTCCCACTATGGTTGCAAATTTAGATGCGTATTCACGTAAAAAAGTAGAAGCTTTTGTAATCATTTTAAATTATAGAGCTAAGACTGTTTACGCTGATAGTAGTCCAAGCTACATATTCCAGCATTTTGTTAGTAAAAAATTTCATGCGTTCTTCTCCACTGTGCACTTCACACTCTTACACGATGTTCGCTGGTTCGGAAGATGTGTCAGGAACGTAACAGAAGATAAAAACAGCACACTGAAAAAGGAAACAAAGTTTTTCACAAAGCGAGATACGATTCATGTTGATTAACAATTAATTTCTATACACACTGAACACAGAGTGTGACGACAGGACGTTTATAAAATTAATAGAACATTAGGTATTTTAATTAAAATGGCGTAAAAAAATTTCTTTCAATATTGTAAAATTTTTTGCATGGGATCGGTTTTTGTAGGGTAATCTTTATTACTCTGCCAAAGCCTATTTACCTTTGTTTACGTAATGAAATGCAGGAAACCTTTTGTGTTTTACTGAGTGCAACACAAACGCCGTATGAAAAAAAAATGATAGAAACAAACATATCATTTTTGAGAATGCGTGTAGTTACTATTTGCTTATGAAACACGTTTTAATGGAAATCTATCGCTAACAGATGTACAGGTTGTCACTCCAGAAGTTCTTGGGAATTATTTCTTGACACGAATTCTTAAGTTCGATTTATTTCGAAAGAAAATCTAAGCACTGGTTATTAATGAGCGATTGGAAGGGTTAGGAGAGGTTTTGTATATTACCACACTTTCCAGGAATTAGAAAACTGAAATAAGAAGATAACGGTTTCTGTATAATTTTGCAATTTGAAGCAGTGCTCATACTAAAGGCGTGAGGCTGAAATCGCTATTGTTACCTGATGGCTAGGTCATAACTTGAAATTACCTGGCCAGCAAGAAGAATATTTTAACGTGAGATGAGACCGGTATGGACGAGTAGCGATATGAAGACGAGGTGGGATGCTGGAACATCGCACGGTAAACATCCGAATTGTTATAATTCCCGTACTTCTATCTATGAGGAAGTTTCCATAATAAATATTCCTATGTCTTGTTTCCACCCAGTCACCTCATATTTGGGATGTTAGTGTCTAAAGGCTGTTCACTATAAAGTGAGCACATTTGAAATCAACCTTAGAAAGATTTCACTGTCCCTGTATGCGTATATTTTAACGGGCTCACTAAGTGGCATGAACCCAGTAAAGTTGGTAAGGATGGAGTGAAGTAGTTCGATATCATAATGTCGAACAAAAAGTGTTTGGTAACCATTTGTAATAACTTAAATTATTTCTTTCGCTTTCTGTTTTTAAATTCACCGATGTGTAAAAATGAGCAAATTTGTAAAATATGTACTTTTCTAATAATTTCTCAGGTTCATTTGACCGACGCATGCATAAAAGGAAGAGGCTCACGGCAATGTTGTTTTCATTAATGCGGAAGAATACACAATGTACGTACACACAAGCAGATCACAAGCAGGGCTTTTAAAAATCCCCATTTTACCGTGAACATTCTATAATCGTCAGTTCAACACGAGGCTTTACGAACACGACTTTCTCCTACTGATGGTAGTCCCGGACAGACTAACCTCACTGAATTTGCAGATAATTACTTTTCCAGAAACAATGTATTAAGCAATATGTTTAATTTCTGCATAGTATTTCGGTCATCAACGGGAAAATCTAACGGAATTTTTTGGATATTTTTGTAGACAATCTGTATAGTCTGTCTATGTGTAATCAAAAAAGCAGAAAAATTATTTCACAAAAAAAAATTAAATGACGTTAAAAACATTCTGACAGTTCTGCACCTTCATTCAGGCTGGAGAAAAATACTATACTACAGCGAATATTTTTCATATTTCTCTATGCTTTCACCAACAATAGCTGTTGAGGTCATTCCTATGCAGCGATTTTCTCAAGGTAAGTTTTATTTTTATTGGACACCTAAATTAAAATTTTCCCATTGACATAAAAATGGGTTTATGAGCACCGATCTGTTTTCAAAGTTTTGTTGATGAAAGTACTCACCTATTCATATCAGAAACGTCAGCCGTTTTGTAAGACTTCCTTGCGAAAACGTAACAAGGAGAATAGCCGATAAAACAAATTAATTTGTAAACCCACAGAGCGAAATACAATTAGGTAAATATGTAAACATTAGGATATGGTGTTTTGAATATACTCTCAGTGGTAACAAGTTACTTTTTGTTCGCTCTTTTCAAAGGTGTTACGTTAGATAACTTTACAATATGGAAATACTTCTTATTCATCGGCCGAGTTGCGAACAATTGTACCGTTTGTTTGCCGAGTTTTGACGACTTTTGCTTTTTTTCGAACGAGAATAAAATCCGAATTTCCATTACTGATGAAACAAACTTGGATTTCCAAAGATGGGCTACACTGAAAATATATTGAGTTCATAAATACTTTTGAGAGCAAATAAAGGGCGGGGAAAAAAGAGTTTGTGCTTCATTCCCCTTAAAACATCAAACATCAACGATGTTGTTTCACTGACAGGCTTACTAGCGAAGAAAAAGAAACTATTAAAAAACAAATTCTTAAACGTTTTGGAATAAGTAAGTCAAACAGTCTTCAAGAGACTGTCTCAATTTGGTGGAAACGTTGAATTTCACCATAATGCTCCACGTTACTTAAATGCAACTTTATCCAAGTGGCTTGTTCCGGGATGAACAACACTAGCCGCAAGTGGTCAGTAGTAGTGAAAGGCTGGCATCAAACCGGTCGTAGTGGCATGCAAGCCACATGGATTCTTAATAAAAGGTGCAGAATGATTGAAGCAATGTTTATACGTGACCACGTGGTTATGGTGTAAATCCTCTTTTCGAAGGAGAATGAGGCGAGGCGCGAACGTCACAATAGCAAACCTAAATTAACTCGCCTCAGCCTGCAGTCGGGCACTTTGGCCCTAACCTACATCTCACTTCTCCAAATAACCGAGTCCACAATAGCATGAGATAGGCGTTCAAAGACACAGATATACTGTGAGTGGATAGCCTGTAGTTCAATGTTCAAATGACTGAGTGAGGGACTATCTGGATCGATCCTCGCTATATTCCAGATAGACAGCGTCTATCTGGATCGATCCTCGCTATATTTGATTTATCCATTTTTCGCCGTATGCTCCTATTCGAAAGTTTTAAGAATTCGTTTTACATTACAGAGCAAAATCAGTAGCTTTTCGAACTTTATCCACACTGTAAAAAAAAATTGTGTAATATTACATGAATGTACGTGGCAGTACAATCTCCACACATGTTCGTTTATTTTTACATGTACATATGTACGTGTATGTTTACTGTGTGTACCATGTATATTTACATATACAATGTCAGTGTAATTTTACTATGCTTGTTATTATTTTTACTAATCGTTATGTTCCATCACAAGTACTCTGTATGTGACATTTTACTGTTTTTGTTACCAATATCAAACCCCATAATGTAAAATATACACAAACTTTGTTAGTGTAATTTTATCATACCTGTCAGTTTCTTTTAGTAATCATAACATTAAATCACATGTACTCTGTACATGTTATTTTACTATACTTACTACTAATTTTCTAGCACACATTGTAAATTAACACAATAATTGTTATGGTAATTTTACTACACCAGTCTGTTACTGTTTAATGTTCATCGTACCTCATTACACGTACACTGTATGTGTAGCAATTGTAATTACAAAATTTATGTTCGTTAACAGAATTATAAAAAGTTATCTCCAAATGTGGATAACGATTGACTTCAGATACAGAATAGTTCTACTCTCTGCCGCTTGATCGCATGTTATAAGCAAATACTGGTAGTTATATTTAAATTCACAGGAACGTTAGTGTAAATTACAAATAATATACTCGTTTTAGAATATTGGACATAAAAATGTAAAGTTACCATAAATTTGTATGTGTAAATATACGCTCATATACTTTCGAATTTGTAATTTTACAGCCTTGTTAATGTTAATATACATTTGTGTTTTATTTTACTGTAATACTGTGCTATATTTTGAGTGAACTAAGAAAACATGTACTTTTACACTGACGTACGAGTTTATACAACGTTGGCATAGTTGTAAAAACACACAGACTTGGAGTTTTAGTGCCATGAATTAGTGTACATTTTACAAATACTTTTGAAATGAGTAATTTTACTCCCCCTCTAAATGTCAATGTACCAGTACATTTGCGTTTTTTTTTAAAGTAAGATTGTACTATATATTGAATGAAATAGAACAATATGTACTTTTACACCGATGTACATGTTTCAATACAACATTGGCGTATTTGTAAAAATACACAAATTTGGGTTTTAATTCTTCATGTTCGTGCATTTTTACACGTACTTTCAAATTTGTAAATTTACACCCCTCTTATTGCCAATATACTGATACATTTGTGTTTTTTATGATATCATAGTACAATGTTATGAATAAATTTGTACATTGCTGTAAATTTACACGTACTGTACTTTTTTTTTTTTTTTTTTTTTTTTTCTTCAAATTACACACAGAAAATGTAAAACTGCCAATAGGTTGTACATGTATTTTTACACTTTTTTACAGTGCAGTTGTTAAAGCTACTCTAATTTATTTATTTTCAACTAGTGACACCCGAGAAAAAAATGAGTCAATGTACACTACTCGTCACAAAAAATGAGCGATCTCGTGTAGCTAAAAATATTTCTAAGTCCCCTTCGGGTATGTTCAGCAGGCTGCCCCTCTCAAGTCACAGGCACGTGCCACGGAGTCTCGGCGTGGCTAAGAGCTGCAGCAACACATGGCTTTGGAGGAAAATGGATACAAAACTCGAATAATAGTTCTGTGAGCTCAGTTTTGTTCGAATATATTCCAGCACATTATATGTAATGCAAAGTGAATTAGTGGTGAAACCTTCGGAATTATGAACTAGCCTGTATCAGATCTAAGAAACAAATAGTAAATTATAAACTTGAACATACCACACTGGACAACTGGAAAAAATTACTTCCAAATCATGCATAATTGTAAATATGAAAGGAGGTGTTACGTTATAATTTCCCTTGCCAACACACACGAGATCTTTGGAAACATAAAGTGATAATCACTAAAAACCTTAAATAGTACATCATATGGAATAATGTTTTCGTACGTATGATAATTAGACACCTTGAAATGTCTCCAGATGAATGCCCTGTAGTCTAGACTTCACAATCCAATGAATACCCGATCAACTACTATATATTCACTGTTCGTTTCTCCAGTAAGTGGCCAATATTACTCTAAAACATACAGCACGTGATCTCTAAACGTCTTTCCTTGCCAGTTCCGTATTTATTTCCCACATTCCTGAGTGAACCTTGTTAACTGTTATCCAATGCAAAGGTAGATTAGGTCTATAAGTGTGTAAAGTTTAGCTTTTATTTAAAATAATCCGCGCAGTTTTCCTGTTCCTGCTTTGTTCCGTTCATAAAGTAAAGGCCTATTTACATGTACTGACATGTATTAACCAAATTTGGATTACAGTAACCAAATTTGGATTACAGTAAAGAGTTATTGTTTATTAAAGTGTTATAACACGAATTTACTACAGTATTATTTGAGGGGGTGATTATAGTCTCTTGAAAGGTTTACGGTTATTTAGAAATATTCAAAATATTCACCTTTTAAAACATAATAGCATATAGAATACATGC
Source organism: Dryococelus australis (assembly GCA_029891345.1). Classification (NCBI taxonomy): domain Eukaryota; kingdom Metazoa; phylum Arthropoda; class Insecta; order Phasmatodea; family Phasmatidae; genus Dryococelus; species Dryococelus australis. The sequence goes on from CM056995.1 coordinate 112,450,015, forward strand.
AACGAGCTACTAGATATATTTCGAAGGAAACTATTCGCATTAATGTGAGCACTTTTTGATGCCTGTCGCATTTTATACATGGACGTATGCACCCAAATGTCAATAAAGATGACTTATTAAGTCGTAACTCAGTTTTATTTTCATTTATGCACGAACTGTAACATAAATAAAATTACTTGCATGTTTCATGTGTGTGTTATAGCACCATTACGAAAAGTGTTAAGAGCTCACTTTGGCGCGAACAGTCTATAATACCGTTAGATCTAAGCTCGACAGTTCAACTCGAAGTGTTTTGTCATGATGTGGTTTCTCACCGAACTGCTTCCATTGGTGATTCGTGCTAGTAATGGTAAGTAACCACACCGACCAGGCACTTAACTGATTGGTGGATACATGTGTAAGTGTGCTTTCTAGCAATTGTCCTCTCAGTGTTTCGTGCCATGTTATGCGAATGCTAGCCATTGTGGCGTACACAGCTAACATTTGTTGATAATATTTCAAATTGTGATCACAAACATGATCCGCCAACACATATATATTTATAAATCGTCGTTAGTCCCACAACTACAAAATAAGCAAAATATATACCAATTTGATACTTGCGTTACCTTGGACTGTCTTACACACAGAACATTCACACATATAAATATTTACTAAATGAATGTTTCTTTAAGAATTACCTTCCTTGCGGGATAAGATATTGCAGTTTCTAAGTTTGAGTCTAAATTGGTTGACCAAAAACCAACAATTTAACCGGTGGAAGACCGTATTCAGTGCCTGTACGAAATAGGTACACAAATAGAGATAGAGAATTGCATTTTCTTTACAACACATCTAACAACATCTGACTTTTTGAAGTCCCCGCACTTTGACCTCATACATACCAAAATCGTAGAGGTTATAGTGATGTAAAGGGTTGGGAGAGTGGAGGTACGTTTTAAATATTAGTAATATGACATGCAGTCAAATGAAATGTTACTGAGCCTGAGTTCCAAAATGTCTTACAGGAAGGTCCATCCTGATCCACTCAAGTTCTATTTCGCAGTGGCTGTTTAAAAATATTTAATCATTTACCACCAATCTGTTCTACTTTCTAACCCTTTCGTCTCCGTTTATTAGGTTTGGTAGTGCAAGTCAGAAAATGAATAAATTCACAATAACAATTTAATTTGTAATGTTGTGAGTACTATATAAAAATTACTTTGGCACAAAGGGATGGGGAACAGGAGGGGAGGAACCGCCCGCCATCATGTTGGAATTTCCCTTTTTTTCCCTTTTTTCCCCCTCAAAATTTCCATGTTAACTCAAAATGAATTAAATGTCCCTAAAAATTTAGATGTTCAGTAAAAACGTCCCTTTTTCCCCTAATAAAATTCCCATTTTCCCAGGCAGATCAGTGACCCTCGGTACTGCAGTGAGACGGATCAGCGACGCAGGGTCAAGGATCAACGACCCCGGTGACCGGGGTCAGCGACCCCAGGGGCAGAAGAGCAGGGTCAGGACCTTTGCCCTTGAATTTTGAGATTTAACCCAAAAAAATTCAAAAAAGTAAAAAAATCCGACAAAATTACAATGTTTTTTTTAAATCCCAAAAAGTATATTATTATTAAAGTACTAAAAAATGATTTCAAAAGTATTTAAAAACGTATTTTAAAAATTGTTGAAAATGTATCATCAACAATTTATTCAAAATTATTTATAAAACTTTAGAAAAATTCACTAAGAAATGTATTATTAAAATGTATTCAAAATCATTTTTTAATTCTATAAAATATTATTATAGAAAAATAATTAAATAATTATTAAAAATCGTCAAAAAATGTATTAAAAATTAACTTTCCAGAGGTCACCCCTCACCCATACACATCCACCATCTTGGTAGGTGCAAGGGGCACCATCTTGATAGATGGCCACCATGTTAGTAGGCGACCACCATCTTGGTAGGCAGCCACCATCTTGGTAGGCTACCACCATATAGGTTGGCGACCGCCATCGTAGTAGATATCACCTGTCCGCCATATTGGATGCAGGTAACCATGACCTCAAACTCATGACCTTGAATGACCTTGAAAACCAAAACTCGAGAAAAAATACATAAAAGGCAACAGGCATAATTCGTTACAAACTACCACTGCCATACTGGACGCAGGTACCATCGTCATTGACCCCGTGATCTTGAATGATCTTGAAAACCAAATCTAAAAAAGAAATACATTAAAGTCAACAAGCATATTACAACTAACTACTACCACCATATTAAATGCAGGTGACCTGACTGTGACCCCTTGATCTTAAATTTCCTTGATAACAAAAACTAGAGAAAAATACATCCTAGTCAGCAAGCACATTTCAATACTACCTACTACCACCATATTAGATGCAGACTACCATGACCTTGACATCATGACCTGGAAAACAAAAACTCGCATAAAAATACATTAAAGTCATCAAGCATATTACATTATAGACTACTAACGTCATATTAGGTGCAGACTACCTTAACCTTGACCTCATAACCATGAATGATTTTCAAAACCAAAATTTGATCAAAAAAATAAAAGCCTACAAGCACACTACAATAGTAACAACTACCACCATAATAGATGCAAACTATGTTGACCTTAACCCCATGATTTCGAATGACCTTGAAAAAATACTCTTAATAAAATACATAAAAGTCAGCAAGCATAATACATTACACATTATGGCACCATATTAGATGCATGCAACCTCGATCTTGACCCCATTACATCGAATGACCTTGAAAACAAAATCTCGACAAGACATACATGAAAGTCAACAAGCATATTACATTCCTAACTACTATGACCATATTAGATGTAGGTGAAATTAACCTTGACCTTATGACTTTCAATGGCTTTGAAAACAAAAACACGAGAAAAATACATAAATGTCAACAAAAATATTACATTACTAACAACTACCACCTATTAGATGCAGGTGACCTCAACCGTAGCCCCATCACGTAGAGTGACTTTAAAATAAAAAACTAGAGAAAAGGTACATAAAAGTCAGCAAGCATATTACTTTACAAACTACTACTATCGTTTTAGATACAGACAACCTTTTCCTTGGTCCCATAACCTTGATTGAACTTGAAAACAAAAATTCGAGAAAAAAATGCATGCTTTAGAATTCTTGTATCACTGCCCAATTTATGTCTTAGCTGCAACTTGTGTCTTCGAACAAGGCGATTTGGCCATTATACCTTATGTCTTCTGGTAGGCACAGTTGCCTGCAATTTTTTATATGGTGAATTTATAGATGCTATATTCATATGTATCACTTGTGATATCGAACAAGGCGATATATATGGACTACCATACCATAAGCCTTCATTATTCTTTGGATAAACTTGTTACTGATGCCAGAATTGTTGGCAACCATATCAGCTACTTTGTTGATCGGTATGTCTTAACACTCATACCTATTTAGCCTCGCAGTCATAAAACCTACTCAAACTTTCTTACTTCTTCCCTTTCTCTTCTATAAATAGCCTTTTTATATATTCCTAAATATTAACTGACATCTATTGAAAACTAAATCTGCATTTAAACTGCATGTGATGGGATAATGTTTCTAGGGCGGATGCTACAAAGCCAGAGCAGCGTACGAAGTTGTTTCACCTCTCCCCAACAAACCCCCGCACCCACGTTCAGACAGGTGCCACAACGTCTGGCGCAGACAGTAGCGTGCTTATTGAACCCTGACCCGGACCTGGTCGAGCGAGCGTATACATGTCTGCTCCGTAACTAGGCCAAACAATCCTATAGGTCATTTGGAAAGCTTTCAGTCATTCTCGTACAAATATCCCTGCAACTGAGCGTGCAGTGTCGTCTCATTTCGGAATATTTTCCGCGCCTAAATATTAGAGATAATTTGCCTGCATTATGTTCAGTTCATGATATAACAAAGTCATGTTTTCGGCTATTCTTTTAAACTGGTTTCTTCAGCTACATTGCTTTTATACCTTGTAATAAAATATTCTTTAAAGAAATCGCTTTTAAGCAGACATATCCGTTTAAAGCGTAGCGCTAATATTAACATACTTAAAAACACTTGGCTTTAGCATGTTCGTACAAATTTGTTGTTTCGACGTCATTTCGACGTCATTGCGTATGTAAGACATAACAACTATAATCCGATAGTGAACGTTAAGCATTCCTTGGGCCGTCGTGGTGTAGTGGTTAGACAACTCTCCTCCCACCAAGAACAGCCAGGTTCGATTCCCGACGACGTCACCTCCAGATCTTTGCATGTGGGAATCGTGCAGGACGATGTCGCAGGTCGGTGGGTTTTCTCACTGATCTCCCATTTCCCCCACTCTTGCATTTCAGCGCTGCTCCATACTCATCTCGCTTTACCCTTAAGGGCTCTCAAGACCTCGGTGTTAAGAGCCGCCCAAATCTCTTCACTCGCTCACTAAGCATTCCGCCTACAAGGACGTATTTTGTCAAGAAGGGCGAGACGCTTAGGACGACCCAGGCACGCGCATCCCATGCGTCATCGTCTCTATGTGCGAGGTACTGAACAAGTGCGCAGTCTTTCCCTCAAAACGTACCTCTTAGACAACTTTAAAATTAAGCCTATTTCATAAAATATTTGCTACATTTTCTTATTACCATACAATAAAGTAAATATATATTTAGATTTCAGTTTCTTGTCGTGCATTTATGTCGTAATCCTATATTTATCAACTGAGCTTTTGGACGGCTTCATTTAGCGTGATGGGTGTGAATGTGAACTGAAGCAGGCTTTAGTGTGAAATCATCCAACGGAAACCTTGGAGTGAGTGAAGGGATTTGGACGGCTCTTAACAGCGAGGTCTTGAGAGCCGATGAGGGTGATTGAGGTGAGTATGGAGTGGCGCCAGAATGAAGGGGCGGGGGAAACGGGAGGTCCCCAAGAAAACCCACCAACCAACGACATCGTCCGGCACGATTCCCACTTGCGAAAATCCGGTGACCAGGCAGGGGATTGAACCAGGTTCGCCTTGGTGGGGGGCAGGGAAACCTTTGAAAATGCTTTTAGTAACGAGTACAGATAATCGTGCCGTTAGTATTTTCTACCCGTTGCAGCGCCCGTCCGTGTCCATCGCATTACTGAAGGACGAGGGAGCTCAACTGGGCCGAGATGTCTGGCGGGAGCAGTAGCATGTTCGTTTTGTCTCAGCACTAGGCACGCCTTGTTAAAAAAAAAAGTCTACTTGGCTTATTTATTCAAACAAATTACCGCTTACGAATTAAAATAGACTTAATTTTTTTCTTCGGGAAAAAATATCTTTGGAAAGCAAGGTTAGGGTGCAAACATGTTGAGATTGTTTTTAATAATGTATTATTCCTAGTTACACGTATAGATTAGATGAACAAAAACTTAGTTTGACTAAATGTAATACACTGCAAAAACATTATATTATTTCCTATATAATTTCTCATGTAATAAGTTTTCTCTTTTGCATGTTAGTATTTTGTTTTAATTTGCTCACCAAACATTTAATTGTAGGGCTGGAAGCATTAACACTGCCAAGGGAACTGGAGCTTATGTGTTACAGACCACAATAATAACTGAAGTTGAGTATTTGCAAGATTCATAAGAAAAAAAGTTTTCCTACAAACACTCGTGGTTCTGAACATAATCATAATTCAGTCGGCAAGTTGAAACATGATAGAGAAATTTGAAGGCACGTACAGAACCAGTATTTCACGTCATGTCAAAGTGGCATCTGCAGTTAATTTATGATCTTCGTTGGCCACAAAATTAACATTAACTGAGAACAGAGGCGAAAAATGTATGTATTTCTTTAAACGATCAATGTTGATGTGAAATACTGTATGTAGGTGAAACACAGCTGTAAGATAACAACAGTGACATGAGAGAGACATAAACGGCGGTTAACAACTATGATATTCGGAGCTGATAGTGACGAAGAGAGGTACAGATGGAGCAGCGACAGAAAACTGAGTATCGAGAGTACCCCGACACTACCCACTGGCCAACAGCAACGCCCGCCACGTTTCCTACACATGAAAATCAGGATGTAACACCTGTTTATCGTGGTGCGAGACAAATAGGCTGACAGTTTCAACACCACAGCTCCTACAATTGATTAAAAAATTAAAAAATACACATCCCTTTTTTTGGCGAACTGGTATTCCCAGAGGAATAACTTTTCCTATCCTTTTGTAAAAGCGATAAGAGAAACGTGAGGCTCCATATTAAAGTTATTTTACTTGTATTTCAATGCTTTGTTAAGTCAGGAAGAAAGGCAAATAATCTTTCTTCCTTGAATATCTCTATGTCAAATGTTGTAATGTCATTTTATGTCAAATATTTGAACGCAGATAGTGCAAGCTGACCTGGTTGGAATTTTGGGCTGACATGCATGTTAAAAATGTTTTAAGTTCACTTACAGCGCACGAAAGCGAGAAAATGACCGTGGGACTACCTAGTATAGCCATAGTAGTAAAATGTACAGAATTCTCCTGAGCATAACTGCGAGAAGGTGGTTTTAGGTCGGAAATGCATGCAGCAGCGAAACAAACCCTGCAGCTCACATCATTATGTTTGGGCTACAGTATCGTAGAAGGCCACAGACAGTTCCTTCAACCCCCGCTCTCCAGTTTCCTAGAGGGCTGTGCTTTGTAAAAGTTATCGTATAAAGCGAAGAAAATATGCATATTTTGTACGAGTAATTGAACTAGCATATACATTTCTTTAAATCTGGCACTTGAACTTGTCAACGCTGTCAGAAAACAAGCGAAATGCTTTCGAGCCTCTTAGTTTTGCAATATATTTCATTGCAAACTGGCTGCCGGTCAAAATATTTAATCTGGTTTTTAACAAACACCTTTCATATATTTTTCTGCATGGGAAATTGTATAGAGCATAAATGAAGAGAATAAAACGTTCTACAAAAAAAAAAGTTTTGATTCATTGAGCCAATATTTTAATGATTGAGAATATATGCATAATTAAAACCTAAGAGTCAGTATATTTGCGCATATGAGTACCCAATTTATCAATGATAAAAAGAAACGTAAGCTGAATTGCTTTGATAATGCCTGTATCATTTTATGTTAAACCACATTTAACGTACCAATATCGGTCCAGAAACTATTTATTCCAGTTATTTTGTAATATATAACATGTTTTGTTTAAAACACTGATAAAGTCTCATTTCATTCGATTATTTATTTACAACATGCTGTGTTATTTGTATCAAATTTCCAAATTTTCGATAACATTCACTAGTAGATGTGCAATATTTAAAAAGTGTATGACCCCCCCCCCCCCTTTTTTTTTTGTTTTCCATTCCTTGGTTGTACGGTTCTGTGGTTATAGAATTGTAATCAAAACGTTCATGTCATCGCCATATTAAAAATAATTGACCGACCCACGTAAAACATATAAATTTATTTGGTCAGCGTAGTGTATCTTGTTTGCCAAATTAAGTAGTAACAGGTTTATTGTTTTTCGACATTTGACACAATATGTTTTCTTGTTGTAGCGGTGCCTTACAATATTGCAGAAAAAAGAGACAATATACCAGCATGTTTAGTACTTGTAGGTGATACGTTAAACACATCAAGTTTGGTGGAAATTGGTCAACAAACGGTATTCTACATGCTGTATGCCTAATGAACCTAAACTATTTATATAGTCACCATTTCAAAATTACGTTACTTACACATTTAAATCGAATATTTTATCATCGCATACATAGTATTAGATACAGTATACAAAGATTGATTGAAATTGGTCACACTGTTTCATAGATACAGAATAGTTACCAAAATTTCATATTGCCACCAATTAAAACTAAATGCCTGAACAAATTAATTCATATCAGCATACTGCTTGTTTGTCAACTTTGGTTGGAATGGGTAGATTGTTTGCCGTGTTACGCTACAATAACTTTATTATTCATGGGTGCGCTGTATTACAAAATGATGGATTAAAATTGTTATTTATTGGCATATTTACAGTAATGCCTTTTCCCTATACTTTCTTCATTACAAATGTAGTCGAATTATATATATATATATATATATATATATATATATATATACCATATTTAAAAACAAATATTTGTATGACACCGTTGTGAAAATACAGTAAGTGCCACATTAATCTTAGTTGTATATGGTATCATTTGCCTACTATAGGCCGAAAAGGTACTAGTTGCGTGCAAAATGTGGCAGGAATCTATTGTGTAATTTCCGAGATATGATGTTAAATGCTTATTGTTTTCACGATGGCGAACCAATAAGAACGTACTTTTTCCTATATTAAAGACGTATAAGAATAACTGTGAAAATCCACGATTTAGTTTTACCTAGTAAAATAATTCCCCAGATATGAAATGGCGCCCTACTGTAATAAAATAACAACCCTTTTGAAATCAAGCAAACGGCTTTGCAGAACATTGTAAAAATCAGATGTCCTTACTAAGTTCAATATGTGCACCGAATTTGGTGAAATATGTTTCACAGGATCGAATGTTATTACGAGGGGACATACAGTACATCACAGACAGACATTTGCATGATTATATAAGCTCATTATTCCAAGAAAAGTAGCTTAACATTGAATGGAAGTGAAAGTGAATTGAATGTTTCAAGTTAATCAAGAAATTACGGAGGGATTATCATTTATTTCGAATTATTAAACAACTATTAGCAGCAACATTAATTTTCGAAATAAACTGTTTACAACCGCAAATAAATGTCTCATAAGAAAAAATAAATAAACAGTTTAAATATTACAAGCTTAAATAAACAGTTTAAATATTACAAGCTGTGTATAAAATTTCCTTTTTTTTTACTTCCTTTTTGTTGTTGTTGTTGTTAATGTTTAAATGGATTCAGTAAGTGTTGTACAACTAGTGGAGTACCCTGTTAGGTCTTCTTGCATCTTTTCGTGGCATCACAGAAGTTTCTGTGGATGTCATTATTTTCATTTTTCATAAAATAATATAGCTTTATGATATGCACTTGAGATTATGTTGTTTCAGCGATGCAATGAAGTAGGCTACCGTTAAAACAAAACCGTTCAGTTTGACTCCATGCTACATACACTAACGCAGAAGAAAACAATGAGAATAATAAGTCTGGCGGACGAACGTTTGCTTCCACTTGAGATTTAATTTAGGTTACGCCACATACAAAAACCTCTACTGGAATCACGCTGCAAAATGTTTTGTTGCCTTCTCTAAAACATGCGTAGTAAGTCATCTTCTTGTTTCGCATCCAGTACAACAAATACTGACTGATCTCTGGCGTGGGGATACTTTATTATGTAATCATGTTCCAAACATATTTTTGCTTATATTCACGATGAATTTACACGTCATACTTTATGATTGTTTAGTTTTGTGTGGAGTGTACGTCAGAAATGCGATTCCCTAACGTAAATCATACAGACTACGTAAAGAAACGTACAGTATGAATTGTCATGATTACGGACAGTACACTTAGCGACGTGCGCAGAGCTCAAGGCAGGTGCCAGTGCATATACAGCCGTTAGATGGCGCAGGCTAAGTTGGCCAGGCTGTTAAAGTAGCCTGCCTGTCTACGTGGGTCCGTCACAGATCAAAGTGCCACTGCAGCTGAACTGACGCCATAAACGTGGTTAGCGTACGCGACGATAGAAGGGAAGAGTGTACAGAAAGCGAGAACCTCGCAGGGTTGCCAGGTGTACAAATCAGCGTGAGTCAATGTTCAGGAACTTAATGCCAACCCATTGCTTCACCCTGCGAGGCATGTGGCGAGTGGCATGGCGTTTTAATTGCCCCTGACCATGCGGAAGAAGAGATCAAGGTAATATCTGTCATAACCACGACGAAAATACATTGAAATTGATGTGGCTCGATTTTGCGTCGTAAAGAAATCGGGAAATCAGTTCAAGTATTGTTTTTTTTTTATTGCAAGCATGCCGACATACGTACATTATCTGCTAAAGGCTGTTCACGGTAAAATGAGCACTTTTGAGGCACTAGTTACTTTCATCTTTCAGCCATTTTTTATTCTTTAACCACATTTTAAATTAAATATGGCCGTGTAAGTAATAACCACAGGGTAAATATTATACCGCACTCTGAAGTTAATGCACAAGGCTAAAGTAATATATATATATATTGACTATTATTCCAAATGAAAGAGCTTTCAAAAGTGCTCAATTTACCAAGAATGGCCTATAAAATGCAGACATTCACGGCATAGACAGATACACGCCAACCTACAAAAGAAAGGCTCTTGGCAAGGAGGTTTGTGCAGTTAAACTGAATGTATTCTATCCCTGTGCGTATGATATGGGAGGTAGAAAAGACATACAATGCTGATGAATAATTTAAAAACACCACGCTGTTCTGTATCTTACTTCAAACATTTTGCAGGAAAGGTTTGCTAACAAAAATCAAAGTGAATAAACAAAGTGTAAATTGTAGGTTTGAGAAACACGTTGAGTCCATACATACATACAAAAACAATAAAATAACATCTTAAAAAAATTATTAATCCCCAAGGAATTCTTACGAACCGTTACAAATAACAAATATTTTCATATGCTCTAATGACTCCCGTAGTACTTCCCATGTGCAATGTACCGTAAAATTATATACAAGTACAAACATGTTGAGACAAACCGAGGAGTGGATGGCCAAACATACTTCCGCGTAGAGAAGAATGTTATATTGTGAAACAAATCCGTCAGAGATCTTTTACTAGTCCATGCGCTATTGCAAGAGACCTACGCAATATTTTCAAAGTCACTGTAACCAATGACAGTGAGAAGAGTGTTCAGCAATAGTGACTATAATGCAAGAACACCACAGAAGTAATTGTACATAGGCAAATGTAATTATAAGAAGAGACTTAACTTCGCGAAGGTATATTTACAGAACGATTTCTGGACAGACGTTATATTTCCAGATGAGAGTAAATCCAAGGTTTTCAATCATGACAGTCCGCTATAAGTGTGGAGAAAATCGAATAAAGAGATAAATCCCCAAAATTCTCGTCCTACCGTCAAGCATGGGTGGGGGTTCAGTTACGGTGTGAGTGTGCATGAGTGCATGTGGTGTAAATTAATTGATATTTATATATTGACTATTGGATCAATAAGACTATATTGACCAGTTTAATCATAATTTGCGACCTAATGCCATACAACTTGATGTAGTAATGCACATTTTACCAGGATAATGGTACTAAGCGTAAATCCTGTGCAACACGAATATGGCTGCTGTATAATTGTCCTCGTGTAATAGAAACTGCACCCCAATCCTCAAACTGAAATTCAATAGAACATATTTGGGCATACTTAGACATCAAGCTACAAAAACATAATATTTCAAGCACGCGGAACTTGAAGGGGAAAATCCTTTCATGAGTGGAACAATATCCCTCCTAGTGTCATACAAACGGCAGTAAAGTCAATGCCAGCGCGTTTGAGAAGCGATCTGAAGCAAGAGGGAGGCCATGCTAAATATTAAATGGATAATTTATTTTGTTTATGTTGATGTACGAAAACATTTGTTCTTCGTACGAAGGTATATAAACATTTCTGAATCGGAATACGTGCATTTATTTACATTTGTGTAATATACTACTTTGTTTCTTTTATAAGGAATGTTGTTTATTTGTTGTATTTGATGAAATGGAATACAAAATACAGCTGGACGCATACGTGTGTGTCAACATAATTGCTTATTGTACAGAAGTCGAGAAAAGGGACAGGATGTATGAATATTTGTGATCTTCACTGCATATACATATTAGAGCCTGTTCTATTTGAAAATGCTTTCCGTGGCCTTCTTCAAACACAAGAATGATTTAGTTACATTCGCAATTTGACCGTACTTTAATTCTTATGCAATCTGAACAACTTTTAATACAGTAGAGACTACTGACATCAGACTTAATAGACACAAATCTACCTATCACTGACATCTAGAATGTTTTCAGTCTGAAAACAAAAACAACATAAACTTCGCGTATATGTGGTCACGGGCAGAAGCATAAGGACAGTGGTAAATAGCAATTAGTGACATTCGTAGATAAGCTTAGCCTAAAGGCAGAAAATAGGTCATCAGCCATGTTTAATGTTACTTAGTGAGGTACAATATGACACACAAAACAAACAACACAAACTACGGTATCACTGCATAAGACTACATCATCTGTCTCCAGTTCTTACAAACGTTGGACATACATCAGCAAAGTGCTGATCACTGTTCACCCCACAGTTATTTGTTAACTTCCCTTTTTGCTAACAACGTCCATCAGTCTATTTAGCTCTAAATTAACCAGTTTTCTAGTAATGTCTGACCCAATGCTATTACAATTTGGTAGAAAAGCCTCGTTTGTGTTCTGTGGGAAAAAATGTTTTTTTCTCACTCTTCTCTCCAATTCCTCTAGAAGATTCTCAGTAGGATTCCGGTCAGGTGAGAGTGATTGGGTATTGTATGGCATATGTGGTATTTTCTAGACGATCCATTTCGCAGTATGTTTGGGGTCACTGTCATGTTAGAAATAGCATACCATTAGGTTTCTGTAGTTCGACCTTGAATTTCATTCCTACTGATTATGTTATTTTGGTTCGTTGTAATATAAAACTTTACAGTATCATAGAATGTATTTTATTTGTTAGCATATGTTTGCACCCATATAAAAACACATGTAACAAACAAAGGTGGTCTCGCGTGTATGGTTCTGACGTCTGCTGTTTCGGGTTCGAAACCACCTCGCCCCCCAAATTTGTATCTCAATGTGGTCATTATGCCACGTGGTGTACCGTTGGTTTTTTGTGTCACGTTTTTACGTGTGTGTTTATTTGGACCTGAAAAGGTCCGATGGTGTAACCTCAATAAGAGGACCAGTATCCCTCATTCTCAACCACCTGCCGCAGTCGTGGTAGAGAGGCGACCAGAGAAGTAGCATAGCGTTGGCTACTAGCTACTTCATCCCAGGCATCCGCTACTAGCTACTCCATCGCAGACATCCGCTACTAGCTCCCAGAGAGCATCTTTATTTGCTGGCTGTGGATCAGGCCAGTTTTCCGCCTTCGTGCGCTTCGTCTCTGACCAGACATTCTCAATTGGATTCAAGTAGGCACTGTAAGGTGACCAATCTATGAGCTCTAGTTGGTCTTGCCTTGCGAACCATTCTTGAACCCTCTGAGAAGTGTGTATCGGAGAATGGTCCTACTGGAAGCGTAGCACACCATCGGGATACAAAAGTCGCACCGAGAGAATTATAATGCTCTCTAGAATATGGAAATACTGCCCGGCATTGAGGCCGCGCGTATTCGGACCTCGATCGTCGATTCTGTGCAACACGCCTATCCCGCGTGCACTCATCCATCCCCAACACGCAACGGATGCATGACCATAGCGAAAGCACTCGGCCACATATTCCGGATTGTTCCGGGTCCCACGAGGTCTGAAGACCCGCATTGGCCCATCATTAGCCGAGGAAAACACACACTCGTCGGATAATACAACTTCTGACCAGTCACGATCAATGTTGTCCTCGGTAAACGCGAGTCGATAGATCCTGTGCTCATTGGAGAGCCTTTGCTTCCTTGAAGCACGCCGGGATTTCAGTCCCGCTGCCGTTAAGTGCCTAAGCGTGGTACTCAAATTGCCAGGAGAGTGCGTGGCACGTTTTAGCTGAATGACGCTCCTGAAAGGAGTCAACTGCGCCTGGGTAATCAGACTATTGTCCTCGGCTGCAGTCGACACCCTCCACTGACCCTTTCTTCCGCGACGCGTCACGTCACCCATGTCCCGGAACTGTCGCACCCATAGACTCGCAGTGCTCGCTGGAACACCGTAATGTCGGCCTGCTTCAGCAGTGGATAAACCTGCCGCCTCAACAAGGCCTATGGCTCTCTCCCTAACCGACTGGCTGTGGTGAGACATAGCTGCAGAATGATATTTCACTTCCTTGAACCGCCTGGCTATGGCGAAACATCACTGCACGATTACGTGTATTAAAATGGTTGTATATGCCTGTGACGTAGAAGGTACGCATGCCCAGAGTCGAATGGGGACCAAAGATGTGAGAAATGTGCATATTGTCAGACGATATCTGTTTAAAAAGGAAGAACATAAGGCTTGTCCGAAACTGCAGTAAGGTCATCAACTGATCATGTGACGAAGTTCAGGGATACAAATGCATGGGCAATCAGGACCAATCTCTGTGACATTGGAGGGGCACGCTAAATGCCCAGACCACCTGTCAAATCATCTGATGCTTTTTACTTTCGTTACACATCACATGACCGTGGAAACACAGAGGTGTATAATGACAGGAATATGAACAGGAAAACACAGATATGTTATTTTGTGTGAGAGTAACCCCTTTTTTTTTGTCAATACATTTAATTTGTAATATATTTTGATTTACTATATGAGACAACAACAAGGCAGCTGATAAACGTAGTATTATTTTAGGCTGTTTTCGGTAAAGCGAACACTTTTTAAGGCCCTTCTAAATATTTCCTTTTATACAATTTCCATCTTCCTGCTGATTTTTAATATAAACATTGCAATGTAACCAATAAACACGGTGTATGCATTCCCTGCTCTAAAAATGTAATGCCTGAGGCTGCAATACGATATATTTATTATTGGTTTATGCCTGTTAGGAGGGTCTTAAAAAGTGCTCACTTTACCATGAACAGCCTATTGCAGAGACCAAAAAATAGTAAACGAAGAAATAGCTTTCCTACGGATAAAATCGACCGCCTCCTTGGCGAATGCGCATCGGGATGTGTCAGATCACAAAGTTACCTAATATATGTATAGACATTCATATCCCTGACATTGCCTAAGTGATGAAACAACTTCGAAATACTCATTTTCGTAATCAGAAATTTTACTACGGTCAGCATTGACACATTAATTAGGATATATCGTGCATTCTGTAGGCTGTTACTTATTTCACACAAATTAAATGAATGGACATTATCAGTGAAACATAAATATGCTGTCAGTACTGCTATGTGTGCCAAGTGCAGTAAAACGAGCAGTAGGTGCGCAATAAAACTCTGAAAGAGGTTTGGAAGTTAGGGGAGTTGTGTGCGGAGGGCCGTTACATTCACTATTTGTTAGGTGAACGCACGGTAGGAAAGAAAAGAAGGTTAAAATATGTATGTGTGCACCACAAGTATAGGTTGGGCGTAGTTTGAGTTAGATGGTGTCCAACGTAGGCTTGTACGTGGCTATATGCACCTTAATAATTTTGCAACAATTAGCTTGCCATAGAAGATACTGAGGACATCTGGATCTTTGTAAATAACATGCGCAGAAGCAACTTGCAATCATTCTCAGCACTTCATATAAAATACATGTGAAATCTGAATAATTAATATATTAATGAAATGAAAAGTGAATAATATCAGACGAAATGTGTTATGCAATTCAACGAGATGTAGAATTCCGATGTGAAATATTTATTAAACTTTAAGAGTGTGTAAGAAAAATCACTTTACTCAAAAATCAAATTAAACTTATATTGATGACTCAAATTGAAGTACCACCATCCAGTATAGAGTTAAATAAATTAAGGAAATAAAAACAAATTAAAAGATAAAAAATAAAATATGGCTGTAGTGCTGCTGCAAAACTAACTGACAACTGACTTGAAATGAAATTCTGAAATAAAAATTAGTTCATAACCAGATGTAGCTTTCTTCAATTTCTAACTGTTTAAGAAACTGACTAAGCTCCTAAGTAATTAGTTGCATTTACAGTTCTCACGATCCAAAACTTTACTTGAAAATGTCAATTTAAGTTTTTATTACTTCAGAATAATTACTCCTCACGTTCCCTCAAAGAGTTGAAATCTGCTCAAATGAGATTACACTGAGTTCAATAGTTTTTAGATGTTAATGTGCTCCGGCGTTACTAGCTCATATGGGATCTCAGGACTACTGATTATACACAAGTTAAAGTTCAGAAAATGCCTAGTTCCGTAAGTTAATCTACTTCTGAAAATACTATAAGTTCGTAGAAATAGATTACAAGTGAAGTCTTTCACATAGGTCTGCACCCAAACTCTCAAACTCCTTGGCGTCACCCGTATTCTGATGCGCCGCTAACGTGACTGACATGGCGCCTGGCGTCTAGAGATCGGTGTCCTGGCGTCTCCAACAAAACTCACTAATACAATTAGCTAACTACCTGCCATCAAACCTCCTCTATAATCGGTTGTGGCAGTGACCTAATCACTACTTCTCGGTCTTATTACTAACTTTATCTTAGGTTGGCGCTGGGGATTCCCTAAGATTGAAATCTCAGCGAAAATACAATTAACCATCCGTGTTGCAAGTCCCACCCAGAAGCAAGCCTTCCGGCATCTCAATTCAAGACTAGCCAATCGCGGTCTACTTCCGACTAGACGACCTTAAAATAAAATAAACCAAAATCAAAAATCTTTCTAATAAGAGAATAAAGTAAATAATCAAGCTTTAAAAATAATAAAGTAATTACTGAGAACAAAAATAAACATATAAACATAATATTGTAATATTGAAATAACAATGTGACAAAACTAAGAATAGTGCATGAAAGTTATCATAGAATATAGACATTAAGTGGACTGGTGGTTTACATAAATAATAGATTACGTGATTTAAAAATGTTACAATTACACATGAGAAATTTGCGAAAATTAATATTCAAATTACAATAGCGCGTGAAATAAAGTAAATAATACAATTCAAACACTTATATAGCTAATCTGCACGTACCAAACATAACATAAAAACATATGTTCTGTCGACCTATGACAATAATTACTCTGTTTAGAATATTATGTTTAGGATATTAGGCTTTCACTTTCTATATTTATTAAATTCCTATATTTTACAATGACAGTGTATGTTGGTTTTGCGTAGAATAATTATGAAAATGTTTTTAGTATAGTCATAACCAACTATGTTTTTGTGATGAACTGGCAGAAGAAAGACGCATAGTCCAATCTTGAGGTAATTTAGATAAGATATGCTCATTCGCAGTGGACGTACAGTAGTTGCACTAGCCTTTTAAATACGGTGGTGTGTGTGATCAAGTTACCGTATGGATTTAACTGTTCTTACAATTATCAGTATGCAGCAGTACACAGGACGAGCTCTCGACACAATTGGTATTCTCTCATTATCGAGATCTGTAGCTTCTCGATAACACCTTATCCCAATACAAACACCACGTATGAAGACAACAGCTGATCTCCATAGACTATGTATACCACAGTCGACGATATATTCACTATAGTTAGTAATACACCCATGTACTAATAAGCGATAAAGAGCTCACCCCAAAACGATCTAATCGCGTGAACAGGCAACATAGAATGACTAACGCACACACTCTGTGAGTCATCTGACTTGGCAACAGGAACTTTTGCAGCAGCATTCTGGTATCATTAAAATAAATAGGTCACGCTCCACAGTGATTGTTAGCAGTGGCCTGAAAGTTGTTCATTTGCGATATAAAACAGAAATATTGAAGTGTTAACTGGATATTTTAAAGTACCCGAGAGTAATTATCACTCTTATTATTAACTTGTTTTGAATCCGTGTTTTGTTCAGAGGCAAAATGTTTGTTATACTGAATATTTTATTAGACACTATGTTACTGTGTTCAGATCTGTGTTCATTATTTCTACAGTTCGCACAATATGTTATATGCAAAGTAATTTACTGCACAGCGATTACTATAACTATGAAGGCAATTTCAGATATTCCTTCACATTAAACACACACGCAACAATTTTATTTCTGTTTTACTTCTACTGAACTAAATAAATATTACGCAACACTACCATTTTTCAACGTAATGACTATAAGACTGTAGTTTTGAAACACATTAAAAATCCCACTTTAACGGTTTTCTAGTGTAATTATACCACGATCGCTAGGAAGTGTGTGATCTTCAACAATCTTGTAGTTTTCACTCCATATGGATATCTAGTGACTTGTAAAGTCTAAATGGGCAAGCAGAAGGCTACAATTGCCTCCTAGTTCTACGGTTTCGTGGGGTTTTACATTTACAGGTTGTTCGGTGTAACTTGCGTGCTTTTGCAAATAGACAGTGCCCGTAAGCGCATATAGTTTAATATGTGCACCGGCTGAGGTACTGCTGTAATGCTAGCGCGACTCACGTAAACGGGTTCTTTGTTTCGCCATAGCATTATAATAGTCATGTTCCAAACCAATGGCCACTGAAAATCGATTCCTATAATTTGTGCAGGCCTACCACTGAACAAGAAGTGGCAGCGTAGAAACACGTTAATTTTGCAAATAACTTAACAGTGGTGCTTGATAAACATACTTACTCAATATCATGATAAACATACATATGTATATAAGTCACTTGACCTATAGTAACACCAATTTTGCATGACGCGAAAGACACAAGAAAGTGGGAAGGGCTTTCAACATTGTACTACGTTAATCGAGGGCAGTGTATAAATAGTGATACTGTAGCTGCTAAAGAATAGTTCTTCTGGACCGTAGTCGCAGCATTGTGTAAAGTTATTTGTCTCGAAAGTATAAAGACAAAACGTCAAGTCAGTAGCCAACGAAATTCTCAATTTGTCACTACGTAGTGAATTCGATAAATTCTATGAAGATACGTTCAGTGACCACAACTAAAAACGGTATTTTATTTCGTGATGTTAATATAATTTTACAGCTGATGATTTCATCACGTAAATAATGACAAAATTATATCAAAGATTCATAACTTCACTTAATGCGTTTAAAGGTTCGTAACTAAATTTCAAAACTTTTTACATTACCACTGCAATTATGTTCTAAACAGATAGGAGGACGTTCGCTTGATTGTGGTTTTATGTGCTAAGTATGTTACAATGTTGCACAGGTTAAAAAGGTGCAGTTTAGTTATTCTTGAAATCAACCCAATGCATTAGTATCATAAGACTAAACCAAGTAAATCAATTCCATAAAGTAAGTAATACATTTAAAATGACTACTTAATAGTGTTTTATTCTGATGAGTAGTTTCTCTGTTGCATTAAAAGGTTGTTAATATTTATTAGCATCCAATTTTAAAACAGGTCTTTAAATTAATATTGGAATATTCAACCATATCCATACAATACTTTCCTGTGCAGTGTATTCGGTCGTACATATCATTCTAACTACTGTTTCTTAACATGAAATTAAAACTGCATTCCAACTACTCCTGTTCATGAAACACGTCCTCCCATAGTGATTCATGTGTATATATTGTGGAGTCTATTGTGAAGTCATGTTGATTGTCTTCCATAATGCGTTTCAGTTACGGCTACAAATGTTCTATCATATTATTCACAATCCGCGCCCCATCCCCCTAAAAACTCAAATAAGGATGTATGGATTGAGAACTTTACCTGGGCCCTCCCGAATGCATATACTGTGTTTTATCATGGCAGCGTCTCATCATGATTCATAGAATCAGGAATGCTACCCCACAGATGCTGGATCTTACAATACATATGTATGCATTTCGCCTCGCAAACATTTAAGTGGATGTCATTTCTGGTATCACTACCATCGAATTCTGATACTGAGACATTGGATACCTAAGTGTGTAAACCGAAAAATTCAGCATGAACTGCTCAACATTATCAAACTTCCCTCAATTGCACAAATACAGCTAGCACTGGTAAGCCATCGCGGGTCTAGGATATGTGCCACCTTTCACAGAAACCAATAACAGATTAAAAATGCTGTGAGCTTGAAAAAATGTGACCTTTTTGTCTCGATGCACCAATTCCCTCGCTATGGACTATGTGGAAAAGCATTCGCCTGCTTTGATGTTTTATTAAAGAGATATTTCTCTTTACGAGTTTTCATAAGGCTGATGATTTCTACTGGCGTTGCATCAAGGCCCATTTTTGGCAATGAGCTGTATGTTAAGCATTGCTGGCAATATGGTGATGACAATGTGTTAATGAGATGGTGAAACATATTTTTTCTCCCATTATTCGAATTTAACACTTAAAACTTTTTTCCTTGCGAATAATCTTGTATCTTGCAATGACTCGTGATATCAAAGTACTCTTGGTGGATAGAGAAAATAGGTTTTTTTCAAACTTATTGGCATATTAAGGAATGCAAAACTGTGCTGCTGAAGAAGGATAGACATGGTGTAATTTTCCCTTAGCATGTTTATTGGTCATAGATACAGTAAAATGCATTATTAGGGTTGTGAATATTAATGGTGAACAGTTCTGTTGAAGTTTGATGCCTATGTTATGAATTTGGCAACTATATCTTATGTGGTTTGGAAACTATAAGCAATTATGCTTATAAGTAGACATGGGGTATACCTGGCCCTGTGACCCTTCTCATCGTCGGCCTGTGTTATGAAGTTGACAATTATTTCTTATGGGGTTCGAAAATTACAGTCAACTATGCTTATATGTTAGGTCAGGTGAGCGTGTAAGCCAATGATGGTATTTGGTACCGCATTATGGTGCTAGGTCGACAGATCCCGAAAGAAATGACAGAGCATGAGACTCAGCACCTGCCAGGACGCTGGGTGTAAGAATCCCAACACCCTCGCATCATATTGACAGAGCTGGAGGTTGGTATCTAAGATGGCCACCATGGGGATGAAAGAAAATATAAATTTTTTTTGGGTAAAATGGGAAATGTGTCCCATATGGCGTCATCAAATATGGAGGTTTCCTAGTTCCCTGGCCCGCAGCTCCAAGCCCTTATTAGATTACCCATTTGTATACTACTACGTGCAAAGCTTTACTTGTAGATATGCATCAAAATGCAGTACATAGTCGTTACTATATTATAAATATAATTTTATACAGCTTTTTAACGTTCTCTTTACTTTCACTGATGCCAAATCGGTTGAAAAATTTCTGAGAAATGCTATATAAGCATTATATTTGAGGTAGCATTGTCTTCCAAAATGACTACAAATATAGACTTATCTACTGGCACCGGCAAACTTCTGTGCACACGAGTCCAGTCTTATTCCCTAGACTGCGGCTCGGCACGGTCCGGTCTCTAGCTGAGCTACAAGATTACATCCCAGCAGTATTCACACGAACATAAATACATTCGGTATTTTTTCTTGAGTAACAGCACATGCAAAACCGGACACGGAGATTTTTTGCTGACGACAACAGGTAGCAGTGCTCTTGTGACAGTGTGTGCTGGAGGATTTCTTTACCACCTGTGTGTATTGTTCGATATAATACAATTGCTTTTCTGTAATTGAGTGCAATTTTTCTGTTCAAATATTAAAAAGTATCGAATTAAAATCATGTTATATAAAAGTAACGACAATGGAGGTGGAACACTTTCTGTGGTTTGATGCATCAACAGATTACTTGTTCCTGTTCCTCATTGTCATCATATCTTTCACCATTAAAATGGTGGTGAGTGGAGGATATAAATATTTGATCTGAAGGTCTACGGCGCGGCGTACGAAATATCTCAACGGGAATGCATTACTCAAGACAACATTTGTTTACAAAATTTTCAAACATTGAGAGGCGTGACAGCATATTACTAAGCCAACTTGAACACATCTTAAAGCATAGCAGTTTTACTTCTAAAAAAAATCCAAAACAAGCAAATATTAGCACACAATGTCGTACATAGCTGTCATCTATATAGCCAGAGTCGAATGTAATTTCGTAACACATCCACAGTTGTCGGCACGATATTTTTTATGACATAGAATTTTTGAAGTGTGTCTTTTGTCGAAATCATCATTCACAATACGGAGCAGTGAATAAATTAATTTTAATAATGAACAATAAATTTAAAACATTTTTAACCATAATAATGCTATATTAAATGATAAAATAATATTTAGTATAATAACTGCTAGACAATAACACAAAATAGAACTGAGAAAAGGATAGAGATATATTTTTATTTTCCATTTTTTATTCCAAAGAAAAGAGTGATGTATGAAGGTTAAGATAAACTATAAAAACTTTGTCTACAGTTTCTGCATTTAATTTAGCGCAAATATATGCAAGCGAATACCAACTAATGTGGCAGTGAATTATAGGTACAATGTGGAACAAGTAATTAATATTGTTACACTTTCTCTATCTAGATATTAAGTGGGCTATACCAAGTTCGTTCAGGGATGGAGGTCTTAATCAAATAAAATAAGTAATTATAATTTCCTTATTTTATTTACAATAACTACAGCGAAATTCTCTAAATTCAAATTATTACAATAAATTGAAATCACTTACTGTTCACAATTGACACCAATTAATAAAATTTATAATTAAGACAAAGAAATCATTTAAATTAAATAACTAAAGATCAGTCCCAATAGACAGTGTCTCAAGCTATTCAATTATTTGATGGTTTATGTTTCCATATTTGACAGTTCGAATATTTACAATAAAATCAGTATAACATTTGCATTCAGTCTCACCTCAGTTCAGTCCATGTCCCGCCAGTCGTAACGTTCTAGAATCCTCCTAGCGCCCTCACGCACAGTAGGCTTCACTTGTCGGTGTTACACCCTCTCGTCCATTCAAGCCACGAACACCTCACTCGCCGTCGTCCCGCCATCTCCAGCAGTCGTCGTCTACACTAAACTTCGCTCACGCACACTCGCCAGGCGGCCTCCGACAAAGACTGCCGCCGCTGGGTTGCGGCAGTGTATATAGGTATTAGGCCGCCACCTAGAATCTTCCCAACTAGCGCGATACGTCGCGGAGGTCTGAGGCGCCAGCCAGTCTCGCCAGAACATTCTTGCATCGTTGCTAAACGTATCGAAAACTCTAGCAGGCGAGAGGATGTCTGTGACGCCAGCAAGTCTCGCCACTGTCGGCATTCGCGGGATTCCCAGAATAGGAGGAGACAGCCACGAGAGCATCTCGTTCAATGAGGAGGGGAGGGTAAGGTGGGTCTCCGATTACGGCGCGGGGCAGCTGAGTCGGCGCCAGCTGCAGCACGTAACAAAATATTACTTAAATTGTAACTTAGAAATTACATCCAATGAAATAAGCTGCTTTTTGTTCACTTTAAATAAGTTCTTATAACCACTGACAGTGTTCTGGTTGACGTATTGGCTGCCCACTGTGGCGCAGTCGGTTAAGTGTTGAGCGTGAGTAGTTCCGGTTCCTGGTTAGAGCAAGGGTGTGATTTATGCTTGTCCGTAGGAACCAACCTTTCATGGGAAATGTCACTTCCAATAGGAAAAATATGAGAAAAAAGTTGTCACGGAATTAAAAACATTAGTGCTGTAAATATGGAATTGTGTGTGTATTTTATGCTACTTTTACAAGTGAAACCTTGAAAACTAGTAATTAAAATAAGACATGCCTTTCCTTGTAATAAATTAACTAACCTTCTAAGTGGACTTGCAATATATAGATATTTAACATTACAGTCAAGCTTGTATTTCAGTCACATTTGTAAATAGAATATCTAAATTAATATATAATATACTTTCAAACATATATTTATTTATACCACAAATATAATACATTAATATAATAATATAATAATTTATATTATATTTAAATAAATACGTTCCAACTATAAATCGAACCTACAACTTCTTGAGCAAATACGCGTGGCTTTAACTTCAACACCAACAAACTAATTTACTTATTACTATAGCCTAACGATATCGTTAGTTTCGAATCTGTTTGTGTAATAATTTGTCAGGCATATAATTTTAAACAGTTAATATTTTAGTTTCTAATGAATTTCAAATAGGATTACACATTTGCACAATATTTGCTTCACTAGCGAGAAAATATTTTCTCTTAATAAACATTGCATTTGGAATAACATTTACTGGCATAAATTATAGACAAACGTATATTACGGTCTGTTAAGTTAGTACAAATAACTGTATCATAAATGCTACAGAAATATTTCTATATTGGTTACACCGTCTGCTGAAGCCAGCATTATTTGAAAAAAACATATTTACAGGTGGCATTAAGTTTGCACGTGAATTGGAATACCAGAAAAAACTGCATAAACCACAAGATACTTAACACCTTTTTATATAAACTCGAAATGTTTACTGCGATTTTCGTTAGCTTTTTAATTTGAACACCTAGGCTTATGTAGACCACGATTTCACATAAACTACCATTTAGCACGGCAAGAATGCTTACACACAGATTAATTGGGTGGAATTTGTGAAGTAGATGAACATTATGCTGTAGATTGTAATTTTATTATTTTACTTCTTGTTTTATAAACACTGTGTGTGTGTGCATTCTTTATAGTGCGGGTCAGTCCTCTATGAGTAAAAACACTCATTTTCGCGACTTTGTGCAAATAAATATATAAAATATTTTCTATAGTTTCAAACGAAAAGCACTGGCCTGAAATTACTGTTTTGTTATACTGTGATAAACTGTACGTATACATTAATTAACGTGGAATTGCACCGAGTGTTAAAAACTAAGTAGTATTCCAGTTGAATATTTTTATATGTGGTTTTGTATAAATAAAATGGTCAAGTGCAAATGTTTAACACTGAGGATAAATTTCCTGTTACTCTGCGGACGTCCTTCGTCCTATATTGCCTTACATATACCTACCTGAGCCCACCGTAACTGATGTTTGTGGAATAGCCGATAGTACGGCCAGACCTACGTGCGCATCTCTTCCACTTCCTCCCCCTAGCCTTTTGTACCCTTCAACACGCTCCGTCCGCTCAGACATGCACAGACGTCTGCCGGCTACTGTAGATAATACGAAACCTACGTAAGAATTTGATTTGGCAGGGTAGAAATTGGCTCGGCTAGATAGGACGTGGCTTTACATGCAGAGAGCAGCTAGTTGCAAGAGAAACTTTCTTGATATGCGCATACAATAATTACATCTGCAACATGCGCCGATTGTTTAATTAATGTTTAGTGGCCTTATTTACTGATTAATGTAACCATATATTCCGCTAAAGTGTGATATTCGATTTTCGCAAATGCGTACGACAGCAGGAAATTCATTTCTGTGTATCGTTAATAAAAGACAAATATAACTACAAAAGTCTTACATAGAATAGGGTATATTTTAATTATTAACAGAGGAATTATGCATTTCTCTTTTACAGTTATGTGTAATTATAGTCATTTCACATACGTTTACTGTTTCATTGTTTGAAGCATCGCATGTTGATTACATACCTCGAGACAAGCTATATTGCACAACACTGTAGCTCAGCTCATATTTATGATTGGTTTTCTTTTTGCTAAGTGTTACCTGCTTGCACGACTCGCGAACGTTTAGTGTGGAGCTTATGTGAGGTGATTCCGCTAAAATATTTCAGGACAAGCGATATTGCACAATACTGTAGCTCAGCTCGCCTTTATAATTGGTTGTTTATTTCTCTAAGTGTTACTTCTTTGCGCGTGAGACACGGACTTTCGGTGAGGAGTTTATGTGAGATATTCTGTTTTTGCATTGACTTAATAAATCGCAGGACGAGTTGCTTAATACAATTAAATGCGTTATATTCACTTGAAGAAACTGATGTCAGAATGATGCTCCAATATAAGCTAAAGAGATTCTTGGCGCAGTTAAAACGCTGAACGATTGACAGGATAGATATGGACAGGCTGGTTGCCTAAGAGCCAAGGCAATACGTCTTGTCAAAAGCTGAATATTACCGGAGGGGACTTTAACTTTTTCCATCGCTCATTTATTCTGACGGGAAGTGTACATCACGAGAGATTATATAAGCGATACTAGCAACATCGTTCCCGAAATAACGGCTTTGAATATGCTATACAATTCAATGACTTCTGCTTTGTCGAGCCTTGAAACATAAAACAAGATCTGTGTTACAGGCTGCGGTAAAAATGTCATAAACCCGGATTTGCGGAGACTTGATACTCAACAACAGCTGAGGTTTTCAGCGCTGATGGTAGTGAAGTGAGTTGGAGATAGCACATTGGGGAATTCGCTGGTTGTGAAAACGGGAGCGTCTAGAGGAAACATCGGTCCTTCCACGTTTCCCACTTACAAAAATCGGGAATTGATCCAGAAGGTAATTGAGCCCAGTTCGCAGTGGTAGTGTGGATGGGTAAGTTGTCTGACCGCCCCAACACTGTTGTTGTTCCTGTGTTCAAGTAGATCGACAGCAAACTTGTAGTAACAACACATTGAGCAACTGTAAATTTGTACCACCATTCTGACGTAACTGACAGTGTGTTCACAGACTGCGAATCCAGAACTTTCCAATATTCTACCACTCTTTCGTAGATCATGGAAGCAAATTTTGTTCATTTTACTTTAGATCATTCAGGAAGTTGTGCTGATAATTATGATATTCATTGAAACAGTCTCACGCAAAAATTAAAATACAAACTCTTTTAAATAATCTTGACACAAATTTACGTACATTTTTTATTTTGAAAAAAAAAAAAAATTAAGCTGGAAATAATTGCTTTGCAAAATTTCATTTTTATTAGACAATATTTATGTTATTTTTTAAATATATATTTTATATTAATATTTTAAATTGAGTGTACTTCCTCTAACAGGTAGGTATATTGTCATGACTTTTACCAACCTCATTTAATAGAAATTAAAATATTCAGCTTAAAATTAAAATATACTCTCCCTTATACATGTTATTTGAGTCCCTTTTGTGTACATCAATATTTCAAAGTTTCTATTGTTACTGCATTCTTGCATCATATACATTGTATAAAATAATTTTGTTGTTGCATAAAATTACGTTTCTATTTTCATCTCTTTCCATAGCTATACATATCTGCAGCTTTAAACTATAAAAATTGTGAAACTAATTTACCCGATACTAAAATGCAATTATCGTATAAATCCCTTACAGTAATCATTGAGGAGTCAAGCGATATATTGTACTTATATTATAGGAACATGTTAATATCATACAAATATTTAAACGTTTTTATGGCAAACTTTCTTAGCGCTACAGTTAACAAACTTAAAGGCGGTATGGCAAACAGGATTTTAAATTTCAGCTGACACTTACGTGTTAACTGATGGATAAAAGTTCGCCATTCTCCAAAATCTGAAACGGAAATTACTGGTATTACCTGGGAGAATCCAACACATTGTAAGCGCCAGCACAAAAAGAGTTGCCAGTACTTCCGCTGCACGCCTCGTCCCGGATGCTCTAATAAACGTCCGTATACAGCGTTCGCGTGCTGCTATCCATTTAGGCGGAGGAGCAGTAAAATGCTCTCCTGTTGTTGTTGGGGGGAGCCTAGCAAGGTATTTTCGCCATGCGGCAGCCGGCAAATAACTGCTACAATAGACTAGCGAGACAAAACATCGTAAACAGGTGAACAATGGGGCAAACTCCCCCCCCCCCCCCCGGCAACGCCAGCGCAGAGCTGTTTAACCAGAAAATAAAAAATTTAACGCTGGCAAACTCTGGTAAACGCCCCCCCCCCCCCCCTACTCATTCTCATACCGTCGGCCAGCGCTAGCTGGGTTTTTCGACCGCTGCTTTGTGATGCAGGGTTGCCGTACCCTTTCAGACACATTTGGTCTTCGCGCGGAGAAGGGGGGAGGGGTGGGATTGGATTCCGCTCTTGCAAAACAAGCCCGAGATGCGGTCTGGGAGAGAGCTGGAAGATTACGGTGTTTCCTGTTACTGACCTGTGCTAAATCACACGCTCGCCCCAACACAAGCAACGATTCGTACGAAAATTCTCTTGCTTCCTTCTGCCATGCGAGAAATTCACAGCCCAGCGTTCAACATTATACAGCATGTCCCCGAATATGTATCCGTTTTTTGTGAAGCAATTCCTTGTGAAAAAAAAAAGGATATAAAATACGTAATACGAGTCACAGCCTGAACTGATTATTAACACGGGCGTACACCCCCTAAAACGAGAGGTTTTGTAATGACGTCATATTATCAGACACTAAGTGAAATTAAACCAAAAATTAGCGGGTGATGTCAAGTTGACAATAGATCTGAAACTTCAGAAAATTTGGTTAGGAAAATGTTCCACGTGTGACTCGTGGTCGTGATTGGTATCTCGTCGTGCTTACGGGCGAGAAATGTGCACTGAAAAACGTACTTTGTGGCGACTACAGAATTTTTTTTTTTTTTGGGGGATTCGCCCTGCCAAATTATTCCGCGGTGAATACGAAACTTTTTTGTAGCCACCACAAAATAAGTTTTTAATGGCCACATAATCAGTTTAGTGGTGACAACTAGAGAATTTTTTGTACGCCAGAAAATAATTTGGCAGGATGAACACCAAAACATTTTATGGCCGCAACAACGTATTTCTTTCAGTGCAGTGTGTTGTGATTCAGTAAAGGCGAACAAGTCCAGCGATCTGCAACGACGCGTCGGTATCCAGGTCAGGCGAAGATTCCAAAACACGCTACAACAATAAGAGTTTATAAAACATGTCAGCGTTATAGTATTTGGGACAATTACGCCACCAGAAACTATATAATACTTGTCAACACCTTGCACGGGGTCCGTCTATCAGTCTCTGTCTATTTGTGGACCCACGCCGAGATGGAGCTTGGCGTGAAGCACGTCGCCTTCCAACTCAACACTCAGCTTCCGGCGACTGTATCATACAGGTTAGTCATATACTGTAATTGACTATGAGCTCCCTCGCCAATAACACGTACGTAATGGGTATCATAATAGTTCAATTAAATAACTGTTCTGTCTTCATAATTAACTTCGGTTCTTTCCTCGTAATAGTATTAACCTTCCATAGTCCCTGGACACTAGTAAACATAACAAGCGGTAATGCAACACACATACATACACACACACACACATGTGGGGGTAGCTTGCCAACACTAGATACAGGTTCTCCTTCTCTAGTTCCTTCAGAATACTAGGTATGCATCTGTACACAAATGTATACATACAGTATACAAATGCCATACATGATCAGTAAAACATTGATACAAATTAATTTCCTAAACACCCGATAAAAGTTACATGAAAATCCCCTCAGTTATACAGCAAAAGAACCACTATATAACACAACTTGAAATTTAAATTTATTTTATTATAAATTTACGATATTAAATTAAATATTTTAAAAACCCCAGTTGGGTTGTTTAATACGTAACTTATAACATATTTCAGGCAACCTGTTTCCCCTCCCTTTAAGGAACAGAGTTTCGTCTTACCAACGTCCCACTCTGCTTCTCCATCAGAAATGCGAAGCCGTTCCTTATATATCTTCAACGCTGTCGTTCAACGTTCTCGAACGTTCCGGACCGCTGTGGCCGAGCGGTTAGCTTGCTCGCCTCTCGCAAAGGCTAACCGGGTTCAATCCCCGGCCGGGTCAACGGATTTTCGCATGTGGTAATCGTGCCGGACGATGTCGTTAATCGGCGGGTTTTCTCGGGTATCTCCAGCTTCGCCCACCCCTTCATCCCGGCGCTGCCCCATACCCACCTCAATCGTCCTCATCGGCTCTCAAGACCTCGCTGTTAAGGGCGCCGTCTACTTGGATGTTAGCGCGTTTGAGAAAGCGAAGCGCGGGATCGATAAGGATGACATTGACACGCGCGCCTGATGCCCCTTCGCTCCTACGCGCTAAGCGCTAAACTGGCGTGCAGTGTTTACGTTGTGCTCGGGAATAGCATTTATAATGTATATGATGTATTGAGAGTATTATACGTACCTCGCCCGAAATGTGTATTCTTTTCGTACATTGATATCATGGAGACACGTTTAATGGTTTCGTAAAAAAACGTGGGTTTCAAATACACTGCAAAGCGTTTCACCGCCAGGTAGGCTGCTACCTTAAGAACCGCCCAAATCTCTTCACTCACTCGAACGTTCGCCGTCGCCCATGTAGTGTAGACAGCGCCCCATGATGACGTCACAATCTGCACGCACGCCACCAGAAGGTATTGAAGACACCGTCGTTAAGGGAGGAGGCGGGGAAGAGGGAAGGCCACCCGACAAGGAAGCATAGCAAGTTGGCCCGCGCTCAGGATGCCTTCAGTCCGCCCGTCGACACCGGCAGCGGCGCGCGCGAGTCCGACTGGCCACCTGCGACCTGACAAGACGCCAACCCTTAACGTATTAGCATTGTAAAGGCTGTTCACGATAAAGTGAGTGCTTAAAAACTGAACCTTAGAAAAAAGTCACTGCCCCTGTATGCATATATTTTAATAGACGCACTGAGTGACATTCGCCCAGTAAAATTGGCAACGATGAATGGAAAGTAGTTAACGTCGAATAAAAAGCGTTAGGCAACCATTTGTGATAAATTAAAATTAATTATTTCACTTTCTGTATTTTTAAAGCATCGAAGTGTAAAATGAGCAGATTTGAAAAATCATTTACTTTCTTAATAACTCCACAGATTAATTTTTCTGACGCTGGAATAAAGTGATCATGCCCATAGCAATGTTAATTTCACTTAAGGCGGAGGACTACACAACGTGAATACAATTAAATCTTAAGCAGAGTGCTCTTGTTACCGTGAACTGCATATAAAGGGCTTTTTAACGTCCCCAGTTTTATACTTGAAAGCTTAGCAGGGAGAGGCTTACAGACTAACTTATAACCTAACTTAAATTAACACCCATGACATACCCAGGATTCGAACCTAGAGCCTCCCTCACCCCAGATCAGCTGTGCACCAACCGACTGCACCATGGGAGATCGGCCTAACATTAGCGTCAATCCACGTAGATCTCGTGGAAACAGCAGCTTACGGCTCGGGTGTTCTTGGGGCAGGCAGCGGCCGCGGTGGCTGAGCGGTTACCCTGCTCGCCTTCCCACCGAGGCGAACCGGGTTCGATCCCCGGTCGTGTCACTCCTGAATTCTCGCAAGTGAGAACCGTGTCGGATAACGCCGCTGGTTGGCGGGTACACGCATAAGTGAAATGGCGAGGCAGTTATTTTTATGTGGGAGTTCCCATTCTCTGATTGGCTGCACGAGGCTCTGGAACGGGACTAGAGTCTCAGTTGCTACCGCGTGCTCCGAAAGTTCCCTATTGTCTAAGACGCTGGCTAGCAAGGCGCTGGTCGATGAATGGCATTCCGACAAGTTGCTGAAGAGTGACGCCATTTTCCTGGCGAGTGGGTCTGGAAATCGTAAAAGTGTGTATTCAATCACTGTCCTAAACATTTTCCCTTCCAAGCACAGATAAACAAACATTGCCAGTGGCAACTCAAAAGCCATCGGCCGGCGGCGTGTGAACTCATCACATTACGATTGCAGTAGAAAAAAGTTCCAATAGTATTTTGGAATTTTTATATGTCAGCTGTATTAATGATATATTTTAATCTTAGCTTTCGTCAGTGTTCTTTAACGTTTCAATATTATATGAGCATACAAATGTAAAATCCTCGTACTCTGGAAATATTTTAATTCAATGCTTTGGTTTCGGAGCAAAAACACGCTAAGTAACCCGTGTTGTGAAAGATGGCAAACGCTTTGGTATCTGGCTACACATCCAATACTTTGAAAGCGAACTAACAGGCGGATTAATACAAGCTTCCACCTTGGAATCGAGCGAGTATAGGTTACTTGCGTTCAAGAGCCAAATATGTTATTTCGATATTTTTAGAATATTTTATAATTCGGTTTTATTACATTGACAAAAGTATCAAAAACCAGCATAAATTAATTTACAAAAATTAATATCGTAAAATACAGGAATTTCTCATTTATATGTATAGGTATACAAATTTGAAAAATTTTGCATAATTATCATGTTTGGTTAGAGTTCAAATTATTTTTTAATGTAATTAGAACAAGACGAAGAAATTTCATGGAATTTCGCCCATAAGTTTATTTTAAGTTTTGTAATAAAATTTTATTCCAAAATAGCTAGAAATTAAACCCTGACCGCAGGTGAACAAAACCCCATACTTCAAAGAAAGTTCTTCATGGCATTTTTAATTGTAAAAAAAAAAACAGTTTAGCTGAAATCAAACATTGTGGTCGTATAACTTTTTGAAATTTGTTTTGCTCAGTTTTGATGTTAAAATGCTGATAATTCTACTAAAAACAAAGTATGTAAGAGTTATTTCTAAACTTATTTGGAATTTTTATTAAAGTTATAAATACTGTATAGGAAATCCGCAAAATATCTTTAAAATGCAGAAAAAGTTAGACACTATTGAACGTGCGATTTCAACGTGCTTATGTACGAAAAGAAAACACTCTTCAAACGAAATCTTTGAATGCTTTCAAGATTTGACTCACATTAGAAACCCATTTTTGAGTATTCTAAAACCGCTAAAAACTATTTTTTTCAAACTGTTGTATCTCAAAATATACACTTCAGATACACGCCAAATAACTCAAGGACCCTGCATTAAACCTCCATACAGACTTTCTACTAATAAAATATTAGATTTGCCGCTGAAAGTCCCATAGGTACACACAGTGCGACGAGAACACTGCACGCCAGTTCAGAGCCTTGCTCTTAGCGGTGATGGTGCACTTGACGCGCGAGGCAGTGTCGCCTTTATCGTTCCTGCGCCTCTAGCATTTAAACGCGGAGAATGGCAGGTAGGCGGAAGCTCTGAGGAGGTATTTTTAAGTTGGGATATTATTTTTTTTTAATTTGGTTTGGCTGTGTTGGGGACACGGCCGTTTGTTTTGCGTGAATACGTCTACATTGACGCGCTCGGACGCCTTGGTGTTTTTTTAAGTTCCCGGGACCGCTTCACTCGATCACATGGGATTGGGTATCACTGCATTACTTTTTAGATGCTCTTTCCAACCGTATACGATTTCTGTATTTCGACTTGGCTTCTTGACAAGTATAGGTCGACATTGTGTTTTCTTTTAATTATTTTTTGCAATAAACTCGTAAAATTTCACCATAACCACGTCACACAAATATTTTTATACGCACAATCGATTGATCTTGACGAGAGCTGTCGATTGAAACTCAAACGAAAGAGCGATGCAGCTTCTCCTAGTAAAAAGTTATATTGCGCGGAAGTTATGAGACGCGACGAAACGAACTCAAAATTGCGCCCCTCCTCCCTTTCGTCGCACGCGATGCTTCACAGTCCTCACTCAACGTTCGTTACATATACTGTGATTCTTTAGTAATCGAGTGGTGTGATTGCATTTTGAATGTAGACGATAGATTCGGAGTTGCAATGCCAAACTTTATACCTCGATTTTATTCTGGATTGCCTCCCACTATGGTTGCAAATTTAAATATGTATTCGCGTCAAAATGATAGGTAGAAACGCAGTAACGTTGGCCGGCCCCAACTGCATGTGCAGTAACTATACTCCTTCGTCGATGCACAGACACTCGTGTCTGCAGCGAAGTATCGTTGGTTACAGCCCTTAATCGCCGCATGTGTGTCGTAGTACAAAACTGTGCGGCGTTATTGATAGCCTCGAGTCGCCACTGGGGGCGGTCTTAAAACTTTTCCCGTGATTTATTATCGTGCTACTGGATACCCAAACTTTCCTCATCCCGTGGACCCCATATTGCAGCACGCTTGCAAGTAATATGGCATTCTGGAATATGAAGCATGTTTTCTTCAGAGGTATACATTGCAAAAGTTGATTTCAGCCACATATATTAAACGTTTATTTTCCCAACTATAAGACACCATACAATGAGTATTAAGTGACATATGTTGTAAGTAAAATCTGCCCACCTTTGGTTGCGTAAACAAGTTACTTAAAATTTATTTTATTGCGCACGATAATTTTACCTAATACGTGTGTGTCTCGCGTATGCATTGGACCGTGGTATTTCGTTTTAATCAGTTTTAATGGGAGTATAGTTTTCGGTGCAGATAGTGTTTTTTTTTCTGTTCAAAACGGTTATCTATTTTGTTTATCATGGTAGGGAAACGGCTTTACAAACACTGAACGTTCATGTTCTCCGTCAGTATATTTTTCCATACAGTTGAACAATATTCTGCTCGTCGCACAGCAGATGAAAAGCCTCGTAAGATTAAATGGGAAGCAAACAAAAATTAATTATTATGATCTGCTGTTTTTGTCACGTTTTTATATGCTGATTTGCAGACGATCCGAATGCGAAACTGCAGCTCAGTATGCCTAAAGCGCGAAAAAGTCGTGTGGTGAATTGGTAACACTCAATGAAACTTTGTGCTCGCTATAGCAATTTGCAGAGGGTGGATCTTTGGACTTGAGGTGATCTTTGGACTATAGGAGCCAAGCCGGTCGCGCCGTCAAACTGTTAATATCCTAGAGTGTTGCGACCGAATTGTTGTGTGACGTTTGGAGACGTGGGAACATCAGGGAACACACAAGCACCGGCGCGAAGCTCTCGGCGGGCGACCCAGAATTACCACACAAAAAAAAAAGATAAATTATTCGCCATCCTACAGACGTGAATGCAACGATCAGTCTATCCACAGTCCAGATATAGGCTATTCACGGAAATGTGAGCACTTTTAAAAGCCTTCTCATTTGGAATGATGGTCAGTAAATACATTTTATTTTACCCTTTGACGTAAACTTTTGAGTTCAGTGGAATATACACACTCTGTGTATATTACTTAGATGGCAACATTTATTTAAAAATATGATTAAAAGATAACAAATTGTTGAAAGGAAAAAGTAACTAGTGCCTCAAAAGTGTTCACTTGTCCGTGAACAGCCTATACATGCAGCAGCAAAACTCGCCACCCCTGTTTCAACTGGCAATGATGCTAGTCAACTTACCGAGTGAGATTTGTTTGGTCGACGTACTTTGCTGGATCTTCCAATGTCACACCGACAACGGCGTCATCGTTTGTGGTTTTTGTCGTGATGGGTGTGTCACGGACCGCTCAGGAATGGTGACGCACTGACTTGAGTGATATGTCCACGGTTTGTCTGGACACAGATGATAACCGTACTGGAGAACACACGGGCACTGGACTACGCACGAATCGAGATTTCGTTGTTGAGCTAAACACACTCGCATCATCGTGCGGGTCGCAATCTCCTATGATTGCCGATTTTCCCCGACAGCGATCGGGATAGCACTGGCCGAACAGTGGTGCGTCAGGGAGAGTCCGAGGCCTCGTGTATAGGCTATTCGCGGTAAAATGAGCACTTATGAAAGCCCTGCTTAAGATCTACTTGCGTGTACGTTGTGTATTCTTGCCCCTAACGTAAGATTAACATTGTCATAGGCCTCATAACTTTATTCATGAGTCGGTCAAGTGAAACTATGAAATTATTAAAAAAGTAAATATTTTACAACTCTGCTAATTTTTACTCTTCGGATATTTAAAAATAACACAAAGCAAAAGAAATAATAAAAGTTGTCATAAATGGTTACCAAACACTTTTTATTCGGCGTTAAGATATGGAACTACTTCCCATCCATAGTTACCAACTTGACTGGGCGAATGTCACTCAGTGCGCCAGTTAAAATATATGCAGGTAGGGGCAGTGACATTTTTCTCAGATTGATTTCAAAGTGCTCATTTCATCATGAACTGTCTTTACTTATCATGGCACAGCTCCAACGGGCAATTTTTCAACGGGATGGTGTCCCTTGGCAACACAGGTTTCCCTGGACTCCCTGAACCGTGTCCATAATCGTGAATATGTTTGTTGCACATGAATG
This sequence comes from Dryococelus australis, assembly GCA_029891345.1. Lineage (NCBI taxonomy): Eukaryota > Metazoa > Arthropoda > Insecta > Phasmatodea > Phasmatidae > Dryococelus > Dryococelus australis. The sequence goes on from CM056995.1 coordinate 112,485,578, forward strand.
ATATTTATTGCCAGTAGTGTATACAGGAAGACATCAGAGCCCAGTAAATTATGAACTTTCATTGTGGCCAGTCTGATTTGTTTGTGGAATTTTCCACGCCTTGTTTCCATGAATGGTTAACACTTCGTAGATTATGCTCAAGCGTAGCTCGAGCATTATATAGTGTGAAAATTTCTCTGTGTTGTTCAGAATAAAACTCGCATGGCTGTGCAGTCTTTGTTCGGCTAGTGTTTAACATGGCTTCAGAATAATACAAGAGCGCAGTAACAGTGATATTGCTAAATACAGAATGTCTTTTATAGCCACGCAACGACACATGATTGATTGTAAATCCTTTTATGCGATAAAGGACATTTGATTGTGTCAATATCAGCTTGGCTCTCCACTGGTTGAAGACCGGCGAATGATGAACGCTGCAAAGTACAGAGTAGTGTCTGGCGTGGTATGGACCAATAGGACGTTGGTGAGTTCTAACACAACACCAACAGAACCGATGTTCTTGCAGTAGTGGATATAGGTGATTCACTTCTAATTTGTCTTACGTACCAGTAAATGTGTGCAGTCCTCAGTGTGTTAGAGCTAGATCATCAAGCAAGGCTCACGATGTACACTGATTAAAAAAAAAAACGCTTAACGCAAGTACAGCACATAGAGGCTGTTCACGATAAAGTGAGCACTTTTGAAATCAACCATAAAAAAGTCACTGCTCCTACCTGCATATATTGTAACGGGCGCATTGAGTAACATGCACACAATACAGTTGGTAACGATATATGGAAAGTAGTTCCATGTCTTAACGTTTTAATAAAAAGAGTAAGGTGACCATTTGCGATAATATAAATTATTTATTTCGCTTTTTTATATATGGAAGCGTAAAATGAGCATGTTTGTAAAGTAGTTCCTTTTCTTTTAATTTCACAGTTTTACTAGACCGACGCAAGAATAAAGTGACGAGGCCCTTGCCGGTGTTAATTTTACATAAGACGGGAGAATACGTAACGTGCATACAAGTAGATCTTAAGCAATGCTTTCGAAAGTGCTCATTTTACCGCTAACAGCCTATAACAAGCCTTCATGTCCGCCACATGCATAACATTGGTAAAGTGTTGCAAGGTAAGCTGGTGCTTGCTCAGTGCTGTACACACTCGGCGCACGCAACAGGAACCAGTAACAAGTGCGGAGCCGGGAGAAACTGAATGTATTGCTGCCACTCGCGAGATAGCGGCGAGGCACCCATTACACTCGTGCTGTGACGTCATACGCGCCATTTCATTTAAGTGACATATGTGTAAACTAGCAGACGATTAGCTACAGCGAAGAACAAAACACTACTTACCTCGCAAAAGTTCACCACACGCCGATGACAAAGTGTATACTGAATCTGAACTGGTTAAAGTAACAAACGAATCGAAAGTGATTCTTAAACAGGGAAGAAATGAGTTGTAAAAAAAAATTGTTGAATATAAGGACGCCACACACCACTCGAACGCAAGTGGCAACACATGAAATAATAACGAAACCGTGGGTATAAATGGCGACTTTGGAGGCAACGAAATCGTTGCCAATAGACTATTTTCACCACAGTAATGTGGAGAGGAGTGGAGAGCGGGGAGGTTTGGGCGCCAGCCGATGAAGGTGAAGCGAGGTATGGAGCAGCGCCGGAATGAAACGGGGGGGTAGACGGGATATCCCCGAGAAAACCCCGCCGACCAGCGACATCGTCAGGGACGATTCCCACGTGCGAAAATCCGGGAGTGACCCCCGCCGGGAATCAAGCCCAGTTCGCGTGGGTGGGAGGCGATTAGTCTAACCACCAGACCACCGCGGCCCCCCGGGTACCTGGTGAGAATACCATGGGTCACAGACCCGCCGGCATGTCGTGTGTGCGGATCACACTGGCTTCAATGACGTGCGTTGCTATCCGTCACATTTCACCCCCCCCCCCCTTTTTTCCCTCTAGCTTTCCGCTCATGTCATTGTTTGCACTAGCTAGACGCCATGTCACGTTTGACCATGCACGACCCCTATTGCGAGGTATTGTACTCCTCCCCCAACCCGTTTACGTCGGCCGGTAAGGGGTGAGGTCTAACAGCCTACCTTGTGGTGAAATCATATCGATTTTCACTTATACACGGGGCTTTCTGGGCGGTGTTTCGAAGCGCTACTCCGAGAGTAAAGTAACCTAGAGAACGAGTTGAGCAAAGCAGGGGTAAAAGTGTTTTATTTTAACGAGAATAGTGTAAATGACATGCTGTGCTTTGTCGAACATTTTACAAAATACTACACTGCTTTCCAGGATCTATTTCCTCAGAAAATAAATAGTTGCATGCACAACAAATTATACTAAACATAATCTAATAATTAAAATATTTGCCAAAATGCAGCAGCTAAACAGTTAAAAAAAACACGAATTTTATCATCCGCCGTTTATAATGTACCATTTGTGTCTATGACCAGAACACAGGCGTTTTCTTTTAGTTCCGCTTTATTCAATTGAATCGCCGTAATTTTCCAGTTTACCCTTCGTTACTCGGCGAAACAGTGCGAGTAAAAGTTTTACTCTGGCAAGATGCTAAGAGTAATTACCCTGCAGTTTTGGGGCACCGCCAGGTGCGGATAAAACATTTACTAAAGAGTATTTCATTACAATCAAAGAATAAAGTTTACTCGTAGAGTATCGTTTTGGAACGCCGCTCGAGTGTTAACACCTACTAATTTTTTTCCATGATTAAGAGCTTCGAAATAGTGTTTGCAATAATTGTGATCGGTTAAAAATTATATACCGCTCTAGTATGAAGTGGTGTTTTTTTTTTCGTGGGCGAACAGATCGTGCACACAAGAAATAGTTTTGGAAATATATACTACAAGTACACTAACGTACAACCCAGTTCTCGCGCGAGGTGGACTGACGTCTTAAGTCTGGGTCATGTAAAGTCTGTTCAGAAAGAATACTGCTGGGATTTGCTTATTTATTTTATGTTCACATTTGGCCAGGATGGGAGGCTCAACACCCCACCTTGTTTAAGGTTGTTCAAGGTAAGTACTTAGGAAACTATACGCAGCTAGCCGTACAAACAAGCAGTCACGGAGAAGGAATCGGCTATGACTTGTCATTAGGAACATTCCTGCATTCGCATGGAGAATCATTTAGAAAACTCTGGAACACCGAAATGAGGATGGTCAGACAGGGGATATAAGTGGCTCTTCCTTAATGCGAGTCAAATGTTTTACGACTGCAGTACCTCGCTTAGTTTTTGAGGCTGTTCAGATTCTCAAGCATAGGCCTAATGGTCTGTTGTATTGAGGCAATGTTACTTCCCTTAATACGATTTTTAACATTACTTTTATTTTAAAACGTTGGATAATAATTTACAGGAATAATTGGCCAAATTACGAGAGTTTGTTTTTCCAGGCAAACAAATTTAAAAGTAGCATGACCGTTACATGTGTGTCAGCGGTATTCTAGGTCTACAGTTCGAAAATTTTACTTGCTGCTCCATTAATTGCGTTTTTACTACGGGTGAGTGAGATAAAATTAAAGATCGTAGACGACGAAACGTATAGACCTTAACAAACAGTAGGTCACCAGATATTTTGGGAGGAGGTAAGTTTCAGACTGGTCAGAAGCTTTTCTCGGACCTTTTACGTGTTCTTGTACTAAATTTGTATATTACACAAACAAGAGAGTAACATGTGTGAGCACACGTTGCATATATAAAATGCCATATATATATATATATATATATATATATATGTGTGTGTGTGTGTGTGTAAAGCTACGCAGAACACGTTTTAACTCTTTTTGTACATAATGATTTAATTAGTACAGTTTTTGGCGCAAAGTGATGTGGATATTCCTGAGCGAAACATAATTGCGAAAGAAATGTATACAAGTTGTTATTTACATAACTAATATATATTATATATATATACTCTCGCACACGTATTCGTACTGTCTGATACACTGAGAAGTCAACGCAATTACGTAGAAAGCATCAGTCAGCATATTAGTTATATAAATAACAACTTGTATACATTTCTTTCGCAATTATGTTTCGCTCAGGAATATCCACATCACTTTGCGCTAAAAACTGTACTAATTAAATCATTATGTATAAAAAGAGTTAAAACGTGTTCTGCCTAGCTTTACACACACACACACACACACACACACACACACACACACACACACACACACACACAGATAACTCTATCAAAATGAGTTTAAATCCCGCTTGCCGCTTGTGTGTAGCTGGTAAATTCCGCAATATAGTACGTGGATAAAATGTCACTCTTTAATAACCAATTTCGACCAAAATTCTTAAAGTATCGCAAAATGGTTGAATTTCATATTTCATGAAAACTGATTAAGTGAAAGTAGTAGGTATCCAACAGTACAGTAAAACTATGAAGTTATGTTAATAATATAACTAGGGACTTACCTATAGAACTTCTGTACGTTAATAAATATTTTTTGGAAAATTAATTCTTACTTGCAAATATTGTAAAAATCTGCAAAATAGACTTTATGCGATTTAATAGAGTGAATACAGTGTTCATTAATGTCGGGTTCATAGTTAAAATATAAAAAAATTTAAACCAGTGTTTTTGCAGGAAATAAAAAGAACACCTTTAGTAGTGTATTTGTTCAGGTAGTTATTTTCACAGTTATCGTATACTTTGCCTGTATGACTGCAAACTATTTCGGCCAAAATTTTCATTTTAGAGACAGAATGTCGTAAACCCCATAACTATCACGTTTTCACACAAATCGATAATGGAAGAAGTTATTGAACTTCATTAAAGAAAGTGCATATCAAGAAGTCATAAATCAAAGAAAGACAGAAAATTGTATTATAGTCCAGCAGTACACTACGACGCAAGTATTATTATTTAGTAAAGTAATGAGGACTTAATGCAATTACAAACAATGCCTACAAATAATGATGGATTCATACATAAACAGCGAAGTAAACCGATGACATGTTGAGCGACATATAAATGCCCGTGGTTTCATATGCCAAATATTTAATGGAAATCTGCGTGAAGTCGTATTTGATAGATTGTTTTGTAGTACTTCGTATTATTGATGTCTTATATAAGAACGAGAGTGCCAACACATTCCATATTACACTGGAATTTTGTTTTAAACCTTCGCAAGTCAATGGCACACGTGACTAACAAATATCCCGTCACGGTCGAAACATGCGAAAGGCAAGTGCAAATTTCTAATAACGGTACGAAAACTGAGATTAAACGAAGTTATAAATTAATGGTTTTAGCCTGTCTCTGGGACGTAAGAATTGCCTCTTTTGTCTAAAAAATTTTAATATCGCTGGCCTTAATACACCTTTGGTGAGAGGATTTAGTTTTTTTAATCACGCGCAAATTCTAATCCTGAATCAAAATGTATGATTGACGAGAGTACGAGCAGATTGAAAAAATGTTAAATTCATACTCTTTTTAACGTTCTTATTTAGGGTTCTTTCAAAGCAGCTTGAAAATTCCTGCAGTAGGGTAAGAAAAATTATAGTCTAGCTATAAAATTATAGTTTATTTGGTGATATAAGTAAAAATAATTAATTAACATTCTAATAATCAGTGGTTGGTAATTGGTGAGAGGAGTAGACAGCCATGCTAAGGAAGGAAGCACCGTATTCAAGGAAATCGATCAAGAACTCGCAGATATACATATATGTATATGCATAGCGTGTGTGCGTGTGTGTGTGTGAAGGCACTAAAGAAATAATTAAAATTCAACGAACACAAATTTTCCTTCTATTAAGTATTCCACGAAATAGAAAATGACATTTCTGAATTACTCCTAGCTAGTAAACCTCAAATCATTGAAGGTATTGTCAGATACGGAACAGGTTTATTCGGCTAATTAATTAATTTTCTGCTCTTTCCTCTATTTGACAGTAAAAATAGAACTGTCGTAACCGTTCTCGTTTAAAACTCCACATCCTTTATTTGTTGCTGACTTTCACGAAGCGATAATAGACCTATGTGCCACGGATTTGTGAACCGGAGAGATTTGCGTTTTCACATCGTCTTTTGGGCTTATATTTAACGCTGAACACCACCCTTATTAAATCTCCGTTCGTAGTGGTTCATTTTCCCACAGGTAGAAAGAGCGCAATTCTCGGGTACAGGATGACGACGTTAACACCAGCAGTACAATTTCGCTTGAGGACCCACAATTTTATACCACTTAAATGAACACCATGTTCGCATTTCCTCGAGTTCTATTGTTCCTGAAAGTTTCCTTCAATCTTGTTAGCTAAAGGTACGTTTTCAAGATAGCCATTCTGGATTCTGGAGGTTGTAAGTTAGGTCGCGATAGATTGTACTAGAGGTGAGTTTCGACCCTAATGTAGTTTATATATATTTTTTGTATGGCAGGTTAGCATTTTTCGCTTCTGAGCATAAAGATAAATTTGACAACAATAGTCAGCCTGGACGAACGCAACACCATTACACTAATACAGCGTAGTTTCACAACAACAAATGCTATGGAATTGGCTGTTTCCTTTGTGGCCACACGGGCGTGGCAGTTGTAATAGGTCAAGATCATGTGATACACGTGCAAACACATAGACACCGAGGCGGGGCCATCTCATAGACTAAATATGAGGTAGACATATGTTTTGATATTCTACGCATGCACCCAACATTGACGTACTCCACGCCAATACAACTTTCATCGTCACATTGCCAACAGTGATGAACGTGTTTGTTTATGTCTTAAGATTTCAAAAGTCAAGCACTTTTATATGTATAGAATACTTTTAGCAATTTTGATTTAGTCGAAGTGCATTAAAAGTTGGTCAGTGGAAATATACAAATATAGAAATGCACTTAGTTGATTACACAATGTTCTAACCTCAAATCGTATTCATCTCATTTATGATATAGTCTATTCGCGATTTCTTTACAATTTTTTAAATCACCCCATGTATGACGTGTTCAGTTATATCCTAAATATGCTACGTTTCGCAAGCGTTTTATATCTTTGTTAACATAAAAGTGTCTAATTTTACGTCAAATTGAAGTTTTACCTATAGTTTACTTGTAAATTATGATATTTAATTTATAATAAATATGAATAAAACACTTGCGTATTGGTAGCACCCATTAAGAAATAGTCCTCATGCAAACTAGTATTACAACTGAGTGCGCACGAATCCGGTGCGTTGTTCTTTGGTGTAATTTTATAAACTTAGTTACGCTCAGTTTGCACGAGGCGGAGGAATATCCTGGAAGTAGAACTTAAGCAGGGCTTCAGAAAAGTGCGAAGTAACTGTGAATGGACTATAGTCGTATTGACAGAAAAGCAGTTCAATGTTGGGGCACGGAGACTGGTTTTGCGAGGCTAGTATGATCACACTACCCCATATGCAGTCTATGGTCCATCTAAGCACTCCGCACAATTGCATTTCCCAGAGTCAAGGGTGGGTTCACAGTTGTCCGAACGGCGCTAACGGCCCGCGTGCGGATTATGGCCACCACGACAGATTTTTTTTCTCTCTCTTGCGGACCTGTCAGTTTCACGCTGTACTTTTTTCTGCTCGCGTGCTTAAATATGTGTCCATTATTTCCCCTCTTCGCTCTTGTCGCGTATGTTCTGCAATTTAAAGCGTTCAACAAATATTTTCGTTAAATGCAACTACGTCATTTCGAAGAAAACCAGCGTCCACGCGTCGATTATGTGAAGCTATAAAGTTATTACGAATGAAAAATATTATTATCGCGATGATTATTGCTCACGTTTGTATAAACCAAAAGCAAAACTAGTTCTCACCAACTTCGAAGTAATATTCTAACAGGACGTTTAAAAACGAACTGTTTTTCGTAATTCGCTGCCAACTTAATTATGTTAATGTCGGATAATGTAAGCCTATACGCAATTACAGGTAGGCACGTTTTTTTAAATTTTTTTTACAGAGGAAATTGTCAAAAGTGTTAAGTAAACAGCCAACGAGCAACGGCGCATGTTATGCTCTGAAAAATGTTGGAAATGCGTAGAGGTTTTTTTTTTTTTTCCGCTAGGTCTTGAATATTTCGTTCCTCAACTCTAGACGACTTGCAAGCGAACCTACCTTACAAATAATAACTGTTTCAGACATCTATACCCGACCGTGGTTTTCGAACGAGCAGCATTTTGGGTTGGCAGTTCTCACCGCGCACCTCCCGCCCTGAAACGACCGTACTGGTTCATGTGATATAACTTACGTGACCTGCATTCTGAAGTTGGGTTACACCATCGCGACTGACTATACAATGGGGTGACTTTCCACACGTGGTTTTCCAACTCCTTTCCAAGAAATAGGAGTCAAGTTGTTTAATACTGGCATTTCCAACCACGTGACCAATAAGTAACTCCTTGATGATTTAATATGCCTAACGTTTAATGCTTGCAACGATACAAGTAGATCAGTGGTATTCAATATTTTTGGTAGGCGTAACACGGAAATCCAGTTTTGCCAGAACGGCAAGGATCGTGTTTCTTTCCAGAGGTCAAAATAACAATTCTAAAGGAAAGGACAACGGCAGCCATAATAGGCTACAGTTTCTTTCAAAATGTGATTGTGTGAACAGTTATAACTCTTCGTTTAAAGCCGAATAATAAACAAATAATTCCGATATTGTATCCCCATATTATTCACTATAAGCTATTCATGGTAAAATGAGCATTTTTGAAAGCCCTGCTTAGTGTAATTGTATGCACGTTATTTATTCTTCCGCCTTATGTAAGATTAGCATTGTCATGGGCCTCGACACTTTATTCATGTGTCTGTCAAGTGAAACTGTGAAATTATTAGAAATATAAATATTTAACCAGTCTGCTCATTCTAACACTTCGATCCTTAAAAAAAAAAAAAAAAACGCAAAAAGCGAATGAAATAATTAAAGTTATCAGAAATGGTTGCCTAACACTTTTTATTCGACGTTACTGCGTGCATGCCACTCAGTACGCCAATTAAAATATATGCAGGTAGGGGCAGTAACTTGTTTCTAAGGTTGATTTCAAAGGTGCTCACTTTATCGTGAACAGCCTGTGTTCCACGACAAAATGTGCATTCTTAAAACCAACTGAATAAAATAACTGCCCGTAACTGCGCGTGTTTTAACGTAAGCAACAGCCGCAATACTCACAGTCAAGTTAGCAAGCGAATTACGAGAAATAGTTCCGTGTTTTAACTTCTTACTAGTCGTGAAATTAAACATTTATCCCAGTTGTATTTCAGTTCATTTTTGTTGTATGTCAATAAGAACAAAAGTTGGCGTGTTTTTAACACCTTTATGTTTTATAACTCTTTCACATCATCACCTGGCTGATGCAAGTTCAGATTAGCTGGTCCGTTGTTTATTTTTTTGATTTCAATCCGCGCACGCGTGTCAACAAAGTAAAAGTTCGCGGCCAACGTGATTTTAAGTGTCTGACTTTAATACTGAAATAAAGTATTCATTAGCGTATTAAATAAAACTATTTTTATATATGTTGTGAGTAAATTGATATTATTTGTTATTACTTTCTGCTGTACCTACACGTAGTTTCTAGTCCCAGAAAACCTTGTAAATCCATATTGCCGAACTGGAAAATATGCTACTTCGTGCAATCTGTCGGTATAAATTTTGAACCACGAATAAACTTTAAGAATCTTCGGAAGTGTGTTTTTGTAGTATTTGCAATCTTTGTTGCAATTCTGAAGACTTAAATAAACATGCGTGTAGTATTTAGTATTTACGCGAGTCCCAGACTGTGAGAATACCTCGGCACGTATGTCACTCGTTTTGAAACAATAACGCCGTACATATGTTTCATACTGAATGTGAGACATTAATTGATTGTTAGGAATACGTTGAAACAGTATTATAACGCATGTCCGAACGGTTTAACATGTATGAGCCGATATATCAAACAGTAAGCACTGGCTTCCACGATTAAACTTCCAAGGTAAGTAATTTTGGGCAAAATTAGATTCTGCATGAAATGTGTGGATACATGAAATACGTTGTCACCAGCTAGGTAATATGGTTTCCGTATTATGGTGAAATGATGTTCCTATCAGTGCAAGCACTTAAATTTTATAAGTGAAAAGTGATTTGTTTTCGTAAGCAAAGCCGTAGGCCTCACGAACTGTTAGTGTCATGTGCTTTATAAACTATGTAGTTGAACGAATTTTCACGAAATTTGCATCGAGTGACAAAAATAACTGAAGAAGTATGCTGTGGAATTTGGTATCAAATCTGCTAAGATATTTTGTCTCATGGCATAATGAACATTGTTTCCGTAGCAACATCCGAAATTTGCTTGTGAATAGGTTTGTGTTAAAATATTGCTTTGCGAGGTATTTAGACATTGTAATTCTACTCGTAAATGTTGTTAAACAAAATTATTAGGTCATTTAACGATTGTTTAAGGCGCACTGTCTTCTGTATGACGGAGTAAATACACCATAATATCCAAAAGTGTGCCTTTCTTACAAGTGTGTTACGTACCCTTAACGGGCGAAAGTTTCATCTTATCAGATTTTTTTTAAGGTGAACATTCGAAACGTCTTGGCATTGTTTTTATAACGGGGAAAAGAATAACGTTTAATTCTTCTGCTATTCTGTTGACAACCTAAACCAAAAATATTTTCTTATGACCTCAGTATTATTGACAACATTAAAAGTCATTAATTTATATCCAAACAGAAAAAATTATAATGAATATCAGTCAATATGCGCAAACTAATATTACCTGCTGAAATTAACACGTACGTGTTTATAGTCTATAGTGTTGATTACAATATATATTACTTTCCGTTGTTTATTTAATGAGTATGCAGGTGATTAAACACCATTTGAAAGTCACATTATATTTATTTTGATCGGTAAGCGGAAAGATATCCAACCAACGGGCTGAGAGTAGAAACTTATCAGGATTTTCAAAAGTGCTCACTTTACCGTTAACAGCATATAACAAATGTATAAGTAAATTCAGTACTTGCTTCAAGAAGTGAATCTAAACTATGCCTCACTGGTAATACGGGTGTCATTCAACTACGCTGCTATACGAGTAAATTTTATACTACATGATTATGACCAAAAAGGGTACACATTGATAAAGAGTTCCTTCAGATGAAAGGGAGCTAAACGACTTGTTAATAGATTCGGTGATTATATTCTGAGTCATAGCTGAGACACAAAACCCAAAAACTCGTAGTCGCGACGACGCGAGACTGTAGGGAACACTGCCCCCAAGGACTCAGTCCTGAGTTCGACGATTTTCGATGTCTGGTAACTGAAAATACTAAATTGTCTCTTCTGGTCACAACTACGTGGTGATGGATACAGCAGTGCTCTTCGAGCATCTTGCAGGGTAATGATTATACGGTGGTTTTTCAGTGCCTTCTGCGTAGACAATATTCGTAGTCCACTACCAACATTACCGTGAGTATCCCGCCCTCTCTCTACCAGTAGGCCTACTTCTCTACCCACTGGCAAAGAGCAAGGTTCCTAAAGGCTGTTCACGATAAAGTAAGCACTTTTGAAATCAACTTTAGAAAAAAGTCACTGCCCCAACCTGCATATATTTTAATGGGCACACTGAGTGACGATGCGCCCAGTAAAGTTGATAACGATGGACGAGAAATAGTTCCGTATCTTAACGTCGAATAAATGGGTTAGGCAAGCATTTCTGATAACTTTAATTACTTATTTCGCTTTCTGTGTATTATAGTGCATAGAAGCGGAAAAATGAGCAGATTTAAAAATATTTGCTTTTCTAATAATTGCACAGTTTCACTTGACCGACGTATGGATAAAGTGAGGAGGTCCATGACAATGTTAATCTTACATAAGGCGGAAGAATACACAACGTGCATACAAGTAGTTCTTAAACAGGGCTTTCGAAATTGCTCATTTTACCGTGAATAGACCATACCTATATGTCCCCTGTTGTATTTTCTACTTAGGCATGCAGTTTTAAATTCTTTCCTGTCGAAAGGGTTTTTACGGCGCCTATGGCGGTTTTTCCTTTGTCTTTCTTAGTTATAGGTGTAACTATAGGTACACCTAAGAGGTAGTCATGGCCTCAGACACGGCCATAGCTGGCTACCCAATCTCTCTTTGCCGCGTTGCATCCTCCTTGAATGGAACCCCCTCCCTGTAGGCGTATGTATGGGGCTCAACCCTGAGACGCACTTAGCTTCCGTCCCTACCTCGAACGTACATCCGGCACTTGGGGTAGGTTAGGAAATAATACTACGAGTGTTCTCGTCAAGTTACGGTACGGATTATTTTTTATATAATATTTGTCTTAAAATGCGATCATTTAACTGCGCACAAATTATATTTATGTACAATGGCGATCTTGGAAGCATAAAGCGTTTACTACGCAAATTCACAGTGCATAGTATGAAGTTAGCCTGGTCCTGGGTAGCAATATCTCACTTTTATGCTGGCGTAAACATTAATAATAAAATAATTTTTTTTTGGAGAGAGAATTGGAGGGGAATTGATTGATTTTTTTATCCTAACATCGGTAATTATGAGCGCTGTTCCGAAATTTCTTGTGTGACTGACAACACTGCGTCGATTCTATAAAAGCGAAATTGTCGTTATTTTACTCACTACAAACGTTGAACTGCAGTGTGTATTAGAATACGTACTTTGAATGATACTTGCAATGAGGGTAAGTGAATAAGAGAAAAATGACTACGGGCATACACAGTAAAACATTTCTGTACTTGTTACAAACAACTATTTGGAAATTGATTTCCAAAGATTTTTTTTTTATTGTATCTCTACAGCTTAAATTTGTATATTTACAACACACTAAAGGCTGCTCACGGTAAAACGAGCACTTTTGAAAGCCCTTCTAACTACTTGTATGCACGTTGTGTATTCTTCCGCCTTCTGTAAAATTAACACTCCCATATGCCTCATCACTTTCTTCATGCATCGACCAAGTGACACTTTGAATTTATTAAAAAAGTAAATATTTCCCAAATCTGCTCTTCTTTACACATCGATGCAAATGATTACCTAACACATACAAAATAGTTTATGTACCTCAGTTCTTATAATAATCTTGAATTCTGCAATACTTAAGTTACTTGTTAAGATTCAACAATAGTTTTACACATTCCTCACTAAGGTCGTCTTAGATTTACTCTATATCAACAAGTAAAGTCAGAAGACCAATACAGTATTCAGCAATGTCTGCAGTTTTTTTTCCTAATGATCGTTGAATTACTGCGTTTTTACTATTAGGAGCTTTTTTAACGACAAAATGATCTTTCGCAAATTTTGTTTTCAGTATCGCGATCAATTTACTCTTGTTTTTGTTGGCGTACATTCTCAACCAAGCGAAAATAAATCGATACTGTACAGGAGGACGTAGTTCATGTTGCATATGACTATAGATGTGCTGTAAATGAACAGACTGCTAAACGAAAGATTTGCATTCAATATCACATAACATATATTATGATACCAATAACGGTGTATGCATTACAACAAACAGCAAAAGGAGAAATACACACGTTCCTAATATTAGGGGAAGGTTGCTAAAGGTGTACCATTATTTACATTATTGCATTAATTTAAGCCAATCTTGAATGTACTTCTCCAATATTGATTTAATACGAAGCAGCATACATATACGTATACATATCTACATTAACATGTCTAGTTAGCTGAAATAGCGACCCAGAAAAAATTTCTTAGTGTAAGACTGCAATTGGTACGATATAGAAAACCAGTATTCAAAATCGTACCTCCAGTATCGTAAATCGTACCGCTACAAACAGAAATAGTCTAATACTAACTGTTGTCAATGGAAACAGCTATAATGATGTCTTAAGTGTATACAAGTACATATTTCACCCTAAATAAAACAAACAAACAAATAATTTACATGCAACACAAATAAAACGTTTCGGGCCTGATTTAACCCCTGCGCAGGTTTCTTGTACCCACGTGTGACACTGTAAACATTGCACCATATTTTCTACGACATTTTCCTCACATACTGAACAAAACCAATCGCCTTGCACAAGTTCTATGGTTACATTGGATTCGGACGATGTAGAAGGTGCAGTGTTGTCTGGAGTTGTTCTTAAACGCTTGTTTGGACATGCAGAATGTCCCTTCCCTTTTGTAGATTTATTATATACTTTGCTAGTTGTCTTCCTGCTTCTATATTTTGCAGCCATAAAATCACGTTTATATGGGCTGCTTGTCAGTACAACAGCACGTTGAGCTCCCCGCCTTGCTGGTGTGTACATATGTTTGGGCATGTTGGAATCCAAGAAATAGCTTCAATAGAAACATTCAACTTCGATATAATCTCCTGCTGACTAGGCCTATTATTAGGGCTAATTATTTCACTACCTGTTGGATCGCTATTTTCTGTAGGCTTACAAGAAGGCGTATCCGTCTCATTTTCATCGGAGTGGCATTCGTTTTCTTCCAGATTTGCAGCTGCTAAAAAGTCGGAGTCGTTAAAAATATTGCGATCTATCGGCCAGATTCCACAAGCATGAAATCCGTTAATGGCGTTCTGAATAGTTGCTGCCATTGCATAGGCTTCTGCTACAAGTTGGGTAACCTGATATTGGATAACACACAAGCCGGGATTTGTTCGAAGCCATTTTTCAACTGCCTGGGTGTAATAAGTTTCTAATGGCTTGAAGAAGGACCTGTCCAGAGGTTGTAGCCGATGAGTTGTGTGGGCAGGCAACTGCAACATTATGACGCCATTGGCTCTTGCAAGTTCCAAAGCTTCTACATTCTTCGAATGTGTCGAATGACCATCTAAAATTAAGAGAACCCTGTTGTCGATGTTTGGTTTCATGACAGCAATTAAATGTTTTAATTATTTTACAAAAAGATCAGTGTTAATGTACCCTGTTTCCGATATGTCAACAATACCTCCAGGAGTGGCACCAACCTGCAGCTCATGCACCATTCTCATGCATTTAAAGATTATCATAGGTGGAACATACATCCCCGAAGCACTAGTACAACACACTATTGTTGTATTAACACCTCTTTCCTCACTTGCAATAATTCCAACCTGACGCTTTCCTTTCTGGCATATTTTTTGTACAGTACTGAAACCCGTCTCATCCACATTGAACACACGAGTAGCATCTTTTCATCTATAACTCTTTCCAGGATATCAAAAAATCCTAACACATTCTTCTTGTTGAACCCCTTTGCACGTGCTATGGAAGTGGACTCGGGCTCACGTAGCGCTAAATCCTTATGATGGGCTTTAAAGGCATAAAACCATTTCTTCCCTGCCATTCCTGTCAATCTGCTGAAGCTATGTGGTATTTCATTGCGCTCTGCAATTCGGAATGCTAACTTCCTGACATCAGTGATTGTTACCCCAAACAGAAACTCTTCTAATCTTAAAATATGATCAACCAGTTGTTGCTCTACTTCGGGTGGAAGTGTGGTGGTATGGCCTATGGCTTTTAGGGATTCGTTAGTTACAACATTCTTCCTGTCTAAGTGCCTTTTCTATGTTGGCTTTGGAATGTTGTATTGTCGACAGCATTCATTAAAACCCATGTCACCGTTTATATATGGCGCAAGAGCTATTGCCATCTCCATTTCAGCCCAAGCTCCATATTTCCTTTTCGTCATTCTGTAACACACAACGGAAATTTGTTTTAGTAATATTTTATTTACGGTGATTATTAAATAGTTTTGCACATGGTAAATATGGAACTTGACAAACGTAAGGCGTGTTCAACTGAAACCCATTGTCCTCGGATGTTGATGTACGACCATTAAGAAAAATGTTCCGTAAACAATGCACAGATTTATTGCGGAACCTATACTGAAGTTTGTAATTAAATGTGATAACTGCATAAAACTATGCAAAAGGTTATTTAGATTGTTCAAAGTGTTTACACCTATAGTCAGCAATAAACGGGTTTCATTGTAACTTGCCTTGTAGTAGTATCCTAAATCATACCAGTACGATTTGTGAAACTACGACGTGGTACGACTTAGACAACTCGTGATCAAACATATGAAACATAACCTCAAATTGTTTGTCGTCAGATATAAATTAGTTCAAAATGTGAAGAAGAGTAGTCTTTACAATAATATATATATTTAAACAAAAACTACTTAATCTTCAATTTCGTAGAGGCTTACAACTCAGGTTCAGAAACTACTTCTAGAAGTGCAAATAATATTGAACTCCAATAACATCGCTAAACGTGGTTCCACACTTACGTTATTCATTGGACTGGCCGGGAACTACAACAGGTTCAACTTGTAGCCACAAGAGCGCAGTGGTATTCACATTTCATGAAATACGGAGGTGGTACGATTTAGGAAGCGGTACGGATTCGGATACTTTCCCCTAAGTAATGCAACTCTATGTTAAAAGTGTAAGTCATGTACAGAGAACAGAAAACGATATAAACGGATTTATATAATGTAACTGATACACCGTTTATTGTTATATGTTTTAAATTTAAGCCTTTATGTTTGCATACAGATATTCTATTTCAGTATGCATGTCGTGTGGGAAAAGCAGTACAACCTTGAATACCAACTTGAAATAAGGCAATTAAAAATGTGAGTGCACTATGAGTGACTTAAGTGTTATTTGAATGTTGGCCCTATGTAATGTAATATGTAGGGCCTTTTGTGTTGACTTCAGTACGTAATAACAAAGAGGTAAAATAAAAAATACAACTGTAATTATTGGCGTTCACTCAGTTTTATTTCTGTGGAAAAATCGGGATTCCACATGTTGGTAACATGCTCAAAGATGGATATTGGCCTCAAAACCTTTTTACAACACTTTCAAATCGCTATTAAGGGAAAACTACCAGGTCTGCTATAAACATTCTTGATAGTTCTTTTGTAATAAATTTAATTTTCTTCGATTTTTACCAAACTCATTTTACCATAAAATCAACACAAACGGAAATATATCAGGAATTATGTTTCTTCTTTTCACTTTTATAGTTTAGCACAGGGAGCAAAACTCGGGTTCAAAATGACTTTTGATATATTAATATTTACATCAGAATGAAAGTGTGTACCAAAGAATCATGTGTCAGCGATATTTTCCGAAGAAATAGCTTAAAGTGCCTGGACTATTATGTATCAGAATTGCTGGCGAAAAGAATACATAGTTAATAACTAGACAAAGGATCATTGCTGTTAAATTTTGCGTCAAGTTACGCAA
The DNA here is from genome assembly GCA_029891345.1 of Dryococelus australis. NCBI lineage: Eukaryota > Metazoa > Arthropoda > Insecta > Phasmatodea > Phasmatidae > Dryococelus > Dryococelus australis. Next base: position 112,502,796 of record CM056995.1, read on the forward strand.
AAGCGGCTAGGAAACGTTTGATGTGATCATACAAGTTTATGGCGAAGGAGCAATGGAAAATATAGGCCGTATTCAAGTGATGAGGGCATTTTAAGGAAGGCGAAAGCAGAGTGCAGGATCATCTGAGCATCGGGTGACAAGCCACTTATGTGAATGATAAGAAGGTTGTGTAAGTAGAGGCATTGTAGAAAGAAGAAAGAGATCAGAGGAATGAATTTTAAAACTGACTGACTCCGACTTTTAATACTGACGTCAGTCCATAAACTTCCGGGACAGATATTTTATATCTATAGTTTATTTTGTCAGTGCACGGAAATCTTGCTGTCTCGATAACGGAGTATCATGTTTTACTGTTTCCCCCATGCGCTCAGTATGTAACATAATATATAATCACTTACTTAACTTTAGTATTCATCTAGTTAACAATATGCTTGGAAGAAATCTCGTGTGCCCTCGGGCATTATTTAAAAACAAAAGACGTCATGCACTTAAACGCACCTGTTTGAGCTGCTTGAAGAAATCATATTTTATTCTCTACAGATCTCTGGAGCTATTTATTTATTAGCCTGTAGGAAATTAAATTATTGCCGAATCGTGCTCACAAACATTTTTTATTCTGTATCATTCTATATCAGAGCAAGCAGGAGCAAAATACTAGAAAGATTTTCTGGAATATGCATTAAGAATTTTGCTCTTGTCAATAATTGTTAGGTTTTGCAGAATTTCAGTAATGCAAGTTTGACACAACACAAGCCCGCGGAAAAAAAAATTAAACTAATGGTCCATAATTTTGTCACGTTTTGTAAATGAACATATTCAACAACGGGACACTAGTATTATTGCCAAATTGGTTTTCAGGCATCCTTTAAATATTCAAAGAATGTACGATAAGTAAAGTTATTAATCTGCTTATCTTGAAATAGGTAACGAAACAATGCAGACACGGTTTAGAAGTTTTCTCAAATGTGTGTAAGCACGATGTCTAGAATAAAAAAAAAAAAAAAAACGCTTTATATCCGTTCTCTCACAGTTTCACTTGTCGTGCCGTTGTTTTCAATTTTGTCAGTGAAGTGTGGCTTGGTCGCCGTTTAAAATACACAGAAGTTTAATTTTACAACAATTACACTGTAACATATATTACGTCAATGAGGCTGGCCGTATCCAATATCGTGATGTGTATACGAAATTGCATGAAACAATTGGGTCTTCTCACTACTGCTGTCAGGGTTCGATGTTACATCGATTCGAATCGAGTTTACTTTCATTCGAGAAACGTGATATGTGTAGGCACGGATCCAATTAACAGTGAACTTTCACGAAACTCCAGGTCTGCCAATCTCCACCAAAGCTGCATTACGCCGACGCTCCTTTACTTTCCATCGAAATGTTTGCCACTCCTCGGGGTAATCCAGATGAGGTTCGTGTTTTGGGGCAGTTGTGAGCAAGCAGGGCCGGTCGAATCCTGGAGAACCTACAGGTTAAAGAACACTTATAATTTCGCTAATACTCTGCAAGATATTTCCAGTATATATTTTATTTATTTAAAAAAATACCATAAGTTATTTTTATTTGTGTAACTTGATTGCAGTGGTAGATAATAATTTGTTTTGAAACTTCTGGTGGTTATGAATGCTAAAATGTAACAGATTAAAAAAAAAGCAGGCTCTTGTCTACACCAATCACCGAGGATAATGTTGGGTCAGGTGTCTTTAGTCGCCTGGAGATTTAGCCTGTGTTGTGTTGCGTTGACTTGCAATTGCATCCAAGGTTTTCTGACGGTGCTGGAACACCACGCAACCAGGAATAATGATCAGCGCAGGGAACTGTATTTCCTAACACGGGGATAGATCGACGAGGGAGTTGAGGCTTACCTAGTTGATGACCCGTTAGACGTAAGTCGTCGTGGATGTTGGTATCGACGCGGCTGCGTAGCTTGGCACGCGAGCACTGACTGTCGGCGTGCAGGCTTGGGCTGCCCTCACCCCTTCTTCCAATGTGTGTGGATGGCGTCTAGCAACCGTCCGATATTACCTTCGACGTCGTCGAGATCAGAATGTTGTTGGACTCGAACCACAACGAAACCATCTGGGATGTTCCTCAATACGCTGGTGAACATCTTTCCCGACTGTAAAAGGGGTTTTCTTTCGTCTGGGCAGATAGAAAGGATACTGTCAATACATTTTATAACGTCCTACCTGAATTGTATTGTGTAATAGTATAACAGGACTGATAAACGTAGCAATATTCCATCGTAGCATCATTACGCACATTCCTTTAAGTTACCCAAGCTATTTACACTTTAAAACAGATATTTGTCGGACAATCGCGACACGTGACAATCTTATTATGTCTTACCTGTGGGCATGTTTTTAACAGGGGACAGTTGCCACCAGTGCACAGTAACGAAAATATCTCTAGGCTGCTCACGGTGAAGTGAGCACCTTTGAGGGACTAATTATTTTTTCTTTTCAGCTATTTCTTATCCTTTAACACCTTTCTAAAATAAATATTACCATGTGAGTAATAAACACATTGTGTATGTTTAACCGCACTCGAAAGTTAACGTCTAAGGCTAAAATAAAATACATTTATTAACTATTATTCCAAATGAGAGGGCTTTCAAAAGTGCTCACTTTACCGTAAACAGCCTATAAAGCGATATAACAGCTTTTATAAATATTCGTATCTTAGAAACATGAGTCATTTAAAGTAGAGTTGGGGATATTCATATTAGGAAATAGCAAAGAGAAGAAAAAAAAGTGCAGCTGACTTTTCCTGCGCGCAAGGTTTGTGCCTCCCGGCAGTGCACGGCACTTCCCCGCCTCGTGATTGGCTGCCCGCCGTAAAGGCCGTCCGCTGGTTAATGCGACTCCTCGCGGGAGTAATTGCCTTCTACCAACCCCTCCTGGAACTTCCCGCTTACCCCCTCGCAGCCTCAGAATTCCTCGGAGGTCGCTGTCTGGCGCGGCGTAAACGACATGCCGCGGGAGTCGTAAACACGCACGCTCTGCGCTGCACGGAACTCCCGGAGAACATTCACACTGGCGGGGGCACAGAAGCATTTCGCGAACCTGCACCTGACCACCATCAGCCCGACACTAGTTTACAGCGAGTGTTTTGTGCAGCGCGTTGCAACGAGGATCGATACAGGATCGAGACAGGAAACGCCGCGGTTCGTACCGTACTTTATTTATTTATTTAGACATTATTTATACTGGCGAAGTTAAGGCTTCATTGCCTTCTCTTACAATTAACCAGGTATAACTCAGTGTACACATACGTAAACATAAAGAACAAGAAAAATACTTACATTAACAAGAGGCGAAACAGAAACATGATAGCTCAAAAAGTAGTAAATGGGAAAAAGATCAGTGGTTTCATATTATGGACATACCTTGATCAGGACTAGAGACAAGGCAATGTTTAAATAAACTAAAATGAAAATAGCACAATAATACCTGATCTACAATAACACAATTTTTTTTCATAATCCGCATTACCAATCATAAATATAAATGTGCATAACCTATAAATTACCTGAGAGGAAAACAACATATTGAATCTTAGCTCATTAAAACTTAAGAGTGGGATGAAGTCCAGCATTTTTGTGAAATAATTGTTTGCCCGAATACGCGTATCTCGGTAAATAAATATTCTGCAAATACTAAATTTTGTCAGAAAATATATATAAAAAAAACATTAAAGGCTCAATAAAGTAGACCCTTTTGCAATCAACCTTAGAAAAATGTCACTGTTCCTACCTGCATGTATTTTAACGGGCGCACTGAGTGACATGGGAACAGTGAAGTTGGTAACGATGGATGGGATGTAGTTCCATATATTAACGTCGAATAAAAAGTGCTAGATAACCATTTGTGATAATTAAAATTATTTCTTTGGCTTTCTTTATTTTTAATGCATTGAAGTGTATCAATGAGCAGATTTGTGAAATATTTACTTTTCCAATAATTTCACAGTTTCACTTGACCGAGGCACGAATAAAGTGATGAGGCCCATGACAATGTTAATTTTACATAAGGCGGAATAATACACTACGTTTATACAAGCAGATCCTATGCAGGGCTTTCAGAACTGCTCATTTTACCGTGAACAGCTTATACCCTTGTTTGCTTAAAACGAACAGAAACAGCATAAATAAATACAATGTTCACGAATATAAACGTAACATTTGCAACGAGACGTCAATACATAGAACTTCTTTTCCTCTAATCGTGGCAACTTCACTGGGGGCTTGTCAGTCACAGTATCCGTTAAAATATTTGTGGTTAGGGGCAGAGAGACTATTTAATGTTTAATTTCAAACGCGAATGGCCGTGAATGCTCTATACCAAAATATAATCATGACACAATCAGCATACGCAAATGGTAAATGTAAATTGTATGCACGTATTCATCAGTTTGCAATTAATTAATTAACTAATAAGAAACAGGGACAACGATATTAATTAATCAAATGTTGGACGGCTGTAACTCAAGGGTTATTAAGAAATGACATCATATTTTAAAAATTTATCTGTATGCCTTACTTGATCTCTGTAGATATAAACTGGACAGGCTACTACGTGGTATAAAAACCACTCCTTGTTCAGTCGACCGGGTTGCAACATACAGTTAGTTATCTACAGGCTGTTCATCGTAAAATGAGCACTTTTGAAAGCCCTGCTGAAGATCGACTTATATACACGTTGTGTATTCTTCCTCCTTATGTAAATTAACATTACCATGTGCCTCATCACTTTATCCATGCGTCGGTCAAATCAAACTGTGAAATTATTAAGAAATACTAAATACTTTACAAATCCCTGAATTTTTACACTTCGCTGTATTAAAGAAAGTAAACAGTTTGCGATATAAATAGTTTTAAGTTATCATAAATAGTTATGTAACACTTATTATTCGACGTTAAGATATAGAACTACTTTCCATCCATCGTTACCAACTTTACTAGGCGAATGGCACTCAGTGCGCACATTAAAACATATGCACGCAGGGGCAGTCACTTATTTCTAAAGTTCATATCTAAAGTGCTCACTTTATCGTGAACAGCTTTATCACTCGGGTACCGCGTGACCAAAAGGTATTGACTACGAATCTTAAGGGTCCCGCCGGCCTGCATCGTTTTTCTCCTTTTCGGGCCGCGGAGCGCATGAGCTATAAGGGTTACACTAGCACGCGCTACAAGAGCGCCATCGCCGCTACGTGCACGGATCTGAACTGGAGTGAAATGTTCTCGGTGCTGCGTCCACCTATGGGACCTTCAAGGGTGACCCTGCCAAGCCTGTAGCACGTTTCAATACAGGCCCCCATCGCAGTTTGGCTCGTGTCCGCGGGCAGTATGTTTTAAGATATAGCAGTCGGAAAATGCCGTATTCATTGGAGGGCTTCAAAATAATATTAACAGCATGCGTGTTAAGTTTAAAGTATCATTCCTTCCTCGTCGGGGGGGGGGGGGGGGATGATGTATTTTCTTCGGTAAACATACTGTGAGTACGTTTAACAGTGGGATGGATCGCCGAGTGAACCCCGCGCCCAAGGTCAAGAAGCGAGGGAGCTATACGGGTGACACTAACACGCACGCCTAGTGCGTCATCGCTCCTACGCGCAAGGCGTGCAGTGTTTCCGGCGTAACGCTGTACTGTGCAAATTGGATCTGTAACCGTGGAAGTTTCATTACACGCGATGAAAGACCACAGATTAAACTACGCCAGTATCTTTGCAGTTTTCCCTTTCCGCTTAAGGAAACTGCACAGGCAGGCTTTGAAAATTCACTTAATATGACAAAAGTTAAAAAAAAATAGGGGCACAGATAATAATTTTCTATATTTTCTGACAAAAAGTCGTATTTGCAGAACCTTTATTTACCGAGATACGTTTATTCGAGCAAACAACTATTTCACAAGAAAAGCAGGGGTCCATCTCACTCTTAATAGTTTCGTTTATAAAGCCAACAGCATTTTAAACGTTCTATAACACAGCAACTCAAGCGCCGGGAAGGAGGAACGCTTAGCCTAAAAATAACTGAAGAGCGACTGCGTCAGGAATACAGGCGTGAGTTTCAGGTGTAGTAGTGGTTGAATTGGTACATGGCTTTTACGGCCTAAATCGTCATGTAAGGACGAGATCGTTCGTATGGCACCGACACAAATGCTTCAGCACATCGGGGTCGCGAGATTTACTGCCCGGAAATAGTCGTCAACGCCCGGAATTTCCATCAGTCTCCGCGGACCCCCAACTCCATGGCCTTTCGTTTGCACTGCGTCAACTCAAGGTCGTGCTAGCATCCTAGTCGTATGCCCGATCAAACAATATAAAGACTGTTTACGATTAAGTGAGCACTTATGAAATCAACTTTAGAGAAAAGTCACTGCCTTTGCCTTCATATATCTTAAAGGGGGCGCTGAGTAGCATGCGCCCAGTAAAATTGGTAACGATGTATGGAAAGTAGTTCCATATCTTAACGTTGAATAAAAAATGATAGGCAAGCATTTGTGTTAACTTAAAATTATTTCTTTCACTTTCTTTTTTTTTTTTTTTTTTAATGCGTCGAAGTGTAAAACTGAGCAGATCTGTACAGTAATTAGTGTATTTATAATTTCATAGTTTCATTTGACCGACGCATTAATAAAGTGATGAGGCCCATGGCAATGTTAATTTTAAATAATGCAGAGGAATGAACAACGTGTATTCAAGTAGAACTTAAGCAGGGCTTTCATAAGTGCTCATTTTTTTCCGGGAACAGCCCATAGTAAGGAACCGTCCGCAGCATTTGCCTAAAGTGATTTCGGTAAACTATGAAAAACTGAAATCAGGATGGCTGGACCGGAATTCGAACTCAGGTCCTCCCGAATGCGAGTCCGAAGTTCAACCACTGCTGGGTGCCAATGCTTGTAACTGGAACATATGCGCAAGTGATATAATCCATTCATTGTTACTTCACACTTTTCTAAAGCCTTGCTAAAGTTCTACTTCCAACGTATTCTTCCGCCTCGTGCAAACTAAGCTTAACAAAGTCTAAAAATTACACCGAAGGACAACGCACCGAATTCGTGCGCACTCAGTTGTAATATTAATTTGCATGAGAACTATTTCTCACTAGGCGCTACAAACACACAGATATTCTCTCTGTTTTGTTAATATTTATTATAAATGTATTATTTTAATTTATAAATAAAATAAAGGTGAAATTAAATTTAACCAGAAATAAGACATTTTTATGTTTGCAGAGGTATAAAACGGTTGTGATGATTGCACATCTAGGCAATAACTAAACACTTCATACATAGGGTGATTTTTCAAAGGTTTGATTCAAAATGTGTGAAGAAACTGCGAATAGATTATAGTCTAAATATCTGCTTCGTAAAATACAACAGGAAATAAGAGCAGGCAGTTGTAGCCGGCATGTCGATCCCATTCTGCTTGGCATTCGAGAAATAAAATTGCCTGTTAGCTGAAAGGTAAAGTTTTGTAAGCATCTTCTATGTTGAATGGGAGAGCAAGAAAATCTCATAAAATATACTATTATTACCCGCTCGCTGCGTGGCATTCCGCGCAAGCGACTGGAAGTGAAGGCCAAAGTAGTTATACGATAGCGGCGGCGGCAAGTCAATGGAATGTTTTGAATTACAGGAGAGCTAACCGCGTATATGCTGATCCTGGTTGTATTGAGGTTCTGCATTTATCTGAAGAATTTTATATTGGTTTGCTACCCTAGTGTCTCTCATCTAGACTCGGGGTGAGGTGAACCTCCCAGGTCAAGGCCAGTGGCTACAAAAAGAGCGTCGGACCTCTGAGCCAGCAGTTGTTGAATGGATGAGTCGCAGCGATAGACGACTAGCGAGAAGACAATCGCGCGGCGAGAGAAGTGACCAGCGGGTGGGAAATCTGCGACTGCGAACATCAGAGCAGTGAAGGGTACAGCTGCAGGCTGGACTATTGGACTGGATGCATGAGTGAAAGACATTAAAGGTTGTTCACGGTAAAATGAGCACTTTTGAAATCCCTGCTTGAGATGTACTTGTATGCACGTTGTGTATTTTTTACGCCTTATGTAAAATTAACGTTGCCACGGGCCTCATCACTTTATTCATACGTCGGTCAAGTGAAACTTTAAAATTGTTAGAAAAGGGAAATTTTACAAATATGCTCGTTTTAACACTTCGATGCATTGGGAAAATACAGAAGGCCAAAGAAAAAATTTAAGTCATTAATAATAGTTACCTAACACTTTTTATTCGCCGCTAAGGCATGGGATTACATTCTCATCATCGTTACCAACTTTACTGGGCGCATGTCACTCAGTGCACCCGTTAAAATATACGCAGGTAGGAGAAGTGACTTTTTTCCAAGGTTCATTTCAAAAGTGCTCATTTTATCGTAAAAAACCTTTACAGATAATGGCAACAGATAGACTGAACGTGTGTTAATGATGGGTATTAGTTAATTGACAATAACCAAACATAGACATAAAGAAGAGCGTTAGAGTTTAAATAGACATTAAATAGTTTGCCCACTGTGAAATAAAAAGAGTAATAGTGGAGACATAATTTAACGCTGTAAATAATAGCTGTGTGAATAAACTAAAAATCAAATTGAGTTATTTTATTTCTATTAAGGCTTCCGTCCCTTATGAACTCAGAGACGCCCCAGGCATTCATGTAACAGTATAATTTGGTTATTTATCATGTAGGATTTACCCTTCCCTTAAGAGAATACATAGCATACAGAAAATGTCCACACGGGTTAGCAGGAAATTGTGAACGGTCTGGCTCCCTCCTGAGGATGTCACTAGCAGTGAATACTGCACTATAGTGGCTGTCAGTTTCCCTTCCCCCCACCCCTTTACTTCTGTGGCTCCAATCCTGTTTCTCCCACATTTTTGTATAGTCTGTTCACGGTAAAGTGAGCACTTTTAAGGCCCTGTTAAAATTTTCCTTTCAGCAAATTTCTGTCTTTCCGCCACTTTTTAATATACACATTGCTATGTGACTAATAAACACAGTTTATACATTTCATCATACTCAAAAGTAATGTGTGTGACTGCAATAATATAAATTTATTAGTTTTTAATGGCTGCTGGGAGGGCCTTAAAAAGTACTCACTTTACCGTGAACAGCCGATACCTTCCATTACGCTCCTGTAAGTTGTGCAGTGCCTTTGTAACTGTCATTTTTCTCAAAAATCGCAGCGATGACAAGAGCGGACGAAGTGAAAATAGTTTTTATTGAGATTGTAACAACGCCTTTAATGAAGAAAATTTAAAAAATGTCACACCAAAATTTGTAGTAAAATTAGCCAAATATATCTAAAAAATTAGTTATTTTTGCTATAAATGAACATTATCTAAACATCAAAATAGCACAGTTCTTGTGATTAAAACCGTTAAGTGAAACATTTTATGCTGATTCGCCGCTATAAAATGTTAGTGCACTAAGTATTGTTAGAGCCGCCTGTTTTCCGTGATAAGATTTCACGGCTAGTTTTACTCCAAAACATATTAGTTCAGCACCAATATTGTAGTTCCATGATTTTAACTCACAAATGTCTGCCAGCCAATCACGGTCAGGTTAACTTTATTATGATTGGCACAGTCGAGTAGAAAATGTATTCTCATACAGACACGCTACCAATAGTGAAAGGAACATTGCAAGCATGCACGTAAGAAGTTGAAGTCTAACTTGAGCAGAAATCTTTTCGCGAAAAACAGGCGGCCCTAAGTATTATGCACGCCACCGGACAATTTGCAGGAGTCTGAAGTAAGCAATTTTAGCAGCTGTAATGTTGGTCATGAAAAATGCATTATTTTATACTTGAACGATACATCTTGCAGCTTGTAGAGATTACTTAAAGCCCTCTTTCCTCGCATAACATATACTAGATCACATAGGTATCAAAATGTATTATAACAGAGTATTACCTATCATTGCGTTGCAACGGGTCCATTAAACGGCGACATTTTCCGAAAAAAATATGCACAAATTCGGGCAATGGTTATTCGTTAGACCTAAGCTTTTAGTTTGTGACTGTAATTCAACGTTACATTATGTTTTTTTTTTCATGAAGAACTTAAACACATTTAGAGCACTTCAAATGACAGACATTTAAAAAAAATGTTGGTTTTAAAGACTACGCCAATTTTCTGTAAATTATTTTGTTTATTTTATTTGTTGGAAATGATCGACAGAAAATTTATCAAGCGCGTCTTAAAAGTCATCTTAATTCAATTAAGGCATGGTTAGCAAACCTTATTTAACAGATAAATCATAAACTGTTTCATTAAAAAAATATTTAAAATTTCCTTATTTCCAGCGATTTTTAAAATTTGTGAAAACTTTTCATGGCATGATCTTATTTCAACGTAAATGGTCTCATTTCCGTAAGTGACTTAGTTTTGTTATTATTTACACTTTTCAAGACCACCAAAATTGCGATATTTACAAACCATTGTGTAAGAAACGTGCAGTATAATATTTTTATGCAAGCAATTACTACACGGAAGTAATGTCTACAATTTGAACATAATTTTCTATAAATACGAAATAATGAATTTTTCGGCTCTTTCTACTCACTGGCATGACGTGCTGTAATTTTTTTCTAATATTGCGCCATGAACTGACAAAAACTATGCTTGCTTGGAGGCGAAGCTACTAGTGCGGTTTGATTGCACAGTGCTTCATTAATTATCTAAGCTATAACAACAACGCTTTAAAGTTCGAATCTTCAACCACCTAGATGAAATTCACATTATAAGTTTATATTGAACAGTAACACAGTTCGCTATTGAGTCATTGCGTGGACTCCAAAAACTGCATTAATGTATGTTTTAAGATCTAACATCTGAATTGCCCTAAATACGTTTACCTTCTTCATATGTAAAAAACATGTAACGTTCTGTAGCTTGTCTGAATGGGGAAAAGGTATCCTTACTTTACACGTACATATGTTTCGCGCTATACACGATTCTCCGTTTATTCAGCTTCAGTGGTTTACTGTCCTTCACTTTTATTTTACTTATTTATTTCAAATCGCCATGAGTGTGCGTCTAAAGTAAAGTTCAGTGCTTGGTCTCCGAGTTGCTGAAATAGTTGAACTGTTTAGCTACACTCATTTCACAACCCGCAAAGACTGCAAAGACTTTTTTTTTTTCAATGGTGTATTCTAAAAAAAAAAATTAATTATGACAATCAGTTGCAGCCAACCTGTATTTTCAGTGCATTTCGCTCGCGCTACCTGATAACTATAGGCAATGGGACAGGACTTTCTCTACGTCTATTACAATACCTGAAATTTAGCACGCCAACTTATCTCGTATGGAGTTAGTTAAGAAGTGCAAGTAAGTGTTTAGAATAATTTAATCGTTTCTAAACAAAATAAAATATAGTTTCTTTAATAAATGTGTCGATAGTAGTGTGTCGCGCAGACACTTTTGGAAATAACAAAGGAAATATTATTTGCAATATACTGAATTTAAAAACATAAAATATCAAACCAAAATGAAAATATGTATTAAAGAAGGGTTAGTATGAGAACAGGTACTTCTCTTCAATTTCAGATGCACTCACTGTGTCGTTTACAGACACATGTGGAATTAGGGTAAAGGCTAAAAACCGATATTGGAGACGTGGGAAACACTCATGCATATGTTGCAGGCTCGGGAGTGTTTTTGTTGTCCTTTCGGCTTCCTCCTGTGGAATGTAACCGCTAACCATAGCAGGCGCATCCTTCGGAGTGTCGTCGTTTCTGTGGTCTCAGTTTTGGTTAGTTATTTTTGCTTATCGATGTGTAGCTACACAACATCGTCATCATAGACATCGCGATAACCACAGAGTTTTCCTGCATCCATCATGACACGTTTATGTTAATCCACAACTTTGAAGAAACTTAGGTAAAGGTTGTTCACGATAAAGTGAGCACTTTTGAAATCAATCTTAGAAAAAAGTCACTGACTCTACCTGCGTAGATTTTAATGGGCGCGCTGAGTGACATGCGTCCAGTAAAGTTGCTAATGATGGGTTGAAAATAGTTCCAACCTTAGCGTCGAATAAAATGTGTTAGATAACCGTTTGTAATAACTTAAAATTATTTCTTTCGTTTTCTGTTTTAGTGTATCGAAGTTTTAAAATAACCCGAATTGTAACACTTTTACTTTTCTAATAATTTCTCAGTTTCACCTGACCGACGCATTAATGTGATGAGGCCCATGGTAATGTTATAACATATATAGGCTGTTCACGGTAAAGTGAGCACTTTCGAGGCTCTAGTTACTTTTTCTTTCAGTAATTTTTTATCACTTAACTAACCTTTGAAATAAATATTTCCGTATAAATTATAAACACAGTGTGTTTATTCTACCGTACTCGGAAGTTGACGTCTAAGGCTAAAATAAAATACATTTATTGACTACTATTTAAAATGAGAGAGCTTTCAAAAGTGCTCACTTTACCTTGAACAGCCTATAGTTATACATATGGCGGAAGAATACACAATGAGCACACAAGTAGATCTTAAGCAGGTATTTCAAAAGTGCTCATTTTACCATGAACAACTTATAGTATGATTAACTTTGATCTAAAAAAAAAAGGTTAGTTCGAATTGAATGTAGAAATGTTAAGGTGCAATTCGTGCCTTTGTAATCGCGTTTACAAGCAGGAGCGGTTTTTTTTTTCGAATTTAAGGAAACTAGCCGCATTTTTTTTCCCTGTAAAATAAAGTGAATTTTCGCAAGAAATAAAAAAAGTATACAGATCGCGGCAGTTTCAAACGATGTGACCACGTTTGTTGTTGGAACTTCATGTAGTTTATAGTGACACGTGTTAACGAGTCCTGCGCCATCTATCAAAACCTTTGGAGCCGCCTACCTGTCGGGGTGACAATGGCGAAACCTGTTCGCAAACATGTTGACTGCCGCTCTGATAGGCCCGCTGCTATCTTATCTAGTTAACTGATCACAGTTAATAAAAGAGCGGCTGTGAATGCTGTCATCACGGCAGGGACGCGGCAGTCATCAGTGATGGCTGATATACGTTACCGGCCCGGCGGAAAGGGGCGGTTGAAACTGATAACATTATACCTTTTTTTTACTGCGATATTTTCTGCCTGTTCGGTGACAATTTGTGAAAACCACTGGTTGAAACATTTTTATTAATAGTGTGTTACTTCTTATTTCTATGGGTTATACAATATTATCTTACCTTAGTCAAATAAAGCACGCTGACAAAAGGAAAGTGAAAATAATGAAATATATTACATAGGTAAATGCTAAACGAATAAAAACCAATGGAATTCCCCAAATTAAAAGTGCTAATTAAATTTTCTGCGTAATGATAAACTACGCATGTAGGTTAACATCTTAAAAATATATATTTTTTGGTTGCGAATTTTTGTTAAAATTAAATTAATTAACTACCTGCAAAATACAATATTCAGCATTCCAAGCCACTTTTTAAAAAGCGAAAACATGTAAAAAAAATTGAAAAAAAGAGCTCAGTAAGACGTCGACCGATTTCAATATTCCACTCGTGTCCCCAAGAATGACTCGCCCAATTCGCCAGTAGAACTGTCAAAGTCACATCGTCAAAAGTGATGAACGAGTTTGTAGATGTTTTCTTGTGATTCAGTAAAGGCGAACAAGTCCAGCGATCTGCAGCGACGCGTCGGTATCCAGGTCAGGCGAAGATTCCAAAACACGCTACAACAATAAGAGTTTATAAAACATGTCAGCGTTGTAGTATTTGGGACAATTATGCCACCAGAAACTATATAATACTTGTCAACACCTTGCACGGGGTCCGTCTATCAGTCTCTGTCTATTTGTGGACCCACGCCGAGATGGAGCTTGGCGTGAAGCACGTCGCCTTCCAACTCAACACTCAGCTTCCGGCGACTGTATCATACAGGTTAGTCATATACTGTAATTGACTATGAGCTCCCTCGCCAATAACACGTACATAATGGGTATCATAATAGTTCAATTAAATAACTGCTCTGTCTTCATAATTAACTTCGGTTCTTTCCTCGTAATAGTATTAACCTTCCATAGTCCCTACACCCTAGTATTAAAATATTTAAAGTATAACAGTTTGAATTTCCCATTTATCCGCACTTTCACACGAATAAAATACTCCGACCAACTTGGATATAAACTAGCCGCATAAGAACTAGTCTGGAGAATGCATTTCAAACATTTAAATGAACTCGCTTAAATAAACAGTGTTTTAAACTTAAAACATGCCACATCGTTTACGTCGGCAGAAAACGCGGAGATCTGCTACTGCTCAGCTCAAATGCGCCCTCTACCCCTTTTTTTCCTGCACTCGTAAACTATTTTTCCTTGCCACATACGACCACGCTGTGGAAATGTGGAATGCAGTTCCGAATGTTTGAACGTGTAGAAAGCGTACGGCAGCTGCGTAGTAATTGAACATCGAACTGGCACCTGCCGATAAAACAGTCGAAACCACATTGCTTGGACTAGGGGTCTGCACGTTGTTGACCGAATTACATATTTTGAAATGGTTCTACACTTCCTCTTCTTACCAAGTTTTGACTGAGCTCGGATATATTCGAGATTTCGCAATTTTTTTTTTTTAATTTTATTTTATTTTTTTAATGAAAACATGGGTGAGCTGGAAACTTAAACGTGAAATATTCCTCATACCGCAGTTTGATCACGTGATGTCACAATCGAGTTTCAATTTTCAAGCCATGATTCCATTACGTCGACGCTGCACTCTACATATCGTAGCATTATGCAGGTGAGCAAGGCAAAAGCGTCCTTATACCTCCCATCGCTACGCCAGGTGGGGCCACGGTGATGTAGCGGTCATAAGTAGAAGACTATAGCAGATCTTGGCGCAACTCAATAATTTAACTAAAATCCAACCAATTTCACGCTAAATTCAAACTAATTTCTAATTCCCCGTCAAATTTTTCAAACCTCAAATAAAAATCAAAATCAGTTTTCAACTTGTGTTCACTATTTGTGTGTGGTTATTTAAAGACTAATTTTTGAGCTAAATCATCACATTTTTGATGAAATTCCAAGAATTTTCATACATTTCTTGTGATATTTTTTTTCAAAATTTAAAGTAAACATTTGCCTTACTGACCAAAATGTTGTCTCATTCACGCTGAAAATTGACCACTGATCAAAGAGTCAACAAGTATGTTTTTAAAAATGTGTTCTTGATTGAGAAGACAGATTTGGGTCAAATTATTTTGTTTTTGGGGGTGATATTGAAGAGATGAGTCATGTTTTCAGAAGATATGATGGAAATTATGCTTGAAAGTGAGAAAATCGAGTCAATTTCAATTAAATTATTGAGTTGAGCCAATATCTGCAACAGTCTTCCATTGTCATATTACCCCCCCCCCCCTTGTCGACCGCCCTCCCCCAGGCGCACTGTGTTCGATTCCCGGCGGGGTAACTCCCGGATTCCCGCACGTTGAAATCGTGTTGGACGATGCCACCGTTGATGGATTTTCTGGTCGGATTTCGGAGAGTGATACGCCGTTGAATTCCTCTGTTTGAACACTGCGATCCTAGCGGCAGAAATCACTACAGTGCCATTTGATAAAACAAAGGTGATATCGATATCTCGGTAATTAATAATGCTATTGCAAGACGCGGCACGTCATTTTGTGAGGTCTTTGTTCCGATTCATCAGGCTGAAATCAGAATAACGATATCGTCAACGGTTTGGAAGATATGTTGGGTGTATATATATATATATATATATATATATATATATATATATATATATATGTGTGTGTGTATATATATATATATATATATATATATATATATATATATATATATATATATATATATATATATAACGCACGAGGCTTTCAAATTCAAATGTATGGAATTACTTTTCTTAAACCTGTAAACGGGACACTAGTACTGAAACGTAACGATCAGTTAACACGGTAAAACAAGTCATACCTATAATATGTCCAATCTGTACAATGAATTTTTTTAAATTGATGCTTCGCGCCGATCAAAATATCTTACACTCATTTAGAGCCCCGGGCATATATCTTATTAAGTGTAATGTAATTAGCTAAAGTAAATAATGAAACATCAAAAATTATAATTCTATGACTACGCAGCACGGAAAGTAACCATTGCAAACTGGATGAATAAAACACTACCACTTTCCATTAATTTAACTCATTTACAAGTCAAACAGTAAAAATTGCTTTTCACGTCGTGTTTCTTTAAATAGCACTTTCTAAAAACACATACTGCTTGCACTTTCCTGGGTATTTTTAAGGAGCAACGCATAACCAGAGCACATAGTAGCAGTACTCGCCACCGTAGCGCATATTTCACATAGACTAAGGATGAGGTAGGCAGGCTATTCGGCTTCTGCTCATATACCCAACATTGAGCTACCTCAAAGGAACACAACAGACAAAGTCACACGGTCAACAGTTAACAAAGTTTTTCTTTATATATTAATTTTTAAATGTCAAGCACTATTATAACAATAAAATAATTTTACCAAAATTTAATTTACTCAAACTGCATTACAAATTGGTTAGAAGAAGTATGCAAACATATCAAAGCATTTGTTTGCAAATCGGTTTTCTAACGTAATATTCAAAACATGCCGTTTATGCTAGACGTGTTGGCAGAAAAGCAGATCAATGTTGGGACACGGAGACCAGTTGTGCGCAGCCAGCGAGATCGGTCTACCTCATCCTTAGTCTATGATATTTCACGGATACACGTTTTGAATTTGCTCCATGACCCGTTGCTGTTATTGCGTTGTCTCTTGGAACCAATGAGGAGCGTACTTCGTGCTGGAGCTAGCTCAATTCGCATCTACATCTAGGTCAACTACCTGAAACTACGGAACATTGACATGCAGTCTTCTTTTTTACGTGCAAGTAATCTAAGACTAGATGACCCAACCTTAAAACAACAACCAAACAAGATAGCCTTGTTCAGGTATTTTCAAGTTACGATTTTGTATAGTCTCTATCTCACATAGTGATAGTTTTTTTTATCATTTTTCGTTGAACTGTTTACGAAGGGGCCAGTCCTTGAAAACAGTAGCCATTAAAAATCTACAAGATATTAAAAACAGAAACTCTGTAGAAGACTTGCTAGAACATTAATTGCATGGTCATCGTTTGACATTTAGATATTAAAGATGCCTTGTTGTACAGCCGTGAAAACTTGACTATCAATCTATGACCATGAAAATTTATATATATTCATAACACAATTAATATTTTAATTCCATAGTATTAAATATAAAAATATACTTAAATAAATACTCTTGAAAATTGTTGTGAACGCTTAGAAATAAGTTTAATTTTTGCGTCCTCGCCATTTTGTCTGAATATCAGTATGAAAGAAAGTAATTTTAAAAATAACATACCCTAACGGCAGAGCAAACATTTGGCAAGATGCATAAAACATAAAATTGGTAGCGAAATTTTCCCCTACAGATAGAAACAAGGAGAGAATAGTACGAATAAAAGTTTGTTTTTCATACGTAGCGTTTTCAAACTCAATGTGATGCGTAGAAGCTCCGAATCCAAAATATTTAACAAATTTAACGCGTCGGTAAATATGCCATCCGCTTCAATGGCGTTTCAAAACGGAAATTGGAAAGAAGAACTGATATTATTATTTACTATTTTATATTAATCAATAAAGCTGATATTTTTATGAAACAACATTGCATCTATACAATCATGTAGGTACTAGTGTTTTGAAAAAAAAATTCCGCCACTCTTTGACAATTAAGTTGATTTAAAATAAATAATACTTTGCCTCGCTTTACAAAACTTTTTAAAAGCACTCAACTTTCCTTCAGGTTAACATAGTATTTAAATCTGATAAAAATAAATGATATGGGCTATTCATGGTAAAATGAGCACTTTTGAAAGTTCTGCTTAAGATATACTTGTTGTGTAATCTTCCATCTTATGTAAAATTACCATGGGCCTCATCACTTTATACGTCGGTAAAGTGAATCTGTGAGATTATTAGAAAAGTTAATATTTTACGAAATTGCTAGTTTTTACACTTCGATGCGTTAAAAGAAAAGAAATCGAAAAGCAATGATATAAGTTATCACAAATGGTTACATAACACTTTTTATTCGACGTTAAGATATTGAACTACTTCCCATCCATCGTCACCATCTTTACTGGGCGCATGTCACTCAGTGCGCCCGTTAAAATATATACAGGTAGGGGTAGTGACTTTTTTCAAACGTTGATTTCAAGGATGCTCGTTTTACAGTAAACAGAATTTACTAAATATAGACGTAGAACGTCCTGTACAGCAGTGGGACTGTCACGTATTTCACTTTGACGTCTTTCAAGTAGCGCTCATTTGGGCAGGGACGCGCAGAGCCACCTTTCTTATGTACGAAAACAGTGAATTTTCGGCGTGTATTACACAATACCTTGCTCTAACATCCGTTGTAAATATAAGTTATTTTCTTTGGCATAAACTGCTGGAATATGGCTGGTTTACGGTAAAAATTGGCTTCAGGGTTGGGGTGTAATTTGGACCTTGTGCTCAGTTCAGGAGGCCTGCTTGTGGCTAGAAATTCCGCGGTGTCTGAGCAAATATTTACTAGCTATTATTTTCACATTTTTGTAATAGTTTCGGTTATCAAATATGCACATTCGATTTCTACCTCTTTAAATTCATGTATCGGCGTGACGTGTTGTTGTGCTCTGACAAGAAGTGTTTCGAATGCCCTTGCAGAATATCGTTTCATTCCGGAGTTCAATAAGTGCTTGTTTCTATGCTAGTCATGTGTGGGAGCAAATCTCTTCTCGAAATTTCAAACGTGACTGCCTACAACTGTGCGTATAATCCATTCACGGTTACTTGGCACTTTTCTGAAGCCCTGCCTAACCTCTACTTCCAGAATATACCTCCGCCTCGTACAAACTATGCTTGAATAAGACAAAATTACATCAAAGGACAACGCACCGAATTCATGCGCACTCATTTGTAATAATATTTTGTATGAGAACTATTTCTTACTAGGCACTACCAACACATGTTTTCTCACTGGTTTTATAAATATTTATTACAAATAAAATATTTAAATTTAGAAATAAAATATTGATAAGACTTCGGTTTAACGGGATATGTTTTATGTTAGCAGAGGTATTAAAAGCTTGTGATATATAACATGTTTGGGAAATAACTAAACACGTCATTCATGGGGTGATTTTCCAAAGGTTAGATTTAAAAAAGTGCGAAGAAACCGCTAAAAGCCTATAACTGTCCTAATAGGTTTGAAATTGCACAACAAGAGAAGTATTGAGGTACAGAATAGGTGAGCTTACAGAAGTGAAATTTCCTGGCGATTCCTTTGATACGGATGCTACCACTCGCCGAATGTTTGCGCCAGGCTCTGGAAGTGGCTTCGTGTCTGACTAACTATATGGCGTGCTGGGTTGTCGGCTGGCGGGTGAGTTACCAGGCTCTGATTGGCGAACAACGTTCCGACCATAGACTAAAGATGAGGTAGACTGCGCATGTACCCAACATTGACCTACCCCAAAGGAACACAACTGTTAGAGTCACATGGTCAACAGTAATAAACGTGTACGCTTATACCATAATTTTTAAATGACAAGCACTATTCCAGGAAAATTCTTTTACCAATTTGGATTGAATCAAACTGCATTACAAATTTGTTAGAAAATGCTTGAAAATATCTCAAAACATTTGTTTCCGAATCAGTTTTCTAACCTAAAATCCAAACCATGCCGTTTTGGCCAGCCGTGTTGGCAGAAAAGCAGTTCAATGTTGGGACACGGAGATTGGTTGTGCGCAGACAGCGAGATCTGTCTATCTCATCTTTAGTCTATGGTTCCGACGTGTTGCTGGCCAGTGACTCCATCTTGCTGGAGCGCACGGGTTAGAGTAGCTTTTTCATCTCTGTACACTTAACCTGTTCTATGATTGGGGCGCCTCACTGACTATGCTACATTTTCAGTTTACTTGCCTTAGGAGAGGTTTTATGACAGCACGTAAACATTTTAAGTGAATACGTGTGCCTGGTTATTAAAATATATGACCACTCTACTGAGATTGGGATAGAATATTATATTTAAAGCGTTTAAAATTTATTTGAGTAATGTGTTTGATAAAACTTGAAGACTTGCTTAATTAAAGCTGGCAATTGTTTTAACATGCTATCAGACCTTACTGGCAATTGTTTTGTAATATTGTCTCAGTTTTAAAATTTCGTCTATCTACCTACCTAACTTAATTCTTTAGTCCGGTAATCAAGCAGAAAGAAAACTAAATGGTAGTCCTCCGAAAGATGTCCTGCTACGTAAAACTGCTTAACTATATAATACGTTACTGAGCATGATAAACTTGTCAACACTAGCCCACGAGTGTGGCTAGTGATATGCACACGTGAAGCTGGTCGCGCCCTGTAACACAGAGGGCAATGCTACCTATTTTCGTCGTTGTATTTGCAGAGCTCCGAGTGGAAAAATTAATGAAGACGTGACGTGAGCAAAGTGCAGCAGTCAATCAAAATGTTCATCTCTCCACAGGCACATATAGAAGTTTTACATCGAACCTGTTGGAAGTGGTGACGATTCCAGTAAATAATCTCGCCCCCATTGTCGCAAATGTTATGCCCTTAATAAGGAAATAAAATCGCACAATACATTCATAAACTCAAAATATTTTCTACGAAAAACATTGGTATGATTTGAGGGTTGTGTGAACCACTAGCTTAGATGCTTATATGTACACGTACTTGCGCGTGTGTGTAGGTAGATGTTTATCTGTTAATTAGACGGATTTTGTGTCAATTTTATTTTATGAGCTTTAGTATTGTAGTTCGTAGAGCTCTGTAAAATTCCAAAATTCGTACTGTCTTGCCAAAGTCCCATCGGATGAAATAATTGTGCTCGATGAACGAACTGTTTATGTAACTACACAATAATTTTTTTCGATATTTTTTTTTTGGGAGACATCTGTTGCATACAACCATTTTTAGGCTATGAAATTAGTAATATAACAACCATATTAATCATGCAAGATAATTAATTTTATTTAAAAAAAACTTGCTTAAAACCTTGCTAGTTCTTTGATAAATTCAATGCTCTATTTCCGCCCGATTTTAATAAAGCGAGCCTTATCTTTTAACTCCATAGGCTCCTCTTCTTCATTATAAAAAAAACTCAATATTCCGTGCAGGTATAGTGACACTTTTCCAATCCATCACGTTTGTTTGCTTATTCAGGTGTGCGGAATGAGATTTACCTCCCTCACTGCAGGGCTGCCTTATAACTACCCTCTGCTGTGAAAACTTCAGCGGCTGTGATAACCACGGAGTGACGCCTATGAATAGAAAATGCCAAACCGATAATGGAATTTAGGAACCACCCATGCCAATGACTCAGAATCTGAGCAGCGAGTTGGTAGCAATTTTGTACGGAGTCTGCTGCAGGTTGAAGATCTGCAGCCACATGTTTGCTTCAAAATGTCTATATTACGCGGCACCAGATTCCGTAAAAGTTTGTGCAAGGTATGACATAGCAGCTGTTATAACATCTAGTTAGGCAACCGTCAAGGCGATTTCATATCGGATTGGGTAAAAGAACCGGCCCTTACTTTCCATAGCAAATTCGACCTCCCGTGGCGCAGTCACTTGGTGTGCCGCCGGTTTGCGGTGCGGGAGGTTCAGGGTTCGAATCCCAGCTAAGGCATGGGCGTTAGCTTAAGTTAGGTCGTAAGTTAAGTTAGGTCATAAGTTAAGTTAGTTTGTAAACCGTCCCCTGATAAACCTTCAGGAGTGACACAGAGGGACGTTAATAAATCCCTTCCAATCTATTTTCGTGGCAAGTCCCATGCTAGCTTTCGTACATGGCCAATCACTGTGCAGTTCCAGGACGCAAGGATCGCCCCGTGGCCATTTCTTGAAACGAGTTGGTTAAGAGTCCAAAAAGTATGCGTTCGTTTTGATTGTACATCCATGAAGTTTAAATTCATTCAAGTGGTTTTAAAATACAAGTATAAAACATATTGACAATGACGTTGGAAACCGTACTATAGATTTTAGATACTTCCTGGGTAATGAAAAAAAAAAGTATATTTTAATATATACATAAAAATAACTTAAACGTTATAATTAAGGCGTAGGCCT
Organism: Dryococelus australis; assembly: GCA_029891345.1. Taxonomy (NCBI): domain Eukaryota; kingdom Metazoa; phylum Arthropoda; class Insecta; order Phasmatodea; family Phasmatidae; genus Dryococelus; species Dryococelus australis. The sequence continues at coordinate 112,524,974 of CM056995.1, forward strand.
TCACTGTTAGCGCAGTGATATAGTCTCGGCTAGTTATCATGCGTCATAATGAGCGGCGTGAGGCCACAGCTGTGCTCACGCTATTATATTTTACTAATGAATACGGATCTCAGCTTATTATTAAACAAGGACATAATGAGAAATGTTTAAAATTACGCCAATACCCGTAAAAAATATTGTCTGGTGACTCGGAATTATTGATTCCTAATATTTAAAACACATTACGAATCACTAAGCTGTTCTAATTCCTATAGTAATCAAGCAAGACAGGCCATTCACGGTTACTTCACACTTTTCTGAAGACATGCTAAGGTTCTACTTCCAGGATATTCCTCCCCCTTATGCAAACCGAGTCTAGAAAATCACGCCAAAGACACAGCGCACTACATTCGTGCGCACTCAGCGTAATACAATTTTTAGTAAGAATTATTTCTTACCAGGCATTGCCAACACACATATTTTCTCCCTTATTTTTATTCATACTAATAATAAATTTAATATTATAATTTATAGATCAAATGTAAGTAAATATTGAATTTAAACACAAATAAGGTACGTACTTTTGTATTAACACAAGTATAAAAAGCCTGTAATGAACGACATATACAGGATAAGAATCCCGCACCTATTTCTTCGTATCTATGCTACCCGCATCCTCACCACCCCCCCCCCCCGGCTCTTATCAAACAAAAATTCTCCTCCGCTGTAAAATAATTCTCTCTTGTATATCCGAGTCCTGTGCCGTGTACGTCTCGTTAAGGCGCCTCGTCTGTTAACCGAACATCCGAGGCCGTTGTCAGCCTGCACCAATCAGCGGCGGGAAAATAGAGAATCGCTACAAAACAGCACGCGCGCGTTGATTTCTTTTCGTTGATACAGTAAGCGGTGACTGCATTTTTGTGCTACATGAATGAAACACAATGTCTCGTAGCGAGGCAGAGGTGTGTTACTACGGACGTAATCATCACGTATGGGCCGTTCACGGTAAAGTGAACACTTTGTAAGGCTTCCTAATTTTTCTTTCAAGCTGTTTTTTTATGTTTAAGCAACTTTTTAATATCAGTATTGTCATGTAGCTAATAAATACGGTGTATACTTTCACCACTTTCAAAAGTTAATGTCTGAGACTGCAATAAAACATTTATTAGTGAGTAATGCCTATTCGGTAAACATCGCAATAATCTGTTTCAACATAATAAACGAACTGCATTATTTGAAGACCGTTCACCGTTAGTTGTACTGATGACAACGAATCAACGCGCACGTGGTGTTCTGCTACGATTGATGTTATATAATATCGATGGTTAATTTGTTGCGGGTTGCATAGATACAGGAAAATAGTCGCGGGCAACTGGCCCGGTATGGAAAATAACCAAACACATCATACATATGGTTGTGATATTTCAAATATTTGATTCAAAATATGTGAATAAACCGCTTATTGACTATGATATGTGCTAGTATTTTAAAAGTCCTGTATATGAATGTCAATGGATAGAAGTCCGTGTTTAGTCCATATTTATTACGAACCATATGTGTATCTGCACATCAGCTGAATGTGTCATAAGCTAGTACGCCGACCGCTGTCGTGTATGGGAATCTTCCATGGCGACTAGCATAGCGGCTGTTGTACCAGTATTTGCACCAGGCTGGGAAGAGGCTGGTACAATAGCAAGGTTGGCAGCAGGTATCGTGGAATATTGGCTTAAAAAGAATCGTACAACAAAAATACCTTTACGGAAACATCTGCCATAATGATAACATTGCATACGAAGATGTTAAAAATTGGACGAGGTTATCACCAGCGGGATGATGGGATTTTGAATTGGAACCCGTCGGTGCAAGTCATCTCCGAACATCGACACGGTATAAGGCCGTATGACAGAGTAGCGATGGAATGCCAAAGAGGAGGTAATTGTAGTACTTCGAAAAAAAAACATAAGCCAAAAGTAGAACATTTTTCACGAAAATCCGGGTATGACACCTTCGTAAATCGAACCTGAGACGCCGTGGTGGGAGGTTAGTGCACTGTAGAGTACCTGCGATTATTACTGCAAAGAGTAATAATGTGCACACCTGTTTATTTACCCTACACTGTGGCAAAATTACCTGACGAGTGTAAGGTAATATTCGCATACTTGTGTGGGAAACATAATTTTCCTTATGGGTAAAGTAAAATAACCGCTCTTTGGAGTAAAATTCACGTACATAGCGGTGGAAAACGCCATAAATGGATGGGAAGATTACCTTACGAAGCGATCGTCTCTTCAGCATTGTCTGAACAGCTAAGTGGGAGGACGGGCGAAAGAAGCAGTCATTCAGCACGCTAATATTCACTTAACCTTACATGCTGCCGTGGTGTAATAGATAGAAGACCATGGTTCGCGCCCACCCACCAGCAAGTGTCAACGACTTTTGTGTTGAAGTTTCAATTTCTCTTCGTCACAGGTAGTAATAATATTAATAGTACTAATACTTCAGCATATTTCTAATGTAATTTTATTATACAATATAGTTAATTCCCCCCCCCCCCCCCCCACTCTTGTCAGGTACTTAATCCGTAAGATTAGGAACTAGTACTTTACTTGTTATGTAAATTTACTCTACATTTAAGAGGTAAATTTACCTTACATGTAGAGGTAATTAACTTCCCTTACAGGTAAGGGAATTTTACCTCTTTTTCAGTGTACATCCTGGCCCCTGTCCTTCGCTTAAGGTGTTCCATCGGCATCGATATTGCGTTCTTACACTGTGCTTCAGTTGGAACTAACCTGCGCCAAGGTCTGCCATGCTGCCTTGTTTACTACCCGCGATTGCATTTGTCGCTCGGCATGGTCTGTTTCAGTGACGTGCGGTGAAATGTTGCAAGTTAAGCTGGCGTTAACTCTGTGCTGTGCCATGTTGCTTGCTAGTTTACACTTCCGCCACTAGAACGTATTTCGCCATTTGACGCCACAGGACGGGTTTAATGGGTCCTTTGCGTTGCCAGATTATTGATCTGTTCGATAGCGGAGAATGTGCGCCGAAGTATTGATCGGCGCAGTTCTCGCCCCTAGATACGTGTATCGACTTATTGAGGGCGAGCGTCGCGCAAAGAGCAGAAACGCGAGCTGATCATGGATTATTGATGCATGTAATAGTTCGCGCAGTTTACTTATAAATGGTGTTTTTTAAGAGGACCCGAGATATCCCCGCCTGTGGAAAAGTGTTGAAGAACTGTACATTGCGTAATAAAATACGTGGCCGGAATATTGCTGAGAACTTACGGACGTGGTTACAGTGCTGTTATGAGAATTAAATTTGCTTCGGGCTGGAATGACTAGTTGATAAAGGGAATAGTAATCGCGTCACTGGTCATCCCATTTTATTGTTCAACGGGTAAAATGAATTACGGAGAGCGCCGGCGGTTCAATGAGTTACAGTTATAGGTAGGGGTAGTGACAATTGGCGAAAAGATTTGAAGACAGGTTATATTTTTAAATACTGCAATATTATTGACCTATCTTAATTGGCTGAATTAGTTTTTGACACGTGTTAACTATCTGCACACGAATCACGTAGGCGACGTGCCTATGTCGCCGAACTCTGAGTAGCCCAATCAAATATTAAAACGCCTTCTCAAGCAGACAGCAACCAATTGTAATAGATAAATTGATGTTGGATGCTTATAGTATTGAAGTCCACCGTGTACTCATATTTTTTCGCGAAAAGTTACTATCTCAAGTTATAGGCTATTCATGCTAAAGCGAGCACTTTTTAAGACCTTCCAAGCAGGCATTAACTACTAATAAATATAATTTATTGTAGCCATAGATGTTATCTTTTTAGATTGGTGAAATTTATACACTGTTTTTATTAGTCACATAGCAATGTTTATATTAATAAAAGGCAGAAAGACAGAAACTGGCCGAAAGAAAAAAATAAGCAGGGCCTTAAAAAGTGCTCACTTTACCGTGAACAGCCTGTACCTTCTGGGCAACGATCTCGTTGCAAATTTTCCGGCTCCTGCCCCTGCACTTCCTGCAAGGGCGGCATTGAACACACGTCCTAATAAATGCCGAAGTTGACCATGTGGGAGGACGGCAGGTGAGTGATTTCGGCTATGAACTGATCCAAGTTAACCAGCGTTAATTTTCACTATGGGCCTAAGTGATGCATCTTGAAACCACGCCAGTAAATAAAAAAATTAACTGTAAGGGAGTTCTATGTTCTTTCGTAGCAGATATATAGATTTGGAACTCCAGAGTAGTCCCGGCAAGCTACTACAGTTAATATGAACGAGTTGGTTAGTGACTTTGCTTATGACTTTTCTGGTTAGCATCTTCTTTTTTTAAGTTGTACGAACAGGAGGCGTCTAGAACACAGAAGTAGTACATGAAAGTAGTATCTGTTACAAGTTTTAGTTTTTTTTTTTATTGTATAAATGTGCGGAAATATATATGTCATGAATCTTTGAAATACATTTTTTAGTAATGTCCTCGCTAACAGAATTAATGTTTAATTGTATTTAATAAAAGGTTCATGTATTTCTGTTGGAGATAATGGTTATGTCTGGTGATTTTGCACATTGAAGGACATAGGTATATATGTATAATTAGACTGGTGTAATAAATTCGAGATTTATATACATATTAAGTATGTTAAATTATGGTAATGATTACTGGTGTAAGTGTGTATGTTTGAATGGAAAGACATCTGAATACTGCATGTGCTTATTTTTTTTTTTGTAATTGTGGTTGGCCTAATGGTGTATCTTTATTTATGATATAATAAATTAGCTGTTGGGCAGTATTTTATGTAACATTTTATGCAGTGTATAGTAATTTTTAAAGGTTACCTAGGTGCAGAGCTGAAATGTCCCACACTGGATGGAAGGAAGATAGTATTATGATCGTAGGCAGTGTATCTCTGATTAACCAAATAGAAATTTAACCATATCTTGCTTTGAAATTTGTTTTTTTTATATGCAAAACTTTTACACAGTTTTTATAGCTCCGAATAAAACAAAAAATATGTACGCCCAAATTGGGCACATTAAGAACTTATGCTGCCAGCTAAAGTTTGTTACGCCGTAGAGCCTTCTTCGGTTTGCTTAGGCAAACAAATTAATAGGATAGGGATCACATGTTATACCCTTGAGTTAAAACTCGCAAATGTATGCTCCCTGGACAGTATTTAAGTACAGTGTGGTACAAGCTCTAGCAACTTGTTACAAAATGAAGATATTGTGGTAGACATGACTTACCACGTGATATTGAAGTTTTCGAGATAACAGCACTTCAAGACGCCAGGTTGTTCCTTGACATCGTAGTAGTGCCTTAACAGTTGCGGGGGTCTATGTGCACTGAACATAAAGAATTTTAGAAATGGGCGAATACCTTTTAAAAATTTCTCCACATTTTTTATGCGAGTTTCTTGACATGACATAAAGTCACTATGCAATCATCTCTGTATGCTTGTGACTTCGTAGCGTGGAGAATAGAAGAAACTATCACAAGACGTTGCTCCTATTTATAATGTTCGGTTTACAAATTTAAAAAATCTACATTCTGAGCATGTGCTTATCTAAATTAATTATTATAGTAGATATTATTCACGATATAATTAATGTGCATTGTGTACTTGTTGTCTAGCAAGCACTCTCGATCTGTATGCGTGTACAAAAACGAGGCATGTCGTCTGAAGAAGGCCTTCAGACAATAGGATGGCATGAGAAAAAATATATATAAATAATTTATTGTATTTATTTAAATATTTCAGTTGCAGAGAAAAATGACTATTTTGAAAATTTACATTTAAACTTTGTGATTTACTGAACAAATTACTTATGAACCATACAAAGGAAAAATTAGCGTTCTCTGATACATCAGGAAGAATGCACAGAGATGCAAAGGAATATGATAAAAATTCGCTGGAAATCTCGATTTTCTCTATAGGGCCCTAAGAAAATAACGTCTAGGAAACGAAAAATTATTTCTCAGCAGTTGATGGGTAAAACAAAATATTCCAAATATGGGTATATTTGTAACAAAGTAAAAATATACAGCAAGAATTTTCGTTTTTAAATGTTACAAAAAATCTATTGGTAAGAGTATATTTGGAAACAAAATTTAAGCGTTTTTACATTATAGATCTTTCAGATAGCATATTTTGCAAGAAAATCTCTATCAAGTATAGAAAATCATAATAATTGCTATTTTTTATATTTAAACACCCATAGTTTGATGGTTTCGTATTTACTGCATATTGTGTTTTAGGATACTCTTTATTAATGGAATCAATAACAATCATTGAAAATAAATAAATGAATAGAACCTTTTCAATCACAATTCAGTTTCTTTGTTGTAGTCTAGCTTTGACTTGGTGCCTTTTTGTTTTTCTCCGCACCACTAAATCCAGGGTCGCTTAGCGCTATTTGGATGCTCGCCTTGTTGGGCCCTTTGGACAAAGAGGGCACCACAAAGAAAACTGCGTACTCTGCTCCTAGGAGTAGAGTGTTGGTAGGAGATTTTGAGGCCTTATCTGATTTTTGATTGAAGAGTGAGAATCCCAAGAACAAAAATCAGACAAAAAAATTTTTTTTGCTACAGTGTTACATTCCAGTGTTTGTGCTTTGCTTTGCACTTTGCTTTGTATTAATCTCTCATTATGTCTACAGCTGCCAAGGGGTGGATCCAAAAATTGTCCAAGGCAGGGCTCACGCAACTTTTAGAGGAGGTTGGTGAGGATGTCCTCGAAACTGGAAGTATTGAGGCTCTTCGTGTCCGTGTCAGGACTCTTGTAAGGAAAGATGGCGCTAGGGCAACTGCCAACACAGTGAGACCCGAAGTTGGTGAGTCCACTCTAGTCTATAAAATACTTAAAGATATTCCTTCTGAGATTTCTTCCAAAATTCCCCATCTTACGGGCACCACGTTGGTGGCAGTCGTTAAATTTTTTGTGGCCCTCTTTGCTGAGCTGAACTTGAAATGTTGTTCACGACAGATTATTTATGCCGTAGATACCTTTAGGGTACCCGACATATTACAGTCCACCTTTTGTAAAGCTCGAGAGGATAGTTGGGAACTAGAGCGAGTTATTAAGGAGTGTTTACAGCTAGTGTCCAATGAGAGTGCTCTAGCCCATTTTCGGTCGCAACTGCTTGAGAAGAAGCAGGATAAAAACCAGTCGATGAGAGAATTCATTCAAGAGATTTTGAGCATTGTTCAAATCGTAGGATGTTGCAATAGTGAAGAGTACTTCACTCAAGTAGTCTTTAATAATTTACATCCCAGGTGATGTAGGTATTTTTGCTTTGCTTCAAAGCCTGCTGCCTTAGCACAGCGGTTACACTTAGTAACCGAAGTAGAGAGTACCTTGATAGATTGTTCTCCTCAACAATCAACAAAAATTGACCCTAAAGTGACGAAAGAAAATCATGGGAAAACCAGTTTAAGCAAATCATGCATAATCTGTGGGAAAAGCAATTATGTGGCACCTGATTGCTACCACAGAAAATTCCTCTTCACAATTGCTACTGCTGAAGGAAACCACGAGAATGTGGTGAATAGTGGTAAGGAAAATGTGAAAACACGTTTCTGGTATTCACAGACGATGGGCCCTGGCACTGGCCAGGCCATGAGTACTAGTAAGAAGGAATTAATTTGTTTTTTATGTAAGCAGCCCGGGCATGTAAAGACGCATTGTCCTTTTAAGGACAAGACCGTTGGAAATCACATGATAAACGTAATGATCTTTGAAAAAAGTATGGACTCTTGTACGCACCTGTGGTGATTGCTGATCAAGTGCAAGTAGCTGCTCTTTTGGACTCGGGTGCTTCTTGTTCACTAATAAGTCAGGAGTTCAGTAATCACCTTCTGAAGAACTTGTCCAAAGGTTGTGTGAAGTTTAGCCCTAGTGAAGAAGTGGGGTTTTCCCTCGCCAACGGAGGTGTTATAATATTACGTGGCGTAGTGGCGTTTAAGATGAGGATTGACAATTTTTCATGGAAATTTACTTTCAAAATCTTTCCAGAACTAAATCACGACCTGTTGTTGGAAATCGATTTCCTGGTGAAAACCAATGCCAATATTAACGTGGCACAGAAGGAATTGGTGTTTTCGTGTTGTAAGGATCAACCTGCAGTAATAAGTTTAAAGCAGTTCGCTTTTCATGACGTTTCTGTGCAATCTACTGTAGAGGTCCCAACTTGCGCTACTACAGCAGGAATTTGTAGATGTGGTCACGCATAAGATGGGACATTATAGTAAGTAAGCAATACAGTTGAAACTGAAAGACTCCGAGCCCATGTCCTCTGTACCTTACAGAGTGGCACCCCCTAAACTGAAAGTCTTTCGTCAAATAGTTCATAACCTTCAGGAGGAACATGTGGTTGAACCATCAGACAGCAGCTATTCTATCCCGGCGTTTCTGCTCCCCAAGAAAACCCCAGGGAAATATTGTGTCATATGCGACTATCGTAAGGTGAACAACAAGATTTATGTAGATCCCTACCCCCTCCCGACCATTGAGTCGGTTTTTCAACACGTGGGAAAAGCCAAGTATTTTTCTGTTTTTTATCTTAATGGTGCCTTTCTGCAATGCGAGTTGCATGCAGATTCTCGTGGCATCTTGGCTTGTGCCACCCCTTGGGAGCAGTACCAGTGAACTCGGCTGCCAATGGGCGTGAATTCTGGGCCTCAGGCCATGTCCCGTGTTTTTTTTTCTATCCACGGCAAATATCAAAATGAATTCCTCTTCATGTACATCGACGATGTATGCTTGTATAGCAATTCTTTCGAGGAGTACCTTGAACATCTTCGACTTCTGTTTCTTGCTCTCAGGTTGGCTGGCCTGGCCATCAAAAACAATCAGAGTAATTATTATGATGGCCTTGTTTGATGAAGGCATTATGGTATGAAAGCAAAACACGTTTTGTCGGGGGCATCCATAATGGTAATATGCGTAAATTTTGCATACAAATATACTCTGATAAAGGCTTTTCACAGTAAAATGAGCACTTTCGAAAGCCCTGATTGAGATCTAGTTGTATGTGCATTGTGTATTCTTCCGTTTTATGTAAAATTAACATTGCCTGGGACCGTATTACTTTATTCGTGCATCGGCCAAACGAAACTGTGAAATTATTAGAAAAGTAAATAATTTACAAATCTGGTTATTTGTATACTTCCGAAGCATAAAAAAAACAGAAAGCGAAAGAAATAATTCAAGTTATCACAAATGATTACCTAACGCTTTTTATTCAACGTTAAATTTGGAACTACTGTCCATCCATCGTTACCAACTGTACTGCGTGCAAGTCACCCAGTGAGTTCGTTGAAATATACGCAGGCAGGGGCAGTGACATTTTTTAAGGTTGATTTCAAAAGTGCTTACTTTATCGTGAATAGTATTTAGTCTATTCGCGGTTTCTTCACATTTTTAAAATCAAAAATTTGAAAAATTACCCTTGCAAGACTTGTTGGATTGTTTCCTAAATATGTCATATTTCAGAAGCGTATTATACTTGTGTTAACATAAGAGTAATTACCAATTACCTATTTTTTGTTTAAATTGAACTTTTGCTAATAACTGATTTATAAAATATATTTTACTTTTAATTAATGTTACTAAAAACAGTGAGAAAATAGGTGTGTTGGTAATGCCTAGTAATAAATAGTTCTTATGAAAATTATTTTACACTGAGTGAGCACGAATGTGGTGCGTTGTCTCTTTGGTGTAATATCATAGAATTTGTTAAGCTTTTTTGCATGAGGCAGCAGAATATCCTGGAAACAGTTGTTAAGCAGGGCTTCAGAAAAGTTGGAAGTAGCCGTAAATGGACTATAGTAAATAATTTTATAAAATTTTTATATATAGGCTGTTCAGGGTTTTTAAGCACTCCTGAATCAACCTTTGGATTTTCACTGTCCCTACCTGCAAATATTTTAATGGGCACATTGATTGGTATGCGCCCGGTAAAGTTGGTAACAACGGAAGGGAAGTAGTCCCATGTAATAACGTGGAATCAAACGTGTTAGATAAACATTTTTGAATACAGAAATGATTTTTTTGATTTCTGTTTTTTTTTATTGCACTTAACTGCAAGGATATGCATTTGTAAAATATTCACAGTCTTATAATTTCACAGTTTCACTTGACCGACGTATGAATAAAGTGATCAGGCACATAGTAATGTTAATTTTTAAAATTGCTGAAAACAAGGTTTTCAAAAGTTCTCAGTTTACCAATGTGACGACCTTACGCAAATAAAAAATCTACCAAAGTTCATCTCGTCTGTATTGCTGTTTGTACACGAGGGTCGTGGACAGCGGCTTACCTTTGATGCGATGGGACCCGCTTTAACTGACCATCTCGCTGCTGTTGCCTGCATGTGTGCTGGATGGCAAATGGCGCGTGGCAGACTAGTGTGCCTCTTAGAAGCCTCGCCTGCTGCCCCTTCCACCCCCCTCCCCCGCGGCTCAATGACGTAATGCCGGCTAGCCAAGACGTCACTAAGGGGCGTTTCCGCTCCGGGATTGTTCGAAAATGTTCCAGAAGACGACAAATTTGTATAAATAGCTTGTGTTTTCCCCAGTTCGGGGAGACACGCCGGGGACTTTATTAGGGAAGGAACTGCTGTTTCACCGTTTAAAAAAAAGGGGGCGTTGCTCTAAAGAATAATTAAAGTTATGTAGTACTAATTTTTTAATACTTTGTTTAACACTATATATAGGGCGTGTCTCAATTCCCATTAGCCATTATAAGGGGTTGTAGTGGGGACCAAGCCGGTAACGTTTAGCATAGGAACTTATGTGCACAAACGTACCGTTTCCCCGCGACAAACAAAACACCACCACATCACACGTTGACCTGTCCCAGGTCTGCAACATCCTGTACGTTGCTTTTCTTCTGGGTCCACTTACAAGAAGGGCTCGCTGTGACGACCAGCGACCTCTTACACAAACATAGTACCTACGTACCATGTTCTGGTACACACGATCACCAATACCTGGACGTCCAAGATCCGTTGCAGCCATAACATGCGCTAGCAGTTCTTCCTCTGATTCCACAGAGGTCTGGTAAATCATGTACTTCATGTGGCCCTACAGGAAGTAGTCTAGCGGAGTCAAGTCGGGCGAATGTACAGGCCAAGCTATCGGACGGCCGTAAAAGTACGTGGAAGACAATGCGGATGCCAATGACTAGGGTGGTACGTGCGTCAGTCGACGATCACATGATGTCCCGTGTCCGTCACAGGTTTCTTTACATGCCATTCACTTGATGTTGTGAGCCGCTGGGAGCCACGTCGATCAGTTGACGTTCGTATCTGCTGAAGTGCTTGTGTTTAATTTGTGGTTATCCTCCTTGACGTGAAGCCAAGCTGCTATTCTTTGCCAGTGTGTTGCTGTTGAACATGGAAAACTACACGTTTAGGGAATACGCTGATAAGATGTTATTGTACGGCAAAGCTCGGTGGAATGGGAGGGCTGCTTGTCAGCTGTATGAGGAGCGTTTTTCGCACCGCCAGACACCTTCGCACTCCCTCTTTGCCAAGGTTTACCAGTGGGCCTCGGACACGGGTACATTCACCGCCAACAGATCCGGCTGTGGTCTCCACGGCGGCGGCGCACCCCCGAGTTCAACGAGGCTGTACTCAATGCAGTCGAAGAGGACGCGACGACGGGTACTCGAAACATAGCGCGTAGACTCAATGTGGATCACAAAACCGTCTGGCGTGTTCCGTACGAGCAGCTGCTACACCCCTACCACAGCCAGAGAGTACAGGCAATGCGTCCAGAAGATTTTGCGCCACGCGCCCACTAGTGCAGGTGGTTCTTGCACCGTTGTGTTGATGAGTCCGACTTTCCACGGCGCATCCTCTTCACTGATGAAGCCAGGTTCACTAGGGAAGGTGTGTTCAATTCCCGCAACAGCCATGTTTGGGCCGATGAAAACCCGCGTGCTACGCGACCTCATGGTTTTCAGCAACGATATGGTATCAACATGTCGTCAGGGTTTCTGGATGGACATGTTATTGGGCCACACCTTCTTCCACGTACTCTCACGGGTGCCGCGTACTTGATTTTCCTTGAACACGTACTCCCTGGGTTTTTGGAAGACGTGCCATTGCATGTGCGTCAAAACATGTGGTTTCAGACGATGAAGCACCACCTCATTTTCCTCTTGCGGTCCGACTTCATCTCGATCAAAGTTTTGTCCGACAGTAGATAGGTCGAGGTGGCCCAGTTGCTTGGCCTGCACGTTCACCCGACTTGACTCCGCTAGACTACTTCCTGTGGTACCACATGAAGGGCGTGATTTACGAGACCCATGTGGAATCAGAGGAGGACCTGCTGGCTCGGATTATGGCTACGGCGGATCTTGGACTTCCAGATATTGGTGATCGTGTGTACCAGAACATGGTACGTAGGTACCGTGTTTGTGTAGACGTCGCTGGTCGTCACATCGCGCCCTTCCTGGAAGTGGACTCAGAAAATAAACAACGTACAGGATGTTGCAGACGTAGGAGAGGTTAACATGTGATGTAGTGGTGTTTTGTTTGTCGCAGGGAAACGGTACGTTTCCGCACATACGTTTCTATGTAAAACGTAACCGTCTTGGTCCCCACTACAAGCTCTTACAATGTGTAATGGGAATTTATACACATTCTATATATATACATACACAGCGTGTTTAGAAAACATGTGTACAACCCGGGCACGAGATTCGTGACCGGAAAAGAGGAAGATTGATATAGGACACCCATGCCATAGTCCATCCGAAATACTAAGGGCTGCAGAATCCCCTAAATCCGATAAACGACAAGCATATTAAGTGGTATATTTAGCAATGTACCTGCGTTAGAGGAACGCAAATTGGTATACGTATTAATTAAACTAATATAATGGATAAAAGGATGGTATGGTATGTCGTACTACCCCTATCATGGAAATGATAGGGGTTGTCACCCTTTGGTTGCATGCAAAATTTACACCGTGAGGTTAAATAAATTGTGAATACAATTGGATGAAGCAAGATGTAAGGACCCCCTCCCCCTCCTAGTTGCAATTCCCTAGGACCCACCATTTCCGTGTAAAATGCAAACGAGGGATACAGGGGTAGCAAGGCCATGGCCTGGTGAGTAGGCCACACGTACTGCGCCACGCTTAAACATATGTTTGTGGTATTATGAACGATGTTTACACGTCATGCTGGACGATGCCGCTGGTCGGCGGGTTTTCTCGGGGATCTCCCGTTCGCCCCGCCCTTTCATTCCGGCACTGCTCCATACTCAACTCAATCACCCTCACCAGCTCTCAAAACCTCGCTGTTATGAACCGCCAAAATCTCTTCACTCATTCGGCGGGTAGTCCCCGCTGAATTCCTCCGGGTGCACGGAGGGTTGCCTACCCACTAGGCCATGATATTGCTACCACTGTATCCTTCCTTTGTGACTTAACTGGAAACTATGGGTCCTAGAGAGTTGCAACTTTGGGGGAGTATTTGCTAATTACGACGTACTGCTTTATTCAATGGTATCCACAATCACTCTAACCTCACGGTGTAAATGTTGCATGCAATCAAATTGTGCCACCGCCTGTTATTGACTTGATGGGGGTGTGTACGAAGATATTGGTTTAATTAGTCCGAATGCCAATTTCTGTTCCTCTAATGAAAGTATGCCTGCTTTGCTTAGTATCCAACGTAATATGCTTGTCGCCCTCCGACTTTAGGGGCTCCTACAGTCCTTATTATATTTGGGATGGACCATGGGTGTCCTATATCAATCTTCCTCTTTTCCGGTTACGAATCACGTGCCCAAGTTTGTACAAGTTTCCTACACACTCTGTATATACACATATATACACACATACATACATATATGTGTGTGTGTTTGTGTGGTGCGTGTGTGTAATACACGTCAGTTGAATTGTATTAATGTGGAAATTAGAATCATGGGAATTTATTAACAATTTAAAACAGATTTTGTAGCCCCATATTAGGAATTGATATTTTTGTACTTCAGAAAAAGGGGAAAATATATTTTTGTAACTACGTTTTCATTTACTCTGCAAACTCAAACTAAGCGTTATGATACCCGTTGATGACACACAAACGGGGGGTCTCTCTCCCTTGAAAAACGAACATCTTACTGAGGAAACAGAGATGGAGAACTATTTGCATGTGTCGGCAGAAACCGTCACACTGTGAACGGCCTATAAATATAAATCTAGCTAATTGTTAGAAAATAAAGGCATTACTCTTTCGTGTACTAAATAAATCGTACTTTTCTGACCATTTTGACAGTGAGTGTACGTGTTAATGAGTTCTGCATGCTGTAGTCGTGTGCATGCTCTGTTGGAAACCACACTCGTTTGATGAAATCATGGTCAGGCTTCCTTCTTGGCGGACCTCTAGCGCCGCGATTATATGGATGCCTTTTGTATATACTATTCACGGTAAAGTGAGTACTTTTGAGGCCCTACATACTTTTTCCTTTCATCCATGTTTTTTTTTTTTTTTTCCTTTAGACGCGTTTTAAAATAAATATTGCCATATAAGTATTAAACACAGTGTTATATCCCACCACTCTCGGAAGGTAACGTCTAAGACTAAATTAAAATATGTTCATTGACTATTATTCCAAATGCGAGGGCTTTCAAAAGTGCTTAACTTTACCGTGAATAGTCTATAGAATCAGAAAATCAGCGATAGCTACGCAAATAAATTTCGCAATGGCTTCACCTCTGAAGTATTGGTTATTACTAACGCTATATGCAGCACAGGGAATTACGCAAGGCGGGAAGTGGTAGTGAATTGGGGGGGGGGTGGGGGTTCGTTATGGGTGATCGCCTCCCACTGAGTTCAAATTTTTATATAGTTATCGCAGCTTGATATGTTTAATTTCCGTGCCTTTCCGACCTTGCATAAGAAAAATGTGCAAAGAAGTAATTTTAATTTTTATAATTTACATTAAAAACAAAGCTTTATTACTCCTAAACTTCAGCCTGAAAGTCAAAAATTTTCTGCTGGAGAAATACCTGAAGCCTTTCTTTATTGGTGGTCGTTGGCACGTCTCTCATTTCGATAGCAATTCTCTTCTCTCCTCCGCCCTCTTCAAATCCCCCCAAAAATATCCTTGCACTTTTGATCGCTTACCCAAAAAATGTAATGGCCATGGTGGTGTAGCAGTTGACTACTTACCTCCCACCGGGTTCGATTCCTGGCGAGGTCGCTCCCGGATTTTCGCGTGTGGTACTCGTGCCGAACGATGCTAGTCGCGGTTTTTCTCGGCCTTTTCCCCCCTTGTTCGGACCCCCCATCACCAGCCTCTACCGCCCCTCATCGGCTCTCAAGACTCTCTCCACTTCACTTGATAAATGTGTGTGTACCTCACTGATAAGCATTAGGAGCAAGAACAGAAACAGCAGAGAATTGGCGAGATAACCGTAGCGAGCGAAAGACAGCAAATATATTTCGCGTGCTGCACTCTGTGAATGGCGCCAGGTAATGAGAGACCCCCTCGAGGCCATTACCTTGACACCTCGACGCCGATCCCGCATTTCTGGCCCTATTATTCCAACCACGTCTCCCCCGCGCTAAAGCCGAGCACTCTGAAGGGGGGTTTTATTTTGCCTTTTTATTTCCCCCCCCCCCCCCCCTTCTTGCTTCTTGCAAACACCTTCTCTATCTCCGACTCCTCTGCTTTCTTCGCTATCATAAAAAATACCTCGGCTGTTAAAAAGTTTTGGCTTTAAAAATTAATTAACGCTAGGATAGGAGAAGTGCTTTCCACCACCCCCACTCCTTACCCACCGACATCCTTTCTCGGCTACCCCTGGTACATAAATAATGGCGACCCACCGGGTATTGCGCCCTTTCTAGGTAACAAGAGACCAAGAGAGACTTGGTAATTAATTCGCGGTATACAATTTACCTCGTTTGCCAACGCCTGTACTTGAAAAGGCGCGAGCAGAACCCGGCGACTGGAATTACGGCGACCAGGTGTCCCCTCGGACACACCTCAGACCACCACTGAGACACCGAATTCATTTTCCAGTATTCAATCTCATTGGAAGACGCGTTTCTGCGTAGCCAGTATGTCATTTCGCTTTTTTCACCAACGAAAAATCATGCTTCTGTCACAATGCAATTTTCTGCTTCAAATTTCTTAATTGATATAAATTTACGATTTTCACAATGAGCAAATACAGGGCGAGTCCTTTAAAAGAGACCCCGTCGTCTGTATTTCCTCATTCTCTCTCTCCGTTAAACACATGTACCACGGGGCCTCTTTTAAAGGACTCATCCTATATATGGAAGTAACACAACTGCAGGAAAAATAGAACTAAATTTAATATTCAATTTTCTTTTCATAGGAAATTTTTATAGTAATTGAAGTAATTGTCTTTTATTCCGTCATTTTTCTTAATGCCACATTATTTTAGTCCTGTGTTACTTTGCACCGTAGTAATTAAAGTACCTTAAAATTTGGCGTTGTAGTTGGTAATATTACTATAAAAAATAAATTGCTTAAATTTGTCAGAAATATATCCATCTTCTCTATTATTGTTTGTCAACACCGTCCAGTTTTAAATATCTTTACGTGTCGGTGATTTTCCCCGCGTGAGCAAGCAGAAATGAAGGACAGAGGAGTGATATGACAACGGGCGGCAAGTCAATGGAATGTTTTGAATGACAGGCGAGCGATAATCCAAGAAGCGCGTATCTTTTACATGAAGCATCCCGCCGCGCATACCTATGTATGGCACCGTGATAACCCTTTGTTGCGGCGCGCGAAACTGACCTTGAATGTATTGAATTTCTACGTTTACCTGAAGAATCTTCTAGTGGTGCGGCGAACCTTCCACGTCAAGGCCAGCGACTATAAAACCGCATCGGACCTCCGAGCCGACAGCTTATGAGAGTCGGGAGTCTGAGCGATTGTGCGACGAGATAGAAGAGCAACAATGAGCACCGGACGTGATCTGCATCTGTGAGCATCGGAGCAGTGAAGGGTGTGACTGGAAGAGTGAAGGGTGTGACTGGAAGGCTGAACTATTGAACTTGATGCGTGAGCGAAATACATTACAAGATATGGCAACAGAGAGACTGAGTGTGTGTTAATGATGAGAATGAGTTAATTTACTATAACCAAGCAGAGGCATTAGAAAAAGAACGTAAGGTAAAGTTTAAATAGGCATTAAATATTGCCCTCACTGAGAAATAAAATGTGTAATTGTGGAGATAGATAGTTTAATGCTGTAAATAATAGTTGTGCGAATAGATTAGAAATCAAATATAGTTATTTTATTTATATTAAGACCTCCATCCCTTACGAACTCGAATACGCCCCTCAGGCATCTTGTGAAGAGAAGTCTGGTGGAAGGGCTTGGGGTGCCGGTGCCGGAGCCACTCAGCTGCCATGTTGTTACGTCACTCGTCCACCATATTTGACCCATATGACCTTGACCTTTGACCCCAAAACCCCTGAAAAACCACCAAAAAAACAAAACAAAAAACAAAATAAACAAAAAATCCAAAAAATCCCAAAATATTCCAAAAATCCTAAAATATTTATTATTTAAAAATTATTAAAGTTACTTAAAAACCTTTTACAAAAGTACTCAAAAATGACTCATTTCTCCCTAAAAAAAATTGTAGAAACACTTAAAATCCCATTTCCGCCCATTTTAAGTAATTTGAAGGGCTTCCTTAGGACCGACAGACCAGTGGCAGTCATATTTGATTTATAAGCATAGGATATGCCAAATCGATACACAGGATACAGGATCGGAGTCAGACCTAACCATCATCTATTTTGGTTGTCAGCCTCTTGCATCCATATTGTACGCAAGTGACCTGTGATCTTGACCCAAGATCCAGGGTCTTTGCCCTTGACCTATGAATTATGACCCCAAAAATCCAAAAAATTAAAAAAAAAAAAATCAAAAAATATTCCAAAAATATACTTAGAAATTTATTTTTCAGTATTAATAATCGGAATGTGTACACTTTAAACCCTTTAACGAGTATCTGGAGGACTCTACTTTTCATCTATAGTTCATTCACGGTTACTTCCAATTATTCTGAAGCCCTGCTAAAGTTCCCCTTATAGGATATCCTCCGCCTCATGCAAACCCAAACAATGCTTAAAGGAGTCTAGATAATCGCACCAAAAGGACAACTTACCCCACTCATACGCACTCGTGCAATAACATTTTCCTTTAAAACTGTTTCTTGCTAGGCAATACCAGGACACCTATTTTCCCATTGTTTTTATTCATATTAATCATAAATGAAGTATTATATTTTATAAATAACTAAGTATAAAATACTTTTACATTATTTTACCTTAACACAAGTATAAAACGCTTGTGATACTTAATATACTCGAGAAACCCTCAAACCTGTAATACATGGGGTGATTTTTTCAAAGATTTTATTCAAAAAGTTTGAAGAAACCGCGAATAGACTATACGTATAGTCAAAAAAATCACAAGTGAGGCTAGGCTTCTATGTACGCGAGAGTTAATCATCGCCATTACACAGCACCCTATCATATGTCGAGAGGCTACCCACGCGCTCATCGTCTATTGTGGCTCTGTGACAGCACTCAGTAACGTCTCTGCAGCTCAGTGTGCGGCAAGAGATGCAGTTCCGCGCTCATAGCTAGTCCGGCGTCCATAGCTAGTCCATGCAAATTATTTAGAATTATATATTTATCAATAATTTATAAACTTTATACGGCGTGTTTTTAATCGGGACTACAGGTTGACCTCGAATGATACTCTAAATAGTTAAACACTGCTCGCGCTCTGCCCTCTATCTCGAAAATGGTTCAAGATATAAAAAAAATGTTTAAACAAAGGTTGTAGAGAATTTAATCCTCTACAATATTTATAATAAATACAAATAGCATAAAACCCATAGGAAACGAGATATTTGCAATAAATGTGTAAAAAAATCGATTTTTTGACCTTTGACCTTGAAATATCTGTGGTCGCGGACACCCTACGATAAGTAGGTTTTGAGACAAGTTTTAGGGTGTCAAAATAAAGGTTTATACAAGTTTATAGCTGACTATCTCTCATTCCGAGATTCTTGCCCTCATTTGACTAATATTCCTGGACTACTTTAGATCGATGAGGGTGCTTGGGGTGAGTGTGGAGCAGCGCCGGAATGAAATGGCGGGGGAAACGTGAGATCACCGAGAAAACTCGCCAACCAGTGGCATTGTCCGGTGCGATTCCCACAAGAAGAAATTCAGGAGTCACCCGGCCGGAGATTGAACCTGGTTCGCCCTTGATAGAAGGCTAGCAAGCTAACCGTTCAGCCACCGCGGCTCCTAGCAAACAAAAGAAACTATTACCATATTCACGAATCTTAACCCAACACTTTTAATTCATAGCAAAATCATGGAAATGCTTCGCTTCCAATCGTTACCAACTTCACTGGGTGCATGACGCACAGTGTGTTCGTTATATTATAGAATGTACCTGAGTGTCCAAACTACAGACATAGTTTCTGCGGGTCAATAGTTACATAAAAGCAAGCCTTATACACTTAATCCCGAAACTTATTTTTGTATCACTTAATTATGTTCAAAGCTGCGGCGTACAACGACTGGAAAATAAAGTATAGGAAGTACGTGCGTGACGCTGAGTGTACAGGATGTTGCAAAATTGCATGTCAATATTTCGGGGAAACAGTCCTCACATCTGGAGGATGAAACAATGTTATATGATCATAGGTCCGCAAACACTTCGTTTCTTTACTACAGCTCGTAATACATTATGTAGAGTGTATGACCCGCGGGATGGATCATCTTATTGTGTAATGTCTTCGCAACTGTAATTGGCAGCCACATATAAGCCTCCGAGGAGCCCTGATTTGAATCCACTCGACTTATTTGTGGGGACATTTGAAGGCACTTGTGCAACCCGAGTGGACTATTTGGACACCCTTCGCAACCGTATTGTGGCAGGCTGCGAAACAATCCGGAATTTTCCAGGGATTCATCAACGCATCCTGGAGTCCATGCAATGGCGGGTTGATGTATGTGCTCGTACTAATGGAGGGCATTTTTAACATTTCCTTTAGTGCTGACAATAAGCTTTCACACATGTGCAACTAATTCCTGTGCAGTTCCTACTGTTCTAGGTGTAGTGTCCTGGCGTGGGGTGTCCTATATCATGCGGGCGAACGCTGCGATGGTATAGCACATCAACATGACCCAGCTCGTGGGACATACACTGTACGTTTTGTATTACGAACTATAGTAAAGAAACGAAGCGTTTACGGACCTATGTTCATGTAATTTTTTTTTATCCTTTATATGTGAGGATTGTTTCCCTGAAGTATTGACATGAAATGTTTCAACATTCTGTGTAATATAGTATCGTGCGCCCACAACCTATGCAACTTGTCCCACACGCATGTTCGCAATGCCTTGCTCTCCAGGCGTAGTAAGCCGCAACTTTGAACACAATCATTTTATATAAAAATACGTTTCCCGATATAAATACACAAGGCTTTTGTGTTACTATTGGTGCAAGGAAACTATGTCTGGAGTTCGGGCGCTGTGTTCCCGAACACTCTGTATATGCAGATAGGGGCAGTGGCATTTTTCAAATGTTTATTTCAAGAGAGCTCGATCAACAGTAAACAGCCTATACATCGCCGACTCAAGGAGGACCTGTATCCACACAGTTCTGATCCGGTCCAATTGAGGGTTCACTGGATGGTTTCTGCCTTGCGCCCCAAGCCTCCACTTAAGTCCGTATGGAAAAAACCGTAGCCCTAAGCCTTCCCCAGCTCTTCTCCCTAGTTCTTCTGTCATCTTCCATTACCTCTTTCTCGCGTATTTATTTCCTTTTTTTTTTTTTTTTTTTTTGCATTTTTTTTTTTTTTTTGCATTTTCCCCCCTCTTTTCCTGACATTTCGAGGAAAAAGTTTCGCAGTATCTCGTGCCGCATCAAGGATCAATTCCGAGGTATATATAAAAAACGTGGAACCGAATACTCTTAACCGATGATATCACATTTATAATTTCATTGCTTACCTATTTCATTCAATATAATAAAATTCGTAGGAAAATATACTTATAAGGGCCAGTTTATTTACATATTCTTTTCAGCTATGATTCCTAGACGTGATGGTGCTTACTGAACCAAAATTTTTCAGCCAACACTGGGTTCACGAAATCTGAATAATTAAAAGGTAATCAAGCCCTTTCAAACTTCATTAAGTAAGTTTGCTGTCAGCGGGATGTCCAGGGAATTTGACTTAAGACGGAGTACGGCATGCTAATATAAAATAAAGGAACGTGCAGATTTCTAGCAGCCAATGCAGAAAATCCAAGAAAGAGCAATCCTAGTCGGCAAATTTTGCTGTCAAACTGTTTCTTAAGCTGCAAATCTGTTCGTTCACTTGCGGTGCAAAACATTATGCCAAAAGAATGCATCGCTCTGATAAACAATTTGCTAACAAAGTTGGCAAACATTGTTGTACAGGATTGCCGTTTCTTAGTTGCGAAGACGAGTGTATAGGTGCATTTAATTCAGTTATCATGTTTAGCATGAATTCGTATTCCGCGATCTCATAATTTCCTCTCGACACCTTAAACCAACCGCAAACCATATGGCAGCCGTATGCATCACGATTGTGTTTATGGTGCTTCACTGACACGACTCTGCCTGGAATTTTTTCGGAATATATATATATATATATATATATATATATATATATATATATATATATCCGCGGCCGTGGAGACGGTGGGGTCGCAGAGCTGAGAGACCAGCCTGTAATGGGTGTAATGCCTGGTTCACATGTACACCGATCACGCCGAACAGACAGCGCGGGGAAGTAGAAAAGCCAATCAGAAACCGTACTCGGTGTCCGCGCGAGTGACGCCAATAAGTTGAGCTCGCGCAAATATTTCTGCTCGTGGAAAGCGTTTCCTTCGTCGATATTTCCCAGAAGTCAGTTGGTGGGTCACATATTTTAGTAAACCTAATTCAATAATCTCTTCCAAGAAATAAAACATGACCATGAACTGTTCTTTAAATTAAGAGGATACTGTCCCTCGATTAAAATAATTATTTGCATACGATTTCACAATACGACATAACCTAAATCCAAGATTTAAATACAGTTTCCCTCCAATAACAAATGTCACTGGTCTCCGATTGGCTACTTCGTCTTGACTTGTACTTAAGATATAAAATATATCGATATCTTAAGTCACGCCAAGGATACACACTACCCGTCAAGACTCGCATACAACAATCATAAACTATTACCCTTGAACGCATTGATTCATAACTTAAGCACACGGTACACTTATTCTGTTAAATAAATCGTAAACCCACCTTACGCCTGTTGGGGTCGCTACTGACTACAGGAGAGGGTCCCCCCCTCCCCTCACTTTTGTCCTGGCTGCCTGGCGGGTCGTTCGCTGAGAACTGGTTGTAATATCGTTGACCATGGGAAGCGTATTACTCGTTCGGTCCAGCTATCGGTGCTCCCGTCGGGATGCTTGAGTCTTGGAACGAGACTTGCTGATTGAAAGGGAAACTAGCTGTCTCTGCCTGTTCTCTTCGCCGCTGTGTGCTCCGCCGGAGGAGTTGCGAGGCAGTTTACGTGAGAAGACTCGGAGCTAATGCCAGCTCTATCACCGGAGAGCAAGCTGATGCGTGACTCCAGAAAGGGCATGTGAAGCATCTCAGATAGCTTCTCCTATCTGAATGGAACCCACTACCTCCTCGTGGTACCACTGGATAACTTCGAAGCACCAATGTTAACAAAATTGGGAAACTCCTGTGTGTTCCCTGTGCCTGGTTTAGCGAAAGGGGCACCTGCCTCCCAGGTTGAGCTTGAATCGCGGGCAATCATGATGGTTTTGGCCTGGTGGCAGGCAGGTCGTCTCCTTTACGGTCAGACCTATGGGGCCCAAATAGAAATTTCAGAGTGAGGAAATTCAGCTATATGGTAAAGTAGGAGACAAACCGGCCGCAAACAAGTAAGTACCTGCAAGTGTCGCGCCATGGAAGGAGGAGCACGGGTTGGTCAATCGGTCTAAAGAGCCATAGGTTCCCTATGTTGGGGATGCTTGTCATCGAAGGGGAGCCAATGCGTCATTTTTCTCCGGGAGCATGTCTCCCCAAAAAGCCCATGGTCAGGTTATGTAGGACTCGTGCTGGTAATGGTTGAAAATTCGCTGTATGATGGACAGCTTATCTCCCAGAGAGGATAATGTGGCCATAGTAGGCACGAAGAACTACGCCCAGCGGGGTAGGTGGTCACAATCAGAAAGGGTGACAATGAAAATGGAAAACCCCGGATTGACTTCAGCTAAGTGGGGTCCAAGATGTTTTTTTTATACATGTGCTAGGATATACTTCAAACATTAGTACATTTTAGTTGCTTTTGTGATTGGGGCACTCGAATCTTGACACGCCCTGCAAGACTGAAAACCAGTAATATTATTGTATAAAGAGATAGAGTGTACACAGGATAAAGTGCTCGTCATAAAGGCACCAGCCACTGAACTAATGATATCTACAGAGGGATATCTGCAGAGCTGTGGAGTTTTGCATAACCTTTCTAATAAAATCGCGTAACTTCCGGATATATGGCCATTCTCAAAAATCCTGCAGTCTTCAAGAATCAGAGAACAGAGAATCGATTACTCATTGACGCGATTTTTGTTACAGTGTGTGTAATATACAGTCATGTTGTGTATCTGAGATGCATACAAAATAAGCTTGTCTCGTTATCCTCTTACAAAAATACGCAATTATGACCTGTAGATAGAAATAATCCCGTGTATGAGTTAATTGTTAGAGTGGTACGATATAAACTAATTGTCAAATTTTAATATTTTTGAGATCAAATTAAAGGCTCGGTGTGTCACAATAAGTCAGTATTTAGTTGTATAAATGTACCTTATTTTGTATACAATATTTATAATACAAATGTGCTAAACGTAATGCAAAATGTTATACCATGTTTTG
Source organism: Dryococelus australis (assembly GCA_029891345.1). Classification (NCBI taxonomy): domain Eukaryota; kingdom Metazoa; phylum Arthropoda; class Insecta; order Phasmatodea; family Phasmatidae; genus Dryococelus; species Dryococelus australis. The sequence continues at coordinate 112,548,976 of CM056995.1, forward strand.
CCACCCTACATAATTGTACAAAACAATGCATCATATTTGGACCAGCGTAATATTTCACCAATCACTCAAAATGAACATCAACTTTTGATTTAACATTGATTTTACCATGGGTATTTCATTTAGCTAAATACTCCAAAAATGAGAGAAAAAAGGGGGTGTAAACAAAAAAAGACCATCTTAAGCCATGCCACTTTAGATTTTTCCACCGCGGCTAAAATGATTTTACTTGATGTATAGAAATGGTATACAAGCTACAATTAAGTATTCTTACCATTTAAATGTACATACTTTTTTTCACGAGTGTCACAATCGTAAGTTTTTTTCTATACCCGTTAGTGTTCAGCTATGGGAATCAGAAAATAAAAGTTTTAAATATGAAACGCACGTGTTCTAAAACATCTGACCATTTTTTGGCCGTCAATTACCTCTATTTTTCCGCAAAAAGACTTTTAACTCGGACACTTGGTAGTAAATGTGGAGTTACGTTTGATCTGCTGGAAAGGTCGGACATTTAGTCTCTTCTTCCGGAAGTCTGCTTCTTGATCCGGAACAGACAGAGTCCGAAAGGATGTGGGAAAAGCCGCAGTCCCAATGCAGCCGTCTGCCGAATGCGAGAGGGAGCACGTTAACCGCATGGTCAAACAGCTACCCGCGCCCCGCAGCCGCCACACCCGCGCAGTGTTTGCGCGGGCATGTGTGCGAGCGCGCAAGTTTCAGCGAAGGACATGAAACGCGAGCGAGGTGTCGGCTCGTGCGGCCATTGTTCACGCGCTACGCGCTGGGGCGGAAACCACAGGTGGAGGCTCAAAGAGCCTTGTGAAGCCCTTTGAAACTCGCGATCAGCCCCCCCCCCCCCCCACCCGGGGGGGTCTGTAGGGACACGGAGGGTAAAGGAGTAGTGGCATGCGGTGACGTATCTGTCTGACCTCGCGGATCCAGCCGAGCTGGAAATTGATTCCTTTTGGTTCCGCTAGACTTCGCCTCACTCGCAGACAACCTCTCCCCCCTCCCCAGGGACGATATCGTGCTTGAGATGCTTCCAAACGAAAGACACGCTCACTCCTGTAACACTGGAGCGCCAGAAATAACCCTCTCCCTGGTAAGGAAACTGGAATTTGTCAGCCCATTTTATAATCCTCTGTTCCTACGAGAAAACACCATTTTCGTAGTATAAGTACCCATTTTTATTGAAGTAATGAATTGTTTCTTAAATTAGTCGTTAAACTTATATTTAGAAACGTCTTTTCTATTTTATTTTGTTATGATTCACCTAAAAATTTGGCTTTATAAAGGGACTATTTTCTGTGAGATGGTTTAGTTTTTTATAATCAATTACAGCAAAATCAATGTTTTCTTTAAAAATAAAACGAATGTATCTAATGAGCAGTAAAACAACCCCAACAATAATCATTTGAGACCAATAGTATTAGGTTATGTAGCAATTCTGTTTCGCTTTTATCAAGTATGGCCAAACAGATGTTGTAACTACTAATCACACTAGAACATAATTTCACAGTGCAATTGTTAGTGTTAAATTCAACGTGAGGGTTTGTGGTATTTCACTGTAGTTATATCAGCCCCTTTTGAACTAAGGGAACCGTGTATGGCTTTCGTAATTGCTTATTTTTTATTCCATGTTTCAAGTACGATAAACTGTTCCAGCGATTATTCTTCATTAGCAACCATCACCGAGAGGAAGGCCAACAAAATATTATTTTATAGGGCCAAAACTGCATTTAGTTACCCCAGCAAATTAGTTTGTTGAGTCAACTTCAAAATAAACACAATTAATTTTGTTCTTTTAGCAAACTATACGTACGAATAAACAATATCTCCCTATTGGAGCAAAATAAATTAGACTGTGAACAATATATTTTGTTGAATCAAATGTATATATTTGTTTGGCCACTCATTTGATTGCCTTCCTTTGAAAACACCACTCGAGAGTTTGTTCGCATATTTGTGACAATTAGGATAGTAAAAGTGTTTGTTAGTGTATTTATTATTGCTTAATAATGGTACAAACATCATGATAAAACAAGTTCAACAGGAAACCAAATAAGTAAAGCCTTCAATTCTGATATGTTAATTTGCACACGTTTTCCAGTGTTTGGAACGTATGTATTTTAAAACATTTAAATTTCACCTGCAGTCACTTTAGATGATGTTGCTTGGGTGTAGTGCTCCGACGCAGATGATATTACAGATTATAATCTCGGTGGACGTCCAGTGTTTTTTATAATAACCGAAACTGTTTAATGTAGGTAGAGCCAAACAAATCTTTGAGTTCCGCAAACCAAATATTCGCTTGCAACAACCAAACAAGAACAACAAAATAGTTTATTGTCCATATACATGCAATGAATTTGGTTGCGGAAAACAAATTTTGGCCGTATCCGAAATGGCAGATTGTGTTGACAAAATGATCACGTGACCCGATTTTGTGAACAAAACTTGGTGACGTATTTGACAATTTCGTATTTCGTATTTTGTATCTAGCGGATGTTAGCAACAATACAAAATAACAAAATCTGTGCCATGTTGGGGTTGACCTTCAAGAAACCCACGCAAATGCTAATTAAAATGTTTTTTAAAACAAATAACTGTTCATAAAATACACTAGTAATGTTTTAAAAAGCAAGTAAGTGTTGTGTTTTGCTTATATACTTCGCAACATTCTCTTAAGTCGTTATTGCAAAAATTGTTATGTTCTTATTTATTAATATATTCGTAGCATTCCAATGATTATTGTAAAAATATAACGTCCGTTTTAAGCATTAACTTTAGATAAAAAATAATTTCAATGTTAATGTAAAAATGCGTTGCCGCAAGTGTTAAACAAATGACTGTATACAATGTCCGAATTGAAACTTACGAAATGACAAATTACAAAATAACGAATTTGTCACTTCGGACAAGGCCTTTGTTTGATTCAACAAAATCTTTTTCTCAGTACAAATAAAAGGTGGTGCAAAACCATTTTCTGTGTGTATATAGTTTTATATTAACATGCACCTTGATTTTTCCGAGTAAATTGGTACTTTATGATGTGCGAACGCTGTGACCTAGGTGTACAACAGTGCGGGGTTGCGCGGGGTTGGTTTTTTTTCAACTCCTGACAACGCACACGTTTCTGATGCATGCGTGGGCTGTGTTTTGTAAAGTTCTCTTAAAAATACTACGATAAATTCTCCCGTTTCCGTTTTACACCTTTCTCGTTTTACACACTACTAATTTAGAAACTCGGTAGCAATTTTCCTTAATCCACTGAGTCACGAACAAATGTGCGGAAGATAAGTTGAAATTGTGTTTGGATAGTGGTAATAGTTTCTATCAGTAAGAAAGTAATACTGCCCGTACTCTCACACTCTCATTCGCTCGCTCTCTTTCTCTCCATCTCGCCATGACAGCAGTTTTTATGCAAATTACAGGTTTCAGTACAGCAAGAACAAAAATAAGCAGTGTTTATATTTTCATTTCTGTTAGTATACAATACAAACAAATATGAATTATTTTAAAAGTGGGACAAAATGATGAACATTCAATCGGGGGCATAAAAGACCAAAAAATGTTATCTTAGAGACGAAAATAATTTCTAAAGTTGCTAATAAATTTGATGGCTTCTTCCAGTCAGATTATGCTTATGGTCTACTGCGTCTGTATCTATAACATTTAGACTAAATTGAATGTGTTTGAAGACTTCGCATCAATTCATGGTAATATGTAATGAAATACCTCAAACAGTGTGGCAAGTGAAAGGTGCTAATGTTCTGTTTCTTACTAAAGGTTGTTCACGATAAAGTGGCCACTTTTAAAATAAACCTTAGAGAAATATCACTACCTCTACCTGTATCTATTTTAACGGGCACACTATGTGGCATGCGTTCTGGAAAGTTGGTAACGATGGGGAGGAGGGGAGTATTTCCCTGTCTTAACGTTGAAGTAAAGGAGTTAGGTAAACGATTTGTGAAAACTGAAATGATTTTTCATTCTTTCTGTTTTATTTTAATACCTCTAAGCGTAAGAACTAGCGAATTTGTAAATTATTTACTAGTTTAATAATTTCAGTTTAATTTCACCGACGCGGGAACAAAGTGATCAGGTCCTCGGCAGTGCTGATATTGCGTACAGCGGAAGAATACACGTCGTGAACGTTAGCAGGTCTCAAGGAAGGCTTTCGAAAGCGCTCAGTTTACCGTGAACAACCTATAAACAGAAAATCACAACTAGAATGGTTTTTATTAACGCCTCATTGTCTTTTGCCTCGGAACGAGCCAGCTAAATTGGATTGAGTGTGAGAGTGGAGCAGGTATTTTCGGAGAACTTCGCTCTGTTACGGGCTGCTTTGCCACTAGAGCTCCGACTCGTGGCTGCTAGATATCCGATTCCATTCGGGGCTTCCGAATGAATCTAAAGTGACATGTAACGTTGACAAGGAAAATAAAAAGAATTGGAAACGAAAACAACTGAAAAAAAAAGCAATGAAATTAGTGAATCCGAAATTGAAATCGAGTGTTCAGATTGGGAGACGGGAAAAAAAATACAAGTATAGGATTTCAGGATCTGGAATATATTCCGCAGGGGGATGGCATGAAAATTGGTACGGGGTAGCATTCAACATTAGTGAAGTATCGATCCAGACCGAGAGGGAAAAACTGAAAAGAGAAGGAAATAAGGAAAATCTCATATTTTCATGGGTTCCAGTTGAGTGCTTCGTGATTTGTAGGAGACAGGTTTTTTAAAATTGATTTGAAAATTTTCTAGAGATATGATGTTGCTCAAGTTACAAACAATGCTATTTAACTCTTCGCTCAGGTATTTTCAAGCAAACTGAAAATCCAAATATTTTTTATCAAAGTCGCAAAATCATTAAAATATTCTTACATAAAATGTTAAGAATTTTATTCGATATTATTAAATAATATATTTTAAGAAGTTCTCAGTCACAATATTAGAAAGTTTGAAAGTAAAAATAAATTTGGTGGTCAAAAAATACCAGGAAAGTGATTATACGACAAAATACAAACAATAAAGGCCTGCACACGATGACAACACTATTTTAAATCGTGATTGTTAGTTAAATTAACCTTAATCCTTTGCATTAGAATGACAAGTCTCGCAGGAGATCCTTCACTCTGTACCTTCAGTTCGTCAATTTACGAGTAAATTTCTCAAAACAAAAAAATGCACAAATGCATGTTTTCTCGAACTTTTTCCACTTAATTAATTAACAAGCCTCATTATGGTGTTTATCAAGACTGGACTTGGCCACTCACAACAATAAATTTTTATAATCACTTCATAATATGTTGGTCACCTTAGTGCTTCTTAAAAACACTTTTAACGTATATGACTTCCTTCTTATAAACTGCCTGGATTTAACTTGAAAACAATATAAGATTGTATTTAAATAGTCCTCTGCGTTTAAAGAAAAGCTGTATTTATTATATGGAAGTGTGTGAGATCGGCGTTCAAGGATGTTTCACCACTTTACATATATTTTTTTCATGTTGATATATCCTCTGTTGATGATTTCTCATTATAATGACGTTACATTTAATTGGCTGTTTCAGATTTCTCGCCTATTTTCACTGCATATTACCCGGTTTTAATACACTCTAAATTCGAATCAATTTAACCCGAGAGCGACTCCGCCGGGAGTCGAAAGCGTGTCACTGTAGTAGGGATTCCGTATCACTAAACACACGGCCACCACAGCCCATATCATTGGACTTGATAGCATGAAGATCGATCGTTGTTCTCAGCTGAAGCAGGGAGACCACGGATGAGATGAGAGAAAGCTGGCGATAAGCGTAGCGGTCGGTCTAATTCTATGAATGGACATGCAGTTCCTAGTCAGCCTGCAGGTAAAAAAAGAAAAAGCACTGTTTCCGAATTCTTGCTATTTGCTCATTATTCTCGTGTCTACACGCCCCTAGATTAGAGCACTCATAACTGAAAATAGGCGTATTCAACCTAACATTCAGAATTTTTATACTTGCGCATTTTGTGATTAGCTAATTTTGGGAGTGTGTTGCTTTACATACATGTAAAAAATTTTGTATTATAAGATTTTAAATAGAAACGTGATATTACATATACTGACTGCTTGTTTGTGTTAAAATATGAAGTTTTAATGTATTATAAAATAAGAACATTTATTAAATTATAATTAAAAATTTTAAATCACGGACGAATATTTTTATACCAGGCAAAGTCTAATAGATAACGTACAAAGGTGCGTATTTTCACATGAGAAAATTTGTTTGGGCGTATTCATGAGGAATATACAGAATTATTCTCACGAGCAATTCATTAAAAATTGAGAAAAGTAAAAATAAAGAATTGAACAATAACGCCATACGACCTCACTGCAGAGCCGAAAGATACGGTGAGCTCGTCAGTGGATGTGCGAATTGCACCCGCTGGTGGTGAGCTAAAGGTGGGGAGCATTGGTATCCTTTGGAAGGAGATACTGTAGTGCAAAAACCAGAGACGCTGGCGTTCATTAAGATGCATTTTAAGATAGGTAGAGCTTAACGTCTCATCGACAGCGAGGTCATTAGCGACGGAGCAAGCTGCTGAGATAAGCAGGAACATGGTAAGAATCAGCCGTGGCCTTTAATAAGGAAGCATTCCAGCATTCACCTGGAGCGATATTGGGAAAACATGGAAATCTGAAATCAGCATGTCCGGACCGGGATTCGAACCCGGAATGTGAGTTAGAAAGTTAACTACTGCGCCACTTTGCTAGGTGCATTTGAAAGGATCAGTCAGGATAACTGTTCGGAAACAGGGATTAAGTTTTAAAACAGCTTTCTGCCTGCTTTCTCCATAAAATGTGTAGGTACGTACGTTCCCTGCAAACTGTATAGAAAAGGAGTATTACTAAACTTTCAGATTTATTGGATTCTTACAACTCTAAGATATCTCGACATCGTTTGTACCTTAGTGGCGGGGACAATATTTATACTGCCAGTTATTTCTGTCTGTGTGGTATGCCAGATTTAAAAAACCAAATTTATTCATGCATTGTACACATGTTGTTTATGAGCAAACAAAATCGTAAATTTCCCTTTGTACCAGTCAACTTACATAACAACCACAATTTTATTCATCTCCAAATTCAGATTTGTCCTTCTTTCGTAAATACATAACAGCAGATTGTGCCTATTTATCTTCATGTATAGCATAGTCCTTCAAGCACGCAATGCTTCTCGTACCAAAATTATCAAGGTAATTTGAATCACGATCATGTGAATTACGTGCACGATGAAGGAAAATACTCACATAAACCACTACCGGATTTAGCAGTAACACCTCGTAAAGCAAATTTAAGAGTATTAAAATAATTAATTATTCATTCTGAATGGTGTTCATTCCTTATTTCTTTCGTATTGAAGGACTTTTGTTAGATTAAGACACTACTGTATGTTTTAACACTAGAACAGCGACAGCGGTCAAAATTACCATTTTCAAAGTTTCGTCGACAATCGCAACCCTATAAATTAACGTAACATAATGGGCCTTTTGACATTTAATATCTAGTTCCACACTATGATTTCTACTGATTAGAAAACATATACTAACTTTCATTGTATAGATACATTTATCTATACCTAAAACTGGGCTCGGTCATTTTGACCACTGGAATTTTTTTTGCTTATTCAAATGCTATCTTGTGTCAAAACTCTCGACTAATTCCAGGGTCATTGTGTTTTTTTTATCAACAGTGCGCGCGATTCTATCTAGCTTAGAATTGGAAAACATACGCAGAGTTCACTCAGTTTTCAATATATAGCAGTAGTTGTTGGAACAATCTCACAGTGTTGTATGGAGAATGGCACGTCGCCGTTTGACAACCGATGAAGCTCTCAATTATTTGGATCACTTACGTCTTATTTCGGAGCAAGAATCAGAAGGAAGTGAACTTGATACAGCAGTTGAAACAGTAGAGAGTGATGAATATATTCCAAATAGTGCTCAGTCAAGTGACAGTAATACCAGCGTTTCAGTTTCCGATGAAATTTTATCTGAAACATCTGTACATAATTTACCACTAGAGAATGTACCAGCTGCTCATTATGTTTTTTCTTCAATGTCTACATGCCAAGAAAAAACAAATGAAATTTCAAACAGAAGGGGTAGAGGTACGAAAATGGGCAACAATGACAAGAGTAAGTGTATAGTTACTTCACTACTTCTCTAATCAAGTGCAGGAGACACAAGTGTTGCTGGTGAAAATGAAACTTTGCCTGAAACATCTTCAAATAATAACCCGAAAAATATTCCATCCGTGCAGCATATATTGCCATCAACATCCACCTGCCATGGAGAAACAAATGGAATTTTTCACACAAGACGAAGAGGTAGAGGCAAGTGTACACACACTACACCACAACCAGCGATCTCTTCACATTTAGTAGGAAAATATGGGACAAAATGTTAAACCGTAAGCACAACCACAACACATCCTGGACGGCTACCAAAACGAAATGTATTGAGACAGGCACCAGGACCTACACCATATGCTAATAGAAGTGTAACGACAACCAGTGTAGCAAGTTCATGGCGACTTCTCATTAACAAGACATTGCTGAAACACGTAAACTTTGCACAGAGTCAGAAGCTCGCAAGCAACTCGAGGACAATACTTGGTGTATTTCGCTTATGGAAATAGATGCTTTCATAGCATGCTTGTATGCACGTGGCTTTTATTGTGCCAAGGGACTGGAAGTCGACAGCTTATAGTCAACTGAATGAGGTCCACAGTTTTTTCGAGACACTATGCCAAGACACCAATTTAGAGAAATCATGAAGTTTATTCGGTTTGATTTGAAGGATCAGAGATCTGCAAGGTTGGTAAAAGACAAGTTTGATTTAGTGTCTGAAGTTTGGGATAGTTTCATTGAAAATTGTTCCCTCTGTTATGTTCTCGGAGCTAACATTACAGTAGACGAACAACTGTTTCCCACAAATGCAAGATGCAAATTCACCCAATACATGGCTAATAAGCCTGATAAATTTGGAATGAAATTTTGGCTGGCAGCAGACGTGGGTACAAAATACCTTTCGAATGGTTTCCCGTATTTGGGCAAGGACGACAATCGACCACCAAACCAAAGTTTATCAGAACATGATGTCATGAAACTAATGGCCCCATACCTTGGAAAAGGTAGAAATGTGACAATGGATAACTTCTTCACATCTGTTTCACTAGCTGAGAAATTGGAAATTCAAAGCACAAGTTTGGTAGGTACTGTTAATCGTGCTCAACGGGAGATACCACAACCAGTAAACACCATAAAAGCTCCACTCTACGACACCGTAGTGATGAAAAACAACAAAATAACCTTGACTGTATATCAGGGAAAGAAAAACAAGAAAGTCCTTACGCTTAGCACTCTTCATCCAAATATTCCCATTGGGAATGATCAGAGCATCTTCCAGAAACAGTGTCATTTTATAATACAACCAAGTATTGAGTCGATGTACTTGACCAAATGGCTATAAAATATTCTGTGAAAGCAGCATCAAGACGTTGGCCAGTACAGGTTTTTACAACATACTCGACCTTGCTGGAATAAATGCTTGGGTTCTTTTCAAGCAAATTACCGGAGAAAGAATCAGCGGGCGAATCTTCTTGCAAATGATCAGTGTAGAGTTACGCACTGCTTCTGCACAGTCAAGACAAAGCAGGCCTAATATGAGATGTCCATCAAGTCAAGCAACCGAACAGGAATCTGAACCAGCAGCCAAATGTCAGCATCGGCAGTGTCAAGTTCGCAAGTGCAAGAATAAAACTTTTGACTTATGTAATAAATGCCATATGTCAGTATGTGGCAAGCGTGTCGAGAAAGTCCTACAGTGTTGCAGTGAATGCTTTGTTGATGATCAATGAAATGTATGACAGAAAACTGTGCCTGTCATTTGTTGCAAATGATAATCACATAAACAATGGCTGATTTATCTAATTTTGCATGGTTTCTAATATACATTTTTTTGTCTTTGTTTAATTATCTAATTTTACAGGACTGCAAATATTCTATTATCATTTTAAAATATTGTTTTATTTGTAATTTTTAGACACAATATAACTATGTTCTAAGTGGTTACTTATTTATTAAATTTTTCAGGACTACTAATATTCTAATAACATTAAAAAATGTTATTTTGTTTGCATTTTAGACATAACATGACTATGCACTAAGAGGCAAGAATGTTCTAAGTATTAAATACAAATTATAAATAATAATTGTTGTATTAAACCATTATAAAAGTCTTGAGGTCAATTTGACCGCAACAGCAGTTATAGGTATGCCAAAAATTCAGCGGTTATCGTGTTAAAGAAACGTTTACATTATATACCCTGATCCAACAAATAGTTGAAGGGTATTTTCTTTACGATAGTTTTTACTCTGATGCGTGTGGAAATTCGGACATAGAATTTGTACGTAACAGGATATTACAGTATATCACATAAAACATTATTTATAAACTTGTATCAATTCATAAAAAAGTTACTTTCCCCAACTTAGCGAACTACTTTAAGTTAACCACTTCAAGCAGAAATTGTGTGGTTTACTTGAGTAATTACAAGTATGCCTTCACCAAGACTGATAAAAAAATCAAGCGTTTTTTATTCCTGTCCGACTATTTGAAACGTCAAACGCCATCCTCCTGCTGTCTGGTTAGCCTTATTATTTGCTGGAGTGTGTTGCTGTGATTGAACCAATCTCCTTCCTTTGCCCGCGTGCTCGATTTGGGCTTAAGAGTGGAATGGACCCCCGTGGTAATCCCGTGTCCGAGGTCAAAAAGCGCGGAAGCGATACAGGCGACACTAACACGCACGCCTAGTGCCTTATCATTCCTACGGGCAAGGCGTGCAGTGTTTCCGCCGTAACGCTGCACTGTGCAAATTATATCTGTAGCAGCGAGGTTTTATTACACGCGATTAAAGACCACAGATTAAAATACGCCCGTATTTTTGTACTTTTCTCTTGCCTCTTAAGGAAACTGCATAGGCAAGCTTTAATAATGCGATATTTGACCATTTTCACGATTTTTTTCCTCTAAGATTTCACTTTAAAAAAAAAATAAATAAATAAAACAGAGCATAGATTATTATTTTTATCTTTTCTGACAAAAAGCCGTAAATGCAGAACATTTATTTACCGAGATACGCGTATTCGCGCAGACAACCATTTCACAAAAGATTCGGGGGTCCATCCCACTCTTAACTGCTGCCGGTCACTGTAGTCTCCTGTGCGTTGGAAGAGGCAATAACGGCTCCGGTGGGGCCCGCTGGTTTGATGGGCGATACTTCTCCTGTTCCCACCGCACTCTCAGGCTGGACGCCGATCACTGTTGGTCTGAGGCTGGCTATACGCATCTAGCCTCTCTTGGTCGGACGTCAGGGACCCCGGCTATTCTGGTCGTACCCACCGACTTGTGTTATATCTGACATATACAGTAGTTGATATTCGTCTGGACTTAGTCTAATTGTAGGAGCATGTATTCTTGTTACTACTATTTTCAAAACAGCTGTTGTTCGTGAGCCACGCTGTGTAATCCACCGATCAGCTAAGAACGGCCATGAATTTGATACAACAGAGATACTTGGATGCAAGAGTTCCATGCTGTCAGAACCATAAATGATAATGCACGTGTGCTCAGTAATGTGGTATCGCCAGTGAAATTTTTTTCTATAAATAAAAAAAAACTGGGAAAAAACTGTTACAGACAAAGTTAATGTTTTTACTAAGACATTTATTTGATTCCAATGAAATATAATGGGCATATGAGAGTTTATACGGTGTTTAAAACTAATAGCATTACAAAAAATATATTCATATTTCATTTTAATCTAAGTATAGGTGTAGTTCTGTATGTTTTAATTTTTGTATCATAGATCCTGAAGAACGGTCATTTGGTCCAAGTTTGTTTTATGATACTGTATGGTACAATAGAATACTACATATCCTAAAAATTAGCGTTTTGACGTAGCATAGTTTGCTCCGGGTATTAGATCACGCCGATCAGACACGGCAGATGGCATCAACAGCTCAATTATAGAACTATTTGCCACTTCTACGTCATCCGCGTCTTCGGTGCCAAGAAAATAGTTATACCGATTTCAGTTTCTTTCGTGCAGACAGCGCTGGTATTACTAACAGTTCGGTGAGCTGTATCAAAGGCGACCGGAATATGTGACATAAAAGATTATGAATCCACGTGGGACGGAAATCCCGTCACTGAATGTCTTTGAATAATTTACACCTTGCCAGTAAGTAAAAACACGCTTAAAATTAATTAGTGGGTTGGACCACGTCACCGTTCCCCTCGGAAAAAGGTACTTAACTGCGTCTGCCTGCTAACCTGTTGAATTGTTCAGCTTACAACTCGGTACGCACGAACTTTCTCAAACGTTTTGAGGTTTAAAACTTTTAGACGTAGATTAAAACACTAATAAAATAGAACTGCGATATTCTTGCCAGCTCCACATCATTACATAATATTTTTAAATATCCGAGGTACCGGAAAATAACTGAATAAGTACGTGCCTAATTTCCACGTGCAGCAACGTCGAGGCCTGGCAAAGGAGTGTGCACCGGACTAATGTTTCAGTGATTCGTCGTGGGAGCGCAGCACAGTCGGCGACCACCTTAGTAACCAGCTTGGGACGATGCGTGCGCCGACGAAAAGGTGACGTTTCGATACGTCACTTCCGGCATCTTGACCAAGAGGACGGAAGTTGAGGACAATATTGTAATGTGATTAGATACTTTTAATTTCATTGTGTTATACCCCCTAAGGGAAATTGGTGTCCACTGCGTCGGTCATCATAAATAATGTTTTCTGACATTGGCTGCGCATTGTTTGTACCTTCCTAGGAGTAATTGAAAATCCCTCGATTTATTGGAAAAATGGCTGCTTGAGGGAGTAATTAAATTGATTGGTAGCGCAAGAAGGCGGTGCGGTGTGTTTAATGCCGGCACGTGCTGCTCTCGGAGTCAGTTCAGCGACCTCGAGGGAGCAAGCTTCCACCGTGAGTAAAGTAAGACTTTATTTGAACCATCAATGTAGGCTCCTAAAGCGAGCAGGTCACTTACGTCACGTTGACGTTAGGCAGGGGCCATGTAGGTCGTAAAATAATTTAAAGTTTTAAAAATTAGCGAAATATTGGCCTTTTAGTCCAAAATCCAACACTGTTACGTTTTGTAACCAAGTTTTAGTGGCTATGTCGTCAACAAGACGTAACGTGCTGGTAACCACTAGAAACCACTTGTAAACATTTTTCAAACATTTGTAAACTATAGCAAACCTTGGAAAAACAGTTATAATTTTTGTAAACAATTGTCAATAATCGTTGATTATAGTCTCAGCCTCTGGTATTAAACAGGAGCTATGCGAAACTCCTTGTTTTTGTGACTTGTAAGAAGAAACTTTACGAAGTTTAGGTCTTATTCAAAATTCCAATTTACTCGTGGAGTAAAGGCTGGCGTTGCTTAGCAGTTGCTTCCATCCACTTGGGATTGCGAGTAATTAAAACTTAAATATTGTTTGATGACCAGTAATGTGATACCCAAAATGGGGATTTTAATTCCTAGTGTATGATGTAATAATTTCAATGGAAAATGTAGGTGCTACAGAAATATAGCAGCCATTTGTAATGAGGGTTAATGGAGGTCATCTGCTCAATATATTTTTGTGATGGCCTTTTGCAGTTTGTATTTACCTTTTAATATGGCCAGTAAGGAGCCTAAAATAACCTGTATAATTATTAGTTGAATACCAGCGAAAGTATTGGTGTCAGAATTTGGTTGCATTTTATTCTATATTGTGGCAACCGGGATTTTAGGTAAATGTTTTTAAATATAAAATTTTCGTATATGGGAAAGGAAAAGAATGTTCCCCATTTATTTGAAATGTAAGGAATCTAACCAAAGAAGTTAATTATGTGTAATATTTTGTGCAAGAAATGTAAATGAGAGAAAAAAATTGAAAGAAATATTTAAAATTAAAATAAACGTGACCACACTTTTTGTTTCTATTACAAATCGTTGCTAACATTTAAGTACCCTTACACTGTACAGAAAAGTGATTTTTTGCATGGCTTCTGCCACTCTTAGTGTTCTGATTGGTTTCTGCTAGTGCTATATGCAAAACGCAGCAAGGCCAAACATGTTAATACTTACAAATCATGTGATGGAATGATGGTCTTTGCGCATAAAAATATTGATTGTAAATATCTACACTCTCATTGTGCAAATGACTTATGAGCAAATAAGTTGGCAGCTGGTGGGCAAAAACAAACTAAACTTGGAATTTTGTGTCTGTAGATAATGCTGGAATTCCGGTGACGTTCGAATCGCTGCCACTGAAATCCGTTCAGCATGCTTTGTGTGGTCGACTTAGTCTGCGAACGTATGAATCCACATTAATTCGTTATGCTCGAGAGACGACGAGACTTAGCTGATGTTGGTCTGGAGACACAACCTAAGCATGACTCAGAATTTGAGTACAAAATGGGGTAGCACGTAATACAGTGCTCACTGTAATCAAGTGATCTTGTTGCCGTTAGAAGAAGGGGGAACATAAAACAAATGTGTTTTAAATATCTGTCAAAACATCGTCCATCTTTTAAATAAGTAATGCAATTTTCTGAGAACTGCATTTTTTATTTTTAAGGTTGGGATATCCCCCATAATCATAGTTTAAAATATGAATATTTATATTTTGTAGTTTCAGCATTATAAGCAAAGTTTCCAGTTATTTATGGCGTTATTTTCTTTGCTATGTATTAAGGGTTTATGGAATAATGTTGGACTTATAGGCAGCATGATGTAAGATTAAGTATATATTTTCCTAGTGTCAGCTAAGAACTCTCTATGTTAATGTTACATCAAAGTTTCGCGTATCCAAGGACTACTTTCGTTTTTACAAATTACTGGAATATTTTCTGCTTCTCTTGATTCCAGTAATGAAAAGATGGAAGGAGATTTCCGCTGCAAGAGAGATCAAATGCGAGTGCATTTTTAATCTTCCCGTGAAAATCAACTCGCTGCTCTGTTTCTTCAGTATTTTCTAAACCAGAATACACTCACGGTCGTAGAATACAAGTGAGTGTCCTTGGTCAAAGAAGTGAGTTCACTCACATGGGACAGGCGGGATCCGCTGTAGCAAACTGCAGTAAAAATGCATCCTCGTTCCTTTTCACTTTTTACTCAACAGTTTTTTTGTAAGGTATGTAAAGTTCAGAAGAAACTAAAAAGAACGCTTTAGAAAACCAACCCTTTTCATCTGAATCTTTATTATGAGAAGGACTGCATTACATATACAGAATAAATTACGATACATATATTTTACAATGTGAGCCAACCTGTCATAAAATATAAATTGTGGAGTTGGGCATTTAAATAGAGCTGTGGGAAATAGTTGATAGTTTCGTCAGTATGTTTCCCGGTTTTATCAATGCTAACCCCTTTATGATTGTTTATGTCGTCATTAAACCGGACGCGGATTTGACTATACCTCAGAACCATACTATCCCTCTTGTCTGAAATAAATAACTGAAACAATAAGTTGGAATTTACACCGTATACAAGATAATTACAAAATTAAAGTTGACATTTATTTTAATTTAAGGTGCAATTTAAGCTACACTCTAACTTGCTTCTTTCCTACCCAAGGTTTGATGGTGCACTGTACACTCGAACGCTAGAAATAATAAATAATAAATTCATAGTTATCGTTGTATAGTTGAAAGTAGCCTTCGTGTATACATTAATAAAGTAACACATGAGGGAATACATCATACTGAATATCGGATACAGTTGATGAATGTTGAGAAACCGAATTAATTTATATTTTATTTTCTTTTAATTCTATTTTATAGTGTGCAGAAAATGAAGTAGAATTCTCATAATTATCTGGACGTAAAAAATTTACACAAAATAGTTTAAAGAAGGACAGCTTCATTTTAAGAAGTTCTTCTTAACTTGAGACATTCTGAAGTACATGCTCCTAGCAGTGTCGACAGTTCATAACTGTGTGCGCAATTATGTGCGTGAGGATGTCTAGTTATATGAATAATGAAATAAGAGAGGTAATACACAACTGGGTGAGCTTTTCTCCGTGGTCATGTAAGACCTATGTTTATCAACAATGACACTTTTGCATTATTTATAGAGTTACATTGAATTGAAACAGAAGTTGTTTATGTAACGAAACAGACTACTTTCCCTTACACTTATATTCAAACAAATTTTGATAATATTGTTAAAGGCTTAGTAAGTAGGTAAATGTGTTAGTAAGTAACTTGACAGAAGTAATTTTACACAAAATATGAAGAGAGTCCGTAGACGTAGAGCATTTCCTGAAATGCATATCTAACTGCATTATCCTTAGGGGCTCCACCTCTTCTACTTAGTTAATTTCAGATTGGATTGAGAGGTGGATTATGGAGCATCGGTGATGCAGCGGCGGAACACGAGAGCAGGGGAAACGGGAGCACTCCGATAAAACCCACCGGGCAAGGACTACGTCCGCCACGTTTCCCGTATTACAACATCCGGGCGACCCCGCCGGGAATAGAACCCGGCTTGCCTTAATGGAAGTCTGTTACTTAGTAGTAGATACTTCAGTCCATATAGTTGGCTTCAGTTGGTTATAGAGATATGGCACATAACATTTTAAGAGGATCGCAAACAGAAACTACCATTCTTCCTAGACAGTTTTGTATCAGAGACATTCCTATTTAAAAATTCTTATAGCGATGTAATTTAAATGCCAGGAAATGCGTACAAGAATATATATGCTGTTCACAGTAAAATGAGCACTTTTGAAAGCCTTCTCATTTAGAATAATATTCAATAAATACAGTTTATTTTATCTTTGGGCGTTAACTTCCGAGTGCGGAGGAATATACAAACTGTGTTTATCACTTGCGTTGCCATATTTATTTAAAAAGGTGGTTAAAGAATAAGAAATTCCTGAAAGTAAACAGTAACTAGGGCCTCAAATGTGCTAACTTTACCATGAACAGCCTATACTAAACTGTGCAGGAAGCTCTGACGTGCATCGCCAGCATGCAATATAATCGGAAAATATTTTAGTCCACAAAATTTTTTCTGTTTAATAATGATATTAGTTTATAGTAATAGTTCTATTATTACGAGTTTCTTTTCAACATTTGTTGATACTGTACATTGCCAATAATTGTTGCCTTCATAACAGCCAAAACAAGTATTTTCGTTACGGAGGTATAGGCACTTTCATCTAAAATTTTCAGAGGCTTACTACTTATAATAATTTATAGTAGTCAAAATAAAATTCTTCGTATGTCCTTGAGTTTCTATTGAAGATTAAAGAACAAATCCAAAGTATAGCCGGGTCGAGCTAGATCTTCTTGAAATTTGTTTCCGAGCGGTTTCTTTAAAACCTGCAGACTTCCGAAACGTATTTTTTTTTTTCTAATTTCCTTTTTATGACATCACTACTCCAGTTAACGTACATTTCTATTGCGTTAATATGAACTACTAATGCTTCAGAAAATTCTTAACCAGTTCGTTTTACACTAGCTATGTTAACGTCTGTCGTAGTCCTCTACCAAATATTTCGCATTTCGTGCACGGTAGCTATGATGTCGAATGCGAGAGTACACGATCTTCTATTCATTTCACTTGGACTAATATTTCTTGCTTGGATATTGTCTCCGGGGCCACCCAGTTTACTTTTGTGGTCACATTAAGGTTGCATACTTCGTTCGAGACTCTCACAGTCGTATCAAAACCTGCGTTTTCCACTTTATCCAATTTTTTTTTTCTCGTCGCTTAAAATTTTTACGACATTAATGCCTGAGCTGACTAATTTTCCGTTTTTTTTTTTTTTTTCACAATATCAATACTTGAATGTATATTTTATGCTGATATAAAAGGCAAGCGCAGTACTTTTTTTTTAAAAACTATTTGTTGTTTGAAATTATTATTAGTAGAACAGCAAATCACCTTTGATAGGGGTCCAGTGGACATGGCATTGCGGATTTTACACCGTTAACATGCTAAAATTTGTTACTTTTAGTGGATGAATAGGAACTGAAGGTCCTATGTGTCCTTACTCGATAAGGCTTAGCGTCTGTTCATGTACGGAAGAGAACCAGCCTAAGAACTTTTTTTTTTTTTTTTACTAATCCTTAACGCCCCTACCGAATGCGCATGCGAAGTGATTTCGAGAAACTATGGAAAACTGGAATTAGTGTGGCCGAACCGGGAATCAAAGACGTAATCAAAGCGGCGAATGTAAGTGCAGTGGTTGCCAATCGCCCAACTCGCTCAGTCCCGAGATACTATTGTTCACTTCACTTACAGAACCCTTGTCTGTGACTTAAGTCCATAATGTCGAACTGTGAATTTTAACATAAGAGAAATGAGTAAATAACTCGAAACGATCACTTTAAAATGTTTTATTTAACACATAGGTGTCGGAAACATTACACTCACTGAGTTCACGTTTATTACACTCACTGATATTAAACAATGGCCTGGTCGCCTGCTACGAAAAGTCGAGTTGAGTGCATCTTGGGGTAACAAATCGGAGCTGGCCTCGTCACTCGAAAAGACAGTTCTGTCACGGCCTGCCAACTTGAAGCAATAGAATGATGAACGAGATGAGGCAGGCTAGGGAATGGTCAGTAAACAGCGCGTCGAACACAGTGCCCGTTCATCATTCCACTGAACAGCGTGCAGAACGAGTCCTTTTACATGATAGCCGTAGCATGTTGCACCCCGCGATGAACACAAGACTTTCACTTCTTAAGAGGAGTGTGAACTGAAACTTTTTTTTGTGAAATCGTTGTTTGCGCGTATTCGTGTATCTCGGTAAATATATGTTCTGTAAACACTACCTTTTGCTAGAAAAGGTAAAAAACCTATTATCTATGATTCTATGTTTTTACTTTTAACATAGTAAGTACATTCATGGTGAAAAAAATTTGTGAAAATGGTCAAATATAGCATTTCTTAAGCTTGTCTGTGCAGTTTCCTTAAGTGGCAAGAGGAAAGTACAAACATACGGACTTAGTTTAATATGTGGGTTTTCACTGCATGTGATAAAATCCCACTGACAGATCTGATTTGCACAGTACAGGATCACGACGGAAACAGGAGCGATGAGACACTAGGCATGCGTGTTCGTGTCGCCAGTATCGATCCCTCGCATCTTGACCTTGGAAGCGCAGGTTCACAATTATCTTAAGAGTGGGATGCACCCCCGTGGGAGCCCCGCGTCTAAGGTATATATTATATAACAGTTATAACAACAGTGTATATTATATATGTACACACATACACACACACACACACCCTTTACCCTTTGTTGCTAATATTCTTAAAGATTAATTTTAAATTTAATGACTGTTCATCTTCGTGCACTACGTAACACGTCTATTTTTATTTTCACATTTCTGTAATGTGGACAATACTAAGCGCTGAATTTTTTAGTAAAATACCCAAGTGTTATTATCTTTTGTGTGCTTAATTTTCACTTTCTAATTACGTAATTAAACTTTACTTATCCCTTCTATTACTTATGGCAACCCATTATCTATGTAAGACCCTCTATTCGTGAGGGGTTTTTCACTTTATGATAACCACGTTGTATTTTAGTGGTATCTGATACATTATCGCAACACTCACTGTACGCGACGAGCCGTTTCTGTACCGCTCGTGCGACATCTTGGTTGTAACGTTAACACTTTTTCACATTTCCTTTTCATTTCTTCCGTCGCGTCCTGGAATGGCATCCAATTTGCCCTCTGGACAATGGCACGACTTTGACTGAAGTCTGAATTCTGATTTATTGTTCGTAAGTGCCACAGAATTTCCTCGCTCAGGCGAGAAACAATGTCCTTAGAGTATGCCCGATATATCTAATGATAATGTGAATGAAATTGATGTGCACTGGAGGGCAGCGTGGCAGTTCATGACCGTGCGTGCTCGTTCGCACTCGAACTGCTTGCTCGACAAGGTCTCTGTTATGTGTGCACTCGTAACAGTGTCGTCGCCTGCCCGCTCGTGAACTTGGCATTTTTCTACATGAGCTATGTGGCTGTAGTAAGCTATCGTGTTGCCTTGACAGTTAATGTACACAAAAATTGTTCGGTATTGCAATTTGAGACACTTATTCCAGTTTCTATTAATTTTGTGGCACAGACTATTTGGAATATGATAAACATATACAAGTGGCGTGATAGGGTGCTAGCACTTGCGATGTTACAAAATAACAATTCTTAACTTAGTTATGTTGAAACTTCGTTTCATTAATTTTATGCCTTACCCCCTTTATATTTTGTCATCAAAACCAATTATTTATCTTGTTTTCGCGGGAGGGGTATCAACTCTAGTTGGGGGAAGGAGGTATCTACTATTCCTCACAACCGATTTCGACGCTTTACGCTAGTTAATTTCTTAAATTTCAATGCCACTGTATTCAATTATACCAAGGCTTGGCGTGCTTTGAGGTCAAGTAAATCCTTAGCTTCCAACAATGCTGTATGGTAATTAATTGATTTATTCTCTATCTTTACCCCGCGAGTACAAGAGAATACAACTTTTTCCGCTGTTTAGCGTTTCTATCAATTGGTTATTAGCTATTTACTTTACTGGCTTGGCCTACAAGAGTTTGGAAAGGCAAGGTGCCTCCACCATTTGCTGTGACCACGCTTTTAGGCTGCAGGTCACACACTAGTAAGGGGTTATAACACAGCAGGTAAAGCCGGAATAAAGACCTAGTAGTGCCCAACTTCATTATTTACTTTTGCCACTATACAATTAACTCAACTTGTACAAATTATTGCAATACTTGGGGGAGTTAATTAATATATTTAATTAACCATTAATTAAAGCCACGGATATCAAATCTAATCAGTCTCTGACTGGAAGGTGGTCACCTGAATGTAGCCGAAGGCTGCTGTGCACAAGCCTCGAGTCAGCGGCAATGGAACGCCCTCTTGCGGTCCGTCTTCAGGTGGCAGCTATCTAGTGGTTCGCCGGCGGGCAGGCGACCGGCAGCTATTCGATGCCCCGCGCGCATTAAATACGCGCCACGAGTTTATTAAACAAGCCGCTGCTCAAGGCTTCGTTCCAGATTCCATTGTGGTCGGGGCGTCCTCCAGCCAAGAGTCGGATACTAGCTTGGTGGATCACAGCAACACGCGCACACTGACCGAAGTTCCCTTACACTCGTTTAATTTACGATGTAGTCAAATGAACAAATAATCACTCACTACAAAAATGTGGAAAGTGCGACTTTTTCAGGCCACGTGCATTTAAATAATCATATTACGGTTTGCAAATACATTTACAAAACACGCAAACGTACTGTTTGTGAAATTCACAACCTCTTGCAAACGTGTTTTGATAAGGCAATCCTTGCAAGTTTACACTAAAATCACTTTTGTTAGTCACTAGCATTAAATAATTTATATGCAGAATCAATCAGTAAAATCAACACTGCGCCCGTTTCCTGTAACCGACAAACTCAGACTTACATACGTAAACTATATTCGAGTCACTTCATTGCGGAGGGCTGTAAGGAAAATGGCGGAAAGAACAGTTTCAACGAAACTGTAAACTGTAAACACGTGCCGATTACTATTACATTTCAGTCAATAAAACGCACTACAACGGTACCTACAACCAGCTATACTTGAAAAAATCAAATAAAAAATAATTAACTACCTATTAAGTATTCCGACAATACCAACAAGACATTCGTATAATAAACACGATGAGATAAAATCACACGCACAACAGCCTTCACCGGGCTGGAAATTGGAAACACAAATATGGCTAGCCATTGGCTGGAAACGTTTACTGTTCGTATGCGTCCACATACTCTTGTCCTAAATGCTAAACATGTTTTTAAAGTCCAGTCACTAATAGCTATGAAAAGTGTAATATTGCTATAAAAATAATTTAAACCATAAATGTTTTAATTATAATTAAGATTTTAAATTACAAATTTTAGTTTCGAGTATTGTTTTCTTCCAAACCCATCATAAAAATAGCCTACTTAACAACACGAATTCCGCAGCAGTTCATCAGCTGATAAAATACTTTACGAACGAGAGCATTTACTGTTTACATAGTGTGTAAATTGGTCACATTGTCTGTCAGATTTTACCCCACTTATATGAAATGGACAATAACAGCGGGGTTTTATTACACGCGATGAAAGACCGCAGATTAAACTACGCCCATATCTTTGTATTTTTCTCTGGCCACTTAAGGAAACTGCATATGTAAGGTTTAAAAATGTGCTATTTTACCGTTTTCACGAAATTTTTTCTCCAAGAATACGCTTAATATGTCAAAAGTAAAAAATAAATAAATAGAGGCATAGATAATGGTTTTATCTCTTCTGACCAAAAGTCGTATTTGCAGAACACTTATTTACGCGTATTCGCGCAAACAACTATTTCATAAAAAATGCGGGGGCCATCACACTCTTAAAATTCTTGGATCTAATTTGCTTTAGATTATTCCTGTACAAGTAAGCCGAATCGGTAGTTTCAATACGTACAAGTATTACACAGAAAAAAATTCAAGTATAGTGAATTCACGGTTGCTCCCAACATTTCTGAAGTCCTGCTTAAGTTCTACTTCCAGGATATTCCTCCACCTTATGCAAACAAAGGTTAACTAAGTTCAGAAAATTTCACCAAAGGGACGTCATGCAGGATTCGTGCGCACTCAATGTAATATTATTTTGCATAAGAACTGTTTCTTACCAACAAGCCTATTTTCTCCTTGTTTTTATTCATAAGCATTATAAATGAAATATAATTTATATATAGAATATAATTAAAAAATCAATTTGACGAAAAATAAGGCACTTTTATATTAACGGAAGTATTAAATGCTTTTATTACGTGACATAATAGGAAACAAACAAACACTTCCTATATATGGTGATTTTCCAAATGTTTGATTTAAAAAGTGTGAAGAAACTGCGAATATACTATAATTCCTAATTGGCTGGCGCGTAGGTCACATGCTATGATTGGCAAATAACTTTCCGTTATGTTCATGACGAGTTACACCATTTTGCCGCCGTGCGCGGCTGGAATTCTCAGTACAGGTGGGCATTTCACCTCTGCATCCTTATGTATTCTGCAGGCACGCCGAGCCTAACCACTTGTGCTGCCATATGGCTAAAGACTGTTCACGGTAAAGGGAGCCTTTGAAAAATGTCACTTCCCTCACCTGCGTATATTTTAACTGACACCCTGTGTCACGGTGCCCAGTAAATTTGGCAACGACGCGACGGAAAGAAGGTAGTTCCATGTATTTACTTTAAATTACAAGTGTTAAGTAAACATTTTTGAATAATGAAATATTTTATTTTATTTATGTTTTTTTAATACATATAAGTATAGGAATAAAAACATTTCTAAAATATTTACTTTTATAAAATTGTTACAGTTGCTTTTGACTGGCGCAAGAATAAAGTGATCGGGCCCAAGGTAACGTTAATCGTACGTATGGTCGAAGTATACACAATGTGCATACAAGTAGATCTTAAGCAGGGATTTCAAAAGTGCTCAGTTTACCGGGAACAGCCGGTACCTATCTCACAATAACGTTTCTACTTCTCGCGCGTTCGCATTCGACGAAGCTCGCATGTCAATCATCTAACGGGGAGAGCATTTTTATTTTATTTTTTTACCTCGACGGCACCCCCTGCAGCACTAGCGCATTTCCATCTCGGGAGCCTGACACTCGAGTGCCAAACGCGTCCGCCTGGTTTGACACTAACGCCAAACCGCATTGGAAGGCCCATGATACAGCCATGCCCTCCTAGCTCCTATCCATATCTACCATGCAGTTTTCCCGTGCTTTCCTCTACAGTCCTTGCAACAAGTTTTGTTACTACAGTCGTTCATGTATTCGAAACACGCTTTGAAATTCTCATTCTACATGAATATATTGGAAAGGGTAATCTAATCCATATATAAGTTATATATGTATATAATTTTATATGTTATCCCATAACAATAAAAACGTTTTCCAGAAAAAATAAAATAACGCAAAAATCACAATCTATTTAACTAACCATATGTTCACGCCCTCGTGTGTGATCGTCCACGCGCTGAGAGAATTGTTGGTTCCAGCACAAATACTTGTTTTTGTTTGTGTATGGCCAAACACATATGAAGTTGCTCTGACGAAATATCTTTTTTGGTAATAGAATTTCAAAAACAACAATTCTCATTTAAATTGGAAAAAAATATATATATATTTTTGTTGGGACAACAAAATTAGACTGTCATCATATATTTCGTTGAATCAACTGTTTATATTTGTTTGGCCATTTGCAAACAATTATATTGCGTCCTCAAATAAACCTTTCCCCCCCCCCCCCTCTACACTCTAACAAGACCAGTACTATGGAAATCGTGGATCAAAATATATTTGACAGGTTGAATCGTTGCATGTCATGTGATATTCGTCAAATGTATGCATAAAACGACAAAGCAGAACACAAGACAAGAATAAAATGGCTTAGTTTAAAGGTGAATGCAATAATAGAATATTTTTGGCAATATCAGCTAAACTTGTACGATCACGAAAGGGAAAAAAAGGCATTCGGCCGACCTCTCGATAGTTTCTATGGACTTAGTACGTAGCGTTGCAGAGTGTATATAGTTAATTCACAAATGCTTCTAACTTATCTGAAGTCCTGCTGAAGTTCTACTTTCAGGATATTCCTCCGCCTCGAGCAAGCAAAACTTAACCAAGTTTAGAAAATTACACCAAAGGAACAGTACACCACATTCGTGCGCACCGAGTTAAAAATTATTTTGCATAATAACAATTTTTTTTGGGAATTATCAACACACTTATTTCCCCTCGGTTTTATGTATAATTATTATAAATGAAATATTACAGTTTACAGATAAACTGTAAGTAAAAGTTAAAGTTAAACATCAACATTGATACAAGTATTATAAAATGCTTGTTACACCTGGCATGTTTAGGAAAAAAACCAAACACGTCATACATGGGGTGGTTTTTCAAACGTTCTATTTGAAAAGTGCGAAGAAATCACGAATAGACTATAGAAGACAACGTAATGTGATAGTCTATTCGCGGTTTCTTTACATTTTTTAAATAAACTTCTGAAAAATCACCCTATGTATGGTTGTTTCCTATATACGCCATGTATATATCTAACGTTTTATACCTACGTTGACTATCAAGTACATTATTTTAGATTAAATTGTACCCATGCTTATATTTGATCAATAAATCACAATATATCATTTATAACTAATATTAATAAAACACAGTTAAAATAATTGTGTTCGTAATGCCTTGTAAGAAATAGTTCTTATGCAAAATATTATTAAAGTGAGTTCTCACGAATGTTGTGTGCGTTGCCCCTTTGGTGTAATTTTCTAGACACTGTTAAGCTTCGTTTGCATGAGGTGGAGGAATATCCTGGAAGTAGAACTTTAGCAGGGCTTCAGGAAAGTTCGAAGTACCCATGGGTGGACTATAAACACCCTGTTACGAATTAGCTTGTATGTTAATTCATGCCTGCAAGGGGCTATGGGCGTAGCAAAGTAATGAGTCATGATTAGGTAGAGCACAACAGTATAAGGTGGGATTTATTGAACATAAGGATTTTACGATAACTATTTACGTGACTGTTAATCGGAGGAGCTTAAATGGAATACCAAGAAGCTAATTAACTATATTAAGTTTTATTATCGCACGCCACTACTATTGCAATCTAATTGGAAAGTCCCCACCTTGTACATGTTGTTGGAGGCTTATTTTAGGAGGCGGTTAACGACGGCCGGACATCCCCATCTCCATTTATTCTTGGACCGCTGCCCGTGATAAAAGTCGCCGCTCCCAGTGTTACGTTGGCCTATATCGGGCCCGTTGTTTAATATTTTCGGCCCCGTTTACTGGTCGGTGGAGAGGGTTTCTGCGATTGTCTTTCGTATTATGTTATTGCCATCACGCGCGTGCCCTGGTTCAATGTTTGAAGGTGTGATCAGGCAGGTCGTTAAGCTAAGGCTTGATCGAGTCATTACAACCGTGTTCGCTAGCGCTCGTCACTGAAACGAAGCTCTGCAGCCACTTGGAGCTGTGTGCAGTTCGCGTGGCCGTGGACCGATCTTTCTCCGGAATTAAAACACTAAGGAGGGAGCTGTCATTACCATAGCATCCCCTTGGAGCAGCGTCGACCGTGTTCGCTGCCAGCCTCATTTGAATTAGCCGACGGCAACCGCAGCTTTCGACGTATGCCCTCTAATAAACCCGTCAGAAACCGCCGCTGGACGTTCGCCCTTCACGCGAGCTGTCCTATACGTTCCGTCGCTGATTTGCATAAACGGATACTGGTATTTGATTCGACATGATAACACGGCGGCAGTGCGGTGGGTATAGGTTGTTCACGGAAAAGTGAGTACTTTTTAAGGACCTCTCAACACACATCAACTACTAATAAATGTATTTTATTGCAACCTCAGGCGTTTACTTTAGATATTGGTAAAATGTACATAGTGTCTATTATTCAAAAGGCAATGCTCATATGAAAAAGTGCCGGAAAGATAGAAATTGGCTGCAAGTTAAAATTTAGCAGAGCCTTAAAATAGTGCTCACTTTACCGTGAATATCCAATACCACTCTTGCCCTTTCACACGCGTACCTGGGTTTGATTCCCGGCTCTGGCACTTGGAATTGTTCAAGAGGTTGGTACACAGAAAAACATATAAAGGAAGTTCACAATAAAGTGAGCACTTTTAAATCAACCTTAGAAAAAGTCACTGCTTCTACCTGCATTATATTTTAATGGGCTCACTAAGTGACATGTGCCTAGTAAAGTTTGTAACGATGGACGGAAAGCAATTCCAAATTTAACGTCGGATAAAATGTGTTAGGTAACCATTTTTGACTACTTAAATTATTTCTTTCGCTTCCTGCTTTTTTTTAACGCATCGGAGTGTAAAAATTAGCTGATTCGTAAAATATTTACTTTAAAATAATTTTACAGTTTCACTTGACCAACGCATGAACAAAGCGATCAGGCCCGTGACAATGTTAATTTTACATAAGGCGGAAGAATACACAACGTTCATGTAAGTAGATCTTAAGCAGGGCTTTCAAAAGTGCACGTTTTACCATGTAAGTGGGGCATATGTGGTTTTGCTAAATACATGTTGTCAAGAGCCCAAAATATAATGTAATACCATGTGGTTCGAAGGCGTTACATTTTTTTCTGTTCCTATACTTAAAACGTCAGTTTCAATATAATGGCGTGAGCTTTGGACGCCAGGTTGTGCTCTGAGTCTGCCTAATTCACATTCAGATATTCGCAGGTTCGATCCCGAAAGATGATTGTTGCTGCAATTTCTTACCTTTTACTTCCAACTTTCCAATTTATTAGGCTACAATAATTTTTTTACGCAGACGTGAATGAAGTTTAAACATATTACTATTTTGTTGCTATCTTTCTCCATCTGTGTGTCCCTTTCGCTATTAATGCACGGAACTACATATTTAGTAATCCGAACACATGTATTGGTAACAAGCGGTATACTGCAAAATAGTTTGTACCTCTGTGGATCAGAACGTCCATAGTCCGCAATGGTCGAGAAAAGCGGGGACTAAGAACAGTACACAACTGGGCCATTTTCGTTCTCTCTGCGAGTTATTAATAACCACACTCTTGCCAATATTCCACACTCGCTAGGCATTCCACTTCGGGACGGCATACGTTTCCTGTTTACGGCCATTATGTCTTATGACTGTCAAACTTTATGCCGACGAGGTAATCTGGAGACGGCTAGCTCTGTGTTTGTTCCGTTAACATGAAGCCTTGCAACGGGTGGTAAAAATGTTCTCTGTTTGCCAGTTATTCATGTCCGAAGTGAAGCAAAGGCTGACAATTAATACGTACCGTCGAGGTTAAAGTAGGGCATGCCGTATGCAATACCCGGAATTGCGTAAGGTGAGTTGTTAAACGGCTTACATTCGTCGATGTTGCATGTTTGATATTACTATTAACAGGGATATTATTTGAGTAGAGTAACGATCAACTTTATCTTTGTTTTTTCATTCCTACTTTATATGAAGCAGATAATCGGGGGAGACTTAATTACTAACAAAACATAAACTTACATTTTAAAAAAAGCATACCCATAGCCGCCACATAGTAGGATGTTATTCAAATCTTCTGTTTCCCAACAAGGAGCTTTGTCTGAAATAACGTTGAGAGATACGAGTTGCTCGTAAGGGCTATGGAAACTTCTCACTGTGTGAATTTCCGAAATATAAAACCAACAACTGAATTGAAGTGCAATTCATTTTGATGGGTTTAGTTTTACTAACTATATCATACATAAAAGTAGTTAGCAGTGTATAGATTCTGAATAAAAATGTGTTCTCCTTTCGAATAATAACGTGTATAAACAACAAAATCATCACATTTGTATTAATAATTATTGCTTTACTTTTTATGATAATAACAAAATTAAAGCAAAAACACCTTCTTAATTTTAGCCAGACTTTTATTCTTAAAATCTCCTGTTAAGGAAATTTGTACAAAACATGTATATTTCCCGACATGTAAATTTCTTAAATCATACAGTTAAATAATATTGTCTTGTTGGTTTAAGACAATTATTTTGGCATATTTACTGATTTTGTGGTTTATATCCGCGTCGAAAATTATTGGCGATATTTGAATCGAAAACTGTAGACTATTAACTATTTCTCTATGTGATAGTTGCCAGCATTACAATATCTTGCCAATAAAACTTATTCCACAAAAATGTGTTAAATAACTCAAGTTTTGTACTCGATTAGGTTATATGTTTCGGAAATTCACTCACTGCGAGAAAATTCCATAGCCCTTTAACAACTGAAGGCCAGAAATATACAAAATGTTTTCCAGAGTTTCCTGAAAAAGTCATATCAGTGTATAGTCTATTCACGGTAAAATAAGCCCTTTTGAATGTCCTATTCGAGATCTCCTTGTATGCACGTTGTGTATTCTTCCGCCGTATGTAAAATTAACGTTACAAAAGAAAATATTCGAAATCTGATCATTTTTAAACCTCGATACATTAGAAAAAGCAGAAGGCAAAATAAATTATTTAAGTAATTATAAATAACTATAAATAACAATTTTCATCCGCTGTTAACATACGGGAATACCTTCCCTCCATCGTTGCCAAGATTACTGGGCGCATGTCACTCAGTGAGCCCGTTAAAATGCATCATTTCTGAGGTTGGTTTCAAAAGTGCTCATGTTATCGTGAAAAGTATCTAATCTGGGTACTACTGTGGTACGGGATAACACGTACTGGACACACTGCTTCTAGCATTTATGCAAACAGTAAGTGCGGTGTTTACATGCAAAGCTTACTTGCGCCTGAGGACGTGAGTGGACACGTCGTAATGTGAACATGCCATTAATAAGGCAGATGTGAGATAAGTCCTTAACCGAATACCCGATAACCAACAGAAGTAAACAAAACGTTAGTAAACACGTTGCCAGCGGCGCCGAACATTTGTCAGCAGTTTCACAGGGAAAGGGGGGGGGGGGGCGGTAAACAGGGCCGGACCTTTACTTGACCCGAGCTCCGATACCTGGCGACATATGCTGAATCAGCCCTTGAGAGTTGATCATCGAGGTGGCTTATAACTAAGGGCGGTGATATTTCGTGAAAATATTTCGCGACGAGATACAGTCCAAAGTACTGTGTGGTGGCCCAGCTTTTGTGATTGGCTAAAGCATGTTCTGGTCCGCGTTAACCGTTTGCGCGCGAATCACGAAGGTACAGTATCGGAGTTACGGAACTCTTGGCTCGGTCAAATGCGGATACGACACCAACAGCCAATGGAGGTATAACTACAGCCATGGTGTATATATAGTATTGAAGTCTACTGTCTGCTCAGATTTATTCGCGAAAAATCAGTGGCCCTACCTACAACAAATAATGGTGATATAAACATATATCCCTAAAAGCATCCCTACCGCATTAATAACTGACTTATTATAGAGTAGTCGTTTACTGCAAAGCATATAGTATTCGAATTATTATACTTTACTCATATCTAGCTTGTGTTTTAACTTCAACCACTTACAGTCATTTCCCATCAATTTAAAACTGTTCGCTTTCCGTCATCATAGCTTGTGGCTTAATTTAAATAAATAACTGAAACAATAACAAAATAACTAATTTGAAACATACCTCATCATGGCACCATCTATTTTGTGAATCACTCCGCGATATTTTTAAAACTGGTCTGCTTCCACTTTAGTTATCTACTTATGTATCTATGCCTCGCGACTTATTTTAAGTAGTAGTAAATCACATTCCCAACACACGTTTCAAAACTGTACTGCGTATGTTAGCTCAAGCATAAAAGCGCAATTTGTTTCTGCTTGCCAAGTTTCTGGAACTGCAAGATGCGAGTGGGATAATTTATTGCCCAGCCGTGCATTCAGTAGTAAAAGAACAACAGCGTTACTTCAATTGTTATCAGAAAATAAGCATATTCGTGTGTCCTGGTAAAATGAAAATTTACCACCGTGGAGACAAAGCCGTTTATTTATAAACGTTGATTTTTTTTTAATCCAGTTTCTAGCTTCTCGTAAAATTTACTCTCATTTTCAATCTATACTGAAAAAAATTGACGTTATGAGGTCGCGGTTAGATTAACTGCCGAAATAAATATTTTGCTTGTTTTTAAATGAGGTTTGCTTGTTTTTAATTACCGTCGAATATATCTGAATGTGCCCGCCTGTGTAAGGCTGCACTGCTACCATTGGCGTATTCCTTTTCCTACACCGCGCATAATATGCCGTGTGGGAGTTCTTACATTCCCTCGACCCAACATATACTGCAGTGAACACCATTTTTTTTTTTTTATCTACTTCCTGCAGATATAAAGCACAAACTGCAAAAATGAAATGCTTCTTTCAAGGACATTACATTCGTGATGAGACTAATAAGTTTTTTTAATCCAAATAACTAGGGTTTTGGGAAGGGGGAAGGGGGCGGAGGGATAATACTTAAATTTGTCCACTGAGAAGAATGCTCAAAAAATGTGCTGAAACACGAAAGAGTAAAAATATTTTTCAGTCGTTAAGATACATAGGTGGGTGGAAAAATAATATGTACAAATGTGACACTAAACAAAATAATTCTGTAGGGGGTTGGCCAACCTTTAACGTGGAATAGGACTTTTATACAAATCGGTATTAACATATACAGAACATGCACTATGTTCAAGGAAAATACGTATCCACTCCTCATGCAGAGCGGTCTCTAGTTAGCGTTGTAAAAACTGCACTCTTTATGGATTCCAAAATACACTACAAAGATGTAATAATTTTAAGAACAGGGGGCAGAGGAGGACAGACGAGATTCGGTATTTCATCGTGCTCATATTTAAGGCCCTGCTGAAGTTTTCTTTTTATCAGATTTTTATATTCCTGTCACTTTCTAATATAAACATTGTTATTAGACTAATAAACACAGTGTATACATTTCACCACTCTCTAAAGGTAACGTCTGGAGACGCAACAAAATATATTTATTGGTGGTTAATGCCTGTTGAAAGTGACTTAAAAAGGGCTCACTTTACCGTGAACAGCCTATACCTCCGTTTCACAGCCACCGTGTTAATGACGTCTGTAGTAGTTCGGTGGTTACACTGCAAGAATGAAATACGTCCTGTTTAAGAAAAAGTTTCCGTGGGGAATCGCTACCCCTCATGGCCCACTGACGGTGCAGGTATGATTGGGGTACAGTTGGTTATGCATAACCGGGCCGCTTATGTCCACGTTGCATTTTGCTACATGGAAGTTGTCTGAAGAGTGGCCCAGATGTGGCCAACTGCACATGAGTCAAGAGGCTTCATATGGGCTACGTGCATCTGCGGGTGCATCAGGAGTTTGTGGGCTGCTCGTGTACAAGCGGATTTGCACGAGTGGACCAAATGACTTTTGATACTTCGGGAACAGTTACTTCATAGGGTCAGTTGTGGTCGTAGAAAAGCATATTCGACGAAGGTTATTTGAAAAGTACACGAAAATTATCTCAGTTCTTTTAAGATCATGGTCACGAACCCTCGAAAGAAGCTGCTCAGATAGTATTTATTCGTGCACGCATATATCGCAAAAACAATATTTGAAATGGTGTTGCATACTATGTAAGGAAAATGAGTACTTCCATGCATATCCACTAAAAGTTATATTTTTTCTATATTAACACTTTGAGTTCTATACACATTTACTGGCACTTAAGACAAATTAGAAGTCAGTCACATATTATCAATACTGCAAGAATACCGGTTCTGTCTGTGTCAGTATTAGAACTCACCATCGTCCTGTTGGCCCATACCACACCGGATACTTTTCTGTACTTTACAGCGTTCATTATTGGCCGGTCATCAACCAATGGCTAGCCGAGCTGATATTGTCCCAATCAAATGTCCTTTATCGTAAAACAGGATTTACAATCATTCTTTGAGTGACTATGAAAAACCATTTCTATCGTTAGCAATAGCATTGTTACTACGCTGTCGTGTTCTTGTGAGGTAATGTTAGACCCTAGTGTAGCAAAGACTGCACATCCATGCGAACTTTGTTCTGAACAACAAAGAAATTTTCAAATTAGCTTTGCTCGAACTACAGTCTAAAAAGTGCTAAAGGTTTCTAAAGCGACGTTAAAACCCAGGATGACTAACAAGTTGCAACGCCTGTTCTGCTGAATGTTAATTTATGTTTTCAAAATAAACATCTCACGTAGGTTCTTTCGAAGACACGTAGTTCAAACACTCTGCGACGCAGTTCACGTAAGGAAGAAGAGATTTTTAGATAAACAAAAACGCCTGTTAAACTAATTATGAGAAAATACACAATGTGAATATCCTACTAGCAGGAATTCTAAGGAAATATATAGGCATTTTACATAAATCACGCCATAAAAGTTGATAACAGAATATAAAAAAGGATCATTTAGATACAAAAATTTCTTGCGTGTGTTTTTGAAGAAAAGTGTTTTAATTGTCCTTTTGATATATCTTTAACTGCCCTGCCTACCAAGCCAGCAGAAGTGAACTTCAAGATGGTGAATCTATGTTAAACGAAATTCCTTCTCATTGCATCAATTCTGAAGATAACTGTTTCAAACAAAAATATTTTGACGTGAATTTCTCAGAAAATTTTGCTACATGAAATTATTTTTGAAAAAAAAAAAATATTTATTCATCTTTTTTTGTTATATGTAAATTTCAATATTACATTAAAAAATATATATTCAAGCAATCAGCAATATGCCTTAACATAGCAACATTCCTTAATAAATTTCACGTAAAATACATTTCTAAGACATAGTTATTATTAAAATTGACACAATGAGAAGTAATTTCGTTTAACATTGATTCCTCATTTGACGTTCGCGGTTGCCGGATTGATAGGCAGGGCCTTTAACAGACATCTTCTTTCTTGGCAGCTAAAATTGCACTAGTAATAGACACACAAATCTACAGCGTTTTATAACTAAGGAATGCAAACAACATAACTTTGCTTAGATATTTATTCTTCGAATTGAATCACAGCAGTCCTTCGCACCCGTCAGTCATATGTCAGGGGCTCGCGTTAATTCGGCCAATCTCAGAGCCTGTATTTTTTAATCAGTCAATCCGTGAAATGTAGATTTACAAGGCTTTAAGATCTAACAGTTAGGTGGATTAACCACCGCCTTCTGAAGACGTACCTTGAACTTGTATGAATACTTATTTTTTAACTCCTTTGTTTTACAAATAAAATACAAAACGGTGGATCCGTGTTTACTTATTTTTGGTGGTAGAGTTAGCAACTGAAAAAGATAAAAAAAATATTTCGAGAAGAACTACTAATTCGTTAAATTTAAGCGTCTGAATATTCTTACAAAATATATGCGAAAGGATATTGTCACAAACGTTTCACAGAAAAAGCCTGACTATAAGCATTGAAACTACTGTCATAACCGACGTTGAATGGAGTGAAGAGGTTTGGGCACTCGAAACATCGGGTCTTAGAGAGCCGGTGAGGGTGAAATGAGGTGAGTGTGAAGCAACGTGGGAATGCAGAGGTGGGGTAAACGGGAGTAGTGTAATTTAGTAGGTTCTGGAACAGGAGCAAGGAGCCGGGGGCGCGGGCCGCCCGCCGTCATCTTGGATTACAATTTTTGTGGCCGCCATCTTGGATTCCCGAACTTCCCGCTCTATCATTCCGGTCGTGTTACCGCCATCTTGGATTACATCATTTCTGGTCACCACCTTGTTAGCCAGTATGCCACCATCTTGGTATCCAATATGTAAATTTTCATGTGCTTGCATTCCACCTCAGCATCCACCATCTTGTTTTCGCACTCCATGCTCTACTATTCCATCCTTGCAAATTCCATCTTTGATTCAGCCTTTTTGTTTTTGCACTTCATGTTCCATCATTTCATTCATGCGACTTCCATCTTTGTTTTATCACTTCATGCTATATCATTCCATTCATGCATCTGCCATCTTTGATTCACAGAATGCCTGTTCTATCGCTCCAGTCATGGGACCACCATGTTGGATTCATAGATTCCTGCTCTATCATTACAGTCATGCAACCACCATCTTGGATTCCCAGACTTCCTTCCTTGTCATTCCAGTCATGCAATAACCATCATGGATTCAGCCATTTTGTATTCTGCCATATTGGATTCAACCATCTTGTTACTAACATTCGTTCTATTAGTCGTATTCGCTCCACCGTCATTTTGGTTTTTGCACTTCAAGCTCTATCATTCCATGTTGCCTCTCTTGCATTCTAAGGGTTTTCTCCAAGTGCTCCTATTTTTTCCCTTGTATTATTTTTCTTTATTTCCTCTCTTCCATTCTCTCCTGTTCCTCTCACCTTTGTTCGATTAGTTGCTCCACCTCCATTTTGTAAATTTACCGGCAAAAAAATTCCAGCAATGACATATTGGATTTATATTAATACCACTATTTAACTTTGTAGTAATTCTTTCCTCTTTCGCCTGACTCTTTATTGATGGGCCATGCAGGTTTGGACAGGTTCGTCATGGTCCAGGTCGCCATTATTACATGATGTCACAAACCCATACTTGTTTATCAGAGTGCAGGTTCAGACAGGTTCGTCACGACCCAGACTTACTGTCGCCACAAGCCTATCGCGACTTGCATGTCGGCCTGTATGCCACTCGGTACAAGCTCGCTATTTGTAAAATTGAGTTTGGTCCAGTATTTATGTCTTTACTATATCAATTGCAAAACTATCAATACCATGTTTTAACTCACTAAAGCTCTGCCCTCCCCATTTTATCTGGGCTTGGGACCAGCAACACTACAATGATGTAGTGTAGGCAGGGTTACAATGCAATGACATTGTTATTTTTTGTCAAAAAATGTATACAAATATATATATACACTAGGTATTATGACTCAGTCAGAGTATAATTTAAGAATCTGGTAATACTATTAACATGATCAGTTCTCTCCAGTAGGCTTACTGTGCATCTAACGAGTCCTATTTACCTGTTGTATACCAATTGCTTTTATCCCCTCTCCTCTTGCCTCCGAGCAAGTTACCGAAGTAGACTTCCCTGGAATGGCCGTCTAGATCATTGGGTACAAAGCCCTACCACAACAAGGAGAGATATCGTCAAAGTCATAAATAATCCAGTATGATACAAAATATGTACATCACTTGCAACAAGCACCCAACAAGAGAATTCTTGTACGAACTCCGGTGTTCTGCAAGGCCATTTTTTTTATCAAGAGTAGCCATGCGGTAGAATACAAATTCCATCATCCATTATTTTATGCTCATCATCCTGCCATGTCAAACCTAGCTTATTGCTGGACTCTGTTTAAACTTCATGGGAATGAAGTACCAGCATTCTTGTTTGCTCCTGTAATACTCTTTTATAGTCCTCAAATGCTATGTTATTTTTTATGGAGGATTAATGAATGCCTTTTGTTCTCTTAACAGTTTTTCCATTGCCTGTATATGCATACATTTTGGCTCTCAGCCCAACAAACTCCTACATTTCTTCCACACCACACTCGTCTTTATATTTTC
The DNA here is from genome assembly GCA_029891345.1 of Dryococelus australis. Taxonomy (NCBI): domain Eukaryota; kingdom Metazoa; phylum Arthropoda; class Insecta; order Phasmatodea; family Phasmatidae; genus Dryococelus; species Dryococelus australis. The sequence continues at coordinate 112,585,135 of CM056995.1, forward strand.
CCACCACTTTCTTGTTGGTGGGCGAGTACACAGGTGAGTGGGGGAGTAGGAACTCGTGTCGAACTCCATCGTCAATTCTGGGTCTGAGACAAAGTCTTGATTAAAATATTCTGTTTTGATTTCATAAATGAAGCTGCCTGTGTCTATATATGCCAGCTGTATATTATCATTATATGTTTTTCTTCATGATGTTATAGTGAAACCAATACATTAAGGTCTTGAACAAATCAAGTACTGTGATGTCTGCATATATCGGCTTGTCGAACAGGATGTTATCCTTTTCCATTTTTATTAACGACAGAGATTCTATATATTTTATTAGGTCCTTGACTGTTGGCTGCAGTACAGGCTTTTTAAGTCTCTTTTCCTTGCATACCAATCCCATGTTCTGATGCTTCCTTTTATTTTCCATTAGTTTACCAAATGCCGAATTATTGGCAAGCTTGAAAAAATCTTATCCGAAATTGTTGGCAGCAACTCATCATTTCGAGGTATTCAAGACAATATGTGGCTTCAGCCAAGCCTCCTGATTAAACTGAAGCACTCGATGAATTTTCTTTATCTTCAACCATGTTCAACTACCGGTTTTAAGTCCACATAATGAACAATATAATTACTTTTGTCTGCAAGAGTGGTCATCAACTTTGTCTGCTTGGTTCCAAGGGAACATGCATTGACAGGCAAGAATGGTAAGTCTTTGTGGGCATCGTGGATTTCATCAGGATACTCCACATCTACTTCCAGTTTGTATCCTTTACCACAGTTGCCTGGTATGCTCATTACATCCAAGTCTGTGCCTATCCATTTAAACCCTGAGATTGGGAGAGGCAGCAACATTGCCCATCCGTACAGGTTATTGGCATCAATATATTGTAGATACATCGATGGCATCTCTTGATCATATACCTCAGGAGAATACTTGTTATTTGCTACACATTAGCGCTTGATACATTGAGCGACCCCACCCTGGATACCAGCTTTTGCAAACAGATGCATGTCATAATCAACCTTCAATTACAGTTCAACCTTTGTCTTGTGCAGCATGGCTTCAAAAGAGAATGCAGGGACACTGACATAATGGCAACAGTCCAGACCATATGTATTCATACAAAGCTCTCGGAAATTCTCGAATACATCAGTCAAGAGCAGATCATCTGTCACCAGGTACAAGTTGGAATATTCTTCTATCATCTTACAGCCAAATTTTGTCCACACATTCTTTGCATGAGAATAGTCTTCAGCATCGATGTGGGAGTCAGTTAACCTGTTATAAAAGGCCTTCTTGAATCTCCTTCAGCTTCGCCTTCGAATCAACATAGTCGTAGGGGAAAATGACCTTACTCGATACCAAAACCATCTCTTCTTCAGAGTAACATTTCTGCATCTATCTATCTGTATGTATCTATAAACTGTATGTTGAAACCATCTTAAATGTTATTGCTAAACGCAATCAACTTTTCTTCAGAATGTGGTATGATAAAGATATCTTTGTTGCCATAGTCAAGTTCTTTGATAATAAATAGCTCGCCATAGCCAAGATCCTGAAAAAGCACTGGCAGCCTCTTTGATCACCGCCATAGTTTATTACATTCGTTGCATGCTGGTCCAATATAATTACCAGTAAGATGGTCGTGGTCATGCACTTTTCTGTTATTTGGTGTAAATGCAGTGGAGCAGTAACAGCATGTTTTTTCTTGCATATAGACAGTCTCTTCTTGAGATGACGGCTGTGTCATTGGTTCACTCACACTATAAACAGCATGAACCTCTTTGGTAATGCCAAGAATGTCAGGCAAAGTGCTTGGATGCAGCTCGTAGGCAATTCCTCTGTAGATGCAGGCAGCTTGGTGTCTGGTCGCATGTAGTATATTGGACAATTCTCATAATTGCAGGTGATTAGAAAATAAAATATATAGTTTTCAGTATATGCAACCTAATGTTCCAATAATATTGCAAAGCTTGTACTTGTGGAGGCCCATCTATCGGTGTGAAACTTATACACCGGTACCCTATCACCACATTACTATATGTTAACATCATCAGGCTCGAATCCAGAGCATATTTTGTGTCTTTATTCTTCAGGTCTTGATAGATATACTGGACATGAACTGGTGACTGGATCTTGCAGTTGTCGTGACACTGAATGCTGGCCATTCACTTCACTCATCTGATACTTGATTCATTGTAGCAGGAGCTCTTCGAATGTACAAGGCAATGACATGTTAGAATGAGGTGAAATACTGGACAACTTAAATAGTCGCATCTCTTCAATCTTCACACTGAACTAATTTCCATAATAGTCTGCATGTTGCATCAATACAAATGCATTAAGCCATTACATGTTTGCATTTGCTCCACAACACCAGGCTTCCAGAAACTGATTTTCTGGTACCCCAATGTAACATCCCGGTACAAGTAGCCTTCTTCTAGCTTGAACTCTCCAAACATTTTTTACGACCTTCGCCACAGACAGCAGGAACGCGACTGGCCCAGGCAGGTTATAACTTGTTCGGGTGACTCATCTAGTGAGCACAGAGTCGCTCCCATTATCTGTCGATGGAGAGTAATTCCACAAAATAGAGTATGACTCACTGTGATGTGTAGCACGTGAGGAGGCAGGTTCGAACTTGTTCGGATGACTCATCGAGTGAGCACAAACAGTCGCATCCATTATCTCTCGATGATAAGTAGTTCCACAAAATAGAGTATGACTCATGATGACGTGGTAACACATGAAGAGGTTATGATCGAGCTTGCTGCTCAAACCAAATTCTTAAAATGTGACATTCTCATGAGAACTTACAAGCCTCTGTTTAATGATTTTATATTGCCAGCGTATTTCTTGAATGATGGGCAATCACACTCTTTCTGTAAATTATATTATTACAGTATGGCAGTAGAAATCTTATGTGCTCGATTCCACTTACAAATATACATCTCCTTGTATTTCGGCACGTAAGACACTTGATATTTCGCCGTACGGAATATCACTTTGATCCCAAGACAGTCAGTATAAATTCAGTGTAAGCCATCGATTGGATTTCTTGCTTTCGAAATCTAGTTTGTGCCAAGCAAATGGCGGTTTGAAAGTGAATGTCATAGTGTTTCCATCAGAGAATAAGCAATGTTGAGTTCCTTGAAAACGAATCCATACTGAGACTGGAAGCCTTGTATGTTAAAGAACATGATGATGGTCAACCATCGACTCAACTAAATTTTCACAAGTACTTTGATAGTTCTCTCTAACATTGTACTTTACTACACGATTGTGGATGATTAGCAGGTAGACCTTTGTGTTTTCAGATACATTTCCACTTGTATACAATTCGAGTCTACAGTCTATGACACCCGTACTTATTCGATCGGATTACCAACTCACATAAAAAATTATGAGCGGAGCATGTTCCTTGAAGCTTACAGGGTCTCTGATTGGTGATGGAGTGCGGTCGTAGAAAGATCGCTGAAAATAGACGTAAATTATATATATGAATAAATAGTTTCCATTCTCAAAATCTAAATTCATGTCTGAATACAGATCACTTTCAGAGTTGAGACAAATTTGAGTATTTTTCAATTTTATGTGATAGAAACATGATTTGTCTGCCCCTGCATCGTCCTCTCTTCCTGTCTGACACCCCAGTATGCAGTTACGTGGTTATTCGAATGAGAAGCTAGTTTTCACGTTTCAGTTCACTTGTTATGACCAAAGTAGACTAGGATTTATTTCCATATTCCATGATCTAAATGCAGTGTGGATATATTTTCCCTTCTCGATAAACTTTAATAGTTTGGCATGTTCAGCCATGTTTGTTTGAATGTGAGGTAACAGCCACTTGAAGGATTCGATCTTTAAACTTAATACTTCTGACTAGTTTGCAGTGTCTACGATAGCAATGATTTGGGTGTTTGCTAATTTTATAACAAATTCTTGCTTAGTGTTGAAAATGATGTCTGTAATCTTCTGTGAAACCAAGTATGGTGTTTAATGGAATACACACTTTAAATTTACCATTTGTATGTATTGTTAAAGCATAATTTTCTTCCATACCCCATCCAGCCATCTTGGCTGCAAGCAAATAATTTCGTGTTAAGTGTAAAATAATATTTGAATGTAGTGGTCATGCCTACATCTCTAGTCAAATCTATTTCTACGCCATTCAGTTCATATGCTGTTTCGCTAAACATGAATAGAATCTCATTACGTGAAATTTTAGCAGTTTGGTGTAATTCACTGTTTGATTTTGCGAATGTACCACGAATCCTCAAGGACAATTCCGACAGAACAGTAATAATGCCTTTATTCTGTACTGGTATCCTGACTTCATATGACAGATGATGTGGACCTGGAATATATGGCTGATAAATATGTATTTACGATTTGGTAATAGCATCATCAAACACTGGAGAATCGTCAACTCTTAAAATGCCGGTGTCCATTTCCTCGTACTTTTTGTCCTAAGCTCTGTAGAAATGTGATGTTTGGCAGTGTTAACATACCAGAGGTGCGATGTCTACTAAACTTTTGTTTGGTGCGAAACTTGTCTTTTTTATAATCAATGCTCCTAAACTTTAGTTCCATGATTTTTTTAAGTGTAAGCATAATGTGATTTCTTCATTTCTAAAATCAACTAGTCGGTCTTCCTGGTCAACGATTCTTACGACGACTTCCTGTACACACTTGGTGATGACAGGAACATAAATGGGTGAATTTGGTACTTCAACAACCTTGAAACCTGGAGCTACCAGTGGACTGAATTCATGCAAAGTATTGTTTGGTCTGCCATTAAGATACATACCACCTGTAATGTTAAAATGTATATGTAAAATGTTAACTGAGAAATTGTTGACTGGTTGTGTTGAAGTATGTAATTTATTAGCTTTGTAGATTCCAGGCTCAAAATCTAGCATTGAACCTATTGCATTAGATTTGGTAAAATCTACACTAAATTTACCTTTCATGTCTGGAGTTCCACATAGAGTAAATATCGTGTCTGGTGGTAACTGATGTTTGATATAAGCTGACATATCTTCGATTTCGTACGAACCAACAGGTATCGTTATGTCATTCGTTTCTCCATCTTCCTTAATGTATGTAGATTTACAGTTTTCCTTGTCTATGTTCTGGATCGATTGGTATGTTTGCAGATCAACTAGTGCAATGTACCACTCACCATCCAACTGTAATGGTGGAAAATGTACTGTACGTAACTCTGAGCTACACCCAGTAATTATTCATATAAGTGACATTGTTTAATCACTGACTAGAAACTTTAAACATAAGTGACCACAGTTCCACATATTCAAATGTTGATCATTATTGTAATTGTATGTTAGGTTAGTATTGTGCAAGTACTTTTGAAGTTCGAGTGGAGGACGTAAATGACCGAAACCGTTGTAGTATTCTGCTACATTGCTACATTTACTACAGGCTAACCAGTGTGTGCATGGCCCCCTCCTGCTATCGAGATTATCTATAGTAGATTCATTAATGTAGGATTTTCGAGGCAGATTATCATGCAAAAACACACCAAGAAAGGAAGGGATGTTTAATTTATGCGCATACTCGACTAGATAAATATTTGTGAATTGTTGAGTAGGTAGAGACTTAAAGATAATTTCTTCCTTCCTCCTCCTCTTCGTTTCCGACATCTCTTTCCACCTCCAGATACATGTTGTTTGAGACATAGCCCTTTTCCATTTTTTGACTTATTATCCTTCACAGCACGTGCGATTCCACTAACACCTCCAATAAGACTGCAGAGAGCTCGTAGAGCAGGGAATATTAATTGTAGAAAACCACCTTCTTTCTTCTTCATACATCGTTTTCACTTGCAGGACTTATGCTGGCCCATTTCACGTTTAACTCTCACTTTCATAATTTTAAATATGGTCGACACAGCTAGCTTCTCGCCAAACTTGGGACCTGAAGATTTGGAAATGTTTCTTGCTCTGTCTGCTAGGATATCGTCTGCATGATGACGGTCATCCAACTTGCTCGAGTTACTGTAAGCAATACCGTGGTCCTTGCATGCTTTGTCCAAAGTGTTAATTCCTTGGTCTTCATGTGCAAAACATTTGGCTATCTTCGTTCTTGTACCATGGCAATTGTAGCCTGGTATATTAAGTTCAAATTGTAATTTGTCGATAAGTTTATTTACCAACCCACGACCAGACTGTCTTTAATCTATGAGGCAGCACACTATACTTTAAATAAAATGTTAAGTCTCTCATAGTTATGAACCATTTCTAAAACTTCCTTGCTTATGTTTAGCGATTTTGCAGTAAATCCTATCAATTGATTATGCATAACGAGCATGAGGTTAAAGATACCGAAAACAAATACAAGCGACATTAAATACATAATGATGGTAAAGACTATCGATGAAAGAATCGATTACATGACACAAACTCATTGCTAAAAAAAACCTTTTGCACAACTAATAATCTATGCACACGTACACACTATTTATACAGTTTTTAGTCAGTATGATGGAATTTGTCAAGTAGGACGTAATATTACCTGTGCACATCACCAACGAAGACATGAATATACATTGTGAATCGCGACATGGCCAACTACTACCTAATACTGTTCGATGTATTGTGGTAGGTCCATCAAATTGTGGGAAAACATGTATACTTTTAAGTTTCCTGAGGAGCCGCATGGTCTATGTTACGAGAATGTCTATCTATATTCGAAATCCTTTCATCAACCAAAGTACCAACGACTTGCACAAACCCTACAACTGTGAAAGGAATGGGTTTTTTCATTAGGCAATACAACAAAGGTGTTGTATTGCCTAATAAAGCCAAACCTAATACAGTATAGTTTTTGATGGTGTAGCTACTGAGAAACAGGGATTGATTCAATCATATTTCTGTATGGGCAGGCCCATGAACATTGATTGTTTTTACCTAAACCAGTCTCATGCATGTATACCGAAACACTTGTTGGATAATGCAATTATGCTGGTACTGTTCCAAATGGATCATATAAATCTTAGACATGTTTATGATGATCATGTGAATACAGACATATAGTTTCAAAAATCTAAAGAAATGTGTTCATTGTGCTGGAAAGATGAGTATAGCTTTATAGTTCTATTCAAGGATTTGCTCTTAATGGATGGTTAAGGTGAGGATTTATCATTACATTACCTCACATCAGTGAATGAACACTAACAACAATGATGAGTTACAGTATTTCCAAATTTGGTCATGGTGATTTTTATCATGGTAGTTCATTCACAGAGTCACATGATGGACAGTAAGATGTCAATGGTAAAATTATACGTAATCTAGGAGCTCCGATATACAAGGATGATGTGGTTACAAAATGTTACGTTTATCATGTTAATGCCAGAGCACTGAAAATCATACAAAATGCTCTAACTGGTGAAATTTCCAAACTACAAGAAAGTTTACATGGACTGAAATCGATGCTTGATGTTCTTGTTGCTGGTAGTCAAATGAATCTCTCACAACTAACAAAATACAAGATGTTAGTACAACATTACATAATGACTTTGAAAACAGGCTTGCCATTCTTAAAAGTAACATTGGTGATACAATCACTCATAAGTTGGAAGAGCAGCCTGGAAATGTTAAACATCTAAGCATCCATAATACTGATTACAAAATCGTTCAAGAGAGTAGTAAGATGTCGGACATTGCAAGTGATATACATCGTGCAATTGTGTTTAGGCTAAATACCTTCAGGCAGAACAAGGTCGCTTAGAATGCAAAAATTTTGTGGAGGAAATTTTTTTAACTTATTACATCCCGTATGCAACAGTCAGAAGTAGAGGAGTTACATGTTATTGTAAAGGAAGAACCTGGCGAAACTAGTAAAAAGAAAAGATCAGGTTGGCAGAGTTCTACTATTGAGAAATATCTAACATATCGAACCTCATGTGATTCGGATGCTATGTATGGTGTTTACAAACATAAGAATAATTGGTTTCTCAGTAATGGTAAAATACAATTTGTACCACATGAAGTAATTTGTGTCGGCAATGAAGAATTTAAAGCATCTGATGGGTTGTGTGAACTACTGTTTAAACATAATCCAGGACAGTATTCCGAAGAAGCAATACAGCAATATAAACATTTACTAGAACTAACGAATGCACATTACCAAGGGAATAATCCTTCTACTGGAACATATAAGAAGAAAAATGAAAAATTTTGTATTATATAGACACATTTTCTCACATAACTGAAACTAGTGGTAGTGGTATGAGAAAAACTCTAAATGGAAGAAACTTGGAATATGTTTTTTTTGGAACAATGTAAATGACTTAGTTGATAGGCTCTGTCTGCTTGTGGCCTCTCAAAGAGCTGGTGACACAGCACACGATAATGAAATACTCAATATTCTAGAAGAGTTATGAGAGGAAGGTTGCATACAATGATCAGGTACGACATTGCAAAATATTTGCATGCTCCTGCTAGAAGAGTGTATCCACGACATAAATTGATCACCTATGGTAAATATGAGATGTGGGAAGCAGAATTAGTAATAGTGGCTTCTTATGTCCATGCAAATAAGGGGTATAAATATATGATTACTATAATAGATGTATATTCAAAGTATAGCTGGGTGAGAGATGTTAAATCAAAGACTTGTCGCGATGTGTCCCATGCTATGGAGTATATATTACACCTAAGCACTTGCATACTGACCAGGGTACAGAATTTCTCAATCCTTTCATTTAAGTCATCGATGTCAAAGTATAAGATAAATCATTACTCTACATATGGAGGTGATATGAAAGCGAGTGTTGCAGAATGCTTTAATCATACTTTGAAAACTAAAATGTGGACAAAATTTACAGCCCAAGGCACATACAAGTGGATAAGTATCCTACCTCAAATGGTGGCAGATTACAATGCCTCTATTTATCAAACGATAGGCATGAGATCCAAGGATGTGAAAGACAACTCGCTGCTAAAAACAGTGTACAAAGTTGAAAAAGTTTTGGATCCTCACAAACCAAAAGCTAAAACTGACGATGCTGTGCGTATAAGCAGACAAAAGAGGAACTTAGCAAGGGATGTGTAGGGAACTGGTCTACAGAGCTATTTCGTGTTGTGCACATATACCATTACTATCCTCGCACATATTGTTTGGAAGATATGGATCATGTGCCTATACGTGGTGCCTTCTACTAGGAAGAAATAAAGGTCATGAAATTTCCTGATACATATTTGGTTGAGAAAGTCTTATGTCGCAAGAAAGGAAAAATACTGGCAAGATGGTTGGGGATACCAAAATCTAAAGACAGCTGGGTGGATATGAAAGGCATAAGGGACAAGTAACTCTAAGTTTGACTTTTGTGTCCACAGATATAAGAAGGGTAGCAGTTATTTCACATCATTCTTGTGTTCGTCATCGTGGCAAGATGTCTGGACAAGGTTTTTGATGGAAAGCTGACTCAGTTCCTAAGCCAAGTGGTTCGTGCAGAAGCTAAGGTCACAGCAGAGTCGCCAGTTGCATCACCTTCAACATTTGAACCAATGCTTCGAATCTCGTTTAAGCCTTCGGATCGACTACATATGCCCGAAGACCTACCCACTGAAGATTTGGTATCGTGGACATCCACCATCGAGCAACGGTGCTGTATGTGGCACATGGGAATCACCATATCTGTCAACACCAAGAAGTCCTAACAACTGCCCATGCAATCCAGAAATATGTCGCATAAGGCATGTGATGGAAGAGGAAGCTACTATGATGTATGGTGTTCTACAGGAGCTGTGTGAGCTGCAAGAGACCCTTGCTACACTAAAGACACAAAATGGATATCACATACATATGTTGTGGGGGTTATGCTGTTTTGCTAATAATATACATGGTGGAATGAATCGCAGCAATAGACATGTGTTTGTAATTTATGTACAATAATAACATTTTTCTGTTCCTTGTAATATTTTTTTTATTATATAGTTATAGATCCTATGATGTTCATAAGGTCGATTACAGTGTGTGTATATACATATATATATGTTGGGTGATGATTTTTTGTTTTAAAATATATTGTTTAGGAATATTTTGTTACAATATGATTTTGAATATATTGTTTGCAGAATTTTTGTTTTAAAATAATTACTCCCATGCTTTCTTAATGGGACTTATGTTTTTAAAAATTATAAAGTGACTATTAAAACTTTTGATACACTTTAAAAGGACTTTGGTTTATATTAAAAACTTTCAATACATATTAAGAACACATTTACGAACTTTAAAGATTTTGAAGGAAAACACCCTTATAGGCATCCTGGTTACTTTTAAATATTTATGAACAAATTTTGTAAGGACCTGTACCGAGAGGTGTACAGAGCGACATGCGAATTGTGATAGGCTGGTGGCGACAGTAAGACTGGGTTGTGACGAACCTGTCCTAACCTGAAATGTCCATGGATGACGAGTTTATGACGTCATGTAGTATTCGCACCAGAAAGTCCGGGTCGTGACAAACTCGCCTGAACCTGCACACTGATAGACAAGTATGAATTTGTGACGTCATTTTGTAGTGGCGACCTGGACCGTGACAGATTTGTCGAAACCTGCCTGGTCCTTTGATAAAGAGTCAGGCGAAAGAAGTGGAGTAGAAAAAGAGACTGCAAAGTTAACTAATGGTATTAATGTAAATCCTATATTGCATTGCTGGAATTTTTTTGCTGGAAAATTTACAAAATGGTCGTGGAGCGACTAATCGAACAAAGGTGAGAGGAAAGAAAGAGAAAGGAAGAGAGGGAGTAAAGAGAAAGAATACAATAGAGAAAAATGGCAGCACTTGGAGTAAACCCTTGGAATGCAAGCGAGGCAACATAGAATGATAGAGCATGAAGCGAAAAAAACAAAATGACTGTGGAGCAAATGTGACTAATCAAACAAATGTGAGTAAGAAGATGGCGGAATCCAATATGGCAGAATACAAAATGGCTGAATAGACAGTGGTTGTAGCATGATTTTCAATTGTTTCCCGTAATCACTCAGGGCAAATGCAGAGATGTGTCCTAACAGGCTCGGGTGCGATTTATAAATATGGTGTTGTTTAGGCTTACAGCAAGTATACACACTAAAATCTTACGGTGATTAATATAAGTTTAATGATGTGCTGTTCCAAAAGTCTGCGTAAGTGAACCCCTAAAAGACTGTGGGTCATTGGGTCATCCTTAAAAGATAAACGTATGCTGCTGCGGACTTTTTGTAGACCTTTTGGAGATCTACAATACTGTAGTGCATTAATTTGGTGCATCTCTTATGGTTTAGTCAGCATAAGCTATGTAAATGCCCTAAAAAAACTTTTTCCGACTAATATAAAACGTCGACATTTCTCTACTATCGTTACAACAACTATTATTATATTATATTACTAAAACTTCCTCAAGAAAGTCAAAATGATGGTGAAAACTGCATCAAAATCCATCAAGTAGTTTAGAAGCCATAGCCGAATACACAAGCCACACGCGGCAGGGAGACTTCGTTTTATAATGTGTATGTGTGTGTGTGTGCGTGTGCGTGCGTGAGTGTGTGTTCGCCTTTACGAGGTGAATACGAAGTATTTTGGCCAGCAGAAAATACTTTTTCAGTAGACACAAAGTTTTTGTGGTGAGAACCAAATAATGTTGTTTTACCTTTTAATACGTTTAGTTTTTGGCTTCATTTTCTACAAGTCATTTTACATCATGTTCGGAGAAGACTCGAACATTACCATACGGCAATCCTACATTATAATTTGTGTCATTATAACGAGTGGATTTCGGCAGAGCAGTTCGCTGAACATCAAATATTGCGCGACGCAATTATGTGTGTTCCCATGAATGAAATGAGCTGAAGGAGAAATCCAATTACTTGACCGAGCAGCGATACGGTGCGGTATCGCGAGTGAGTTTCGCGGTAACATTCGTATCGCAGGCGACATACATAAAGACGTTTCGGAGCGCACTTTCACGTTCGGTAAGGAACATAACCTATCAGCCCGATAGGTTATGCTAGGTTAGGTAAGGTCAGCTTACTAAGTGTAGGTGGGCTTAGGTGAATATCATCACCATATAAAATTTGACAAAATGTAGTTAGCAAATAACAACAAGGAAACACATATATATTTTCAAATTGTATTATTATTTATACTACATTTATGAAACAACAGTATCAACTGAAATAAAATTGACACTTTAACACAAACAATTATCGACTAACCAAACTAAAATAATCATAATATATCTGAAAATGCGATTAAGCCACCTGCACAGAATCCAATAGTGTTAATCTTTGGAGACAGTTACTAAATCCAGATAACAGGTGTGATGGCCACTCCTCGATATCCGAATCACTATCGAATACGAGGGCTCTTTCAACTTCTGGGTCAAGGTCGCCAATACTTCCTCACACTAGCTACCAGTCTTCATATCAGCGGCTCGTGGTGAACTGTTGCAAGGTAATCTGTGTGTTTCTCTGTGGTATTCCTAATCGTTTACTAGTTTACACATCGGCCACTTGAAAGTAGTGCAGCCGACGTCACAGCACGAGTGTAATGGGCGCCTTACCGCTCTCTCGTGAGTGGCTGCAATACATTCAGTTTCTCCCGGCTCAACTCTGGTTTCTGATTCCTGCTGCGTGCGCCGTGTCTGTACAGCAATGAGCAAACACGAGTTTACCTTGCAACACTTTACCACACACCACACTGCTCCACATACGCCTTAATTTCACGTAAGCGAAAATGTACGTGTTTTATTCGCCACACAGTGTAATTAATTTGCATTCAGTGTTACCACAATTGCAACAATGCATTTCCCATCGCTGTAGCTTTCCTTATTAATGCGACCATGAAAGAAATGAAGAAAGATTTTTTGTTGTAGTGGTCACGGATCTATTTTCCCAGTGGGTGGGAACGTATCCTATCTCGAGTGCACGCGCTAAAACCGTGGGGGGAAATGTTTGGGAAATGAGTTTCTCTCTCGTTGAACCTACGCAGTGAGTTATCAACACATAACGTCGCCCATCAACATCGCGCATGAAAGATCACAACCCAAAAGGATATGGCACCGTCCGCTTGTCATATCTTCAGCACCGCTCGCCCCTCAGATGATGAGGCGCAAGCGGTGCAGACCTGGCTTCGTGAACTTTTACTTGAAAAACATGAAATAATATTTGTGTACCACCCCCCCCCCCCTCCTCCTTCTCCACACACACACAGATATGTTACAGTCGACAGTTATTAATAGTTCCTGATGGGAACTCAATATGGAATAATACACCTTTGTGGTGTGTTATGCTTTTAATTGGTAATTTGATTTCAGATCCAATGTAGTACACGATGTTACACTCTGCATTTGTTTTCTTTTTTCATGTAATAATCACATTGTTTTATGGTATAACGATTTATGTGGTTGCAAATTTGAATTTATTTGATCATATTGTTCTGTTTATTTGACTAATGCCATAATTTTTTTTTTTGTTTAACGGAATTCGGTTCAGAAAACAAGTAAAATGATTTTTTTTTTAAACATTACTGTTCGTGAAGATAAGTGCTGCTCAAACTCACTTTGCATTACCCGCGTCGGCTCTCAAGATCTCGATTTTACTTACTTCATTCACTCATAACTGGCTTGTATGTTATATAATCTTTAACCGCGTCGTTGAAACTCGAAGCCGAAATGATTTGACAGATGAAACGATAGACTTAGAATAAGCACCCGGGGTCGCAGACTTCCCATTATCATCTTAAACCTAGTGCGACCAAACATGCAACTATAATTTAACTAGCGTCCGCGGGGTCGCGGGCTGGATCCCTTTTGCTGATTGTACGTGGGACTAATTTTCTAGAGTGGTTTTCCGAAGCCTGTTCGTGACATATTATCGTGTTGTTCCATCCCATTTACCCACATGCAGAATAGAGTCACTACTATTGGTATGCACAGTACATTAAATAAATTCAACATGTATTTTATTATTATTTTTACAGGCTGTTGGTCACTGTAAAATGAGCACTTTTGAAAGCCCTGCTTAGTATCTACTTGCATGCACGTTTTATCTTCTTCCACCCTATGTAAATTTAACATTGCCATGGGCCTCATCACTTTATTCATACGTCGGTCAAGCGAAACTGGTAAATTATTATAAAAGTAAATGTTTTATAAATTTTCTCATTCTTGCACATCGATGCATTAAAAAAAAAAATAGAAAGTGAAAGGAATTATTTAAATTATCACAAATTGTTGCCTGGCACTTTTTATTCTACGTTAGAATGTGAAACTACTTTCCATCCTTCGTTACCAACTTTATTGGGCGAATGTCACTCAGTGCGTACGTTAAAATATATTCAAGCAGGAGCAGTGACATTTTTCTAAGGTTGATTTCAAAAATGCTCACTTTATCGTAAACAAACTTTACCAAACTGTAACGATTGCTAGAATATAAACAATACTGGAGACGATACACTCAATAAGCTTTTGTTTTATTTGCATATTTCAAAACTGAACCAGTAAGCTACAACCAACTAGTTGTTCACAAATATTAACTACCCACACACGTCGTGATTTTATGTATATAAATACTATATAGATTCTTTCGAGCTTCGTAGATTTCACACGTGAGAACACTTAATGGCTACCTCAGCAAATTATAAATAAGCGAAAGTGACCGAATACGGATAGGTTCATAATATCGGATAGCCCGCTAAGTCACAGATGCTGAACTCTACTGACGACAGTACTGTACAATTTTTTTGAGGTAGCCACTGTACCAGACAGAATGCATGTGTGCAGTAGGCTGCGAGTCTGAAATCACAGTAGTTTGTGAATTTTTGTAAGTTCTGAAATCTTCAAGAAATATTTCGTATGGCATATTATGGGCAAAATGTGAGTTGTTACAAAGAACTAGTATAATTCAGACTAACATACATGCGTTGCAGTTTGATCTCGTGCTTAAGTGTTACAAATGTAACAGTGGGTTTGGTTTTGACACTAAGCATTGAACCACCACAGCTGAATGATGCCGAAAATCGGATAGTGAGGGATGCTTAATATCGGATATCCGATAATATGGTGTTAATTTTTCCCCATAACGGCTGTTAACAAATATAACCTTGTTCCACTGTTATTAAAATTACTTGTAAATGCTATATGTATTGTTTTGTAGTGTAGAATAAATACAAATAAACCTCTTGTACTAATAATTTTACGTCATGCAGTTACTGTCAGTCCTTTCTATTTACGCCCAGTTTCTAACTTACCAGGGTCTTCTAAAATATGTAGGAGGATTTGACTAATAGCCATCATCACCTAATCGACATACAAGGCACAGCTCACAGTTAAGGAATAGTACGCAGCATATTTCAACTAAGGGAAATAAGGAAAGTGTGAAGAATGTTTGAAGTCTTGAAGCTTCCTCTAGGAAGTTACCATTGCCTAAAGCACGTGAACATAGAGGAAGTTCAAAGCCTCTGTTCGCAAAATTTAAAGATTCAGTTTCTGTGGACGACCCATCTCTATCTCTTGTTTCAACGGGTGAAGGGGGCCGCGGTGGTTTAGTGGTAAGACTACTCGCCCCCCACCTAAACGAACCGGGTAAGATCCCCGGACGGGTCTCTCCACGACTTTGCATGTGGGAATCGTGCCGGACGATGCTGCTGGTCGGCGGTTTTCTCGGTGATCTCCCGTTTCCCTCACTCCTTCATTCCGGCTCTGTTCCATAGTCACCTCGCTTCACCCTCATCGACTCTCAAGACCTTGATGTTAAGAGCCGCCCAAATATTTTCACTCAGTTACTTAAAGGATGACAGCGACAGTGCAGATGAATGGATTAGATTGCGTTTTGCCATACAGAGAAGAACATTCTGAAGACGACTGCATTCGGTGCGTTAGCTTCCTACAATTCCCCAGCAGCAAATTTTGGTTGGTCAAACGTGGAAAATAACGTTAGTTGAACATCAGCGTCACACTCGAGCCTACGTTGACCCAACGTCGTTCTATTAGTTTGAGACCAGCCAATGTCCAGCCATTTTCCCAACCAAAGGCATACTGACATTTTACAACATTGGTAATACGTTGGGAAAGCATGCGCAATGCCAACCAATAAATAACGCTTTACCAAAAGCAATTAGTGGCCATATAAAATAAAATTCAACCGGTATCTGGAAATAAAAAATTTACCGCAAATTAAGCAACGCTGTTTCTTTGTTTTTCAATCTACATACTTATAATATACTCTGTGCATGTGGGGTTCGAACAAAGACATTTAAAGTTTTCAGACCAGCGTGCTAGCCACTATACCACGACCACTTAAACCCTGTATAATAAGAGAAGTAGTCTAATATGAAATATTACTTGTGATTTCCGTTCACTATATTATGTTATATTCCTTAACATATAAATACATTACATTTTACTGCTCTTAAACTATCCTTTAACTACCATTCCATGCAAAATAACTGATGTATTTTTAAGGTTATGCCTTACAGTGTGACTTTCCAGTATAGAGCAAATATCTTTTAAGAGTTTTTGTTTTAGTCTAAGTACGTATTGTATACAATTATGAGAAGTGTCGCAGGATAATTTTCTCTTATATACATGCGTGACATTTTAATTAAAAACTGGTGTGTATTAGCATATACAAGTTTTGATTTCAACATAACATACAACCTACGTATTAACGTACCAAACAAACCTCGACTGTTATTAAAACATGATCATTAGTTCCAGTATTAATTCATTAGTAGGCACCTCAAACGGTACAAAAATGTAAGGGTTTGCATTTTATTTGAAGTACCTTATGCCTCTCTATTATATTTAAAATTTCATTTTGAGAATTTGGTTTAAATACATCCGTTTAAATTATTTCTAAACAAAGTCATTTCTATAACTAAATTTTCAATTTTGCCTGGTGTGATGCACCAGCATTAATTTAGGGACATGGAAGCATGCCAAAAGAATAAACAAATCACAAAGCCAGTAGTCCCCAAACAGTGCCAGCACAGACACGAAATTCGTGGACCAGGCTGGGTCCAGAGTGCATACATTCATAACTAAAGTTTTATTTGTAAAGAAACAATGGCCGAATCTTTCTTTGGGTGCAGCATCTAACACAGAGGTAATTTAGTTAGAGATTGAGATCATACACTCCCCTCCAATATTGAATCAAAATTAGATTTTTTTTAAATATTGTCTTACGGAATATTATTGAAAAAATATTCACTCATGTAATAAGTAACAAAAAATTGTTTTAAGTTTAAAGATAAAAAGGATACACAGAAATGGGATGGCGCAACAAATAACTATTTATTTTACTCTTTGCAACAAAAACATAACTGTAATCTCAGGTGAGACAGTATCTTAACTGGCAAAAAGTTTAATCTTTGTTTAGCAACAACAAGGTTTGTGGAAGCAGTAAACTACTATGCTTCTAATTAGTAAAATTCCAGAATCCAAAATTATTAGCAGATTTACATTACTATCATTAAATTACATAAGTTGCATTGGCACATACTAGGAATGAACTAAGTCACCGGAACAGTGACTCGAAAGCACTTAACAGTGACGCAATATTTTCCATACAAAACAAAAAATAAATAAATCTTGGAAACCCCAAAAAAAAAACGGTTTAGCTGAGAGAAAATATTCCCAGAAAGGTAACACGAACCCTTACAATAACAGAACACAAAGGTGTTTGCCACAAGGCGGCACATTGGGAAAACCTGTTATACAATGCTAATAATACAACTTTCTGATATTAGGTTTTTTTAAATTGTGAATTCGCATTATATTGACATTTAATTTTTTAACCCCACATATGATTCTCCTACTTGGAATAGATACCAGTCTATACTACGATAAACAATGCAAGCAACGGGCAAAAGTCATAGTGTTGATATATTATAATTATTTGTATATAAATGGGAATTTTGGAAAAGTATCCGATATACCTTTACATTCCCTAATCGTTTAAAATCTACAAACCGTATGCTTCAAGTCAAAGTGAAACTCACACTTAAGTAAGAACAGTTTTAACAGTTTCGTACGCAAAATAAATTATTTAATAAATAAATTGTTAAATTATTAAATTTTCAGCTGTTGCACAAAAAGATAATATTTTAAGTAAGAGAAGACATTTCGAATGAATTACAAATCAACAATGCACTTGGCTAGAGGTCAAATGTTTACACTTCCGTACTTTTTTGGCATAAACAGTTATTTAACTTAGTCATTTTGCAAATCACCACGTGAAAAGGAGATGGCTTTTGCTAGCACAGCCCGTTTTAAGGACGTTCGAAAATAAATAAACACATTACGGTTTACGAAATTCGCGTGGCATGAAACTTTTTTTTTTTTAGGGCGGAAGACACGTAAATGAAATAGAATAAGTTATAGAAGTTTCAATCCTGCAGACTTGTTCTGTTCTCGTATTAAAAACAACAGCTCACAAGTAGTGCAGGAATGTTCCTTCAAGCACATGCACAATGCATCAGGACTCAGGATTCGTCCACCATCTTGGATGACGTCACCTCCTGCTCTCTAATTCCGGTAGGCCGGCGGCCATCTTTCCAGACAAAATTGTCTGTTTTACCCCAAAAATCTATTACTAAATCAATTATTTTACCAAAAATCACTTTTCATTCACAAAAAAAGTTTCACAAAAAAAATGGAAAATTGAGAAAATCTTATCCAAAGCTTCTCGAAGCAAGCCGAAAGAGGCTTAGGCGAACAAGAGTATTCGAGTCTCTTAGTGGAATGAGTCACTTGATCCTGGCTCCGAACCGGGTTCAGAGTACCGGGGAGGATCAGCGAACATGGCCACATCCCCCGCCCCCCATCTACCGCCACCCTTCCTCATCGCCACACCCATCTTCACCCTCACCTCACCCCCTATCAGACTACTTACTAACAATTTTAAAAAAATCGCTGAAAATATTTTTAAAAAAGAAATTTAATATCGACGAACAATCGATTTCAATTCCAGGTGGGGTCTTTATTATTTGTTGATGTAGGCCTCATATTAAAGTGAGTTGTACAGTAAATGTAATAGGTAAAAGTGAAATCGTACCCGTATAATCTTAGCTGCATCTCAGCGTAATTGTTAGTTTTATGACAAAATATCAAAACTTAAAAAAAAAAAAAACTGTCACATTGAAGTACATAACTTCACATTGGGAAGATAATAAATGTATGCCAAGAAAATAAAATATCAGCTACCGCTACTGCTTCTTATTATAATCATTCGAACGACGTAGGTAACTAAGTTTTCATTTTAATATAAAAAAAAAACAGTACGATTGAGAAATATTTGAAACTAGCGACCCGCCCCGGCTTCGCACGGGGGCAATTAAGATAAAAAAACTGCTTAACCCGGCGTTAATTAGGTTGGGTAAACTCTCCTTAAGCATTAAAAAAGCACATTATAATTTAATAATTAATTAAATTATTTATAATTTAAAGTTTTTTTGCTATATGTATTTGATATTTTTTTACTTTTTTATAATTTTTCATATTAATATACATTATACTACAATGCTATTTATCTGAGATAGAAGTATTAAATATGTTATTCCAACCAAAGAGAAAGTTTGACCCTGGGACTTATTAATAGTAATCGCGAACGATGTTTTTACGGGAAATTGCAACCGTTTGAAAGATATTGGTAAATCCGTCGGAATCATCGGAATCCTCGGGATGTTTGCCAGCTGGCCGGCTGCTGGACCGGTGAGGATGTTCACGACAATCAAATTTTCTTTCAAGTCTTTAATGAGCAATCTTGTGCCATTACACATGTTAGGAGGGCCTTTATTCCTTAAAAGCATGATAGGAGTACCGACATTTAATGATAGTTCGTGAGGTGGCAAGCCAGAAGGATTAAGCAAATTTAGAAAATCTTGAGGAAAGTGGACGACATCGTCAACATTGGTGACTGTGTCAATCGACTTATAGGTTTTGACTTGGCCGGGAACTCTTTGTATAATGAGATTGTTGATTTCATTGACAGTGTCGTTCCTAGGCGATACTATTGCCCTGGAACACAACCAGTGAAAGTCTCTTTCTAGTAAATTTTCGAGGCCCGGATATACTGCTTCTATAAGATGCTGCAGACTGTGGACTATCTAACCTAATGTCTCATTTAAAATTATTTCAGCAGAATTAGTGACCTAATGTCTCATTTAATATTATTTCAGCAGAATTAGTGCCCAAATTTAGAGAAGGAAAAACTCCTTCTCCAAGTCTGAGCAATTGTTGTGGGAAATCTTTATGCGTGTCTCCACCAAGATAGGCTCTCATATCCGTCGCAAATTTAGGTGTTGAATAGAACTCCATAAGGGAGATGATTTAAGACATGCTTTGATGATATCTGCACGCGTCCCTTTTGTAACTACAGGGAGTGTCTGCCGAAAATCCCCAGTAAACACAAAAGTAACTCCCCCCATAATGACACTAGAGCTTCTAAGGTTGGCGCCGTACGCAGCACACAGCACGTTTTATTTTCCGAATCTGTCCGTCCTGCAAAGCCGTAGTACATTATTTTGTTCTATCATCAATAGTTTTCGCAGCGCACGCAATGTAAGGAATTTTATAGGTCATTTATTTACACTTTGGGTTACATTATTGGAGTTTTAGTAGGGATCCCGATTGATTTTTAAAATAAAATATAGCATATGACACTCAGTGATAACGTAGCATTCTACTGGTGAAAGAATTTTTAAAATCGGATGAGTAGTTTCGAAAATTACCTCCTACATCCAAACACACAAACACACAAAGTTACAAACACTACCTCTTTATATATTAGTATAGATTTTCACTGAAACCACGATCGTTCAGAAAGTACTGTTTGAATGTATATTCAAATATTAATAGTTTAGTTATATAAGTTATCGTAAAAGTAAAAGTGAAATTTTGGTGCAATAAAAATTCAAACTATCTGAAATAATTAAATTATTATACGAATGAAAATAAAAGACAAAATATCTACATAGACGTCTGGATGAGATATTTGAAATACAAAAACGCCTTAATAAGAATCAGTTTTTTAAATACATGTTTAAACCGAGAATTACTGTGGAAACTCAATTTTCTGATTTTTCTCATAGACCGTCGCTGTAGCGATCGTTTGGAAACCTTTCCTGCTTCGCTGCCTAGAAAGGAGAGATGAGATTCACTATTAACTACATCTTAAAATAATTAACATAAGAACACTACAAACTCATTTAATATCGGTTGAGTTTAAGCTTACTCCAAATATACTTATTTGCCCTCGCATGTAGTCTTAAATTCATAAAAAGCTACGGTGAATAACACTGCAAAGTCTTGATGTCATATTTTCAAATATCCAGGAAATTATTAATGTGTCACATTTTGAAATTACGTCACATCTTCTAACAAAACGGTCTACTCTCCTGTATATCTCGAACATCGCGGAATTCAGTTACGGTGGACTCACAACCATCCGTCGCGTCCGTCAGTCGCCCGTCCGTTATGTGGTTACATGATCTTCGACCAATCGCAGGGCAACTTTTCTTTTCTATCCGTCAATCCGTCAAATATTTCTCAAACTTTAACTTTCGGTGGACCGACGAATGGGCCACCGCCTTCTGACGACATTCCGTAGAAGCGAATACGCACTTTGAAATAAAATGCAAGGCGGTGGCTATGTGTTTATCTATCTTGTTGATAAATTCAGCAATTTAAGACGTAAACAATAATTCAGTTAACATTTTTACCACGTGAAAAAGTTATTTCCTCAGTAAGTTTCTCTCTTGAAAATGTATTTCCAACCAAAATATACCTTCTACGAAAGAAAGATGGCGATGTTAAGTTGTCACGCTGAAATTTTGCCGGACAGAAGGAACGACGGCGACGGATGTCGCTTTCAACTGACAGGCGAAAAAACAGACGGATGACTGACGGGTGCGACATATGGTTGTGAGCCCAGCCTTACTGATTACGCTCATATTGACGGCGTATACGCCTCTTGAACTTCAACCTTTCGGAGGGGTGTCTAAGCCCGCATTAAACCCAATTGGGTGGCATTTCATACCTTGTTATCAGAAACTGCGCACCCTCGTGGAAAGCACGCCCATTCAAATGAAATATACAGAGACGCTATCTTGTCAAAATGACGTGCAAAGAAAATATCGGTGAAAATATTTCACCACCTGACTTTCATTTGCTGCTCAGAAAGGAAAGTTAAGATATTGGCTATCAAAAACACAAGAATTAACAAAATAACACTATATATGTGTGATGTCAATCTGATTTAAACATGCTCCAAGTGTACCTATTTTCCCGCATATAACGTATTAAATGTACGCAAATTCTTGATGTAATATTTTTAACTATCCAGGAGATTAATTAAGGTGCTTTGTTTTTAAATTACGTAACTTCGAGCCAACGAATTAAAAAAATAGTTAACATTGACTCGTATAAAAACAAATAACGGAAATACTTACTGTACCAAAAACCAAAACAGTAATATAAACCTACCATGTACACATTAAGTCTGTACTATGTACTTATTGTCCTGGGTGACAAATTTGAACAAGGGTGAAATGTAGGCAGTAAGGAACAGACAGTTAAAGTGCAATGAATTCTGTATTATGTAATGTAAAAGTAGAAAGGAAGTACAATCCATTCGTAATAATTAATATATGAGTTAACATACTTAAACGAGTAATCACTCACTATACAGGTAATATTTGCTTAGTTTTATTTCGTAGCCTCGTATTTACAGTTTCTAGTAAACACCTGTTTGTTAAGTATCTTGGTCTAATGTTCATAAATTAATATAATTAAATTTACGGCGGCATCAAGCGCCAAAAATTATTGCAGTAGAAGTGCATAATTAATCAAGGATTGTAACTGATCTCGCTATATTTATATAAAAATCTCACTTTTTCTTTTTCAGTGGATATTTTACAAATATTCATTACTTGAGTTTAAACCATGTAAGTTACTTAAGGTAGCAGAAGCAATAAAAGGCGAATGCTCATGAATTCCACCACAATGTAATCTGGCTCTTCTTGACAAATAGTTCTTCTTGACAATCTGGCTCTTCTTGACAATCGTGCATGCGTGGTTGAATGGGACAGCCGTGAGGTGCGTGAAAGATTCTTATGCGGGAAAAGGAATAGGTCCCGAACTAGTGAACACAATTGCAAACAGGACCTTCAGTAAAATGATATTCAGAGCAGTGGAATGTATGCTTATCCACTCTCTGTTCATTTTCATTTAACAGAAATAGGAAACGCAACTCACGCATGTAATCATAGCAAATAAAATATCGTCGTGATAAGCTTTAAATGTTTGTGTAGCCCCTTGTTAATGAGCTGTACGTTGCACCCTGTATCAAAGTTCTCAGGAATTTTCTTTGCTAGACTCTGATTATAAAAACTTGCCACTGTAAAGAAGATTACATTATGTAATTAAATAAACATTCTGGGCTGCTAAAAAAATCTTCAAAGTAAGGAATTAAGTAAAAATTATTCATTGAAGTAAAAATGTATATCACGCCAGAACCGGAAGCAAGACTAATGAGACCTCATCTTCTGTTTTCCATCAGTTACACGCCAGTAAAAGGAATAAAACTGGTCATTAAATGTAGACGTACGTGAAACGAAGACTCGTATTTGCAGTCTTGGAAAGTAATTAGCAAATCCACAATTCATCAAGTTCTCAACGTGGGCATGGCTCATGAAACAGGCAAACAATAAGAGAGAAGGAGTGCCACAGAGAGAGAGAGAGAGAGAGAGAGAGAGAGAGAGATAGAGATAGAATGGTTTGAACTAGATACGCGAAAGATCTTTTTGGTTTCCGGGTTTACGTTCCTTTTTCTATCACTGTCAGCACCTGAGATTACTGACGAATGTTCATTTATTTACTGAAGCTGCTGATGAGTCGCTGACGAGAGAGGTTCTGGCGTCTGGGTTGGAGGTTAGCACTTCCTGTTGAGACCAGACCACTGATGTGCTGGACGGGCGGTTTCAGCAGTAACAGACTACCGAAGATGGCGGTGGTAAACGACAATTTTAAACAAAAAACTCCAGTGTTGCACTGGATATATTTGTAATACTCTTCCCGACACATTCCAGTTCGAGTAGCTGTAGGCATTTTCGTGTACCAGCAGTGATACGTCGCTCTACAAGAAGCACTCAAAATGTCCACCTTGTGCCTGAATGCACGCCTGACCTCGCTACGTCACTGATTGTCGGACACGTTCAAATACTCCAGGAATCGCACGTACTTGCTATCAACCCAGTTCCACTCGCTGGCGGAGCACTGCTATGGCAGGAACTGGAGTTGCATAAACAATGGCCTGGAAATGCTCCCACAGATAATAAGTCCAGTGGATTTAGATCCGGAGTTCTAAGCGCATGACATTCGACGTCAGTCGGCTGTACCAAAAATTTACAAATTTCATTACCACTAAAGGCTCTATTACAACCATTGATACATTAATTTACAACCCTTAAGAAAGCATACCTTCTCACACAACACAATTGTGAAAGAATAACTGGTCACTAAAAGGTTTAGATAACGAGGTAATAGTTCACTCAAAATTACTTATAAAAAGTACTCAAGCCACATTCAATATTAATCAATAACCCGAACATTTTAGGGAATGGGCTGATTCAAAATTGTAACCAGTCAACATGAAATTTATGTTACCAGAGATATTTTTCAACTGGTTCAAACCATACCTTACCAACAGATAAAAGGAGGGGAATTCCTTTCTGAATTTGTAAACAATCATTATTATAAGACGAGTACGTGTATTAGGAACACTATTATTCAAAACGTTCCATTCAAATCCAACTCCATTTATTTGACTTGTGTGCAAACAACTGCAACCAAACAGCGATGCGTGCCTCGCTCTTGGTTACCAAGCCTTCACAAAAAGACTTTACCAAACAGGCCCAAATGTTATTAGCCAGACTCCAAAGCTTATAAAGCGTACTTCCATATGGATTTTCAGCTAATGTAAAGCCTCATAAAATATTCTTTCATTATAAATATATTGGTCTCACAGCTACACACACACTTGTTTATTAAAACACAGGAAGTTGATAAAAAATTCCACACATCAATTAAATAATGTACCGGAAGTACATAATGGGATACGCATTTCATTTACTAAACTCCACCGTGATAATTAAATACATAGGAGAAGGAGATCTCAAGGCAACCTGCACCTTCCCCCATAAACAGGCCCATTACAGGGGCGCATACAAACATTTTATGATAACTATCGTGAAAAATATCAATACTGGCGGCTTCCTTTATACAAGCCCCATGAACACTGCCATTAAGTTTATAAAGCAAGATCCATTTGCTATTTTCAAGCTAGCTTGTATGACCTCTGATTACAAGCGGATTAATTTAACCTCCAGCAAGTCGTGGTGTCAAGCAAAACCTAAACTCAGGAAATTCAACTCAGTAACATACCAAAACCTGGGAGACTGGGCAAAGTTAAGTTTATAGCCAGTTTTCCTTAAAACCAAGATACCAAACTTCAATTTAGAATACTGGCCCACAAAATCACCCGAACTATTCCAGCAAATTTCATTCCTACCAATCTCAGCTAACTGTTGCTCCGCTATACGGCTTACCGATTTCAGGTGTTGCAGTAATGTTGAAAAGTGCTCAAACCTTAGCAATCTGCAATCGTCGTCACAC
Organism: Dryococelus australis; assembly: GCA_029891345.1. NCBI lineage: Eukaryota > Metazoa > Arthropoda > Insecta > Phasmatodea > Phasmatidae > Dryococelus > Dryococelus australis. The sequence continues at coordinate 112,610,800 of CM056995.1, forward strand.
ACTACGAACCTAAGTTCGTACAATGACCCAGATGAACAAATGTGGAAAACACATAGTATGGCAGAAGGCCAATTGATGTTAGACAAGCAAAGTTTGCCGAAGTAAGAAGGGCGAGAGCAAGTGCGCATGGTCATAAATAAATTCAAAAAAGCAATATGTCGCAGTTAGAGGAGGGGAACAAAGGAGAAGGCGAAGGGAGGAAAAGGGAGGGGATACCCAAGTCGACAAGCAGATTGTACCCAGGCACGAAGCGAAAGTTCTTAAAGCCGACACTAGCGCCACCAAGACGATGTCAGCGCTAGCTGCACACTTCCAGCAGTCGGCAAACTTTAGAAACATGGTTATCGTGAACATAAAACATGGCTTGTTCACTTCCTAGATAAAGCGATTGCATGGCTCTGTCTTATGTTTATTCCTGTCTTCGTTTATGCTCAAGCAGAGAAGGTAGGGGCCTACAAATTTCGCGTCATCATTTGTTATCTTGCTAACCTTAATAATCCTGTAAATACTGGAATCGGTATCCTTAGTTCATTGGCTGCTCTCTAGGCGTAAAGACTTCCTCCTTATGAAAGTACTGGACATAATAAAATTACATAATTGTGTGAAGTACTTGTTCATGGGCGCGGAATTGATAATGGCGCGTCAAAAGTATGGCCCAGTAACAAACGTAGTGCAAATTCACAAGTGTTTGAATTCTGTAACATGACTCCAAATTTGCAGGTCTCTAACCATACAGGTTATCGTGTTGTGTTTTAAATCTCACCGTTTGCGGACGATAGTGTTGTAGTTGACAAGAGCTCCTCATCACAGGCTCCGAACTGCTCACTCCATTAGTTTACGGCCTAAATTTACGAAGACCATAGAGGATCCGCCTACCTGTATGTATTCCGCGCTATTTGAGTTATGGGAACAAGGGGGCAATAAGGGCGACTCTGGAATGTGCGTGACCCATGAAACATATTGGGTTGCGGAGAAAGTTAAAGGATCCCGAGAAAACACACCAGCCAGTGGTAACGTCTTCCATGTTTCTCGCTTGCTTACCAGCTAGATATTAATGAAACAGTTGTTATTAAGTATATAAAATAGCTTTTACTTGTATTTTTAATGCTTAGAGGTTAATAGACTATTATTTTTTCTTATCAACTAAAACCAAAAGCTAATACAAGTTATATTATATTCTTCTCTACTCCCGCAATCGTTTCGGCTGATGGCTTTATGCACACGACACGATGTAAAAAAATCTCAATTTCTTATATGGCTGTGCGTTGAGGATGTTATTTATATTCCGCGTACACGATGGCCACAAACCGTGCCTTAAGATTGCCTACACTTTCATTTTTCATTGTGAACTTAAGCTAAGGCTTATGAGCAATACGAGGGAAAGAATGTGTTTTGTGTGCTCCACAGAAAAAAAAATTACACAGATATATATAAAAATTAAAATTATTAGAAAGAAATGACAATTGCAAGTGACTAATAAGAAACGAAAACTTATTTCGTAGTAAATGATTGGCGAAACCAAACAACTCTTTAATAATTTATACGAGGATAACGCAGGAATTCTGGTAACGCGTATCTGCGAAAGTGCGAATCCATTTTAAAGACAATACAAGAGATAAACATTTTTTGAAGGTTTTGAAGATATTTTGTAGTTTCCTGAAATGATACCGCTAATAACGCAACACAATTATTAAATAAATTAACTAATTATGTTTATCATGCTTTTCAGTGAATAAGAATTTCATTAAAAAATATTTTTCCTACAAATTTCGAAACGCTGTTTCAACACAAAGTGTAAATTTACCTCAAGTGTTTTCCGAAGTAACAAAAATTACTTGTGGAAATTTCATTATAATCCGTCAATTGATTCACTTGCTATTTTGACTTTAGTACTTATCTCAAAAGTTGAAATTGAAATACAAGCGAACAGAATGATAATGTTTTTAAAAATATTCCTCATGACACTCTAATAAGATAATGAAATTACTAAAATAAATATTACGTATAAAATTAATAATTCTTAACATTTTTTTAATAATTTTTTAATTGTTATCTTCTCTCATTTTCACACTTTTTCTGACTATTATTTCATATCACAACGAAAAAGGGAATCATATGCGAAACATCTGCAAAATATAATATAACCTCGCGAACGCCATTAAGATGTGTCATATTACAGTATAAGCTCATTTTCATAGTAATACAACAGTGAAATCATTCACAATTTCATTTGAATTCACGTGAACTATTTGGCGGCCCTGAAAGATTTCAGTATTCATGCAATCGCAAACTGTGAAAAGTAATATGTATACTTCGCACGTGTGCAAAAGTATCATCCTCATTCACAAGTTGATATAGGCTGTTCACGGTAAAGTGAGGACTTTTGAGAACCTAGTTATTTTTTCCTTCCAGCCATTTTTAGTCCTTTATCCAAACTTTTTAATAAATATTGCACGTAAGTAATAAACACAGTGAGTGTATATTCCACCGCGCTTGGAAGCTTACGTCTAAGGCGAAAGTAAAATATATTTATTGATTATTTTTCTAAAGGCAGTGCTTTCTAAAGTGCTCTCTTTACTCTGAATAGCCTTTACCAGTAAATAACAGCTTTGAGCATTTCTAAACGTGAGTCCGTAGTTTATCTAGGTTTCCTCCCTGTCGCCTTCCTCCTACCTTTCCTCCTAAACCTCCGAATTCTGAAGCTGTCTGCAGATACCGATACGAGATATATGCGGCAGGGAATAATGCATGAGGTATCTCTGATCAGACGACGGACGTCCCAAGAAACTAGAGTGCTCTGGGAGCGAGGCGGCGGATGCTTCAAGGCGATTAGCTGAACCAAACTTTCTTCGAGTTAGGGCGCCCCTTTGAGTTAACGGGAAGGTATCACGACAAATCAAGTGAATCTCAGTCCCTTGCCCACGGGGTCTGAATAGCGGTGAAGCAAGCCGCTGAGTTCTGAGATAAAGTAGCGAAAGTCCACTCGCAAAGGAATTCTGAGCAGTGGCAGAATTAATGATCTATTTTGTTTTTGGCTATAACAATTAAGGGGGCGTGGGACATAAATTAACACCAAATACGCAAATTGACGTTAACTGGTTTTTGATAGCCAACATAAAAACACGTAAAAATGGCAATCCTAGATAATAGGTTTCGCTAACTTAACGACCAAGTATTTTGCAGTATTACTGTATCAATTTCGCATAATATCTTGCGCCACGAAAACACACAAAAATTGACGTCAGAAATATCTCTGCAGAATAACGTCACTCAGGTAAAATATTTGCTCTCGTAGTTAGTAAAAACTATTCTGTATGGTTGCCCTTTCTTTGTCTTCTCTATTGCCTTCCATAAAATTTGTAAATTACGATAAACCTCACTAACATTAATTTATGTCCCGTACCCTCTTAAGTTGTATCTAATTGATTTATTGTTTTTTTTGTTATAACAATTAAATTGTCTCAAGGCTTTCGTGAAATAACAGAGAGTCGGAACCTGATGTATAAACAGAAAGTTGTCGATAAATGAAGAATATATTAATCAGTGTTCAAATACCCATGCAGAAAATAAAATAAACCTGGATTGGTCACATAAGGATAACTGCAACTAAAGAGTAGCTAATTAAAAAAAAAAGTAATCTCCCTTTTTTCCTCATATTATTGTTGCGTTATAAAACAAATGCCAAGCTAGTAGCATCTTAAGCAGTGAGGGAGGGGCGGGGGAAATCTTCTTGTGTGAAAATGATAAAATTAACAGTTTTAAATAAGACATTATAATTCTCAAAGTTAAATGTAGCACACGCTAAACGTACATTCAGCTAATTTCAATGACAGCTTTAAATATGTGTATTGCATAGTTATGTTTAGGGACTATTAACTTCCATTTACTCTTTGTATGCTATATTAATTTGCTGTTTAAACTACGCATACAAGCACGCGATAAATGTCGTATTTTTCATTTGGTGATCCATATTCCAGTTGGTTTACCTCGACGTCGCGTCGGTTCGAACCAAATAAGAAATAGTCAACGTTGAGTACACGATCATTGGATGCAGCTTGAAGAAAAAATTGAACCACTGTTTCACCTAAGTCTGGACCACTCACCACCCGACTGTATCTGTCAGCTGAGGCAAGAAAACGTCTAGTATTTTCTGGACTCCATGCACAGCCAAATTACGTTAAACTCTGACATCGATACATGCATTTTTACTTGTTATTAACGTAAGGGTCTTTGATGATAGAAAATAAAGGTGTGAAGGGGAGGGGCACAAACACCCAAAAATACGCGGAAGGTTCAGAAATCACTTAAACTTTAAGACCATATTCTTGTGTCTGAATATTAAGCTGCATTGCCTCATTTGTTGGTGCTTCGATATTCAGGATTGATGCAATATTAAATCAAACAGACTGCAGGACGTACATGCACACAACGTAAGTCCATAGCTATCACTAGGGATAGGAATATTTCGCTAGTTCAATGACCTGGAGGCTAGACTCCTCAGTCTTCTGCATACTAGAGCCCCAGGTGTGTGATCATTGGCTGTTGCCCCACATCTGGCGGTTATGGGATTCACAATGTGTTTCCTTGCTAGTCTGCTATTGGCTCAGAGGCGCGCAGGGTGGTTCTAATAAATTGTGATCCAGTTGCAAAGGCGACTTCATTGTATGTGTGTTTGATGTCTATCTTTTCCCGAAATGAATTCGCGAAATTTTCCTATCCCTAGGTATCACTTGTTAACATACTTTTCGAAAGAAGAAAGTTTTATGAGAACACTTTTCCTTGTATTTGTATGATTGTTCCGGTGTAACATATTTCACAAAAATTGATACACTTTTAGAACGGGACAACTGACATTTACAGTATTTTACTAATCAGAGAGCCATATTTTCAAAATGGTTATCATTCAACTGTTTTGGATGCTATGTCATATGTATAGGCTGTTCACGGTAAAATGAGCACTTCCAAAAGCCCTGCGTAAGATCCACTGGTATACACGTTGTGTTCCTCCACTCTAATGTAAAATTAACATTGCCATGGCCTCATCACTTCATTCGCCCGTCGGTCAAGTGAAACTGTAAAATTATTAGGAAAGGAAATACTTTCCAAATCTTCTCATTTTTACTCTCTGAACGTCAAAAAACCAGAAAGCGGAAGAAATAATTTTAAGTTATCATAAACTTTTACCTAACACTTTTTATTCGACGTTGATATATGGAACTATTTGCAATCCGTTGTTACCAACTTTACTTGGCAAATGTCGTTCATTGCGCCCATTAAAATATGTGCATGCAGTGGCAGTGACTTTATTCTGAGGTTTATTTCTAAAGTGCTCACTTTATCGTGAACAGCCTTTAAAGAACCATTCAACCGGTAGGAATCAAAATTTGTAGTTTGGCAGTATCCGATAGCAGTAAATTCGGAAGTGTTAACTCTTTACTCCTCAATTTTATAAAATAATATAACTTGAGATTATAAAGTTTATTTATATTATATACTTAATCAATTCCCGCCAAATTCTGTTCACAGATAGGTAACACAAAGTTACATACTGTGGTGTAATACTGTTTTTTTTTTTTTTTTTTTTTTTTTTTTTTTTCAAAATGGTGGCATTGTATTTGCGGTTACGGTGCCGCATCTGGACAGATATTTGATATGTTTCCACTAAAACAGGTATGCTTCTAGTGCCTATTGCATGCATGGATTACGCTATTTCACGGCCTCTATTTAACTGCTATTTTATAAGATAGTGCCGCCTGAAGAAAATTATGTTATTAAATCACAATTCATTAAATACTTAATCGTTTCACGTCAAATTTGGATGCAAGAAGTTTGTGCTAGGCCTCCCAATAGTCCATTCACGAATTCCTCGGACGTTTTAACACTAACCTTTGAAAAATCGCCCTATGTATTGCGTATTAAGTTATTTCCTAAGTATGACATGTATCAAGCGTTGTACGCCTCTGTAAACACAGATGTATCTTGTTTTTCGTTAAATTGAAGTTTTACCTACATTTTATTTCTGCATTATAATACTTATTTTATAATAAACACGAATAAAATCAGTGAAAAAAATAATCTGTGTTGGTAGCGCCTACTAATAAATAGTTCTCATGCGAAATAATATTACAACTGAATGCCAGAAAAGCGATGAGTTGTCCTGTGGTGTAGTTTTCTAGACTTAGTTAAGCTTAGCTTGCACGAGACAGAGGAATATATTGGAAGTAGAACTTTAGCAGGGTTCAGAAGAGTGTGAAATACCCGTGAATGGATTATAATCGTTTGTGTGTTTGAATATATCGGACATATTTTGAAAATGGTAGCATGAAAAGTATTTTAGGTTATTACGGCATGAGAACTGTATCAACCAAAATTGGTATGCTGTCACTATCTTGTGCGTGCACTATGTAAACTTGTTGATAACCTCTTATTATTGCCCTTTTGGGAAAAACTATTGTCTGAAAAATTAAACTGAAATGTATTCCACTAATTTCTTGACCCGGTCTCGCCTAATTTTCCAATCCAAGTATTAGTATCCCTGTAACTGCTATATCGATTTTCACCAAATTTGGCGTAAAATCCTTCTTTTTTTTTAAATCGATTTATCAAAACAGAAATTTCTGCTACTTAATCCTTTGAGGATATGGTCAAAGTTGTACGATTGTGTAAGTTTAAAAGAAAGAATGTTAAATAGTTTTACTGGCAACATTTTGTTGTGAATCCATTGCTATTCGCAAGCCAGTTTAAATAAAACACCCTTTTCCTACTTTTTTAATGCACCTGAAAAAAGTTTTTACGTTTCTTACTGTCGGAACAGGTGGATAATGCAAATTGAGCGTTACGACACGATTTCACTCGAAGGTGTATCGTATGCTTAAAGCTACCAGTAAGAACTTTCGATGAAAAAGTAGGTCCTGGGGGGGGGGGGGATCTTTGGGTATTCCAGCGATGTAGAACTTTCGTAAGTGGTGTTAAAGAACTTTGAGTGGACTCACGGAAGGCTCAATGTTTAGACGCATGTTCCCTTGCCTTAATGTTTCCGTTTCAAACCTATGTCAGGTGGCTCTAGATATTTCAATGAATGGAAGTCTTTATATGAATAATTACTATCAGTACGTATGGCAGTTAAAGGCTGCTCACGATAAACTGAGCACTTTTGAAATCAACCTTAGAATAATGCCACTGCCCCTTTCTGTATGTATTTTAACGGGCGCACTGAGTGACATGCACCCGTTAAAGTTAATAACGATAGAGCGAAAATAGTTCCGTATCTTAGAAGTGGCATAAAAAGTGTTAGGTAACCATTTGTGATAATGTAAATTATTTCTTTAGCTTCGTGTTTTTTCTAATGCATCGAAGTATAAAATGAGCAGATTGGTAAAATATTTAGTTCCCTAATAATTTCACATTTTCACTTGACTGACGTATGAATAAAGTGATGAGGCCCATGTGAATGTCAGTTTTACATTAGGCGGAAGCATACACAACGTGTATACAAGCAGATCTTAGAAAAGGCTTTCAGAAGTGCTCAGTTTATCGTGAACATACTGTAAGGTTATGCATGCTACCTCAGACGGGAAAAGCGCGCATATTTTTCTATCATTCTTGATGTAGTTATTTTTTAATCAGAGCTTACTATATATTTCGATTTTATTACAATCGGCTTTTATATTTTATGTCGACCTCCCGTGGCGCAGTCGGTTGATGCGCCATCGATCTGGGGTGCAGCAGGCTCTGGGCTCGAATCCCGGATAAGGCAAGAGTGCTATTTTAAGTTAGTCTGCAAGCCATCCCCTGCCAAGTCTTCAAGCATAAAATCGGAGACGTTAAATAGTCCTTTAAAATAAAAATACAATTTTATGGTTTATACTAAAGTAATTTTATTCTTAAGGGGTCCGCCTGCCTGCATCATGTTTTCCTTTTTTTCGCCGAGAAGCGCGGGAGCTATAAGGGCCACACTGGTCCACGCTACAAGAGCGCCATCGCCGCTACGTGCACGGCTCTGAACAGACGTGCAGTGTTTTCGTAGTGCTGCGTGTACCTATTGGACTTTCAGCGGTGATCCTATCATCTTATTGGTGAGAAGTTTGTAGCAAAGTTCAATACAGGCTCTCGTAGTTTGGCTCGTGTCCGGCTAGTACTGTATGTTTTAAGATACGGCATTCTTAAAGAGCCGTTTTCAAGCACACTGGAGGACTCCAAAATAATGTTTACAGCACGCGTGGTAACTTTAGGGTACAATTACGTCCTCGTCTGGGGAATGATGTATTTTAGTAGGTAAACAAACAAGGAACACGTTTAATAGTTTCGTCAAATAAAATAGGATTTCAAACAATTGGCAACGCAGTTCAAGCTCATCTATTATGCAAAAATCATTCGTTGTCGTGTTATTATTTCAGTTTCAGAGGTACATATTATTGTAAATGTTTGATTATAGAAAATTTTCAATTTACTATTTTTTTTATACTTTTGTATTTAATTTTCACTGTGTATTATTTCCTGCTTGCAAAAGGCAGGAACTATTGATTAAATATAAATATGCCCCTGCCTTTTCATAACTGTAAAGTAAGCACAAATATGTATAAACAACTCGTAAAATGGGGGCAGCGGTGGCGCAGTGGCTAGGGCGCTCGCCTCCAACCACGGCGATGCCGCTTGCCGCGGATTTTCTCGGGGTACTCCTGTTTCCCCTGCCCTTGCATTCCAGCGTCGCTCCATCCTAGGGGTGACGGGCACCTACGGGTCCCGGTTGGAAAGCCCGTCACTCGTAGAGTGTTGCCTCGCCCTGGTTTCACTTCCCACTAGGGTTTTTTTTTTTAACTCGTAAAACGTAAATTTTCTATTTTCGTGCGAAGGATTTCTTCAAAAAGCCGACCCTTAAAAAAAGATTTCATACCAATGAGTTTGCCGTGATTGAAAAACAGGAAAACCTACGCTTTAAAGACAACGTACATCATAACCTCACCTTCAGTGTCAAACTGATAGCCGCTAAAGTGAAAAGTCGAAGGAATCGCCACAGTTCCTTTGATATGGGTGTTACCATTCGATGTGCGGGAATGGGACCTTGCGTCTAATTGGCTACTGTTTACTGCGAAATATTTCCTGTTGGCTGGGCTGCCGGCTAAAGACGTTTATTGGCTGGCCAGTGGCGTCATTTCGCTGATGTGCAGGGCTGGAGTTTGGCTGTATAAGCACATCTCCAACATCTGTGCCTTCAGTTGCATTGGAAATATTTGCTTCTCAGTTACCCTGTCATTCGAATTAAACTTCTGTTGTTCTCAAGCGTTGTAATTCCGCCAGAATCGAATGTGTTATTAGAGGCTGTTCGCGGTAAAGTGAGCACTTTTGAAGGCAACCTTTGAAAAATGTCGCTGTCCCTACCTACATATACTTCAACGAGTAAACTGACTAGCATGCTGCCAGTAAAGTTGGCAACGACAGAATGAAACTAGTTCCACGTTTTAGAGTTAAATTAAAAGTATTAGGAAAATATTCTGTGAACACTGAAATAATTTATTTCACTTTTATTTTAAGCACATACTCTAAGTGTAAGAGTTAGCAAAATTTTTAAAATGTTTACTTTACTAATAAAAGTTCAGTTTTAATTACCGTATGCGTGAATAAAGTGATAAGGCCCACGGAAATGTTAATTGTGCATGCGGTGGAAGAATAAATAATGTATATACGAGTATATCTTAAGCATGGCTTCAAAAATTCTCGTAGTTTGAAAATACGCCAACAGATAGAACTACGTTCGATTGTTTTCTTGGGAAATTAAAACAACCATATGCACACTTGAATATTATTCAGTAAAATATGAACAATGATAATTCACTTAAATCATATAAAATATCGTACATCTAGTTCTATCTATAGTGAGAAATACGCCTACTCCATGACGTCATATATTGCGAACCAATAACAAAATTTGTCTCAAACTTAATATCGGTCTCTCATTTTGGAACCAAGATCGACGAATCGGAGATCCAGAATCATGAGATTTCGTTGGTGCAATACTTTTACATTGGAACTAAGATCAAACTGGCTGCTGGTTTGGAACTAGGATCATTCGATCTCGGATCGTGGAATATGTTGGTGCAACCGGGAATGAGCTTGCCAACACTGTAAGGCGAAGAGGGAGATGAGAAAGGGGATTCGCTAACGATGACGCGTGAGCACATGCGCCTCGCGTCAATAGGAATTAGCTTCCGCGTGTTTCCCCACTGGAGACAGCCAGATGAACGTGTCGTGTGTCATTTTCTCGCCGCTCCAGGAGCTAAACCCGGAAACTGTGTCACGATCGCCTTTGTCTCGCTGCGGAACTAGATCGCCCGGGACTGGCGCTCTTTACAATCGCCCGCACGAGCGCGGAAATGAGAATCGTAATAGCATGGTTCGTCCTTCCTTCAACCCCCCTTTCCCCTTCCAACCCGTGCAACCCAACTCTTTCGCCCTTCCAGGAGCGCTCTGCTTTTAGAAACAACGCATTTCCCATTTGACGTTCCAATTCGATTATTCACCCTCTTGATTAGTGAGCGCACACTTCGCGATCGCCTCTCCAAGTAAAAATGCCCCGTCTGGCTCAGTATGCACTAAGTGACAGCAGCAGAAAATATGTATAGGCTGTTCACGGTAAAATGAATACTGTTACTTAAGAGCGTCTTGTGTATTGTTCTACTTTTTTAAAATTAACTTTACCGTGGACCTCATCATTTTATTCATGCGTCGGTCATATAAAACTGTCAAATTATTAAGAAAGTAAGTAATTAAAAATATCTACTAATTTTTACACATCGGTGCATTAGAAAAAACATAAAGGGAAAGAAATTTTTTTTTAATTATCGCAAATGGTTACCTAACACTTTTTATTCGACGTTAAGATGTGGAACTACTTTCCATCCATCGTTACCGTTTTTACTGGGCGAATGTCACTCAGTGTGCCCATTAAAAGATATGCATGCTCACTTTATCGTGAATAGCATTTAGTCTATTTGCGGTTTCTTCACTTTTTTGAATCAAATCTTTTAAAAAAGCACCCCATTTTTGACGTGTTTGATTGTTTCCTAAATGTGTAGTGTATCACGAACGTTTTATACTTATGATAACCAAAAAGTACCTTATTTGTGTTAAATTTTAGTTATACTTATATTTTATCAATAGATTATAATATTTTATTTACATCTAATATAAATAAAGAGAGAGAGAAAATAGGTGTATTGCTAATGCATAGTAAGGAATAGTTCTATATGAAAAATGTTTTTACACTGGTTGCGCACGAATGTGTTGCGTCGCCCTCTGGTATAATTTCCTAAGCTTTGTTCATATGAGGCTGAGAAATATCCTGGAAGTAGAACTTAAGCAAGGCTTCAGAAAAAGTTGGAAGAAACCGTGAATGAAGTATAGTGTAATTTGCCCACCACGTTTGAGACACGGGTATTAGGCGCGTGACTTTTAGAATCGTTGAACTTTTCCATCGTAACTATCTGATACATATTAACTCTCGCCGACAGAATTACGTTTTAGATATTTTACTAGCAAGCAATGGTGAAAAATGGTCTTCGTGCACATTCTTTCAGTATCATTCCTTGCGCTGTAATAAAATTTATATACTCAAGGCTTGTGTGCTATGGAAAGGTCTCGTTGTTCGTGAATTTCCGAAATGTAAATTCAAGAACTGAATTTGAACTACATGATATATTTCTATGCAGTTTATTTTACTGTCCGTTATATTATTATTTATAAAACCATCACATATAGCGTTAGTTGTTAAAGTCTTTATTTAAAAAAAATTCGCTTTTTTATAATAATGTATAGAAACCACAAAATCATTACATACGCCAAATAATTATTTCAAAATTTATACAATTTTTATGAAGAATTCTATAGTAAAAATACCGAAACAAAAACCCCTACGTAATTTTAACCGAATTTCGTCTTTATACAAGTATCTGTTAGAAAATTTTGCTTGCTAATAATATGTATATTTTATTGGTAACATATAATTTTCAGAGCTTTAAAGTTGTTTATTACATTATTTTGATAATTTTAAGGCAGTTATTTTGACATATTTACTGATTTTGTGATTTATGTCCCTAATTTTTCGTAAGAAATTGGCAATTTTTATATTGGAAACTATTGACTGTATCGAGTTTTGTTCTATAATATATATCATATTATGATAGTTACCAGCATTTAAATATCTTGTAAATATTTCTAACCCAATTGAAATATTAAAACATTGTTCTTGGTTTTAATGTTTTTGCAGTTCACGAACTGCAAATCCTTTCTATGGACGTTAAGAAATATCTCTACCTCAAGCAAAATATTTCCTAAAAATTTCGGCGAAAACATCTTCCGTGATTTTTCTTCGTTCGTTTCCGGAAATGCGTACATCTAAATTACCGTTTTAGGCATTAGTATGTGCCCTAATAGGCTTTGGAACTCCTGCAATATAACCGACAAACAAAACATTGCCAGCAATCCTTATATGCACAATTTAGGCTAGTAAGCTCCGTTGCAGAGTTACAGTGACGGACATAATAAAGAAACACGTGTGATTACTGAATATCCTTATTGGCATTAACTACATGCCCCACATGATCATAAGCAGGCTGTGACATTGCACCAGGCCGTTCTGGCGCTGCATGCCTGCAAGTTCATTTCGGAGTTGAATAGTATAGGCTGTTTACGGTAAAATGAACACTTGTGACGCCCTAGTTACTTTTTCCTTTCAGCCAACTCACTCGAATGTTAACGTCTAAGGCTAATATAATATATATTTATTGACTATTATTCCAAATGAGATGGCTTTCAAAAGTACTCACTTTACCGTGAACAGCCTGTAGCATTGGCGATCTCCCGTATAAACTGGTCCCACGTGTCTATTTCGTCCCTGTAGACCCTAATTTTCAGGCAGTCCCAGAATAAAAAGTTTAGCGGGGAAAATTCAGGAGAGCGTGGCGGCCATGTGACTGGGCCACCTCTTCCTGTCCACCTGTACAGATACTCTGCATTCAAGAATTCAGTCACAGCCCTGCTCAAGTGTGAAGGTACCCTATCCTGCTGCAACCACATGTCACGTCGTACTGCTAACTGTGCATATTCCAATGTGAGTGGTAAGCTGGTTTCCATAAATGGCCTGCAATAACGAGCATCGAGATTGCCCTGTATGAAATGTGGTCCTGTGAGATGATTGCCACGTCATTCGCACCACACATTCATTTAAAACCGGTTGTTTTTTTTTTTTTTTTTTTTTTTTTTTTTTTTTTTTTTAACTCAGAGATGGATCTTCATAGCCTACATGTGCATGTATATGACATTGTTTTGTTGCTTATGACCTCTGAAACATGGCGATTTCGTCGCTATACATTCTGTATACGGAAGAATTTTTTACGTGAATACGTCTTTAAATCTGCAACCATAGTGTGAGGGCAATTCAGAAAATCCGACGATAACAAAATCGGGGGATACAGTTTGACATTGCAGCTCCGCCGAATCTATCGTCTACATTCGAAATTCAATTACACCACTCGATTGCCAAAGGATCAAAGAATATGTTACGTTGAGTGAGGTCTGCGAAGCATCGCCGGAGAAGGGGGAAAAAAAAGGGGGGGGGGGCGCAATTTTGAGTTCGTTTGACCACGTCTCATAACTTCCGCGTAGTATAACTTTTAACTAAGAGAAGCTACGGTACTTGTTTGGATCTCAATAGACAGCTCTCGTCAAGATTAATCGATTGCGTGTATAAAAACATTTGTGTGGTGTGTCTATGGTGAAATTGTATGCGTTTGATGTAAAAAATTAAGAAAACTCAACATAATGTCGGTCTATACTCGTCAAAAAGCCAAGTTGAAATACAGAAATCATCTACTGTTGGAAAGAGCATCTCAAAGCAATCCAGTGATACCCATAAAACCCCATATGATCGAGTTAAGCGGTGCCGGGAACGTAAAATAAACATCAAGGCGTCCGAGCGCGTTAACGTAGACGTATTCACGCAAAAACAAACGGCCGTGTCCCCAGCACAGCCAAACCCAATTTTCTCATTACATTAAAAATAACGTGAAGATATTAGTATGTTTTTGTATGTATTTTTATATACAGAGAAGGGGCGGGAGAGAGAGAGAGAGATAAAGGGAGAGAGAGGGAGAGAGCGAGAGAGAAAAAGGGAGAGAGAGCGAGAGAGATAAAGGGAGAGAGAGCGAGAGAGAGAGAGAGTTGTATCCTAAATTTGTGATGATTTTGCTTCAGCAGGAGATGGGGTTGATAGGTTATTAATAACTTATTTATCTCAAAGACCGTGGAAATATGATATCAGTATGGACAGTTATTTTGACATGTAATCAAAGGAAAACGACAATTGTATAGACACACATTGGACGAGAATAACGGTGATATATTGAATTGTGCTTCGTAGCAAAACATTTTTATGAGGTTTTTCCTGCCCACTTTCCTTATTTTACTCTACAGAAACTAAAAAATAATACATTGTGTTGAAGTGCATTGAATTTACACAGCTTTATGAACAAGATACAGTTTCCAACAGTAAATTACGTTCTCTCCCTTGACTTACGTACACAAAAAAATCACTTTGCTCCATACAACAGTTAACCTTGCATGAATATTAATCATGCACTTGTAGTTTTTTGTGCTCGTGCGCAACATGAGATGTTTTGCTGCGCGCATGCCAACATCATATGCATTACGCGTGGAGCATTATATGGCAAGAATAATTAATTATCAGCTGAAGGCAGCGTGCTAGTGAGGATAGAGGTTTCGAGACAACGTGTAAAAAGTAACAGAAGCTAATGGAGTCCCCCAACACGACAGAGACAAAAAGTTCAGCGTGTAACACTACATAACCTGCATGTGGAAAAAAACCTTTACAGTATTGTTTGAATTTGAAGCCTCAGCCGCATTTATTTTGTTAGGAACTTTCGACACGCATGAAAGCAGATATAAAAAATACCTCACCCAGAAAAAATATCCTGTTAAATAAATACATTGGGCGATGAACATTTAACATATTGTTAAAGGTTGTTCCCAATAAAGTGAGAATTTTAGAAATCTACATTAAAAAAATATCACTGCCCCTTGCCTTCATTGACATACGCCCTATAAAGTTGGTAACAACGTATAGAAAGTAGTTACAATCTTAACATCGAATTAAAAGTGTCGGGGAAAGTATTTAGGAATACTGCAATTATTTATTTTAAATTCTATATTTTTATTGCATGTTATTGTCTCAATTAGCAAAATTGTAAAATATTTACTTTTATATTAACTCAGCAGTTTTACTTAACTGACGCATGAATAATGTGACCAGTCGTATTGCAATGTTAATTTTACATATGGCGGAATCATACGGAATGTACATAAAAGTAGATCTTAATCAGGTCTTCCAAAAGTGCTCACTTTACCGTGAACAGTATTTACGGCATCATTTCATTTTCCTATAAGCTGAAACTTTTTAATGAATTACGATGAAAATTTATGACAGGTTGAGGATATTACAGATACTTAACCTTCGTAATCAACATAATGTAATTACAGGACTCTTTGAGCCTAATGGAGGTCATTGTTCTCCCGCTACTTCTTGTAGCCACGTGACGACTCCCTTCCAGCTGATAAAATATTAGTGCTTTTTCTTTTTATACTTGGCAAATGGTCATACAATAAAACAAATGCACTCGTCTTCCCTTTTCATATATCTTTTATTTGCAAATTCTTTTATTTTCTCTCTACAGGGAAATGAATGCTTCTGTATAACAACTTCAACACCAACAAGCTGTTTCCTTGTGCAGATACAAGTAACGAATAAGTGATGTAACCGTATTTGATTTGTCATCTTGTATTTATTATGTCTGTGGGTCTGGAATTTTTACGTGTGGCCAAAGGTTATGTAGCTGGTAGTGGCCGATTAATTCCAGCAATTGTGCTTTTAAATTTTTTAATCTGTCGTACTCAATATGGCCGATTAGTTAAGACGGTTCTCATAGAAAACTTTAACGAAATCTCGCTTTTGAAGTGCACCCAGCAACCAACTTCTGTAGCAAGGTTTCAGGAGGTCACATGTTCTGCACTCATTTTACATATGCATTGACAAGGAATTAATATTCCCCTATTTTGGTTCGTTGTGGCTTTTATCTGTGCCATGTTTCCGTTTCTATTGTTCCCATGTATCTTCTGTAAATGGGTATTTACTCGTGCCAGTTTCATAGTGTGTCGTTTCGCTATGTTTATCAGGTGGGTATAATTGTTTTAAAATATTTTCGTTACACTCAGGCCAGAAAATAACCTGGTTTGTGTTGTTGTGATGGTGTGGCTATGTTGTGTTGCGTTATATTGTTGTTGTTTGTGCTGTTGCCTATTATTTTTGTCTAGTTTATTACGTTTTTCGGTCATTTTACTAACGAATAGTTTCGTCTTTGGTTCCTAGTTCTCTGTAGTTCATTTAATGAGATTTTTTTTATTTGTTTTTGATATCTTTGTTCCGTTCTTAGGTTTATTTTCGGCAATGGGAACAGTCATTTTAAATACTAATTGAAATACTTACGCGTCTTTTTTTTTTTTTTTTTTTTTTCTCCAATACGTTCAGACTTCCCTAACCTGAATATATATATATATATATATATATTTTTTTAAATTCATTGTTAACTTGGACGGAATTGGAACGAAAACTTATTATGTCCAGTTGTTTCCATAGCCTGTGCTAGTATACCGTTTCATAATGGAAGCACGAAAAAGGGAAAGGACCTAAATATGTACCAGGAAGGAAAACAACATGCAAGAGAGCGGTCACTAGAGAAGCGAGAGATTGGATAGTCACGGTATGACCGCCTACTTCCTAAGGGTAGGTACATACCTCGACCCAAATGCTGCATCAATGAAAGGAGGAGGAAAAACCGGCATTGACATAGTAAACACCCTTACAACGGAAAAGGATTTAACCACTTGTTTTATAAGCATTAAAATAGAATGCATAGTTAAATCTCCTGTAGTTGTATGATGTTAAAGAGGATATTTTTAATTGTGTAGCAGTGCACTGAGGAATAGATTTCATTTAATAATCTGTTTCCTGCAGCTAAACTAATAAATGGTTTGTATAGGGGCAGTTAAATAATATTTTGTTGCTTTTATTTGGCTATCCAAAACGTGTCAGATTTTACTGGTGCAACTAAAGTTTTGCATAGCTGTAAGTACATTATAATTTCGTATTTTATATGAAAAAAAAAAAAAAACATGACCGATATTCGAACTTCAAATGCCTGCGTCTAAGGATAAAAGCTTAGTTAACTTGGCCAAAACGACGTGCCAAACGACTTTCAGTAAAATTACAATGTTTTTTTAGAATATCGTTAAATATACTACAATTACACAAATATTTCCAGGTTTTTCATATCTATTTAGTTGTTTTCTGTTGAAATTTTTTACTGGGGCTTTGTGTACCAGTACTAAACATCATTAAATGCACTAGAAACATTGGTCTCATTCTACTTGTAACAGAAATTCCTAAACAAACTCTCGTTACGTTTACTCGAATCAAGACAATGGAACGACCCAATAACTCTACGGCTAACCAAATAAACACCTGTAACTGAACAAGCTGGTATTGTTTCTGCCACTAATTCCTTAGTAATAGACCAAAGATCATGTTGTTCCGACTAACCACGCGTTTATTAAGCCCAAAAAAAATATTCATTTGCCTCTGCCATGATTTTTGTAATGTTTGCCGTAACCAAGTCGTTTAAATAAACGCACTTGTAAAATGGCCGTGTGTACTAAATACATGTAGATGATGTGACAACCAAATATATGTTATGCTAAACCAATCATTTTTTAATTATGTATTTGGTCCTAGGAAACGAATGTATTTGTTTGGAGCAAGAGCATATTGGTTTTGTGAACAAAGTATTGTTTTCGGTAAAAATATACTCTTCAAGTACATTCATTTCGTACTTCCAACAAAACACTTCCCCTCACTGTGGAAGCACTACAGTCCACTCGCGGTGTTATGAATGGACTTTAATATAACATCCCACTCTGAAACCGGCCTCACACATTCAGAATAAAACCAGGACGCCAGGGATTGCGTCAAAGCAGTGCGACTAGAGGCCAGCAGTTATAACCACCTCCACCAACCAGGGAAAGAGGCCAGCTACGTCAAAACGTTAAACAACGCACCGATATAGGCCGACGTGAAGTGCACACCGCATCTTTCCACGACCGGCCAGACTACAGGGAAGATCGCAACCATGGGTTTGTCCGTCCTACGTCATCCGTACAACTAGATACAGCCTCCGGCATCATGCTTCAGGCGGGGACTGTCCAACATAGATATAAAGAAATAAGGCGTGCGGTGCACATAACTTCAAATGTAATAATAAAATTATTAAATTTAAGTAGCTCCCCGTTACAGTAACTCTTACAGTGTTGTATTGTCTGTGTCACATATTGTGAATTAAACCCCTAATTTACAGATAAGATCTACCATCTATAGCTACGACCACTAAACCCCCTTAGTTTATGAATAAATGAGCGTAAGCCAAATTATTTATAACAACGGTTACTTCCAACTTTTCTGAAGCCTTGCTACTACTTGGACATTCCTTCGCCTCGTACAAACAAAGCTTACCGAGTCTACACTGCAAAAAAACATTGAGGCAAAATTTCCTTACATGTAAGGGAAGCTAATTACCTCTACATGTAAATTTCCTGTCAAATATGGAGTAAATTTACATAACAAGAAAGCACTAGTCCCTAAATGTACGGAAAAAGTGTCTGACGAAAGTGGCGGAAAATCCCATACAAGTATAAAGTAATATTAACTCTATAGCGTAAAAAAAATTATTTAAAATTACGCGGGGTATCTGTACTGTTATTATTTTTATTAGTTATATCCTCTGATGAAGAGAAACGGAAACCTCAACTCTAAAATCCTCGATATTTGCTGGTGGGTGAGCGCAAACCATGGACCTCCATCACGATAGGCCGAGGCGCTATCCATTACACCACGACGATAACAACAGCTTGACTGAATATTAGTGTGTTATATGATTGTTTCTTCCGCCCGTCCTCCCAAATGACTGTTGATACAATGCTGAAGAGATTCACACGTCGCAATTTATGGGATTTTCCACCACTATGTTCGTGAATTTTACTCCAGAGTGGGGTTATTTTACCTTTCATGTAAGGAAAACTATGTTTCCCACACAAGTTTGCAAATGTTATCTTACACTTGTCAGCTAATTTTACCATTATTTTTCCGTGTAGAAAATTACACAGAAAGGACAATGCACCGCATTCGTGCACACTCGGTTCGATAATATTTCGTATAAGAACTATTATTTACTAGGCAGTACTAACTCACCTATTTTCTCACAGGTTTTATTAATAATAATCGTAAATTTAATATTGTCATAATATAAATAAAATAACAATTAAATAAAAACTCATTTATCATATGTTATTTTATTCTAACACAAGTATAAAACGTTTGTGGTACATAACATAATTACGAAAAAAAAAAAAAAAAAAAAAAAAAGCTAAAAACGTCATACGTAAGTGGATTTTTCAAAGGTTCTATCCAAAATATGTGAAGAAACAGCGAATAGACTATAATAGAGAATCGGGAGGAAAGTTCTTGAAAAAATAGTATAACAAATGATGATATCGCAGTTAGACTGACGAGCAATTATTAAAGTCTTAGTTAAAAATTGCCACTGAAACACACCGTTATATGCATAAGCGAGTGAGGAGATTTGGGCGGCTCTTAACAGTGAGGTCTTCAGAGCCAATGAGGGCGATTGGGGTGAGTGTGGGGCGGCGCCGGGGTGGGGGGGGCGGGGGAGGCGGGGGATCCCCCAGAGGGGGACCCGCCTACCAACGGTATCGTCCGGCACGATTGCCACATGCAAGATTCCGGTGACCCGGCCGGGTATTGAGCCTGGATCGCCTTGGTGGGAGGCGGGCGAGCTAACCGTTCGGCCACCGCGGCCCCGTCGTGTGCGTAGTATTATGTTATATATCGTGATATAGGCTGCTCACGGTAAACCGAGCACTTTTGAAAGCCCTGCTTAAGATCTAATTATGTGCACTTTGTGTATTTTCCACCTTGTAAAAAATGAACATTGCCATGGGCCTAATCACTTAATTCACACATCGGTCAAGTGAAACTGTGAAATAATTAAAAATTAAATATTGTACAAATATGCTCATTTTTACACTTCCATACATAAAAACAACAGGAAGCGAAATAAATAATTTAAGTTCTCACAAATGGTTATCTAACACTTTTTAATCGATGTTAACTGCTTTCCCTCCATCGTTACCAACTTTACTGGGTGCATGTCACTCAGTGTGCCTGTTAAAATATATGCAGGTAGGAGCAGTGACTCTTTTCTAAGGTTTATTAAGAAAGTGCTCACTTTATCGTGAACATTCTTTATACTGTGCGATTACACAGAAACCGTCGTCGCCGTATCCACACACTGTGGAGTAAACAAGTCGCTATTACTTTCAGTGCATATTTCTTTGCAGGTCGTTTCAATTTGTTGTTGCAGTGCTGTACCTCGCAATGATATCCTCGGTCGAGGGCCACTCAGGGCGGCTCTACTCTGGGCCAGAAGTGCTTCGCTAATGAGTTTCTGTAGTACAGCATTGACAACTTCACTTTGATCACACTGTCAAAATCTGTTGACGTGACAAAAACCAGCAGATCTGGCATCATTCTCCCGTACACCACTAACAAGCATAGATAATTATAAGGGTGCAAGGCTTTCTCAAAATACGGGTCAGTTTTTCATCGATCATGGCACGTAACAGCTGAGAACGGCTGCTTAAAATATACAAAATCTACTAGTCCAACGTACTGCTTAAGAGAACAAGAAAATTGATATTCATTTAGTTTCAGCGACCTAAGGTAAATAAGTTTATTGTATGTTTAATACTTTCCTTCAAAGGCATAAATACGTTTCTAATTTTAACAGGAAATAAAAAATACACAAATTAGGCTTACAGTATGCCAATTGCAAGTATTATTATTCGTATTTAGGCGTATCTTAATTGATATGCAAATAATCCACAATGTAATACAAATAAATGCCAATACCACCTTAGATTTCTGTTCCACACATATACAAACAGATTATTATGTCTCATATAGCATAACTGTTTCTACAATTAAGTTGTTGGTTTTAGCTGTATTTAATTAAGGTTTCAGTGTTTACCTAACCGAGCCACCTAACTACCGATATAGCCACAATTTTGGCTCAATAATTCGTGAATTTTTTTAAAGAATTTACCGTTTTTAAAGCGAATTTTACCATGACCACTGAACACTTTTTGAGAAATATATTATTTGAATTTTCCAAATGCGATGCTAGGAAAAGGGGGGGAAAAAACTAGCAAATATGTTTTAGTTTTAATAAAGCTAAAAAAGTTTGATTAACTATTAAGATACGTAATCGGACGTATTTTCTAATAACGTACCTTTTTCTGTTAAATCATATATTATAACATTTTATACCTCAGCATTTATTAACAAGCTTTTATTTTTACTATTTAAATTATCACTGTTAAAAGTATACAATGCAGTGCCTTATTTTGATACCTGCACTCTGGAAAGAATAAGCCATATTTACACCGTAGGAAAAAGTATATGGCTTTTTATAGGCCCATAAATGATTTTGAGCTTTATTGACTAGCTAAACAGTGATGTTTTCACTTACATCTCTAACTTATCAAATGAGGATTCTAAAAAAAAATGTTTCATTGCAATTAGTTACGTAGTAATCGATGTCAAAATATTTTCTTAAAGAAACCATTAAACCGTATGTGGTGATGTGATCCTTGACAAATTCTTGTGCTGTCACCGCTGCATATAATGGATTAAAATTTTTCTGAGAGACCAGCGAAAAGTAATGGGTTTTCTTAAAATGAGAAGACGAAATTTTAATATCCCATATGTTTGTTGAACTGGAAAGCCGGAGAGAGTTGTTTCATCCACGAAAATTTGCTACACCATTTACCATAACAGTTTTCTAACAGTAATGTGCATTCAGGGTTGAAAAGGCAGCATAACAGATGCCAGGAATGTCTGTCACCTTCAGTCCATATAGTTGTTTCTTCATAAAATAAGGAAATAGTCTGTAGAATTTTAACTTCATTTTGCATAATTATGGAAAGTTCGATAAGCGCTGATTTACGAAATCCATATAGCAACTGTTGAGTGATAAATGAGATTTATAATTTTCATCGATTAATTTGACAAACCTATAAATATAGTTAACTGAGTCAGTCCCTCACTAAATTTCTATTAAAAAATAGCTGTAAGAATCAACGAAAAGTAACAACTAATAGTGAGTATCTGGCTACTGTTTAAAATGTTTCGATTTTATTTCGTTACACATTAATCGTGCAAAAGGTATCCGCTACCTTTAACAAAATTAGATTTGCTCGCTCCTGCATCGCGGTACAAGTAGCCTTCTCGTGCGCTATTTATTACAATGAACTTTTATCGTTGGTTTTGTGGTAAGAGCAGAAAAAACATATAATTTTATTTCCGTTTAGGTATTAACAAATTAACTTAAATGAGAGAAGGTAGCTGCCGTGATCAGTGCTCGCACTTCCACGTGGCAGGCATGATGTACGCGTTAGCCAAACCATAAATGGCAATATAATGGTTTGGAAGGAACGTACCAGGCTCCGTCTGCTGATCAATATTCTTGGACGTTCGGGATCGATACCCAGGGCCTCCACTAGTGTTATACTTTGTTTATATTGTGGTCAAACTGTAGTTGTTAAGGTTGGGGTGATCTTACGAAGGTAGAGCATGTCAAGCTGTAGGTTACTAAATAACTATATAATAAAGCATCTGGAGAGTACATAAAATACCATTAGGCCGGAGAGCATTGTTAATTTAACTACATCCACTACCTTACTGAGAGCCACGTTAGTATATTGTAATTGTCCCACCTTGAGAAGTATCGGAAAACTGATGCAGTAGGACGTGTTACGGAGGTCGGCACAGCAGGCTTCTTGGGACGTCCATCTCGGCCGGCGTCACGTGGAGAAAGTCCCCCGCCCCAACACTGCATCGTCATGCCTAACGCCACTCTACGTTGCTCACAAAATCAACGTGGCATAACACAACATGGTCTGATTCCCTGACTGGTAGAGGGGATTGCTAATTACCGGGGTTTGGAAAATTCAAGTCCCGATTGCGGCAACTGGCCGTCCTGATTACAGCTCGTGTGTAATGGCGTGTTCAGGCATGGCGTCGAACTAAGGCCTCTCCACGCTATCGTTACATTATTAACACGCGTAGCTCCATTTCTTTATGACTTTTTACTGACGAGGACTCATCTATGATCCAAATTAAGTTTCGAACTGTTAATGATCGCTCACATCGTCAATACATCGTCACAGTGAAACACTTCCATCAAAAATTACGTAAATATAAACGGAAATCGTTATGTCTGTTTAGGCTGCTGGCGCGTTACTTTCGAACCATCTGCAGCTTCGAATCCATTGCATGTCATAGATTTATGTGACGTTGTAGATGCATATTCAGATTCACTGAAATGTAAACAGCCATCGTTGCTTATTAACGCACTGTATAACCCAAAAAAAATGAAAATTTTAAAAAAATATTAATATCCTGCTTTCGTGTACGACACCCATTGGCGACCATAACAGCTGCTTTCAGTTTTTTATGCAAAGGAAAATTGACTCATTACAAAGATTATTGTAGCTGCTTTTTAAGATGCTCTCTAAAATATTTTTATTCTTTAACTTGGACTTTTCTCTTGGAGGTTTCTTATTGCGCTGTTCTTCGCTTTTTCGTCTCCCTGACATTAGCGGAATCTTGTTTTTTATTTCGCTCTAGCTTTGCCTCCGTTCCGCCGCTTTCGTGACGCTTTTGTCTCTTCTTGGGATATTGCTTGACTAATCACATCTTAATTTCATTGTATTTCAATCAGTTGCCTTCGCTTCTTTATTTTGATTGTTGCACCTTTCGAGGTCCGGAGCAGATTTTCTTCGTCTGAATTGTCATTACTCTCAACGTGATTATATTCTCCTTACACGAATGCCACTTACTTTTAATTATATTTTGTTTTTAAGCAGTAAAATCCAAAATTCAACGTTTCCAAGGAAACTTCCAATTTTTTTTATTTTCTGTTTCATTTTTTCTTTTTATGTATTTATTTTTTTAATGAAATTAATGCCAATGGCCATCTCTCACACTTAGCCACATTACTAAAGTACTCATTCAAGAGGTAGGTGATTAAAAATTATATATTATGTTGACAGAATTTGTTCCCAACCATATATATGTTTATGCATAGAGGATAAAATGACATTACTGACGAAAACTAAAAACGCTGCTCCATAATTTAATAATTTGCAAATTAAATTCTAATATCATATGGTAACAAAGAATCAATATTAAAGTAATTTAAAAACCAACGGGAATAGGTTTTGGTGTTCACACCTAAACACAACATTATATAACTTTTCAATAAGTCTAAAACCAAGTGCCAGTGTACAGCTTACTCGCTTACACTCATGCGCGCGCACAAACACATTGAAAGGTTATCTAACAAATACGCAATCACACATGAAAAACCACCAGAATCGCATAAAGTGGTAAAAAAGTTTATGAATACAAGTAAAAACCTCCACTGATCCACTTAAATCACCGTCAAATATTAGCAAATTTATAGAATAAACTAACTCGTCAGCATTGTTCTCCGAAATTTTATAGTGTTTGTCATCTAGTCTAACACAAAGTCGAGTTGTAATTACTTCCGTAGCCTGTGCCAACATATTACGTGAGCCAAATAACAATGCAAGTTATTATTTATTCTCTATCCCCCCCCCCCCCCCGGCTCTAGACATAGCACACCGTAGTACAGCAAATATTTGGCCCTCTTAAGGTGGGCTCACATGTTCGCAGATCACACCGACCAGACAGCAAGTTGAGTGAATTTAAGTGGCACCAGTTCACACATCGCCGGAATTTCCGCCTATTTCGCGTACTTACAATTACAAGCTTCGATTGGTTTGTTGATGGACTTCAAGGAAAAAGGTTTGAATGCCTTTTAAAATTAGCTGCGCTATGAAATGTTGATATTTCACATTAATATTTCCTTTTAAAATCTTTATTCACTGTTTTTTATTCGTGTTAACAGTGGCGGACTGAATTGGCAGGGAGGGACCTCCGTTAAAAACAGTGGTGGGTCGAGATTTTTAGCGCGAAAAGGAGGGTGGAATACCAGGAGGTCTGAGAGTGTGTAATGCCTCCCTCCCACAACTCCCTGAAAATTGTTAGAATTGATTTAAACATAAATTGTGGCATGTCACACTTAACCAGGGCTTCTCGAAATAAGTTTTCCAGTTAAAGTTCAAATTCAACAAAATTTCACAGTCCTTTCCCTGGGTTTTCTTTTCTTCTTTGCATCTCCCTTACCCATACCTCTAAACTTCACTCCTAGGGACTGTAAAAAATGTCTTAATTATCACATTTTCTCATTCAGGTCTAAGGGACTTCTGGTTGGAGGGACTTGGTGAGATTTCCAAATTCTCAACCAAGGCTTGTCCGCCCCTGCATGTAATTGTTTGCCTATCCTTCATATAATCCGTAAGCCTTAACCTCTACACATCATCTTCGATAGCAGCCATTTCGGTCGCATTGAACACAACGCAATGAATCGTGGGTAATACTACCGTTGCCTACGTTGGGAAAGTTGAAATCGGTTCAACATTTTCTACGTAGACAACGCAGATTACGGGAAGCAACGAGAAGCTCCCTGATTGGTTGTTGGTGCTATCTCCTCTGTCCGTCTTATTATATTTCATAAAAATTTGCATGACAAAAATTACATTTCCAATGGTATTACAATACAAACGTGGCTTAAAGAGTTGTTGCACTAACAGTTAAATGCGATTTTACGATACTGAGTGTCCGCCAGCTTGCTTGAGTTCGTGGAGACGGGTCAGTCTAGTACAAACATATCTTGAGATCTATTACAAACACGGCTCTTGTAGTTTTACAACCAAGTAACTTTACAACAGAAATTTTTGTATTGCGATCAAAATTGTTTTAAATTACAAACATCTTCTCAGTGATATTACCATTTTTTTACACTATAGGCTACGTCCGCCACGTTTCGTACATGCGTCGTACATCGCCATGTTTGGAGGCGTAGTGTCTGAGCACTATACAACCCAATGCCCTGGAGATTATAGTAATGCAGGCCTACATATAAGCTGTTCACAGTAAAGTAAGTACTTTTTAAATCAACGTTAGAAAAACGTAATTGCCCCTACAAGCACATCTTTCAACAGGTCCACCAACTTGCACGTGCTGAGTTAAGTTGGTAACGAAGGAGGGAAAGCAGTTCCAAATCTGAACATTGAATTAAAGTGCCAGGTAAATATTTGTAGGCACCGAAATAATTTCTTTGGTCTTTGTTTTGAAAGCATATAAGTGCATTGAGAATGAACAAATTCGTAAGCTATTTACTTTCTTAATAATTTTACAGTCTCACTTGACCGACGCACGAATAAATTAATAAGGCCAATGGTAATATTAATTTTACATATGGCAGAAAAATGCAGAATGTGCATACGAGTAGATCTTAGGTAGAGATTTCAACAACTTACCGTGACCATCTTATAAAAATATTCATCCTTATAAACTGGTCCGCACGTGTATACACACACTCCTTTTAGTTTATTATTATTTCTGACGACATCACGTGCTGTGTAATGAGCTGACAAGCGGAAAACATTTAGAGTTAAGATGTTCCTCCACAGCCCCCCCCCCCCAGGGCAAAATAAACAACATTTTTTCTGGTACCAGTCCGTGAGGAAGAAAAAAATTTTCTACGAGTGACCGTTGATGGAACCAGAGAAGAACGATATATGAATACGAGCATACAGTTTTCAACTGATAACAAATACGTATTTTTGACAGTTTCTGCTCTCGTTTGAATAATCTGGTGGACAAATATTTACAATAAAAATAAAAGAAACCATAAAATGGATCATTAAACATTCGGGGAAGAATTAGAAAGCAAAATGAATGCTCCTGCTCCATTCATTCAGCGAAATACAGATTAAAGTTTGAATTTTATGTCGTGTGGCTATTCGCAGATAGAATAAAGGAACGACCCGGGTTTTTCATGTAACAGAGGGCTCGGAACCACTTGATTTTACTCTTTGCTCGTGAATTAATGAGAGGAGCTGGAGATCATGCGTGTGTGTGCTCATCCATTGCGTGAGTACCTGTGCACTACGTCCATGTAGAGAATATATACGTCAAATTATTATCGACAGTCGTTATAAGGTAGTGCACGAATTCTCTCAGTATGCAAACAAAATTACTTGACTCCGCCTGTGACATCACTATGTGATTCAGTCTTAAAAACAGTGCAATCGGTGCTTCGGGTGATGAATGCGATGCAAACATGTGGCTGATAAGATTATTTTATTTCCTTTAAAAATATTCCTTAAATTTTACTAAACAAGCAGTTTAATGTGAAAATATTATCCTCAGTTAAATAACCTCTTGTTCAAATAATACCGATATTTTCGATGAATATTATGTGCAAAGCAATTGGGCAAACCTGAGCGACAAGAAATTCACAATTTTGCGACTTTAAAAAACCAAGTTAGGCAACTCTGCCCTAAGGAGACGCCAGTTCGTGCCGAGTCGCGAAATGGTCGTGAGTTTGCCATTGCTGCTACCTGGCGGATTTTCAGCTTCCTACATAGATGTACTTTTCAGCGTTAATATAATCTTGTCTCAGACGATATCGAATTCCGGTAAAAAATAAATTATATTTAGAAACGTCTCCGAAATTCAAACACCAGTGATCCTTGATATAATATGGATGTCTCGAAATTAACACGGCAGCATTGCGTAATGCTGGCAGTTCCAGCACTGATGGATGGAATTAGTAATAGTAGTCTATTGCCACTATATAACCATAATATAATTGTCAATAGATTATAATGTCAATTGATACGCAAGCTGCTAGGAGAGTCAGAGTGGATTGCAGGAAATCCGTACCACTCTCACCTTTAGGGCAACTTGGTGTAGATAGTTTGCAATATTATATTCAAATGTAATCTACAAAGGGAGTGATGAAAATAAGCATCGATAAAATGGAAAAAAAAAGTAAATATAAAAGAGTGCATCCTCTACCCCCGCATTACCCGGATATGGTGCAGGTGCGGAAGTGATAAGAAACTGTGTGACTGGTCTTTAGCTGGAATCGAAAAAAAAATGTAATCATGGCTAACAAAAGTAGGGCGAGTATTTTATCGTATGAGCTCATAACACTTGTATTTATAGGCACTGTCATCTACAAAATTAAAAACAAATAAATCGAGTTTGTGATTTTATTTTATATTGTGTTCTGTGTTGCAGAAGTTTGTGAAGACATCGCTAATTTTATTGTATTAACTGTTGAGCACTGTGCAAATTGGCATAAATTATAATATGTTTTTATTTACCATATTTACATGGTTGCACAGTTTTGTTATAGGACTATAGGAATCCGTAAGTTAGACAGTAGAGATATAACAATAATCTGCTATTACGACTCTCAGAATAACGTAAAAGTGTGTCCTGAATATTACACCATTAGGATAAATATTTAATAGTACTCTGCTGCATTTGATGTTTTCAGTGATCCTAAAGCACACAATGTAATGAGACATACACAATTTAAGTGATGATCGCATAGTAAAGCACCCTCTAATAATGCTGGAACGTGAAAAGGCGTCAAAAACTCTCGCATCAGAGAAGACATTGGAATTTACATTATACGTCGTTTTTTTCGATTTAGGACAATTTTAACTCAAAGTGAAACGCATTGAGTGTGTGACGTAGAGACTTTCGTTTACGTTTCTTTCTGTTTCCATACGTCGGTATCCCAGGTCTTGTCATATTATTTCTGCAACATAATAGTGTTGTACGCATGTTTCTTACGGTTCCAGCCTGCGGCTGGGCAAACAGTGGAGCTGATTAATTAATTGCCTTGTTCACGCTCTGAAGAATGGACACACACGACGAACTGGAGGTTCGCCTACTCGTGCTTCTATTTGACAGACGTAACTGCTGTGCGAGTTGTGTACTGATGAATGTCAGGCGTTTCGCTTTCTTTGTTTAGAGACGTCCTTGGTTAATTTATCATGATTGGATGTTGTGGTACTCGATTGTGATTCGCGCTGGATGATGTAATGTAATTTTCTTTGTTCGTAGAGTATTTTCGGTGATCCCCGACAGGGCTACGCGTCAATAGGGAAGGGGGTTGCGGGGAGGGAGGACCTAGGAATATGTAGACAGGCGTGCGAGCGGTTTCATAGAGACTCGTCGCTGGAGGTACGGCACCCTAGAAATGGAAGACTGCAAGAGGAACGATGCTTTGATTACCAGGAGAGAAGGCTATGCTTTACAGCAGTGGTGATACTCTTCATGAGACTACAAAATTAAAGCATGTGTCGGACTTCGTAAGTGATATTAATGGAGAAAAATACACATACTCATTTTAAGGTGAGGAACTCAGAGCGCGAGTTGAGATGATAGGTGTCCAGGGAAGTGGTAAATATATGGTGATTCTGAAAGCTGCAAGTGACGTATCTGTGAGAACTAAGCGATTGGGCTGTTAGTGAGATCAGACAAAGCATTTCCAACATCGAAAGGTGTTCGGTGGTGTGAATTCTGACTGTGGAGTGATTGAATGGAGAGAACATCTTATGAGCAGTACCAATTCTTTCGATTGTTTTCGTGAGAGGAGTACCTTTAGGTGTATGGTATTAGAGGACGATGGCTATGTGTGTGAGTTGGTGTGGGTATGATGTCATGGGCGGTGACTTGAAGCATATCTTATCGCATTTACTTCTCGGGAAGTCTCTCTTTTAGATTCAAGATATTTGTGACTTTTTGTGCCGCATTTTATAGAGGTTAAAAGTCAAATTTAGTTGAAAGATTGTACGAGGAACAGGACTATTTAATGGGTGTTATATAGTATCTATTGTGTTGTATATTATATATTGCAAAGCATTTTGGACGGCGACACGATAAAAGAGTTTCAAAAGGTCACAATTATATCTCAAAACATAAATGATACTGTTTATTTGTGCAGCAGCATATCACTTACTCTGGAAGAAACTATAGTCAGATGTCCTTATCCTGTTGATTTTAGTGAATGATTGGAATGTTGTTTTCCCATCCTTTCCTCATCCTGTTGTTGTTAGAGTATGAGAAGCGGGGGTTGAGATGGGGAGCTGTGGGGGTCGGGACCTGGAGTGATACGCCGCCACAAGTTATGTTAGACAGAACGTTGTCCCACGAGTAGGCTGTGGCATAATTTAACCGTGAACCACAGTGAGTCAATCATCTTGTTTTCGCAAGAAGAAAAATGTTGCACGTCAGGAGAAGTTAACCATACCTCTAAATACCTTGCCTTCAGTCAGACGGAAACACTTGCTTCAAGAACGGCAGAAAATCCGGTTGTTCAGAAACGATTATAATTCAATAATTAATCAATTTTTGTAAATTCAGCTCTCAACGGGAAACTATATATAAAGTGACAGTTTCGTGTCTGTTGGATACGTCCGCGTTTCAGCAACAGATCGTTTAACCAGGACAAATATCAGACTATTATCTCTGCGATAACATTTCCAGATGGATGTTTGCAGCGGGATCGTATCGGGTAAACAGGCCGTGAACGGAGTAAACGTAGCAGATCGAGGTGCGGGGATCTACAGCCACGCTTCATCTGAGAACAGCGTGCGAGCAGCTAATGCAAAGTAGTTGTTTTTGTAAAATCCTCCATGAATATTTTTGTCTACTATTCCGTTCGAAGACAATTTTTTCCCTTTGTATAGCAGTCTTCTACTATCGCTACATAAAGTTCCTGGACTGAAAACGTGACTTATTCTATGTATAACTGTTCCGTGGTCTGTCTTTGCAGGGCACATTCATGCCATCGATATATGCATCCATGTTTAACACCGTAACATATACATTAATTTTTCGTTTAATTTGTTGAAAAATAGTATATTTTTGGGTTGACAAGTGCTTACGAACTTCTTGTAACAATTTGCACTTTGGGACTTCATAAAAAGAGTTTCATTAGGTTTATGGTACAAACAGCAGCAAATAATACAATTTTGGAGTGCCAGCAGTACTCGATAGCAATGCCCAAGAAAAAGCACTGTCCGTATTGGTGCTATGATCTTACCTTCTTACTTTGCACAGAACCGACTTCGTTTACCTAGTTTGCAACAAGTCAGATACGAACAAGTATACTTGGCAAAATATTATAATGGGTTGATTCGCGACATCAAAATATCAATAACCATTCTGGGGCACTGTTTTTGGGGCGAATTAAACTCATGTGTACAGCTGCTAATCCAAATGTCTTGTCTTGGGTCAAGGAAGTCGTTATCGCATACATATATGTATGTAGAAGGCTACTCGATGTCGGACCATCTATGATGTTCCAAGGGGTGAACTAAGGAAGTCCTGCAATTTTATTGAAGTGTTGGAAGGTCCCCCTATCATTGAGGGAATTCTGAATTCTAATTTAACGGTAATCACTTTATACAATTTTAATCTTATCTATATTTTAAGCTCCTCTTGGCAAACTAGAAGGCATTTTTCGATTAGTATGGCCCATCATAAATTTTAAATGGTAATTATTACTCTACATTTTTAAACGCCTACAGTCACTACAATATCACTGTATAATTAATGTATACCGGCATGCAGCGAATAACCGAAGTTCATAATTATTTAATTTCCGGGAAGTCCAGCGGATGAAGATTTGACACCAATTACGACATATCAGGAATTTATTCAAGCATTTCTTTATTGTCAGTATTGACATTCGCACATTAAACGGAAAATATCAGTATACTAAAATTATATTTGCGAATTTGAAGGCAATAGAAGAAGACGATGGAAAATTACTCTCATCATTATTTGTATTAAAAAATTTGGTGCTGTCTCGCAATGTGTAGTTTCTGTAAAAGTCTACTGTGAGTTTGTATCCACAGTAATATAAAAAACGAGGAAAATTACCAAGCAGAGAAACTTGTTACGTCCCTCTCTACGGTCGACATATATGTTGGCACACAGCACTATCACTAGTATACAGGCAGGGATAACGCCATATCCTTGAAAACGAGTCTTCAGTCAGGAGAAAGGAAATTGAGGTGGGCTGTTTTCAACGTTGTTGTTGATCACTTAGACAGCCCAGTAGCTTTCAGGGTAGAGACTACGACATTAAAGTGGAAACTTAACTAGTTGAGAAGACAATACTCTGCTAACCTGCGTCCAAAAGAGCAGCATTCTGTTAAAACCAGCAACGTAATAAATGGTTGACGGGTAAAATAACACTTAGATCTTAAATGGTCGTAGCATCTGAACTTAACGCGTATGGCTTAACATCATGTATCTACAAGTGGTCCGCAAGAGAAATACTACGTACAATTTAAATATATATTTATGCATGGAATTATCAGACAGCGAATACAGAGAAATTAAAAGTATATATATTTTTTCGTCATATTTTCTGAGTGCTTTGACAAACTATGGAAGAAACAGCTTCAGCAATAAAAGTCTTCAATTTTAACACTCATGCCTTACTAAACGGATGTGCTTCACTTATTTAAAAAAGGAGAACTGCCATAGGACGTTATGGTACATCACATGAAAGTTCATACTATGGAAATCTAATTCCATACTCATATATTATTTCTTCCAAAAAACTTCTTTATTGTAAGTATTTACAATTACGTTTATTTGGTTAAATCTTACCAAAGCAATCCGCTTTATGGTTTGAAAGCGACCAACTAACACAGCACAATCAACAGATGTACTGTAGAATAAATTGAGTTCAATAATTAAGTACCAGGCGCTGTTAACATTATTTGGAGAACAATATTATTACATACAGAAACATTGTCAAAGAAGCCACGTTGGTTGGTAGAAATATAAATCATATTTTCTTACAATCTATCAATAAATAATCAAAGCTAAGATAATCCGGTACGTCTTACACCAGTAACTTTTGTTTTTAGTGCGAGGATACTAAAGTTTGCTGGAGATGCATAATGCGCATTTTATAACTAAACAATACGAATACGCAAAACGTGAATATATTTCGTCGTGTGAAGTATTTTGTAGTGAGGAAAATCTATACGTCAATAGGTTTTGTTACCGTAACACATACAAAATTAAGCCAGTTTGTTGATTATTGATGTGAATTCGCGTGGTAAATTTCGTACATCTTTTATTATAAAGCTTCTCAAGATGGCAATTATAACCCTAAAAGGAGACAGAAGGATGCAAGCATTTTACTGCCACGCAGTTTCCGCCATAAAGCCAACAAAGCAAGGATTTTTTCGAATTATTGAAGTTTATAATTGGAGTTAATAGAGTAACATATAAAGTGTGGACGTGGACGAAGGTAGTTCTGATACAATACAAGACCTCAGTATGATTGAAGTTGGTGGCGTTTTTATGAAAGACGAAAAGAAAACTTAGCGTCATCCACCCCTCCCCTCACACATTTTTCTTCCCAAAAAGATCTAGTGTCGCAAAGATTGTAACTTACAAATTATCTCCACTAAAATTGAATTTCACCGCCCCCCTTCGCCCACCCCTTTTCCAACTTTCCCCGCTAATTCATTACGGGTAATAGGCGTGGATTGCAACAAATCTCTAGCAATATACAGCTAATTAATTTGAATGGGTGCTTTCCGCGCGCATGCTAAATGGCCTGTTACAAGCGATCAGAACCACTGGATCCCAAATAATTGTCCTATAAATCTGACGCCGCCACGCCCAGTACCAAAAATAGGGAAATCGTATTGATCCTGCAGCTATCATTGTTTAAGCGCATCATCTGTCGAGTCGCTAAAACTGTATAGTGAACTTTTAACCCGGTAAAGGGGTGAACCAGTCTCTGCAACATTACGTTAAAATAACACAAAAGAAGACAACTACCCAAACGTCACAATTTTCTCCCTTGTACTTAAACCCAATGTGTTCAAATGTATGAAGGAATCCTTGCGCGAACTCTCTCCCACTCCCCTCTCCCCCCTCACTAAAAAAAAAAAAAACTTTTCTCACGCCATCACATTTACGAACTGCATGCACAGAAAGCAATTCTGTATGATTTACAAACAACTATTTGAAACAAGTTGCCAAAAGTTTTCTTGTGCCACTGCAAGTAAAATATTGCATCTTTACTGCACATCGTTTCATGGCATGTACAAAATATTTTATGTTACACCATTTTTTTCAATAAATTTGAAGTATTAAGTACTTGCTTGTTAAAATTCAAATTTACGTTTACACGTTACACATTAACATGAAGTAAACTTTTCTCTTGTTTATTTGTGGTCTTATAAAAATAATTTTGACAACTTATATCTTAATAATTGTAGTCATACAAAAAATTTCGCAGTGTATATCGTGGTTAGCGATGGGATAAATTGTCAACAAAACAGTCCATCTAAAAGATACAATGGGAAAAGTATAGTAGTGTTACGTTAACTGCAATCTCAAAATTTTCAAACGCTAAAAAATTCTTAAGCACTAAGTTCTTACATTTCGTAACTTTCCATTCGTGAAATGTCATATTTACATCTCGTCGCATTAAATTAAGACCGTCAGGTAATCCCTGAAAAGATTTTCAAAGCTGCTGCCTCCGATGGTTAGGGAGAAAACAATTTTTTGAAGATAATTTTAATATAGAAAGTATTTCATCAATAATAACTATTCTTTTATAAAATGTGATCCATGCAAAATTTTTAAAAATAAAAATTGTTCTACAGTCATATGAAACTGACGCAATATTCTTATTTATTAAACTTAATAAATTACAAAAAAAAAACTATTTTTATTCTAAAATATTAAGATGAAATTTTTTTGTGGAATATAAATAGAAGACGCCAAACAATGCTTTCCTTAAAGACTTTGCTAATATCATAACGAATTACTTTTCCTTCGTCTAGTGTGTTTAAATTCTATATTTAGTTAATAACAGTTCGACATTACTGTGGAAATATTTTATAAATATAAATATAATTTAAATAGCTTAATAACTCGTAAGAAAATAATATTTACTGGATATATTGTAGTTAATTATTAATTATTTTTAATACATTCCGTAAACAGAAACAAGTTTTCACGGCAAAACATATACAGTTTTCTTAGTGAAATGAATCTTTAGATATAATCACGCGTTTAAAAAACGCAAATTTATTTTTTATGGAATTTTAGTTCATGTTTAATTCTCATTTTTAAAGCTTAATGATTAAGAATGTTAATTTTTTACGCCAATTTTTAATTATTCTTTATTTGTACTCTTGATATATTCTTCAGATAGTCTTAACAGGTATTTTAAATAAATAATAGTACTATACGCTTGATGTCTCTGGTTATAATTTATATCCTGTAAACATAACTTCTGTACAAAACAACCTGCCATTTTAAAACTTAATCATTGTTTGCGCAGTTATACTTAATTTTTAAAATATTTTGATTTCTACAACTACG
Organism: Dryococelus australis; assembly: GCA_029891345.1. Lineage (NCBI taxonomy): Eukaryota > Metazoa > Arthropoda > Insecta > Phasmatodea > Phasmatidae > Dryococelus > Dryococelus australis. The sequence continues at coordinate 112,646,384 of CM056995.1, forward strand.
AAAAAGTCCCTAAAAGTAAGTAATGACCTTTGTGAGGTGTTTTCTCGTGGAAAATTAGTCAGAAGATATAATACAAGTAAAGTGATTACTGAGGGAGTTATATTCTCCAAAGCAAGATGTTTTGTAATTAATTAATTTAAATATTTTAGAAACTACGTAAGATTGAACAACAAGTTAGAGGATGATAAATTTATGGAAGAGCTTAAACCTCAGAAAATATGATTCGTAAAATCATCCCCATCCATAAATTAAATTAAGGTAGTCAGATTATGATCGCAATATATCACTATTCTAACCCCTAACATTTTGTCCTGGTTTAATTTTTGAAGTCAAAATGTACACGTTAACAAATAGGGTTGCTTTGCTGAAACACACACAGACCAACCATACTCAAGAAAGAATGCGCTTATATTTAAGGGTGCAGCAGTACGCCTGCGTGGGTAGGCATCATATTTGCCGCCTGGAAATTTTTGAAAGGTTCAAAATTATCCCAGAAGGAACAAAGTAACACCGGTTCACAACAATTTGTGTAATGCAGAACTTCATTAGTAGTAAGAGTTTCGAGTAACGAAGAAGGTTGTTTTTATACCTTGACAATCGTCCTCGCAATAAATTCTCACACACAAGCATTCGTGTGAGGCGCAAAGGTGTGCCTGCCCATGCAGGCTTGCTGTGGTCCCCTTTGGAAATAATTGGAAGCATTTTTTACACGTGCGGTTTGTCTTGCTGCGTTTCACTAAGGCGACCCTATTTATTGATGTGTACATTTTGACTTCAAACATCAAACCCAGCGAAATGCTGCGAGTTATAATGTTTATTTTGTGATAATGATCTAGCAATCCCAATTTAATTTGTGAAATGGGATAACATTTCAACCCATGTTTTCTGAGGTTTTATATCTTCTCTCAACTAAACATAATTTACTTGTTTGTTGTTTAATCTCACGTTGTTTCTAATATATATATATAAATAAATTCGCCACAGAACATTTGGTTTTAAGGGAACTCACCTCCGTGAATAATCACTTCAGGCTATGGCTCGTACTGTCTCTCCTGTCTAATTTTTCATCGAGATTCGCCTTCAGAAGTTTGTAAAGGACATTCAAGGACATGTTGTATAATCAAAAAAAATTGTTACTAAAACATAAGCTAAAATTATTACGCCGGAATGACTTGTAGGGAGAACGTGTTTGAATCCCATTTATTTAGGATTGGGGATATTTTTGAATAGCATTATGTTTCATGCTAATTAGAGTCCTAAATTCTGAGAGCACGTATTAAGTTATCAAATGTTGTTTAACTATATTAAAAGTCAGTGTTGCCGAACAACGCAAGTAAATTCAGGTATTTTGATGGGAGATATATATAGCATGTGATAACTTCCATTGCAGGCAAAAAGTTCATTTTCGTGATGGCGAGTTGTACATCAAGTAACGGAGACAAAGGTTTAGGCAAAAGCCAGTACACAACATTTGCCCTATTATACTGTAATACATATATTGCTCTTATTATCACCGGGAAATCTCTAAACACATATACAATAATATAAGCAGCTGTAACAAAATTGCGCACGTATTTTAGGCAAATAACTATATTTTCTTACAGTTTTTAATCACTGACAGCTCGTAATATGCAAATAATTGGATATTTGTGAGTAAATAATGTACAATATAGGTAAATTTTGGATAAACTATTTCATCATTTTAAATCATATTCTTTTAATTTTATGCGTGTATCAAAAGCACGCCATTGGTGACCATAATTTACGAGAAAGTTATATTATATCAGAAAAAGTTTATAATTACTGTTTAATGTTGTTCTTCGGTTCCCTATACTTCAGTTGCCATCCAAGAAAGAAAATAAAATCTGCAAAACGTTGCGTAAGTCACTAGTATTAAATAAAACAGCACCTTGTTATGTTTTGCAGTTATATTTTCTGTGGTTAAGGCTGTGTGTCAATGTTTATTGAGTTTAATGTTCTGTTACGGGCATTTGAAATAAACTCAAGAAAGAGATAAACATATATTTGTACTTAAATATTTTCCATTTCAGTATTTCAAGTAGAATGTGAGGAGCGGAAAAAATTAAACTACAATTTCTGTGAAATAATCGCTTCAGAGATGTCAGCATTTGAAATTTTGGGCATATAAAACAAAACGTGGAAGAAGAAAACGATTCCAGAATATAGAGTTGCAGATTTTTTCGCACACAAAGAATTTAAGGTGTGCAACTAAACTGTTAACTGTAATTCGTACTGGCTGTTTCCGAAAACACGACGCCAAGAAACACATCGTTTGCAGTCGTCAGTAGCCAAATAGATAGGCTTTCATTTTTCTGTCATTTTTCCCTTTTCTTGACTGATTTGTGGAGAGAATACAAAAACAACTGTATTAAGGAAGAGATTAAAAGTAGCAAGAAGCCCTTTTAAAATGTGTAATTCAGTCTCTATAGTAATAAAGGTGCTTCCGCAGTCCCCATAAGCGTATAGTCTTCTGAATATCTAAATTTTGATCAATAAGGATATTTTTTTAATTCTGTTAATAATTCAGTAGATAAACTAGCTGCTTGCTTTTGGGGATACTGTTCGTAGAGCAGACAACACGCCAGTCGGGTTGTTGACAGTCTCTCTCTCAATATCTCTGCGCCAAATGAATAGTGGGCGCCAGTAACACTTGACCGCACCCACACACAAGTCTTGGCCTGACATTCTGTCCTTGGTAAGTACAATCCTCCTACAACAATTCAGAACGTTACTTCATCTACAATCGCCATTATTTTAACGGCACGCCAGGGTCTACGTTGAAATTCTTTCGCCGTATTTCACACAAGACAAACGTGTTTTTTCCTTCTCTTAACTTATCCACGAATGTTTGGACTGTACTCTCCACAAAAATAAAGAATTCGCCAGGATTTCGGAACTGTTGAACGTGAGCATAATGTTCACAATTTCTGAGTCGAAGCAGATGGGTTTTAAAGCTCGGCGAAGGGTTGGTGAGGGGCTGGGTGGAGAGAGAGAGAGAGGGGGGAGGGTTCCTTGGACCATCGCCACTCCTCGTCGCATTGACGTTAATGCCTTAGTGATCATGACACTAAGTACCGTTTCAGACAGCAGCGGTGATGAAGTGCTGCAGCATTTGCTAGTACATGCCCATCGCTCTACCATCTCGGTGTACTCAGTAGGGAGCAATAACCATCGTCGAGCCCTTGAAAAAATAAAAGGGTAAAAGGGGGAGGTCTAAACGGGCTGCAACCCCTCACGAGCCAGTTGCAACACGTGGTTTTACGTCGCCTCTTTAACTTGGTTGCAGTGGCAGCTAAAGCAAATTTTACCCAACGAAAGATAATGCTAAATCCGTATTAAATCTCTTGCAAAAATATTTTCTGCAAGGTAATTGTCGTACCAAGGCAGCAGATAGGGCATGTCCTATTTTCAGTAGAATTTTTACACGTAACGAGTGATTCTATTGGTTGATCTCTTCCCTTTTTGACCACCTAAACATCAGCCAAAAGAGGAAGAACACATAAGATAAATCAGGCGAAAAATGTTTATTGTAAAGAACTCTTAAAACTTTTGTCGTGGAAATACAGTATAATACAGAAAGTGTGAAATTGTTGGACGAGAACAAGAAATATACTGCTCTATTTAATAGCTACTACTTTAAAGAAGCGCGGGTTCATCACATTTGATAGCTAAAATTAAGGCTAGTTAAGATATTGCGAGCCATAAACTTTTCTTTTGCAGGAAGTTTGATCCGTAGACTTGTTTCTAATGGGATTCTCCTGATATTCTCGAATGAGATGTCTCATGCAAGGCGTCGTACGAAATCCATTTTGCGTCGTGTAAAAGCAGCTTATGAAAAAACGAGGCACAGGAGAGCTTGCAGCAGCCTAGCGTTAACCAGAGCCAGCAGAAGATGGCAATCACCGTGGACAGACAGCCTGAGCAGGCGTGAAGGACGGACAACACTCACCTCGCACGAGCGTGAGGATGCCGAGCGGCATGACCAGCACGGCGACCATGAGGTCTGTGATGGCCAGCGACATGAGGAAGTAGTTGGTGACGTTCTGCAGGCGGCGCTCCCACGTGATGGCCAGGCATACGAGGATGTTGCCGGCGGCGGTAGCCAGCACGAGCGCGAGGGCCAGCAGCGCCCACCAGTTGGCCGCCGCCGCCGCCGTCGCCGCCTCAGGGGGCGGCCCCACCGTGCCGTTCCACCACCACGACGACGAGGACGCGTTGTCCGCCTCCATGGCACGCCGCGTCTCTACCCCGAGGTCGCCCGCTCACTTCCCATCGTCGGCGTCGTCCATCTGGCACATCCTACGACGAACACCCCGAGTCCCGACGGCTTTCCCACGTCGTGCTGGAGCCAGAGCACGTGTTCCGCGAGCACTTGCAGCCGCGCCCGACGCACCTCGCAGGTCGCGCGCGCCAAGACGCGGCCCTTCATCGCGGGGCGCCCGGGCGTCCCGACGCTTCATGCGTGGAAGGTGTCGCGCCGGGAAGTGAAGAGCGACGCCGTCCGCGAGGCGGGGAGGGATGGAGAGTGTGCCAAGGGCGCCTGCGCCCTCGGGCGACCGCCAATCCCTCCATTGATTACCCCCCTCCGCCCACCTCTTCCGCTTCCACCACCCCTGAGTCGGCGGGAAAATGGCCAAGGTGTGCGTGCGGACACGCGTGAATGAAGCGTGTTGACGTCGTAGGGTTAGGTCGAGGTCGGGCTAGCCCTGCGACCAGCCATGTTGACATGAGTCTGTTTTCTGGTCGGCGCACGCCGGTTCTACACTCGAGGATGAGATGAAGTCGTGGCTGTTACTCAATCGCTTTATCTATCAGTCCCGGAGGCAAAGCTTCGTCGAGGCACGTAACAAAGTCCTTGGAGAGGTTACAATACCATGCCAGTGAATTCACGTATTTCCTTCCGTCGTAATATATACTCACATCCTGATAATTGTTAGTGCGGAGATTTGCACTTTATGGTGTGAACAACACTTTCATAGTGACGGAGTACCTATGTGCGTCCGTCGTCCTAGGAGGGTGACGTGAATATTTGAGGCCCTAAGTTGGAGTATAGTGACGAGATGCAAGGGAGATGGATACTGAGTATCCCAAGAAAAAACAGCGAATCAACGGCAACATCTGACACGTTTCCCACATGTCGAAATGCGGACGTGACCGCTGCAGGGGTTAGAACACTGGTCGCCTCAGGCTAAGCTGACGGGCTAGCCACGTATGTGTCAACAACGCCACATTATACTGCATCATCGTCGTCGAACTCTTCAAGTACACACCCTCGTTGCAAAATAGCTGTCTTGTACTTTGATTTGTCTACTGGTGAGAGGCTCCAGCTGTAGGTTTGACGGTCTGTACTATGAACCGAAGTACCAGGAATTCCGACACAATCCCTCCGTTTGCATTTTACCCGTCGGTATGTGAACTGCTGAAAAATAAGTTCTTGCAACTTTTGGAAAGTACTTTTCTCTTGGCTGAGACATAGCACAATGACTGGAAAATAGATGAAAAACCATGCACGCAAGATTGCTAGAGGAATCTGCTATTGCACACGACTGCCCCTATTTTACGCGCAATTATTGGGCTCCCGGGACCAATTGATAATGGACCGACAGCCTAAAATGTAGAGTAAATCACGTGAAACAAGATCTGAAGACCAACAAGAACACTGTATTAATTCTTTTTCGTTATCCGTAGCAGCAAATATTGTTTCGTAATGGAATATGTTATCATCGTTTCGGACCCGTGAGATTTATTTACGTTTACCGGGCATATACATACTTCCGCCAGGCATCACTAAACTTTTCCAAGAGTAAGGAAATGAGACACGCTTGATTGATAAAGTGCTTCTGCCACTTTTGGGGCACGTACTAACCTCGGACTGAGACCCACAGTCCCCAGTGACGTCCATATTCGGGCCATAATTCTGTTCCTCCTTCTTTTCCTGCCCAAGGCAGTACCGGAGCTGTGTCGTTGCTCAGTGCACCCACTACTCAGCAGCAGTAGGATTCTCCTCCAGAACTCCTCCAACACACGGAGTTCAACAACACTGGCAGTCGAGACAGTTGATGATGAGGTCTGTACACTCGGAAGATGGTGTTCTAGTTAATGACATAAGACGACTCTCTGCAGCTTCTTCTCACACCATTCGTAAGTGTGAATTCGCGGTCAAGGACTCCTACGAGTTGCGTTAAATTTACAAGCTAATGTTAGCTTAGAAAGCAAGTTGTACATACATTAGCCGAAAAAATATATTTATAAGCGGAGGCAGTAAAGAACATCAGTATTTTTTTACAATATGCTACCAAAAATTGTAAGTGTTTAAACTACATCAACCCGGGGGGATTCTATTACCAAACAGTTACAGCTGTTTTACTGGAATCACCGATGGTTCTCTTATAGTGCCCGTGACTTAATATTACATACTTCACAGTGATTTCTACAGTTTTACTGTGAATACCAATACATCGTTAACTCACTAGACTCGCATTCGGGAATATACTGTCTCATTTCTCTGTCCGGTAATCCTGATTTTGGTTTTGCATGGTTTTCCGGAACCATTCCAAAGGAATGTTGGAATGATCCCTCAAAGAAGGCCATGGTCGCTTCTCAGCTCCTGCATATATGAACTAATTATCCCATGTCTAATAACGTCGCTATAACTACGTAACTATCTAACAAATTAATGACCCGGGTATAGGTTCCATTGTTTGGTCAGTGGGTTGAAGCTTATTAACTGGATTTCTCATTCATCAATAAATCACAGTAAACTCAGGAATGTGTGCTATAACTTTCTTAAACTTCCCTCCATTCACAGGCATGCACACACAAACGTAACATAAATATAAATTAAAGCACACTTGATTCCCAACATAAGGCTACTCACCCCAGTAGACAGGATTGAATTAGAATTTGTTATCGCCGTTATGAAAGGAAAATAAAACTTTACGACTTTTGGTAACAGCACAGAGATTCTCAGTACCTATAACAAAAAAAAAGTAAAAACTTTACGTGAAGTAGCAGAAACAATGTCAGCGACCTTCAAAAAGTGAGCGCCTTGTCAACTTATTGGTAGATGGATGCGGAGGTGGAATTTTCACAGTTGAATCATGAATAATGTAGTCAAAATGGAGTAGGTCAACGCTGGCAATAAATCTCGCAAAGTTAAAGTTGAGATTTTTTTATAAAGGAGTTTAAACTCTTTCTTTGTAACCTCGTTCTTCCTGTAGTTGAAAATTGTCAATAAAATTAGGATACTTTTCAACTTTCAATCTAACCTACATCAGACGAGGCCGACGAATATACGAGCCTAAAATTTCGTGTTGGAACTGCGGATGTGACCGGTGAGGCAAACACATGCATGTGGTGAGCACGTAATACCTGATGATGCTTCCATTTTTTTTAATTACTCTTTTTAGCGAGCAGTTAGTTCACCCCATCCGCCATCCTCTATCCATAGCGACCAGTGTTCGACTCCCCATGGAGTCATCCCGAAATTTCACACGCGGGAAGTGTGGCGTGGGTTGACGATTTCCGGCGGGTTTTCTCGGGTAGCTCCCGTTTGGCCTCGCACATTTTCAGTTTTATGGTCACATTTCATGTCGCCCCTTCGAGGTCGACGTGCGTCTGCAGACCTCGCTTCGAAAGACCATCCTTCGATGAGTGTCGTCCCTGCTCTATAGACACCTGGCAAATTTCCATTGCAATTATTATACCGTCCCTCTTTTTGCGCGGGGAGATGGCTAGGGCATGGGTAGCGCAAGGTAGGAATAAATAATGTGGGAGAAACTGGTTATTTACATACCTAAAAATCGAAAACTTACGTATAAGAACATGATACCCATCTATGTCTTAGCTGTGGTTCGAACGCATAACCTCGTGGTTTAAAGTTGCTTGAGCTAATTCACCCACGGAGGTCGCCTTGTGATGGTCCAAGACTTCTAGCCATGACTCCTTAGTCTCGACACATACCGAATCGGTATACGAGCATTTTGGAAACCACCGAACTGTTAAATTCCTGTAAATTAACGAAGGATTTGCGGGGAAATACAATTATGGTAAGTTCGAGGTGTTTATTTCACTGCTTTCGAACTCGACTTTTGAAGAAAAAAAAATCTTTACCAAAACTTCATGTACTTTAACGTAAAAATCGAGTTAGCAACGAATTACGAAAAGTAGTTCCGTAACTTAATCATACTTAACGTGTAGCTTTTTAATTTGTGACTACTGAGTTTAATTCATTTAGTTTGTGTTTTTTCGTGGACGTACGACTAGGAATCAGCAAAAATTTATCATATTATAATTGTTAATAGTTTCACAGTTACACTGCGTTGGCGCATTTATTGGTCTCCCGAGACAATGGAAATGCTTATTTTACAACGGGCGGAATGATACGGATTCGAAAGAGAAATATATCCCGCAGAACTTTCAAAAGTGTTCAGTCAAATGCGAACAGCCCACAATACATGGAGAAACCCGCGTTAGTTGTGAAAAAATTAACTGAGCTCTGCTCTCTCCGTCTATTTGCTGTTGTAGCTTTGAGTGTTTGAGATCGCTACGTACAAGAAGCATTCGTCTTAGTTTGTAACCCGTTCATGTTTATTCCTGTAACGATATAAGTTATATATTTACTATACACTATTGTTTTTAATTTCTCAATTTGCCACATACTACCTGTGACTGACAACACTTTAAAAACTCCAGCAGTGCCAGAAGTTATATTTGTATGTCTCGCACGTATGCTTACTTGTCAGCGAATTATGTGTGTAAATCGGCTATATGAGTGAATATGGTCTTGGGTTAGTGTAGTGTATATTTTAAAAAATCATTTGTGACTTTTAACGCAGCACTGCCATAAAGTACAGTAAATATTTTCTTCCCCGAAATGCCATTTCAAAGATCACAAAAACAGTAAAAAGTTAACTACACAATTTATTCAAAGCTCCACAACTTACAGAAATTACCCGTGAAATTTCCATGGCTATTATCATTAAAAAAAACTGAAGGTCCGCAGTTTTATTAAATATCTCTGGATAATTTTCCCTTGTACTTTTCCGTAACTTAACAGAAATGTTCTGCAACAAGCATATAATCAGACCATCTTGTCTCCTTTTTATATATTGTATGCGTAACCTTTTGACTTAAAACTCAAAACCGACATGTACTCAGCTGCCACTTCAGCCGACAACAATGGAACTCTCACGATACTGAAGAGGATGCACTGTGTAAACATGAAAACACACTTGGAATTTGCGCATGGTGTTTTACAGCACCTTTGTGGCGGTTTGGGAATCTAGTGTTATACTAATAAAGTGAAGATAAGACAATTGTTTTTTTTTTTAATCCAGTGCCAAGATATTTGCGCTGAAAAATTGAAATAATTACATTTTGAATTTTACTAATAACACTCGTAATTCAATATACTTAGCCTAATTGGTCGTGAAATTATCCCTAAAATTTCAAGCATGTTAAAAATAACTAAAAAGCGCCTTTCAAAAGATGTTTTTGATCGTTCTACGAGGATTTTTATAACATTTATAAATCTGCCACTCTTTGCTAATTTCATATGATGTAACAACATTACACGTCAACAGTAATGTGTAAACCAATTTCTCGTGCACTTAGTTTGGTTAATATTGCGATATCCCTCTTCCAGTTTCACTGAAATGTTAATTTTTGGTTTAGGTTTATTGCAAGATACGTTTCTTATGTTTTCCTTTTTAAAACTGAATTTATTATCACATTAGAAAACACATACTATTAGAACAGGTTTTATTATAAGAGTAAATCTAGGTATGGATTTTTTGACACGTACAATACGTTAAATTGTTACACTCATGGCAGATTCAGTACCATGGTAAAAATAATGCCCGTGCATCTATCATTATTTAAACATTAAGCTCATTTATTTAATACCACTACATAACGTGTAACAAATACGTATGTGCTTATGTGCATACATATATTCATACACAAATTGTGTATATACGCATATGTACGTACACATCCATACATATTATATACGTATATTTTTACGATAGCGTGAACAGGCCTTAATTGGACGACCTGCCTTAACACGCCCTCGCTCATGAGCGGTAATCAAGACAGCTAGTTGCCGCAATGGGGACTCGCATTGCCCAAACCCTGGTAAGCAGGAATCCCCTCTACCAGCCAGGGAATCAGGCCATGTTGCGTTATGCGACGCCGATATGAGAGCAATGTATAGTGGCGGAAGGCGTCTTTCTCCATATGACGCCGGCCGAGATGGACGTCCCAAGAAGCCTGCTGTCCCGACCGCTGCAGCCCATCCTACTTCATTAGTCTTCGGATACTTCTCAAGGTGGGACAGTTACAATATACTAACGTGGATCTCAGTAAGGTAGTGGATGTAGTTAATTTAACAATACTCCCCCGACCTTATAGTATTTTATGTTATATTCAGATGCTTTATTATATAGCATACAATAACATATAGCTCCTTACATTTATTCACCCCACATGCTCTACCATCATGTGATCCCCCTAACATTTTCAACGAGTACGTTTTAGCCACAATTTAAACAAGGTGTAACAATATGCATACATGCTTAAATGAATGCATCTACGTATTTACACATGTACATACACCCATACATACAAGTATATATACCTGCATGCATACATGCATGCACCCATACACGCATGGATAATCTATATATATATTATATATATATATATATATATATATATATATATATATATATATATACATTATACTCATAGATGGATGCAAGCATACATACATGCGTACATCATGTAGATGTGCATGCATACATCCTTACTTTCATACATGCATACATACATACATATGTACAAAAGTACAAATATACATACACATAAACAAACGTGTATGCGTGTGTAAACACGTACATTCGCGCTTACGTGTTGTTTTTCTTAACATAGTTTTCTTTTCTTAAATGTAAATATTAAAGTCACCACAATTTTCTTTAACGCGACTTTAGATATCAAACGATATCAATGAGAAAAATATGCAAATGTATTGCTGTGTGCCGTATCGCGTGTTATTAAAATCCGTTCTATAATCTGCTGTTTGCAAAGTATCAAAGTGAACTTAAAATGAAATAAAATATATATACAAAGAATAAGTCTAAGTACGACATAGATTTAGAGAGGTATTTAAAAAGTGCATCAGATCTCTACATCAAATACATGAAAACAGAAATTTAAACAATACAGTAAATTACTAGTTTTTATAGAGTAATTGATTCCAAGGCGCAATACTTATGAAATCGTATAGTTCCAATAAATAGAGCGTGTGTGGATACCTTGACATTTTAAACATTCCTGCTTTCTTTATTAATTCCGTTTCCATTTAACTTGCAACAACTGCCCTGGGAAAGTAAAGTTCCGCTAAATATTTTAGTTAGGGGCTGTTTTGAAAATGTTAAAATATAAATGAGTGCACTCTTCACTCCAGGATAAGCTAGCTAATTAAACTAAAAACTGATTTTTTGGTATGGTTTGACTCTGAAGAGCCGCATTCTGTGCAAACGTCGCAATTTCACCGCACCGTATTACTGGCTGGATTACTGACTTTTCTTGAGTTCTTAACATGAGTATCTGATCTCCTTATAAAACTTTTCTTTCGGAAATATCTTGGTAAGAGGGAAGGGAGAAATTAATATTTTAGGTATCATTTTTTGTGTGATACGTTTCATGTCCAGGCGCTGCAGAGCAGTGGGAAAAAAAGCTCACTTACTTGTACATCTTAATGGGAATTATTTAAGGTGATGGAACATTTACCTTATGTATTTATCAGTTTTTTTCCCCATTAATTTGACTTGAAAGTAGATATTTGTGGAATTATAGAGCATAAATAATAACTTCCCAACATTTCTTTATTGTTTACTACCTTTGTTATATTTCCTCTTGTGACTGTCGAGAATAAGTAAGTGATATTTTGAGCGGGCAGTGCGCTGTATAAGTCAAAATAGCAAGTAAAGAAACAGCAGTAAAATAATACCCACTCCAGAAAATGTGCTAAGTTATATAGTGTATCCTGTTATTAAAACTAAATATATAGTATTAAGTGTCAGACTTATATATATTAATATGTGTGTATGTGTGTGATTGTAGGAACCATATATCAAAACCCATAACCCGTTTAGAATGTTGACATACGAACAGCGATTTGAAAGGTGTTGGTGCCAACAGCATAGTGTTAATATTAATAGTAATATCAACACAATTGTGGTGGTGGTGTCTGTGGCTTTAACTGCAGATTTAAAGATGTTCCCTGCAGTAGGATACTCTTTACTCATTGTAGGATAGGTAGCTCCCTCAACAGAACAAATTTAGCAATATTTGGATTTTTCCCGTAAAGAAATAAACTGATGGAACATTTAGCAGCAAATACAGAAGTTAACTGCTGCTATCCTGAAACCCGAAAACAGACATGTTTTGTTTCCACTTCTCTTTGTTTTATTTCAGAGAAGGTTAAAGTGAAGTAAACTAAATTTAAAAAAGAAGGGATCGATTCCTTAACTTTACGCATGTACTGGATGGTTCTGAAGAAAAACAAGATTTTATTGTGTGTTTGGGAGTCATGGGTGAAGTTTTTATTTAAAATCAGCATGGTAAAACAGCTTCGGAAATATTTTAGCACTCTCATAATGTTTTAATCTCATTGCATAAATGCTTATTTCAAAAATACTTTGCATGCACTTGTCTGTCAGGGTAAGAGTAAATTATTTTCTACAGCACCGTAGCTCCATGATAGCATGACGAAATATGTTTGTGGGATCCATGCCTCTCACACTCTCATGAGTACGAGGGCAAGACGAAAAGTACTATTCCTTACTTTATTAATCAGAAACAAAGAATCGTAGCTCGCAGCAAGGTATGCATACGCTAGTTTGCAGTTCCGCCGACAGATGTGCATAGGTACACAAATCGGTTAAACAAATACTGGGCGTAGTGACAGTTGCAAAACGGTGGAGGCACTGAACGAGCAGTCCGGGAGAAGGTGAGCGTGGTTACCCGTTTTCTGTAGGCAGAGAACACGGAAACTGTCAACATTCATAGGGGGGGATTACGTTTGTATACGGAGAGAAATTAACGTCTGTCCAACAAGTACGGCAACGGTGCCGTGAATTTGCAGAGTGGAGTGGCCGTCCATCAACAACATACACAGGCAGGGTTTGGCACCTCCGAACTTTCATCTTATTGGAAAATGAAGAGACATAAACGTTTTCCAGTGACGACCAAATAAAATTCGAAGTTATGAAATGGCTTGATACGCAGGACACCACTTTATATAGTCAGGAAATTGAAAACCTTACTTTACACTATTACAGACTCTTAAAGAAATATGTAGATTGTGCTGATAAATAATGTAACCGTGCCGAAATAAAACGGTGTAGTGTATTTTCACCTATCTTTACCCGTTCATCTACCAAAAAACCTTTTCTTTTTTACTTACCCTCATATCACTAGTGCCCCCGACACTTAGTGTTGTAAAATAGTACTAAGTTAAATCCTCAGTCAACTACATATTCGAGAAAAAGTCAATTGTTCATTGACTGCTGCCGCAGACAGAACTCGTTCTCGTATTTAACCCGGCTACATGGAATGATGCGAGCAGAGTGATGAACGTTTGCTATTGGTATTGAATCTTGCAGGGCGCATCCAGCGATAAACGTGAAACTAAAGCCTGTGCCCACGGACGTTTCCACACGATCTGCTGCCCGAGCCTGCACGCAAGCAGTTATGGAGGGTTCTTTGGATTAACCCACGGCCGATAGAAAATACAGGCCTGCTTGATCAGGTGTTCGAATGCGTCGCGTTTAGCGTGCTGAGTCAGTGAGAACCCATACGAGTGTGGACATAATAGACAATATACGACGTTTTGTAGTAGTCGAATAATTAAAATAGTTTAAACTTATTATAATACCAAATCTGTTCCCGTGTGGTTTGCCTTATTAATGTTGGGGAAAACGTACAATACGACAGTGTCTTTTATATTCGTCAAATATGAAGATTAAGCAAACAGTTGCATATGAATTTAATTTGACTAGTTATTACTATTTCTTATCTTGAAAGAAGCACTGCAAGAACATTTTGCCGAAAAAATAACATACTTTCGTGGTTTATTTAGTTCTTTCCTCGTCGGAGATTTCTGTTGTTTCGGACTTAGATGAATGCTGTATCAACCAACATTTGTCTTTGTCTCCAACTATTAGGAGTAACTGTATCGCCAAACCAACGAACTTAGGTAATCCCATTGTCAAACTATCGGCTCGGCCGGAAACACAAAATGGGCTACTTAAGCAACAAGAATAAATCATGACCAATTCATGCTGTATTTTTAATGCGAGTTGTACACTATTCACATTTTCATTTGCTAAACGCATTGTTTTAGTATTAAGCAGTAAGAAAAAACATAAACCTGTTATGTGCATGCCCAGCATTTTATTTAGTAGTCCTGTCGATTTGTACCACTGTTTTCTCTTTCCCTGGCCCGCTGAATGCTTTTTTAATATTATTTATCACATAAAACAGGAAAATAAATAATTAAATTACTCTGTAGTTAGCATTTGAGTAATTAAGAACATATAAAACTTCAAAATTACTATTTTCCTTCACTCATAATAAATATTTTCTGTTGATAAAATTATTCAACAATTTATGTACACAAGTACCAAATCTTAATACATACCTACACCTCAATTATATTATGAACAAAAACCATAAACCAAGCATGTATGGTAATTTCCATGTGTGTTATTTATACTTCATTGGATGGATGGGTACGTGTGAACTACATCATTTGTGTAACTTCGCCCTAATGATGCAAAACACTCGAGTATATCTTTTACTCAAAATATATTACATAACCGAACTAAACTTAAGCTACTAGCATAGATGCCCAAAGCGTGGTGTGTTTTAAACTACGATATTCAAGCACTTCAACATACGTTACATTTAAATGTTATTCATGCATAACGAGTTTGGCATTAATGTTTTAGATGCTATTACTTACTGTTAAATTATATGCATTAATTTATATTTCTTATCAATATGTTTTTATCAGCGGAATCAAGTAATCGGAGTCCGTCCTGAAAGTGTTGTTGCATCCTAATTCTAACTATAGAAGTAGGGGCGTGATGGTTTCAGGCCACTTTTGATTAAATGGATTAACACTTTGATATAAAATTGATATCAAAAGGGTTAATCATTAATACGACTTTAATCCGATCAAAAAAGGGTTTACCCTTAATCTTAATCCCATTAAAACGGGTGTGTTTGATAAAAGAAATTTGATAGAATTACTTTGATGAAAAAGTCTGATCAAATATCTTTGATGATTTTTTTAGTGTATGGATATACTTTATTTTCTTCTTTCTTTTTTGGGTGGGGAGAGGGGGTAGTAGGAGCTCTAACACGTCCTCGCCCTTGGAGCTATGGAAGTCGACTGACCAGAGTGGTGGGTTGCAATGTCTTATATAGGTGTAGAGTTGAGTGCAAGAGTGGGCTAAGGCTAATTGTTTCTAATTTTGAGGTGGTTGTAGGGGTGTTGGTGGTAGATAGGCAATTTTTACGAATATATTTAACACGCAAGAGAAATTCAGAGTGTTTAAACGATTTCTAAGAGTGTAAATTGTATGTTATTTGGGTGGATATTGCCCATAGACGGTAGATAGGCCACTTTGAAAGATGGGATTTACATGAATAATAAATGGAATTACGCGAGTCTTAAACATAACGTGAGTCTCGAGCTTAGAAATATAATATACACGAGAGAGAATTTTAACTACGTGAATAACATCTGATGACAAGTGCAAACTCAGTAAACGAAATCCACCTTGTCAGTATGAATAAATAAATATTTCCAAACCCACATTTAAATTTTAAACAGACACAGTAGCGTAATAAAAATGCACTTACACTACTTAACGCCTCTCGCAGATGCCTTAAGTATTTTTTAAAACATGTCTATTTGATGCGGAGTCGGATGTATTAATGAGTCCAGCATAGCAATTACGTCGTCTTATAAGCTTTGTATGGAGAGAGCATGATTATATACATGTAGCGAAACCGATAGACAAATGAGTTGAAATTTACGAGGAAAAACTCTGCATTCGTCCTACAACAGAAACGAAAAGAATTGTTTAACTAAAGTTTCACTATTTTCATAAAAAATTCACTTTTAACAGAAGTTATTTCCATCGAAGCATAGGGACACACTGATGATGCCAAGAAGTATTTAAGCCCGCAAAGCATAATCCTGCAACAATTCATAGAAATGTACTACAAATTTCCATTAAATCTATGAAATTCACTGTACTTGTAAACACAAACGGTATTTTCGTCTAACGAACACAGGAATCAATTATGTATCGCAATATTGACCAAATATACGAATATTTACATTTCCCCGATAAAATACTTTTATATTAAATCGCAGCTATCAGTAGAGATGAAGGAAGCTCAGACACTTGAAAATTACCGGAAAATATATTGGTATTATTACATAACTTGAGTTTAATTGTATTTTATTTAAAAATTAGTTTAAATATATTTTCATTGTGTTGTATCTTGAACAGGAACTCTTGCAATCTGTGTATATGTAAAATGAAATATTAAAAAAAATGTTTCTGGACTGTGTTCGGTGCAGTCGTAGATTGAAGGCAAGGAGGGACAGAAGTTTTTTCTACCTACCTCTGTGAAGTTATGCTGGGTTTGCTTCCAATAGATTCCCCTGGGATGTCACAAAAGTTGCCCAGTAGGCCGTCATGTCCTACTATAGTTTTCAAGTTGAATAGCCGGGGTGGACCAAGGTTCTCTCAAGGTACTAACCTGTTGCCTCATTCCTTTGCAAAAGTCATTCATTCAGCTATGTTTGATTTTCTCAGTTTTTTTTTTTTTTTTTTTTCCCTCGGCCCTTCAAAGTCCATGCAATTATTGTAAGTTAAGAAAAATACATTTTCTTCTTCGTGAAAGCAAGCAAAATGTTATCCTGAAATTTTTAGATACAAGTCATCAGCTTACCAATACTGATAGGCACACACTCATAGCATTGTTTTCTCATTTTACATAAGAGGATATTGAAAAAAGTTACTGACATAAGGTATTAATAATATTATAATAACTCACACTATTCATCTTTTAACATTTTATTATAAAATATTCTTTTTCCAAAAATTCTCCATAAACCTATGCATTTACAATATCAAACAAAATATATTGAATTTGCAACAAGCAATTTATTATTCACAGTAAAAGTCAAACAATCACTTTTTACACATAATAAAACACACTCTCATTTATATACAAAACAGCTACAATAACTAATTACAACAAGCATTGAGTTTACACATTTTTCTATTTTTTTTTTAAATACATTATTTTCCATTAAATGAAGTTATTATTTACACATACTGAAACACAATTTAACAGAATTTATGAGTAAATGTATAATGGGGATCCTGGTGCAGGACTTTTTTGGAGTTTTTTTTTTCTAAACTTACAACAAAAATACAGCACACTAAATAGGATTATTTTGTCTAAAAGTAGAGGAAAAGTTAAAAATTCAAAATCTGAAATTCGATGAAAAATTCGGGAAAATCATGTAATAAAAGCCAAAGTCAAGGTATTTGGGGGCTAAATTTAAGTTCTAGAAGTATTTTTAAAAGGAGCTCTCAAAAACTAGCAATTTTAAGCAAAAAAGAAAATTTTACAAGTTTATCAAAAATTTGCGCATACGATTTGACACACGTAAAACAAGCAAAATTATGCAAAAAATCAAGCAAACTTAAGGCTAAACCAAGCAAATCAGATGAAAAGATAATTGAGAGAATTTAAATATTAAACTCAATATCATGTACAGATTTTCCATTTTTCATTTCTTTTAAACCTTTATATGCTATAAAAACTCGCCCTTCATTCATCATTTTTAAGTTATTTTCATCCATTATCTTTCCATAACGATCTGGTTAAGTTATTTTATAATTGCCATCTGGAATGCAATTAATTTTTTTTGCCAAACTTAGATTCATAAATTTGAAATTCTGGAGCTTCATACCATTTATCACTTTCGAGGTCACATAGTTTAGTCAATTCATATGAATTGTTCAACTAGTAGAGCAGAGCCTCATTTTTTGGTTTGCGTTATTTAAAAGGAAACAAATTTAATAAGACTGAAAAACCTTGAAATTAAAAGATTATTTTTTTCATTTTATGAAATATTTCTCTAAATAAATAAAATGGAAAATAATAACAAACAATGTAAAGAGTGTGGCAAAGTATTAAACATATAAACATTTTAACATCTGTACAAAATGTTATAGTGAATATGCTAGTAGTTGTTATGAATATGAAAAGAGAGAGTAATGTGCTAATGTGGAAAATATGTTTATAATACATCTCTCAAAAAGCATAAAAGTAGTAAATTATACAATACAGCATTAGATAATTTAAACATAACTAGTGATAATTATCCAACAAATACATGTAAAGTGTTGTGAGAATAAATCTATAAAATTATTTTCTCTTAATAGAGAGAGTAAGGACAAATATTCAATCACATGTAAAAAATGTTTTATTGATTATATGAAGAATTATAGCCATAACAAAAAGCTAAATATGGTTTCCCTGTGATTTAAGCCCTTCATTTTACTTGTTCAGTATATCTGTTCTTAAATTTTATTCATATATTTTTTCTCTTATAAATGCTACTACAAAAATGGAAGCTTGTATAACAACTGTGTTGAACAGTGAGAGGGTTAAGATGTTGAAACATATTGCTAAATATTTTAAAATAAATTATATAACTAGACTAAGGAAAAACAATCTAATTAAAATTCTTAAACCATTTTTATGTCCCTGATTATAGACAAGCGGAGAGAAATAAAGCAGCTAAAAAGAACAAAGAATAATTTTACAAATTTACCTTTAGATGATACAAAAACTAATTAATTATATCCCAAAGATAAAAAGGAATTCACAGAAATATTTCCATTTTATAATAATTATTTTGTGAATAAAAAAGTAGAAGAAGTAACAAAAACTACTTAGTTAATAAAGCTTTTAAAAGTCGAATATCAACTTATATCAATGAAAATACTTTTAATTTTGTACAGCCTATTAATTTTTTGACTTCAGCAAAAATTAAGATATTGCAGATAATACACAATAATTTTAAAATATTTAGATGTGTGAGAACCGGTATTAAATTATTTTCATAAGCAAGAACATAATCAAGTACAATTGTTCACTTTTCAATCATCCAATTATACAGCATTGAATGCTGGAGATATTAGAAAAATTTATAAATTCATAATACAAGAAATACTTACACAACTAACTGAATTTCAGAATGATAATCTGGATGGGCTTTAGATAAAATAATTGGAATATAATTAGCAATAAATAAGCATAATCCATTAAGAGGCTCATCATATATTGATCTACCAGAAGTGATTAAAAATAAAAAAGCAAGCATAAATGTTAAAAAAGATGATCAAAAATGTTTTCTCTGGGGAATAAAATGCGCATTGTTTCCAGTAGAAAAAGATCCACAAAGAGTATCTAAATATAAATATGTGGGTTTAATATTGATGAAGTAATAGATAAATATGAATATTCTATTAAAATTGATGATATACCAAAAAATAGAAAATCAAATTGATACATCTATAAACATATAGTCTATTGAAGATGAAAAATCTATGGTATATCCACTAAAACTCATGAAAAATAAAAAGAAAAAACTTTTTAATTTACTTTATTTAAAAAAAAATACAAACTCTTATTATTGTTGGATAAAATATTGATTGGAACTGCTTCCAATGCAAAATAATAGTCATAAATGTACCGAAGATTGCTCGAAAAGTGAAGCTGTAAAAATCACTTTACCCTCAAAAGGAGAGAAAATAAAATTTAAAAACTATAAACATACAATGAAGGTTCCATTCACAAAATATGCAGATTTTTAATCAATATTAAACAAAGAGGTATAAAAAAAATTAATTAATTCAAAAATATATTATTTTAACTGAAGATGATATTGATCATTGTTTTATAGAGAAACACTTATGAAAAGATATAAACTTACTAATGAACAAATAAATAACATTGATTAAAAATGGAATGATGAATCACACACAATGAAATATCAATTACACATAGCATCTGGTTCTTGTTATTATATTTTATCTAATTATGGTGATTATAAGCCTCCGGTAGTATATCGAGGTCCAAATGCTCAAAGTTTTCATGCGATCAATAAAAAGGGAATGAGAAGGAATTGAGGAAATATATTCACAAATTGAACCAATGCCTCTACTAACAAGAGAAGAAAAAATATTATATACGAAATCGAAAAGCTGTACTGCATGCGAATGTGAATATGCGGAGGAAAATAAAAAAGTACGTCACCGCGAGTATATAATTGGAAAATTCATTAATCCAGTATGTAATAATTGTAATTTAAAATTAAAATTACCAAATTTTGTTCCAATTTATTTTCATCATTTAGCTGGATGTGATACACATTTGTTTATTAGAGAGCTAGAATATGATAAAATATAGAATTAATTGCAAATAACGAAGAAAACTTGATTAGTTTTGCGAAACAATGAGAAAATTTAGAAATTAGATTTATAAATTTATGGCCAGAAGTTTAGAAAAATTATCATCTAATTTATGTAAAGATCAAATGAAATACTTACAAAAACATTTTCAAAAGAACATGTAGGCTTAGTTATTAAAAAAGGTGTTTATCCATATGATCTACCAGAAGTGATTAAAAATAAAAAAGCAAGCATAAATGTTAAAAAAGATGATCAAAAATGTTGATGATGATATGGATAGTTGGAAAAAATTTGAAGAAAGAGAACTTCCACCAAACTGCGAATTTTACAATAAATAAAATGAATCTGATATAACTGACGCTGATTTTGAGCATGCAAAAAGGTTATGGAACCAATGTAATATTAAAAATTTTGGTGAATGCCATGATTTATATTTAAAAGGAATGTATTATTGTAGCAGATTTTTAGAAAATTTAGAAATACATGTATAAATTCTTATGATTTAGATCCTGTGTATTATTTTACAGCACGAGGTTTATTGTGGGATACAATGTTAAAAATTACTAAACAACCACTAGATTTATTACACAATTATGATATGATTTTAATGATTGAAAAAGGCATTAGAGGTGGAATATCACAATGTTGTAAGCGATATGTTAAAGCTAATAACAAATATTTAGATGATTTTAACGCTAACCAAGAATCAGATTATTTATCATATCTCAATGCAAATAATCTTAGTGGATACCATATGGTGGTTTTGAATGATTTAATAATTTAAAACAATGTTTAAATAATGGTTTAAAATGTACAAAAATACACAGAATATTAACATTTAATCAGTCTGATTAGTTTAAAAAAAGTATATTGATTTAAATACAACAATCAAAACTAATGCTAAAAAAGATTTTGAAAAAGATTTTTATAAGCTCAAGAATAATTCAGTGTTTGGTAAAACTATGGAAAACATTAGAAACAGAGTTGATATAAATATAGTATTAGATTCTGAAAAATGTGAAAAATTAGTAGCAAAACCAAATTTCAAGAGAAGTACTATATTAAATGAAAATCTTGCAGCTACATATATGAATAAAACAATGTAAAATTTAATAAACCAATTTATGTGGGTATGTCAATTTTAGACATATCGAAAGAATTAATATATGATTTTCATTATAACATAATAAAACCAAAATATGGCGATAAAATTTAATTATGTTATCAATATATCGATTCATACATTTATAACATAAAAACAAAAGATTTTTTATGAAGATATGAAGTCGCTGATAGAAAATTTCATACAAGTGATTATTCAAATGAGAATATTTTTAACATAACTCAAATAAATGAAAAACTTTTTGGAAAATGGAAGATAAATATAATGGTAAAAAAATTAAAGAATTTGTTGGTTAATGATGAAAATTGTATGCTTATAAGGTTGACGATAAAGAAAACAGAAAATCGAAAGATGTGCAAAAATGTGTAGTTAATAAGCGAATTACATTTGATGACTATAAGAATTGTTTGTTTTAAGATAACATGCAATATAGAACAATGAATCTAATAAGGAGTGAATAACATTAAATATGCACAGTCGAAGATAAGAAAATAACATTAAACACTTATGATAATGAAATAATTATATTAGAAAAATAGATACACTGCCATACGGATATAAAAAAGAATAATTCTAATCAATGTTTATATTATTAAATTATAAACTTCTTTACTTTCTAAGAAACATCAATATCAGCACCATCAAAATAAATCAGTTTGTCATTTCATCTCTAATTTCCAAAACAATATGATTAAACCCCTCATTATTAATTTTATAAAAAACTGGATATGCAGGCTCATAAATTATATTATCTTTAAAACCAAACATAGTTTTTGGTGGAAAACTCGTAATTATATCAGTTTCTAAATTATTAGATTCATCATACCTTTTGAACAAATAGTATGCTAAATTGTAGTGAATATTTATTGTTTTAAATGTATTAAAATTTGGTAATTTAGTGCCTACAAAAACTTTGTATTCATCAATAGCAAATTTTCTTTCAAAACCAAGAATATCAGGTAGTAGATCATCAAGTTTAATATCAAATTTAGATTTGATAGGTATTCTAATTTTTACATTATCTGCTATTAATTAACTATTATTTGTTCAAAAAGAATCAATTGGATTTATAGTTTCTTTTAACGATTCAATATCATATTGGCCTCTTGGAATAGTTATAACTTCATTTTTATCAACAACAGGGCTCATTTTTTCCATTGTTGTATAGTAGTATTATTTATATTTGGCATTAAAAATTTTGTATGAAAACTGATTAATGCGATCGATTTTTCATTATGAACTATATCATAATGAAGTTTTTTTCTTTAAAATAGAACTGTTGCTTGTCAAATTAAATACTTTATTATCCATTCATATAAAAAATTAACATAAATGCAAAAAAACTGACTAGGGTGTTGGCATTTTAATTTTTGAAGTGGCATCAAAAAATAATAAATGATAAATTATTGCCTGATGATATACACGCATTAACTGTTGGCCCAAGCAGATGTGGAAAAACTAATTTAATAATTAATTTTATTTATAAAACAGGTTGGTTACATTTTAATAGACTCTACGTTTGTTAAAAAAGTTTAAACCAACCTAACTATGTTCAGTTACAAAATTATACCGATGAGGAGGCCAAAAACTAGAAATTAATGAAATAATTGCTTAATTTTTAAGTAATACTGATGAAATGCCTACTTTAGATGAGTGCGAAAAATACTCACTAGTTATATTTGATGACCTTATTTTAGAAAATCAAAATATTATTCGCGATTTTTTTACTCGGGCATACATAAAAATATCGATGTATTTTATTTAGCTCAAACATATACAAAAATACCTAAACAATTGGTAAGAGATAACACACATTTTTTGATCATATTTACATAAGATGAATCTAATTTAAAGCATACTTTTAATGATTCTGTCGGAGGTGATACGACTTATGAGAAATGTAGATAAATTTGTTCAAAATACTGGGATGAAGATTGTGGTTTTATTACAATAGATTTGAGTAGAAAAATAAAAGAAGGAAACAATAAAATTAAAGACTTTATTAAATTAAAAATTTTTTTAAAACATGTTTATATTAAAATAACGACAACACAACGCCAAAGACACAATAGCGATGACAAAATGACAATGACACAATGACAAAGACACAATGATGACACAACAACAATGGCAAACAAACATTAAAACAGCCCTTAAATACAATGTGCATTATGTTATTGCATTTTTGAAATTGTCTAATTATAAAAAAATTATTAATTTACAAAACGATAGCTAAAGCAGACTCGTCTGCCCAAACATCTGTTTATTAATCCACGAGGTGTGAATTATCAAAACCTAAGCATTTTACAAAAATTTGTTCACCTCTAGTTTTAAAAACTTTTTCAACTAAATATTCATTTCAGTAGTCAGTTTTAATAATTTCCCAAGGACTCTCATCTGCCAACATCACACAGGTATATCCAAAACTTTATGTAAAACAATTACATCTTGCTCCGAAACAGCTACAGGATAACACAAATCCAGATCACCTTCTTGACCTCTGCTTTCAAGGAGTGAGCGTTTCTTACACCCTGGTTTTAATCCGTCTGTTTGCACACTAACATCTTTACAAGTAGGGGCATGTAAAACAATGCTTTCAACCAAATCAGGATAGGTATGTATATTAATTCTCTATATTTGCAAGTTGAAGCGTATTTTAGGGTTAAATTTTATTTTTCTTAATTTTATTGCTCGATATAACATTTTGATGAATCGCACCCAGTATGACACGTGTAAACAAACTTGTCTTTGCTATAATGATATAAAGTATGAATATTATTATCACATTCTTCGAAATACTGATAAGGCAAAACAGTGTCTGTATTATAAACAAGATGTTTCAAACATTTTTCTTCCTCACAATATGAATAACAATGTGTTCGCCCTTAAGTATACGCTTATGATCTATTACACGAGGTCTGTACTTGCTTACAAGACATTCAGAACTGTTACAGTTAGTTAAAGTAGCATCATAAGTATTTGGTTTGAGATAAATGTGTACATTTAAATTAATGTCTAACTCACACATTTCCTTTACAACAATTTGTGAATATAATATGCTGTAAGTTACAGAATGCAAACCTTAAGTAAAAAACGTATACTTGTATTTCATTGGGCAGAATGGGAAGATTGGGATCATTATTCTGAATTAGCCACTTCACATGCATATAAATTACACATCGACGGAAAAACTAATCCTCCTTGTGGATATCCCTGTCGCAGGTCTTCTTTCAACGAACAGTGATTCCTTGGTGAGGTCTGGTGAGCTGGTAGTCGATTACTCCATATCCCTGTTCCTATACTATTTCCTCGCTAAGCTGGCAACCATCAAATCTACTAATGTTGATTGCAAGTCACTGTCAGGGCGAAGATATCTCACAGCACAATAGCTGCATACTATTCCTTCACCAAAGCGAATGCCGAGACTGTTGTCAAATTGTAGCACCAATGTTCTATATTGTTACAGACAAGAACTTGAAGACTCTCATACTGTTTAAAGAACACTCTTCTGTATCCAATATGTAGGACCTTGTATACATCTGTAGGCTTGAAGATCCTAGCCATGACTGACGATTTTATACTAGGCACACTCCTTTATGTAGTCTGCCAGATGTTTTTGCTTTGAAAAACATTGCATTCCCACATGCCACTGGGAGAAGTTAATTCTTGCTCACTGATGTACATATAATGTTGCTTGTTGTTGCATCCTTCTGTCCAAACAATACGTTCAGAGTATTATGCCCTTCGCAACTTTTTTTTTTCTAAATTATGGATATTTAGTGATTTCTTCACCTTCCATATCCCATACTAATTTGGTTAAAATAATCGGAAAATCAGTGTCAGGGATTAAATTATACACTACACACTTGCGTCCAATGCAACCTCCAACTTCTTTGTACGTAAATTCTGGATTGGTTATTGAAAAACTCCAATGTTCATCTCCGTTGCACATCTCTATCTGTAGTGGACTATTTTCATCATCAATTCGAAACCACACTTGTCTGAATCCTGGAGTAATACTAGCATACTGAAGTGATGAGTTGAACCTTTCCATATTAACTGAAGCTCTGCTGCATGATTCTCTCTCTTTATATACAGACAGATATTCTTCCAGTTTAAATTAGTTCTTCAACGACAACACTTTTAGATCAAATTTACACACACAAACGATACTGTTCCATACCTCACAGTCCCACATTCTGCATGGTGCTCTTAAAGGTCTGGCACTGACTTGTATTTGCATTATGTGTTCCTTATTATTAAATGTTCCAATCCATAAGGTTGTGGTGATGTCGTAAAATTCTCTAATCAATTTATATTTGACTTGATGAAAACTTGGTTCTTTGGTTATTTCTGTACTGCGATATTTAAAACATAGGTCCCAAGAACAACAGGACAGTTCGCTGTCGGGTCTCATATTAAAAACAGGACAGTCTTCATCACACAGCACTCATTCTGTATAGAGGCTTTCTCCGAAAATTTTTGCGAAATTCCAGTGTTCATTTCCATTACACATCTGTGTTTGAAAGTATATGTTGCCTAAAGACTAGAACCATACTTTCTTGTGTCCTCCAAAAATAGTAGAGTACGTCTTCTCAGGGTCGAATTTCTCCATTTCTTGGGCTACCTGAACAAACTATTTTTTGGAAAATTCAAGTCTCTACTCATAGGTAGGATGTTGGTACAAATATTCTCTCAAAGTTTCGCTTTTATATTGGGAGCAGAATGTTTTTTTCCTCACAGTGGTTTGTATTATAGAGTTTGACTAAATAATTAATACTCCAACTGTCATGGTATCTTCTAATATTTATTACCTTCTGCAGAGGTTAATGTTTTTAAAATTTCCTTTTGTCTTGTTCCAAGCACGTATATGGGTTAGTCTTCGAGTAACGCAAAATTTACATATTGAAAACGTTTTTTGTAAGCTATGTCACCAGAGTCCCATTTCTGGTTATGTATCTCATAAGTCTGTTCCCGAAACATAATTTTAAGTTCAGGTTTTAAACTATACGAAGGTCTGGGAGATTTAAAGCATAATACTATAGAGTCATTAGCATTGGTTTAGTAAGAAATAGCAAGCTCCTTAATTACAAAGGTATTGTCTTGATAGCTTTCGAAACTCTGAGCATAGTACATCATTTTTACGTTATTTCTTTTTATGTGCTATTTTAAAAAAGCCTCTCTCGCTCTCATATAAAATTTTATAAGATGACAGTGTTCGCCTTGGAATCTATTTCATCGATTCTGGAATCGTCCATTACTATATCTGGAATGATTCTAGCTTCAAGCACCTATTCCAACCTGCACGACATACAATACCTCCGCATATGCTGTCAGTTATCATTAGCAAAGGCAGGCATGCCGTAAGGACAGTCTTTGCAAGGTAAATAGGATACAATTTCCTCATCGGCTTTTAAATATTCAGCCAGGAACAGATACACTAATTTTATTTCATGACTCGCATAACAAATTATGAATTCTTTCGGCAACCAATTGCAGTTCGGAACACTCTAGGTTTAATATGGTTTTCGCCTTCACGTAAGCTACAATACCATTGAATGTTTCAACACGTTCAGAGTTGCCATTGTACAGTAGTAACTTTGATGCACTGTACCTGATGAAATGCATTTTAGATTCTGTGTTGATGATGTTCTAGATGCAGTAGATGTAGTAATCGTGATTGAGGTCTGGAGCTGCAGTAGGCATCTGGAGCTGTAGTAGATGTAGTGAACATCTGTTGTTGCAGTGGACACCTGGCGTTGTTCACGTTATCAATGCTTGCACCTGATGACAATTCTTCCTGGGTGCCTGTATTAGACAACTGATGTTATATATACTAATGTGGTGTACACGAATGCACACAAAGTGACATTGGCAGATCTCGAGTTAAGACTGAGAAAGAATTAATTTATCCCTCCTTACATACTGTAAGGGTTCAAAATGGTCACCATTTCTCCATTAATTTGCACAAATTCGGACCTTTTACAAGAAAAGTACGAATAATGTTGAAATCTCCATTTGCCCACTCCGAAAAACATTATTTCCACCTGTATTTATAGTATTTTGTTAAACTCATGTATATGGAATACATTTTTGCTGTTGGAAAGCATTCGGTTACACATAAAAAGAGAGAGAACATTACTGGTTAGCATACTCACCTACCTGGGAGGGTCACAGCATTAAAACAAATTATTTTGCAATGTGTGGATGTCGTGTTAGACGTTGCCATTCATATACGGGTATTTTATAGGAGATGTCTTGTTTCCCTAGTCTCACACGCATGCAACTCGGCACTTCTCGCTTCACCTTCATTGGCTTTCAAAACATCGATGTTATGAGATGTCTAAATCTCTCCCAATAATTTTTTCTCCCCTATATGTCGAATTGATAGTAAAAACATTTATTAACGAGTGAATACTTGTAGAAAACATTTCTTAACGAGTGAATACTTGTAGAAAACATTTCTTAACGAGTGAATACTTGTAGAAAACATTTCTTAACGAGTGAATACTTGTAGAAAACATTGCTTAACGAGTGAATAAAATATGACTTGTTTGAATACTTGTAAAATAAGTCTAGTACTTCTGTGTAATTTTTCAAATCATACTTTGCTTGATTCAAATATACATTTGTTGTTGTTGGGATGTTAAATCTAGGGCTTATATTGACGAACTTTATTCCAGGGACTTGTAATATTTTTTTCACTGCTCATATAGTCAACCTGTTGCATAAGGTTGAAGGGACAGCCAGTCTGGCCAAATCTTTAGGGCATGCATTCAGAGGGTCGACGATGTGAAGCAGGGGATGGCACTATGTCTTGAAACAGGTATTGTAGGGATGCCAACTCACAAAAAAATACAAAAACATCTAGGGTGCATAAACTGATTGTTGCGAACTCCAGACTCGATCGATAGTGAAGGTCTTCAGAAAAAGTCACCTTCGGGAGTATAGGGTGGTAGGGGACACGTTCCTCTGGAGAAGGGCTGGTTCTGATGGGTGTAGGTGGGAAGGGGCTTGGGGGGTTGGCATCATGGAGTGGGATTATCTCTGTTGATGAGAGGTGGAGGGTAGAGGGTGCCTACGAGCGAGCAGGACCCGATCAGAGCACAACAAAGCAGTTGTCGCCATCTTGAATCATTTGCGACAATTGAGAATCGATGACAGACGGGTGACTGCTCTGCAGGATGAAGGCTGGGGTGGGAAGGGGTGGCAGGAAGGGTCCCCCCGATGTGCACGCATGTAGGCAGTTGTCACCATCTTGAGAAATTACAGAAAAAAAATCACGATCGTGGGCAGCCCGTGGTCGCACTCAGGCGAGAAGGTGGGAGGGGGTGGTTACAAACAGACAGTCCTCCCATTATGAAGCTCTCTGGAAACTTGGTGTAATATTCAGTTATTCTTCAATGCTTGTGGAAGACAGGCGTTTACAGGTTTCCCTCTTGTCTTCACCACACCTCTAGACACTTGACTGCCGACGAGCTTACGAGTGTGGGTTAGCTCGACTATGGACCATCTCTAGTCATAGCCGCGATTTAATATAAAAGTATTTTATGGGGAAAATATACATTTTTGTGTGTTTAGTCAATATTGCGATAAGTAATCGATTTCTGTGTTTGGTAGACGAAAATACCATTTGTGTTAACAAGTGCAGTGAATTTCACGGATTTAACAGAAATTTGTAGTATGTGTCTATAAAGTGTTGCACAGTTACACTTTATGGGCTTAAGTACTTCTTGGCATCACCAGAGTGTTCCTACGCTTCGACAGAAATAATTTGTGTTAAAAGTGAATTATTCTGAAAATAGTGAAACTTTAGTTAAAAAAGTTATTGTTTATTGCATGTTGTAGGACGAATGAAGAGTTTTTTCTCGTAAATTTCAACTTATTTGTCTATTGGCATCGCTACACATATATAATCGGGCTCTCCGCACACACACAGCTTATAATATGATGTAATTGCTATGCTGGACTCATTAACTCAGACTCCACATCAAACGGGCGTGTTTTAAAAAATACTCAAGGTATGTGCGAGAGGCGTTAAGTAGTTTATGTGTATTTCTATTACTCTATTGTGTCTGTTTAAAATTTAAATTCCAGTTTGTAAATCTCTATTTATTCATACTGACTAGCTGGATTTCATTTACTCAATTTGCATTTGTCGACATGAGATGTTAAACATGTAGGTAAAATTCTCTCTCTTGTAAATTATATTTCTAAGCTTGAAACTCACATTACATTTAAGACTCGCATAATTCCACTTATTATTTGTGCAGTCGTTTGAAATTTCCGATTCGAACATGTTATTTATTTATACATAGAACACTCTGAAATTCTCTAATGTTTAATTGCATTTCGAAAACAGTTAGTTTAATATGTAAATCACATCTTTCAAATTCGCTTATCTACCATATATGAGCAATAACCCCCAAATAATATAGAATATACACTCTTTTAAATCGTTTAAACACTCTGAATTTCTCTCATGTGTTAAATATATTCGTAAAAAATCGCCTACCTACCACAACACCCCTACTAACACCTCAAAATTAGAAAAAAATAGCCTTAACACACTCTTACACTCAACTCTACACCTATATAAGATATTGAAACCCATCACTCTGGTCAATCGACTGCCAGAGCTCCAAAGGTGAGGACATGTCAGAACTCCCACTACCACCTCCCCCACCCAAAAAGAAAGAAAATAAAGTATACCCATACACAAAAATTCAAAGAAATGTGATCAAACTTTTTCATCAAATAAATTTGATCAAATTTATTTTATCAAACACACTCTCTTTAATTGGATTATGATTAACCATTAACCCTTTTGATATGATTAAAATCGGATTAAGGATTAACCCTTTTTATCTCAATTTTATATCAAAGGATTTATCCAATTAATCAAAAGTGGCCTGAAACCATCACGCCCCTACTACTAACAATTACTGTAATTCAATTAAAGTGGTACTCTTACAAAGATTTTTAATTTGTAAAATTATACTTTATCTACGAATACCACTTTATTGTCGGTATGCGTATGCAATGAGCTTTACTTGGCTAAAGTATCGTCATCTAGCAATTTGCAACCCACTGAAAACAAAGTACTAGTATGAACACAAAAAAAACCTGCCATTTAAGACTCCCTT
Organism: Dryococelus australis; assembly: GCA_029891345.1. Taxonomy (NCBI): domain Eukaryota; kingdom Metazoa; phylum Arthropoda; class Insecta; order Phasmatodea; family Phasmatidae; genus Dryococelus; species Dryococelus australis. Next base: position 112,677,256 of record CM056995.1, read on the forward strand.
GGACCTGTGATTATTTAAATGATTGCAAAGCCTGAGTCAATAAGATTTCAGAGTGGCAAGCAAAAATATTTTAACAGTGAGCCCCTCCTCGATATTTTAAAATAAAGTCATAAGGTACAATCAGGTGACCTAGTTAACATGCTGTGAAAAACACAACTAAACATACTTCTCAGAAATGTTTTAAAACACTTGTTTGTATTTTAAATCATTCTTCTGTAACACACCCTTTAATTACACACTTATGTTAGCACCCTGTCATTAACCAAGCTTAGGCGTAATCTGAGCACCTCTGATTCAATCAAATTCGTAGCTTTATTTAGGAATAGTTGTTAGAGTGCTACACTGTACACCCAAATCCTGAATGGGTAATATTCCCCAGTGATTAGGCATAAAAACTCTTTAAATTGTGTAATTATTTTGGTGTGATTACAGAAACAATCAGGTTTTCTCGTATTTCACATTTTCATAGTAAACTTAGAAACACAAAAAACTAGTTGTTACAAGAACACAAAGCAAATACACTGCCCTGATTCAGAAAATACTGTGAATGTTTTCAAAGGCCTTTGCCACAACAGATACTGCGATTTAAGGTATTAAAATTTGTACATCTTACCATTGGTGCTTACTAGATTTATTGTTGGCCTGTAACTGCGTTGATTGTTACGTCAGTTTCTATGCACAGGAAGAATGATGGTGCTACGTATGTAGAGTTTTTGTATCAACTGTTAGTTTTGTTGACTATTAATAAATGTCTCGGAGAGAAGAGCTCTATTGAGGAACTATACATACAAATAGCAACTAATAGTTATTCTACCTAAAAGCATTCATAATACTTCAAGTTATGACATCTTGTAGCAAACAATCGTATTATTTAACATACAATTTATTTCAAAGTGTCACAGGACTTTTCAGATTTCTAGATTAGTTTTACATTAGAGTTAGATCTTCACATTAAACATCTTAACTATACATGCATCGTAGATAATGTGTAATCATGTTTACAAATATTAAGTATTACAATAGTAAACAGTAAAAATACAAATGTGTATGGTAATAAGCATCCTTAAAAAAAATATTTTAATGGAAAAAACATTAACTTTAGAGCCAAATAAATATAGTTGTTATGAAAAGGAATTTTTCTATTCAGTCGTCACATTTGAATAGAATAATTATATAAGCCAACATTGTGTTAAATCCAGTTTTACGACCGAATCATAAACAACATGTGGACGAATTTTGTTAAATGCACATTCTAGTGCGAAGAACAAAGTTTATTAAGCTATTTAGGTAGATGGCACACGTCTACTTAATACAGGCCATCGCTAAAGTTTATCCAATTCAGTTTGGGGTAAAACGAGATTCATTACGGGAGAGTTTGGCGTCGGGAAATATTTTCGGCCCAAGGTACGCTGGTGTTCCAAAGAGATCGATTTTGCGCTGGAAATAAACGGAGAAATACTATTTAATATTTATTCATGCATCGCCATAATCAAAGCCCATCTTCGATAACTAGCAACAGCCGTACTTCCCCCACCCAGTATCATTAAACTCTTTGTAGTATATGTTCGAGTGTAGCTCGAGAAAAGCTAATTTGAAAATTTCTTTGTTGTTCAGAACAAAACTCGCAGAGATGTGCAGTCTTTGTTCAGCTAGTGTTTAAGATGACCTCACAAGAACACGACACCGTAGTAACAATGATACTGCTATCGATAGAATTTATTTTTATAGCCACTCAAAGGGACATGATTGATTGTAAATCCTTTTGTACGATAAAGGACATTAGATTGGGCCAATATCGCTCGGCTTTCCATTGGTTGATGACGGGCCAATAATGAACGCTGTAAAGTACAGGACAGTGACCGGTATAGTATTGACCAATATCATGATGGTGAGTTCTAATACAGACACCAACAGAACCGGTGTTCTTTCAATAGTGGATATAGGTGACTCACTTATAATTTGTCTTAAGTGTCAGTAAATGTGTGCAGACCTCAATATGTTAATGTCATATCAGTTTTTTAAACTCCGCGACTGTCTCACAGATTTTCCCAACGCCCTCTCCGCTCTAAGTTGGTTTGCTGTGCTTTACCATCGAGACCGTTTCTCTTTCAGAGTGCGTCCATGTCTTCAACTGCGGCCATGGCACTAGACAACCCTGCTTAACTAAGCCGCGATGCATGCGTCGATTTTTAATATAAACCTCACGTAAGGCGTATAGGACTTAGCCTGCACTCTAAAGTGGAAGCAGTTGAAACTGTTCCAAATCACCGAATTTGACTGCGGGTGTGTTGAAAATGCTCGACTTGAATTACTAGAATTCTTCTGATCGATTGCTGGTATTCACTGTAAACAGTGATTTATACTACTTCATAGTGAATTGTTCTGGCCTGGCAGTAAACCCTCGTAGCATTCCACTGGTTCGCCAGTAGTCAACATCTAATGAATTAAAGATCAAGTAATATTATTCTGCTGATTGAAATCGCTGAATCAGATTTATGGTATGAGACGCACAACATGCTCGTACCGACTTAGCTACTAACACGCATGCCGGAGAACTCGCAGAACTATGCAGGGTCTTACGCTGGAGTAGCGGGATTTAGAAGACGTGCCAGATAAAATAAATAAATAAATGATTAAAAAATTACGCGTTTCTGGTAACTAATAACATTATGCGTTTTTAATCGTGCCAATAATTACTGGAAAAACAACAGCGGACATTAACAATGAAACAAAAGTACATAGGCCTACACAGATCCAAAAACTAGGCCTGTGCAAGCATATACCTATCCACGCTGTGTTATGGACTGTTTACGGTAAAGTGAGCACTTTTGAAAGCCCTCTTATTTGAAATAATAGTCAATAAATATATTATATTTTAGCCTTAGACGTCAACTTCCGAGTATGGTGGAATATATACACTGTGTATTATTTACATTGCAGTATTTATTTTAAAAAGGTTTTTAAAGGATAAAAAATGGCTAAAAGTAAAAAGTAACCAGGGCCTCAAAAGTGTTCACTTTACCGTGAACAGCCTATAATTGGATGGTGAAGACTCCCGCCGCCTAAGTGTAATGTCGGACGTCGCATAATGAGGTCTATGCACATTTTAAAGGTAATACACGCTAGCGCGTGATGCATGTGCGCTTGTGTGATGCACAGCGCGTGTCTGACTTCTGACCACAGGCTCTCGGGGCCCGTCAGCAATGTTGGAAATTTGGAGAGTATCCCTCCCCATTACCACAATCAGGCTAATGGTGCTTGTTAATGTCATCGCTTTCATGGCCGGCGGCCAACCACCGGGATTCGCGGGGAAGGTGCGGTTAACATGCCGAACAAACCCTACAGTTAAAGCGACGCACACATAATGCCTTGACCGTGGTTCGAATCAAATGACTCCGAACCCACGGCATCAATAATGTTTGTAGAATAGTCGCGCTAGAAAAACCCGCCGACCAGCGTCATCGTCTGGCACGATTCCCACGTGCAAAAATCCGGGAGCGGCCCCAACGGGAATCTAACGCGGTTCGCCTTGGTGTGAGGCGAGTAGTCCGACCACTAAGACACCGCGGCCCCACGCGAGGTCATTAGAAACGGAGCAAGTCGCTCGGAGAAACAGGAATTGGGGGGGGGGGGGGTGTTCTCGACCAATACCTGTAGTAAGGCCTCATCCTATCTTTCGCCTGGAAAATATGGAAATCTGAAATCAGTATGGCAGGACCGGGAATCTAGAACGCGAGTCCGATTGTTAAACTCTGCGCCATCTCACTCGGCCCGTGCATGGGTTTCCTCTCCGTAAAACGCTGAATTCTTTTACCTGTATCGTATACTGTACGTTACCGTTGTTTCTTTCTTAAATTCTGTACATTTGCAGCCCGATATTAGCATACGGTAAAATTTCCATACCCCGGGTAGGTTAAAAACTTGCATCAAATTCAGGAAGCTTACTGATAATTTTTTACAGTGCAGAGCCTCGTGGCCCAAAGTCAAATCAGCGAGGGACTCAATAGTTCCAGTTATGGGTGGAGTGCTGTGGTTGCGCGAGCAGTGATGTTGACCATCTCTAGAGTCCTGTAATTCTACCCGGTGTACTAGTTTACCCCAGAGAACATACATGTTCCTGCAGTTTCCCGTTAATTGTGGTAGTAGGCGACTGTTGTTTATATTAGTTTCCTACCTCCTCTAGCCGTCAGTTCCAGTAAGTCACTTGTTTTGTTCGGACATGATTCGTTGTTACCTCTAGAACACCTTTGGGATTCACCAGAAACCCACGGTAGTAACAGTGAAAGCTATTCGCATGTATAGACTGTTCACGGTGAAATAGCACTTTTGAAAGCCCTGCTCAATATTTACTTGCATGCTCGTTGTATATTCCTCCGCCTTGTGTAAAATTATCGTTGCCATTGCCTCATCACTTTATTCGTGCGTCGGTCAAGAGAAACTGTAAAATTATTAGGAAAGGAAATACTTTCCCAATCTTCTTATTTTTACACTCTGAGCATTAAAAACCTAGAAATCGAAAGAAATCATTTTAAGTTATCACAAATGGTTACCTAAAACTTTTTATTCAACGTTAAGATATAGAACTACTTTCCATCCATCGTAACCAACTTTAATGTGCGAATGTCACTCATAATGCGCCCATTAAGATATATGCACGCAGGGGCAGTGACATTTTTCTAAGGTTCAGTTCTAAAGTGCTCTCTTTATCGTGAGCTTAGTAAGAGCGGCACTTTTTCATATTTTTCCGATGCAATACTTTAAGGCAGTAAAAGGTTTTTTTCTTTCGTTTGAACTTAATTGTGGTATTCAAGGGAATGTCTACTCTCACTTAATCTTTCTTTCAAACATGAGTACAGTTAGAAAAAGGGGAAAAAATTATTTGAGTGAGTGAAGACATGCTTAAATGCTCTGAACATCGAGGTCTTGAATGCCGACGAGGGTGAAGCGAGGTAAGGAGCAACGTCGGAATGAAAGGGCGGGGGAAACGGAAGATCCCCGAGAAAACCCGGCATGATTCCAACATGCGATAATCCGGGAGCGACCCCTCTCCCCCCGGGAATTGAACCCGGTTGGCCTTGGAGATAGATGAGTTGTTTAACCACTACACCACCGCAGCCCCACAGTCATTTGATTTAGAAAGGGACAATGAAGAAACACGTAATATTTTGTTTCACTCGAATTAAGACTATGATAGTGGAATTGCCGATGAGGAAGAATATATTATTATCTCAGATATCTGAAATGTTGAGGAAAACCAAGAACCAAGTGAAAACGCGACATCGAATCCTGCACGTCGCAGTATTGCAAACAGTGCGTATTCTGTTTAAACTATTACAAGTTATGATCTCCAAGGAACATCTGGTGAATACATTGTGATCACAGAATCTGCTGCAGCCACCACAGATTACGTGGGTACTGACGAAAGCGAATAAAACGCGGCTAACGTAATACAGGCTTCAGATCAACCTGTAAGGGTGATTACTGAAAAAAGTGCCAACCAGATTACGCGGGAGAAACGGTTTTAAGTGGGGCTGTGACAAAGGATTCTGTAGTCGCACCCCGAAAATAAATCTGGTCACACCTGCATGGAAACAAAAAGAAGCTGAGAAATTAAGTACTTGAAGTGAAGCATTTTTTTGTGTGTTTTTCAGAAGATGTTTAATATGATATAACAGAATACACCAGCAAATAAATCAGACCTCAGAAGTGTAAGTATGCCACCTACCGACCTATAGGTTATATTAAAGAATATTGTTATGAAAATGAAATCAGTTCAGGCCAGCGGGATCACATTCCTAAACATGTGTAAATAGACCGGCTCTTAACAAGGTTACATTGACCTTTGACCATGGCCGTAGGGACCTTTGACATTGAAACACCAGAAAACCCAAAAAAAAAATTAGAAAAATCCCAATAAATTTATAAAAATATTTTCAACGTTTTTCTCTCTCTCTCTCTCTCTCTCTCTCTCTCTCTCTCTCTCTCTCTTTCAAAATTATTAAAACCTTCACCTTTAACATTGAAATTCAAACTTGACCATACATAACCTTGAAGCCTAAAAATTCTAAAGAAATCCCAAAAAAATTCGAAAAATCTCAACAAATTCCCAAAAAAAAAACTTTGACACTTGACCCACGACTCAAGAATCAAGACCCAAAACCCAAGATCCATTGACCCATTGACCCACGACCCATGCATATGCCCATTGACCCATGACCCATCTTCGGGAAACATGTAACAATCCTTCTTGATGCCTTCTGCCTTCTTCAAACCACTTGTTGCAGCAAATGTTTTGGATGGGTGCGTCAGTGCATCGAGAGAATCATCATCTTTCTCATCAGATACTTAATAAACAGTGACACTATAGTCATTATCATCAATGCTGTCTTCATGATCATCTTCACTTCCTGTTTCATTCTCAATATGAAGTTTACTTTTCTTAATAGCAGTCACATTGTCATTACCAGCATTTAGAGCTTACAACTGTTTATTTTTAAGTCTGTCTACTTCACGCGAACGGCTTGCAAGTCTACATTCCACACATACTCTATCATGCCTCGTAGATCTCTCATTCCATCATCAGCGTTAACTGTCTCGTCAATCGTCTGCGAAAATGGATAACTCACCAACCATCCCGCTCACTAGCGAGCATACCCATGATAATCGATGTAGTACCATTCAATCGGGACTCGAACCGACGACACACTCGCCAACATCTTCGATGTTCAGAAGCAAGTCGCCCCTTTGAGATGCATTTCGCAAAACTCTTCACGAACCGTTCAACAAATCAACTCACTCGATTAACTTCACGAAACACATTGTGAACGTCCATCTGATTGGAAGAACATTTCGGGTTTTGCTCTTTTAAGGAGCCCATCTTAATCTCCCAGAGGGCCTTCTGCCCTACATTTTAAATATAAAAAATATGGGAGCACTCTGAGATAATCTACATACTCGTTCCCCAGAAGAAAACATGCAGATACTGAAATAAAATTATATTATTTTAATATAGGTGTATATTGTTACTTCTTCTCCTAGTCAGTTCCCAGATATGGGTACGAGATGAAATTAGGTTAGCTATTAATTTACAGAAGGGGGAGCATAACTCGGAAATTAAACCAATCGTTAAATATAAAAAGATATTTACTTAACGTCCCAACATAAAAGTTAAATTTTACATTACATTACTCTCAGTTCTACTCTCAAACTAAGTAATGTGGTTACAATGAGATTTACAATGTGATCCATTCAATTGTATAAATTATGCAATATAAATTTACTTTACATTCAATGTACCGCGGCCTCCAAATCTAGCAAGACTCCGAGCCCCTTCTCACGCTCAATGTAGAGTTTTCACTCACCACAGAATTTGCTGAGTCGTTGCTGCTCGACGGACGCACAAGGGCTTCGCCAACCCTCGACGTCGTGGACCCGCAGCTCGCTGGCGCGGCGAGCTGGTGACTTACTGTGGAGGGGAGACGGGGTCCTTGTGACACCCTTACTTATATATGCACCTGCTGGCCTCCTTTCTTTTGCCAGCTCCTTGTTTAATTACTGTCTCCCAAAAACTGCACCTCGATTGGTCTCCTTGTAGCCTCTACACTGCTTCATTAATATATATATGTGTATTATATATATAGAAATGTAAAATTTTTAAATATATTCTATACATAATTAGTTATATTCCTATCATATATAAACATAATAGTTTCTGCATGTTTTGTTCTGGGGAGAACGAGTATGTAGGTTTTCTCAGAGTGCTCCCATATTTTTATATTTAAAATGTATAGCCAAACGCTCTCTGAGTGATTAAGATCAACTCCTTAAAAGAGTAGTACCTGCAACGTTCCTACAATCAGATGGATCATTCAAATGTGTTTCGTGAAGTGATTCGAGTAGGTTAGTTCATTCACTGAACGAATGGTTCGTGAAAAGTTTTGCGAAATGCATCGCGAAGGGGCGACTTGTTTCTGGACATCGAAAATGTTGGCGAGTTTGTCTTCGGTTCGAGTCCCGATCGGATGGTGCTACATGGGCTACCATGGGCATGCCGGCGATCAAGCAGTATGCATGTTGAGTTATCAGTTTCCACAGACGACTATAACGAGACAGTTGATGCTGATGATGGAATGAGAGACCTACGAGGCATGATAGAGTTGGTATGTGTGGAATCAACACTTGCAAGGCGTTCGCATGAAGTCGACGAACTTCGAAATAAACATTTATCAGCTCTAATTTCTGATAACCACGTGACTCCTACAAGAAAATTAAACTTTATATTGAGGATGAAACATGAGGTGAAGACGATCATAAAGACACCATTGATGATAATTACTGTGGTGACAGTGTTGATGCTGTATCTGATGAGAAGGATGATGATTCGCTCGATGCACTGACACACCTCCGACATATTTGGTGCAACAAGTGGTGTGAAGAAGGCAGAAGTCGTCAAAAACGCTTGTTACATATTTCGCGAAGACCCGAATGAACTTGTTGATAGACTTAAGATGACAGTAGCGGAGAAGAACTCGGAATCATACACAGAAAATTTACAAAGCAGAATGGGACGAAGTCGAAGCATTTCTAGCTTATATCAGTTTTTTGGAACTATTTTCCTTGTATCCCTCCACAGACAATCTGTACAAAGTTCAAGTCGTGCAACAACAAATTGGGAAGCATGGTGAGGGCCTGCCGTAGTGCTGCATTGTTCAGTACAAAGTACAAGTTGTGCAAATATTGCGAGAGTGATCGACAGATTGACGGAAAGATTGCGAAATATTGATGGAAATATTTCTAAATAATGACGGAAAGATTTCTGAAGAGGATTATGTTGAAATACTGTTAAAAATAGATTGAAATATTGCTAAATGGAAAGATTACTGAAGAGGAGGAATGTGAATGTTTGTGAAAGATTGATCGAAAGATTGCGAAAGATTGATGGAAAGATGCGAAAGATTGATGGTAATATTGCGAAAGATTTATGGAATGATGTTCAAGAAGAGCACGAATGTTAAGTCTGTTTATCACCCTCATACATTCCAAGTCTCAAGAGCCTATTGGTTCATAAACCATAGACAACTATACTTTTTAAAGTGTTGGTATATGCCGATACATACCATGATTATATCATACTTGTGCAGAGAGTCGTTACTCATATGATGGGCTTGGATTGGTCACATATACATTTAAATAGTTTGTGTACCATATGTATATCATCAAAGCAGACAAAGCAGAGATTAATTTACAAATTCCGACATTGTGTAATAATTAGACTTCAAGAGAGGAGACTGGAAATAAAGTTGAAAGAACTTTTTGCATTGTTCCGATGTACTCCACGTACAATTTCAGCACAACTTAAAATAAATAAAAATTAAATAAATTTTAAAATCGAATAATAAATACATATTTTTATTTTCTTGTAAATTGTTAGGATTATTTGGGTCTTGGGTCATGGTTAATTGGGTCAGTGGGTCAATGGGCGAATGGGTCAGTGGGTTATTGGGTCATTCATGGGTCACTTATGGGGCATATGTGATTAAATTATGGATTATATATGATTCACTTATGGGTCATTATGGATCATTTGTGAGCCATTGTGGGTCACTTGGTCAATGGTTCGGTTGTTCCAGTGGGTCAATTGGTCAATGGATATTTATGGGTCACTTATGGGTTATTTATGTCACTTATTGGTCATTATGGGTAACTTATGGGTCATTGTGAGTTATTAATGGTTATTTATTAGTCAAGGTGGTCGTTTATGTGTAATTAGAGGTCATTTGTGTAATTATTAATCATTTATGAGTCATTTATGCGTTACTGTGAGTCATTTATATGTCATTATGGGTCGCTTACTGGTCATTATGGGTAATTTATGGGGTATTGTGGGGCATTTATTGGCCATACTAGGTCATTATGGGTTATTTAAGGCTAATTATGGGTCGTGGGTCGTGAGTCATGGGTCAATGGGTGAATTGGTCGATGGGTCAATGGGTCATGGGTCTTGAATCTTGGGTCAAGTGTGAAGGGTTTTTTGGACTTTTTGTTGAAATGTTTCGGGAATTTTTTGGTATTTTTAGAATTTTTTGGCTTTAAGTTCATCCAAGATCAAAGTTGAATATTAAGGTCAAATTCCAAAGTTTTAATATATTTTTTAATAAATTTGTTATACATTTTTATAAAATACTTGGCAATTTAAATTGCTTTAAATTCTTTGTTTTCAAGGTCAAATGTCACCCAGGTTAAGGTCAAAGGTTGAGGTTTTTAATAAATTTAAATAAAATATGATACAATTTTTAAAATAAATAGTTTGGGAAGTGTTAGATTTTTTTTTTGTTTTTTATGTTTTCAATGTCAAAGGTCACAGGGTTCAAAGTCTAAGTCAAGGCCACCTGAATCATACATAGCCGTTGGGCAACTAGAATGATAGCACGATGTTGGCGGATGGCACCTCGTGCCTCTCCTCTATCCCCTTGTTACCGAATCGCCATACCCCTAGTATTGTCGTGATTTTGTATAGGAATTCGTATTCTTCTCGGAAACGTATAATTTTCTGCTTGAGATGGTTCGTAGACAACTATATCCGTACTGGTTAAAGAGTTTTCATAACTTATGGGCCATTTGACATTAAGCACATCTTCCATTTTTATTCTCTTTATTTCCCAATTCACTTAAAAACTATTCGATGCTCCGTGTTTATACAATATTGGCTTCCTAATTCGACTGAGCGCTTTAGGTTTTCTTTTACGTCTTATTACAGGTAATGTTTTGTCTTTCAAAAAAAAGGACGAGCAGGTTTATTTTCAGTATGGTAAACAATCCCCATTTGGTTGCATTACACAAATTGCATCTCTTTTTATACTACTTTCTATTCGCCCTTTTTCTAATGTAGATATAAGGATACCTCTTCGTTTCTTAATTTAATAAACTTACCGTTTTTTCGACTATAGTTACAACAATTCAATCAACGCGATTAACTATTACCAGAAGACATAAATCAAGGTTTCTGGTGTTTCAATTATTTTATATCCTGGTGAAACTGAACAAGTGAATTCGTGTATTGTGTTCGTAGGTTTACCTTAAAAAAAAACTAACCTCCCGCAATATTTACGTTCACACGACACATATCAACTGACAATATATTGACTTGCTTTGACGATTCGTGTAGTTGATTCGATTCACATCCTAACATAGATGCGATTGAGTCATTTTGCGTGAAATCAATATCGACATTGCTAACCATTATACCTGTTGAAGTATTCGGATTACCGTGCAACAGGAAACTAAAATTTTTAGGAACCAATCCCTTTATGAATGTTTCCAAATCTTGAAGATCGTGAGACCTAACAGGTATAACAATTCGACGTTTATCATTACCGATGTTCAGTGTGAATGTTTGATTATGTGTATCTATATTTGGTATACCGTTGTACGTTACGAATTCAATTAGACTCACTTGACATTCACCATCAGGGAAAGGAAATAAACAGAATGCAGTCGGGATGCGTTTCCGCTTAATATAAGTGTGATTGACATTTTTTCTACGCTACTGGCGGTTTTAAGGAGTGCATATCTTATTTATACTCTGGTGCCATAAACATAAATGTCCACAGTCTCCGGTAATTGTTCGTTTTCGTAACTGTAGAAAGTTTGTGTAACATGTAAAAGCTTACGAATTCCTAATGGAGGACGTAAGTCACCGTAACTGTGATAGTAGTTGGAATGTCATCCATTTTTTTATTGCAGCTCATTGGGTCCCTTCATTTTGTTTAGAATCTAAATTTAAAAAACATGCATTCCTGAAAGTATAGTTTTGGTGGTAAATTATCTCTCATGTACACGCCTCGGAAGTGTGGTATTTTACGTTTTCTTTTTGGCATGCACACGATTGTCTTTGTCTGTAAGCGTGCGGGCTGGAAGACTGTTTACAGTGGTCCCCGTATTCCCCTCGTCTTCGGTTTTTGTTTTCAAAGATCTGCCCGGCTGATTGCCGAGGCCCCATCCAAGAGCATGCCGAATGCGGTAAAAGCTGAGAAATAATGGATGGGAGGAATCCACCTTTGTTCTTCCCTCTTACTTGTTTACCATGGCCCGCACTCTTTGCAGTACGATATCCCATTCCTCTTTTAACTTTACCCCTCATAACTGTTCCAACTACCCATGCCCCTATTTTTTTCTCCAGTTGTGGTATTAGGGTTGTTTATAACATGTTCTGCTTTCTCAGCTAAAAGTGTATCTGCAATAAGATGTTTTTTTTTATATCGTTTGTTTGCGCATAAGTTGTATCGTGTTGCTTGCACGCTTCGTCTAATGAGTTTATTACCTGGTTGTTTACTGGCCAAACATTTCGCAAGACCTGTGCCGGGTCCGCAGAGGTTATATTTGGGGTAAATGAAGCTCAAACAGCAGATTTTTAATAAGTGTGTTTAAGATTCCACTGCCTTTTTTGATACGTCTAGCACGACACATTATTTAAGACAGTGTACGATCACACACACACACACACATATTATATATATACACACACACTTATGTATTATGTAGCTAGTACGTTACGGTTTGTTAGTATGAAGTTTATACGGCAAAGTGAAGATCTTCCAGTAACTGCAACTAATAATGAACACGTAACAGAAGAAACATGGTACACTGTTGCCATCAAATATACTGTATTTAATAACTGGACATTCCTCTTGCGGTAAAACGTGTGTGAAAATGACTCCTTTAGAACTTCCAAATGGACTTAGGTTTGAAAACGTATATTGGTTTTCGAAAACATTACAACAGGAAAAAAAAACACGTAAGCGATTAGCGAGCATTACGTCTTCAATCGAAGAAATGAAATATTTCCCGTTCACTAACTAAATCCACTACAATTCAATGAAATACGAATGTTTATGACGGCCAGAAACTATTTAATCGAAAACGCACAATGCCCGTGTTATGGAGAAGGGTAACTTCAGACGAAGAGTATTATAAAAAGAAAGAGAGAGAGAGAGGGAGGGAGATGTATTCCAGCACATTACGTCCATGTCTCTGTTTTCCTTCAATCTCCCGGGAATCGTGAAACATTTATATCAGTGCCGCCACTCTGCTCGCATGGTCATCTCGTTTGGCGGAACTGACGGAGCTGGGTCGCGGCGCATGGAGCGCAGTTGGCCAGACTGGATCTCAGCGTGCTTTTTTGACCCGGTATATACGATAAACTAAAAATGTGATAGAGCGAATCTCATATTCAGCATGTCCGCAACACTTGCGCACGATTTTCATCAAAAACTGCACTGAGAAAAATGTTTTGTTTAATTAAGCAAAGTTTTTTTTTGGCGCAACTAAATTAATTGTTTTTATAGTTGTTGAAACACGATTATTTTGTTATTCATATTTTGTTTCCCTAAACAAAGATTTGGTTAGTGCAACTAAATATTTTTGTGTGTCTAAGTACATTAAATAATTCGGTTAATTAAAAAATAACAAACAAATAATTTGAAGCGTGAGCGAGTTTCGAACATAAATCAGCCGCGGCCGAGCGGTACTCAGCTAAAGTTACTACTGACGAAAATGGAATGTTTTAAAATACTTACATTTCAAATACTGGACAACGTGAGAAAAGAACTGTTTAGAGTTTTACAGCTTTACTTTTCAGTTTGCTGTTGAACTTGTTTCATTAGGATGTTTATACCACTATTAAACATCAATCAAACACTGCTACTTTCCTAAATGTCACAAAAGTAGAAAACAAATAGTCTATAGGCAGTTGATTCAATCAAATATTTGGTTGACAGTCATATATTTTGGCCCACATGTGGGTTTTGTAAATACAGGCGTTAATTTTGTTAGACGGACAAAATTAATTTGTGTGTCTTTTCAAGTTTTGTTTACTCAAGAAAATATTTTGTTGGGGCACCTAAATATATTTTTGGCCCTATACAAACAGATAATTTGTTTGTCGTTATCCCAGTGTGCTGAAATCAAAAGTTCAAATAGTGATTGATGTGGATCGTTGTTTATCTTTCGTTTTTGCAATTACTCGTTATTTCATCTCAAAAAGAAAACTGGTTAACACAATTTCAATTTACCTGCCATTTTGTTTTCGAACAGACGTATTGTTTTATTGAAACAATCTGTTTAACAGAACGTTAATTTAATCTGTTGCATTACACCTTCGTCAAAGATACTATAAGCTATTCACGGTAAAATGAACACTTTTGAAAGCCCTGCTTAAGATCGACTTGCATGCACGTTGCGTATTATTCCGCCTTTTGTAAAATTTACTTTGGCATGGGCCTCATCGCTTTATTCGTGCTTACGTTAAAGGAACTCTGAAATTGTCAGCAAAGTTAAACATAATACAAATTTCCCCATTCTTAAACTTATGAGCATTAAAAACCCAGAAAGCAAAAGGATTAATTTCAGTATTCGCAAATGTTTACCTTATACTTTAAATTCAACACTAGGACGTGGAACTACGTAGGTAAGGGCAGTGGCATTTTTTAAAGGTTGGTTCCAAAAGTGCTCATTTCACCGTGAACAGCCTTTAACATAGAGGGACTCAAGTCACCGCCACAGAGGTTCGTCACGTGTTCCAGTGCCGGACGGTAACAGAGAGAAATATCTTTACGGACCTTTATACCGGCGAGGTCTCACAGCGACGATTGAGGAAACGAGACGACAGAGTGGCGATGGAATGGAACGCTTAGGGCCGGTTGCACCATCGTGGTTCGAAACTCGAGCTGAGATCGTATATAAGATCAACACTGAAAACTGTTGCACCATTCGAGTCCAGAGCTGGACTGGAGATCGAGATTAAGTTCATTTCGAACCACCGGTTCGAAATCTCGATCCGAGATCAGCAGCCATCGTCGACAAATGTAGTTCGAAAATACGAACTACGTTCGATTGTTTTCTTGAGAAATTAAAACGACATTATACGTACTTGAATGTTATTCAGTAAAATTCGTACGACAATAATTCACTTAAAACAGATAAAGGATCGCACATCTAGTTCTATCTATAGTGAAAAATACATCTACTTCCATGACGTCATATGTTATAAACCAAAAGCAAAATTGGTCTCGTACTTAATATCGATCTCTCCAAGACCGACGAATTGGAGATCCAGACTCATGAAATTTCGTTGGTGCAACACTTTTACATTGGAGCAAAGATAAAACTGGATTCTGGTTCGGAACTAGGATCATTCGATCTCGTATCGGAGGTTATGTTGGTGCAACCGGCCTTTAGAGAAACGGAAATACCCCCAGGGAAACAATCCCGCCAGTGGCTACGGTCACCACGCTTCTCACATGCGAATGATTCCGCCGGGAATCGAAGCCGGTTCACCAGGAAGCGATTATTCTGACCACGGCTCCCCGCGTACCCTCCAAAAACTGTCGGTCTGGGGGAAAACTAGCTGTGCAGCGGAACATTTCCAACCTAACTTGCTTCTGGCAATACGTTTCCAGGCATACGCTCTCTTTCCCCCTCAACGCTGAAATCCTCTTACAATGCGAGACATGAAAACAGAGTTCACAACTTCACTACGGGGTCTTATTTTCAACTTCCCGCTAATGTGCAGTTAAAATTGGAAACTTCCAAGCTTGAAATAAGCTTGATAGCAATGTATTTTTTCCAGCACTTAGATTTCTTTATTACGTTTGAAAAGCAACAGTCTCTGAGACAGAGAGATCATTTTCATATGATCCACGTTATTCAATAAACAAAGCATACCGCGTTCGTTTAATCCTTGTGTCTAATATAAAATCAGAAAATTATGATTTTTAATTGGTATTAGTTAAACGTTCTATATATGTGCTGATCACATGAACCTGCATATATAAAAAATGTTATCCATATATAGTTAAAACGAGAACATACAAGCTATTATTGCATATTTACTTGTCAACAAGAATTTTCATGAAATCAAAATTACTGAGAAAAAAAACACTATTGTGAAATAGTTCAATTTGCTTATTTTTCTATTTAATGTTTGGAGTTTCCCCATAAATGATTGTCATATGCAGTCTATTTGCACTGAGAAATTATGTGGGTTTTGCAATTTAACATATTTTTTGTACTATTCGTAATATTACTGTAATATTGTCTCATGAAAACATGTTTAGTAGCAAAAAGATCGAACTGAACATTACCTAAATTGACAATTTTTCCAATTCAACTTCTAAATACGATAGTGGAGAGGGTTATGAGCTGGAGGGAAATTGAGGTGTAAGCGTTTATAATGAAAATTTACATATTTTGTATTTTTTACCCCATAATTTCCCTGATCTTCATAGCCCCTCCTCGCTATCGTGTTTGTGACTTGTGTTGGTTATATTGTCTATTTAGATAATGTTTGGTTCAGATTTTTTGCTATTTAATGTATTTTCATGAATACATATTACATTATTTACATATATTTCACCCATTTTACCCCACAATTTCCCTGATCTTCATAGCCCTCCCCATTATCGATTTTGGGGTTTCTATTGGTCAAATGTTCATACCTCTAGTAAATTTGTGTTTTGTGTAGTTAGTAGAGTGGACTTATTCCACTTTCCGATATTTTTTCTTCCGGAAATGCCCCTATTGTTACGAATTACCCTGGTAACGAAGTAGGATCGAGGATTACTGATCGTTCCCCGGTTATAATCTCTCAAGGGGGTCAATGCTGTAGAGTCATGAACTGTGTGATTTGTTCGCTGAAAAACACGAACAGTTGTTGAGATTTATATCTGCTATTCCGCCACACTAAGCAACTCTTGCTTGCGACGTCATTTTGCTTAGTTGTGCGCAGATACTGAAAAAATTCACACCTTTTTATTTTCCATGGAGAGCAGTGTTGTTTGGTTCGGGACCTTCTACTATGAGAGTGGGAAAAGGGAGTCGTGGTAGCCACCGTGTGCCTTTTGTCTATGTGTGTAGATATAAGCCCGTTCCTTTTTTATTTGCTCTTTCATGGCACACTAGTTTTAATGAACCAAAAAAAATGTTTATATATTGTAGTGTGTGAGTCTCTACTCACACACTACAATATATAAACATTTTTTTTTTAATTACATAACTTTGTATGTTATTGCTACCACTTAAGGATAGCCAGAAATCTGTGTCACAATAATTTGTATTGGAGTTGACTAAAAACAGTTTACAGAGTAGCAGCTGAGTAAGGTGTGTATGATAGTCCACCTTTTCTTTCCAAGCGGTCCAATAGCAGAAATGTGCAAAGACAATATGGGTTATGCGGCTACAGTGTGTTAAACCTCTACAGTACAATAGTACACAATACAACAACTTATGTTGTTGGGCATCTTCAATATAAATATTATGATGTGTACCAACCCATAGAACTTGTTTTGCAGCTGACTATTACACAATCTGATGTACCACAAAAGCATTACCATAGAGACAGTGAAATAGAAAACGATTGGGCAGCTGAATACTATGCGATACAGGTAAGCTAATTGCCCACCTGGCTGGATGACTTGTCGAACAGCACTCACGCCTTAGCAGCAGTGTAACTCCCCTCTTCTTGTCACACTGGGAGAACAGGAACAATGTGTGTACTGCAATAGTTGTGAACTAGCTCTTGGATCAGTGCCTGCTTTACTGGTTGGCATGAAAAATAGGAAACCGTAGATTTCAGCTTGTTTAGAGAACCAATATGTTACCATTTGACAAATGATTAAAACTGTACTGGGACTTCTGATTTGATAAGGTTCGGCTGATTATGAAAGCTAGAATAACTGCAAAGACATGTGTCGTAGGAAAATTACTGGAAAAGAAAAGCACTAAAATTCCAATCACTTCTTTTAATTGAATTAAAATGCCAAAAAAAATTTAAGCAGTAAAACCCTTGCAATTACACTGTACCTGTTATCAGTATCGCTCCTAAACTCATTATGTACAGTCACTTGTGGAAATTTTGTTAATTTCATTCAAACTAGATAATGAGGATTGGATGACAGTTATTTGTATCCTATATTGTCTCTACATAATAGTGAAGCTTTTTAGATTATGATTTCAAAGCAATCAAGGAAAGTTGAAAAAAATGGAAATAATTTAAAAAAGGGAGAAATTTCTACTCTATGAGTATTACATGCGCCAAAGGAAAAGCAATTTAGTGGTGAGGGTAATACGTGGAAGTGTAAAATGGGGTTCTATTGTATTGATGTTAAAGTATTGTAGTCTTGAATTTGACGTAGGTGACCTCTAACTTAAATTTTAAGAACTTAGGATATTTTCAATTCCATTTAAAATTTTTATATCAAAATTTTACAGAGTTTCTGTATTTTTACTCCCAAATTTTGCAACAATTTTGTTTGATTTAAACATCAAAATTAACCAGTTTTATTTGCCATTTCTAGGGGTTACTAGTTGGTACTAAACATGAAAATACCATATAATTTCCTTCGTTATTCTCTTGATGTTACATAAACACCTTCACTGTTTTTAAATGATATAAAACTAATTTGTAGGCTTTTCGAAATAGTAAGATACTCAAAATGCATATTAAATGGTAAAATGTGCAGAATTGGCAGGTATCCTACAAGATTTTATGGTTTTATGTTAGCTCAATTAAGATGTCAAAGTTATATTTGACTAAATGCTGTATACAGTTAGCAAAAATGCACTCTTAAACACACAAAACTTCCTATATGTAACATTTCAAGAAATATGCTATCAAGAGTAAGCATTTAATGTAAAATAAAATTTTGTGGTACAAAAGTTGAAGTTTCTATACAATGTGCATTTCCTTTTGTAAATGTCACGCAGAAATGTTTGATATAGTCCATTCACGGTTTCTTTGGCCTTTTTTAAACAAACCTTTGAAAAATCTCCCCATCTATAACGTGCTTGGTTGTTTCCTAAATATGTCATGTAACACAAGTGTTTAATACTTGTGTTCATTAAAGTTACTTTTTTTCTGTTAAATTGAAATGTTATTCATATTTTATATATAAATTGTAATGCTTCATTTATAAATAATTCTAATAAAAACAGTGAGAAAAATGTGTGTTGGTAGCGCCTAGTAAGAAATAGTTCTTATACAAAATACTGTTACAACAGAGTGCGCACGAAACCGGTGCGTTATCCCTCTGGTGTAATTTTCCAGACTTAGTTAAGCTTTGTTTGCATGAGGCGGAAGAATATCCTGGAAGTAGGACTTTAGCAGGGTTTCAGAAAAGGTCGAAGAAACAGTGAATCAACTATATATATATATAATTTGTATGAAGAAATAATTAGTTTACTAATGAAATTAAATATTTTTGCCAGTTTAGTTAGGTGTTATGCTGTGTATTAACATGGATTTTGGAAATAAGAATATTTCAGTTTTCTTATACACTTGCACGTAAAAACAAAAGTGTTAAATAAACATAAAAAAATTGGACAAAAAACGTCAGTTCTTATAACAAACAAGGATAAAAATTCATTCGTCGGTTTCATTGCTATTGACCATATAATCTAGTCTCTATTGACTCTTGGCCACATGATATTCAGCCAAGTGAGGAAATAAGCAAGTTTTTGTTAATGCTGCTTGTTGACTAGATATATTCAGTCCCATCTACGAAGGCCGATTTTTTACATGTCTGGTGAGTAGCAACAGTGTTGTTGTTTAGATAGCATATCCTTCTGCCTCAGTTATTATGACAAATGAAAGAGTATGTTCCATAATTAAATCAGTTACTGTAGGTGGATACAATAAGTAAATACAGTAAATAAAAAACTTCAAGTTTTATATGTACACTTATCGTCACAAAAAATGAGCGGTTTCGTGTAGCTGAAAATATTTCTAAGTCCCCTTCGGGTATGTTCGGCAGGCTGCCCCCTCCCAAGTCACAGGCACGTACCGCGGAGTTGGCGTGGCTAAGAGCTGCAGCAACACATGGCTTTGAAGGAAAAAAGATTCAAACTCGAATAATAGTTCCGTGAGCTCAGTTTTGTCCGAATATATTCCAACACATTATATGTAACGCAGTGAAGTAAATTAGAGGTGAAACTTTCGGAATTATGAACTAGCCTGTATCAGATATGAAAAACAAATAGTAAATTCTAAATTTGAACATACCACACTGGACCACTGGAAATAATTACTTCCATATCATGCATAATTGTAAATATGAAAGGAGGTGTTACGTTATAACTCCCCTTGCCAACACACACGAGATCTTTGGAAACATAAAGTGATAATCACTAAAAACATTAAATAATACATTATATGGAATAATGTTTTCATATGTATGCTAATTAGAGACCATAAAATGTCTTGAAATGAATGACCTGTAGTCTAAACTTCACAGTCCAATGAATACCCGATTAACTACTGTTTCTCCAGTAAGTGGCCAATATAACACTAAAGCATACAGCACGTGATCCCTAAACGCCTTTCCTTGCCTGTTTCGTATTTACTTCGCACATTCCCGAGTGAGCCTTGTTAACTCTAATCCAATGCAAAGGTAGATTAGGTCTATAAGTGTGTAAAGTTTAGCTTGTCCTCAAAATAATCCGCGCAGTTTTCCTGTTCCTGCATTGTTCCGTTCATAAAGTAAAGGCCTATTTACATGCATCGGCATGTCTTAACCAAATTTGGATTACAGTAAATAGTTATTAATTATCAAAGTGTTATAACAGGAATTTACTACAGTATTATCTGCGGGAGTGATTTTAGTCTCTTGAAAGATCTACGGTTATTTAAAAATACTCAAATTATTCAACATTTAAAACAGAATAAGATATAGAATACATGCAACGAGCTACTAGATATATTTCGAAGGAAATTATTCGCATTAATGTGAGCACTTCTTGATACCTGTCGCATTTTATATATGGACGTATGCACCCAATTTTCAACAAAGTTTACGTATTAAGTCGTAACTCAGTTTTTATTTTCATTTATACACGAACTGAAGTAAAAATCAAGTTGCTTGTATGTTTCATGTGTGTGTTATAGCACCATTACTAAAAGTGTTAAGAGTTCACTTTGGCGCGAACAGTCTATAGTACCGTTACATCTAAGCTCAACTCGAAGTGTTTTGTCATGATGTGGTTTCTCACCGAACTGCCTCCATTGGCGATTCGTGCTAGTAATTGTAAGTAACCCAATTTGAAATAATTGGTGGCTGGCAGACACCACACCGACCAGGCATCTAACTGATTGGTGGATAAATGTGTTGTAAGTGTGCTTTCTAGCAAATGGCCTCTCAGTGTTTCGCGCCATGTTATGCGAATGCTAGCCATTGTGGCGTACGCAACTAACATTTGTTTGATAATATTTCACATTGTGATCACAAACATGATTCGCCAACATTCTATATGTATATTTTTTATAAACCGTCAGTCCCACAACTACAAAATAAGCAAAATATATACCAATTTGATACTTGCGTTACCTTGGACTGTCTTACACACGAAACATTCACGCATTTACATATTTTCTAAATGAATGTTTCTTTAAGAATTACCTTCCTTGCATGATAAGGTATTGCAGTTTCTAAGTTTCAGTCCAAATTGGTTGACGAAAAACCGAAAATTTAACCGGTGGAAGACCGTATTCAGTGCCTGTGCGAATTAGGTACACAAATAGAGATAGAGAATTGCATTTTCTTTATAACACATCTACCAACATCTGACTTTGAAGTCCCTGCACTTTTACCTCATATCTACCAAAATCGTAGAGGTTATAGTGACGTAAAGGGTTGGGAGAGTGGAGGTACGTTTTAAATATTAGTAATATGACATGCAGTCAAATGAAATGTTACTGAGCCAGAGTTCCAAAATGTCTTACAGGAAGGTCCATCCTGATCCACTCAAGTTCTATTTCGCAGTGGCTGTTTAAAAATATTTAATAATTTACCACCAATCTGTTCTACTTTCTAACCCCTTCTTCTCCGTTTACTATGTTTGGAAGCGCAAGTCAGAAAATGAATAAATTCACAATAACAATTTAATATGTAATGTTGTGAGTAGTATATAAAAATTACTTTGGCGCAAAGGGATGGGGGATAGGAGCTGTGGAACCGCCCGCCATCATGTTGGAATTTCCCCTTTTTTCCCCTCAAAATGTCCATGTTTTCCTCGAAATGAACTAAATGTCCCTAAAAATTTAGATGTTCAGTAAAAAACGTGCCTTTCTCCCCAAGAAAATTCCCGTATTCCCAGGCATATCAGTGACCCTGGGTAGAGCAGTGAGACGGATCAGCGACTTAGGGTCAAGGATCAACGACCCCGGTGACCGGGATCAGAGACCCCAGGGACAGAAGAGCAGGGCCAGGACCTTTGCCCTTGACCACTGACATTTAACCCAAGAAATCCAAAAACGTAAAAAAAATTCGACAAAATTCCAAAAAAAAAGAAAAAATTATAAAAGAATTAAAATCCCAAAATGTATATTATTGAAAGTACTAAAAAATTATATCAAAAATATTTTAAAACGTGTTTTAAAAATTGTTGAAAATGTATCGTCAACAGTTTATTAACAATTATTTATAAAACTTTTAAAAATTCACTAAGAAATGTATTTTAAAATGTATTCATAATCATTTTTAAAATCTATAAAATATTATTATAATAATTTATTAAATAATTATTAAAAATTTGCTAAAAAATTTATTAACAATGAACTTTGCAGAGGCCACCCCTCGCCCATACACATCCACCATTTTGGTGGGTGCAAGGGGCGACCATCTTGATAGGTGGCCACCATGTTGGTAGGAGACTGCCACCTTGGTAGATATCACCTGTCCTAGATATCACCTGTCCGTCATATTGGATGCAGGTAACCATGACCTCAAACCCATGACCTTGAATGACCTTGAAAAAATCGAAATTAAATACATAAGTCATAAAACATATTGCATAATACACTACTAACGTCATATTAGATGCAGACTACCTTAACCTTGACCGCATAACCATGAATGACCTTGAAAACCAAAACGCGAGAAAAATTCATAAAAGTCAACAAAAATATTATATTACTAACAACTACCATCTATTAGATGCAGGTGACCTGAACCGTAGCCCCATCACGTTGAATGACTTTAAAAACAAAAACTAGAGAAAAGGTACACTTCCCGTCAGAAAATATGAGCAACGGAAAAAGTTATTCCCTTCGGTAATCTTCGGCTTTTGACAAGACGTATCGCCTTGGCTCATAGGCAACCATCATACATAACTTTCTCGCCAATCTTTCAGCGTTTTAACTGCGCCAAGAATCTCTATAGCTTCTATTGGAGCATCATTCTGACATCAGATTCTTCAAGTGAATATAACGCATTTAATTGGATGAAGCAACTAGTCCTGCGATTTATTAAGTTAATGCAAAAACAGAATATCTCACGTAAACTCCTCACTGGAAGTCCGTGTCTCGTGTATAAACAAGTAACACTTAGGGGAATAAACAACCAATTATAAAGGCGAGCTGAGCTACAGTGTTGTGCAACATAGCTTGTCCCGAAATATTTTAGCGGAATTACATCACACGAGCTCCACACTAAACGTTCGCGAGTCGTGCAAGCATGTGACACTTAACAAAAAGAAAACCAATCATAAAGGTGAGCTGAGCTACAGTGTTGTGCAATATAGCTTGTCTCGAGGTATGTAAGCAACATTCGATGCTTCAAACAATGAAACAGTAAACATATGTGAAATGAATATAATTACAGACAACTGTAAAAGAGAAATGCATAATTCCTCTGTTAATAATTAAAATATACCCTATTCTATGTTAGACGTTAAGTAGTTATAATATTTGTATTTTATTAACGATACACAGAAATGAATTTCCTGCTGTCGTACGCATTTGCGAAAATCGAATATCACACTTTAGAGGAATATATAGTTATATTAATCAGTAAATAAGGCCACTAAAAATTTAATTAAACAATCGGCGCATGTTGCAGATGTAATTATTGTATGCGCACATCAAGAATGTTTCTCTTGCAACTAGCTGCTCTCTGCATGTAAAGCCACGTCCTATCTAACCGAGCCAATTTCTACCCTGCCAAATCAAATTCTTACGTAGGTTTCGTATTATCTACAGTGGCCGGGAGACGTATGTGCATGTCTGAGCGGACGTAGCGTGTTGAAGGGTACAAAAGGCTAGGGGGAGGAAGTGGAAGAGATGCGCACGTAGGTCTGGCCGTACTATCGGCTATTCCACAAACATCAGTTACGGTGGGCTCAGGTAGGTATATGTAAGGCAATATAGGACGAAGAACGTCCGCAGAGTAACGGGAAATTTATCCTCAGTGTTAAAAATTTGCACTTGACCATTTTATTTATACAAAACCACATATAAAAATATTCAACTGGAATACTACTTAGTTTTTAACACTCGGTGCAATTCCACGTGAATTAATGTATACGCACAGTTTATCAAAGTATAACGAAACAGTAATTTCAGGCCAGTGTTTTTCGTTTGAAACTATAGAAAATATTTTATATATTTATTTGCACAAAGTCGCGAAAATGAGCGTTTTTACTTATAGTGGACTGACCCGCACTATAAAGAACGCACATACATTGTTTATAAAACAAGAAATAAAATAATAAAATTACAATCTACAGCATAATGTTCAGCTACTTCACAAATTCCACCCAATTAATTTGTGCGTAAGCATTCTTGCCGTGCTAAATGGTAGTTAATGTGAAATCGTGATCTACATACGCTTAGGTGTTTAAATTAAAAATCTCACGAAAATCGCAGTAAACATTTCGAGTTTATAAAAAAAGGTGTTAAGTATCTTGTCGGTTTTTGTATTTTTTCTGGAATTCTGATTCACATGCAAACTTAATGCCACCTGTAAATATGTTTTTTGCAAATAATGCTGGCTTCAGCAGACGGTGTAACCAATAAAAAAATATTTCTGTAGCATTTATGATACAGTCATTTGTACTAACTTAACATATCGTAATATACGTTTGTCTATAATTTATGCCAGCAAATGTTATTCCAAATGCAATGTTCATTAAGAGAAAATATTTTCTCGATAGTGAAACAAAGACTGTGCAAATGTGTAATCCTATTTGAAATTCATTAGAAACTAAAACATTAACTGTTTATATTCCTGTCAAATTACTACACAAACAGATTCGAAACTAACGCTATCATTAGGCTATAGCAATAAGTAAATTAGTTTGTTGGTGTTGAAGTTAAGGCCACGCGTATTTGCTCAAGAAGTAGTGGGTTCAATTTATAGTTGGAACGTATTTATTTAAATATAATATAAAAGATAATAATCTTTGTACTATATTTGTGGTATAAATAAATATATGTTTGAAAGTATATTATATATTAATTTAGATATTCTATTTACAAATGTGACAAATACAAGCTTGACTGTAATATTAAATATCTATATATTGCAAGTCCACTTAGAAGGTTAGTTAATTTATTACAAGAAAAGTCATGTATTATTTTAGTTACTAGTTTTCAGGGTTTTACTTGTAAAAGAAGCATAGAATTCAAACACGATTCCAGATTTACAGTACTAATGTTTTTAATTCAGTGACAACTTTTTTCTCATATTTTTCCTATTGGAAGTGACATTTCCCATGAAAGGTTGGTTCCTACGGACAAGCATAAATCACACCCTTGCTCTAACCAGGAACCGGAACTACTCACGCTCAACACTTAATCGACTGCGCCACAGTGGGCAGCCAATAGGTCAACCAGAACACTGTCAGTGGTTATAAGAACTTATTTTAAGTGAACAATATGCAGTTAATTTCATTGGAGATAATTTCTAAGTTACAATTTAAGTAATATTATGTTACGTGGTTCAGCTGGCGCCGACTCCGCTGCCCCGCGCCCTAATCGGAGACCCATCTCGCCCTCCCCTCTTCCTGGAACGAGATGCGCTCGTGGCTGTCTGTCCCTCTTTTGGGAATCCCGCGAATGCCGACAGTGGCGAGACTTTCTGGCGTCACAGACCTCCTCTCGCCTGCTAGAGTTTTCGATACGTTTAGCAACAATGCAAGAATGTTCTGGTGAGAATGGCTGGCGCCTCAGACCTCCGCGACGTATCGCGCGAGTTGGGAAGATTCTAGGTGGCGGCCTAATACCTATATACACTGCCGCAACCCAGCGGCCGGCAGTCTTTGACGGAGGCCGCCTGGCGAGTGTGCGCAGCGAAGTTTAGTGTAGACGACGACTGCTGGAGATGGCGGGACGACGGCGAGTGAGGTGTTCGTGTCTTGAATAGACGAGAGGGTGTAATACCGACAAGTGAAGCCTACTGTGCGTGAGGGCGTTTGGAGGATTCTAGAACATTACGACTGGCGGGACATGGACTGAACTGAGGTGGGACTGAATGCAAATGTAATACTTATTTTATTGTAAATATTCGAACTGTCAAATATGGAAACATAAATCATCAAATAATTGAATAGGTTGAGCAGTGGCGTAGCGTAGTGGGGGGGTCAGGGGCGGCACTTTTAGAAGGGCGGCAAAATTTCACAATAAATAATAATAATATCTTGAAAATATTTTTAACCATTTCATATTTTTGTCGCACCTACGATTCGGACCGATTGAAATGAGCACGGAATTTTTCATTACTTATTCTGTGACGAAATCGGGGAATCCCCTTTCTTTAAATGAATGTATAATAATGACATCTTGCTCATTGTAGCTATTGGCAACACCGTCTGTACTGACTTGCAGGGATTCCCCGTATTTTATTTTGTGCTAGGATTGTTTATGACTAATATTCAGCGAGAATGACTTCTATCATATAAAGAATAGTGTTCAGTATTGTATAATAACACCTGCAAATTAGGTTACAGTACGGGTAAGTCCCTTCAGGGAAGTCCGTGAGTGATGCTTTGACAATTCAAAGAAAGTTTGATTGATGGATCGTCAGTTGTCCAATTCCCATTAACTTAATCATATCGTATATATGTATACGCTTTCCAAACTGTGATTTCAGTGCTCATAAGTACGTGTTATGATTGTTAAATTATTGAACTTTGTTGAAAAATTGTATTGTTCGTGTACGTATACATTCCACTATGTGAGTATTAAATATTTTATTTACGTTTTTTATTTATGTAATTGTATGTTTGACTATCTGCTATGTTGTTTAAGCTGTAATTTATTAAAATAAAAAAATCAGAACAAGTAAATTTCAGTAAAGTAAGTTATATATTTTTAAAATTTATTAGTAATTATTTTGAAATGTTCTACGATAGTTTCGTTTACGACTCCAACGTGTACTTTTATTATTTATTAAATATAAGTGTCAATAATTTTTTTTTTGTTTTAACATCAAAAATGAAAAGAGTAAAAGAAAGTGGGGCATCTTACCGTAATAAAAGAAGAGCTAAGTTGGAAAATATTAGAAAAATGAAGGGGCTTTACTTAAATACGTGAAAAGTCCTGTTCCTGAGACATCAGATTCCACGTTGGGCTTAAATTCATCAAAGACAACTGGGCCTTCAAACCCAGAACAAGCTAAAAAAAAATACAAGAACTTGACACTGTTGATCTGGTACCTGTTAGAAATGTTGACATTGTTCCTGAAGATCAAATTCCAACAACATATACTCAATTAGAGTCTGCATCTGTATGTCTAGACATGGATTTCGATAGTTTAGAAACAGAAACTGATACAGCATCGGCAATGTCTGCTATTCAATACCAAAACTTGGACGATATTGGAAAATGGCCTGAACACATAGATGAAAATATGCGATTGCATCTCATTCAGCAAGGGCAGGAAGTTGTTCAGCATATCAATACTAACTTCGCCGAAGCGTCAACAGTAACACGTTCAGATTCGTGCTCTTTAACATCAAAAGGAGAGACAAGACGGCTTACCCAGGAATGGTTTTACCGCACATTGACTAACGGCGAAAAAGTTTTACGTACTTGGATGGCTTATTCTCCTTCCAAAGCATCATTATTTTGCTTTTGCTGTCGTTTATTTGAGAACGTAAACACACCGAATGGATCAAAGTTTTTCTCATCTGATGGATTTAATACTTGGTGGAAATTAAATCCTAAGGTTTCAAGTCACGAATCAAGTGCACTACACAGCCAAATTAATTGCAAATGGAAGGAGTTGGAGAGCAGACTTCAAAAAGGACAGACTATTGACAAGAAAGAGCAAAACTTAGTGGCAAAGGAAACAAAAAAATGGCAAGAAATTCTTATCAGAATGTTTGATATTATAAAATTCCTTGCCAAACAAAATTTGGCTTTACGTGGCCATACAGAAAACGACACCAGTATTAATAGAGGAAACTTTTTAGAATTGGTGCATTTAATTGCAAAGTACGATCCTGTACTTCGTGAACATCTTGTAAGATCTAAAATGTGTGGCAAAATTTCAATCACGTATATGTCACCAGAAATCCAAAACGAATTTATTGCAATTTTGGGAAATAAAGTTCGCCAACATATCATCGGACAAATAAAAAAGGCTAAGTATTATTCGATTATATTCGACAGCA
This sequence comes from Dryococelus australis, assembly GCA_029891345.1. Lineage (NCBI taxonomy): Eukaryota > Metazoa > Arthropoda > Insecta > Phasmatodea > Phasmatidae > Dryococelus > Dryococelus australis. Next base: position 112,705,696 of record CM056995.1, read on the forward strand.
CTCCAGACATTTCTCATAAAGATCAAACAAGCCAGGTATTAAGATACGTAATGATTGAAAATCAGGAAGTACAAGTAGTGGAATCTTTTATAGATTTCATTGAAACAAAAGATATAACTGCTGAAGGAATTTCAAAGATGATTTTGAGCAAGCTTGAAGCTGATGGCCTCGATATACGCAACTGTAGAGGCCAAACATATGATAATGCTGCTGTTATGGCTGGAATGCATTCAGGAGTTCAGCAAAGAATTAAAGAAATAAATCCCAAAGTTGAATTCGTACCTTGCTCAAATCATTCGTTAAACCTGGTTTGTTTACACGCTTCCTCAGTTGAGGCGAGTTCAGTAACTTTTTTCGGCACATTAGAACGTTGCTATTCATTTTTTTCCATGTCCACACATCGTTGGGAAGTTCTGATAGCAGCTACAGGCAAAAGTTTAAAAAGGGTTCAAGACACGCGGTGGAGTGCATGAGGCGATGCCGTAGAAATGACATGGCATCATTACAATGACATTCTCGTCACTTTGGAAAAACTGACAGAGACAGGTGAAAGCTTAAACACAAGAACAGATGCAGGAACTTTGCTAGTTACGATGCAGTCATTTTCCTTTCTTTGTTTATTGGGCCTCTGGCAACCGGTGCTACATGAAGTGAATGATGCACAAAAATATTTACAAAAAAAAGGGACTTGACATAAGACTGTGCGCTCAGAAAGTAAATGCTTTTCAGATGGTACTGATAGAGAAACGAGAAGAATGGGTAAATGGCGCTGTAAGTTATGCAAAAAATATGTGTGAAGAACTTGGCATTTCCATGGAACCTCTGAGGCGCATAACAAGAAGGAACATTTTTGATGACGGAACCAGAGATGCTAACTTGTCTTGTGAAAATGAGTTCAGACGGAAGCTGTTTTCTTCGTTAGATAGAATCATTGTAGAAATTCGTGAGCGTTTTCAGCAGCTACAGAATTTGGCGGATAAGTTTGCTTATCTAACGCCGGCTATATTACTATATTCGGACGACACTAAATGTAATCTAGACTACGCATCTGCCGAAATTGACGAGCAGGACTTCAAGCTGGAACGACTTCGACTGCGGACTTTCATTGCTGCCACAGGCAATGAAAATAAATTAATTAATGCGGACTCACTTGAATTATTCAAATTTATTGTGAAATCCAAGCTGGAATATACTTTGCCCAATATTATAATAATGCTCCGAATATTCTTCACAATTGCCATAAGCAATGGCAGCTGTGAGAGAAGTTTTTCAAAATTGAAATTGATCAAAAATTATTTAAGATCAACAATGAGTACTTTAAGGCTAACCAATCTGGCTATCTTGTCTATTGAGCAAGAGGTGTGTGATGCTATAGACATTGATAGTGCAATAAAAGAGTTTGCTCTTAAAAAAAGTAGACGAATAAAGTTTTAGTTAAAGACAGAAGTTTTGTTTTTAATTCTAACAAGTACATTATTTTTCAATAAAAATATAAATATTAACAGTATCGTTCTAGTTGTAATTGGAAGTCGATTTGCGTTTTATATTCAATTCGCTAATAACTTAATCTTGTCGATCGTCAAGGTATAATCATAAGTGTTCTATACCTGTTATATCAATGTAAGTGGCATACGTGTACGAATTTTTGTAATAAATATGATTATTATATTGTAAAACATATATATATATGACTTTTTTTATTTATACCTGTACAATACACAATAATGATGACTGTTCTTGCCGAGTTCTTTAGAATTACTTTATATTATAGTCTTTTAAATTGAAATTCCTAAATAAGAGGGCGGCAAAATTTTCTTCCGCCCCGGGCGGCTGACACCCACGCTACGCCACTGAGGTCGAGAGACTGTCTATTGGGACTGATCTTTAGTTATTTAATTTAATTGATTTCTTTGTCTAATTATAAATTCTATTAATTGGTGTCAATTGTGAACAGTAAGTGATTTCAATTTATTGTGAGAATTTGAGTTTAGAGAACTTCGCTGTAGTTATTGTAAATAAAATAAGGAAATTATAATTAATTTTTTTATTTGATTAAGACCTCAATCCCTTAACGAACTTGGTATAACCCACTTAATTTCTAGAGAGAGAAAGTGTAACAATATTAATTACTTGTTCCACATTGTACCTATAGTTCACTGCCACATTGGTTGGTATTCGCTTGCATATATTTGCGCTGAATTAAATGCAAAACTGCAGACAAAGATTTTATAGTTTAGCTTAACCTTCATATATCACTCTTTTCTTTGGAATAAAAAATTGAAAATAAAAATGTATCTTTATCCTTTTCTCAGTTCTATTTTGTGTTATTGTCTAGCAGTTATTATACTAAATATTCTTTTATCATTTAATATAGCATTATTATAGTTAAAAATGTTTTAAATTTATTGATCATTATTAAAATTAATTTATTCACTGCTCCGTATTGTGGATGATGATTACGACAAAAGACACAATTCAAGAATTCTATGTCATCAAAAATATCATGCCGACAACTGTGGATATGTTACGAAATTACATTCGACTCTGGCTATATAGATGACAGCTATGTACGACATTGTGTGTTATTATTTGCATGTTTTGGATTTTTTTCAAGTAAAACTGCTATGCTGTAAAATGCGTTAAAGTTGGCTTAGTATTAAGCTGTCTCAAGCCTCTCAATGTTTGAAAATTTTGTAAACAAATGTTGTCTTGAGTAATGCATTCCCGTTGAGATATTTCGTACGCCGCGCCGTAAACCTTCAGATCAAATATTTATATCCTCCACTCACCACCATTTTAATGGTGAAAGATATGATGACAATGAGGAAAAGGAACAAGTAATCTGTTGATGCATCAAACCACAGGAAGTATTCCACCTCCATTGTCGTTACTTTTATATAACATGATTTTAATTCGATACTTTTTAATATTTGAACAGAAAAATTGCACTCAATAACAGAAAAGCAATTGTATTATATCGAACAATACACACAGGTGGTAAAGAAATCCTCCAGCACACACTGTCACAAGAGCGCTGCTACCTGTTGTCGCCAGCAAAAAGTCTCCGTGTCCGGTTTTGCATGTGCTGTTACTCAAGAAAAAATACCGAATGTTTTTATGTTCGTGTGAATACTGCCGGGATGCAATCTTGTCTCACAGCTAGAGACCGGACCGTGCCGAGCCGTAGTCTAGGGAATAAGATTGGACTCGCGTGCACAGACGTTTGTTGGTACCAGTTGATAAGTCTATATTTGTAGCCATTTTGGAAGACAGCGCTACCTCAAACATAATGCATGTATAGTTTTGCTCAGAAATTTTTCAAACGATTTGACGTCAGTGAAAGTAATGAGAACGTGAAAAAGCTGTATATAATTATATTTCTAATGTAGTAACCACTATGTACTGCATTTTGATTATTCATATGTTCAATTAAAGCTTTACATGTAGTAGTATACAAATTGGCAATCTAATAGGGGTTTGGAGCTGCGGGCAAGGGAACTAGGCAACCACTATATTTGATGACGCCATACGGGACAAATTTCCCGTTTTCCGAAACAAATTTTCTATTTTCCTTCATACCCATGGGGTGAATCTTGGATCCCAACCTCCAGCTCTGTCAATATGATGCCAGGGTGTTGGGACCCTTACACCTAGCGTCCTGGCAGGTGCCGAGTCTCATGCTCTGTCATTTCTTTCGGGATCTGTCGACCTAGCACCATAATGCTGTACCGAATGCCAGCATTGGCTTACACGCTCACCTGACCTAACATATAAGCATAGTTGACTGTAATTCTTGAACCTCATAAGATATAATTGTTAACTTCCTAACACAGGCCGACGATGAGAAGGGTCGCATGGCCAGGTATACCTCATGTCTACTTATAAGCATAGTTGACTGTAATTTCAAACCACATAAGATTTAGTTGCTAAATTCATAACATAGACATCAGATTTCAACAGAACTGTTCACCGTTAATATTCACAGCCCTAGTCACGTATTTTACAGTATCTATGACCAATAAATATGCTAAAGGAAAATTACACCATGCCTATCCTACTTCAGCATGCCTTAATATGTCAATAAGTTTTAAAAATATCTGGTTTCTCTATCCACCAAGAGTACTTTGATATCACGAGTCATTGCCAGATACACCATTATTCGCAAAGAAAAAAGTCGTAAGTGTAAAATTCGAAGAATGGGAGGAAAAATATGTTTCACCAGCTCATTACCTCATTGTCATCACCATATTGCCAGCAATGCTTAACATACAGTTCGTTGCCAAAAATAGAGACCTTGATGCAACGCCAGTAGAAATTATCAGCATTATGAAAACTCCTAAAGAGAAATATCTGTTTAAAAAACATCAAAGCAGGCGAATGCTTTTCCACATAGTCCATAGTGAGGGAATTGGTGCATCGAGACAAAAAGGTCACATTGTTTCAAGCTCACAGCATTTTGAATCTGTTATTGATTTCTGTGAAAGATGGCACATATCCCAGACCCGCGACGGCTTACCAGTGCTAGCTGTATTTGTGCAATTGAGGGAAGTATGATAATGTTGAGCAGTTCATGCCGAATTTTTCGATTTACACACTTAGGTATCCAATGTCTCAGTATCAGAATACGATGGTAATGATACCAGAAATGACATCCACAGAAATGTTTGCGAGGCTAAATGCATACATATGTATTGTATGACCCAGCATCTGTGGAGTAACATTCCTGATTCTATGAAACATAACGAGATGCTGCCATGATAAAACACCGTATATGCATTCGGGAGGACCCAGGCTCAGTTCTCAGTCCATACATCCTGATTTGAGTTTTTTCCATGGTTTCTTGAAATCACTCCAGGAATACACTTAGATGGTTACTTCACGTAGGTCATGTTCGATCCCTTCCTCCGATACTGATTGTGTGTGCTGCCTGGTTGAAAACAAAGTGCAAAATATTTTTTCAACAAATGGCGAAGCTTGTTGGGTGCCCGCCATGGTGGTAGGGAAATTTTATTGCAAACTGCAAATACAATTTACTTAGTAAGCTATTAACTATACCATGGGGCCTACATATATATATGTGTGTGTATGTATACATATATACATATAAGTATACATGTATGTATATATATATATAAATTTCAAAGCGATATTACTAAATAAAGAATACAAATTTCAGCTTTGGAAGAAGACTTCATAACTTTACTTTAAAATAAGGGAACTTAATTAAAACATGTGACCCACACGCACCATAATCAGCACCACATGCTCCACAATCGCTCTACGTGATCTACGTGCTCCACATTTTCACAATCGCTTCGTATGCTCAACAATTGTTCCACATGCTCCACAATCGCTCCACATGCGAAGGATTGATGGAAAGATTGACGCCTGCCGACTGAATCCTGTCGACGTCTCTGCCGCTGCTACAGCCAGGTATAAAGATAATATTCGAGACAGCTTCTATTTGCAAAGTGTTTTTGTTACCCCTAATCATTAATTTCTATCCTAATTTTAGACAAACCAATAGGTACTCATATTACCTCGTAAAATGGCGTTTAGAAAGACGAAACACATTTTAGAGAGTATTTTGTATTGGTTTTTAGTAGTTTATTTGCTGTTATTTCACTTGAAACATATTTTTTAACGGTCCTTCTTAAACATTGTTTGACGGGCATTTTTACACTCTGTTTAACTGATCCATCAGTCAAAAATAAACCACTGAGTAAATAGTGCAAAAAAATAACTGATGAATCAGTGGGAAATGTCACTGAATCAATAAGTGAAATAATCTTGCATTTTTGCACTGATTAATCAGTTAAATTCACTGAAGTGAATGTTGAATCACTCAGATACTTAGGCGCCTTTTCCCCGCTAGGATGCAGACTATTCAGAAATACCTCACTCGTGTATTTACTACCAATACTCCTACGCCTAATCACGGAGCAAACGCGATCTCGGCTTCAAAACTTTCGAGCACAAATTCCACGCGGCTAGTTCCCAATAGAAACATTATACTTCGTATTCACAAAATATAAAGTAGCAGAGTTATATGAGAGGTTAACACTACCCAACATGAATCTTTTCGAGGTTACCATTTATCGAAAAAATATTTACTTTGGGTCACGCTCATCTTTCAACAAAGTTAAATGCATACTATACGTCAAACAATATCTGGCCGCAATGTCACTGTTCCGTTCCTTTCATTTGTACGGCGATGCCAAGATTTTTTGTACGCAACACAATCATTATCACAATACCTACAACAGTTAGAAATGTTCACGAAACTTGACTTTATGCCACACATAAATTGTTACCATAATTAATGCCGGGCGCGTTACTTTATGTTACAACACTGGAATTAATACTTGGCCATTTAAGTCGCCCTCGGAATGAGCCTCGCACGTACGGTGACAATTGTTATGTGCACGGGGAAAATCGCTGGCGGTGACGCCCTCGAAAACTTACGGGAGTAAAACATCTCGTCGTCTCACACCTGGTGGAATTTTGGTCCAGCCAAAACGCGACATCTCTGAAGCAAACCTCCGGCCGAGTACTGCAGGCGACGGCGATGATCGGCGCCCACACGCACCTCTTCGAACGCAGCAATTAAATTGGACCCCGGACGACAGCGGTAACACTTTGCGACTCGTATAAAAAGTCAATTCTTCGGGCATGCAAGTTATTTTCAATTAACTGCACACGTCCGATAATGACAGTTTACAAAGTTTACCGCACCGGCACCAGTCTAACGGCGCACGGGCATCGGCGCAATTTTAAAGTGAACATAGCTCCACTCGACAAACAAACTCTCACCAAATTTGCCCGCCCCGCCCGTCAAATTTATGATCACAAAGTTTGCATACTTTCACAAGGACCGTTCCATTTTAACACCGGCTATTTTTATACTCCGCGGCAAACAGCGTAAAAAAGTTACTTCTCTTAGCCCGCTCATATTCAAGTCATTTTCAGAAACGGTGTTCGAATATTGCCACAATAAACTATACGCTGGGTGCGCGCCCGGGACACCTTCTCGTGAAAATCATTCCCATCATATTTGCGAATACTTTCGCATCAGCCACGCGCGCATACATACACCCAAGCTCGGGGACTAGCAGCTTATCGCCTCCAGGGGCGGAACAGCTGAGACTCCCCCCCTCCACCCCCTCCACCGGCGGCTTCACCTCACACCTCGTGATCGCAACGTCACCCCGAGCGAGTACCGCATTCTGGAGGCGGTTTTTACAATTAAACACGTACTATACAATCTGCGTATCCAATAGTACATGAGAGTAGCGCCTTATAAAATATAACAACTATTTCCGATAAATAAATACTAATTAATAAGAGTTGGAATAGGCCGACCTAAAATATAGCAAAATACCATACGGTAAAATATGCATACACAAATACTTAGCAATACATTTGCCATGCTATACAGGTTGCTAACTCTGGCTTAAAAAAAAAAAAAAAAAAAAAAAAAACACACACACACTAAAACCCTACAAAAATAACCTGAGACGACCATACACGTCTCAATACTTTTGAGTGATTGAAACAGTGAAACTCTCACTGATTGAAATTTGGAGTGTATAACGCCCACACAAGTTGGTTACATGCCTACAAAGACACCAACCAAGTAACCAATATGGTTGGACCTCATTTTTTTTCTTTAAGTCCTTAATCTTTCTGGATAGGTTCCACGCCAAGCTGGTGGAAACCGTTTCCAATTTTTCGCGAAGCGGGTGTCTAACTGACGTTTGTATATCGGTCGAGTTGGTCTGGCTTGCAAACAACCTTCCAGTTCATCCCAAAATGTTATATTGAGATTAATATCACAGCTTTCAGTAGATCAGTTTGAACAGTCCAGCCTGATTTCCTTAAGACCATAACGCAATTTACCTTGTTTTATGGGCGTAAGTATTATCAAGCTATAACAGAAATGGGAGGCATGCTATTGCCCAAAATGTCTTGGTATATGCCAGAGTTCATCGATCAATCGGTTTTAACTAATGGTTCATACCCAGCCAGTAGAAGCAGCTCCAGACCATTACGCTAACACCGCCAAATTTCCCTGCCGACAAAACACTCTCCGGTAAACACCGTTCACGAAGCAAACGGGGGCCGCGGTGGAGCAACGGCTAGAACGCTTGCCTCCCACCAAGGCGAAACGGGCTCGATTCCCAGCGGGGTCGCTCCCCGTTCTTTCGCACGTGGGGATCGTGCCGGACGTTGCCGCTGGTCGGAGGGCTTTCTCGAGGATCTCCCGTTTCCCCCGCCTCTTGCAGTAATGAGATAACTCATATTGAAAAAAGAATTTCATAAGAACACTACGAGTTCAAAAGCCAATGGACACGTTTTGCTTCCAGTGAATCTTCTTAATGGAATGATAGACTATACAAGTAAAGGTACAAATCCTTTAACACCATTCATGTGTTAGCTCCCATAGTGATTCAACTTAAAAAATCATGTTCGTTCGAAAAGAGCATGACTTTAGCTGTCCATAAATTCGGTCATTATATCAAAGAGATGTTACAGTAGTTAAATGTACCTTGGTCCACTGTTATTGACTATCGACGTTATTGTAAAGTGAAAACTCAATGACCTGTAAATTCTGATTTTGAAATGTGTGATTCGAGAAACTCTGGAATTTGAATTTTTGTTCAGCCCACAGCAATTTGAAACGGCTTTACATATTAAGTATTCACCTTTGTGACAGTTTGACACAAATATAAAATAATGGATATTTATGCATCACGCGCACTTAAAAAACATACCTTTTTAAGTAGTGAGAACAGATTTGTTTGGCAACCAGGCTAGAAAAATTGTATTCAATATATTTACAGAACTTTTTTTCAGCAGTACTTTTAAATTTTATTGCAATTTTTCTACTAGCAGTTCACTTTCATCGGATTTAGTATAAAAGTAAGTATGATATTTCCCTCCATTGTAGAATCATGTGCTTGAAAGTGTACAATTTTTTATTAAATTAGTATTAGATAATTGTTAACGTTTATTCACATCCACCTGCTGGTGTCTGTAAAACTTCGCCTCGTTTAGGGCCGCTTCACTGATTGTTATCTGCAATGCGTGAATACTACTCCAGTGAGGTACACTGCCAATGATAATTTCATAGTTATTTCCCGAGCCACTGTATGGCTCAGAATTTATGAGCAGTGATTCGGAAACTGTTATAATGAGAATTTCCCGACACCTTTTATGCGCTACGTGCATAACAGTATGACATTAAGTTAATCAAGTTCACACTTAATATGCTAGAGGCCCAATCATGTTGAGAGACTCCAAACCATAACCTCCCATGGGCAAACTTATATCTCTATCGTTACATCAACGGAGGCCGTCTGCGCCCCAAAATAGCAGTAGTAGTTATCAGTTAACAGTTCGCTCGAGTAAACTTTTTTTTTTCGGTTAACATATATTTATTTCAAAAGAACTTAGTGACAGTGTAAAATAAAATGTTGTCGAAGTTTCCTTACATTTTTTCTGCACTGTAAAAATACTTTATTTGCTGGAACACATGATTTGTTACCGCAAAGAAAATGTTGTTTAAATATGAACTACTCCGAAGTAGGTTTACCAAAACCATAAGTTTTTTTATCTATATGCTAATTATTAATATAATATTGCATTCTCGTTACAATGGTTCAGCAGACGTCTTCGCCGTAATGCCAGTTACACTGTAAAAAAAGCGGCGGTATTAAAAACAACCGTGCTTAGAAAATAAGAGAAAATTAATAACAAATATTAGAAAATTATATTTACTTAAATAAATACTACGACGGCATTGAGACTTAATCCCCTCCCCTCCCCCACCCCCCTCGTGTTGCAAGCCTAACGCCCTTCGCCATATGACCACTAGTCTTGTTATGTGCATGGTTATATTTGATATGCAGGTTATGTGAGGTAGTGACATGGGCCGGAATATGTCAACTCTAGGAAAGTATTGAGGTTAGTGATTTGCAGAATCACTGCAGTACAGAATGACATTAAACTTAGGCAGGAGTTTTGTACTTGCTCAGTTGCAGTTTCGTAACTGCAGAATATTGTTATTGGTTTATGAACGTTTGCGTCGGTACAGCAGTTGCGTTCTGAAAACTACAATGTACGACAGAAAACTTTAAATATCGCCAAACCGTTACCTCTGGCACGAAGTAACATTTCCTGACTCTGAAAAACAGCTCCAGGAATGTTCATTTCTGGGCTATAAAAGGAGGTAATATTGTCATAAAATGGAAACGTTAATATTATCAGCAAACCTATATTTCTCTAACGTTCTATTTAAATTAAAGTAATAATGTGTTACCCTAAACAAAACTGCCTCAAAGTAATGGCTTTCTAGGCGTGCAGAAAACTTTGAATGGATTATTTAGTGTGTGAAACAAGATTATTACACGCTCAGGTGTGTGTATAACTAACAGAAATACTACTTTATTCGTCAGAGTATTATTTAAGTGTCGCAAAATCTTTTTAATTTCTCTAAGGCCAGTTTTCTTAGACGTCGTTAAAATGACAAATTGGTAAAAATTTTCGTTACAGCCAACTAAAAGTGTCAATGAGATGTTACAAACTGGTATATCAGCATCGTTTCAATTGTTCCTCAGTATCTCTTCTTTTTAATTAAAACTTACATGAAATACCATATTTATATTGATGATTAATTCCAAATAAGCAGTCTCCTTTGCGACAGCCTAATGAGCTATACAACATGCCTAAGCAACTTTACACAGTACAACTTCTTTAAATTCTTTGCTTCACAAATTGTAACAAGAATCTAAACCTATTTGTCAAGTAATTAGAAAGTTTCATATAAAGTAATTACACTAAGTCTGGTTCACGGTGAAAGAAGCGCATTTGGAAATCAACCTTTGAAAAATTTTGCACCCCAAATTTGTATAATGTCTTAACGGACCCATTACCTGGCTTGCTCCCATATTTAATTTAGCAGTGATGCAGAAAATGTAGATCAATTTGTTTTTGTGGGCATAAAAATAAGAATTTGTATTCTCAGTGAATCATTTATACGTTCTTTATAATTTCACATTTTCGAATAATCGGCGCACGAAGATAGTGACCGTGTCTATGGTAATGATAGTTCTTCAGCCGGCGGAAGGATATGAAGTTCGCATAAATGTAGACCTTAGGTTGGTTTACCAAAAATTTCCACATAACCAACTAATTTTCCTAAGCTAGAAAAGCGTTTAGACTTCTACATACATAAGAGTATCGCATATTACAGTTTCGTCTTATTACGCCCGTATATATGACGGTAGACTAGTTCCGGAAGGCTTGCGCAGAAAACCAAATACTAAACGTACACTTAGAGAAAACACATACAACCATGTCTTGCCAGAGATTCAAAACGTTGGAAGTTGGTGTCTCAGACAGAAAGTCATTGAAGTTACGGGTTTTTTCTTTTCCGAAGTAAACTGGACAAAGAGAAAAATTTTAAAACGTGCTTCTTACTCTCAACAGTTTTAATTATTCTCTGGTTTTAGCGGGTGTGTTGGTTTTCATGAGTTCTCCAGTTAATACCTAAGAGCAATGAAAAACATAAATACTGTACCGCGAAAAGACCTTCCATAGGTAGCTAAGGTGACTTCTATTGCTTCCTTAGGATGAGGGACAAGAAAGGGTGTCCTCGATCCTTAAGAGAGGACTATGTAGCTGCGCGTCCAAGGTCAAGAAGTGGGGCAGCGATACGGGCGATACTAACACGCACGCCTAGTGCATCATCGCTCCTACGCGCAAGGCGTGCAGTGTTTCCGTCGTTACGCTATACTGTGAAAATTAGATCAGTAACCGTGGGGTCTTATTACACCCCATAGGCAAGCTTTAAAAATGCGATATTTTACCATTTTCACGATTTTTATTTCTCCAAGAATACACTTAATATGATCAAAGTAAAAAAATAGGGGCATAGATAATTGTTTTTTTTTTTTCTTACAAAAAGTCGTATTGGCAGGACATGTATTTACCGAGACACACGTTTAGGCGCAAACAACGATTTCACAGAAAACGTTTCCGTACATGGGACCCTTAATGGAATGAGACGAGGTGCTGCTGCTATTGTCTATTCGCGGTTTTTCCATACTTTTTTAATCAAACCTTTGAAAGATTACCCTATACAGGGCGTGCTTGCTTTTTTCCTAGTTATGTTACATTTCACAAGCGTTTTATAATTGTGTTACCACAAAAGAATGTAAAATTGCCTTAGGCTTGGTTAAAATAAACATTTGTTTATAATTTATCTATAAATTATAATATTTTATTCATAGTAATATGAATAAAAACAGTGAGAAAATAGGTGGGTTGGTAATGCCTGCTAAGAAATAGTTCTCATGTAAAATGGTATTACACTGAATGCTCACGAATTCATTACGTTTAATTTTGTATTGTAATTTTCTATTCTCGGGTAAGAGGAGTATGTACTGAAACCTTTTCTGTGAAATAGTTGTTTGCGCGAATACGCGTATCTCGGTAAATAAATGTTCTGCAAATACGACTTTTTGTGAGAAAAGACAAAAAAAAAAAACAATTATATATGTCCCTATATTTTTACTTTTGTCATGTTAAGTGCATTCTTATAGAAAAAAAAATCGTAAATGTTGTCAAATATCGCATTATTAAAGCTTGCCTATGCAGTTTCTTTAAGAGGCAAGACAAAAGTACAAAAATACAGCCGTATAGTCCGTTCCCGATTGGAAGCGACTTATGAAAATCAACCTTTGAAAAAACACTCTAGGCATAACATGTCATCTGTTTTTTCAATAACCTGTATTCCACAAATATATAACACTGTGGTTAACTTTAAGAGTACTGTATTATTGAAAAATTAACATTTACCTTAATATCTTCTATAACTTGTAATATTTATTTCTTTTTTAAATATGAATTAACAACAGCGAGTGCAGTGATGTGTTGGCAACGACCGGTAAGAAATAATTCACAGTTAAAATATTATTATAACCTCTATTTTAGTATACTATTTGTAAATTAAACTGTGCCTATCGAAATATTTGAATGTTTAAGTAGCCCCGATGGTAACATATCTCATTTTTACAGTTTAACATAACAGCGAAAAATATCGTGAGTAGGCCGTAATGGTACTGTATTGTTTTATCGAACGAGAAAGCAATTGAAAAACTGTCTGCTGGTGAGGCTTGTCGCCCTCCTCTTCCTTCGTCTCTTTCACACTCGGGAGATTTCACTTCGCTAGAAAGCAAAGAAATTATACATATTTTCTATTGTATCATATTTCATACTTACTACAGTAAAATAATGATTTTTCAATTTTTAATTTACAACTTAAAAGATATTTTAATGTTTAGATACTTATTTTAATATATTTAGTCGTGATGGCGGGGCAGTTACCAAGTGAAGTTGGCAGATGTGGCGAGCCATGACATGGCGTATTGCATTTTGCCAAACGAAACATAAATTATTCTTACTCCGAAAAAAACTTCAAATTACCACATCACGTTTGTAGAAGTGTTTTTTAAACCTACGTAGGCAAGTTACGATGTTGTGGTAAATCTGTGTTTCCACGACAGTAATAAATATACTGTGACGTGTTTCGTTAATCATTGCGTCTGTGAAATGACGTGCCTTTGTGCATCGTGGTCGATACGCTGGCCCTGTGTGTCCGTGATTTCAAATATTTTATTAGCACTATTTATACGTTTTAAATTTGAACTGTTTTTATGACGAGGTTAATTATTTACATCCACGTCTGTTAATTTATCACAACGTTGTACCTTTGCTCTAAGGGGTTTCAAACACAGTCGTGTAACGTAATTTGCCACAATCCCAGAAGAAAAATACTAAGCCGAGCCCGATAAATTTCAATAAACCTAGTAAACAGTAAGTAGCAATACATAGAAATATGAGCGGAATAAAAGTTATCGTAGGCTTATTTGTGTGCATGTTCACCGCTATATTTTAAAGTTTGAATGGCAAAAATGAGCAACACGAGTTGCGTGCTTGAATGTAATGTGCCTTTTTCACTGGTTGTTCCTTCGTTTTAATATTTATTCCAATTCAGGCCGTCCTTTTAGAGAAATGACCCAACATATATCAATAAAAAAAGGATAATTACAATTAGTACAGCCCTTTACCTCGCAGTTGTAACAGTGTTAAACACAGTCGCGGCAAAATACTAACGTGCATTACATGTATTGAGCTACGTCGTGGAAAATAAATATGTTAATGTAAAATAATCATAAGAACTGTCTTCAATTCAGGCATTTTTAAAATGTCATAAAGCTGACCTAAATAATGTTAGAGGCCTAAACTGTGAATATTCATACGGAATAGTTTTTTGGAATATGACAAGAATTCTTTGAAAAGCTGCAAACAACACATTTGACAGGTATAACAGTAGAAGTCAAATATCAATGTTTATTTTTAGGTGTAGAGAAAGTATATGAACATATGTGCACACACAATGGAATTTAAACATTGATTTTGACAGATGCTACATGGAAGTCACATGGCAATGTTTGTATATATTTGGCGGAAGGATACGAAACGGGCCTGCAAGTATATATTTAGCAGGGCTCCGAGAAAGTTGCTTTCAATGGGGAATGGACTATAGTTTAATATGTGGGCTTTCATCTCGTGTAATAAAGTCCCACTGTTACAGATCTAATTTGCACAGTACAGCGTCTCTATTGAAACACACTACAAGCCTTGCGCGTAGGAGCGATGAGACGCTAGGCGTGCCTGTTAGTGTCGCCCGTATCGCTTCCTCGCTTCTTGACATTGGACGCGCAGCTCCATCCCACTCTTAAGATGTGTCTGCATGAAGCGGAGGAATATCATGGAAGTAGAACTTCAGCAGGTCTTCAGAAATGTTGGAAATAACCGAGAATGGGCTATGTCAGTGGAGAAATGATGAACTGCAACACTGGAGGAAGCAAGAGTTATAAATGTCGTCGCTATCAGCCAGACAACAGAGGTTTCACTAACCATACATTAATAAAACAGGATATAGCTATTAGATGTGAACTTACAACATTACAAGCGTTCGCACCATGCACAAGATCCGAATTCGAAATCCTGCGCTGAAAGCCATCGCCTTACGAATTTCTTCACGTAGGTCAGCAGTGGAAAGGTCATGCAGACGAAACATTTTCGGGGAGGTTGACACTTATTAATGTTCTCTGTTGTGGAGAAACTGCTGCAAAAAAAATAATTTAATTCAGTCACGCCATTCCGTAATTTGCAGTATCTAAAGTTAGCCAGTTGTATACGGTTTATCGTAAAGAAATAACACATTGGTGACAAAACTGGGTCAAGCGATGGGTGGTGGTGAAGGGGATTGGGGATGGGATGAAGGGGGGGGGGGGCTGAGGTAAAAACTTAGATTAACTAAAACTAAGATTTATCAAAAGAAGGTGGAATACAATTTCTACTGCCTCGAACTAGCTTATTCCTGTAGTTTCTGTGATTCGGTGGGTGTTTTCCTGTTTTGTCAGGACATTATGTAAAGTGCGCATTTCATTATTTCTGAACCGAGGACTGACACTTAAATCACGTCTACTAGTATGTCTGTGACAACTCTGGTGAGTACTAGTTTCAGAAATGAGCCCAAAGTTTTGCAGTAAATATCTTCTAACGAGTTTGAAAAATATTTTATATTTCAGTGAATTAACAGGCATATTACATGCTGAGGCTGTGGCCTGGTGCTCTCTCAGAAAGACCTCAAGGACACCTGCAGCCGCCTTCATTCAAGATGCGCAATACATGCTCCCGCTTATCAACCCCAAAAATCAAAATACGAAACAGATATGAAAAATACATCATTCCCATCGAATGAAGTGTTTAGTGGAACAAAGCCCTTGTGAAAATTTTAAATTGATGAATTAAATAATTATTTTCTTTCCTTCAATTCGTCATCTCTTTATATATATATATATTAATTACAGTGATTTTACTACATAAAAAATTAGCGTAACCAAATGGATGTAGAACCACTTGGCTAAAAAATTAATTTAACCCTATTGCTAACCAAGCAATATAAACAAGAGAAATATTTGAAATTATACTCAAGCAAATATTGCTATGGAAAAAAAAAAACCTATTCAAATATATTAGAGTATAACGTCAGCTTCAACTATAAAGGGTTTGCTCAATTTTGTGACAATCTATCTTTAATTCATAAAATATTATACTACATTAAAATTTTAACTTTAAATTACAAAGACTTTTCTTGATTGCATTGGTTACAAAATCTTTCACATATTGTACCTTCATGCAGATTAAACTTTAAGCCTGAATAAATCTGAATTAAAAAGTGAACCTCAATTTAAAATATATATGCAATAAACAATACTGTTACAATATCTATCAAAGTCAGTTGGCAAGATCAGGTTCGTTAAAGGATGGACGTCATAATCAAATAAAATAGTTTATTATAGTTACCTAATTTATTTACAATAATTACAAAGAAAATACTCTCTTCTCAATAGCTCACAATAGATTAACATATCTTGATATTTACAATTAATAAATTAAATCAGTGCACTCAACCTCAAAGATATTTATGTAATTGGATAACTAAAATCAGTCCCAATAAACAATGTATTAACACCTGTTGTATTTATCAATTATATGTCCATATTTGACAGTTCCAATGTTTACAATAAAATCCTTATCACATGTTCATACAGTCCCACCTCAGTTCAGTCTATATTCCACCAGTCCACAATGTTATAGAGTTCTCCGAGCACCCTTATGCACAGTAGTCTTCACTCGTCGGATTTTACGCCCTCTCGTCCTATCAAGCCACAAACACCTCGTCCGCCATAGTCTCGCAATCTCTCTTCGTCGTTCGTGCCACTTCACCGATGTTGCTCGCCGCACTGTACTTTGCCCTGTACTCAGCCAGATCGCTTCTACCAAACATTCCCTACCCTCGGACTGCTGCGATATTTATAGAGCAGTTGGTCATCGACCATAAATTTCTCCAAAAGCCGTGTTGCGTCTGCAGTCCTAGTTCATAAGAATATTCTTGCGCATCACGTAATCAGTTGTACCCGATCTCTTGCAGTTAACCAGGGTGCTTTGGACACATATAGAAACTCCGATGTTTTTATATGTAGGGAACTCAAATTAAAATTAAGCCTGGATATTTAGTGCAGTTATTAAATACTGTGCTAGATTATGATGATGAAGTGTTTTTGTTAAATTACATTAGGAACAAACAACGTAAATAAAGACATTGCATTAATTAGTACTGCAACAATACCATACATTTGTGTTCAGTGTCAGGTTAGTGTAAAATTTAATTTCCGGTGTACAATGGCTGGCCAAAGCAGCTAAACATTCATAATTTTACTTATTTTGATCATTTCCAGATTTCAGTATTAATTATTGTTTACTTGTTTATTTTTGTTGCTGCAATGTTTACATATTTATGCGCCATTTCACGCATATCGTCTGCTAGAGCCAAATTACCCCACTGTTGAGCAGGGATAGTCCAGAGTTGATCGAGTCGAGGATCGAGTTAACCCAGGTGACTCGAACACGAGTTATCTTTAACCCGATCACTTTTCGAACGCACCGAGTTAACAGGGTGAATTTTCGTAAGCGCCTCTGGAGGGATGAGAAGAGTTGGGGTGGGTCTGTCACCTTCCCCCCTCCCCCCTTTTCAACCCACCTAGCACCGGTCGCTGCATACAGGAGCCCACCGCGCGCGTAACAAAACTTACCGTTCCAGTCTCATGACTAGGTCGTGACTACCCCTACCCACAATGTGCCTCATCCCCCTCTTCCCCCGGGAGGACACGTCTATAAATTCTAAAAAGCGCCCTTCTTCCTCCATCAGAAGTATATTGAAGAACACATCACAGGCGCTGGGAGCATCCTATTGTCATTTTATTCCGGCCAGGATTAATTTAAAATTGCACGTGCCACAACGCGGCGGTCGAGGGGTGGCACGACGTCACGCACGGGAAAGTGGAACCAGTGACGTCACAAGAACGGTCGTCAGGCAGACGCCCAGCCCAGCTCATCCTTGCGAGAACAGTAAACAAGCCTTCCACGCCAACCACGAAGTCCAAGGAAGTACGGCGTGACCCCGTCACAAAACCTCCGGATGATTTAAGGATTTTTGCCTCTATGACTGTATTCTGTGAATATTCAACACTTCTTCGAAATTCCTGTAAAAATTATAGTTTCGTTAAAATTTTAAATACCCCCGTTTTTTCTTAATTTACGCCGGGAATTAAACGCCCTATACATATATATACACACACGTACGTCAAGGAATGCGTAATGTGTCGGAAGGAAATCCAGATAAACTGAACGTTTATATATATCTCAAAATTCAGGGGGCCCCGGTGACTGAGCGGTTATCATGCTCGCCTCCCACCAAGGCAAACCAGGTTTAATCCCCGGTCGGATCAATCCCGGATTTTCGTATGTGGGAATCGTGCCGGACGATACCACTGGTCGACGGATTTTCTCGGGGATCTACGGTTTCCCCCGCCGTGTTTCTCCGGCGCTCCTCCACAATCACCTCAATCACCCTCATCAACTCTCCAGATCTCGCTGTTAAGAGCCGCCCAGATCTCTTCATTCACTCACTCAACAATCAGTAATATAAAAACTAGAATGTTTATGATAGAAACTTTTACAGAAGATACTTAAAGTTCCTTTTCAAAAGGAAATTGAACAGAAAGGGATTTCGTCCTTTCCTTTTTTTCTTAAAAGTTACTCGCACTACCCTTCGTGCAGGAGCTATTTGGCTTCCAGTCAAAGACATACACACAATCTGCGTGAGGGAGGGGATCTGACGAAGAATGAGATGCACCTATTCAGTGCAGGTGTACCTCCAGTTGACAATAGACCAGACACAGACTCCAAGCCAGTGGCAGTCTGCGCTTTCAATGCTCTCCCACTTCGTCACTAAAGCGGTCTTACGCGACGCGACGAGCTTCAACCAATCAGAGCTTTGACGTTGTCGACGAGCATCGAGAGCGTTGCACGAGTGCTAGACAATGATTTTCACGCTCGTCGTCGTCGACAGGGAATAAGAAGAATAACTTTCGTCCACTTCTTGATAAATAAACTTGCTGAGGTAAATGAAATGAAAAGGAAAATTTACACAGTAAACTGTTTGCAGAGATACTAAGAGTCCATATTTATATAGTTTTCTCCTACGTTTAGGAAAACAAAAGTATAATGTTTTCCGGGGCCTTAGGAGTCATTCATGTCATAAATGACAGTTTTTTTCTATTTTAACATTTTAAAGAAATAAAAGATTATATTACTAAAAAATAACACATTTTAGTGACTAAATGACGAAAAAATACTCTGACTTTCGTTAAATTTTCACGCCTCAGTGCGAACTTCCATTCAGGATAACGGATAGCAGCACGGACTATGTGGCCGACAACCGGCGACAATCCATCGCTCTATTGTGAAAACAGGACGAAAATTCGTTTTCGGCTGCAAGCGTCGGGCCCATCGCATCGCATCGCGTCACGTAATTGTGAACGCCGCTGAATGCTGGACTCACAATAGTCCGTCGCATCCACCAGACGTCCGTCCGTCCGTCCGTCCGCCGGTCACGTTATCTTCAACCAACAGCAGGACATTTTTTTTTTTCATCCGCCCATCCGTCAAATATTTACCAAACTTTAACTTACAACGGACGGACTGATGAGCCACCGCCGTCTGGGGATATTCCTTAGATTTGAATACGTACCTCAAACCGAAACATATCTCCAACTAAAGAAAGATCGCGATGTTAAGTTGCCGCACTGAAATTTTGCCGTACAGGATTGACTAACGATGTATTGTTGTGTACCGCTTTCAACTGACGGACGAAAAAACAGACGGATTACTGCCAGACGGACAGACGACTGACGGATGCACCGGACTAGTGTGAGTCCACTCGCGCTCAGATGCACCCATGGTCCGGCCGAAGTTCTATTATCACCTCTACTGCATGTCCAGGACAATATCGGAGCTGTGTCTAGGTCTATCCTTCATTGTATGGAGAACCCTTAAGGGGAATGCTGCACCAAAGAAGTATAGTTACCCAATTTTCTTTCGAAGATGTTTTTCATGCGGTTTATAGAAATTTTTTGCCATGACAAAGCTTTAGTAATAAATTTGAACACCCTATTACATTACTAGTTATTAGCTGTATTCGTTATCCTCGGAACACAGACTGAAAATAAAAAAACTAAATGTTCCATCATATGTTTCGTTAGTGCCAAGAATAATATTTATATTTATATAATCATTACTATTTACATTTTGTCGGGTCAAAAATTTTTAAAAATCACCGAAAAAAAAAGGCAAAAAAATTTTAATATACGGCCGCACGAGTCCAACCACAATGAATTGATCGGTGACCAGAGAGAATATGCGGTAAAGAATACCGACCACGCCTTGTTACTCCTATTAGTTTTCCTTATTATAGGCTGTTCGCGGTAAAGTGAGCACTTTTTAAGGACCTTATAAATATTTACTTTCATCCGATGTCCATCTTCCTGATGCTTTTTAATATAAACATTGCAATGTGACCAATAAACACAGTGAATATATTTTACCACCCTCAGTATTTAATGCCTGAAGCTGCAATAAGATAAATTTATTGGTGGTTAGTGCCTGTTGAGGGCCAAAAAAAAAGTGTTCACTTTACCGTGAACAGCCTATAGCTGCCCAAACCCAGTAACGGAAACATACATTATTGTCATTGTTTGTTCCCCCCCCCCCTCCACCAAGTCTGTTCAACACGATCCTATCAAAGACGGCCTAATGCATTTCAATTGACGTTTTTGCTATTACGCACTTTGCTTACAAGGCAAAATACAAAATGGCATTACACGAATTCTCGAGTTTGAGTGACGAGATTTCTGATCAAGTAAATATGTCATTTAATTTGGATGATCTTGTTATATATTATGTTATAGAGAGCGGGAATTGACTAAAAATAAATATCATAGAATACTCTTGCATTATTTACTATAATGACGGAGCAAGGTGGCGCAGTGGTAGTACTTCGGACTCGCGTTCCGGAAGACATGGGTTCGAATCCCGGCCCAGCCATCCTTATTTCGTATTTCCATGGTTTTCAGAAATCACTCCAATAGTATACTGGGATAGTTCTTTACTATGGTCGATTCCTTCCCCGTTCCTATTTCTATGAGCAGCTTGCTTTGTCTATAATCACCTCGCTGTCGACGGGACGTTAAGCCCTATAGGATGTTCACGATAGAATGAGCATTTCTGAAAGCACTGCTTAAGAACTCTTGCATGCATCGTGTAGTGTCCCGCCTTATGTAAAATTAACATTGCTATGGACTTCATCGCTTTATTCACGCGTGGGTCAAGTGAAACTGTGAGATTATTATAAAAGTAAATACTTTATAAATCTGCTCGTTTTTGCTCTCGGATACATAAAAAAAAAGTCGAAAGCGAAAGAAATAATTTAAGTCGTCACAAATGGTTACATAAAATTTTATTCGACATTAAGATATGGAACTACTTTCCCTCCATCGTTACCAACTTTGCTGGGTGGATGTCACTTAGTGAGCCCATTAAAATATATGCAGGCAGGGGCAGAGACATTTCTCTAAGGTTCATTTCAAAAGTGCTCACTTTATCGTAAACAGCCTTTTCCTGCCTTTATTACAACGTGCCAACTAAAGCCAAACATAGGATACTGATTTATTTCGGCTATATCCGCTACCCTGACAAGATTTGACTAGTTCTTGATAAGCTGTATTTAATTTGTAAACGAGGCTGGAACAAGCCTTTCGCGCCATTTATTTCAAAACCTTCTGCTGGAGAACGGGGGAGGGATGGAATTTTAGAACCTCTACCTCCTTTCTCAGAAAGAGTACAGTAAAAAATAACACTGTATTCGCGAAGTTAGGCCCTGCTGTCTTATTCGATATCCGATTACACAGTTTACAGACTGTTATGAATTTGACTTGAGGTCATATCCGCACAAAAAGGGTTTAGGGACATAGCTGAAATGATGGTTAAAGGTAGAGCTTTTATGGTAACTGAGGGGGTTTCTTCATGATATGTGAGATACAAACAATACAATACTGAAAAGTTACTGTAAAAAAGGGGGGGCGATTATATAGGCTATTAAGTTATTAACATAAATTAAGTTATGACTATGTCACGCCATTTTTCTTTATATTTATGTCGGACAGTCCCTCGCCTTATTCTTGATGCCGGCTGTATCTAGCTGATCATCGGATGACGGCGGACGGACACAGACAGACACGCCCATGTTGTGATCTTCCCTGGCTGCTGGTTGGATGTGGAAAGATGTCGGGCCCCGCCATACAGTGGCCTATATTGGCGCCTTGTTTAAACATAGCTGTCTCCGATCGCCGACTGATGGAGGGGGATATTGCTGTCGTCCCTTCTTTTGCAATATGCTGTTGTAATTTCTGGCGTCCTGGTTTACTGAAGTTGTGATGCCGGGTTCATGTGAGGATTTTAAGTTAGGGCTCTTTCATACAATCATAACAAGACGTCTTTGAGGTGCTCTCAAAACCAGATGATGATCCTGGATGCGAGATCATTCTAAAGGGCGCCGTGGGCACGACCCACATCACGAGCGTATTTTTGGGGTGGTACAGTGGCTGGAAAACGGGTAGTTGCGGAGGAAGGACAGTTTCGATCCGAGCGATAATGACGGCCCTTGCTGCTCGTGCTAACTCGATTGTCTGCACACTGTCAACGTAATTACTCCGCTAATGAATATTAAGTCTCCCTTTGCCCCCAGCTCGTCGTCGTGAGAGGAGCGACAAACCTTCGCTACGCCGAACTATTATTCGAGGGGCGTCTGGCGGTGGCGACAGCTGCTCCAGGGGACCCAATTTGACTGGTCGTGAAGTAACCGCAGCGCCTCGTCCGCAGCTTCCCACGACGTCGTCAAGGCGAAAACAAGCAATCGCCACTCCCTGACGACTCGCTGCCACTTTGCGAATTCCGTTACCATATCTTGGACGTTAAGGGTCCTATATGTACTGAAACGTTTTCTGTGAAATCTCTGTTTGCGCCTAAACTTGTGCCTTAGTAAATAAATGTTCTGGAAATACGACTTTTGGCCAGAAAGAATTAAAAAACTATTGCCTATGTCACTATCTTTTTACTTTTATCATATTAAGTGTATTAATGGAGAAAAAGTCGTGAAGTTGGTCAAATATCGCATTTTGAAGCCTGCCTATGAATTTTCTTTATGCGGTTAGAGAAAAGTACTAATATACGCAGGTAGTTTGATCTGTGTACTTTCATAGCGTGTAATAAAACCCCACCGTTACAGATCTAGTTTACACAGTAAAGCGTTATGTTGCGACCACGAATGGTATACCGATTGAATGGCAACGTAAAGTGCACACTCGCCAATCCAGGCCGTGTGCTAGCAACACTCTAGGAGAGGGGAGTTGTGGAGGTCCGGCCTAGCAACAGCCGACCTACGTCAGAGGAGGAGATCGTCGTATAAATAGAGCTGCAAACCGCCCGCTGACCCACACTCTCTCTACGGTCCAATATCGGCAGCTTCGAGCAAGGTGTCGGCGATCAGAAGACGAATCCAGAGGTGACATCGAAGCGAGGCGCCGCTTGTCCCTGGGTCGCAGGTCTGCTGATCCTGATTCTAGACCAGGTCGCTATCTTCCACGTCAGGAGACGTTCTTGTACTGCCACATCTCCACTACACGGCATCAGGAGGACCCGGAGGAGCTTCGGTTGATCCGATCTGAGCCAGTGGTAGGTGTGCTTCCAGTAGGGTGCAAGGTAGAGCGATAGGGTAGTTACGCGGCTAAAATAGAGAATTACAGTCAAATGTTTTCAGGGCAACGAAATATAAATACTTGATTATTGTTTGTATTTCAGTTAATTGTGAAATGAATTAATATCTCAATAAATCGTTGTTCGTATTGTTTGTTGTGTTAATAGTTACAGTATTATTAGAACGCCCGTAATCAATCCCAGTGGAGTTACAGATATACTAAAGTGAGATTAAATAAGACGATCTTAGAGTTGTGAACGAGTAAGTACCTCTTGCAGCAGTTGAAGCTGGGACACGTTGGTCGCCTTGTGTCAGCCAGGCTTGGTGTAGTCACCAGCCTTAGAATTCACTATACCCAGCTATCAAGTAGGAAAGGTAATAGGCTGACTAGGTGAACGCAGTAGTTAGAACGGAAACACTGCACGCCTTGCGCATAGGAGCGATGAGACGCTAGGCGTGCGTGTTAGTGTCGCCCGTATCGCTCCCTCGCTTCTTGACCTTGGACGCGCAGATACATAGTCCTTTTTACGTTCAAGCCTAAAATGGGCTTCGCTACTTGTGTTTGGTTATGTAGGAGAATACGTGACTCGTAATCCGCAGAACGCAGTTTTGATCTCGCCAACAGCACTGTGGATCGATTTGCCTAGGTAGTTTTCCAACCTGGTGCCTCGTAAATATCAGTACAGTTCCCTTATACCGTCTTTCCCAATTCTTCGTATATTGGATTAGATCATATTATCCTCTGCGCATGAAATTAATAAAGAGTGTATTAATTGTAGTTGTTGCTGCCACGAATGATTGATTGGTCCACTTCACAATATTTACTTCGAAACAGTGACAGAAATATTTTTGTTGTGATGATAAGATCTATCCTCGCACTTGCACAAAATGCACTCTCCTTGTTATAAGTTCCACATGCAAATCACATATCTCCGTGGAAGAAAGTAATTTTCGATTATTTTGTAAGTGGAGATTACGAAGGTTTGTGGCATATTAATGTACAACGTGCGTATGTAATTATTTTTTGCCTTCTTTCCGAAGAAAACAAAGGTTATGAGATAATTTTACCGTTGTGGGGGTCTCTCTCTCTCTCTCTCTCTCTCTCTCTCTCTCTCTCACACACACACACACACACACACACACATTGTATGTGTGTGTGTGTGTCCCTGCTTTCAATTTTTGAATGCGTAAACCGAATTTCACACAACTCGGTAAACATATAGTTTCAAGTCAAGACACCTGACTTTTACAGTTTTCGACTACGCCAGGCACTACCTTTGAAAATTGCGGCCACATTATAATTTAGGGTGATATGTCATATCACAGAAACTGTTCAACCGATTTAAGCCAAATTTTGTATGCTAACAGCGCAATTTGTTCGCATTCAATTCAGAGGTGAATACTGTTGCTATCCGCCATTTTGGAAGATAACGGCGCATGGAAAACAAAGCTTTTTCATTATACCTCGAAAACTACTCAACCAATTTTCGCCATATCTGGCACATAAGGTTAGTATATGTAAATAATTAGAGTTAATTGGGAACTTATTTTCAAAATGGCTGCCATACAAATATTTTAACTTTTATTGCATTTATTAAAAGAACCATAAAAGCCAAAAAACACTTTTATGCGCCATTTTGTAAGTTAGCGCTAAATGAATTAATAGAATTTTTGCACAATATATCGCGAAACAATAGACATATTGTTATAAAATTTAGCAAACAAGTAGTACTGTGGCAATTTATATGTACAAATATTTTCAATTATTTCAGACACTTATTTTCAAAATGGCGGCCATTTAACTATTTTAGCACAGTATGCAGTATCTTCGAAATAATGTATTCAATTCAGACTTAACTTTGTATGCAGGGAGTATATATAACAAACATCAAATGTGTCTACAAAGAGCTTCTTTTGTCCTCAATTTTGTAAGATTGTGCCACACGAATAAATAAAAATTTTGATGTCATATCTCAGAAAACAACTGACCGATTCCTATCAAATATGGCAAACAAGTAGTGCTGCGGTAGGTGATGTTAACTGATACGTTGTATGTATGTTAGACACTTATTTACAAAATGGTGGCAATGTAGCTTTTTTTAGTTTTGTATGGTATATCGTCGAAATCATATAATTAATTCCAAAGAAACAGGGTATGCTGGCTGTATTATTACAGCCATCAAATGACCAAAAATATATATTTTGGCCACCATTTTGTAAAATAGTATCACATGACAAATTATAATTACGTGATATCTCCGAAAAATAACATATTTCTATAAAATTTTGTAAATAAGTGGCACTTTGTTAGGCCATGTAGACGGATGAACTTTGAGAGGGTCAGACACACAGAATCAAAATTGTGGCCATATAAAAATTTTAGCTAAGAATTTTTTTATCTACCGAAATACAAAACAAATTTCAACTTAACTCTGTATGCTGACAGTATTTATTATCTCCATCAAAATTTTTTCTATTCAAATACTCATTTCTACGCTATTTTATTAGATAGCCCCACATGAAATAAAACAATTTTTGTATTATATCTCTGGTAACAATAAACCGATTTCTTTCAAAGTTGGCGAAGAAAATGTACTGTGGTAGACTATATTATTTTTGTGTGTTTTGATAAGAGTGTCTCTTATTTTCCGAATGGCGCCTATACAACAATTCTAGCTTAGTGTTCTATATCTACGAAACTATGTGACAGATTTGCATTTAACTTCGTATATTGGTTCTATGAATATTTATCGAATGTGATAATACATAAACTTTGTCCTCCATTTATGAAAATCGTCACATGAACAATGGAGGTTTTATTCTGTATCTCGAGGACCAATCAACCCATTCATAAAAAATTAAACAAAGTATTGCTATAGTAGGACAAGGACATGTAAATTAACATGTGTTATGTGCGACAGGCATGTTTTAATGGGGCTAATATAAATAATTAAGGTTAGTTAATTATATCTATGAAACTTTTCAACAAAATTTAACCAAATTTTGTACGCAAACAGTACTAATTCGAAGCATTATTTATGTTTTTATTTTACAAACTAGTGTCATGAGAGTAAATAGAACATTATGCCATATTTACAGAACAATGCAAATAATTTCCACCAAATTTTGCATAACTACAGAAATCCATGTAAAGTTACATGATTTAAATAGTGCCAGACATTGCTTTTTTTAAAATTGCGGCCATGCAAATATTTAAACAGATGTGGAATATATATTTATCAATTTATCCAAATCCAATCAAATTGTTATGATGGTGGTATCTGTTAGAAAAATCTATACAGAAAATATTTTTAGTCAGTTTTTATAAGAAATGCCTGTTTTAAAAAAAATAACTTTTTATGCCATATCTCGGAGACCAATCTCCCGATTTCCACCAAATTTTTCACAGATGTGGCGTTATGTTGGACAATGTAAACGTATGTGTTATAGTGGCTCAGGCACTTGTTTTAAAAATGATGGCTGTGTAAATATTTCAGGTTAGTGAACCCTACAATTCAAAACATTACATTGATTACATCCAAAGTTGATGCTCCGAATCCTACCTCCATAATACAATTGATTGCATGCTAGCTTAATTCTACAAGTTTTCCTGAATTTGAATCCCGAGTACGTCACTAGATATTTTAATTGTCTTGGCACTATTTCTGGTTTCATATCTAACGATATTGCTGTAAATGAGACGTCAACGCCTACCTGCCATCTAAGCTTTTAAGAATTTCACTAAAATTTATTGGCATCCATATAGAGGAATGTAGTCTCATTAGTTATCAGTAATTTCTTGTCTTATTTAGATTTGTGTACCTTGACAATTTCGTAAAAACTATAATTATAGCATTTTTACGAATATTTTGAACAACACCAACACCCCAAGAGTAAACAAACAGAATAACACAAAAAAGAACACAATTTTCTCTTTTATCACTACACGTTTATGAAAGTGTGTCGGGTTCAGTAAATTACATCATATGAGAGGTTTTTTTTCCCTCTGTGGTTCCATGTGAGCTGGAAGAGTATTTTAAGGCAAGTTCGCATTTAAGTCAACATGGGACTAGTTATGTAAACTTCGCCTTAATTCTATTTTAATTGTTAGCCTAGCCTTAACTCTGTCTGTTGTTAACTACGCCTTAACTCTACGCCATATTTATGACTAAAATCGTAATTGTAAGTCGTAATACAGAGCTCCCAAATGCATAAGGGATCTGGAGATTATATATATATATATATATATATATATATATATATATATATATATATATATATATATAAGGCTGTTCACAATAAAGTGAGCACTTTTGAAATTAACCTTAGAAAAAAGTCCACAGTAAAGTTGGCTACGATGGAAAGAAAGAAGTTCGATTTCTTAAAGTCTAGTAAAAAGTGTTACGTAACCATTTGTGATAACTTAAATTATTTATTTCGGTTTATGTTTATTTTAATGCATCTAAGTGTAAAAATTAGCAGATTTGAGAAATATTTACTTTTCTAATAATTTCAGTGTTTCATTAGACCAGCACATGAATAAAGTGACAAGTACCATGGCAATGTTAATTTTATATAAGGCGGAAGAATACACATTGACCACACAAGTAGATATTTAGCAGGGCTTTCAAAAGTGCTAATTGAGTGCTTATTTTACCGTAAACAGGCTATATATAGCCTGTTCGTGGTAAAATGAGCACTTTTGAAAGCCCTGCTAAATATCTACTTGCATGGTAAATGTGTATTCTTCCGCCTTATATAAAATTAACACTGCCATGGACCTCGTCCCTTTATTCATGAGTCGGTCAAATGAATCACTATATATAAGTGTCGGAACCTTCGTATCACAAGTATAATCAAATTTACCATCTTTAAAAGTGCATATTTGTAAGGTACGTTTCTTGATTGCCAGCCTATGAGCAGACATGTGGGGCTAAATAAACGCCTGCTCCATTACTGTGTTTGAAGAAATTTCGTTTCAAGACGCATGAAACGCCTGCTGTTGCTTCTACATGAAAAACACTGCTGTACAGAGAGTAGTGGACATCAATCTCTAATGCGTTTGGCCTGCGCGCCAAAAAGACGTGAAGTTGGTATTGGAGAAGGATTATGTTATAATTGTGAAAAAGCTTGAGGTTTGTTGTTGATGTCGGAATGAGTTTCCTGTTGTCCTGGAGGCCTATACTGCGACTCTAGGCGCGCAGTTCGCGGGAGGGGTTGTAGGTCGGGTATATAAGATACGTGGCGAGCTGGGGAAGGGGATATCGTCGCCGAGTTCTCCGGGACTCGGTCAGCTTCTTAAGGAGGAGCTCAGAGGTCTTCGGCTTAAAGGCTGTTCACGATCAAGTGAGCAATTTTTAAATCAACCATGGAAAATGTCACTGCCCCTACCTGCTTATATTTTAACGGGCGCCCTGGGTGACATACGTCCAGTAAAGTTGATAACGATGGTATTCGTATCTGAACGTAGAATAAAAAGTGTTAGGTCACCATTTCTGATCCTTTTAAATACAAAAATTAAAAGGACAAAAACATAAATTTTCTTTATTTAAAAAATGATACAAACATCGCATTACTGTTGGATTAAAGATTTATCGAAGTTGCTTTCAGCACAAAAAAATTATCACAACAGTAAAATTTATGTATGCGATATATGTCTTCAATTTTTTTACTCTTAAGAAAGATTAAATAAACACACAGAAGACTGCTATAAAAATGAACCAGTGAAGATACTCTTACCTTCGAAAGGCGAACAAATAAAATTTAAAAATATGAAACACTCTACGACAGTTCCATTTACAATATATGCAGATTACGAATCAATTCTAAATAAAATATCAACAGTTAAGTCAAACCCAAGGGAAATAAAAAAAATTTAATTGATCAAGAAATATACTATTTTAATCGAAGATGATATTGATGATGGTGTTAATAAAGAGATACTTTAAGAAAGATGTAAATGTACTGTTGAAAAAATAAATACAATCGATTTAAAGCTGAATGACGAATCATACACAATGAAATATCAGCTACACGAAGCTGCTGGATTTTGCTATAATATTGTATGTAGCTATGGTGATTAAAAACCTCCAGTTGTATATCGACAACCAAATGCACATCAGTTTTTTATAGAAGCAATGAAAAAATAAGTAGACGAGATTGGGGAAATGTATTCGCAAATATAAGCAATGCATCCATTTACTAAAGAAGAAAAACAACATACAATAAATATATAAAATGCACTGTATGCGAGTGTGAATATTCTAAGGACAGTAACAAAGTGTGCCACCACGATCATATAAGTGGAAAATTTATTAACCTAAAATGCAACAATTGTAATCTACAATTAAAATTACCCAATTTTGTTCCAGTTTATTTTCATAACTTAGCTGGTTGTGATGCCCTTTATTTATTAAAGAGCTAGGATATGATCAAAAAAGGATATATTTACTTGTGAATAATGAAAAAAAGTTTACACTATTGGAAAAAAAAAAAACAGAAAATTTAAAAATGAGGTTTATAGACACATTTAAATTCATGGCAAGTAGTTTAGATAAACCATCTTTTAATTTAACTACAGAACAAGTGAAGCATATGCAAAAACATTTTCCACAAGATAAAGTACATTTGGTCTTTCGAAAAGGTGTTTACCCATATGACTGCATTGACAGTTTTAAAAAAATTTAACGAAGCTCAACTTCCATCAAAGAGTGAATTTTACATTAAATTAAATTAATCTGGCATATCTGAGGATGAATATGAGCATGCAAAAATATATGGAATCAATTTTATATTAAAAATCTAGGAGAATGTCATGATTTATATTTAAAAAGTGACATGCTACTATTGACAGATACGAAAATTTTAGAGATATGTGTATAAATGCATATGGTCTAGACTCTGCGTGGTATTTTACAGAATCAGGTTTATCTTGGGATGCATGTTAGAAATGACTAAACAACCACTAGATTTATTACACAACTATGGTATGATTTTAATGGTAGAAAATTGTACTAAAAGGTGGAATTTCGCAAGTTTGTTACCTATATGTTAAAGTTAATAATAAATATTTAGAGGATTTTATTCCAAATCAGGAGCCTTATTATTTAGCATATCTTGATGCAGATCATTTATATGGTTGGGCAATGTCGCAATATTTACCATATGGAGGTTTCGAATGGATTGATTATGCAGATATTAATTTTAATTTTTGATGAGAATATATATTAAATTTGAAGGATGATTCACAACATGGATAAATATTAGAAGTTGATTTAGAATATCCACAAGAACTACATAATTTACACAAAGATCTTTGTTTTTGCCCAGAAAATAAGGCAGTACCAGGAACAAGTGAATCTAAATTATTAACAACTTTACATAAAAATGCAAAGTATGTACTAAATTATGGCAGTTTAAAACAGTACTTAAAAAATGGAATGAGGCTTACAAAAATTCATAGAATATTGATGTTTACTCAGTCTGATTGGTTGAAGAAGTATATATATTTGAATACATTGATGAGAACTAATGCTAAAAATGAATTTGAAATTTTTTTATTCGCACTGATGAATAATTCTGTGTTTAGTAAGACTATGGAGAATATAAGAAACAGAGTAGATATAAGACTGGCTGCAATTGAAAAAGTTTGCAAAAAAATTAGCTGCAAAACCAAATTTCAAGAGAAGTAATATATTTAAAGAGAATATTGCAGCTGTTCATTTGAACAAGACGAATGTAAAATTTAATAAGCCTATTTATGTTGGCATTTCAATTTTAGACATATCAAAAGACTTTGTACAATTTCCATTATAAAGTGATGAAAGCCAAATATGTAGATTAAATTTTACTGTGCTTTCAAGACACAGACTCGTACTTTTACAACATTAAAACAAAGGATTTTTACAAAGATATGAGGTCGATGATAGAAAAATTTGATACAAATGATTTTCCAATGGACAATATATATAACATGCCACAAATAAATAAATAAAATTTTAGGCAAAATGAAAATTAATGCAACGGCAATATATATTAAAGCATTTGTTCGATTATAAGCAAAAATATATGCATATAGAGTTGATTATAAAGAAAAAAAGAACAAAAGGTGTGAAAAATGTGTAGTCAATAATAGAATTACATTTGAGGACTATAAGAAATGTGTGTTTCATGAGAAAATTCAATATAGAACAAGAATTTCATTTGGAGCAAGAAAAACATACTATATACAATCGCAGTTAATAAAATCGCATTAATTCATTGTGATAACATGATAATTATACTACAAAATATAAAAGATACACTGCCATATGGATATCGAAATTTATAATTTTGTTAAAAGTAAGAGAGGTGTGATGAAATTTTCAACTTACCTATTTCTGAAAGAAAATTTTTATATATGATGTACCTCGTAAGGGAGTAATGCTGTGTTACTCCCTTCAAATTTTCTAAGAAAAGTTTTATATTTTGGAGATACTAAAGGGGCCTTTAAAACAGGGTGCCCTGTGTGTTTTCTAACAAAATAGCAAAATTTTAAACATCTTTAATCTCCAAAACAATGTCAATTTAAGAACCATCAAAATCAATCAGTTTACTATTTAATTTCTAATTTCTAGAACATCGTGAATAACTGCTCATTATTAATTCTGTAAAAACATGGATATGGGGGCTCATAAATAACATAATCTCTGAAACCAAACATAGTTTTTGGTGGAAGACTAGCAAATATATCAGTTTCTAAATGATTAGATTTGACATACTTTATGAACATTCTATATGCCAAATTACAGTGAACATTTATTGTTTTATATCGATTGAAATTAGGCAATTTAGTCCCCATGACAAATTTGTCCTTTTAAATAGTAATTTTTCTTTCAAAACTAAGAATATCAGATAAGTGATCTTAAATTTAATATCTGACTTAGGTTTATCCAGTATTCTATTATTCACACTGTCTGTTATTAATTCAATGTAATTTTTTGAAAATAGATTGATTGATTTTATAGTTTCTTTTAAAGATTCGATATCGTATTGTCCTTTAGGAATAGTTATAACATCATTTTTATCAACAATAGCTGTAATTTTTTCAATTTTTGTTATAGTATTATTTTCTACATTTGGAATCAAATTTTTTGCATTAAAAATAATCAATGCTATAGATTTATCTATATGAATTATATAATAGTGATGTTTCTCCTTAAGAATAGAACAAATAACTTTTAACTTGAATACTTTATAATCCATTTATTACAAAAATTATGTAATTAAATGAAGAAAGTCGACTGGGGTGTTGGTGTTTTAACTTTCGAAGAAAACTCTAAACATAAAATCAAAAATTGGCGAACTTTTGCCTGATGATATCAGAAGTATAATTGTAGGCCCGAGCAATTGTGGCAAGATGAATTTAATGCTAAATATGTTTTTTATAAGCCAGGATTGTTAAATTTGAATCAATTGTATGTTTGTTCAAAAAGTTTGATTCAACCAAAATATATTCAATTACAAAATGATTTTGATGTCATATCCAACAAGTTTAATGAAGAAATTGTTTATTTTTAAAATAGCAATGACAAAATGATTCCACTAGATCAGTGTCAAAATAATGCTTTAGTTATTTTCAATGATGTAATTTTAGATGATGAAATTGTAATCCATGAATATTTTACTAAAGGTCGGCATAAAAATATCGGTTTTTTTATTTGGCACAGACTTGTGCAGGGGTTCGGAAACAACTTGTGAGAGACAATACGAACATTCTATGTATATTTAGACAAGATGACACTAGCCTCAAACATATCTATTGTGATTTTGTTGGTGGCGATATGCCTTATGAAGAATTTAAAGAGATCTGTGCAATTTTCCGAGGCGAAAACTATTGTTTTTTAACACTAGATTTGAGTATAAACATGGACAGTGTTAAGTATCGAAATCAAATAAAAGATTTTATATTTTAACTATCTCTCTCATGAAAATTGTATACAAGAATTCTTTATCTGTTTTTACGGCCGTCGCCCCACTACTGACTACAGGAAAAAAGCAATCATACAGCACAGTCTGCCTCGACACGAGTTTTCCTTGTCTGTGATGACAGCGAACACTAGCCGCAACAGGAAGCATGTTATCACACAACTGTGCTGATATCTACTCGCCAAACACCAAACACACTGTGAAACTCTTGATAACAGGCTTCAGCTTGCCACATGTAGCATTTTTATCACCTTGCCACTTGCTTGACCACATGTGACCACAGTGGTAGAGTGTTTGTCTTGTAACTCAAAGGTCGTGGATTCGAAACCCTAGTCGGAGAGGATAATTTAATAGTGTGAATATTTGGTGCCCATATTTGCATTGTTAAATTATCACCAAAACATTCTAAATTTGAGCCAAAAAAAAGCATTTTATTGCTCTTGCCCCTATGTTCTATATATGAGTATTGACGCAAATAAAAATGGTACCCTCACGCTTCTAGCCAAAAATGATCTCCACATTACAAAAGTAATATGACAGATGCATAAGCTGGAGTGTTCTCCATATGATGTAAGTCACCAGCAACAATGGGGAAGGTGTACCATAAAAAATAATAAAAATAACAAAAAATAAAAACTCCCCACCTCTCCACTGTAAAAAATATTTTAAAAAATAGGCCAGCTGGTGGAGAGGTGGCGGTTTCTCCAATTGGAGTTTTGTTGGTGCTAATATCAAGGCCAGAAAATTATATAACAGGTCACTGTCGAAGTGTGACAACCCCTAAACCTGGAAGGTTCCTGGTGCATCATTAGCTTGCTCGTAAACCTTTTACAATTTTTAAGGATTTAGGGTCAGTTATAAGTTCACAAAATTTGATGAAAATTCTGAGAAGTGCTGAAATTTGTCAAGATAAGATGATTTAGCTTGCTTGATTTTTCAAAAGGGGCAATTGTATTTAACTTATATGTAAAAGTTTCTTTTATATATATATATATATAAATTCAGTACATGTCTATTGTAGGTCCTAGCACAACTTAATAACTTGACTAAAATTCAAACAATTTCAAGTCAAATTCAAGCAAACTTCTAATTTCCTGTAAAATCTTTCAAAGTGTAACTCAAAATCAATCAAATTTAAGGCCAAAATAAAAATCAATTTTCAACTTGCATTCACTCTTTGTGCAGGGCTTTCTAAAGCCTTAGCTGTAAGCTAAGTCATCATATTTTTTATGAAATTACAAGAATTTTCAACAAATTTTTGTGATATTTTTTTGACTAATTGATTTGGCTTGCAAATTTGGGTTAAATTTGACCTATCTTGGCCTAAATTTGGCATTATTTATTCCCGAGAAGGGCACTACTCAAAGAGTGAATTAATCACGTTTAAAAAAAAGGTGTCCTTGATTTATATTGTAAATTTGGATCAAATTAGCTTGATTTTAGAGTAAAATTTGGTAAAATTTGCTGTATATTTGAAGAGATAAATTATGTCTCCAGAAGATTTTGAAAAAAAAAGTTGCTTGAAAGTGAGAAATTTGCATGAATTTTAGTCGAATTATTGAGTTGTGCTAGGATCTGCAATAGACAATCTACTGATATTCATGGTAAAGTGAGCACTTTTAAAAGCTCTCCCATTGGTCATTAGCCACTAGTAGACATATTTTATTACAGCATCAGATGTTAATTTTTGAGAGAGGTGAAATGTATACACTGTGTTTATTAGTGACACTGCAAAGTTTACATTTGAAAGTGGTGTAAAGACAGAAATTGTCTGAAAGGAGGAATTTTTGGAGTCTTAAAAAGTGCTCACTTCACAGTGAATAGCCTATAAAATGGATGCAAGGGAGCAATGCCTATGCCTCTGGTGATAGGTGAATGGAATACTCTCGGCTCAATGCCTGAGTGCACTGAATGTTTCCTGTACATGACGGAAGGAAAGAGTAGAATTATAGTGGGAGTATTGGTTACAGTTTGTTTATTTGGGAGAGCCTCGTGTCTTACGCCGAGGGCCTCGGCAGACGATGCAAATGGGTGTTCAGTGACGTTTATCATGTGATATGTGAAGTTTTGGTTGTATTTGTATGTAGAATGCTCAGTGTAGTTTGTCATTTTTACACCTTGTAATTATGCTTAAAATATCAGTATTGTACACAAAATCAACAGTGGCATCGTGAACAAAAAAAGAGTAAGTAACACTTAGCCACAATCATATGTTCAGAAATAATGAAATTTGCAATGTTCATTTGTGATTACATCCCTAGCACTCTGGAATGAGTAAGTTCAGCTGTCAAATTTTTCCTGATTCTATGAAAATTATTATGTGGAATTATACTTCCCGTCTCTTCCTTTTCCTTGTTATAATGTGAAGGAAAATGTTGGTGGTTGTGGAGGGGAAGTTGTAGTGGCTATGATGCAGGGAAAAATCGCCACTATATATATATATATATATATATATATATATATATATATATATATATATATATATATATATACATTTATACACATGTACTTCATACGCACATACAAATTACAAAACACAATACCAATTCTACTATATTAATATTTTTAAGCATTTGCCCCTCTTATTAAATCTAATTTTGTACCCACTTGTGCCCATAAAATTTTCCATAAAACGTTCATTTATCATTCAAATACTCATACTCACGCATATACGAGATTAAATCTTTAGCTTCCGTTGCATTCGTATGGAGTTTCCAACTGATGCCGTAATATAATGCACATACCCGACGAGAGCTGGCAAGAAAGTAAAAATGTAACAAAAAACACAAAAGGTCAAAATTTTTTTTAATTTTTTATTTTCTGGTTTAACTTCTCTCATAGAATTCTTAAATCAATGTGAAATCTAACAAACTGATAGTGCAAATTTATCGTAACGAGTCGCATATTACCTCAGAGGAAATCGGCCTTTAAGTAAGAAGAACGCTTGTTATTCATTTATGAAAGCGTATCTTACTGCCAGTGTCGCGTTTATCGCTCTGTAAAACCGCTTTCTTTGTTGCCGCACGCGATTTGTCGCCACGTAGATAAATTTGTTTAAATATGAACCACTGCAAAATAGGCTCGCCACAGACGTAATATTTGTTTGGTCTATACAGTAATGACTGTGGCATCCTTGCATCGTCGTTGCAATAGTTGAGCTGACGTCTTTGTTACACTGTAAAGAAACCCGTTGCTCTGAAAAAACCGTGTTTAGTAACTAAGATAGAAGAAACAAATATTTCAAAATTGTGTCCCGTGTCACCAAACAACCACTTTGCCTTACGTTACGACTACTTTTGATAGATAGGTTACATAAGACACTACCATGGACCAGAATATAATGTTGCCAGTTAGGAGGGATTTATGTTAATATTTGGAGAATCACCGCATTTTAAAATGACATTAGACGTCTGCAGGAGGTCTGTACATTTTCTTAGCTTTAGTCGTAACTGCAGATTGTATTGGCTAATGAATGTTTGCGTCGGGACAACAGTTACGTTACTGAGAACTACAATGAACGTCAAAAAACATTTAATAACGCTAAAACATTACCAGTGGTACGAAGAAATATTTATTTACTCTGAACAAAAGCAGTTCAAAGAAAATTTACTTATTTGCTATGAAGGAAGGTAACGTTGCCATAAAACATAAACGCATACAAGAAACAGTTATGAACAGCAAACCTACGTTTCTGCAACCTTCACTTTGATTTAAAGCAATATTGTGTTACTGTTAACAAAACAGTCTCAAATAATTGGTTTTTCTTTGCTCTACAGAAACTTAGTAAGGACTTTTTTAAAAGTGCTGGTCAAGCTCTATAACGGAAACCTTACATTATTAGCAACTTTTTTACGATGCCGATTAGTCGTTGTATACGAAATGGGTTTCTCAGCTCAGAATATTCCGTCCGTGGACAGCCATTATGGGAAGAGAAATTGAGGCTCGCCCACCTTTCTAGAAAAATTTAGTTCCGCATTTGTACTACTTAACATATTAATTTGCACTACTTAATATAACAGGTTGAGATTTATTGCAAGTCACTGCTGGTATTCTTAAAGTTGGTAATTTTACGAGAATATGATTATTTGTCAAGCAAATTTGCATAACAGTTGGAACTAACGTCATCGGCTATGTTTCCAGGGTGTACCTATATGGCTCTCGTTAATAATTTTAAATATAATACGTCTATATTCCAAGCTTGCATACAATTATGAAATATATATGTGTTGCTCCGCTACCCAGTAACTACAGTTTCTCGCAGACCACTCGGGTTTAAGTAGGAAGTAATTTTACCGATAATATTGAGCTACTTCATTGCCTGGCATTGAATGTACCGTAGAATATCCATCCATTCCTCTAAACGACTTGCAAGTGATGTAACGTTTTATAAATTTCGTCAGTCATCAAATTTAATGATTAGAAGTAAAAAATCAATTGGATTTCCACCTTTCATCCCTACTATCCATTAGGCCTAAACAAAATTTCGCAAGACGACACCGAGCATGCGTCTCCCGAAATCCTCGATATCATTACATCGATAAACAAACAAAACATTAAAACAGAATAATGTTTTATGTCGCCTACCCTTTCTACTTAGAGGGGCCGCGGTGGCTCAACGGCTAGAGCGCTTGCCTCTCACCCAGGCGAACCTGGTTTGATTCCCGGGGAGGAATCGTGCCGGACGGTGGAAATGGGCGATTTGGTTTTCTCGAGGATCTCTCGTTTCTCCCGCCCATGCATTTCAGCGCTGCTCCATACTCACTTCACCCTCAACGTCTCAGTAATACGATGTTAAGGTCACCCAAACCTCACCCTTCTTTCTATTTAGGAACCCACTCTTGAGCGGCCTGCAGGATAAATTTCTTGAATGTCGAGGTGACACCATGGCGAGGGAATGACGCCTTACAGTAGACGCAATTAAAGAGCAGTCTTGGCTTCCCACAAATCGCGTAAGACGTTTTCCCTTAATCCTGCCATGGACTAAAAATGAGTGAGTGAAGATATTTGGGTGGATCTTAACAGCGAGGTCTAGAGAGCCGATGAAGGTGATGGAGGTGAATATGGAACGGAGGCGGAATGAAGGGGCGGGAGAAACGGGAGATCCCCGAGAAGACCCACCGACCAACGGCATCGTCCGGCACGATTTCCACTTGTGAAAATCTGGTGACCAGGCCGGGGATTGAGCCCGGTGCTCCATGGAGAGAGGCGGGCGTGCTTATCGCTCAGCCACCGTGGCTCCTACTATAAATGAGGTATATCTATGTACTTACGCTCATGTCCCCAACGTCATGTCATGAATTGGTATCAGAAACTGTAGAAATTAAAATTCGTGTTTCAAATATAGACCAAGGTGTTTGCTTAAAACTCAGATCTTCGAAATACTGGAGCTTCGGGTGATAAAAATTCAGCTTAAATTGTACACATCCCAGTTTCATCAAAACTTCGTCATTGGAAGTGTACTCTGAAGTTTCAGAACACATTTATTTGCTGCCAGCGAGCTTACCTCAATCGAATTCGCTTAGTTCCGACAGCTCCAGTGGCGAAAAGCAATTCAGTGTTGGAACTCAGGAATCTTTTGCCGCGCAGATAGCATGCGCTCTAAGTTAAGGCTGGGCTACAATTGCTATAAGCATGTCACTAGCACAACACAGTGATATGCATGAGAGTTAAACTGCTTGTTTTCAGTTAGTGTGGCTACAATCATGCATAACGATAAGCACTTACCTAGGTACGGTTATAGTACTAAGGCGAGATCAATTTGGTTTAACTTTCCTTGTTACTATGGCTGTGCGTTAATATTCAGCCAATCAGAAGCCCCGACACTTATACTACGTTATCAAATGGAAAACTTATTTACGAATCAAGAAAGTGTGAATTTTGACGTAATTCCTCCCGCGGATGTTTTCTGTTGTTTATTTCTTGATAATCGCAATCACGGGAGTTTTGTAACGTTTCTAGGTAACGTTAATAGTAAAACTTGAAATGAAAATAATTTCTCATTTCATAAACTTCTCAGATCAATCTAAAAGAAGTTTTTTTTTTCTTCCAAAATCCACTACCAACAATACAGAACAACAATACAAAAGAATTTCTTCGGTACAAATGTAGCCACATAAACTAATGTTATTGTCGTTTGAAGGCTGTTCACAATAAGGTGAGCACTTTTGAAATGAACTTTTAAAAAAAGCCACAGCTCCCACCTGTATATATTTTAACAGGCGCATTGAGTGGCATGCGCTCAGTAAAGTTTGAAACGATGGACGTAAATTAGTTCAGTATCTTAGCATCGAATAAAAAGTGTTATGTAACCATTTGTGGTAAATTTAATTATTTATTTGACTTTCGAATTATTTATTGCATCGTAGTGCAAAAATGAGCAGATTTGTAGAATATATGTACTTTCCTAATAATTTCACAGTTTCACTTTACTGATGCATGAATAAATCGTTGAAGCCCGCTGCAATGTGCATACAAGTAGATCTTAAAGAAAGGTTTTCAAAAGTGCTCATTTTACCGTGAACAGCCTATACATCAATTGTAGCCAGGCCACTGGGCTT
The DNA here is from genome assembly GCA_029891345.1 of Dryococelus australis. Lineage (NCBI taxonomy): Eukaryota > Metazoa > Arthropoda > Insecta > Phasmatodea > Phasmatidae > Dryococelus > Dryococelus australis. Next base: position 112,746,007 of record CM056995.1, read on the forward strand.
GTGTTGTGCTTTGTGTGTGCTTAAAGCTATAACTGTGAATGTGTTAGATTGTATCTCGACTCTTACCACCGACCTGCGTTCGACACAGATGCGGAGCGGAAACCGTCGCTCGGAAGGAGACCCAGTTCCAGCACGGAGGAAGTGAGCTCGTAGTTCCACAGTTCCTCCCCAGAGTGCTCCCACATCGGGCTTGTCAGGAATATTAATACGCCTTCCACTCCCGCGAGCGCTGCAGACAGTGATGGATGCGCCAGTTTTCCGGAAGACGAGCTGCTCCGCCCACCATTGCTCGCCCGCGGAGTGGGGGAAGGGGGGAGCGGGGGCCTTGTCACTTCCTGCGCAGCTAAGTAATTTTCATCTCCGAGTTGGCGTAATCGCTCTGTGTTATTTGGAAACTTGCAAAAATAAAACTCTAGAAAATGTAAGCTGTCCGTAACTGGTTGTATTCTAATACAACTGTGTATTTCATACCTTCTGTCAAAAGGTGGCGTTGCATATTGTTCCCGGTTCAGTCGAAAACCATCTGATTTGCAGTGAAATTCAACTACTTGAACCAATGAAAATGGCTTCACTTAGAATCAGTGGAAACCCACTGGTTGTTTCAGTTAAACAATTTCTCACTTGGAATAAGGGAGGTGAAACGATTTCACGGATTGAATAAGTGACAGTCAACTGGGTGCGGCGAATTTTAATATGAATTTTATTGATTTTAGCTAAATGATTACTAGATATAAATATATTCCCGATAGTAGTCACTATTTCTATTGTAAATTGTGTATGTGTGTGTGTGTAAGTGTGTGTGTGTATATATATATATGGCGAAATTTTACAATAGAAATAGTGACTACTATCGGGATATATATATATATATATATATATATATATATATATATATATATATGTATATATGTATGTGTGTGTGTGCGTGCGTGCGTGCGTGCGTGCGTGCGTGCGTGTTTGTGTGTGTGTGTGTGTGTGATCAGAATTGAACCCCACCCTCCCGTTTTCCATCGAAATGTCACTGGATCAATAAAATATGGAAAATTAGTATTTTTTAATTAATTCGCCAGTTAATGTGGCTGACGCGATAGTAGAATCGGTCAGGTACTCGTAACTGATTTAAACAGTGAAATCCCCACTGATTCAGATTTAGAGTGTGAGCATTTTTGAAGAAGCTACTAACGATCCTTTTTTTTTTTTTTTTTACATTTCGTATCATCCCACCATACGTAAAATTTACATGCTTATTTCATAGGCCTAATGTTTTTATTAATGCGTCAGCAAAACGAAAACGTGAAATTGTTACATACGTAAACGTGATTCTAATATGCCAATTCGTACTCTAAATGTGTGTAAAGTCAACACCAACTTGAATTGCAATAAATTTTAAAATTACACTCGCAATGCGTCAAGACTTTGGACTATTTTCACTTAATTCGCTGCCTACTTAAGGTAGCCTGGCATGCCACTGTGTATGGAAGCGTATGTGTTGTTGAAAAGCTGTGATTTTTTTTTCAATGTTAGATTTCAAAATCGCTCACTTTACAGTGAACAGCCTATATCTATGGTTATATATGGGGAAATGATCGAAACTGAGTTGTGTCCATCGTCACGTTGTAACACACAAAGCACTGGAATACTACCTATAAACTGTTCACGGTAAAGTGAGAACTTTTGAGTCTCTAGTTAATTTTTTCCTATCGGCCATTTTTTATGCTTCCGCCAATTTTAAAAAATAAATATTGCCATTTAATTCATAAACACAGTGCATAACGTCTAAGACTACAGCAAAAAATATTTATAGACTATTATTCCAAATGAGATGGCTTCAGAAAGTGCGCACTTTGCCGTGAACAGCCTATACCAGTTGAAATTACATTGTAACTCTTACCTTCAGAAAGTATGTTGACGTTTACTTAAATATTAAACTTTGTCATTTATTTATTGATTAGTTAACAGTAAAAATTGAAATTTTTCTTTTAAATTAGTATTCAAGAACATATTGTCAGTGTCCGGGTTTTAAAATGTAATGATGGTCAGCAAAAGTAGCTTCAGCTTAGGCAGTACAAACCCCCTCCTAATTGTTCTTAACTCGTAATTAAGGGAATTTAGATCTATGTCCAAATACAAAATGTTTAAACTAAATGTGATTTAAGATCGTTTAGTTTTGTTACATTCACATAAAAAATACCTATTGAGGCAATGTTAACATATTTTAGATTATAACATTTTTTCCATTGTCACTTAAGCAACGATATATGACAGTATCGGTGTTAATTACTAAACGTAGCGGAAGAATGCACATTGAGGCAGAACGGAGAAAGTAAATAGGGCAGTACGAAGTCTTCACTTAACCACGAACTAGCTATATATGTCAAGTCATGGAAATGTTAACTTAAAAGAGTGGGATGGACCCCCGCGTGCAAGGTCAAGAAGCGAGGGAGCGATACGGGTGACATTAACACGCACAGCTAGGGACTCATCACTCCTACGCGCAAGGCGTGCAGTGTTTCCATCGTGACGCTGTACTGCGTAAATTAAATCTGTGACAGTGGAGGTTTATTACAGGCGATGAACGCTCACAGATTCAACTACGCTCTTATCGTTGTAATATTCTCTTGCCGCTCAGGGAAACTGCATAGGCAAGCTTTAAAAACGCGATATTTGAACATTTTCACTATTTGGTTTCTCCGAGAATACACTTAACCCAGATATGCCTAATTTATTTATTTTGTTAATTTTCAATTTTTTCTTGTAATGTGTGTTGTTCTAATAGCATGAAAAAACATTTAAAATTGTTGAAAATTGTGTGTTTACTTTCAGTTACCCAGAAACAGGTGTTCTTTTAAAAGTATAGTAGGCATATAAGACTACAGTACATGTAAAAATATATTTTTTTAAATTTATTGTAAAAAAAATTAAATTGTTATATAAATCTACACACACAAACGCTTATACGTTATTATATTTTGTTATTTTAATTTTAAAATTTTTCTCAGTTTTCGTGAGTTTGTGCTACAAAACACAAAAAAATTTACATGCAGTAGGTACCATGCCATATTTAAACATGTTGTTGACATTGCACTTTGTCTTCTTTCCTTGTGTAGTAACAAGGTGACCAAGATAATAAACTCGGGAATACATAATTCGAAGATTGATGGTTGACTTTGTTTTTCCCAGTTCTTCTCAAAAATGATCAATAGCACGATCTCTATTGATACACATTGACTTAGTAACATCTACCAAATGTTCAATTGTTGCACATATTTCGTGGATTTGTGTGATAGTTCACAAAACAATTTACATGAAGTGCCACATCACACTATTGATATTTTGTTGACACTTTCTTGCGGCACACCGTGCACCTTGTCTGATTTTCTTGTGAAATTACAAAATGGTCAAGACGATAAACCGGGAATTTACATTTTCAAAACTTGATGGTCAACTACGCTTTTTCCCCGAACACGGGGGTTCGTCTCCAACAATGCAAGGGCATTCTCCTCCGAAATTACAGATGGTCCAGTTTTCCATTGCTTATTTTGTGCAGTTGCCATACATTTTGTTCAGCAACGTCTACTACATGTGCAATAAGAGGAAAGTACCATTTCTTCCCTTGAATGTCTATGCGATACAAGCTAATGTTTTGGTCACTTCGGTCGACCCCTCCTATTCCAGTGGTTGTGGGACTGTAACAATTTTCTTCCGTGTTCTTGAAAATCTGGATACACTGTGTAATGGATGTACCGGGTCTGCATTACAAGCTACACTGGTAATGCTGTTATCGTGCCATTTTGCTATAATAATGCTCTTGTCTTTCGTAACTTTTGAATCGAAACTTCCACGCTGCTTTTTCTTCATACAGGCAGTAGTTTCCAGCGGACAATTTGAGTTTCTGTGGTCTCTTATTATGCCTGTTCCTTTCAGTCTTCTCTGTTTTCTTCTCATCAAGAAGAGGAACCGTAGTGAAAAAACTATCAAAGAAGATGTGATAAGGAAATTCACCTAAACAAGAAAGAATGCCTGCGTATTGCAAAACTACAGATGGTCCAAGACCAAGAGACGTGTACTGTTCTATAATTACAGATATAGCACCTTGATATGGTTCCATCCAATATCACATAACCAAAAGACGTTGCACCTACCCACAGTTTATAACCATACATTATTGGTTTACCCCTGATAAACTGCTTGCAGCCATGAAGTTCAAAATAAGGAATCATAGATTCACCTAGTATGAACTTTGGTGGAATATTCGTCCTTTGTAATTAATAGTACTCTAAACCAGGCACAGAACTTCTTGGCCGCTCAGTGTCAGTCTATCGAAGTGAAGTACCAAGCCCTGTTGCCACATCTATCGAGCACCCTTCCCGTCATAATGTTTTAGCCGTGAAATCTCAACTGTAGAAATATAAGTATAAATTATTTACATAAAGAGGAATATTTGACTATTATATACGAGATATAAATTGAAAATTTCTTTCTATTAGGAAACTACCTGGGCAGACGAACTGCTAAGTTTTTAATTCGAAGTAAAAACATTCTGTTACTTAAGTTTACGTATTAATAGCTTCTATGAAATGTATGTGTATTAATTTTAATTTACTTACAGTTGTTTACAGCATTGAAAAAATCGTTCTATTTTATGTTGTAGCGTGTAATGTAAGAACAAACTTCTCTTCCCTATCCAAACAGTTGCAATGCTGTTGTTACAATTTCTCTCTTGAAATTCAGAGGGCTAAATCAAGTTCGTTAAGGGATGGAGGTCTTAATTAAATAAATGAGTTAATCATAATATCCTAATTTTATTTACAATAACTACAAACAAAATTCTCTCAACTCAGCGTCTCACAATAAATTGATATTCCTTACGGTTTGCAATTAACGACTTCAATTAGTACAATTTCTAATTACCACAAAGAAATCAGTGAAATTAAATAATTAAAAATCAGTCCCAATAGACATGTGTATCGATTTATTCAATCATTTGATAAATTATGCGTCCATAATTGACAGTTCCAATATTTACAATAAAATCCTTATTACATGTCTATTAATTCCCACCTCAGTTTAGTCCATATCCTGCCAGTCCGCAATGTTCTAGAGTCCTCCGAGCGCCCTCACTCACAGTAGGCTTCACGCGTCGGTTTCACACCATCTCATTCATTCACACCACGAACCCCTCGTCCACGTCACATCGCACCTATCTTCGCACCTGCATTCAGCTAGATGGTCTTCGCCAAAGACTGCTGGCTGCTGGACCGCGGCAGTACATATAGTGTCGTAGGCCGTCATCCAGAACTTTCTCTAACTCGCGCACTGTGCCGAGCGTCCTAATTCCCAGAATATTCTTGCGCCTCCTACAGGTGTCGGCTTCTTCAATTGGGGGGGGGGGAGAGAGAAGGAGGTCTGTGATGCCATCCAGTCTCACCAGAATATTCTTGCGACTTCGCTTCATCTGTCGGTATCTCCAGCAGGGAAGAGGAGAGGCTGTGATGCTAGCCAGGATCCAAGCAACGCGACAGCTTGACCGCAGCTGTCAATCATCAATGGGCTTCCCAGAAGAAACGTGTCAACGAGAGTGTCAGCCTGGGGGAGGGTAGGGATGAGGTGGGTCACCCTGGGCCATGTATAACAGGAGCCAGCGGCCGGTGCCAGCTGCAGCCCGTAACACTATTTATTATTTTCCATTACAAACCCCGCCGGTCATTACATTTCCTATAACACAAACCGACACTTTGCAAAAAAATGTATCATGGAACTTGATGAAAATGTATATTCTATTTTCTTACGTATCGCTGTTGTAAATTTTTGGTCGAAACCTTCCCTCTTATCGTAAAATTCTAACGCCACACTCCGAAGAATGTCTAGTTTCTTGGAAAATCTTATTTTCCTTAGTGACACAAATATTGGTTTTGACGTAGAGGCATGTCAGTCGCATTGTGCGTTCACCAGCATCAAACGCTCTTGCTTTCAAACTGTTAATTTATTTAAAATGTATACTCTCGCAAGACAATTTTTTGATAATTAGCAAAGAATACTTTCTAATGATTGTAGGTCAACCTTGTTTGTTAACCACTTCCCTTACAACTACGTATTCAAGCACAAGGTTTACTTAACACCATAATTTCAACAAACGAGTTTTGTTCAAAGCCCGTCGCGGACTCGCGGTTCTAGTCTCTGGGCTACAGACTAGAGCAAACACCAGAGGCAGCTGTTGTGCTACACATTATCGGCGTCTACTTAGCACTAGTCAAGACTTTATTGTCTGCTAATAAAACATGGCGGGAACATTTATATATACCTACGAATTATGGTTTCCTCTCAGGGAAGAAGGAATAATATTCTTTATTCGAAAGATAGTCGTGAGTTCAAGCACATTCCATAACAGTGTAAATCACGAACGAATAAAGATACAGACTTGGGATCGTTCACTTACTTGTTCAGCAAAATGAGCTTCTTGAAAAATAACTATTGAATTTTAATGAATCCGTCCACTATTCTTGAGCGCAACCGACAAAGAGCGCGCAGCCGTAATAGGCTACTGGCATCATCTAGTGGGAGGAGCGCTGCTGATCGACTGACCTCGGACTGCCAAGAAGTTCTGTGCCTGGTTGTAAATCTAGATCGCAATAGTGTCACCCAATCTACCAATCACGAATGAAGGCTTTCGTTTGGCCTGATGAGTGAACTGTATAGCAGTGTATATTTTTTTAATAACGAGAATAGATGATAATCGAGAATAAGTCTGTCAAAATTATTACGCTTCGCTCTTGTAGAGAACCCAGGATGAATTTTTTAATTGCCTTGCTTGGAAACAGTCTAATTGAACATATATGAAAAAATATACCTGGTAAATCATTAATATGACTGCACAGTGTACACATTCACATTGCACCACACAGTCTTGTGCATAGTGTCGTCTGTAACGCTTTCTGGCTCCAGTGCTTCGAAAGAGCCAACACGATTCGGGAAGGGTAGGTGGCATAAGCATTGTTGCTGCGAATCATCAATGGAACACCTCGGCTTTTTGTTGTAGGTTGCCCTTAGGGTGACCAGCAAATTTCGAAACGGCTACTTGAAATGTGCTCTGGTAACGACGTTAAAAGTGTTGCTGCCTGTAGTTGCGATAGACTCGCAACGCACATGAGTCGCGACTCACAACACACGTGAGCTGCGGTGTGTTGCCTGTGTACTTCACTGATGTTCGTCCATCGTCAACATGCAACCAAACTTGGACGTTTCATATACCTCTATTTCTGCTATATTTCCTGTACGCAGTCCGTAATTGTAATGTTTATAAGGTTATGAGATTTGTTAAAGGTGTCGTTGTCTATTTCTTTGTTTTAGGTATGTTTGCATGTTATTCCCCGCTTGTTTGTAGTTGCCCTCACTGAATAAACAAATTGTAAATGATACTAGGTATTGCCGATGGTGCTATGCAGTTGGGTCGGGAGATAGGAATTAGTCCTGAAGTGAGTGGTTACAAAAGAGCGTAAGCGAATATTGCACACAAAACAGTGCAAACGACTGCTGATTACAAAAGTGTGACAGGAAATAGTTAGAAAAAACTCGGTACAAATGAGTGCAAAGGTACATTGGGTTAAAAAATTTACATCGGACTTCTGGGTACATACGAACGCGAAGAACTACTGATTACAAAATAACGCAAACTAGTAGGATACATAAGAATGCAGATACATGACATCGTGCCAGAAATCAAGTTTAGACGAGTACTGCTACGTATATCCAGGTTAAGTTTGTTCACATTAAGGTAGGTTGTCCGGGAGAAATTATGAGAACGAACTTGACAAACATGCGTGGCCTATAGCTTGGAAAGTGTAAAAGAAGAACGAATCCTTTTCGTACTTACTACTAGTGCTGAATTTTTTTTTCAAATACCCATTTTCTTTTTACCGCGTGCTTTTGAAAACCTATGAACATATTTTTTACGCCTGTTTGGCCCCAAAACTTTTTTGAATAAAACTAAATACAAAAATACCTGTAAAATATGGTACTTATATATAACGAAATTATGTATATAAATTTTGAATTCGGAAAGAGGTAATAATAATAAACATGTAGCTCCAGAGCTACACTGGGTGAGAGAAAGGTTTGAGTGATGCGCAAGGACGAAAGTAAATGGTTGCACTGTTCAGTGCCTATGATATTTTTTCTTGACTACGCATTTCTGTTCCCAAGTCGCGAGAAATGGCCTCGAAACAGCTGTAGAATAAGGCGTGTAAGGAAATCATTTAATTTCAGTGAAGACGTTTATATTTGTTGTCGACACCCAACATCTCAAACAGCTCTGAACGTGTCTAACAGCGTGGAAATTGCTCCTGTGCGTCAGTAATTTGTAACGTGTGCAGCTAAGAGACAGCTTCGCAGACAGCTGCTATTAACATCACGTCAAATTTGTGTCGAAGGTTCTGGCCGCTGCCTTGTGCCGCCTTGGCGAGAGACGAACACTTTTGTGAAATAGTGAACAGTACGCTTATAAAAAGACAATTTGAATTAGGCAGTGCATTATCTTTAAACTTCATTTTTGTGTCATTTATATATAATTTATATATATGCCAAAACCAGTTTTCATATACATCATAAATACTGTTACAGTCACAAACATAATTTAAATCCTTCTTCGCCTTATGACAGCAGATGTCTTTGCGGCTTACATTTTAAGTTATATTCTTTATTGACGAAGCCATAAGTTTAATAGTGCTCAAATTATACTGTACGTGAATGTATTATGCCACATATATTCAATTATTTGTGCATAATACTTTAAAACACATTTTGATAAAACCTTATGAGATATTGATTTTCCCGCTTTTGATTTAAAAGAAATTCTTATATATATATATATATATATATATATGTGTGTGTGTGTGTGTGTGTGTGTGTGTGTGTGTGTGTGTGTGTGTGTGTGTGGTGGGGGGGGGGGGGTATGATGCAACATTTGGGAATTTGACAAATAACTGTAGAAACTGCTAACTATTTTACTGCACGAATTAAATTTCTTTGTTCGTGTTTATTACTGAAGTTAATTCACGCACAGGATGTTGAATTACAAGTAAGTTAAATATTAAACGTTTTGAATGTTTTGTTATCTCCTTATTTTGTTATGTTCATTCAAAACAATTTCTTGCAATATCGTATATTTGTAGGGCGAGAGGGGCATGTGATAGTTACTCCTGCAACTGACGCAATGCGAAAGGAAACAAGGGGGGTTGAAAAAAAGCCTGCTCCACATTTATGAGACTAAAGTTGGAACATGTGGTAGCAACATTCCAATCCGAATTCCCCCAGCCCTGCCCTTTCCAGTCAGCTGAATTAAAAATTATATCGCCCTACATTCTTTGTAGAGACGCATTTACTGCCCCTGTTTTCTTAAATATGCCTCGTATTATTCCACAACAATGGTTGGACCTGGTAACTGTTTTAACTGAAGCAACTGCAATTCTGAAATGTATTGTTTATTTCTCTCCCTCTCTCTTTCATTATTCGAGCTTTTAAAAGCGAAACTAATGCGCGTCTTACTGTGGTCTGACTTCGTTTCTCATCTGGGAATAATTACCGAGTAACTCGAAGTGACTATACCGTACTTTTATGAAGACACTTCCAACTGGAAAGTGCATGCAAGTAGTAAATACTGAACATACCTTATAATTGTTTCTTAGAATAGTTCGTTTTCTAATAATATTTGATCTATTTACTCAGAATATCGCAATGTTACCAGCTTTCACATAGAAATTTTTGTTATCTCGAAGCCAAAACCCTATCAAGTTTCATTTGTCAACACGTAGCTTCCACTGAGCAGATGTTTTACTCTTCATAGATCAAATTCCATTTATCTAAATAGAGACTGAAGTGTATTTCGACAAACAGTACCTACAAACTGTATGTGGTTTTAGAATGAAGACTACAAAATAAGTACCAACATTATGGGAACCAACGGCCATCCTATACGCTCTTAAGTGTAACTCATGTTAGAAAAAATAACCGGGTAACGCATGCATAGAATGAATATGGGTCCCTAGAGTTGAAAGACCCGCGACTACTCAATTAACTCACGGGCTTCGTTCAAATAAACAGTAAATATATTTTACTCAGGTGGATTTTTTTTATATGCTGGCTACCAGCGCTGGGTTAGAGATCACCCATCACTTTTAGTTTGGGAGCTGAGAAGTTATGCATTAAGAATAGCAGCGGCATTTGCCTGAGATGGAATTAAAAAGCACTTTAGATAAAGCACGCCTATTGCCGTCAGTGGTGAACTCACGACCTCCAGAATATGACTCGAACACGCAACCGAATGAACAAACACGTTCAGTTATCAGATAGACTCTGTTTCGAACTAAGAAATCAGTATGGTTCAGATGGAAAACATATTTCGTTAATGTGTTTAGACAACAGTTTGCACTGAGTGACATGAATTTTTTTCTGCAGAGAGCGAACTTAGTGAAATCCTAACAGTGCTTTGTTTGTCATATATTATGTATTAATTTATTCTGATGTAGAAAATCTGTAACAAGAGAATTATGTACGAATTATTCATTTGGTTCTCAGAATATAAACACACGAAATTTTTGTTTGACGTAGTTCCCTGTAGTTGTATTTCTTAATATGTGTTGCGAAGGTGAAAGATGTAAACACGACAAAACTGAGCCCCGGGTTGTTTATTGGTGCTGTAGTTCGAGCTCCTCCTGACACGTTGTGTCTGTATGACGCTGTTATTTTCGCTCGCTGCCATCGGGAAAGTGCGGAATGTGTTTTCAAGTGCTAGCGCGGAAAATACCCACTCATTCTGCACTGAACTGTGTTACGAGAACGTACCCAATCCTCTGCTCTTTTCACAGGGGCTGAACCGCAAATGAACCGAACTGACAACCACACGTGACATCGGAGGCTGCCCTCAGTTGCTGCTAATTATGTTCGAAGAAGATTATCCCAACTAGCCGTGTGGGAATTAGCCGCCAAGGAGAAGGGGCAATCAGGAATTAATAGCCTAATTATATGTGAATTTCATTATAGTTACAATCTAATCATCTTTACCAAATTGACGCTTACCTTTCTCATAAAATCTGAAGTACTCCTAGTAATCGACACACAATCGCTTACAGATCTATGTAGAAGAAATAAAGCGTCTCTTTAATTCCTGAGTAAAGAGACTGACAAAAGAATACCAACTGTTGTTAGAACTGTACGACGTAGGAGAGGACAAGCCAGAGCATTGTAACCTGCTGAACGGAGTTGGTCGGGAGTCTCCATTTGAGCTATTGTCAGCATGCATCAGTAAAACCTCAACAGCAAAAGACACCTCTTGCGACGTAACAAGTGCCATGTTACAGATGCTAAGGTGTGGCAGAACATGCTGGAAACATAATTTTTAATCAGGCAGTCTCAGACCTTCGACACTTATCTAAAGAACTATGCCTCTTGGAATCTAGGACTCTTAGCGCCTGTGTCTAGATAGACAAACGGAACACATCCTTCCCAAAATATAGATGCGAAGTCCATCATTCGACTCACTTGTTTACGTACATTCACCTCACTTAACGAACTTCACTTTACTCTCGTTTAAGAACAAGGAACATGGAATACGAACACTTCTTTTGCGGGTGACAGATGGCGTTTAATGAACTGCTTCTCCCATTTACGAAATTGACTTTCCACAACGAAGACTAGGCCGTGCAATGTTCCGAATGATTATTCAACAATTACGTGAGACAGGATCACTCCACTCACGGCATGGTGTTGATAGAAAAGGCGGCAGAAGGTGCAGTAAGATGAAATTGTAATTTTACGAAGAACCGCTTATAAAGTTTTCAACGAACCTTCGGTAAGCACTACGCCATTGTCCATGGCATGAGAGTTAGTCGCCATTCCATGTAATATGAATTGCGGGCACAAATTCTAGAACCAAATGATTTTCACTCTTGTCACCAATTCGTGCAGTAGTTTCTTCGGCAGAGTGTGATGAACTCTGAATCTCTGACTTCTTGTTGTTTGCGGATGAAGCCCTATTCACGCTTCATGGTTACTTCTGCTACAGAAATAGTCTCGCGTATGAAGAAAACGAACATGTGATATTTGTTACATCACTAGAAGCAGTTATCTGCCAACATCTTAACAGGAATATAAAGCAACCATTGTGATGGAACCTCTCAACTTGGGGCCACGGTAGAGCGCTTGCCTCTCACCACAGCCAACTGGGTTCGATTCCCGGCGGAGCCGGTCCATGATTTCCACATTTGGGGAACGTGCCGGAAAATGCAGCTGGTCGGCGGGTTTTCTCGAGGATCTCCCGTTTCCCCCACCTTTGCATCCCTAGCCGGATACCTTTCCACTTCGCTTCTTCCTCATAGGCTCTCAATACCTCTTGTTGACAACCACCCAAAAAAATTTCTACACTCCACCTCGCATCTTATCGCCACACCTAAACGGACACACCCGCCATACTTCCCTGCAAAACAAACATCCTGCACTTCTGGATCCCAATCGCAGTATCGGAGTATACTACTGTTTCAAAACAGTGACACCTTTCAACACTTCAGCCTCTCAACATCTTTGGTGGTATGTGGGTAGGGAGATAGGAATCGATTTAATGGCCTGCGCGCTTTCCGTGTCTCTTACATGTGGAGATAATTCAATTGTGTTGTGCACCTCACTCTCGATGACGGCAGGAATCTATTAATTTGGGGAGTGGAGTTGAGAGATTTGGGCGGCTCTTAACATCGAGTTCTTGAGAGCTAATGAGGGTGAAGTCATGTGTGTTGGAGCAGCACCAGAATTCAAGGAGGGGGGAATGGCAGATACCCGAGGAAACCCGCTGACCAGTGACGTCGTCCGGCACAATTCCCGCAAATGAAAATCCGGGAGCGACACCTCCAGGAATCTAAACTCGGTTCCCCTAGGTGGGAGGCGAGTAGTCTGACCACTACACCACCACGGCCCCATAATTGGAGCAGTGTAGTGTTTCAGAAAATCAGGAAGAACTCTCTCGTTTCTGGAAATGTGAGGCGTCTAGTATATCGTGTTCACAGTGTTGTCTCAAGTCCTGTAGCTCTCGCCATTGTTTCTCTGCAGGTACACGCGAGAAGTCATTAATTCGATGAGACATAACACGTATGTGCTTCAGAGTACAGACGTTGCCAAATAAAAATGATTCTTCCAACGTATACTAAGGATCGAAATATATAACTTGTTATTATTATATATACAGTATGTGTGTATGTATGTATGTATATATATAAACCTGCTTTTTAGTAACTATGCCATTCTACTGCAGTAATGTTATGTTACATCGATAAACTATAAAATTTGCCACTCTTCGGCCGTGTAAATCATACTGGCATGTTCAATTAAAAATGTATGCCAGTTCCCATTCCTGCCATAGAGAAGTATTTCGATTATGTCTTATAAATGAATGTGATTGAAGTATCCCATAATACGAATCCACACGAACCTTCACAACTGATCATGCTACGGTCGCTGCAGTGGCCGGATTTCAAAGAACTGCAAATATGCCTAACTATATTGGAACATCGCACACACTTTCCTGATCCACCTGAGGGGCGGGGAAGGCAGGAAGGTAGCCATTACAGCGCGCTTGCCAAAGGTTTCCCCCGTCCCGGCGGAAGCGAACGACCGCGGCCAATTTCCGGGCATGCCCGGCACGGCCCGGTCGCCCGTGGCACGGCCCGGCTACCAATCTGCCCGCGGCCATCCTCCACCAGGGCAGGCCGCCATTGTCCACCGACGTCGGCGGAAAGAGCGCCCTCCGCGCCAGTGTTGCCAACCCTACCGATTTTTCGATATCTCTACTGAAATCGATCTTTATCTACCGAAATACCGAATTAATTTAATATCTACCCATTTTTTGTTCTAGACATAAAATAACAATAAGTCACAAACTATATATTACGAACCAGTAAATAAGCAAAATGTTAGGTGAGCATCCAACTTTTGGCTTTATCGTAGTCCTATTTAGCAAACAAATTGGAAAGTGGCGAAAGTTTAAAAAAAAAAAGCATTAAAGACTTCCTAATGTGTTAAGAGCTGAACAGTTAATAACTGACTAACATGTACTTATGTTAGTGTAAAAGAAAGTGCACATGCGCTGATGTTAAGCGTAAAAGAGATTACGACGTAAACAACGAAGAAAAGACATTTCAGATTTTCAAAACGCTGAATGACTCCACATTTCGTAAGGATTACTTGACCATTGAATTGCTATACCTATTGACACCGTCGGGAGGAACACGATACGAACGGTGACACATTAACTTGCGGTAGATGGGCGCCAGTGGTGTTTCCCAGTCACCGCACTGTTGAGACTCAGGGTTCTCAGGGCTGCTGTGAGTTCCGTGTGTCCGTTTCACCCGAGCGTACTTACAAACCATTTAGCATTACTGAACATCATTACTTAACTTTTATCACTGAAAAATGTGGCGAGAGGTTGCTGTCGTTACAGAGGAAATACTTGGAGCACTGGGTACTTGCTTTTATTCTGTTAACCATACAAGAACGTGCCAAAAATTAATGAAAACTCGGACGTGTCTAGATAACTCCATTCTGGTGCTCCGCAGCCCGAAATTAATCTAGCGCATTCCTAGATGGATGATTTCTCTGTGGTGTCAGAAAACACAATCTTCACAAGGAAAGGGGTCGACAGCCGCTAGAGTGGACTGCCGATTTTGTCTGAAGACAGGGCGCAGAGAATAACGAAATGGACAAACACGTGTGATTATTTGGCATCACGAACGTGGACTCGTCGGGGCTCGTCTTGCCACATGTGGTTAGTGAGGTGATGGCCTATACAAGTTGCCGGCTAGGACGGAAATAATATCACCGTGCACTTTACATAAAATGGCACAAATACACTTGAAATATAATGGGACATGACATGAATGGTCCGTCACAATAAACACGCAGATGCGTGAAATCAAACTTAGATGACGCGGAAGCCGCTGGATATGATTCGCAGCGGACCACGTAGTGGAGATGAAATTTCAATCTTTCTCCGTAAAAACGGCAAATTCTATTCAGATAAATTATGATTGTCAATGATAAAAATATTCTCCTGCGGATTGTACTGTTTGTAGGCTTATAGCACGCCTGATGGCGGGAAAATCAATCTCGAGATAGACTGCGTGATCATACGTAGAAAGCATCAATTATGTGAAAAATATATCCCTGAATAAAGTATCATAGAACCCTGAAATAAATTACGATGCACATTATTTTACACAAACAAACTCTCAAAGCACAGGGATGGCGCGGGCATAGACTTATCGGCTATTAACCACGTGGTCGCGAGTGATGTGGCCGTAAAACAATTAAACATGAAAATTACCCTGAAATACATACATGAAAATAAAGCCCTTAAAATTACACGCAGCTAGGATACAGAAATTACACTGAAACGCCTATAACGTAGGCGGATGGCGCCTGATTCAAGTTGCGCGGGCCGCGTGGCCTCTCCGACATATATCTCCTCCTTCTCCTCGATTATGTTCAAAAAGCCGCAAGGGCACAAATTATTAGGTTAAGCGGAAGCATAATGCTGGGGAATGTCTGGCAAAACGTACGCAAAGCAACGGTTAACAGGTATACTAAAGTGAAACTATTGTAATCTACATCAGTTGCAAAAAGTTTGTGGTGCGTACGTGACAGCGTCTTACCTCACCAGCTCTCCTCGACTGACTGCCCAGAGGCAGGGGTTGCGTGGACCTACCATGGCTGCCTACGGGGTTCACACAAGCGGAAGTGCTATGCACGCAGAGTAAAACTTTTATATTCTTAAATAAATGGCACATAAATAATTTAAATATTGATTTACATTTCTGATTTTACTTATGAATTTTCTGTATTCTTTAAATGTCTTTTGTGATGGCGTTCACGCCGGAATAATAATGTTCTTAATATTCGTGCAGTGCGCATTTTGAATTTATAACCAAACATTGTGCGATATTAGCAAACATATATTTTAAACATTTAAACACTTGAAATAACCTTAAAATAAACAAGGGACATAATTTTACACTTCAAATGAATATTTCGTTATAGAAAGTTCAGGTTACGGCCTCTTTGCGCACGTGAATGCCCACGTGTCACGTGAGTGGTGAGCGCCGTCATGGTCTTAACGGGGCTGGCTGTTAGCCGACGTCACTATATCCAATGGTTTCTCCTTACCTACCATATATACATGTATGTATGTTTATATATATATATAATTGTGCTTGGATATATTTAGTACTGAAATATACCGATTTTTTCAGCAAAGTCTACCGATTTTTTCTTACACAAGGTTGACATCACTACTCCCCATATACCGACGCGACTCTTCGATACATGCTGTCCACTGTTGAGGTGCTTTAACTGCGATGCAGAGTGTTTTAAATACACGTTATTCCATTAAACTATTATACGTGCGTCTGTGTGCTGTTCTACTAAAATAACACACCAATGTAACTATTGCTTTTAGCCATATTAACAAATAAATTGGGCTGAACGCGTAGCTGAATAATGAGACATGATTACGAAGAGCACAACTGTTAATGATGGGGTTTACTGGACATGATGATCTTACAATAGCATATTACGTGATTATTAAATGGGGGAGCACATATTGACTGTCATTATTCTAAAGTAACCTGTTACGATTATTCACCCCACGCCAATACTATTCTGAAGCTTATTGGAGAGTCCCCACCTTAATCATGGTTCCGGAGACTGTTTGTGGTAGGCGGTTATCGATGGCCGGACATACCCATCTCTGTGCTCTTCTAGGCGATGGCTTGATGAGAAAAGACGACGCGACCAGTGTGTCGCTGGCCTATATGGGGTAGAAGTCCATACAAACGATAGTATCCCATTTATATGTTAACCCATCATTCATCATCCCAATACCCTCTGTAGTAATGTTCACTTGACAGTGGTTTCTCAATCATTTTAATTATATCAAAAATCTATTTTCTTCCATATCTCTTTTTTAAAAAAATATTTTTAATAACTTCCTTCAAAACTAAACCCCCCCCCCCCAAATGAAACAATTTGTAATTTAATTTAACTGACTATCTAACAGAGTTCACGAATTTTAATTGGGATGAATGTGGGGGGGGGGAATTAAAAATATGTCCAACGATCCCCTTTTCGGCTACTACTCGATCAAAGAAATTAATAACGTTATATAGGAAGTATATTATTTAACTTTAATTTTAAAAGTATAATATAGTTCAATTATGGCTAATGGCCGAGCACTGATCAAATTTGTAATTTATTTGTTGTTGTTGTTGTCGGCCTATATGGGGTGCGTTGTTTAACATACTCGGCCCCGTTTACAGGCCTGTTAGAGGCGATTTCTGCAACCCGCTATGCACGATGGTTACCGCAATCCAGCTCGTGTCCTTATTTAATATGTGAAGGCACGCGTTAGAAACGCGATTTCAGAGTACCTCAGAATGGCTGGAAACGGCTTTTTCAAAGCACTGTTGCTCAAAATATGCAGGATGTTTCAGAAGTGTTGGTCAAAATTGTAGGATCGAGATGTATACATGAAGAGAAGCAAAACAAGCCCAGTAAACATGGGGTCCGGAAATTATCCGTTTACAAGATAATGCCGGTTGTGTGCTGGTTTGGGACCCACTGAATACTAAGTACGAATGCCAACAAAAACAGTGAAGCTTTGTTTTACTGTATCAAGCACGAGACAGTACAAGTCATAATTGTGGCTTCAGTACCGCAGAAGTGTGATTGAAGATACACAAAAGCTATGGTTTAGGTTGAACAAAAATGACGTTTGTGCATACACAAGGTAGGTACAGTACAGTATGAACCTGTAAACTGAAGACGTTTACAGTAGGTGTTCAAAATGCTGACCATTCACTTGAATACACCTGCCTGGTCGTCTGCACAAGGACCCGCGAATGTGCTCGAGCAATTCGTGGTCATTCTTCATTTGCTGTATTGTAAACTATGCCTTTGGCATAACCACTTACACAAAATTCCAACGGATTTAAATGAGGTGATCTAGGGGGCCCAGGTGCAGGTCCTCGTTTACCTACCCACCGGTCACCACAGCGTCTGTTTAGATATCGTCTTACACGTAGAAGGAGATGTGCTGGTGCATCATCGTGCATAAACCGCATCTGCTGGCTTTGCTGCAATGGCACATCGTCGAGCAACGTTGGAAGATCGTCCCGCAGAAAGTACAGGCACCGTTCGCCGTTTAGCCTCTGAGGTAGAAAATGTGGTCCTATTAGACAGTCGTCGAGTATTCCTGCGCAGACATTGAACAACAACGTTTGTTGAAGTCTGGCCTGTTTCACTGCATTATGATTGATTGCAGCCCACACGTGATAGTCGGGGAAATTTGAAATGCTACCACGGGTAACCAAAGGCTCCATCTGTAAACAACATATGGTTTTAAAAACTGGAAGTCTAGGGCTCGCTGGAGTTGTATCTGCTAACAGGAATATTCAATCCGGGATGTGTTCTTGAGACCTTGCACACGTTGGATGTGGTATGGGTACACTAACTGGCGATGTAAGATTCGCCATGCACTGTTTGCACTTATCCCGTCTTGCATTTCTGTTGAAATTTAACATTTCGAAAAAACGCGTTTATTTCTGTTGATCATGTGACACGTAGGCGAGTCGGTGTGTAGTACATGCGCAGAAGACAAAAGTCGGTTAACCTCATTTTTAGTCTATAAATGGTAAATTCTGATACTATACTAATGCCGACTGCAGTACTTCTCTGCATGCTACGGTGAATGCTGGTCACTTCGTTGACGAACCTATTTTCATAAACTCGCTATTGGCAGCAGGACGATCGCTTTATTGACGCCTACCGGTTTTAAGGTAGGTTTATGAGATCACTTCCCTGTGATCTCTAAATTCAAATCAGTGGAACACTACTGATTTAGAGTGAAAATGGCTCCACTTAGAATCAGTGAAATTTTTCACATCATTAATTCAATCATCGTAATTTGCCATTGAAACGATCAGGGGGGGTTTTTTTTCCACTTGTTAGAATTTAGAGTGTGTCTTCTTTTCCACTCAAATAAAAAATTTAATTTTGAACTTGCGAACCGAATATCATTAAATTCGGTACACATGTAGCACTAAGTTTTCGACAACTCGGCGTAGTTTTCGACTACGCTGAGTTCTTATTTACCAAATGGCGGTCATTTTAACATTTAGAGAGCTATGTCATATCTCGACAATCATTTAACCAAATTGAACAAAAATTGGCGTGTTGGCATTGCAGCACGTTAGCAATAGGAATATCATTATTGGTCCATAATTTCGGAAGATAGCATAGCATGAAAAAATAAAGATTTTAAGTTATATTTTGGAATCTACTATACTGATTCCTACCGTATTTGGCACGTATGTAATACTATAGAATGTCATGTATACAAGTCCAAATTTAAATTGCGCAGTATAGAGTGCGCTGTGTGTAATAAAGACTTTGCCCCGCCTTGGGTTCCCTCTCTCTCCTTTTCCTTCCCTCCTCTTTGGTGTCCGCTCTTTTCCGAGCATGCGCGATTTTGCCTCTTTCTCATTGGTTGAAGTGTAATACCAAGGTGTGAGACATGTGGAACTTGCTGCTCTCGGCTACTTCTACTCTGACTAGCTCATTGTAATTATAGGCTGTTCACAGTAAAATTAGCACTTTTGAAAGCCCTGCTTAAGCTCTACTTGTATGCACGTAGCGTATTGTTCCGCCTTAATTTAAAATTACCATTGTAATTTGCCTCATCACTATATTCATGCGTCGGTCAGGTGAAAATATGAAACTGTGAAATTATAAAAAAAAGGAAATATTTTACAAATCAGGTCCTTTTTACTCTTCGACGCATTAAGAAAACAGAAGGCTAAATAAATTATTTAAGTAATCACAAATGATTACCTATCACTTTTTATTCAACGTTAAGTTATGGAACTATTTTCCATCTATAATTACCAACTTTACCAGGCGCATGTCACTCAGAGCGCCCGATGAAGTATATGCATAGGTAGGGGCAGTGACTTTTTTCTGAGGTTGATTTCAAAAGTGCTCACTTTATCGTGAACAGCCTTTACGAGGTTTTCTGGGTTCGAGTCCCGGGTAAGGCACGCGTGTACTACTGTTGCGTATGTTTGTGGTTCTATCTCTACTTATTTGCGGTCAACGAGATATCAAGACCTAACTACACTCTAATTTTTTTAAGAACTTCATTAAAAAATCAGTTGTGCTCATGTATAGGAAAGTAGGCTCATTAGCTATATCAGCGACTTCTTGCTATCTTTCATCATATACAAATAGTATCTGAGGCGCACATCATTCACTAAGTCGACGCTTTGTTCGCCAGGAGTTTTGAAGAAGGCCTGATGTGTTCTTTCGGCCAACACAAGAGCCAATTGTAAAAAAAATTTGAACTTTTATTACTTACCCTGCTATCTTTGTTGATTACCTAAAGAAATAAAATTCTGGTATGGTTTTCGGAATTCCTTTGGGCCTGCGCGTAGTGAGATAGCATTTCATTGGTTCGTCATTCGTGACGAATTTGTCGATGGCGAAGCAAGTACGCTTTGCAGATCACGTGATGATTAGCGCTGACGCAGAATTAAACGTTTGGCAACTCCATCATTGGAATATTTTTTATTAATTTGCTGGCAATTTAAATAGGAAAATGCATGCCGGTACAACGTTGGAGACTTAAAACATAATATTGACAACCATGTTCATTTGCATATTGTAAATGCGTATACTTTCCCTCTTTAGCTATTGCACAAATATTTTTTTTTTACATTTACTTAGTTACGCTCTGATGATGATGGCTCAGCTTCTTTTGTCTGTATCGCAATCACATCTTAACATGTACTACGTGTATTTTGACGAATATTCGCTTTACATAAATTATAAGTAGTGTTTCATCGGCCATGATTAACATCTATACTTTCTCAAAATTGTGGTGTTAAGTAACTTTGAAGTAACAATTCAGTTGATAGTATTTCCCGGGAAACGTAGGTCAGCCGTGAAATAACAATAAGACATGTCCCGGTGCAGCATAGGCTTTGACTGCTAACATGAAAAAGTAAAAATTGAGGTTTGATATGTTGTCAAAAGTTGGCTGTATCGTAGTACTTCGCAAACAAATTATTAAGGTAAGATTCAGTCTTGTTGTGTTATGTTGAAGCTCTTTCCTTTCTTATATTATCCCTGAGTTCAGTGATCGGTCAGCGAAAGGAGCACTCAGTGTTCTCAAGTTTCACTTGCGAGAGCCACGGAGAAACTAGAGGCCACTTCCCTCCCATTAGCTCTATGACACTTTTCTGTGCTTTCATTAATACATCACATAAATATATCGTATCTGGTGAAGGGAAACAATAGTTTTAAAACAAGATATAAAATCCTAATATCCCTTTGAAGTATTGCTTCTAATCATACCTATTAGATTTTGTAAAATTTATAAAAAAATTCAACTTTAATTTTGTTTATTTAAGAAAATAGTAAAACATTGCAACTAGAAATAAATGTTCATCATTTGATAGTATTTGTTTTGGACAACATTGCACAACACCAAACCTATTAAATTTCAAATACATAAAAAATATTAATATAAAATAATTTTAAATCTCAAACCACAGATAAGCAGTTTACTTTTTCCTAATGAAGCCAACATAACCGGTATGATTAAATCATGAATTTAGTAATAAATATTAAATATCAAATATATTAAAAAATTGTACATGTTTAACTGCTGAAATTTTATTTGCCTTAAATTTGTTAGGTATCACGAGGCAGTTTCCATTGGTTTTTACTGACTAGAAGACTTGGGTATAAAAAAAACAACCATAAGGCTAGATAATTTTGTTAATGAATCCCAAAATTCACCTTTATTTTTCCGTATCGTGTAGTGTCTGTGTGTGTGTGTATGTGTGTGTGTGTAAAACCTTTTTTTAACAATTCTGCACATAAAATGCGTTGAATATCCGATCGTTTACAAGCCATAGGGTATTACCATACACGTCGATATTTACTGAGGGGAACCTAACATTTACAGTTACAAACATAAGCTACAGGTTTTTGTAAGGGCGAGCAGCGAAATGATGGTCGTCCCATGTCTATAGTTTGCAAATTTCTCAACAAAGGAGGACAGTGATTTCATCAGTTCCTTGACATGCTCTAATCAGATTATCGATTGTTTTAATTTGGCGCTGATGTATGACAACGTAATCTAATAACACTGCAAACACTGCATCTAAAGTTGCGCTGCAAATAACTAGATGGGGAAAATCTTCCCTCGGCAACTACCATAGATGAAAGGCTGTGCGATATAACATATTGTACACGCAACAAAGTCACCAGAACAACGTCGCATGTACAACACACACAGCTCTCTAATCATGTCACCCATGATAACCTAGTCTGAGTGTACAACCAGAAAACAATAAAACAAAATTATTAGCAATTACTTAATAGCGTGTTGACGAGTAGGAAGATTGGGTGACTAAACACATTCTGAAAACAATTAAGGTTTCAAATATAATTTCACGCTCACTTATTTTTTTTTTTAATTCTCAGCCCAAAATATTACAAATTGGCAAAAATATACAAAAAACATGATTATTCAGTTTTTGAATTACAATAGAATACAAAAATTAATCATATTAAAACTTAATAATCCTTACTATAAATACTTACCATTAAACAGTCTGGAAATAGGTAGTGCAATAAACTAACGGACTGAACAATGAAGTTTTGGACACAATAAAAATAATTCTAAATAGGGGTACTACAGTTTAACTCTACTTAAAATTTACAATCATCCCCATATTTCTTTCCATATTGAAAGTTAATTGCCACATGCATGAAAATCCTTTACAAAATAATTAAATATTATGAAATCTTAAAGTCGTTTCATATATCATGACTTGGGAACCTACATCCAATAGTTATAATATTAATTGTCCTCTTTTTTTTTAATTACAGTAAAAAACATGCCCATGTAAGTGTGACCTCCCGAGAGTGTCAGCCATCTTCCTGTTTGTGTAAGGGTTTTATAGTCAAGGTCGAGTTAGTCTTCATCTAATATGGCGGATGGATGATGTCTCCCAAGATGGTGGTCGCCTACCAAAATGGCGTGATGGGTATGGACTAGGGGTGACCTCTGGTAAATTTAAATATTTTAGAATACGTTTTTAATAATATTTAATAATCTATTTAGAATAATATTTAATAATTTTAATAATATATTTTTAGGATATTTTTGGAATTTCTTTCGGATATTTTTGGATTTTTTAGGTCAAAGGTCATAGGTCCTGCACTCCTGACCCCTGGGTCACTGATCCTGGTCACCTGGGTCTGACCCTGGATAACAAGTCCCCCTCGCCTGCTCCGGGAAAAATGGGTCATTTCTGAGGATCCTTTTAATAATTTCTTAATCATTTCTAAATAATTCTTAATAATAAATTTTTTCGGGAAATCTGCCACCGCCATCGTCGCTTCCGATGGGGAGGAACATCCTCAAAGCCGCAGAAAAGCTGGTCTAATAGCAATGAGATATTCCCTCGACGCCGCATGAGGACGTAAGCACATGACAACCTGGTTACGGGAAGAAGCTTAGGCGGGGAGAGCACGTTCAGTTTAGCACCAGCAGCAGCCGACTAGGCTGCCACGTGAAGCAGACTTCACACGAACCGCATCGTCTAAGGGCCGGCTGCACCAACACCGCCCCCGATTGGAGCTCGAATGATCCTAGTTCCAAACCAGAATCCAATTTGATCTTTGTTCCAATGTAAAAGTGTTGTACCAACAAAATTTTATTATTCAGGATCTCCGATTCGTCGATCTTGGAGAGATCGATATTAAGTATGAGACAAATTTTGTTATTGGTTCGTAATATAAGACGTCATTGAGGTGGGCGTATTTTTCATAATAGATAGTCCTAGATGTGAGATCTTTTATCTGTTTTAAGTGAATTATTGTTGTACGAATTTTACTGAATAATATTCAAGTATGTATAATGTTATTTTAATTTGCCAAGAAAACAATCGAACATAGTTCATATTTTGAACTACATTTGTCGACGATGGCTGCTGATATCGGATCGAGATTTCGAACCACCAATTTCGGTGGTTCGAAATGAACTTAATCTCGATCTCCTATCTAGCTCTGAACTCGGATGGTGCAACAGTTTTCAGTGTCGATCTTAGATACGATCTCAGATCGAGTTTCGAACCACGATGGTGCAACCGGCCCTAACACAGACCACCGGGCACTGCCACCAGAAGTGAGTGTGGAGTGAGTGAAGAGTTTTGGGTAGCGAGGCCTTGAAGTGAGTATGGAGCGGCGCCGGAATCACAAGGCCAGGGGAACCGAAGATCCCCGCCGACCAAAGGCATCGTCCGCCACGATTTCCACTTGCGAAAATCCGGATAACCGGATTGAACCCGGTTCGCCTTGGCGGGAGGCGAGCGTGCAAACCACTCAGCCACCGTGGCCCCGGGACACACCAGGACGACTTCGCGTTTTAAATACGTAAGTGGCGCCGATGCGTGCCCAGGTCATCGTGACGTAAGAACGTAACTCCGTTACAATATGTCGATCACGATGAAAAATTGTTTAAAATATGGCCACTGCGATATGGTCCAAATATGTAAAACAATAAAATGCTCATCGCATAATTTGCGGTATTACAATTTTTTGCGATATTGGTAACATTAATGTTATAAATATTTGCTATATCGTAATGTTAACGAGATTTCGATAACGCAATATTATTGATATTCCGATATCTCGATATTTGCAATATTGCAATAGGCTACTCCAGTATTTCCAATATTTAAAATGTAATTTCTTTATTTCTCTCATATCTGAAGACCTCGCTGTAAAGAGCCGCGCAAATCTCTTCACACACTCACTCACTTTATTTATCTTTCTGTTTTAAATATTTTCGTTGTCATTATTATCACTGCATTTACTCTTTAAACGATATTTACCGATATTTTCATTATATCGACCACTGATTTTACCAACTTTATAGAAGTTAGCTATAGCATCTCTATTGCTATTAATAGCACGTATCGAAACTTCGTTGAAAATTGGTTATCGCACAGCAGTACATGGGTGGCCATGCGGAGATGATCAAGGGAGGCACGCGTCCTTGGAAATCGACATTTTTATATGATTATATTTCAAAATATTACAAAGTAGCTTATACGAAACCAAAATTTCCTGAATATTATTTTTCTTGAATGCAACTCTTTAATATGTGTAAGTTCTATGGGTAATATCGTCCTCCTCTTAAATTATCGCGTGTAAATTAGCAAAAAATTATTGCCTTGGTGTATAACACAAAGGCGAGAGGTTATATAGAAAAAAACTACAGATCTTTATTGCCAGCTATTCAATCTCTAAATGAAAGGGAAATTATACCACATACTAAATTTTCACACGTGTCCGATTCCAACTCACGTAATAGCTATTATACTCAGGAATTAGTTGTTTCATTATGAATATTATATTAAAGTAAATTCGTTTGAAAGTCTCAATTTTCAAGACCACACACCTGTCTTAATATTCGTTGTAGTCATAAGTCGCATTACATTTTCCTTCCCGTTTTACATCACGAAGCACCTGACAACGCTATAACCTGAAGTTCACAATAACTTCCATATTGTAATATATAACTTGGCAACGTTGACAAAGTATGTGGAAAGAATGCGATCGCGGGTCATGACCTTATTTAAAGAGATAGTACGGAGGCGGGGAAGAAGCGAGCCTATCACAGAGAAGCAACAGAGTCGCCGATACCTACTGTATAGTCTACGCGCATGTAAAGCGAAATCGTATTTGTTTGCATGACAGTTTATGCATTTTAAAACAGCATACTGTAATAATAAAACATTATATAGGCTGTTCACGGTAAAATGAGCACTTTTGAACGCCCTGCTTCAGATCTTCTTGTTTGCATGCTGTGTATTCTTCCGTCTTATGCCGTGGGCCTCATCAATTTATTTATGCTTCGGTCAGGGGAAACTGTTTAATTATTAGACAAGTAAATATTTTAAAAATGTGGTAATTTTTACACTTCGATGCATTAAAAAACAGAAAGGTAAAGAGATAAATTAAGTTATAATGAGTGGTTACCTAACACTTTTTATCCGACGTTAACATATGGAACTACTTCTCCTCCATCGTTACCAACTTTACTGGGCAAATGTCACTCAGAGCGCACGTTAAAATATATGCAGGCAGGGGCAGTGACTTGTTTCAAAGGTTCATTTCAAAAGCACTCACTTTATCGTAAACAGCCATTAACAAGTGTTACAAACATAGAGTATGTGTCTACTGTGTCTACAGTTTATTGTTAAGAGAAGAAAATATTTACTGCGAATAACTTCTGTAAGTCAGTTAAATTAATTCAAATTAATATTTACTATGCATATTATTAATGATGTTTTAGGTTTGTAGCTCATCCTCGCCCGTATTTATTTCTTAACACCAGGCAGATGTTTCCCTGTCACCCCAACAACTCAACAACTCTATCTTCATTCACTTAAAATTACAAATGACCTTGTGTAATAATATTCTTATTCGTCTCGAATGTACTTTACAACACATGTATTTGTGATGTGTCTGTATACTCGGGGAGCATTAACCCATTGAAACCTCGCATGTCATACGATAAACGATAGGGAAACCACGCTACCGTATTTGACGTTCCCGAATGTGTCGCAGACGGTCCGTAGTAGTTTGTACTGAATGTACCTGTGTTCCCCGTCGCGCGCCGCGTGAGGAGGGGAAGAGCTGCATCTTCCCCTCACGGGATCGTTTTTTAGTTTTTGGTCGCACGATACAATGCACTACGCCATCGCGTTGCTGAGTAGGCAGCCAACCACAATCGTACCACCTTAATACAAAACACGTAAGCCGCGGAGACTGTGGCGCCGACAGAAACAACTACAAACATGGTGAGAGCGAGATTGAAGATCAATTATTCGTTGCGAATACCATTTTTTTAGAGGGCGGCAAAAAGTGAAATCGTCACAATAGGTCCATGCACGTGATAAAGTCCTGTTCTCAGCGTTCTCAGTTCTGTAATTCTATGAACTTCGATGGAAATTTGATTACGAAACTTTGTGACAAAACTTCTGTCTTGTGTTTATGCTATTACTAATTACTGCAATGTCATAAAATTGGGAAATTTTCGTATTTTCATTATTTACTTGTTTATGTATTCGCAGGACGTAACACAATTCCACAGATATTATTTTTCATTGATACATTAATTATTTTTAGTGGTATGTAATTTCACTTCTCGTTTAAATTATTATTATTTTATGGAAAAAACATTTAAATGTCTTTCAATCATTTGTTTTTGTAATGCTGTGCCTGGCGTCTTAACACTGAACACAACCTCCTTCTCAACCCTCCGCCTAAACCTATCACAATAAGGAACACAAAGGAAGGGAAGACGAAACCTTGATCCCCCCCACCCCCAAAAAAAAATTAACATAAGCAGCAGAATAAGGTATGTTTAGTTTCTTTGCATTCCTTCGTTCAGAAACGAAAGGTGTCACAACCTCCATCATTTCCATCAACACTTTACTTTTGCTCTTTCAGAATCAGGTACATTTTTCCCAAAACACTAAAAAAATCCAAAACTTCCAGTAGTTCACTTTACTGTATCAAATATTATTAATTTTAAAATAGTTGGTTCCATTAAAACAATTACCAAGTTGTAATACCGATGATAACTCTCACTTAAACACTCCAACTGAATTTAAAATATTCCCATACTTGTCATTCAGGAAAATATACCTCAAAATGATCACGTTGATTAATATACTTTCTACACTTCCAAATATCAAATTCATTTAAAACTTCACAAATTCCTTTAAAAGAATCATAAAATTCACTACAACCCCTATAAAATAATTTACTTCAAAATACTTCACAATACTCAACACTTACTTCAAAACCTTTCTTTTGTATTTTCACAAAAGTTGTTTTTCACAAAAAAAGCAATTACAGATTCATTTATTTACGACATTGACCTCTAAACACATTTATAACCTCGAGCGTTGAACTTACAAATAGTCTCAGGAGCGCAACAATTCTTACTCCCAATAATACCTCAACACACTCAACCCCATACAAACTCACAGCCCAAAATCAATCCATCAATCAATTCCAGCAGCACACCAACTATACAGGTCCTGAATCCAAGAATACTCATCCCACCATAATACTCAAGAGTGACGGTATTGCTCGGAACCATGATCACACGCCCATCAACTGCTCAGTGCCCAAGGATATTGTCCTCACCTTAACACTTGAAAGCACAGTAGTGCTCTGGCAATATCAGTCGACCACAACCAATTCATACAGTTCAAGATATAGACTCGAGCCTGAGGATACTCTCCCCACCATAACACTAGAAAGTGCCGCTATTGCTCTTGTCTGTCATACATTCAACACATCTACGCTCACACACCAACTCACATTCCATACCACATAGTCCTTTCCTTTTCCAGCTCTACGCGCGCACTTGTCCGATTAACACCAACACAAATCATCCAGTCCTTAATCCTTCACTTGTAAATCGACCACGTCCTCTTCTTCCCAACTTTGGCGGCAAAACATGTCCGGACCACACACCGTCGATGACTTTATCCACAAAACCGCTCAAAGCAGAAGCAAAACTGGCCATCCCATCACGAGCTCAAGAAGGTTCCAACTACCACTACGCTTCCTTAGTGTTGTTCCTGTCTTACACTGAATGATGGGGAATTTACTATAAAGCCCTAATAATCTCTTCGATAAAAGCCTGGAACACCCAACCTCAAGTCCGACATCCACAACTCCACATCAAAAGTTACGCTCAAATCCACGGGCAACTCTTACTCAAAGTCCTTACATCCTCAACATGTAATAACAATCCGGGCGTTAATCCAAAATACTTACACTTCACTATACTCCTGCAAGCGGTAAAAATGCAAAGTCCACATTCAGGGAGCTAACACTCAAAGACAATTCTCCCCCGAAATATTCCAAGTCCCATCACCGAAATTTTGGCTAAGCACCGGGTTGAAAATATTTCAAGTTCACTTCCTCCATGAAAATATTCAAAGTCCCACTAACACCAGAGTGAAAATATTCTAAGTTGACTTTTAGCTCAGAAGTAGTCGCGAAAAGTAACGAAATTTACATTTCACTTGCAAATAGTAAATCCCAACTCCAAAATAATTTCGGTTAAGTCCGACGAAAGGACTACTTGTCTTCTCGTTTACCGTGGACGCGTGCGCAGCCTCTCCAGGTCCGGGAGCTTCTCACACTCTCTCTCTCTCTCTCCCTCCCTCTCTCTCTCTCAGCGGAACCACATATCTGGAGTCCAGCCCAAGCCGGCGGCGCTCTCCCAGATCCCGATTTTTTCTACCTACCTTATGTCTTAAGTGTTAAGTGGAAGCCCAGTGGGTATGGCGGGAGTACATTGTGTCTCAGGGCTAACCTCTTATGCTTTGTAGGAACAGTCCCTATCCTTGACTCAAATTAAGCTCTTCACTGCCACTCCTCAGCCTTTGGCTGCTGCTAGTCAGCTTAATATCAGCTCGGTAGGATAGGGGCCTACGTGGGGGAGTAGCTTACTACAGATGGCTATTCATTAAAAAAGGGATCACTACAAAACACGTTTATTGCATTAACTCAACTCTGAACAGAATATAACATTAATTACAACAAGGAATACAATTATGTTATGTTACTTGGGGATGACAAGCTAATTACAAGAATGTTAAGAATGTAACCACACAACTACTCCTATCCTTGCCACGCATTTATTAATACTTTATAAGGGGACCTCGAGATAGGGGATGTCACCCTAATGCCTAGCCGGAGTTATGCTCACCAATATTAGAAGTGCAGAGTGCTGTTCTGGCTAGAGCTCCTCTAGACCCTTAACTCTAATAGCCTTCTGCTTCGTGCCGCTCCGGCACTGACGTCATACTACAAGATCTCGCTGCCACCTTGGGGGGAGGGAGTTTACTCGCTCAGATAATTTATACGCTCACGGCAGTGGGTCAGCCGGGCTTGTTGAATAAACAGGGGGCTCGCAAAATA
This sequence comes from Dryococelus australis, assembly GCA_029891345.1. Taxonomy (NCBI): domain Eukaryota; kingdom Metazoa; phylum Arthropoda; class Insecta; order Phasmatodea; family Phasmatidae; genus Dryococelus; species Dryococelus australis. Next base: position 112,776,124 of record CM056995.1, read on the forward strand.
ATCTATACCCTGTAGTACCTTAACTTGTGTGCGGCCCCTGGAGCCCGCTACAGCCTACAAGGAAAGGAAATCACGCAACGAGACATGCATCGCAGCAGAGAGGGATTGGGCAGCCATGGCCAGCGATTGGGGCCATGACTACCTTCCTAAGTGTAGCTAGGTTATAACTAGATGAGTATGGGAAAAACCGGCATAGGCACCGTAAAAATCCAGTCGATAGGAAAGAATTCAAAATTATTAATGTATTAAACAGAAACGCTACAGGAGATAGTGTATGGAATATTCTCGTGTTAGTAGACATGAAAATCTAGCAGGGCGTTACAGGAACTTTATTTCTCCTTTGCCTTGGCTAGTGGGAGGGACACTGGACTAACTAGAGTGGTGTTTGCACATCACTTTAGTGGGGGAAGTAGCGCTATGTGCCCCCCCCCCCCCCCGATAAAAACTCCCTGATCCCGCACCTAGCACCCGTATATATATGCGCAAACATCCCCACTTGGCCAGACCCCCTCTTCTGAAACCATCAGTAGCACACTCTTTTCGACGCCAATGCACTCTTTACCCACTAACATATTAAATTCACAAATAGATCTACTAATAAAGATGAAGGCGATGAATCGAGCCCCTTGTACCTCCTCTATACCACCCGCAGCACACATCCGCATGACAGATGCGACACGAGGGGTCTGGAAACACAATATGCCTTAACAACATATTTACACTACATATCAGAGACAGAAACCACTTCGTCGCAATGTGTTTAGAAGGCACTAATATCTGAGCAATTATTGATCCTTTGCCATTGTAACAGAGTGATGAGTTATTCTTGCCGCTAGCACTCTCGGCATTGGTCAGTCATAAACAGCGTTATTTCATTTTGTGTTTTCAAAGGAATTTCTAACCATCTTGGTGTTCGAAGGTAGGATGCAATCCCAGTTGGATTTAGCACGCAGGGTTTTAATTTAGTTTATATTATAAGGATCCGAGTTCGAACATGAAAGCTGGCTGTTTCGAAGGACACAAAGATACGAGGCTACTTTTAGGAAGAAGCAGTCCTGTTTCGGTCGCCATCCGTGTGTATTTTAGGGAAAATAGTTCGAACTACCACGTGTGCTAAAATGCGCTGGGACTGTAATATCACAACAGGCCCGAGAGCCTGAAAAGCAAAGTCCGCGATAAGAGGTCCTGCCGCGTCCAGGAAATGCGACTGCCGACAACGAGATCGCCAGAAACGTCAAGAACTTCAAGAATTCTGCGTTTTTAAATTATAATAAGAAGCAGAGACGAGATGATTTTTTGATCAAGTTGAACAGACTCCATTTAATTTAACCATGGACACCTTGGCCTTTATAATATTCTACTTGGAACACGGAACTTGGTTAGAGCAAAGAAACAAATTAACTAATTTATTTTTCTGGAAGTTATAAATTTTCATTGATAAGTCTAAAGTAAATGGAACACAACAAATACGAGAGAGGTTAGTGTTGCTGAGTCCACACATAAAATATAGTCTGGAAATTGATTACCTTATTCCTGTCACATTCATCTGATTACAAGAAAGTTAATTAAATTCCACATTTTTCTTGCAACGTCTCTGCTGAGTAATTATTTCCAGTAGCAGTAGATATATCTTCGTAGTAGTATTTTTGGTTGCTTTGCATTTTAATTTTGTTGTGCTATTTGTGTTTTTCTGTCACGCACATACGTAACTTCTTTACATCTGGATTACACGGTGTCTCTCTGTGTGGGGGCTAATTATCTCCATCTTTACACATATACGTAACTCGTTGTGAAACGTATTTACATTACTTGCAAGTTTCTGTGCAGAAGCAAGAATTTATGTTTGAAATTGTGACTCCTCTATTTCCACAAAGTAGGTAAATACAGAGAGAATAAATCGCATAGCGGTTCTTTAACTGTGGGCCTACCAATTTTCTGATTTCCTGTACAGGAAACTGGGAACAAGCTTCGTGTTTTATTGCACCAAGATAAAGCTTTATTCCAGTCTTGTTTATATAGGATCAAAAATATATTTAGTTGCCTCAATAAAATATTTTATTGAGTAAACAAAACCTAGAAAGAAACTAAATTATTTTTTTTCGTCTTACCAAATACATGTTTGAAGAAACAAAACCTCTGTGACCTGCCAAAATAAATTATACTGTTAGCAAAATATTTAGATAAACCAATTCTACGTGTTTGTTTAGCCCACTCATCTGATTTTCTTCGTTCAAAAATACTGTTCGAGAGTTCATTTGCACTTTTTTTGTCAAAATTATGACAATGCCAGTGTTTGTTAATGTATTTATTGATGCTTAAAACTGTATAAAAATTCTAACAAAACCAGGTCTGACGGAAACAAAAAAATAAATACAATGTGTGTAAACAAATAAAATTTGTTTACACACATTGTCCAATATTTTAAATATATTTAGGTATTTAAAAACATTTCAACTTCATCAGGAATCACTTTAGCTGACATTGCTAAGGAGTAGGAATTTGGTGCAGATGATCTACTGTACGTTGGAATCTCGCTAAAACTTCAAATTTTGTTCTATATTAACTGAAAATGTTTAATGCACGTAAAGCCAAACAAATGTTTAGTCACCCCAACCAAATCTCAGTTCGGGACAACCAAGTAAGAATAAGACAATTTTGTTTCCAAAACAAAATATTTCATTGCTCCTATACCGAAAATTCCCCCAAACAAACTTAGTTTGTTTCAACAGAACTTTTTTCTCGGCGTGGTTACTGTATACTGCAGGAGGTTTCCTAATGGTAGGGTCGCCGGCAGGTGGGTAGGACACCAGATGCTGACTTGCGAATGGCGTTCAGATGTTTTGTTCACCAGTGACGCCATTTTGCTGTATAAGTGGCTGTTGCACTTCTGTGTCCTTAATGGCATGTTTTTAAAATATATTTATATATTGGAAAAATATACCAAGCCTGCTTTTTTTAACATAATTTTGTTTAAAAAGAAATAAATTAAAACGTATTCACATTAAATGTAAACATACCAGTACACCAATACTAAAAAAAAAAATTATTATGCACCAAATGTTGCATGGGTCGCACAGACCCATAGAAATGTTCCACAGACAGTCGCAACGGGTCTCAGAGACCCAAAAGGCAAATAATCGTCTCAAACAGAAAGTTTCAACTGAAGGTAATGGCGTTGACGAATAGCTAATGAAAACCTTAGAAAGTTGTGGAATTCTTCAAGGATAGCGCTGAATTTGTCTATGAGTGTACTGTTCTGTTTCTCCATTATACCTATGGTTTCTAATTCCCATAATTTTCGTATAATTTCATCGGATAGGTGTGTAGTACTATCAAACCTATTATTATTGGAAAGTGAGATGTGCTGAATGGTTATTTGGTTCACAGTAGCGGTGGATATATTTCCATTAAGGACCGATCCAAAGATTGTTGAAAGTCGGACTAAGAATGGAGAGAGTCTGATTGGCTGCTCAGTCTTCACAGTTTTCCGACATTGGTCTCTGCCAATAAGGATTTTAATGCGTTGTACAGGTAAACTGTCTTTAGGATCGGCTAATTTTATTTCACTAGTAGATATCGAAACTTTGATATCATGGGGTATAGTTGGGTGAGGTGAGTACATATCGTTACTTTCGCAGGTTATAACTGTGAGGGTGGCATTTGTGCAAAAACCTTTAATATTAAAGTTCATTCGCCATTGGAGACTTGTGTTCGAGGTTGATCCAAATGTGTTCATTAACAATGTTTGGTTGTCAGTGACCTTGTGTTGTAATGAATCGATCAAGGAGGAGTTGATAAGACTGGATTGGCTGCCAGCATGTAGAATGCATTTTACGAGTTTACTTCTTCCGGTAGGTCCCGTTATCCACACTCGAGCAATCTGAAGATAAGTGAAATTCGGATTTTTGTCGTCAATTTTGCATACAGAGTTTGGTAGTGAAGTATCTTCACTGCAGATCGATACATGATGTTGTTTCTTACACCTTATGCACGAGGCTTTACCTAGCTTGTTGCACTTTCGAACATTTGGGCTCGTTTAAGACATAAGAAACATCTGTCTACATTTTTCAATTTATCAATTCTTTTCTGGTATTTCTTTATTTGTTGGCAATCTTGGCCACAGTGTACTTGGTTCTCACAGGATACGCAAAATGAATTTCGGATTTCTCTGCTCTTTGGTTTAAATTATTAGATATAGACTTACCGTTAAAATGAAGAGTAGATGCTGTCGGCGTGCAAGCGGCTGTCAGAAAATATCTCCCTCGTATTTTCTGGATAGTGAAGTGCTTTCTACTGCTTCTTTTATGTAATCCATCAAGAGCGATATGTTACTTTCTTGAATGTTTGATCTTTTGAAATGAATATGCCAACAACGACAGGGGTCCCTCAGTATATTCAATCACTTCCTGGGTAAACCGTATTTGCTCTTTTCACTCAAAGTGCCTACAACTACAGCAGCCTCCCACCATGCTTCGCCATTGGTCGATGCACAACTTGGATTTTGTACTGAACAATGCAGCACCACGACAGGCCCCCATCATGCTTCCCAATGCAGATCTAGGTATGTTCTTTCAATGTACCGCCTTGCACAAACTGCATAGGACCAATCATTCATCGCGCGAAAAGCACTCTTCGTGCAAGCCAGGGTGCCGTTGTACCCGAATTCCCCAAACCCTTCTACTTACTAGTATTTTAATCCTGCCAACAAAAATGCACTTCAATAGATCTGCATCATCATTTATGCTGTTGGTACAATTTGCTGCCTACGTACGCTACATAAAAAGTGAAACTCGCGTAACTTTCAGTTTCAGATGACTTCCAAATTAATTTGTTTCTTACAAATCCAATTTTGTAAGAACTATATTGTAGCACTGTTGGTTAAATCTTTTGTTATGTCTTGAAGGTAACAGTTTATTATCAACATATTATTATTATTTTATCTCCTGGACTGTTCAATAAATAAACTGAAAAAAATTTATGTTAAATATATTGCAATCAGTTTATCATTATCTTACACAGCCGTTCGACGACAGTGCGTGCTTTACATGCGTTTTCTGGCTTACTGCATTACTAACATATTATTCCCAGTCCTGCTTGTATTAACTGCAAATTTAAGTCAGTGACAGTGAACCTTACCTTAACCTCCAACCCGCCTACACTGTAAAATTTTAGTTGATCTCCTTTTACGTTAATCGCTTATTTTTATGGTTTATTATATCAAAATTGTGTTAATCACATAAAGCTTTTTTCTTCTAGATCGGTAAGTCTACGGTTTTGCAGCACAACATGTAGGCAAGACATGGTACTTTCAAAACGCGTGTAGCATTATTTATTCCGCACCAGAATCTTACATTACCTTGCGTAAGATTCCTTACAAAAATTGGTAAATCGAAAATAAAATAATTTATTCAAACTTGGGTCTGTGAACGTTGCCTTAGGAAATAAAGAATTGTGAACGCAAGCATGAAGTGAATATTTCTGTCTCCGCCTTCTGGAAAGTGTATTTGTGTTCGGAAAATTCAAAATTTCTCCGCTCTCGGATAAAAAAAAAAAGCATGGTAATGAAAAGACGGAGCATTGGAAGGTTGGTATGCAAATTTGCTACGGCCTAAATCTGCCGGCTAAAAGGTAGCCCTGCAAAGCTGCTCGGTTTCGTGGCTAGGGCTTAGCGAAGTACTTGTGGCGTCTCTCCCCTTCCTCCATCATTTTAACCTTTTTTTTTTTCTTCGAGGATGAAACAGTTGGGCAGGCCGGAGGACTGTCTGTTTTATTTGCATGCCCGACAGATTCTTTTTCGGAGAATTTGCCCGGAATTACAGAGAACAGCTGCGCTTTATCTCAGGAGGAGTGGGGAAAAGGAGTTGCCGGGGGGGCGGGCGGAGTGTTGGCACTACTTTGATTGGCGACACTGTGTCTGGAAAGGCAAGTTCCCCGCGCGGGAAACGCGAATGTGAAGAACCGCCCTCACTGCGAAACCACAAAAGCGTTGGGGTTTTCTTCGCCGTCTTGCATTCCGTCTCGAAAATGTAAAGAACCAAACTTTTTTTTCTTGTCGAGAGGGTTTTCTACGCTACCTGTGCCGGTTTACCCATCTCTCTTCTTAGTTATAGGTTGTTCACAGCAAAATGAGCACTTTTGAGGCCCTAGTCGTTTTCTCCTTTCAACCCTATTTTAAACTCCAGCAACCTTTTTAAATAAATATTGTCATCTAATCCCGGAATCGCATAGCCCCGACGCGCACGACACGACGGCCAACAGCCAATAAAACACAAGATAGGCCAACGTAAACCCGACCGATTTTGTCGTCCGAGCAGCAAATTTCGGATTAGAAACAATTTCTATTCTTCGTCGTGTCGTGCGACACGACGCACAGAATGCACAACCTTGCAAAATGAAATTGTATTTCAAGATTTCCCTACAACGGTAAATACGCAGCTTGAAAGAAAAATTAGTTGCAAATTACTGTATCTTACTCTTAAAAATAATAATTTTACCTTTGTACGCATTAGCGATACCAATTGGTACCATTATGTATTACATATTTTCCTCTTGTTCACTGCCTGTGAAACTGTAACGTAGCCTTTCAGAGCCTTCTATATAGTTAGGTTACACGATGAGAGCGTAGTGTAGGACGTGCTGTAAATTCAAGTAGTCACATTGAAATGCGTCGTGGTTGCTTTTTTGGTCGTGTTGTGCTGTGTTGGTCGGGGCTATGTGATTCCGGCATAAGTCATAAACACGGCGTGTGTATTCCGCCGCACTCGGAATTTAACGCCTAAGGCTACAATAAAAAATATATATATTGACTATTATTCCACATAGACGTCTTTCAAAAATGCTCATTTCCGCCCCCTCCCCTTCGTCTTCCGACACAGCGGATTTTCGCATGGGAATAGTGCCGGACGATGCCGCTGGTTTGCAGGTTTTGTCGGGAATCTCCCGTTTTTTCCAGCCTTGCATTCCGGCGCTACTCCATACATACGTCACTTCACCCTCATTGGCTCTCATGACCTCGATGATAAGTGTTCCGCCTGCCAGGTGGTTGAACTGCGTCGCGGAGTGTTTGAAATCCTGGTTTTTCGACCAAACTATTAAACGTGCCCCTGTATGTTTACTTGCGTAAAGACATCATACTCCATACGAGGAAGGAATGGTACTTTAGTTACCCGGAATGCTATAAATATTATTTTTGAGCTCTCCATACAGTTAAAAATGGCTTTTTCAGTCTACCGTATCTCAAAACATACAGTACTAGTCGGACACGAGCCAAACTACAATAGGGGCCTGTGTATAACTTTGCTACAACCTGTCCATCAATAAAATGGTCGCGTCACCGCTGAAAGTCCCGTAGGTACACGCAGCACTACGAGAACACTGCACGCTAGCTCAGAGCCCTGCTCTTAGAGGCGATGGCGCTTTTGTAGTGCGTGTCAGTGTAACCCTCATAGCTCCCGCACTTCTCGGCCAAAAGGAGAAAAACGATGTAGGCAGGCGTACCCCTTAAGAGCTACTCAAATCTCTCCACTATACTGCTTGCATGAATTCCTTCTCCCCTAGGCGTATTGGGCTTAGCCCTGAGACGCATTTCGGCCTCTTCCCAACCTCGGACCTACACTTAACGCTTATATCAGGACAGGCTAGGGAAAATAATCGCATATAGAACTATACACTGCCACCAACAAATTTGTAGGCATCCACTTCAAATACGCCAAACTGGGAATAAATCTTCAGTAAAGAAGTTATTCTAATTTCTAAAAAAATAATAATAATAATAACTTTGGTATAGTTTTACGAACAAACAATATTTAAGGAATTATTGATATCCTAATAGTGGTTACCATTCTGCTCTTTCCTTATGAGTGAAAATGGTTGAAACGAGCTTTTTGATTTTTTTTTTCTCGTTATTACAGCTTCAGTACATGATATCTGTAGCAGTACAAATAGGCCCTACATGCAGCACACTTTTTAGCCATGATTCCCCGCTGGCAATCTAATAGAAACGAGTTGCCGACGGAAATACTGCACGTCAGTTCAGTGTTTTGTGCGTAGAGGCGACGTGAGTACTTAGTTATACTTCCTCCTGGCACAGGTGCTGGGGGCGAGGACATGAGGACACACGGCCGCCAACTTGGATTGCAAAAATGTGTGCAAAAAAGCACTGAGCGGCCAGCTTGGAACAGAATTTCCAACTCTATCGATCCTGGCTATCAATATGACGGCCTGGCACTGGCTAGCAAGATGGTAGCTTGACACTGGCTAGAAATATGGTGGCTTGACACTTTCTAGCAATATGGCGGTCATGCTTAGCACTGGCTGAAGTTTGCAATTATTGTGCAACCACTCTCGCAAAAATATGTGCAAAAAGCGGCCATCTTGGAGCAGAACTTCCTGCCCTATAAATCCTGACACTGACTAGCAATATGGCGGCCATACTTTGCACTGGCTGACAGTTTGCAGAATGAAGTGTGCAATTATTGTGCAACCCCTCCTGACGGCCATCTTGGACCAGAATCTCCTGCTCTATCATTCCAGAACAGGGGTTCTCTCAGCATGCTGCCGGCACTGGCCAGCAGGCGGCAGGCGGCATGTCTGGAAGCTTTCCGCTGACTGTCAATATGGCATACGTGTCCCTATGATGAAGTCCCTGGCAAAATGGAGGCCGTGTCCCTATGACGAAGCCCCTGGCAAGATGGCAGCTGTCTCACTATGATGGAGCTCCCAGCTGGTTGGCAATATGGCGGCTGTGTCCCTATGATGGAGCCCCCAGCTGGCCGGCATTATGGCGGCTGTGTCCCTATAGAGATGCTACGTGTCCCTATAGAGGTACAACCCATGTATTCTCTATGCATGTTGGCGACCAGTACGTCCCTGCTGCTGCTGACTATCAAAATGGTGGCTGCTAGAGCCCCGACCGACGCCCTATGACAAAGCCTCACCCAGAACACCCTTTTCCACACTACTACCACAACCCCACCACCGCCCATTTCACTCACCAACAGTCGAGAGGTCTGCCATCCGGGACGACGTCCACTGCCCCACTACCGACAGTCGAGAGGGGGCTGCTGCCATCCGGGGACGTCGTCCGAGCACACCACCTGTAACAAGAGCACTTCCGGCGCCGCACTCGGACTTACCATTCGCATGACATTGTCATGCGAATGGCTTCTAGACTTATCACCAGCAATTCAATATTCGGACGTCACCAACAAGATTAAGCACTGTTGGTGATGTTATCAGAACATTGAAAAGGTGCCTTCCGAAGCCGGAAGTGAAAAGATAACCACATGCTAAAAACAAAGAAACGAGGATGGGCCAACAAATAGATGACAGCAAAGAGAAGAGAATGTGTGTGTGTGTGTGTGTTGGTGTGTGCGCTTGTGTACAGCTTCGATATCAATATATATACTAGTTTTCACATTTACACACTCTCGGTAGGATAAGCGCCGAGCCGCCCAGGGAGTATGACGAGTTCCCCGGGTCGGAGACGAAACGCAAATCCGCGGTAAAACAAAATCAGTAATGAATATAGTGTGCATTGAATATATGTAAATAGTGTCAAAATTAGTATTGAATATATATGTATTCAGTATAGAACGATAGAGATAGAGGGCGAGAGAGAGAGAGAGAGAGAGAGAGAGAGAGAGAGAGGGGTGTGTGCAGATCAGTGGTATTGAACAAGTAACAAAGATAGTGAATGTGAAATAGTACATGTATCGCGAGTGCTAGTAACTTACCCTCAGCAAGATCTCTCCTGCAGTAGGCGCCGGTAGGTTACTAGCAGAATCATCTTCAAAAAAAGTAGCAGCGACACCCATGATAATAATATTCTACAACTACTATACGTACTCGAGAGTGCAGTCGAATGCTAAACATGCACCGAGACACTGGTCGCACGCCTGCGCGGGACTAGGACGGCTCCCCAGATGTTCTCCAGCGAACGACCAGCCGGCATACGTGACAAGGCAGATCAGGCCCCTTGTATATGCTCCTGTATGCCGGAACCAAGCAATACAAGATATACCGGATACGATGAAGATTACTCGCTTGCGGTATACAGGCGGGAGAATGATCCGAAGTGGGGAGGGGGGGGGAACCAGAGTGTGGGGAAAACCAGTCGTACTCATGGCGCCATAGCGTACAACTGGCCAGCACGCCTGACCAGCTGTAGTATGTTCTCCAACGTGCTTTAAATGTTCACAGCGCAGATATACACACACTGGTGACACGCTTGACAATAACATTATACAACTCCTGCATGTACTCGAGCGTGCCGTCCAGGCAAGCCAACACACCTGGTAGGAATTATATGACTCCTACATACGCTGCAGTGTGTTAGAACCGGAGCAGGAGAACGCCAGCATTCCTGGCATTATCATATACAGCTGCTGCTAGACACTCCAGCATGCTGGGAGTAAATCTATACACACAAGCGCGCAAAGTGCTCGTTGTGGGAGAGGGAATTGGGAAGCGCTTCAGCTTGCGATAATCTCGGAACGAGGAACTGCCTATGCATCCCGACCCGATTGCCCTCCTGGGGACAGACACGTGTGTATGTCTAGACCTACTCGTCGTAGCCATAAGGGACGGTATGTATCTCATCGTCCAGGATCCGACGCTTGTCGTCCATCCACGACAGTGCGAGTTTATTGCTGCATTCCGAGTATACTTCGTGGTGGTGCGACCTAATGCTATGGACCTACACCCTCATGAGTTGGTGGTGATATGTCGATGTATGACGCTCTCCTGGACCCCCTTGGCCCGCTTCACGACCTTATCCCTACATCTATATGCATAGAGCTTCGCCCTCAGCCCAACAAACTCGATCATGTCGTCCCCCCGCACTCATCCTTAAACTTCCCAATGACTTTAACATTGGTGGGTGAGTAACAAGGATGAGTGGGAGTGTATCCGCTGGTGCTGAATTCAGACACCAGTGCCGGGTCTGAGGCAAGGTTGCTGTAGAAATCGGAGCACGATATGGCCATGACGTAGGAATCCGTGTCCATATACACGAGCCCCATGTCAGGGCCATACCGTGCCTTCATTGCGTCATAATAGAAGCGGTACATGATAGTTTTTGACAGCTCAATTACAGCAAAGCCGGCGTATATCGGCTTGTCGAACAATATACTCTCGTGGTCCAGCTTGACGAAGGAAAGAGTGTCTCTGTATATTATTCGACAGCGGAATGCCGGCTTGGCGATGAGCTTCTTCGCCCGCAGCTCCTTGCAGACGAGCTCCATCCCCCGACATTTGCGTTTATTTTCCATCAGCTTGCCGTACGTCGCATTATTCGTGAGCTTGAAGAAGTCGCGCTCGAAGGCGTTCATGGCAGTCTGTCGTTTGGCGGTGTTCAGTTCAATGTATGGCTTCAGTCACGCCTTCCGGCGGAACTTCAAGACGCGGTGGACATTTGTCAACTGTGACGATTCATAGATCGTCACCTAGTAAAATGTATGGGTTTTAGTAATTTTGCACCACAGTTGGTAGCGCTGCGTATTTAACTGTTTTATGTGCATTTATATTTGGTTATATACCGGCCAGTGCATTTATTATTCCAGTGTGTATTTTATTGCACGTAGTTTATAAGGTAAAAATATTCTTATTGCTTAGTGTTAACCTATTACGAATTTTAGCACACATTTTATATGGTTGTTGTGTATGATATTTGTAATAGATATAACTTGGTTAATCGCTTTGTAAAGAGTCGCGACCGTGGAGCTTGGGGTGGCATGTCCGTAATTTTGAGTAACGACTAAACATGCAGAATATTCCCAAGTGCGTCAATGCGATTCTACATGCTAGCTTGTGCAAGAGATCCGCGCATGCTTGCGTGAAGGCCCCGAAGTGAACGACCCGTCAGCTATTCTGCTTTTGACGACGTCGAGCGGGCCGGAGTCTACAGCGAGCTGACACTGGGCAGCAAGAACGTTCCCCGACATGGCCTGGCGATCAGCTGTACGGTATTCTTAATGAATACCAAACTTAAGGTATGAGTTATGCTTAGCGCCATCGTCAGCTTGTACCTGCGGAGTCCGTCGTCCTTTAAAAAAAAAAAAAAAAAAAACACTTTTCAAGCACGTCAGGCACCGCGGAAACGATTCTCGTTTAAGGCTTTAATATTAAATTTTATGAGCACCAGATATTGCAGGTTACCACGCAGGGCAAAAGACGTAGAACTTAATTAAGGGTTCTGTCCACGTAATATGTAAATTGAGTGCGAAACATTTTAATATTTTTTATTGTGTGCATTTACGAGTAGAATCAGTGCCTGTAAACAGTCGTTTTGGTGCGAAATAAATAGTGGATCAAAGACCTTGGAACATAAGAGTAGAGAGACTTTATTTGCAAATGACTCCCTGATTTACGAAAGACTTGCAGTGCTGTAACATGAATAATAGTATTTCGATTGTAGATATTTATAAAGGAAAGCGCTTGGGCCGCTGAATATGGAATTTTCAAGTCAAGATCGCTTTCTGTCCCTTAAGGGTAATTTAGGTAATATTAGTGTGTCGTGGAGTGAGGTAGAGGTCGACACACCTGACACCCCTGCAGAGTAGAAGGGCGTCTCACAACACGAACCCATGAGCTAATGCCTGCTTGAGAGTGACAAAGTGGACGATGTAGAGTGTCTTCCCTTCAAGTGTCGTCTTTAGCTTGGGCAGTTTGAACTCTGGGAGACATTCGTTGATGGGCAGGAATGGCAGGTCTCGATGTTCTTCGTGCAGCGACGCAGGATAGTCTACATCCACCTCCAGTATGTAGCCAATCAGGCCGTCATCCGGTACGGACATCACGTCAATATCCGTACCGGTTCATTCGAAGCCACCATAGGGCAGGGGCAAGGATATTACCCAACCATAGAGATTATTAGCATCGACATACTGGAGGTGGGTAGACGGCCGAATAGCATCGTACATGGCAGGCAAGTCTTTGTTGTTCGCTACCAGGTCACGTGTGATGCACTGGGCCACCCTTCCCCGGATACCAGCCTCGACGAACAGGTGGGCGTCGTAGTTCACTAGATGCTCTAACTCCACACCTGTCTTGTGCAGCATGGCGTCGAACGAGAACCCGGGGGCACAAACGTACCAGACACAGTCCAACCCATACGTCGACAGACAAAGCCCTCGAAAATTCTCAAAGACGTCGCACAAAATCAAGACGTCGGTCTGGAGGTACAAATTAGAATAGTCTCGGAGCATGTTGCATGTAAATACCTCCCAGGCCGTCTGCGCGTGATGATAGTCTTCTTCGGTGACTATCATCAACACCCACCTTCCACAACCAGTGAGCCGGTTGTGGAAGGTGGCGATGTCCGGCAGCTGTGTCTCGTCGAGTGTCCCCAACGACGTGATATAATCGTAGGGGAACACTCCTTTGCGAGTCACCAGCTCGAGCTGCCAAGGATCGGTGAAGAACGCACCAGTTGTCTTGAAATCAGCAGCCGGTAGATTCTACGCAAGAGTCGCGAGGCTAGCAGACATAAACCTGAAGGTGTCGATATACTGGATGGTGAATCTGTCGCCCAAACTTTTCGAAAACGTGATCAACGTTTCCTCTGTGTTAGGAATTAAATAAATGTCCTCCGTGTCGTAATCAAGCTGCGTGACGATAAAATTCGCATCATACGCCAAACTGTGGAACAGGATTCGCAAGAGTTTCGGGCGGCGTCCGAGCTTGTTGAAGGAGTTACACGCGGCCCCAAGAAACGAACCGGTAAAGTGGTCGTGGTCTCAGACCTTCCGGTTTGCTTCGGTGAACGGGCCGGAACATACATAGCAGGCTTCGGCCAGTCTGTTCGCCCGCGGTGAGTTGACTCATCTGCTCGGACTGGCTATAAATCTCCTTCGCCAGATTACCAATCCTAACAATCTCTTCCACAAACTTCTTCGCCGCGCCCTCCACGGTGTAGAATGACATTTTGTTGATGGGGAGGGTAGCGATCTTGGCGGCCGGTATTATATCGTTGTCCACTTTGACGTAAAGTCCATAACTGATGGGCAGATATTTTTGGTACCCATAAGTGAATGCGATCGACGGGTCCGGCTGGTACGTCTGTACAGGTTTTAATATTGCCTCTAAATCTGCATAAACAACTATGGGTACCTTATCCAGGTTGTGATTGTTCTGGAACCTGAGCACAAGCAGCTGTTCGTCCTCCAGCTGTGGAATGTACGCTCTGACGGCGTCGTGGTTCGTACAATACTTCCTGTGCTCAGCCAGAGTCCCGTCACCCGCGACCTGTCGTCGTACGCTCGCAAACATCTCTAGCATAACTGTACAAACCCACGATGCTTCGTCCATCTGCGAGGAGAAATCAGCTATGTAACAATAATGCGAATTGCCATATTTTGTTTGCATGAGGAAGATGTCGAGGTGGCTCTTCCGTTCTTCCTTCGATATCCTTATCGGGACGATCTTGCAGTCGTCGTCGAGTACCTCATGCGCGTAGATATTCACTCCGACCTCGGGATTTCTTCTTTCGAAGCGAGGTATCTGTCGCAGAGGGGAGGGGAAGTCGAGACCCGGAGAAGTCAAGCATCTCCTCCAGGTTGTGGTACCACTGGTTGACACGTTCGCGGTCCCGTCCCTCTACGAAGCGTACCAGGATTCCCCATTTAAAACACTGCTGGTCCTCGTTTTTTGGGTTAAGTATGACCTTCTTGACCGAAATCCTCGCAGGCAGGGCAATGTAAGAAGAAGCACGTATCGGGTCCAGTTTGTTGACACGCAGCTGAAGCCTTTTAACGACAATTAGGGCACAATCGCTACTCTTGGACACGTACTCAACTTTTTCATGGCATATCTTTAAGATGGCTTTCGTCACTGCGTTTTCCACGTCGGCTACGTTGAAGAGAGGAACGTTCTTCGTTTTAAAAGCATGCTCGACCGTCTGTTCCTCATGCGGCTTGCCATAAGTACACTCGAAGAAAATATTAAATGTTATGGAGCTGTTAACCGCTATCTCCTGCCGCAGTTGGCCAATGATACCGGCCTTCATGCGCTCGAGGTAACCGCAAATGTCGACGGCATCGCTCGAGGTATTTTCCGCGACGTAAGTCTTCATAACGCCCCTAAACGCACTCTCCGTCTCCACGAATCCATGCTCGTTAGCTACGCCGGCGCCGGTGATGACGACCGGACGCCGACGACGTTCCGTAGAATCAATGATCGCACAGATACACATGGCCACGATGGTCCAAATCGAGCGCGTTCAGCGGCGGAGGGTCCGTTACACTTTGCACTGTGAGCACGCAGGTTATCCTTACGGGTCCCACACTCCAGTGATTCGGCGTTCGGGTTGGCCCAGCAATCACGCTCATGACGTCTAGCATCGCCGGTGTGTTTGAAACTTACATTACAGAACTTGCAATGAGTCGATGTTGAAGTCTGCCTAGTCAGTCCCGTACGTGTCTCGCGATATGTAGTGAGGTTATCGCTACGGGAAAATGGCGCCCCGCAGCGCTCGCATAAGGACTGTGCCTCCCTAAATGGATTTAGCGCAAGGTACGTTCGTGGTGAAGACCACTGCGACGATCGGCAAACATGCGGCCGCAAAACCCGCACTGTAGCGCGGGCCTAATTATCGAAGCTGTCAATGAAGATGAAGGGAAAGATGGACGTGAAGATGCCATAGTAAGAAAAACAATTACAACGTATAACTTCTCGTCCAGTAGGAGGCGGCGGGGCAATAGAGCTCTTGCAGGGGTGGCGGCGCTCAACACAGCAGGCCGGAGGCGGGAGGGTCCTAAGGGAAAATGGATATGTCTAAGAGTTGCCACAGGGCGATGGTGAAAAAATCAGGGCTAGCGTTTTAAGGTTTTCTCAGAACAGTCCCGCATCCTCACACAATCTACCATTGCTCCGTCCTGTAGCTCCCGCAGGCATTGTGCGTGCGGGATTCGAACCAAGTTGATCCTAACAGAATGCCCGTGTGTACTCAGGCGGGGCGAGCCTCCGAAGCTACAGTAAATGCCTGTTCACGCTACACAGGCGGTGGCGGGCCTCAACAAAAAACCCGTTTCCCAGATCGTTCGTTGTTGAGGGAGGTCAGGTCTGACCGTCTGTGGGAGGCGACTCATTATTCAAGCACGCTGCCATCCCGAGACTGTTCACGGTAAAAAAAAAAAAAAAAAAGTTTTTGAGACAATATGCGATCATCTTAGGAACTTTAGAGGGGTGAAAACCAGCATTAAACTGTATACCAATTGTCGCAAACAGGAAAATAATCAAGTAGAATTATTTACATTTCAGTCATATAATCACACAATATTAAACAAAGGAGAAATTATAAAAATTTATAAAATTATAAAACAAGAATTACTTACACAAGTATCTGAATTGCAAATATGAGGTTCTGGATGAACTTTAGATGGAGTAATTGGAATACAATTAGCAATAAATAAGTACAGTCCATTAAAAGGATCATCATATATTGAACTACCAGAATTTATAAAGATTAAGAAATCATGCATAAATGTTAAAAACAATGACCAAAAATGCTTTATTTGGGCAATAAAATCTGCACTATTTCCTGCTGAAAAAGACCCACAAAGAGTATCTCAATATAAAAATGTTGGTCTTAACATTGAGAAAGCATTAAATAAATTCGAATATCCCATTAAAATTGATGATATACCAAAAATAGAAAATCATATCGATACTTATATAAATGGATACTCTATTGAAGATGAAGGTAAGAAATCCATGATATATCCACTAAAACTTCCAAAAAATAAAAATAATATGTATATAAATTTACTTTATTTCAAAGACGATACAAACTCACATTATTGTTGGATTAAAGATTTGTCAAGGTTAGTTTAAGCACAAAAAAATAATGAGCATGGCAAAGTTTATATATGCGATATGTGCCTTGAATTCTTTTACTCTCAAGACAAATTAAATAAACATCCTGAAGATTGCTCGAAAAATGAACCTGTGAAGATAATCATACCTTCAAAAAGCGAAGAAATTAAATTTAAAAATACGTAACACGCCACGAAAGTCCCATTCGCAATATATGTAGATTTGAATAAGTTCTAAATAAAATATCAGCAACTAAACCAAATCCAAAAAAAAATTTATAAATTTAAACTAATAAAAAATGTCCAATTTTAACATAAGATGATATTGATAGTGGTTTTATAAAGAAACACTTAAATAATGGTATATAAATGTACTAATGATCAAATAAATTACATTGATTTAAAGTTAAATGAAGAAGTGTATACAATGAAATATAAATTACATGAAGCTTCTGGTTTTTGCTATTATATTGTATCTTCTTATGGCGATTATAAACCACTAGTTGTATATCGAGGTCCAGATGCGCATAAGATTTTTATAGCATCAATAAAAAATAAGTAGAAGAAATTGGTGAAATATATTCGCAAATTGAGCCAATGCACCCACTAACAACTGAAGAAAAAATATTATATAGAAAATTTAAAAAATGTACTATGTACTATATGTGAGTGTGAATATTCTAAGGACAATAAAAATTGCATCCTCATGATCATATAAGTGCAAAATTTACTAAGCCAACATGCAACAATTGTAATTTACAATTAAAATTACAAAATTTTGTACAAATTTATTTCCCTAACTTAGTTGGATACAATGCACATTTATTTATTAAAGAGTTGGGCTATGATGAAAAAAGATTGATTTACTTTCGAATAACGACGAAAGGTTTTATAACTTTTGGAAAAAAAAACTGAAAATTTAAATAACGAGATTTATAGACACATTCAAATTTATGGCTTGTAGTTTAGATCAATCATCTTCTAATTTAACTAAAGATAAAATGAAACACACAAAAACATTTTCCAGCAGATCAAGTTTATTTATAAGAAAGGGTGTTTACCCATATGATTATATGGATAGTTGGAAGAAATTTGAAGAAACAGAACTTCCACCAAAGAATTTTATAACAAATTAAACGAAAATAGTATATCTGATTATGAATACGAATATGCAAAACATGTATGGAACCAATCAATATAAAAAATATTGGTGAATACCATGATTTATATTTAAAAAGTGATGTATTATTGTTAGCAGATATACATTGAAAATTTTAGAAACACATCTATTAATTCTTATGGTCTAGGCCCCACATGGTATTCTACAGCACCGGGTTTATCATGGGATGCAATGTAAAAAATGACTAAACAACCACTATATTTATTACATAATTATGATATGATTTTAATGATTAAAAAAGGAATTAGAGGTGTAATATCACAATATTGTAAACGATATGTTAAAGCAAATAACAAATATTTGGAAGATTTTAACTGTAATCAAGAATCTAATTATTTAACATATCTCAATGCGAATAATTTATATGGTTGGGCTATGTCTCAGCATTTACCATATGGTGGTTTCGAGTGGGTGTAATATGCATTAAATTATTTAGATTACTGGAGTGAAAAAATATTAGATTTGGAAAATGATTAGGAGTATGGTTATATATTAGAAGTTTATTTAGAACACCGACAAGAACTACATTATTTACATAAAGATCTGCCTTTTTGTCCTGAAAATAAGGTAGTTCCAAAAATAAATCAATCTAAAGTATTAACAAATTTAGATAACAAACAAAATTATGTAATTCACTATCGCAACTTGAAACAGTGTCTGAATAATGGATTAAAACTCACTAAAATACATGGAATATTGATGTTTGATCAGTCTAATTGGCTGAAGAAATATATTGATTTTTATAAGCTCATAAAAAATTATGTGATTTGCAAAACTATGGAAAATATAAGAAACAGAGTAGATATAAAACAAGTATCAGATGCTGAAAAATGTAAAAAATTAGTAGCAAAGCCAAATATGTGGGCATGTCAATTTTGGATATTTCGAAAGAATTGATGTATGATTTCCATTATAAAGTGATGAATCCAATATATATGATGACAAAATTGAACTATGCTATCAAGATACCGATTCATATATTTATAACATAAAAACAAAAGATTTCTACAAAGACATGAAATTGATGATAGAAAAATTTGATACAAGTGATTATCCAAAAGACAATATCTATAACACGCCACAAATAAATAAAAAAGTTTTAGGAATAATAAAAGACAAATGTAATGGGAAAATAATGAAAAATTTGTTGGTTTACGAGCGAAAATGTATGCATATATAGTTGATGATAAAGAAAACAAAAATTTAAAGGTATGGAAAAATGTGTTGTTAACAAGAGAATTACATTCGAAGACTATAAGAATTGCTTGTTTGATGATAAAATTCAATGTAGAACAATGAATTTGATAAGGAGTGAGAAACACAAAATATATACAGTAGAGGTTAATAAAATAGATCTGAGCCCATGTGATGACAAGAGAATTATACTAGAAAATAAAATAGATACTTTACCATATGGATATCAAAATCTATAATATTATGTTATGTACCTCTTAAGGGCGACCAGCAGTCCCCCATATTTTCTAATAAAAAAGCAAAATTTTAAACTTCTGTAATTTCCAAAACAAAGTAGATATCCGAACTATCAAAATCAATTAATTTACCATTTCCATCTCTAATTTCTAAAACAATGTAGTTAAATTGCTCATTATTAATTTTATAGAAAATTTGATATGGTGTCCATAAATAACATAGTCTTTAAAACCAAACAGTTTTTGGTGGAAAACTAACAATTATATTAGTATCCAAGTGGTTAGATTCGTCATATATTTAAATATGCCTTATGCCAAGTTACAATGAACATTGATTGTTTTATATGGATTAAAACTAAGCAATGTAGTGCCCACAAAAACTTTGTCTTTTTCAATAGTTAATTTTCTTTCAAAACTGAGAATATCAGATAAGTGATCATAAAGTTTAATATCAAACTTGGTTTTAATTGTTATTCTATTTTCACATTGTCAGTTGTTATTTCAATTTTATTTGTTGAAAATGGCTCAATCGAATTTATAACTTCTTTTAATGATTCAACATCATATTGGCCTCTGAGGATTGTGATAACTGTATTTTTATCAACAGGGCTCATTTTTTCAATTGTTGTTATAGTATTATTCCCCACATTTGGAGTTAAGAATTTTACATGAAAACTGATTAATGTTTCTTATTGTTTGTTAGTTTGAAAAATTTATTATTTTCCATTTATTGCAAAAATCATTGCAATTAAATGAAAAAAATTCACTGGGGTGTTGGTGTTTTGATTTCTGAGGAAACTTCCAAGAATAAGAAAAATGGTGAACTTTTATCTGATAATGTTAGAGGGTTGATTTTAGGGCCAAACAACAGTGTCAAAACCAATTTAATTATTAATTGTATTTATAAGCCAGGACGGCTATATTTTAATAAACTCTATGTTTGCTCTAAAAGTTTGAATTAACCAAAATATATTCAATTACAAGACTATTTTGAAGTGATATCCAAAAAATTTAATGAAGAATTGTCTTATTTTTTAAGTAGCAATGGTGAAATGGTTTCACTAGACCAATGTGAAAGTAATTATCTCGTAATTTTTAATGATGGAATATTGGATGAGCAAGATGTAGTCAGCGAATATTTTACTAGAGGTCGACATAAAAATATAGATGTTTTTTTCTCTTGCACAGGCATATTCCAGACTCCCCAAGCAATTAGTTCGAGATAACAGAAATATTCTGTTTATATTTCGACAAGATGAAACAAACTTGAGACATATATATATATTGCGATTTTTTTGGAGGAGACATGAGTTCTGAGAAATTTAGAGGGATATGTGCCAAGTGCTGGGACGAAAATTATGGTTTTTTTAACATTAGATTTAAGTAGAAAAATGGATAGTGGGAAATATAGTTATCAAATAAGAATTTTACATTTTAACTCTCTCATGTAAATTCAATATTTTTGTAGTTGTGCAGATGTGACTAGCAATAAGTTTTACAAATTAGCTTATCTTCTTCATTTACTGAACTGCAGTGCATTCTCGTAGTGATAGAAAAAAGTTTATCTGCTCTCTCATCCACAACTAAACTTCAGCGCACTCTCATAGTGAGAAAAAAAAAGCATATCTACGCTCTTGTTCGCAATTGAACTGCGGTATATTCTGGCCTCAGTGGTGTAAGTTTTCCTCATCGAGCTCGCAGTGAGCTCTGTCCGCAATAGAAAATATGTTATCAAAGGCTGTGCTGATATCTCGGCCATGCTGTTCTCGACGAGTACAGATGCAGAAAGTTTATTACTCGCAGAGAACAAATTACGAATTACTGCTGCAAGAGTACATAAAATTATTTCCTCGCCAAGCATCGAACACTCCCATTATTAACATTGTAGCTCACCACATACAGTATTTTATCACCTCCTTGCACGCCCAGCTACTTTGGCTCAGTGGTTGGATGCTTGGTTTTGTAACTCGAAATTCGGGGTTCGATCCCCGGTTGAGAGGGTAATTTAATAAATATGAAAAGCTGTCCACGCTATTAGATTATCACCAAACCATTCAAAATTTGAATCAAAAAAAATAATTGCTCTTGCCAATATATTCTGTATATGAGTATTGATTCGAAAAATAATGTGTGTATTCCTCATACGGAGCTAGACGCCTGCAGCATATGAGAGAGTACAATAAAAAAATAAAATAAAAATTCCATCACCTCTCCACTAAAAAATATAAAATAGAAATTCCATCACCTCTCCACTAAAAAAATTAATTAAGAAGAGGCCGGCCGGAGGATGAGGTGATGAGTTTCTCCAATTGGAGTTTTGTTGGTGCTAAAATATGGCCAGAAAAGTTAAAAATGGAGTCCCTGGCAAAATAGAGATATCTGTAAACTCCAAAACCTTTTGTCTTTTTCAAATATGTACACATTTTTTTATAAAATCAGTAGAATACTACAGCAGATCTTGGAGCAACTCAATAATTTAACTAAAATTCAACCAATTTCACTTGTGCATAGTTTTGCATATAAAATATGGAGTCAATTCTAGACACGAATAACAATAAACTTATTTACAATGGTAGAAGAGTTTTTATGATTATTGATGAGGAAAATAGTCATTGGTTTAATGGAACTGATGTAACTAGACTTTTGGAATACAGAAAACCATGAAATGCATTATATTATTATGTTGATAATGGTGATAAGAAGAGCTTTACTGAACTTAACCGCCCCTAAAATAGGGAGGGTTTAAAACATGAAACCAAATGCAATATTTATCAATGAATTGGGTCTGTATAAGTTAATATTCTGATCAAATATGTCTCTAGCTAAAAAATTTAGTAAATGGGTGACCAAAGAAGTTTTATCATCAATTATAAAACACTGTGAATATAATATTTCAAAAGATATAATGTATTTACATAAAGGTCAAATAAAACACATTAAAAAATTAAGGAAATTAAATTGAATCATTTAAAAGATTTAAATAAAATTAAGGATGGTCATATTGAAAATTTAACACAAACAGTTGATATAGCCATAGATGGAATAAATAGCAGAAATGAAGTAATTGGAGAAATGGCTCCTCGTGTACTACAAACACAAAACCAAAATTTAAATCCAACTTCTATTCTTCTATAATAGTTCGATGATGATTGTGAATATGATTATTATGTGATTATAACTCAAATAATAAATCTTCGAAAACATTTGTAAAGAATCGAAGATATATATCCAAATTGTGAAGAATTGTTGAGATTTGAACATATCCCACATTCTATCAATTTATACCAAAGAATGAAAGAAACTATAAATAGCAACATTGAGTGTTTTCGCAGCTATTTTAACATTGATAGAAATAACTATACTCAACAACAATTAATTAATGATATAAATATTCTTCGTCAAATTGAGTAAGAAACTAATTTTAAATTAAATATGAAGTATTTTTATCAGAATCAGGTGTCGGTAAAACACCGACACTTACTGCTAGGTCCCAACTCGACTATCGTAGTGGTAAAGCAATTTACACTATGTCTGTTTTATTAATCCAAGGGTTATGAGAATTATCAAATCCTAACCACTATACAAATATTTATTCACCCTTAGTTTTTAAAACTTTTTCGACCAAATATTCATCAGGCTAGTTTTCATAATTCAGTATTCATAAAAACTACCCAATATTTCTTTTGCTTTTGTATTTTTTAATTTGTAAGTTGGTATATCAAAATTTAAAACTTTACAAATAGCAAATAATTATGTTAACCAATTAGCAGTATAACCTCTTTTTAAAAAATTCCATTTGTTCATGCGAACAATATCACAAACTTTATATTTTGGTTTAGTAAACACAAAATTTGTTTGCAATATATATATATATATATATATATATATATATATATATATATATATATATATATATATATATATATATATATAAATATATATATTATATATATAATTTTTTATTTACTTCAATTGGTTTCATCCCAATAGTGCTGTGCTTTGTGTTGTTGCAGTCTTTCACTCATTCATCCAATATATTTGTCAATTTATAATTGCCATTCAAAGCAAATTTTTTCCACGTTATATTTTGTAACGTTCTATTAAATTTTTCTACGACACTGGCTTTTAACTCAGAAAATGAAGAAAAATGATTTATATTATGCTTTTCCATAAGTTCTTTAAATATTTTATTATAAAATTATAAGCTATTATCCCTTTGTTAAATAATTGGTTGTAAATTATTTGCTACATATTTTGCTGTTTTATCTTAGATTGGTAAAGCAAATGCAAACTTTGAAAAAACATCAATAATTGTCATAATATATTTATAGCCTTTATTTAGGCTAGTTATACCTTTTTAATTTTCAGTATCCATTTCTACAAGATCAATTTGCCACAAATCATCAATGCCATACAAAATAACTTATCTTCATGGAATTTTTTTGTGCAGGTATGTATAATTCATTGCTTATTCCTTATGTCACATTCGGCAATTTTTTTTATTCAAGAATGTTGATCTATTAAAATTGGACAACGATTGTATACTTTTCTGGACTAATTGCCCATTTGTTGTATTTTAATTTTTTATATTATTATCTTTAGTGGATTTCTTGCACTTCAAACACAATGTGTTCTCCATTTAATTATATATATATATATATATATAGTTAGTATTTATATTCCACGAATATTCCTATTGCCACCACCTCTCCCTCAGCATAAAGATATGTTTTATTATTTTTAATTTTAAAAGTTAAATTATCACATTTGTTAACATCAAAGGGCGTGCTGTGATCAATTTTTGTATTGCTGTTGAAAACGGCCAAATTATTATCAAACATGAGAAAATCTGTAACTATTTTATAAACAGTACAATCCATCAAAAAAGCATAGAAAATTTGATCACTATCTAAATGAAAAACATTAGTAATTTTATTCCACTCTGCATGTAAATAAAATATATGAGTTTGGTTAAAATTGTGTAATTTAACATATAAGTCTTCATAAGAATCTTCTTTGATATTTTCAACTTTCAAATCAACAATTGTATGGCGATAATTCAAAATTGCTTTGTTGAAATCTTTCAATTTAACATCTGTTTCTTTATCAACAGATTCTTTGCTTTTTTCAACTTTTGTGTTAACAAGTGTGTCAACTGATTGGCTTAAATTTTTTTAGTTTGACATCTAATTCTTTATCGACAGTTTCTTTGCTTTTTTCGTCTTTTGTGTCAATGAGTGTGTCGCAGTAATTCAAAACAGATTTGTTTAAATTTTGCAATTCTTTATTGAAATATATTTTATTGACAGCATCTTTCCATAAATAGGATCAGCCATATAATTAATTCTGCGATTATGAATAGAAACATAGTCTGTTGTATAAACAAAAACTTTACTTATTTGATCTTGTAAAGCAGAAACAATGGTATTATATTTTTATTCTTAATATGTTTTTAAATCAGCAACAATAGTTTTATATTTTGAATCTAGATCATTTTTAAAGCATAGTCAGAAACAATAGTTTTATATTTTGAATCAACATCTCTTTTTAATGTCTGTTTTGCATTATTCATTCGTTTTATATAATCACCAATAGTGTTATTGAGTTGTCATTTTTTCCTTCTTTTAAAGCATAATCAGCATTTTTTTTTATCTAGAAATATTTTATTAACTGCATCTTTTCCATTAAGGGGTCAGGTATATTAATCATTCTTCGCCCCAGAAAAAAAAAAGCATACGATTTTGTAAAACCAAAACAATTGCTTAATTCACTTTGTAAAGAAGAGACACTCGAATTGCATTTTGAATCTACGTATTTTTTTTTATCTTCAGCCATACTGTCAAAGTTTTTATTGAAAGATTCGATTAATGGTTTTCCAAATATATCTGTCATTTAAAAACATATAAATGATATAGCTAAACTTAAAATTTCTCGAAACAATGTGCAAAACAATTAAACATAAATGTCCACAGATAACAGGATTAAAATTCTGAATTCTATAATTGTAATAAACATTATTGTTTTTGAAATAATTAATTAAATTATTAGGAATATTGCCACCAAATGAGGCAAAATAATAAACATAATTATTTTCTATAAAAATAAAAAACCCAATGAATACCAGGATTTGTTGAAGTATCGAAATTAACCATGGCGCACTATTTTTTTTAGCATATTTTTGGTAGTTCCTCGATCATATAAACATTTCTGAAATTTTTATTATTTAATTTTTTTACATATTTTTCGATATCGATATTGGATAATGGAGATAATTTTTTTTTTTTTTTTGCATTACTCTTATTTTTGCAACTACACCACTTGCAACTAATTTTCCATTGCTAAATTGTGCCTCTTTTGTTCTTCTAATCTTTTTTTTTTTTTAATTTGTTCAACAGAATTATAAGTTGAAGTAGCTTCTAGTGCTAAAGCACCAAGGCCAGTTAAATCAGCAACTATGAGAGGGATAATGCCTCCATGATGTAAACCATTACCGGTTTTTTCTTATGATATTTTTTTCGAGTATTGGCAACAACAAGGTTAGCAAGAAACCTTTGCCTTCGTTTAATTTTTTATTTTTTTCTCAAGTTGGCTCTCTGAAAATCGGCGTGCATATTGTATGGAATCATGTACATGCCATTCGCATAATATATGTTTACGTCGGCAAACAGGAAGCATTCAGAGTTCAGATGAACTTTCACGTTCTGTATATTGACGTGATCAAACTTTGACTGGTCTATGTTGATAATGTTTTGTTTTCCAGTCTGAAATTCTACCACAACGTAGCGTGGTTTTTCGCTTGGGAAACTGTTTTTCATTCAAATTTATATTCATGGCTTGCAGTATGCTCGGATAGGTCTTAAGACTCCACAAATGGAACAATATGTTGATATTCTTACCTTTATCGACATATTTCAAAAATTTCACTGATTCCGACAGTTTTACTTACACGTGAGGCAAGAGCCATTCAAATGAACGAATCGCCAGTGTGGTAACTTCAAGTACTGGCTCAGTATCCAGCAAGGTGTTGGCATATTTCCCATGAGAATAACTAATTCTTGCTTGCAAATAATTATTATGTTTCGGTAGTCTTCGGCAAAACCTAACAACATTGAGAGTGGAATACATACTTCGAAACTCCCATTAGGATAAACTGGCAATTTATAATCGTCTTCGGTTCCCCAGCCATAACAGTTGTATACATGAACTTTCTTGTCTGTGTGCAGACAATCAAGATCCTCTTTACTAACAAAATAATGTTTAAAAAAATGTTCTTGTGGTAAACCTAAATACATTTTATATTGGTACTATTCTGATATTCCCAATCGTGTTTATTTTAAATTATTGTTACCCCAGAGTGTAAGAACATTTATATTCTATTTTTTGTTATTGTTTTCTGTGCTGATATTATGACAACTGTGATATTAATAATACTATTTTTTCTGAATCATATACTCATGTCCTACCATGTTATAATAAAAAATAATTTACAAAGAATTAAATCAATAAATATACAAAAAAGAGATTTATATCACACCACAACAATTAACGTGTTTTTACTCATAATCTTATTGATTTACCTCTGGACCTAAGATTGTTTACCATTTGACAAGCAATTATTAAGTCTTGCCTCTTTTTTTTTAGGAGATTTTGTTCCTTTTGTGCTATGTACGATTCCTAGCATGACTAATGTGTTCCTTATGCCACTTCTATTTATATATGTATATGTTTTATTCCTCAGCCCTTCTATCATGTTACTGTAGCCACTTTTATGCAATTTTATGTGGTGTTATATTTCTGATGGCTGAGTTTCTTTCTTTTGAAGTGGAAATACTACTTATATTTTTCCCCCATTATCGTACATCGGTACAGTACGAGATGCAGATTATCATATGCAAAATCCTATTTCTTACGATTCTGGTTGTAATAGGTGCGGCATTTCCTGCCTTTGTAATAGTCCTACGAGACCGCAGATATGAATTACATGGAATGGTGTAGACGTCTTGGTTTTTTACGGGAATTCGCATCTCGGACGAAGCGACATAAGGGTCGGCTAAGTAAGGGGCGTAGGTATATATATCTGCCTTGGTGATCACGTCTTCATAGCTCGCCAGCTCCTTCACGTTTAGAATTTCTCTGTCCATATTGATTAACCGTCAGACCTAATCTGTGCAGAAAACTCACGTCAGCAGTTGTTAACACGATGAAGCTCTCCACATGCTGACATCCGGTGTGGTACAGTAAGCAGCTTTTATTATGTTCGTCCTTCAGCCTCGTCTTTGCACAAGTGAAGTCTAACTGTAATCTATTCGCCACGAAAATGAATCAGGTGGATGTCTTGGTCGACAATAGGTACCAGAACTTCGCGCACATTCGTTGTGACCACAGGAACTTAAATGGGCGTCTTTGGCACATCTACGACTTTGAACCCCTGTGGAACCATTGCCACGAATTCATATAGTGTTTTAGGTAGGTTTACCATTCAGATAAGAATCTGTTACTAAGTTACAATTTATTCTAATTATGTTCACGGGAAAAATATTCACGGGCAAAGATGACTTGTGAAGTTTATTCGCTTCATATGTCTCGTTCATGAATCCCAATATGGCTGCAAGCATATAATTTCGTGTGAAATCGATTTTGGCTGTACTTGACATTTCACTGTGCAAAGTATTTGCGTTCCCGTGAAGTTTTGTACTGAGAAATATGTCTTAAAATCTATTAGCGCGATTTTTCATGCCCCTTCTAAAATTCAGAGGCGCGAAGTGTGCAGAGCGCAGTTCTGAACTCTTACCAGATAGGATCAAAGTAAGCGACATCACTGACTATTCTCAACAGTGTACACTCATTATACATATCTGTGTTTTAAGCAAGTTGCTAAATAAACCCGAAGGCATAAATGCCCACAATTCCATTCGTGGGGTTGTTGTGTATCAAAATTATAATATATCTTAGCACCTTTTAAGAATTTATTTTAATTCAGGCGGGGACCTTAAGTCAACACTGTTCTTATTTAAGTTTAAGATAGCACTCCCCACGTACCATGAATGGTACGGAAGCCTGTCTAGCATGAAAACACCTCGAAAATTGGGTAAGTTCAGTCTACAGGCGCTTGCCCGGATATCATTGTCTGTGAGTGGAGCATTTGGTAACTGTCTCAGGGCCAACTTTACACGCCTGGTTATCATCTGCTTGTTCCCACACACCACCGTCGAGCCAAGTGTTTTGAAGGCGGTCCCCCTGCTCCGACTCTCACTTCCGCGGGGCACGGTTACATCCTTCTGCCGCCTGAAGTTCACTTTCGCTTACCTCGAGCCTCTGCTGTCTTGCTCATAAGTACGAATAAACAGGGCTCCTGCGAGCAGCTTTCTTGTTCCCACACACTGCCGCCGAGTCACGTGTCTTGCAGGTCGGCCCCCTGCCCCGACTCTCACTGCCGTGGGGCATGGTTACGTGCATACTGTCCTTCTGCAGCCTACACACAATGTTGAAGTTCTCTTCCGTTTTCTCATTCCTCTGCTGCCTTGCTTGTAAGGACGAATCTACAGATCCTGACCGGCTTTTGTTTTCCCATGCCACCGCCGCGCCACGGGTCATGTGGACCGGTCCACTCTCGCCGCCACTGCGAGGCACGTTTACTTCCTTCTGCCGAGGCATAATTTTTTCGAAACTCTCTTTCGCTTTCCCGAGCCTCCTCCTCCTTGCTTGAAGGGCCGAATGTACAGGCCCTGACCAGTTTTTTTTTTCCTGCAAGTAGTTCCATCTTTTTACTATGCCGTATAGCTTCCGTGAGTCGTTGATTCTCACTCTTTGCTGAATTTACTGCACATGTAATACCACTTGCCCTCCGATCAAGCTTCCAAGTAAACCTATAGCTGGTAAGACCAAGGGGAGAATGCCACCACATTTACCTTTGCGACTTGCGAGCCCCATATCATTGTCATTTTCGCGTGCATGATCTTAGGCACTCCCCATGCGCCACATCGTGATACCGGCACACCCTATCTAGTGGATTGATGGGAATGTCACCGTGTTTTAATCACCGTGCCAACCGGGTTCTAGGACTGCAGAATCAATAACCCGGTATGTGAGTTTCGAATGGGAGAATATTTATTAAGGAGTTGATAAATCCTAGTCTGCTCCTGACCTTACTCTCACAATGCATTACTACACACTAACACTTACTCACTTGATACATATAATTATATATCTTCGCCGTTTTTAAGTACTCGCAGTTTAGCGTTCATTTGTCAGTGCAATGGAGATTGTCCCTTAATCGGCAATGCTCCTGGTTTAAATCACCGCCGAGGACGAATCTACAGCTCGCGAATCGCATCATGGCAAATTTCTACCAAACACTGTTCACACCATTATCGCCGGTCTGAGCAATTGCGGTAAGACATGTGTTCTCAGCCTTCTGAAACATCCGAACGGACTTCGCTTCGAAAATGCGTATCTGTGCTCCAAATCTCTACAACAACCGAAACACCTGCGCCTCACACAAATTTTACACGCAGTGAAACGACTTCAGTTTGTTCCGTGTAGTGACAATGTCGAGATTTTGTCGCTGGATGCAGCCAAGCCGAACTCCGTTTTCGTTTTCGACGATGTCTCGTGCGAAAGCAAAAAACTATGCAAAAGTACTTCAGCATGGGGCGGCATGCAAGTGTGGGCTCGATCTATCTCTGTCAGACATATGCACGCATGCCAAAGCAACTTCTACATGACAATGCCAATTTCCTCGTTCTATTTCACATGGATGACATGAATTATGTCACGTATACTTCGATCATAGGAATACCTATATGATATTCGACAGTTTTAAGAATATGTGTTCATGTTGCTGAAACAAACTGTATGGTTTTCTCGTAATAGCCAAGGAGTTTCCCTTTAAAAACGGAAGGTATCGCAAATCTTTCCATCTGTATATTGTTACACAGCAATGAGTTACGCCATGTCCAAGTTCGGCCATAGCGGCCTGAAACATACACCAGAAATTTGCATTTCATCCACGCATGATGACAACTGTAGTTTTGGAGGCAAACATGCCAAGCATCTCGTCGAGCCTAAATATTATGGCGACGGTGCATACATCTCCTTTGTTCTCAGCGTCACCTCCAAGGCTTTGCAGTCCATGTCTACCAAAACCGAGACACAGCTTCGTTGGTTAATGTCCGATATGTCCTGGTTCGTGGTTTTAAACTGAAACACACTGGTGTGGGTGAGAAACTGGCCGGCAAGGTGACTACTGGATCAAAGACTTTGACTGAAGATGTGTGCAAACTGGCCGCCTTGGGTGAGAAACTGGCCATTGTGAAAGTCGAATTTACGATACTAATGTATCAGTCCGAATGACCGCACAGAACTGGAAGCTGCGACCTTCAGGGGCTGTAAATGCTGTCTTGTGGCGATCGTTTGACTGTACTGGAATCTACCAGTAGCCACTACGAAGGTCTATGGTGGTGAGGACCTTCGTAAGCCCCAGAGTGTTGAGTACATCTTTAACATGTATGTACGGTGGTGGTGCACTGTTGGTGACTAGGTTGAGACGTCTGAAGTCAACGGCACGATCGAGGTCATCCAGTAACATGGCTGGCGGTTTCCCAGCTGGTCAGGGCTCCAAGTTGTATACAGTTCGGCGTTTTTTGCTACCGAAATGTTTACACTGTGCTGCCAGCTCTACGACTGTATTCAGCTTGGCTAACCAAGGTATGCCAAGAATGACATCTTTGCAGATGTCATCCGATACCAAGGTGGTGGTTATGGTCTCCATGTCTCAAATCCATACTGTTATTGTGACCTCGCCGGTGACTTCTCCCGTGTTTTTTTTGAGTGGGTAGTTGAATCACTTGCTGTGTGGGTTTAATTTCGCTGATGTTTATCAGGTTTTATTTGATGAAGTTGTGGTAGGCCGCTGTATCAATAATGGCACTGCTTAGTGTTTGGTTTATAAGTATGGCTATTCTGATAAAGCTGTGATTATTGATGATGATTTGTTATAGCAGTACTTGTTGTGGTGTCGGATCTGGTGTGGTTTCAGACGATTTGGGGTGAGTGGCATCAGGCTGCTCTACCCCTTCTTCCTGTTTCCCATTTGCTTTTGGTTTTCGTCCTCCTGTAACTGTTCGTAATCTGCCCATATCGGACACTCATTGTTCCAATGTGGTGGTTGGCGGGGTCCTCCGGA
This sequence comes from Dryococelus australis, assembly GCA_029891345.1. NCBI lineage: Eukaryota > Metazoa > Arthropoda > Insecta > Phasmatodea > Phasmatidae > Dryococelus > Dryococelus australis. The sequence goes on from CM056995.1 coordinate 112,807,729, forward strand.
AAAATGTGGTTGGAAAACACTGGCTGATCTTGGCTGTGCTGTTTTGGTCTTGGAGGTTATGTGACTTGTTGATATTGCAGTTGTGGGTTTTTTCGTCACTGTTTCACTCTGTTCGTTCTGCTTGGAATTTGATGGAGTCTGTTCGCGGCGTGGTTGTGCACTGGCATGTTCGTGGTGTGTCTGACCTAGAATATTGATGCCGAGCAACATTACCATTTGGATGAATTCTCTCTAGGTTGTATGTATCACCAGGGCCAGTGCAGCATGATATTCTGCATGTATGGAACTGGCAACTACTTCGAGGATGTCCTTAAGCGATAAATCAGGGTGGTGAGCCCTCACCAAACTGATTTTCTGAGTCGCAATGCTGTAGAGGGACTCTTCTCCATGTTCCTCCAATAAAACCCGTCTTCTGGCTCATAGTGACATGAATGTGTTAGAGAATCGACTGGTGAAGCTGTGGTGGAGTTTTTCCTACATCATGCCATAGTGGGTGATACCTCGCCACCAGGCTCTGGCATCGCTGTAGAATCGCTCACCCACACAGTTGGTCCAATCTTCCTGATCAACTCCATAGTGGCGAAGGCAGTTCTCACAATCTTGAAGGAAGGAAATTGGGTTCTCGTTGGTGGTCCCTGAACACGTTGGGAGTGATTGGAACATTGTTGGTGTGTGGAATGGTTGAACTTGAATGGTGCAACAAAAGATGTTAGAAGAGGATGCAACAGTTTTCTATGAAAATCTTACAGCGAATCTAGGATCGATTTTAAACCACGATGCTGTAACTGGACATAAGCCCTTGGTACTAGATTGCACTTTTGGAGAAAGATGAAACAAAATTTTTGTAGATATAGGGATTAAAATTATTCAGAAATGTATCCTGTCCGCACCCTCCCTTTTCCTTCTGAAAAGTTGCTAAAATACTTGATTGTCCAGTGCAGACAATGCAGTGAAAAATTTTAATTTCTGGTTTAGTTATGTACCATAGATAACTTAACCCTATCCAATATTGAAGATGCAATAAACATAACTGTACCCTACAATAAGGGATAAATAAATATATAACTGTACCATAACAGAGAACTAATGTATTGTAAAGAGAGGGAAAAACTCAAATGTGATTTTAATTTATCTATTAGAAACCATTTACTGTATTAACATTAAACATGTATAAAGGAGTTGAAGTCATATTGGAAACGAAACTCTCGGGTATTGTCAGTGTTAGGAATTTAAAAATAAATGCCAGAAAATAATTATTTATTAATGGCTGAAGAACAGGTGAACTTTGCCTTCCAGAAATTCAGCTATGCTGTTGGTCGCTGTCGCACTCATTACTAATATCCAATGCACACATTACAAGACAACTGTAGCTCGTTTATTATTCTTTATTTAATAATTTATAAAAAAAATGGTTTTCCACGAATCCTGATATATGAGCACTATATCTAAAACACGTGATTATTGTCGCCAATAGCCCAATAGGGCCGATGTAACACACACTCACAATTGGTAGTTTGATGAGGCAATTATTCGATTGTACAACTAACACAAGTCAATTATAAACTAGTGAAACTTCATGCGTGAATTGTAATATATATTTATTTATTCATCATCATCTTTGTTCTACACGAGATGTTATCAAAGTAACCTTTCTCGCAACATCATTCTAATGTAAACAATATTTTGGACTGCATTCAAGGAGGCAGCTAGAGTCCATTTAGTAGCTGTCTATTTTCAGCGGTATCACATACGTCACAACATGCCATCTCCAATATTCTCCTAACTCCATGATGTATAAATATATGTTGTTGGGTTGAGTATTGAAATTATTCTCTGACACTTGAGCCAAGTATGGCAGAAGGACGAAATGTGAAAGTAGCCGAAAAAAACAGGAGACATCGATGTTAGTGCTCCTAGTGGTTTATACTGTTCGTACGATGATAATCCGTGTATTGAATGGGAAGTTTTGAGTATTTTGGATATGTTTTAATTCAAATTTTTTCGCTTGAGTGGTTATTTATTATGGCAGGAAAGATTTGTGTAGTTTTTTGCTGCAATAATTACAACCTTGCGAACTACAGCAAGTCCTTTTTAAGATTTCCAAAGGATGCAAGTCGGTAAGTACACGAGCTGTAGTGGATAACATTTTCCATTAGTGTTATTATTGTTAGTGTGTTTTTATTGCAAATTCCATTTACACAAACCTTAATTTACATAAATACTATTTTGTCGTTTCCTAGGTGCAAGCAATGGGTTCAGAAATGTAAGAGCAGACCTGGATGTAATAAACAAGAAAGGGACTGGCGGTTTATACCTACACAAGAATAGCGTGTTCCAACCTTTTCAGAAAAGAGGATTTTCGCAACCAAAATTTGCTTCCACAAGACCAATATCGAAGTCAATTGAGTGTCGTAGTTGCTATTTCTAATCTTGTACGCAGAAGGGCATTGCTAAGTTTAATAGCCCTTAACCTGAATGGTGCAGGTTGGTTTTTAATGGAGCGACACCTTCGAAAAATAAAAAGTAAACAATGTTTACAAATTCAATATTCGTCCACTAAACTGTCTGGAGTGTAGTGTTAAAGCGTGTGTTTAGGTCAGCAAGTTGAGCTAGGGATATAATTGATTGAGTGCTTCAGAATAGTTATTTACATAGGTACAGTATGTGTGTCTGTGATTGCTTATACAATGTTTTCATAGTCGGTGTTCGTGTATTAAACTGGTTGGTGCCTCTTAAGTGTTTTTATAGTTCAGCAAGTTGAGCTAGGGATAAAATTTATTAAATGCATCAAAATAGTGTTTTCATATTTGTCTCAGTGATTTCTCGTACAATGTTTACATATTAACCAAACATTATGCACCGAGCCAGAGTCCCAGCCCCAGCAGGGGAATAAATCCCCAAAACAATAATTCAAGACACATCTGCAGATTTTTTAATGTGGTGATGCTTATCGTCATTCATTAGTGGAGCGGCGAGTTTCAACATAAATTATTGTCATGTGTAGCCTATTTGCACTGAGAAATAATGTGTGTGTGTTTTGCTATCTAACATATTTCTGTACTAGGTATTTGAAATATTACTGTAATATTGTCTTATGAAAACATGTTTAATTGCATAAACATTGAACTGATCATTACTGGTACCTAAACTGAAAATGTTACCAATACATTTTAGAAATACGATAGTGGGAAGGGCTATGAACTCGAGGGAAATAGAGGGGTAAAATGTTTATAATGAAAATGTACATATTTTGAATTTTTTTTTATCCCATATTTCTCCTGGTCTTCATAGCCCTCCCCGCTATCGTATTGTTAGCTTGTATTGGTGATATTGTCTATTTAGTTAAAGTTTGGTTCAGTTTTTTTTTTTTTTTTGCTATTTTATATGTTTTCATAAATTGATATAACATTATTCACATATTTTACTCCCATTTCCCCCCACAACTGCCCTGATATTCATAGCTATCCCCACTACGTTATTTTAATCAAGACTAGAAACCCCCATGGATATTCAGTGTGAGGTATTGTGTAAAGCCAATGGAATGTGTGTCTCTGTTTTGGTTTTTATTTCTTTATAGATTGAAGTGGCCTAGTACGCAGCACAGATGTACACAAGAAATTGAAGAATGAAGATTAAATATTGAAAATTCAATTTTATTTGTATTTTATTTTATATTCGTTTTAGAATTCGATAATATTTTAATACTTTGATGTTTTTATATTGTTCTGTAAATAATGTGTTCATTTTATGACTTGTCCGATGACTTTGTACAAACTTGAACTCAAAAGAAGACCAAATGGATGCAATAAATAAATAAATGTTTATGCCCCTAGTATATTCGTGCTCCATGTAATTAGTAGAGTGTAATTATATAACTTTCCGAGATTCTTTTAAAAAGCCCCTATTCTTAAGAATTACCCAGATTTCAGCATATTAATCTTTTTTATCTATGTATTTGTATTGTTTGTGTACTTTTTCAGTGTATTTTCATACTTTGGAGTGTTATTGTTTACATTTGGGAACCTATGCTTTTGAATATTAATTTGTGTGTTATTTGGGTTTTATTTGCACCAACTACTAAATATTTTTAACAATTTATTAAAGAAACATCTGAATGAAAACAGTTATAGTTTCCGTTCTTGGTAGTCGCTTACCATTTACACACCTATAGGTTTACATATCAGTAAACAGTTTTACTGTGAAAATGGTTTTAATTTCTCTACATACTGAGTTCGCAAGTAATTTTAATTTGAATGAGTGGAGAGTTGTTGAATACAGATTTTGGGGTCGAGAATAAGTTTTCTCCAGCCAGTGTATCAAAAGTTAATACTGTGTGCTAAACACCATATACTTACTCCACACTCCAGACACTTTAATTGCAGCAGTGGAGATGTCACGTTGTCTACAGTTGGTAAGTCGGTGTATATATTGCAGAGTGTGAACCAGCTGTCGAGTGAGGGTTACTGTCAAAACCAATCAAAAGTAGTAACAACATTCCTTTGATGCTGTGTGGCTGGACCATGGACGGGTGAAGAGAAATTGGCGTCCGGTAAAGGTTGTGGTGAAGATATGTAAGTATTACCCAGGACACCAGGCACTGTCCCAGCAGTGTCAATGTTGGTAGAGCTGATGCTTCTGTTTCCGGGCCATGTGGCCGACGCCCCAAGGCGTAGAAATCCACCTTTCTCTGCTGATTCCTTCTTGTTGAAGCTTAATAATTTTTACTAATTTCTCTTCGGCAACCTCTCGGCGGGTGTTACGCCTTGTTATGTGATAATTACCAGCACTGCCGGGTGGGCTATCAGCTGGTCCACACGCCCAAAAACACGGTAAACTCGCAATAATAATAAGAAACATTAAATACCGAATGCTTGCATAGAAAATGGTAGGTATTATGAGTGACCATGCCCTGAACAACCTTGCGGTCAGACAAATGAGAAAACACCAAAGTCCTGTTTCACACATTTCTCAGTGCCTTTTATTTAAACTTCCCAGATGAGAAAATTTACACTTGTGCTGGGCTCAGCCCGTCAGCGGGGCGATACAGACAAGAGACACACACACGGTCAATAAGAATTATGGTAGTTTTAAGTCCCCCTGGGCGATGCAAAACCACAAGGGAAGGGGGCAGACATTCTGGCAGCTAAAGCAAACAGTTCCAAAGTAGTTTAAAGTATTTTGTAGTTAAGATGATCAGCTGCAAATGTGAATGCCACCGCAAGTGCACGACGCAGCCTTGCCATCGAGAGTCTCAGACGCTAACTACTGGCCGGCTTGGCACCTTCACTGCCCAGGGGTGGGGGTGCATCCCAAGCAGGCACTACTTTCTACCGTCCACAAAACAACTCTCTCACTTGCATAAATAAAAATTTACCTGCTCAAAATGAAACATAGCCAATTAACAAAACATTTTAGACTAAAAATAGAACACAAAACCCTTGCATTGACTGACGTAGCTAATCTAAACAAATGAGGTGTAAAATACGAAACACTATAACTCTGTTTTGTTGGCTTTAATTAAAATACGGCTGATATTATGGCATAAGTTATTGTGTATCCCATTATAAATGTTCCACAGTACCAGTCTTAAACCCTTTTTAAAATGTCCCTATTTTCTTTGGCACCCACGTGCCCGGTGCTGCAGTTACCTGTACATGACACTCAATGCACTGACTTGAACTAGCTTGCACTTTACTCTCTTATTGCACTATGCACACAGGTGCATCACTCATACGAACTTTGCACTGCGCATGTTGCTCGTAGTGTGGGTTCGGCACACGTCACCTTACTCCTCATCACGCTCACAATTGTTTACACAACTGTGTACAAAACTTACAAACAATACTATTTCCCTCCTGACAGTCATCGTTACATTTCAGTGATATTTATTACACATATTTTAGAAATAAATAAATAATTTTTTTTTTCATTTCCTCTTATTTACTCCCCGAAGTACTCAGTATTTTAACTTTGTGCACACGCCTTTAGTATTAACTTAAATTAGATGTTTTTCAATTAATTATTTGGCATATTGTGCAATGTAGTTAAGTCACTGATAGTGATATGCACACATTACTTTTGACCTGTTAGCATATTTACACAATTTTGTTTGCTCTGATCACAGTATTAGAGATAGTACTTGCAAATTGCATTACAATAACAAGTGCCATGAATTTGAACAGAAAGTACGTTACATTGATGACCAATGTAAGTTTTTTTTCAGTTCAGCTGCTTTTGATATCTGCAAGATATTATCCAGTCTTTTCGCCATGAAGTAGGTATATGAAAATCTGGGGTAAAAAGCAATTATTCAGGTTGGTAATTATAAGTGACTTGTTCAAGGTGATCTAATGTTATAAAAATTATTTGGAATCCTATTAAATTAGGAAATAAGCTTTGTTATTGAAAGTGAATCACAAAATTAAATTTGCTTAATGCATTCGAAACTTAAGAGGTGAAGTAAATAAGCTGAAGGTTTTGAGTACATATGTTAGTATGTACTATCAAATATTTTAACCAACTGCATTTTCATACTAGCACCAGCTGTAGTGCATAAATTTCATTATCAGTGGTTGTGCTGGGAAGGGGATAGTTGATTAAAATGATTAAAGATATGCCATCTAGTATGTTCTGAAATACTCTCCTTACTACAGTAGACCTTATTTCTATTTGTGTAGCATTTAAATTATTTATTTCATCTATATTCTCTCAAATGTGACTTAAGTGGTATGATATCATATTGTGATGGTACATTTTCATATTTGATATAGGAGTACGATTGTGTTGTTGAAAGCTGTAATCATTTTGCAGTCAATGTTGCTGCTTTATCCATGAATTATCTACACTAGTCAGAAAATGGACGTCTTAATGAGGAAGTTGTGTGCCAGTGCATGTATATATCTACTCTATGAACAAACCATGTGTGGTGGTAAAAGTAATGATCAAATTTAATAGTTCTACAAAATTTAATTAGGGTTATCTCCATAGGCACTGACTTAGTTTTCTCAGAGGTGACATAAACTGAATTAGCCAAGTAAAATGTTGACACATTTGATATTTTGCTATGGAATTATACTTATTAAAATCCTAAATGACCAACTCGAACTACTTCTGAACAAGTGACTTAATAACATCCGAACTTGACGCTACTACATGTTAAAATACTATTGCACTAAGTGGTAACTTTGAACACAGTACAAATAAAACATTTTAAAAGTAGTGAGGTGTGCAATTTACCATAATTTATTTTTAAAAAAACCTGCTAAATGATGAAATGATTCACTAGTGTCTTTGAAACCAGCATTTGGAAATGATAGGGAGGGGGAGGAGGTGATACTCGTACCCCTTCTGTAATTGACTATGCCCCTTCTGTACGTTTCTAATTTGTCAGTATGCCCATTTCAATTAAAATTTCTCCCAATCCTGAGTTGCTCTGTACTGCAAAGATACTGTGTTATATTGATGAACAAGCACAGATATTGCCAAACTACAGAATAGTCCTTTGTGTATAATTTTTGTTTACAGCCCCAACATTTCATAATAGGTCTACTCTCATTATGAAGGAGGGACTGAGGTTTGAACTGTATGTTACTTATGGTTGAAGCATAGATGCCAGCGGGTTAACCATAGTTGCCTGTGTTTCACTTGAGGCAAAGTAGTTTTGGCATAATTGCATGACAAAACTGATTTATATGTGTAAAGGTGGACTCGCAACCATCTGTCGCACCTGTAAGGTGGTCTCATGATCTTCGTCCAATCACAGGGCAGCATTTTTTTATTCGTCAAATATATCTCAAACTTTAACTTTTGACAGACCGACGGATGGGCCACCACCTTCTGACGAGATTCTGTAGACACGAAAAACACATTTTGAATAAAATGCAACGTGCTGGTGACTACAAGGTAGTGGAGCAAAATGGTGTTGTTATAAGGTTGGGAGCGGGACAGGTAATATTCCATAGTTTTTTCACTAAACCTTTTGCCGATCGATTAAGGGCGCCAGGTATTGTATTGGCAATACCAACTAACTTAGATAGAGCAGACTCCTCTCCTCCAGGTCGTGTATCCTCCTGGTGCTCCAATAGTCCTAATGAAATAAAATATGTCACCTGTACCTTGTGTTCTACACAGTGAGATCTATGGGCGGCTCACACGCCCATATTTAAGTATACGAAGTTAAAACACTAAAATGAATGATAAAACACTTGCACAATACACTTCAATGAAAAGGCGGCAAAGGTGGGGGCCCGCACCTCTACAGCCCTTAGGCGACTTGAATGAAGATGCGAACATTTCACGTTAGTTAATTGGGTTTTATTCCACATGCTTCTCCACGAAGCAAACTTACACATTGCGCCGGGCATAACCTGCCGGCAAGGTAACACTGATTACAAAAAGGCATGTGTCACTGTTAATTAATATGAGATAGTAAGTTTTCCCCGGCACTGCTATTCCGGGCGAAAGTGAGGAGCAGAGAAATCTTGGGCTACTAAAAACACACGATGTTCCGAAAATTAAACACTCTATTGCAGTGAATGATGGGAAATAAAATGTTGATGTGCCGCCCAAGCCCGTGAAATGTCACCCCATCAGATGGCCTAACTCCTCAAAATACTGTGTTATGTCTAAACTCTGCCTCACTGCGTGCTAGCCAGGTTGGCAGGCAAGCAGGCCCATACGAACTAGTTCCTTATATTTCAATCTCTTACAAACACATAAGCACGTTGTTTACATATTCATAATTCCTGCATAACCAATTCTACAAGACACAAAAAAACGCTTTAATATATGCAACACACTGGATGAGGTGAGATGGGGATGGAACATGTGAAGAATGAAAATTAAGGATAAACAACAGGTGTTACACTTAAGCCTGCATGGCACTTAAAACATAATAGGGCGATTCTTTTAAATGTTACTTTGTGTGGTGTTTCTGAGTGTATTGCATTTAACAACTGATTACACTTTTCCTGATTTTGAAGGATCTATTTCCTCAAACACGTGAGTGCGGGTACACATGGTTTCTCTGCACCTTGCACTGCACTTACGCTCTCTTCATGAGCACTTAAATGACTATGTTCACTTCACTCATGGAGTAGCATGTTCCCGTTGCGTTTCAGCACACTATTGCACTGGGCCGCACCAGCACCCAGTAGAGTGCTGATTTCTGCAGCGGTCGCCGGTGATGGCGGGACAAACAGGCTTGGGGGAAGCAGCTGTCATCAACCCCCCCCCCCCCCCCATGACCATTTGCAGCCATCCAGTCAGTTGCAGCAGCACCTCCTATGCTCTCTGCGACGAGGACGCAGCACATAGGGCTCCCCACATGCTGGTACCCTGATGATCTTCTTCTGCTGGTGCTGCGCTGCTCCGGGAGAATCTGCGCCTTCTGGTGTGCTGTTGTAAAACTACACATGGTAGAGTCCCGTGGTAGCTATCTTCTTCGCCTGGACCTCCTTACAAGCAACGGGTCGGCCGACTCGCTACTTACGCAGTCATCTTCACTACTCGCATCTTCCATCCTCCTGTTGTGCTGTTTGCTGACACCGGTTGCGATCCAGCAGCATTTCCCTGGCAGGTCGATCTTGTGTCATGATCTCCAGGATATCTCCTCTTGCCGTGGAGGTGTCTGGAGTTTCCGTGGAAAAGGCCAGCTCCTCCTCTTCCGTATCTCCTGGTGGTGATATCGAGGCTTCCTCCAGCCTTCTAGGCCGCATGGTCGCACTTGATGGCATTGTGCCATCGGACTCTGTGATGTGGGTCGCCGGGTTTACCCCACCAACTTGGATGAATTGAGTAACACCACACGCCCTCTGTCCTCTTCCGATATACCTTTCCAAAGTGCCTCACCACCTTCTCCTGCTGGGACTTCATCAGGGGCTCTTCAGTGACATTGCCATCATAGGGCTCCTGGTCGTCCATTTCCTCCTGCTGTTCTCCTGCTCCTACGGGCCTGCTATTTACAATAGGAGTTTCCTCTCCTACTTCCTTCGCGATCTCGTCGTCCGTGGCAGGCATGACGGCCTGGTTACGTGCGATGCTAGCTTGACACTGACCCCTGGTGAACTCTGTGGCGTACGTCATCGAAATCCCATCGGTATCCAGTGTTCTTCCCTCTTCCTGTGGTCTGGGACCACTTTCCCCTCCACTTTCATATTTTGTGTGCTCGTCTGGAGCATGGCCATCCTGGTCGATATCTCCCTCGTGCTTATTCCTCTCCGGGACGTCTTCGGCGACTGCCCGAATGTCGTCTCTGTGTATTCGTACCATCCTCCATCCGATTCTGACCAAATATATCAAGGCAGCGGGTGGTCTGTTGCTGTGTTGCAACCACCAGGTTGCATACTATTCCTGCTTCTTCCATTATTTGTGGTATCAGTGTCTGTGCCTCTCTTTCCTTGCACCGCTGGTTTCTGTTTTGCTAGTCTCTTTAGCATACAGGCAGTTTCTCTTACTGGGCATTTGAATATTTTTCCTTAGCGACACTTGTATGGGTGATTTACCTATGGTGGTATTTACTCTGCGACGAAGCTTGAAGAATGTGGTGGGCAGGGGATTGGCCCAGCTGTTGTAGTGCTCGCCCACACGGAGACGGAGTTGCGCCTTCAACTCCTGGTTGTGCCTCTCTGTGGGGATCGCATGGAGGTGGTAAACTGCAGTATTTAAATGTCACACTCCCCAGCTCGTGCGGAGTTCGCACTATTTCTTCCCGGTAAATTGAGTACCGTTATCTGTGGCAACTTATTCAGGATAACGTCAGCATGCTTAAGATTTATTTTTCAATATTTTAGCTAACTGTCCTGGGTGTGCACTGTTGATTGCATACACCTCAGCCCATATTAAAAAACTGTCTGTGATTACTAGTACAAACCGTTTACCCCGGCAGATTTGGGGTAAGGACCCATTAGGTCTAGGCAGATTCTTTCAAATGGTTTCCATGCCCACCTTGGTTGTTGTTGTTGACACCTGACTGTTCAACGTGACTTGAACAAATTACACTTGGCATATTTCCTTACATCATTACGTATACAGTGGGTTAGGCCTGGCCAAAATAAATGTGATAGAATATTTTTCACTGTCTGTTCAGCCCCTAGTTGTCCGGACATTGTGCTCGCATATGCATGTGTAAAAACCCTTTCTCTTCATTCTGCAGGTACATACAGTCTCCACGTATTTTGTCATGTGGTGAACACGTTTCCACTTGTCCTTCTATCACTCCCTGTCCTTCCACATGCTGCATTGCGCACTTGTTTCTCATTTCCCGGGCAAACGCGGAGTTCTCTTTCACCATTACAATGTCATTATATAAGTCCACTAGGAGTGTGTCGTCTTCTACAATATTAATTCTGCTTACTATTGCATGTGTAAGCGGTGCTTGCATTACAAGCGATAAAACATCTTCCCATTCCACTACGTCAGTTACCGTTACCTGTGTGTTTGGAGCTCGGAATAACGTATCTGCGAGCTCGTTGCTAATCCCTGGCACATGCTCTGTGTTGAAGTCGTAGGTTGTTATCAATAATGCCCACCATGATAATTTATTTCTCACTTCCTTCATATTACTTAGACATACTAAGCAACAGTTGTCTGTCCTCATCGTAAATCTACGGTATTCTAAGTACAGTCTGCACTTCTTTGCGGCCCAAATTATAGCAAGACACTCTCTCTTATTCGCATCATAGCGACGCTCCATGCTACCCAATTTTGTGCTTGCGAAATATATCATGCATTCTTCGTCTGTATCGTTGTATTGATACAGCCTGGTGCCGATATCCTCCTGTCATCGGTCTGTAAGAATAAGTGGCACGCTGGGTCGTATCATGAGACACGTCCGAAACTTTTCCTTTATGGTCTGGAAAGCAGTTTCTGGTTCGCTACCTCACACGTACAGTTTCCTCATTGGCAGCATGTCAGTGAGGGGCGTGGTAATGATGGCAAATTTCGCGATATGCCCCGCAACCAGTTGACAAGCTCGAAGAACTTTCTTAATTGCTTGTGCATGTGCAATGCCTGCTGACTATCTAGAGCCCTAGTTGTTCAGGGTTCGGCCTGTTTCTGGATTCGTTTGCGATATGGCCTAAAAATTCCAAATTCGTTTTTAAGAGATTGCAGCATTTCTTTACAGTGTGGTTTAGGCTATTGATTTCCAATCTCTCAAGTACAAACGAAAGTTGGTGTAGATGTTCCTCCCATGTGTCCGACCAAATTACTGTTGTAGTTTGGTGTAGAGAAGAAGGGATGTCTTGTCGGAATATAGGGCGTTTTAGCCAACTGTGGTTGAGGCATCTATTGAACGATCATTACTGGTGTAGGTTGTACTGTTGGCAGCAGAGTTCTTGCGGGCACTACATCCATATTCTGCATCGGAGACACCGCAGACATTGCCTACCTACTGGCCATACAATTCCTACACGTAAATTGCTCTCCCTCTGTAGTTGCCTGTTCCTTCTCTGTTTGGCACTTATGTTGTTCTCAGACATTGCAATACTGGATCCCTCGATTAATCAACCCTTTGCAATCCATGCGTTCACATGCAGGCTTCGTGGTAGCAATGATTACACTGTTTGCATTTAATGAGCGGTGTGTCATGACGTGGATAGATCAGATCATGGCACCAGTTAACACAATTAAAGTCCGAAATGTCTGAAATAAATTTAGGTGATTCTATTGCCATGTACTGTTGTACCTCACTCTCGCAGTTTATCACGACGTGGATGTTAGCTGGGCTGGGCTTACATTCACATCAACAGCTCTTTATACCTTGCAATCCAGTCCTGAGGTCGTGGTCATAGGCACTGCACACACAACAGCATAGGCATGTTGCTGTCGTTCCAGTCAGCCATAATGTTTACTAACAGTCCAATATATCACTGAAGCATGGCACAGAAGCGTGTATCTCCGAAGTACGAGTTGCAGAAGAATGGCACGGATAACGTCACAGCACAGCAGATCTGCATGAGCGTGGTGCGAGGCAGGGATCAACAGTCAGCACGGCTCACAGCTGATCGCTGGTGCAACTGGTAGCGCGAGTAGGAGGAGATTTTCGTTCCTCCTTCCCACCATCTTTATTTTCTTCCTCGGCATCCTTCAGCGCGTGCGATGCAGGTGGACGATGGGGAGGAATGTTGCAACCTCTTTGTCCTGCTGGGCACATAGCAGGGACGTGGCTGACATCAGAGGGGGGGCTCATAAATGGCTGCTGGCTACTGCCCTGGTGGCGATTTCTTTGTAGTTGCAGTGATGGCATCACTTTTCCAGTTTCCATCCACTTTTCCTCCCTGATCACGTGTTTTCACTTTCTGACATCCTGGGGCATAGTGGTGGCATCCCACGGCTCCAGCTGTACACTCTTGCTATTCTTCACGCCTGTCTGGTTTCGGTGCAGGCCAGGAACAGTGGGAAATAACGAATATTGAATTTTGAAAATTTTGAAAAATTGCAGGAAATTCCGGAAAGATAATTCTGCTGGGTTTTAAAGTAGGAATTAGCGGAAGGACATCACCCCTAGGTTGGGCGCCATTTGACAGCAAGATAATGGAGCAAAATGGTGTTGTTTTAAGGTTGGGAGCGGGACAGGTAATGTTCCGTAGTTTTCTCACCAAACCGTCTGCTGATCGATTATGGGTGACAGGTATTACAGAGGCAATACCAACTAGCTGCAGTAGAGCAGATTCCTCTCCTCCAGGCTGTGTGCCGATGGCCAAAGGACAGTGTCCTCTTTGTGCTCCAACCATCATAATGAAAGAAAATATGTCACCTGTACTGTGTGTTCTATGCAGTGGGATCTCTGGGCAGCTCACACACCCATATTTAAGTATACGACGATAAAACACTAAAATACATGATAAAACACTTGCACAGTACACTTCAATGAAAAGGTGGGAAAGGAGGCGTCCAGACCACTATTTCCCTTAGGCAACCCGAATGAAGAAGCAAACAGTTCACTTTAGTTCATTGGGTTTTATTTAACATGCTCCTGGCTTAAGCTACCGGCAATGTAACACAGATTACAAAAATGCATGTGGCCACTATTAATTAATATTAGACAATAAGCCTTCCCCCGCAATGCTATTCTGGGAGAAGGTGAGAAGCGGAGAATTCTTGGGCGGCTAAAAACACACAAGGTTCTGGAAATTTAACAGGCTATTGCAGTGAATGATGAGTTATAAAAATGTTGATAAGTCGCCAAAACACGCGAAACGCCACCCCATTGGTCAGCCCATCTGACTGCTCAAAATACCATGATATGACTAAACTCTCCCTCGCAGCATGCTAGCCAGTTTGGCGGACAAACAGGCCACGCGTACTACTTTCTAACACTTCGATCTCTTACAAATACATATGCATGTTAATTACATATTCATGATTCCTGCATAAACAATTCTACAAGACTCAGACACCCTTTAATACATGTAACGTACTGGATGAGGTGAGATGGGAATGGAACACGTGAAGAATGACAATAAAGGAAAAACAACCGGTGGTACACTTAATTCCATGGGGGCACTTGCACGGGGGCAAACTTTTCCTAGGTTTGCAGGATGTACTTCCTCAAACACGTGCGCATGGGCGCACGTGGTTGCTCTGCACCTTGCACTGCACTTGAAGTCTCGTCATGAGCTCTTAAATGACTATGTTAACTTCACTCGTGGAGTAGCATTTTTCGGTTGCATTGCGGCACAATATTGCACTGGGGCGCACCAGCGCCCGGCAGAGTGCTAATTTCTGCAGCGGTCGTCGCTGACGGCGGGCAAATGGGCTTGGGGGAAGCAGCTGTCGTCACTGGATATGTGTTTATTTATCCTGGAGGTAAATAAAGGAAATTAAAACTTCAATAATAATTCAGTATACATTTTTATCACATAAAAATTAATTTCCCCAAAATATTTCTCTCTTGAAAATGTATTTCCAACCGAAATATACCTTCTACGAAAGAAGAGAGCAGAGCAAAAGCCATAGCCGCTAGGAATAGAAATTTGTGAACAATTAATTTTTGTTGCTAATTTAATGATAATAGCTTCAGAAAGCAGTAAGTTAATATTTCGACAACTTATTTGATTGTGAGGTTATTCTTAAATATCTGAAAGATATTACTACCTGTTGAACTAATAAAAACTACACTCTTAAATCAGTAACTGTAGTAGAGTTACTTTTAATTAATTATATGTTAATGAAATGCAGATAAGTTGTGGATATTTTGCTGCACAAAAAAATTTTTGGTTATGTTCATTCCCGATTTTTTTTTTGCAAAATTTAAGTTTGGTGGCAGCTTCATTCTCGAGAATTTATTGAATGAATGCAGTCGGTTATGTATCTGACAAATGAAATACTGTTTAGCAGTACATTCTCTTAATTATAATTGATTAACATTTGTCCTTTGTAACTTGCAACATCTAAGTTTGTGCCTAGTTACATGATTATGTTACAACTGAAGAATTCTCAAAACAAAATAAAAACTAAATGGAATATTGTAAAAAAAAAATTTTGCAACATACTGCAACATTTTGAGATCACAAAATCTTATCAAATTTCCAGTTTTGCTTTAGGGAAAACACGTCAACAAATTAAAACAATTTTCAAACTAACAGATAGCACTCCTAATGCACTTGATAAAAAGATGCCATCTATTGGAATATTTTGCGAACTCACTAAAGCATTTGACTGTGTAAATCACAACATACTTATAGAAAAATTAAAGTTTTGTGGAGTCTCAGGTACACCAAATAAACTAATAAGCTCATACCTTTCAACTAGGCAACAAGTGCGGATCAAAGGAAAATCTACGTCATTCTTCTCTGAACCAGGAAAAATCAATCATGGGGTCCCACAATAATCAATATTATGGCCCCTACTCTTCCTAGTTTATATAAATGACCTTCCATGTGCCTAAACCCAAGAAACTACTCCAATTTTATTTGCAGATGATACTAGTATCTCAATCTATGGAGACTCAGTAAATGATCTTACACAAAAAATATGGACACAGCATTTTCAGAGCTTAATGCATGGTTTACTGCAAACAAATTAAATCTCATCCTAGATAAAACATATCTTATGTATTTCCTCACAAAGAACAGAAAAAGAACATTCATTCATATGTTAGCAGTGACAGAGACAAAATTAATGAAACTGCACTGATTAAGTTTGTTGGCTTAAAAGAAGACAATTTACTTAACTGGAAATCTCACATTGCATATAATTTACCTAAACTAAGTTCAGCATGTTTCGCCCTGGAGAGTGTTGTAGACCTTGAACAAAATTACAGCAAAAATGGTATATTTTGCATATTTTCATTCCATCATGTGTTATGGTATAACTTTTTGGAGTAATTCCACTGATAGCAAAAAAAGTGTTTCACATGCAAAAGACAGATGTAAGAATAATTAATTTCAAAAGAAAGTTCGACTCATGTAGACCTCTTTTCAAGAGCTCAGAGATTTCGACACTTGCATGTGAGTACATGTCTTCAGTACTTATATGCATGTCCAAATCAGTAATTTATTTAAGAAGAATGAGTCCATTCATAAGCATGACACTAGAGCAAAAATACACTTACACGTGGCTTCAGTTAACTTAAAACTTGTCCAGAAAGGGCCATCCTACCTTGGTAGCCAACTTTTTAATAAGTTACCACAACACCTTCAAGTAATTTGTTTGGCTAACCTAAAAATTCTTTAAAAAGAAACAGATAAAATAAATATTTCTAAACTAACTTTTTATTGTGTAGATGGATATCTAAACTACAAAAAATAAGAAATGATTGCATTACATGTCTTTGTAGGCATTTCTTGTTCCGGTTTTTATCGTTTCCTTTTTCTTCTGTTTCAGTAAAACGACGACGCCCCTCAGTATGTTGGATGAGAATTGGTCAAATTATGAGGAAAAGATGTGATGCGTGTACGTGTAGTCTGACATATATGTGTGTGTTTATTAAACCCAGTGTATAAAGTTTGTATGTTTTATTTTTACTAAACAATACATATGTACAGCTATGTATTGAAAAAAGTCATACGGATGCAATAAAACAAAACAGAAAAAAAAAAACAAATTGTCCTTGTTTCATGTGACAATATTTATGCTTTAAGTACATTTTTAAATACGGCATAGCAATATGAATAAAGAACTATTATATTACTTTCTGCAAAACAACACGTTTTAATAATACGAGACACCTGCACATAAATCGTGCATTCTGAGCAATGTAACTTTGAATTTCCCGGATATTCGTCAGTGCAAGCCGCTAGGTGCGGTGTTGTAGTGTATCTCGCATGTTGGCCATGTTTAAAAGCTTCATTTTCCCACATTACTTCCGTTTTAAGATGTAGGCAGGAAGTTGTGCGTGTAAAAGTTTTCTTTGATGCTAGGTATTGTCAGAACGTGAGTCGGAGAGTTGAGTAGCAATCTGATGAGAATAATGTGTAATGGTGAGAACATTGTGTCTGGATTTAATAATAATGATTTGTTCTGTTTAATATTTAAACAGAACAAATCATTATTGCGTGTTGATTTTATTTTAGTTGAGAAGGGCGACAGTTTGTAGCTAATGGCTAAGCCAACCTGCACCGCACTTAACATCATTAAGCCTAATCTTGAACGCTAATTTGTTAGCGTTCGCATGGGCAAGCTAGCTGCAAGTTGCTGCGAGAACCGTTCGTACAGCGCATCTCCCTCAATGATCAGCCTTGTGTAATGTTTTGTTTTCAAGGCTGGGCTACAATTGATTTAACACACACAGCACGTGCAATAGGACGGAACACACGCACAGCTAGAATCTGAAAGTTACAATCGGCATAGCACAGAAATTACGGGTGTTTACAGAAAGCTATCTTGAAATCGAAAGGAAACTATGCTAGGTAAAGACTGCTACAATGAAACTTGGTGGACTGAGTTTCGTTTACGTTGTTATAATGAAATGTTGGTGCTTTGCTGGTGAATCGTAATTCGTTCCACTTTTCACAGATAGCTCCATGTTCGCATTGGTGGTTTATATTTGTGTATTGTTCGCAATTTCAAATTTGTACTTGAGGATTCCTTTGGACACGTATTGATCGTCGCTTCCAGGGGGGGCTTTCACTGCCTTTATCGAGCACTAAAATTTCCGTTTGTACGAACATGAAAGTCATTCAATTGTAAAATAATTTATTTATCGCATTGGCCATCCAGCAGCATTAATCCTCTTTGCGTTTCAAGTTTCGTATGTGAATCGAGTTGAATTCCAATTTTAGAATGGGCAAAATTAAAAAGTTGTGTAACAAGATGTTGAGTTCCTCACTGAAAATTCGTAGCCACACACTCTTGTGAAATCTTCACCTTTCCCAACAATCCAGAAAGGTAAGTTTCTAAACCAATTTTGTTTGTTTTGACTGGTATCTAGGTTTGACTGTTTATCTGGTTCCGAACTTTCAGTGATTTCCTATAATCCATACTTTACTTAAATATTTCTCTTTTATTCAAATGCTACTGTTAACTTTCAAAACAAACAAAACGGTTTTTGAAACTTAATTTTTTTGGTTGCTGGGAATCTCAAGGCAGAATTTAAAAAAAAAATGCTAACTAATTTAATTACATTGGTTTGGTTATTAATGCTATAAAAAAATTCATTACCGTGTCCTGTAAAATTATATTTTATCAATCTTAGTGTTCAAAATAATTTTTTTTTTAATGTATGTTGCAAGAGAAGCATTAGTGGCCCGATCGTAGGCATAGGAATGTACTAAGCAAATAAGTACAGCCTGGCAGTGTAATCTCTTTCCCTTCTCTGCTCTTCGGCGGCTTTACTATTAGTGCAAAAGTTCACTACCTCTAAGTCCGTTTTCAAAATCGATTTTTAAAATATACTTTTCCAAGTTATTTATTTCAGACTATAACTGTGGCTAAGTTTTGCCGCGATCCCGAATTTTTTACTTTTTTCGACCCAGCAACAAAAATAACACCTGCGATCTATTTAGGCAGTTATCACTTATGAAATAATAAACTTTTCATAGTGAATTGTCTTGGAATTTAGTGATAGTAGGTAGCTTCTGTTACAAATATATTTATTTTATCACCAAGGTTTTGAATTTAATTGCACCTGAGCAATAGCATTGATTTCATTGGTGCACGATCGTTGTGCGAATAACTGCCAATTACCTGCAAAGTGGTAAGATATCTGTCAGTTGCTGGGGAAAGTTTAAAGTTGGCCAATTCTCTCTCACCAGCACTGGTGTCATAGCAGGGTAAGCCAATCAGAATGGCACTGACCTGGACTGTACCATCAATCCACAGGTTCATTGTAGCAGAGCCTTTTGCCTGTGTGTTGGGTCACATTGGAATGAAAAAATACTTTTGCTAGCTCTTTTTCTACTCATTTCGTAATTTTTAATCTCAAAGCACGTTGCTCCTCCCATCGGGAAGTGTGGGAGTGAAGTGTGTCGTAATTTGTAGAATTATATGTTATACTATTTTTCTTAACATACATTGCTTGTACAATAATTTCAATCAAAGCACACACTGGAATTATAGGTTATAGCTATATTTTGTATGCGTGTGCTGTGCGTAATTGTAGCGAGTGTCATGCTAAATTTATATTATACTTTTTGTGCCAAATCAATTGTAGCCCGGCTATTAGAAACATAATTTATCTGGATATTTTAGGTTAAACTTGAAATATGTGTGCCAGAGAGGGTGCAAGAGAGAGGCTGTTTTCCACATAGCCAGCTCTTTCACTCGTACTCCCTCCTTATGGAACTATCATCACTCGCTTTCTTCAAATTAATCAATACTGTCTACAATTTATTCCTATTTTGTATGAACAAAATATATTTACTTAAATATATATTATTTGCATTTCAATTATCAATGGATGATTAGTAGGGATGATGGGTATGATAGTGTGAAAAGTCTCGTATAAATTTTATATGAAATCAGCAGTTTGTTTGGAATTTTAGCACAGTTTATTTTAAAATTATGAATTAATATCCGAATTTATAAATATTTACTGAAAATACTTTACAATGAGAAATTCTTGTTTCTGTGCCATTCACTGTTTTCAGTTATGTAGTACTTTTTTGTAAATTGTAATGCTTAGCCAAAAATAGGCCTATAATATGTTTGTTTGCGAAAGTCACAGGAAGAATGAAATTAAGGCAGTTAATTATATTTTTTTGTTAGAATAGAAAACAAACAAAAGAATGGTGATTGTAGCGAGCACGGATAAAGAGAATGCATGTGCAAACACTCGCTGGGTATTTGGATTAGCACTGTCTGTCATTGCCAAGTGTGAGTGCATGAGAGTGCCCATTTCTGGCTATTTGGAACATGGCCTGAGCACTGAGTGTACATAGTAGTTCACTCTCCCTCTCTCTTCTGAGTTGGGACAGCTGAGAGGATGTTCTGTGATGTCAAGAGAGTGACTGGGCGAATTGGGACATGGCGTCAGGCTTGTGTAGACAAAAAATTTTGCTTGTTATGCTGTGTAAGTAGTGTTATTTAAGTCAAGTAGATTGTGGGTGCTGTATCATTTGTTTAGCACAATCAACAAAGGATTTTTACATTAAAGCAGGCTTCACACGGTGCAAGATGAGTGCCAAACTGCGAAATGCTGACTTTACACTAGAATTTCTTGCGCAAGTTTGTGTGCAAGGCACATCTTGCACGAAATGAGAAGAGAGAGCAGGTCCTATTTTTGTTGTGCAAGGTGATACAAGTTGTGATCCTATTGGTCCTTGTATGCTGGTCACGTGACCTGTGTTAACCTAAACCATAGAGAAAAGAAAATCATATGAGTGTGAAAAGGAATACGGGGAAATAAAACATTGCTGGGGAATAACTTTAAAACTTGGATTGGAGTTTAGACAGTTTGCTGAGAATAAAATGAAAGAAATTATAATTTTGAGGGATAGCTTTGAAACAAATACCTTGCTTAAACTGTCAACTTCATATTTTGTGTTATAATATGACCAGGGCTATCAACTAATTTTGATGCGAGACAGTATTAATTTTATTTATCTGCGTGTGAATTCATTTTGCACAGAGTTTAGTTGGCATTCTCGTATAAAACATTTCATACAAAATATTGCGCGAAATGCATCGTGCATTCAGCTCTGCCGGGCTGATTGACTTAAATTAGGCTGGCGGACTACAAGGATACTCAGTGAATGGCTGTCTGAGTGGTTGAAAGCAACTGCAGCCTTGTAGCAGCTCAACATGACGGGTGTGAAATATATAGTGTGATATTAATGTATAATTATTATGAAAATACTCTACAGTAGATGTCAAGAAAAAAATAATACAAATTTTAGTATAACTGATAAGTTTCTCGCCAAACACACGTTCTTGCATCTATACTTTTCCAATGGCTCTAAAAAACTTTGCAAATTCCCACTGATAGGACCATGGCTAAGTAAATTGTCGTACATATTTATAATAAGCAGATAACTACCTTTATATCCCACAGACAAGCAGATATTTAATATTATTGTCAAATTGCTAGCGGCATCATACCCCAAAGTACATTGACTAGATGCTTCTGCAAGATATTCACGAGCGACTATAAAAAAATTCCCAGTACGGCCTCAATACCAAATCATAGGACGACATTTTAACACTTGTGAAGAGTTTGATTTTTAAAATATCTGAGCTGCCCCCAGATGGTTTAACTGTCTCCAATTTCAAAGTAAATGTGTTACAATTGTTTCTCTATAGCAGTGTATATCTTAAATCATCACAAAATTAAGACAAAGCTTACATGTAATTCGACCAAATTTGTGTGTGCTCACAAATATTTGATTATAGTCCATTCCCCATTAGAAGCTACTTTCTCGGAGCCCTGCTAAATATCTACTTGCAGGTCCGTTTTGTATCCTTCCGCCAAATATAAACAAACATTGCCATGTAGCATCTGTCAAAATCAATGTTTACATGCCATTGTGTTTGTACGTGTGTTCGTATACTTTCGTTACACCTAAATATAAACATTGAGATGTGGCTTCTACTTTTATACCTGTAAAATGTGTTTACTGCTTACAGCTTTTCAGAGAATTCTGTCTTAGGTCTATTTCAAAAACAATTTTGTACGAATATCTACAGTTTAGGCCTATAGCATTATTTGGGTCAGCTTTATGGTGTTTTAAAAATGTCTGAATTAACGATAGTTCTTACGGTTACGTTACATTGTCATATTTGTTTTCCACGACATACCACATTACACGTAATGCACATTAATATTTTTCCACGACTGTGTTAAACACTGTTACAACTGGGGGGGAAATGAACTGGTTATTTCTTTAAAAGGGCGGCTTCAGTTTGAATAGCGAAGGAATACAGTCCAACGAAAAAGCGACATTAAAATCAAGTACGCAACTCATTTTTGTTATAGAAACCAAAAATATAGCTGTGAACATGCACTCAAATAAGCCTACCGTAACTTTTATTCCGCTCATATTTATATGTATTGCTACTTACTGTGTATTAGGTTTATTGAAATTTATTGGGGCTGGGCTTGGTTATTTTGTAGTGATTGGTGGTAAATCACGTTACACAACTGTTTCAAATACGCAGGACAAAGGTACAATGTTATCATAAATAAGCATACGTAGATGTAATAACTATCATCAAACAGCCACGCCACTATTTCATGCGCAGTGGTTAACGAAACACGCTGTAACAGTATATTAATTACTGCCGCGGAAACACGTATATAACACGTCTACACGAGATGTGGTAATTTGGAGTATTTTTCGAAGTAAGTATGCTTACTTTGGTAAAACAGCCACGTGCAGTGTTTGCCAACTTCACTTTGTTTCTGCCCCGCCATCATATCTAAATATATTAAAATAAGTATTCAAACATTAAAATCTCTCTCAGTTGTAAATCACAATTCAGAAATCATTATTTTGCTGTAGTAAGTATGAAATATGCTACAATTGAAAATATGTATAATTTGTCTGCGTACTAGCGAAGTGAAACTTCCAGAGTGTGAAAGAAACAGACATTAAGAGAGAGCGACAAAGCTCGCTCAGCAGACAGTTGCATCAAAAATTGACTCGCTCGATAAAACAACACCTTACCATTTCGGCCTACTCACAATATTTTCCGCTGCTATTTTAAACTGTGGTAATGAGATGTTGCCATCGGGACTACCTAAATATTTAAATAGCCACTGTTTAATTTACAAATAGTATACTAAAAAACTAGGTTAAATAATATTTAACTGCGAACTAAAATAAATACTACAAATTATAGAATATATTAAGGTAAAGTTTCATTTATTCAATAATACAGTACTCTAAAGTTAACCATAGTGTTATATATTTGTGGAATACAGGTTATTGAAAAAACAGGTTGACATGTTTTGCCTAAAGTGTTTTTTCAAAGGTTGATTTTCATAAGTTGCTTCCAGTCTGGGAATGGACTACAGTGGCTGTCATGAATCAAATTCTTATTTCGTAATTAAATTACTGTCCAAATATGTAATTTAGGAGTAGCAGACATTTCCGAAATCATTTTATTCATGTTGAAAACAAATAACTATTCTTTTCCAGTATCTTAAGTCAAAATCAAAAACATCCAAATCTACTATTGAATAAACAGTTGGTGGTGCTATGCCTTTTTTACTGAGGATGTATTGTTTGAGCCCCTTCAAAAAGTAGTTATTTGAGAAAACTAGTATAATTTTATGACATTTATACAATATCAGCTTATTTTATCGCCAAAGAAATGTTTCCTGCCAATTTTGATATTTTAGATGATTATGTAAGTTACCCATCCCAATATTGTCCACGAGTCTAAATCACATTTTGGCATGTATAAAAATCATTTGAAAATTAACTAATTGGCTCTAATCAAGGCCTACCAATAGTGCTGATGTAAATCAATTTTGTCATCCTAAATAACCAACTGAAAACTTCTGGCATTTCACAATTAAATAAATGTGACCACATTAGCCAATAGTTCAGTAATCAGAATATATTCCTATTTTTAAGATAACCACTGGTTACGAGAAAATTAAATATTATTCTTAACTATATATTGTACTAAAAAATGGGATGTCTAACCAATAATTTTTGTAATCATACCTTTGGAATGAAACCAGACATAACCAGCCATAATTTAATTGTTTCTTGGACTAGAGCTAGGCACTAAAATTGACCATTTTTTAAATATAAATTTCAAAAATTTATGGCTCGTAAATTACAAAAAAAAAAAATTTGTTTTGTGTTTTTCATCTGATTTTCTAATACTACCACTGTGCCAAAAATTAAATCCTACAAAGCCAAGTTTTTACCATTAGTTAATTTGACATGAAATTACCTATCCATTTACTAGAACTGTGTTGCGAGTTGTGGTGGTTCGGTACTTGTAAGTAATTTTTTCCACGTGTTCATAGTATGGTGTAGGTGATATTCTGTGTGAATTGGTGGTAACCCCATGATGGTGAACATTGCATGCATGGTTTACATGCTGTGCATGTAAGCTTATAAGGTGGGGTATATAGATAATGCCAGTTAAAACTTCAGGGACTGCTTTTCGTTGCAGCCCATGAAACCTGTATCTGGCAACAAATTTTACATATTTTTAATCCACGGTTTAAACTGTTTGTAAAGGTAGTTTAAGGCCTTCTACACGGGACTATTGTGTGAGACAAGAAGGTTCACCGTGACTTGCAGCAAACTTGTGTAGTATGAATATCCACCTGGTATCTAGTGGCTAACTTACAAGGACTTGTATACTGACCGATTTGGACTGGTGCTTTCCCCCCACCCTCCTCATCACTTGTATAAGTGTAAACAAATAATTTTGTGTGCACGAATGGGTATTTTACTAAAATTACGCTATTTTGGAGTATAAAATGTCTTGGCGTGGACTAAAGCAGTTGACATGTTATTAATAAAAGTTGTGACTTTGGCAGTGATTTATCTCTGCTGTTTGAAAAGTGTGCCCATTTAGCTGTGCCTTTTAAGTGGGGAAAGAGAATTCACCATTCAGATCAGGGGAATATGGAGGGTGTGGCAACATAGTAACTTGTTGCCTTGTTAGTTCCTCTTGGACATTGGACATGCAGATGTGTTTGAGAAGCAAGTGGTCATGTGATGGACCTAATTGCCAGAGTAATCTGTGCTGGACAGATAACTCAATGAAAATGGGGCTGCTTTTGGTAAACATGTGTAGTCATCCACAACATGGCTGCAGTTAAGTGGCGACTGCTTTGCCTTCAGTAAAATAAGTACTGTGAATAAAAAGATTTAACCAATACCTCCTGTATACTTGAATGTTTAGCTTGAGCACGTCAATTGCATTACTCAGCATGAAAGTTTAGGCTATGGAAATGTGAAATGAAATCCATGCCATGAAATATGACAGGTTTTCTAAATTAAGTACAGAACTTCAATCACTCTTTGCACATTAACAGTACTTATGCTTGCAGTATACAGTGCCACTTCTTTGGCTGCTACTAGAAATGCCTGTAAAACTTTCCAAGTAGTGCACATATTATTATAATCTTACTTTGTGTGCTGAATGAAAGTATGTAGTTGTCTACATATTAATTATCCATTGTCACCACTTCAACAATTAGTGAAACAGACACCTGACCATGCCCAAGGGTATGGTGTAAACATTTCACACCATCAAGGAAGTGAGTATGCATTGTACCCTTGTGTGACTGGGCAAAAAATTAATGGTGGTTAGCGATGGCCGAACAAGCATGTTACAGACTATTTTATTGGCTGCTAAAAAATTGTGAAGGCAGAGAACACATGTAACCACTTGTATGGTACATTTAATTCTACTGTGTTTAGTTACCACAATTTAGAATGCTTAATGATAATCTGCTTCTCTTGGTAGACTGAAGGATCTCCATATAGCTGTTCTTGTTTGCAGTTGTTCCTGGGATGAAATGCAAAGAAACAATGCCCTATAAGTCAATTAACAGTTCAAACCTTGCAGATGATTGCTATTTCCAGGGGACAGACTGTCACTTCAATTGCAGATTGTACGGAACACATTTTCTGTTGGCAAATGCCTCATCACTGTTGGCACTTGCTCAGGTCAATACAATGGTCATGCAATTGTCATGGTCTTGCATCAGGTCACCTATATGCTATTTGCTGTAATTGAGCTTTTATGAAAGCTGTCTCTTTTGGAATAATGGTCGATAAGTGTGTTTTATTTTAGCCTTGTATGTTAACTTCCGAGTGCTGTGGAATATATGCACTGTGTTTATTACTTACATTCATCCTCCCAACTTTCCACTCTGCAATGTGTTGCTGCCACTTACATGTCATTTCCATCCGTGGTGCCATACACATTTCCTGAAATGTTCCGCTAGTGGAATTAATAACTTTGGGCAGACCTTTGTCGGCTGCTCAAACTGAAATGCATGTGTTCTGCCTCTCGCATTCAACTACCTTTCATAACGGAGGTCGTAGTTTTGCTTAGTGTACTGTATGCGCACAACTGCCAGTGGTGCAATCTATTTGATGTACTGTACCACAGGGATGCTGTGGCCAGTTCAAGAACTGGCTACTACATATTAATATACAGTACATAATTACATAGAAGAACAACATAATTGAATCTTATGCATTTCCATCTTGGGTCAGCACCTATGGTATACTGAGGTTTCTCACCTGAAGTTTCTAATTGTAACCCCACAATGGTGAACATTGCTTGCATGGTTTACGTGCCATGCGTGTAAGCTTACGAGATGGGGTATAGAGATTGTGCCGGTTAAAACTTCAGGGACTGCTCAGTGCAGCCCATGAAACCTGTGTCTGGCGACAGATTTTCCACATGCTCTGTTTGCTGAATTTTTGGAGGTAAATGTGTACTGTACATTGTAGCAGATAAGTTTTCTCTCTCTCTCTCTCTCTCTCTCTCTCTCTCTCTCTCTCTCTCTCTCTCTCTCCAGCCACGAAAGATTTTACTTTTACTCTGAAGTCCAGAAACTAGGCTACTGAAAAAATTTTCCAGTAAATACTGCATGACAAATGTTAATGCAGCATTCCTATCAAATCATATTTTTTGTAATAGCTCCATTTAATTTGGCACTAGCAAAATCCAGAGTTGTACACTTTTAGTAAGACCTGATGGTTTTTATGGAAGTGGTACTCTGGGGATGTGTTCTGCCGTACAGCAGGAGTATCGAAGTCTTGTTTTGGCACATGGAATGACTACTCGCGAAAATCTATCCATGATTTTGAAGTAGGCGTTCGAATTAGCCAAGTTCCGCTGTGTTTGATTTCTTTGTAAGATTTTGGAATAGTTTCATTTTCCTCTATGCACTGATCTGAGAGTAAGCAAAGTTTTGTGAAAAGGTGCCCAGGTAAGCTTCCTTCATCTATGACTATCAGATGTATTAAATTTTTGAGATGTCTGCTGGCTGTACCAAAGGTGATCTACGGGTGCGAGGCCCAGCTGAGATGACTGCGGAGACGAGCCTCAAACCAAGGGTGGGTCTGGAGACTCGTAGTTCAACACTGCATTGGTGATAACAAAATTTCTAATGACTGGAATGATATCTCTTGTTTAATCACGCCGCCACTTAAAACCAACCGAATCACGCCGCCACTTAAAACCAACCGAACACCTTATAATACTAGGGTCTCACAATCAATCGTTAGCAATCAGATGTTATTGCAGTGAAAGCAAACTTTACCAATTATTATGTTTAATATTCTTTCGAAATTCTGAAGAAGCTAATGTTTTGTCAATTTTGAACAGTTTAACATGGTAAATTTTCTCGCCAAACAGTACCAGTAGCCCATAGTTCTCCGTTGATCTAGTTAATTGAAGAAATTAAATTTATTTTGACCTTTGTTTGCATCAGGAACTGTTCAATAAATTGTGATTCTCAGTAGTCATGTTCTCGTAGTTAGTGTTACAAGGGCAAAATAATTTTAAAAAATGGCTAATTTGAGTAAAAGTTAATTTTCATGAGTTCTTACAGTTAAAATTATTTACATTTTTGATGCTGAGAAGAATTTAATTTTCGTTATCTACATTAAATCAAGTTGTTTTATGTTTAAATGTTGTCTTTTGCTTAGAATCTATATTTGCAATTTCATTATTTGAGAGTACATGAGTTGTGTAACGGTGTTCAAACTATT
The DNA here is from genome assembly GCA_029891345.1 of Dryococelus australis. Lineage (NCBI taxonomy): Eukaryota > Metazoa > Arthropoda > Insecta > Phasmatodea > Phasmatidae > Dryococelus > Dryococelus australis. The sequence goes on from CM056995.1 coordinate 112,835,814, forward strand.
TCACATGTTGTGTGTTATCTGATAGATGGCTATAATCTTAATTCTCTTTAAGAACGGTTTGATATTCAAAATAATAATTAAATTTTACTTTTATTGAATCATCACATACTGATTTTCATAAATGTGTTTCGTAAACATAATCTCCTTAAACAGATTTCAAATGCACTGCGTTTATTTTCCCATTGCAACAGTGGTTTGGCATTTCTCTTTGGTACCTGAATTCAAAGAAATTACAGTAATTATTTTACGTCTTCTTACACACACTCATTGCTATTTTCACCTCAGCTCTCACTTCACAGGAACCCCCCCCCCCCCCCACACTGTATAATACAGTGGCAACCTTGAATTAATTACTTTAAAACAGACATTTGCCACGGGCGCAGGGTGTCTGCATCAAGTAGAAGCTGCATGGAGGGGTAATCATCCAGTCGCTACTACTCCTCCACCAGCTGCCCTGAACACACTGCCCGATAGATAACTTCTCAGTGTGCCCTCAGCTGATAGAATGCAAGTGAGACATTCAAAATCCGACTTTTTAGGTCAGCTGGCATTTGGTGTCGCATTACAATCGGTTATATGCTGTATTTTGAAATGTTCTTTCTTTTTTAAAACAAGTTTATGTGAAATGTTTTTTAATTTATAATATTTATAGTAATACTTTTTCTAAAATCCACATTACTGTTGTGTTTATTATTCACAGATAATGTATAGCTCTTAGTATACATAACATTTATAAGGTTAGAAGTTGTATTTTATTGATGTACGTTAAACCTCGTCTGCTGAAATCCAGTGTGTATGGAAATTTTTTTGCAGCAAGGGAATGTCAAGTATATGCTAGGCATATAATTTTATTCGCGAAGATGCTGTCCATATAAAATAAAATAAATTTGTTTTCAAATGTTGATTTTATATCGGATACAATTTAACCACCAATCTTTATGGGAAAAACTAACTTTAATCACAAAAGGAAACCGCTTTGCGAATAATTCTTTGTTAAAATATATGGCACATCATTTTCAAGCCAAACCATTTGCTTTGTAATACTAGTGATAATAGGTGCAACTATTTTGAGCGAAGGATGAAATTTGATAAATCTCTGCGTTCTCCAGTAGCGCTTTATTTACTCTGCTGCTAGGCATGTGAAAACAAGCGTGTGGGGCAGAGGGAGAAGATATATATATTTTTTTTTTTTTGACACTAGTTTCTCCTCAAAAGAATGTAAGGAGAGAAAGAAAGATGCAAAGCTGAGACAGAAAGAGGAGGTTGGCAAGGTCGCCGCACTAGTTGCTAGGTAATCTCTTCACTTCTTGTCAGATGTATAATGGAAGATAGCAAGCCAGACTCACACTGCGCCGCAGAGCAGTGATAAATAGTGGCGTGCATGATGTATTTAACGTCCAATTAAGATGTTGGCATAATCAACCAGCTTAAAGATGATTGTTGCTGGAAATCTTAGGTGACCAGGACAAATGTTATTTTTATGGATGCAATTTCCAATAAATACAAGCTGGTAGCTTTATCGTTATTTATATAGGAGTTTTGCCGGGACCACTGAAAATTAACTGTAGATACAATTTATCAATACATGTGTTTTTGATATGAGAATCCACTATATAAGCAAATACACTAAGTTGCAATAAATATTTAATCATGCCAACAGGATGTAAATTGTATATTTTATTTAACTATCATTGATGGTTACAAAAAACAGACTGTCAGGAATTCAAATGTTGTAAGATAAGTTTGTTATACGTGGATTGCTGGACTATTGCATTTCGTGTGTTTTTGCCAAATTTGTTTATACTGTCTTCTGTCCATGCATCATTTTGCAAATGAATAGTAGCCTTGACCACTGGAATGAAGAATGGGTTTTGTGGCAGCTGCCGTGTGGCGTACAAGGTAGTAGCTTTTGTGGCAGCTGCTGTGTGGCGTGCAGGGGATAATTGTGGGATGCCGGATGGGATAGCAAGCATGTAGTTACGAGAAAGATTACAGCTGACACCAGCTTGTGCCTGTTTATTTTTGCATCGGTCAGGCAAGAATCAGGTTTTGTAAATTACCTGAAAGTTAAATGCCAGATGTGGTGTTAGAGCTTGGAACATTTATTATAACACAAAATTATTGCGTGATGGGACGGAGTGCTATAGTCAACTGGTCCATGTGCAAGTTGTTATTCTTTAGTCCTTTATTAAGGGTGCACAATCAAATGGTCACTAATGTATGCACATTTAATGTACAGCATGTATGTTGGGGCGTACATATTCTAAAGTGGAGCTGAGCAGAATTGGAATTATCACTATTTATTCCAGATACACAGTTAATACAAAGAAGTTAATTTGTTTTCGTTTTAAAATCAAGCCGGTTGTAATATTCCCTCACAGATTGGCTCATTGTAATATTGATGGTATAAAATGTAGTGCTTTAAAATTATTTGTGTTATTTATCAATGTGTTAGGGTCCAGGTTGGTTTGATCTAACAGTGTTTGAATACTCGGAGGGAACTGAATGCCTGTTCGGCAGATTAGTACTTTATAGAGGGTTCTGGGTCAATATTTTAAAAGTGTTGCAGTGTTTAAAGCATAAGCTGTGCATGTCAGATGAAATGTAATGGATATGCCTTGTATAACATATTGTAACTTTTGCACTTTTTGAATATAAATAAATGAAATCACATTCATGGCAACATAACATTTCTGCCACCCAGGAATAAGTTTTTCAAAGCAATGTTAAAGAGTTTGACACTCTGGTGCATGTGGTATAATGTGGTTAAGTGGTTCAGGTGCAAGTGTGTTTTGAGTGCACAGCTATGGTAACTTAACCTTTACGTTCCTGTTTCTTCTTCTACACACTGTGGGAGTAAGATAACCAGTTTTTGTAAAACCTACATTGAAAATAAATATATCATGGCTTTTTCTTAACAATTCAGGAATTTATCATGTTTTCTAAACAAAGTATTCAATAACATATTGTAAATAACCATACTCGTATCTAAGTATAGTTGATTTGCCATTGCATTAAATTGCAAAATTTTATTGACGTGACCAGTCTGAAACTGTTTTAAGTGTATTTATGTGGAAACTTTTAAGTTGGTAGCAATTTTGATTATTTTTGAGTTTGCACCCTTCCTATAAAAGCACCATCTGCTATATATATAATGGCTCGTGGTTGTCGTATGGAAGGAGAGTAAGTTCAGTATTAAGTGGGTGAGGCATAAAGTGCACTGTGGCTTTTTACCTCAATTAAGACTGACACAGTGACTTCTGTAGTGTACGAGGTGCTTATTTTTCTCTTCATCTCACGTGAACATTTTTGTGACTGGTGTAACCGCTGCACTGTAGGAAATGTTGATTTTATTTAGTGGTACAGTTGAACAGTGTACAATCCTGCGTAATTGACATGTTTTCATTACCGGCAGAAAAAAAACAGCAAAATTTACTAGGGCTAATATTACGCTTCTTCCTATCTTGTTTATATATTGTGAAACAAGATTAAACTCATTCAACCTAGCTAGGCTTATTTAAAGGATATGAAATATATTTCTTTTATCACATGTGTGTTACAGTCAGATGTTTAAAATGTACCTTTGTATCATGTGTTTGCTAAATGTGCAACAAGGTTAGTTGCCTGCCACTTGATAATGGTAAGTTTTTCTTACCTGCAAATTTTGGATGGATCTGTTATGTCTTTTTAAAGTGATAAAGCAGATTAACCAGCAAATGCCAAAAAAATTGACTTGGATTTAGATACTGCGAACATTGGGACATATGCGTGCATAGCTGCCAAGTTTTCTTACAAATATACATACTTTTTAATCATACCTTAATCGGAATAGAGCCGGATGCCGTGAGATTGGCCATTTTTTTTGATATTTCAAAAATTTATGGCTCATAAAAACTTAAAAAAAATTTAGTTTTGTATTTTGAATCTGATTTGCTAATATTACCACTGTGCCAAAAATTAAAGAAATCATATAAAGTCAAGTTTTTACCATTAGTTCATTTGACATGAAATTACCCATCAATTTATTAGAACTGTGTTGTGAGTTAGGATTTTGTGGTGGTTCGGGACTTGGTCATTTTTTCCACTTTGTGTCCATAGTATGGTGTAGGTGATATTCTGTGAGAATTGATGGTAACCCCATGATGGTGAACATTGCATGCATGGTTTACATGCTGTGCGTGTAAGCTTATAAGGTGGGGTATATAGATAGTGCCAGTTAAAACTTCAGGGACTGCTTTTCATTGCAGCCCATGAAACCTGTATCTGGCAACAAATTTTACATATTTTTAATCCACGGTTTAAACTGTTTGTAAATGTAGTTTAAGGCCTTCTACACGTGGGACTATTTTGTGAGCAGGGAGGTGTACACCTTCTCATTCACCTTTACTTGTAGCAAAGTGTGTAGTATGAACGTCCATCTAGGATGCTAGTGGCCAACATACAAGGACTTGTATACTAGCTAGTTTTTTTTTTTTTTTTTTTTTTGACCACAGTTAAGTCTGTTTGGAGAATAAAATGACTGAGTGGACTAAAGAAGCATTTGACATGTTGTTAATTATTAATAAGAGTTATGACTGGCAGTGATTTTTCCCTGCTGATTGAATGAAACATACGCCCACTTAGCTTTGCTTTTAAGTGGAGAAATAGAATTTACCATTGTGATCTGGGGAGTATGGGCGGTATGGCAACATTGGCTTATTGCCTTGCATTTATTTTTGGTTACTCCCCCCCCCCCCCCTCTTCCCAACTTAGTGTTATAGTATCAGGCACGGAGATAAACGACGTGTGTTGAGTTCTTCTATGATTTTGGGCAATATTAATGTTACTATTGGTATGTTGATACTTTTCAATAGAGAGACTTTGAAGATGTGGTGTCTGTGCTACGGTGTCAGTAGACTAATTTTCAAAAGATGGTGGGATGCTGTGCAAAGAACTTACAAGCAAGGATTTCTGCAGTTTTACTTTACAGATTTCCCTTGCTTAGTGCATTCACGAAAAGTGATTAGTTTACAAAATATTTGTTATAAAAGTATAACTTAAATATTTCACATAGTGGAAGGAATGATTTGAAAGTTTGTGTAATTCAGGTAAAACGATGAAACAGTTGACACCCAAGCCAAGATTAACAAAAGAATATTTTTCAATGTGTAGAATGATGATTTTATTGCAATTAGGGTGGACTGCAACTTTATTGCATTCATTGTTGAGCTGTTGCTGTAGTAGATCGTGTCCGATATTAGTTTTGGAAAATGTTTCCGAAATGAGGAGTGGCAAAATTTTACAGTTGTGGATGCACAAAATCTGCTATTGGTGTATCCGTACGAAAGGATCAGCATGATCATGAGGATAGCCGCTAGATTTTGATCATTTTGATCACTTAAAAAACGCGAGTTTACTATAATTTAAAATTTTACCTTTTTTTTTTTTTTTTTTTAGATCCAGTAATCAAAGAAAATGACTTTCAGGGTACTACTACATAAAGTAACAACTATTTGATATAGGCCAGTCATGAGATAAAGTGAGCATTTTTGAAAGTCCTGCTAAAATTCTAATTTCTGGCCTATTATGTATCCTTCCACCACATGTAAACAAACATTGCCATGTGATTGCCACATGTACTCACTGTTTACATTTTAGGACTGCTAAATGTAACACATATATAAAACAGTAACATATATGATGTATATAACGTGTGTGTGTGTATATATATAAATTACGTAACACATAATTTTTTAGGTCATCTCACAGCGATGAAGTCGTGGAAACTGTGGAAAAGCAAACATTAAACTTTGGTGGTGAACAAGAACCACCAAGACACATTAAAAAACACACATTCGTTAGCCGAAAAATAATTTGGGAGGGCAGCCAAATCCAGATTTTGAAATAGACTGCACACCAAAGGTATAAAACTGCTTGTCGCATAAATTACCAAACATTTAAAAACTGTACTGCAAACTAAACGTTTAACATGACTCACCGTTTTGCCCCATTGTTCTAGCATGACAAGTAAAATGTCAGCTCTAAAATATCGTAGCTGTGTTTGGCCTCTGCTGACTGTAGTTAGGTGCAACTAAGCCATCAGGAAAAAACATACATCCTGCAGGCATAAGGTAGTGGCGTAACGTAGCAGATGTCTGAACCATATAAAGTTGACTGAGGCAGTGCAAGGACTTATAAAAAATGACACACAAAGGGGAAGGCAGGTAGGCAAGGAAAGATGAGGGGATCTGAGCCAACCAAAGAGTAAACCACTGCACAGAAGTAGATGGTGCAAACGTGGCAGTATATTAAAATATGTAATATATAAAAAAGAAAAATATACAAAATATGTGCATGTGTGTGTACATTTTAAGGATAGTTTTATATGCACCTTTATAAATGGAGATAAATATATTTCAACATATGCCTATTACGTATATGTAAAATATAAATAATTTACACTAAAAATATTAACAGAAATGTATTTTTATTTTTTTATTTTTTTTTATTTTTTTTAGAAATGCTGATCCGGTGATGGCCACAATTCCTGTCTCTCTTGTGGCCCAAATGGGTGCAACATTTCCTTTTTATCAAACCTACACAGACCTCAAGAAACCTTCATTGCAATGCCTGCAGCAAAACTGAAAATTTAAATGAGAGTATTTAAAGAAAATTACTACACTTACAAAAATGGCACACACAAAGCTGAAAGAAATGTCTTATTAATGTAATACCAATACATATCCACAAATAACAGTAAAATGATAATGTAAAGGACAAATTATAAAAGTAATACTTACAGGCAAGTTACTGTGCATAGGGATAAGCACTTTGTTTAATTTTCCTTGTTACTATAGCTGTGTATCAGTAAACAGCCAATCAGAAGCCCTGACACTTATACTGTGTTATCAGTTGAAAAACTTATTTACAGATAGTGTGTATTTTGACTTCATTCTTTGGGAAGATATTTTCTTTTGTTTATTTATGGATAATCATAACCACGGAAGTTTTGCAATGCTTTTAGGTAATGTTTAAAGTAAACATTGAAATGTAAATAATTTACCGTTTTAAAAATGTCTCAGATTAATTGGAAATAATTATTTTTTGAGAAAACCCACTACCAACTCTATGTACAGACCTCAATTTCTTTGGTACAAATGTAGCAACTTAAACATACTATTATTATCGTATCAATTGTAGTCAGATCACCGTACTTTTGTGTTTTGTATGTGCTTTTCGCTATAACTGAATGTGTTTGATATGGCAATTGTAGCCAGGCCCTTATTGAAAGCTAGCTCATAGAGCGCTTTAGAAATACTTAATTTAACACATACACTGCATAATGTAATCTAACCTTTACGAAACATGCACTCGCAAGTAAACAGGAGCTTGGGGAGTCTGGGGTGTTGACAATACAGTGTAATTTACAGTTACATTAAATTTCAATAACTACAATATTTTTGCAGCCGAAGTGGCAGATATAACATAATTATGCCTACTCAAGAACGCATACTATCTTGATATTTCTTAAAAGGTAGCAAGTTGTCTTGTCGAACAACCATTTTGAAATTTAAACATTAAATTGTTCTATAGGCCTAACTGTTGACAGTTAATTGTTAATACTTTCTAACTCTAACTCTTATTACGGCAAACATTACCAAATAAAACAATTAGGCCTGCACTTGCATCACGAAAGAGTGTCAACAAAACCAGCTTCAAACCTTTGGTGTAGCTTCAAATTGTGACGTTTGTTATGTTAACAATAGTAAAACTTAACACTGTAACTTGGGATGAATAACTACATGAACACAAGTTTGAGGTTGGGCCTACATTACAAAATTACACAGTGATATAAAAATGTGTAAAATTGCCGTATAATTATTGACTGCCAAATTTGCACTTGTTATGGTAGATTTGAAAGAAATGTTACAGGTGGGCGTATATAGATAGGTACAGATAACTTTTATTATTTGTCAAACTTAGGATGTATCATGTACTTCGCAAACTCACATGAATATATTAATGTTGCGTTTCTGCTGTCGTTCATTTACTTTATAATTGTTATTTAACTTTCCGTTTATAATACCACGTTTCTAACTGTCTATTTATACTTGTTCTTTTTCACTTCTTTTTAGGGGGGATAAGCGGCAAACATAAGTCGTAAAACACATTTACCTCCGGACAGTTGCAGTTGAAATTTTCATCATTTCTGCGTCTCGTTCAATCGCCTTGCACGGCTTCCTCTCTCCTCTACGAATTAAAGAATAAATATTTCCGTTGGATTTATGTCCTTCTGACGCTGAATATTTGTACGTAGTTTGCTGGAACTCAAAACTTTAATCAAAATCACTGCAACACAAAAACTATACAACTTATAATAAAACAATGCTGATTGCAGATAAGCGGAAAAATAAAGTGAGAAATATTAACACAGCAATTTCCAGTTTCCAAGTGTGTAGTTTGCCCCGCAACCACTTCACGCAAATAAAGCCGAGCAACAAGCTTGAAGAACCACAACAGACCGTTGGTTTTGACCATTGCGCCGATCACGTGACAATATAATTATGAGTTACTGTAAATACATTATCTTTGCACCAATAATTAAAGTGTATAAAATAAACTTCAAACAGCTTAAGTAGCCATAAATTAAACATTACACTGTTAACCTTTCATGTGAGGAGAAATTATTCATGTTCCTGTCTGCTCCACCAAACAAGGCTTTTTGCGTATTCAAGTAATCACATAATTTGAAAAACTGAATGTTATTTTGCAATCATTTACTCCCCAAATACATATTTTGAGTTTATTGCATGGTGTGGTAAAGAATGTCACTTGAATATGTAAACTTTATGATCATTCCATTAAAAACGTGGGGCAGAATAGCAAAATTGTTATTGGTAATTGAACATCAAATGCTGTTGCAACCCTGAGTGAAGCAGAGAAAACAAAATATTTTTTCCCCTTCTGCGAGAGAGTATTTTGAAAATGCTTAACTACATTAAACTAATTTTTAATCAAAAGTGAAGTTTGTTTACTGTTTGCAGTTCAAAGAATTGTCGTTTCAAAAACCATTACATATGAATATTCACATTTTTTGTGTATAGCTGTATTCAGGTCATATATGTCTGTATTTACAATAGTTCTTATGGTTTTCATTTTAGATTAACATATTTGGGGTACACAATATAGGCCTAGCACATTTACAGACAATTCAGTTATAGAATCTGCAGATTCTTCCCTGAATCTAAGAATCGTGAGTTCAGTTATTTTGCATGCAAAAGTTCGATTTGATTCTGTAACATTTTCTTAACTGGGCAGCATATACTGTAAGCCTGCTGGTGCTGTAATTGCAATGAAAATAGCTTGTGTAGTTTGTCGTTGTGTTTAATCAGGCATAATTAGAGGCACGATTTTTTGGCAAATTGGGATAAGACAAGATAACACCAATATGCAAGTTAAAGCACAAAATACAGACAGATGTGCAATATCTTACAGAATTATCTTGCTCCATAAGAAATGAACCTTTATCACATTATATATACACATAATTTACTTTGGCACTATAATAATAAAAAATCTGTGTTGAGAATTCTAGGCAATATAGAGAAATACCCCTGATGAAAATATTCTAGATTTCGCCTAGACATTTTTTAAATCTCGGAAATTATAGTTCTACATGCATCACACACACGTAATTACGTTAAGTTTTTTGCATAACAAAATGTAAACAAACATTTCAAAGTACAGAAGCAGCCAAATATGCACTTGAAATAAGCTACAGTAAGTTTGACAAACTGCTTCCAAGCGCTAGTTACATTGGTGTGAAGTGAACACTGACAACTAGAATGTGTGCAGTAATCTGTGGCCGTAGTGCTGAATGGAATGTTTGTTTACATTGACAGTTGCGCATAAAACTTAGTGAAACGAAAGTGCAACGTCTAAATTGACACATTACTGTTTTCATAAAATATCAAGTCTTATATAAGTTATGGATGATGCTGCAGCTGATGTAAAAGACCGCGAAATGTCTCATCATTTGGACATTTCGTCCGTACTAATGTACGTATTTAACCTCCAATGCATGGCGATTGGGTTTTTTTTTACATTCAGCGGTATTATAAAACACACTAGCCGCAACAATCAACAGTTAAAAATGTCACACTGATAAATGTATGTGAATAATATACATATATATGACTTGCCTTAATGTTTACTGTATATCGTTGAAATTACATTGTTTTGGGAAATGTGCAGTATTCTTGATCACATGATGTTGACACATGTGTTTTACATAGCAGGGCCATTTATACTTGGCAAAACTTAAATTTCTTCCACAGAGTACTGGATGAGATAGCTACAACTAGATTTGTTAATTTGACTAAGAAAAATTTTCTCTGGCTTTCGTTATTATAGTCCCCATTGTAAGTTGTGTGGACTATAGAACTGTACAATTGTATACAAAATGTTGCAATGTATTTAACATTTATTTATAATCAAACAGCCCAGAATCAAGAATCAAAACATAAATCTTGCAATCTAGAATCGGAACTGACAAAACCTTTATAGTCCCATCAATACACATTACATATTATACTAAATGTTCATATTTTGCTTTGACTGTGCTTAACCCTGTTACAACTATGGGGAAGGAACTGTAGTATTTAACCTCTTTGAAATATAAACACACACCCTAGGCTACCACATTGGTATAGCCAAATTTGCGATGTAGTGCAAAACCACATTCAAATTACGTTTATAAACTACCCCAGTGGGATAGTCAGATATGAAATAAATAAGAATTACTCTGATTTTCAATAGACAAGATGTTGCGTACATTCATGTTATGAAGTAACACAAAGCGGTCTTATTTCCGTGTCAATGTAGCCAGAATATTAATATAGTTTATGCATGCTAGCTTACTGGAGTACATTCGTCACACATAGCCAAGTACCCTGCCATATATGTGTGTATATGTATGTGTATGTATATATATACATATATATATATATATCTGGTGCTTGTCCTCGTGTTGTAGGCCTATTCCAAGCTGTATTAACATAAAATATGAGCAGACAGGATATTACCATGTAGCACTGAATAGTAAATACGTGACGTGTGGAACAAATGTAGTGTTACTATTGAGGTGTTGCATAACCATACTCTCCCATAGGCTTATAAAACGGTGTGAAAAAAATCATATGTTAATATTGTGTTTTAGGTTGGGTATATTGTTGGCAAAATTTATTACAACTGAGCAGTGTGATAAAATATTCCTCCTCTGAGGAAAATGTATGCCTGTCCCTTGTAAGCTCTGAACCAGATGTTCGATGCAAAGAACACTTACTGGTGATGTCTGAATATTATATATGCAGTTAATAAGTTTTGTATTTACATATTTCATTAAGTGTGGTTAGTCATAGGTGCCTTTTAAGAAGTGTCTCCTCAGTGAAATGAATTATCGACACGTCTGCTGCTTTGTAAGTTTAGTTTGCTGTGTCTGCCTGTTTCTGTGACAATAGTGAAGCGCGAGCAAAAAATTATTGTTGTAAGGTTTGATTTTGTTAGTTTCAAGAAATAGTGGGTGTTTTGTTCATTGGATAAGTCAATTGATTTTAGTGAATTAATCATCCAAAGTTCATGTGTTTAGGAATTGCAAAGTGAACCGTAAGTTGTGTATTTTGTAAATAATGTTTTCTTAAATTGTTGTTAGAATATTTAAAATGTATTTGTACTTTTATTTGATTGAAACACTAATGATTTTTGTGTAGAAGTTAAATTTTCTCAACATGTTTGCAGTCTACATTTCGTATATTGGTTTTAACAGTGTTGTTTTTATTGCAGTATTGTTATTGCTGGAGGTTTTCGAATGTACGTGGCCTAAATAAGTTCCCTTTTTATGTAGTTCATTTTATAAAAAATTCAATTATATTTGTCAGTTGAGCATTTCTTGCATCGCTATGAACAGCGACACATTTCACATTTAGTTCTTTCGATGAAGTTAAAACTTTTGAGTTATAGTAAATTGAATACTATTTCCGTACAAACAATTTTCCACTGTATCATCAAAACAATGCAGGTTTCAATCACCAATCCCTTCAGAAGAACCACAAAAAAAATCTTTTCACCCCACCAATAAAATAAAACAACCCTAACTAGTATATTATGTGATCGTAACAAAAATAAAACAGGTGGGAATGGCAACCAGCTATAGTAGCGTACTGGACAGAAGTTGTCAGTGTCAGTGCTTGCCATTGAATTTGTAGTTTGTTTACAAAGATAGTTTTCTTCACTGACAGAACAGCTGTGGCGGAGTGATACATAATGGCCGCACTTCTTTTCTAGAACTGTCAAAATTTACTGAAGTATATGAAACGGACTATGCCAGAAGGGGCAGTGGGGTGAGTTAACACTACCGGAAGGGTAGTGTGGTTACAGTTATCAGATGGGTAGGCAATGGTGTGAGTTAAAGACTTCTTTGGTGGGGGTTGCTAGTGGAGAGCTTCTGGAAGACGTTGGTAGACAGCAGAGAGCCCCAGCGCACAAGGTAGTGGAGCAAGCTGCTGGACCTGAAAGAACAACTAAACTGGAGTTTCTTGACTGCATGCTAAACCATCCTGCCTGCCCACCCTCATCTGGGGTGCGGGCGGTAATGATGGTCTGTTGTGGAACTATGTTGCTCTGGAATGTGGACTTGGCCATTTTGCCGGTGGTTCATTCACACTTCGGGGGGGTTGGCATGATGTCGGGCAAACGATACAAGCTGGCATGCCCTTGGGTGCCCTGCAACAAGAGGTGTATCTTGTGGGCACTTTTAGCTATTTGTCCAGGGTTCAAACCCCACCTGGACTGATGCGAAGGCACGTGCTGAGTGAAGTCGTGTTTGTAAGTCAGAATGAGCATCACATGTCAAGCTAGTGGCGAAAAATAGGAATAAATTCATGTCACAGAATTTGAACAAGCATTTTGTGATTCATTGTTGTGCCGAACCAAGAAAGCCAGTGTATCATGGAACCTTCGTGCTGTTCCGTACCCATAACCAAGAAATGAGTAGTAACAACGTCCTTTATTCCTGTTTTATTGGAATATTCAGTACTTATTGTAATTTGCAATTTATTTAAACTCCAATATGCTTGTTGGCAATAAACATAGTGTGTTGGTAGTTACCTGAACAGAAACTCAAACAATACCTAAAATAAGGTGATTTGAATTCTACATCTTCGGTTAATTTGCATTTACTAATCTGAATTCTCAGTTCACTATTGATAAAGCAGTAGTATGTTTGTTGTAGGTAGCACTTTTTCAGATTTTTCTAAAAGATAGGTAAAAAAAAATTGCAATTTATATGATAGCATAAATTAAGCAAAAATGAGCAGGTGTGGGCTGGAGGTGCAAATGTGAGTACCACAACATGCCGGCAGGTGGTTTCTCTGGTAAGATTTTCAAAGCCAACCGGTGATGTCACTACATGCCAGAGCTACAACCCTCCTTTTATCACCGAACCTACCAGCTGACTGGAGGGAAATGTCCAGCCAGGGTATAAATAGTGGGACACTCACTCAGGTCCAGTCTTCATTTCTCCACTGCAATTTATGCCAGAGGAACTTCAAACTCCTAGTCTCCTCTGCATATGTGCCACAGATCAAAGTAATGCCAACGTCGTCTAACACCCAGACACTGCGACCCCCTTTGGGCAACACAAGTGCGGAATAGTACCAGTTTATTTTCATTGTGCTAGTCTATTCTGCCATTGTTAGCTCAAAATCAGGTTGCCTCTACATGGATAAATTTAGGTTAAGCTTCCTAAAGTTCTTTTCAAATGTAGGAGATAGTGCGACACCACGCTGTTTATTTCGCAGACATTTTACCAACTCGAGGGTATCCTTTTCTGTAGACATAGTACCTCTCCTATTGGACCTCGTGCCTGTTACCCGGGATATTTACTCATACAAGCCGTACACATCTACAGTACCTCGTACGAGTCATACATATCTACAGAGTTCCGACACGTAAATTGGACTGCCACCCTTTCTGTGCTCCACGGAGTCCAGAATGGTAGAGCCCTGACATTGGGTACTCTTGTCTCTTAAGGCCAGCTAGCCTACTTAGCGGGTGCTCTCCCCACTGTGCCAGCAGGTGCTTGAGGTTAGTGCTCTGAGACCCTCACCCACGGACTCCCAGCAAGACCTGACTCGGTGCTCACCGTGTTCTGACGCAGAGTGCTGAGGTAGGTATTCCGCCTACGGTCAGCAGTCACTTCACAGACATGAGAATGTGCGGCTGTCCAGATGCCCTATTCCCATTGAAGTGGTATCCGAGGACAGGTGCTAATTGCCTTTGGGCGAGGAAACGCGCCCTTTGTTGACAGCCTACATCAGCGGACAGGGCCGGTCCTTGGGGCTCACCAACTCTTATTTCAGGGCATCAGAACCGATGGAACCTAATTAGCCTATCAGCAGAACTTTTGAGCCATTGCCCGTACACCAGGCTAGTTCACACTCGTGTCAGACCGAGTTAGCCCAGGCCAAACCACTGTCAGAGATTGTGCGTTGCCCAGACATACAGTTGAGTCACTCTTTTGAAGAGACAGATCATGCTGGTCGAACTCTTATTTCGTGCCTTGCCGCGAAGCTACCAGGCCAGTCCTGTACACTGGACGTGCACCAGTTTCACGTAGAGCTTGAGAATTCAGAACCTGCCGCCAGAGGGAGCTCTTAACCTAGCATCTGACAAAACCATCCTTTTTAACGTAGTGCCGAACTTCACAGTGCAGATGCGCCGTGTGTCAGTCTGAATGCTGAACAAAATCAGTCCGATTCCCATTTTACCGTATAGAAGTTATTTTGAATGTAGGTCTAGGTTAGAATAATTTGTAGAGGGGGAGATAGTATACTTAGCAATTTTCTTATTTTTATACTGTTGAGATGTCGTAAAGTGATTGTTTACAGTGTCTTCTACCTCTGTGATGACCTACTTTACCGTATTCTTGAAAGATGTGAAGATATCGAGGCATTTATCTGAGAGGCACATGTACAATCTTGCTCTAAATTGATTTGTTATTCAGTTTTCCTTAGATCCTTAGTAAAAGATCACTTAGCAGCAGTAATGGCCTGTAAAGAAATTGTTTCCAGCCTAGGGACAGTTTTGTTGCTTTATGTGTATTTAAAACTATTAATATACATTTTTGTGTCTGAGTAGTGGAGAATGTGATTTTAGGTGCCAGCTTATGACTTTGAAAATAAAATTTCAACTGAAACATTAATTAGAACACTTCTGGCTTTAATTGGTGCACATTCTGTCACTTTCTTTCTGGCCCTGAGATATGCAACTGTCATTGCATAGAAAACCAACCCTGAAAGAAGGCTATGTAGTGCTACCCATAAATGAAATTTGTAATTGTGGAAGAAATAGCAAAAATGTTTCTGGTTTTCGCAGTGTGTTGGTTAGGGAAAAGTACCACGATGCCTAAAAAACTTGGATTTTTATAAGAATACTGCTAGTTGCCCACCCTGAGTACAGAAACCATTGTGCTGTCCAATAACTGGAATATACTGTTCACTGAATAAAGAAAGGTTTGGCAGGGGCATATCTATTTTAACAGCTGTTTTATATATGAAAGTCCTAATACAGTAATTCCTCACCAACCACGAGGATACATTTTTAAAAACACCACAGTTGCAAAAACTGTGGTAGAAGAATACAAAATTTTACAGGGGAAAGGGGTGCAAGTTAAGTCAGCAGACTATTTGGCTTTTCATTACTAAAAAATCTGATATATTGCCCACAAAACGGTAACTAAACACACTGTTGGAGATGCCTTATGTTACGTATTCGAAATTAAATCACTCGTGTGCTAGGACTTGCAGCGAATACTTTGCCACGTGCACGTAGCTGGGTGAGCCTAGATACTCTGCAGCATGGCCGGGCTGCTGTTACTCGGTCCTTGATCCTCGGGGCTGGTCAACTGTTGGTCTGTCGTTACAAGATTACTCTGGTGGGTGACTACCGTCATTACAGGACTGGTTTACTTTGTAACAGCGGCCCGGTGTTGGGAATACATGCTGGTAGATGCGGTTCATGTCAGTGTGTTGAAGTTATATGAAATTTAGGCAGTGTGTTGGCCTCTGCATTTGCATGATGAGGTCCGGCTATGTTTACAGGAATACATAAATTTAGTGCAGTCTACTTGAAATATTAATTATCTAAAAAAATTCATCAGGAACTTTTGGCATGGCCGTACTCTCCAAAATATGGTAATATAACACATTTTATTTGCACACGCTTACCTTTATTCACTTTACACAAAATTGGCTTCATAAAAAAATTACTAACCATAAAAAAATCAGCACCTTATGTGGGCTTGGGTGCACGTAAATTTAAGGACATTGAATTAAGTTTGAAGTTATCATGCACACATTGATAAGAAACTAGTCTGTAATGTGCCACTGTTTTTACAGCAATAGAGGGGGGGATAATGGAAGCGAAAATGACTAGGGTAAGGCAGAGGGAGCAGTATGTGACTAGAACAAAGAATTCAGACTGACCCCGGCCTGCAACTTCCCCCCCCCCCCCCCCCTGCTTGTAATTTATTGCTTCATGAGGCTTGGAACAACAAATGTTAGTCTATAATGGTGGCTTGAGAAATGTGCAACCACTACCATCAGTAAAGGCTAGTTTTACATAGACAGACAACTGCTGATAATAGAAACTTGTACCACGGTTAGAGAAAAGTCTACAAAAACAAATCTGCGTTTGAAAGTACCACATTTGGCAAGGGGTACTGTATAACACACACAAAGAATTATTCTTAAATTTGTTCTTGTTTGTTCATAACTTTTTGTCTCATGGTTCCTGTCAGATAATAAACTTGTTCATTCCATCCCTACTTACAATCTGTACAAGCAGTACAAACCTTCACAATTGTGCCATAGTAAGTGTCCTAATCATTATTGAAACGTGTCTTGCACTATAATGTATAAAAGATATATTTAATGTTGTAGGCTTAATGCTTAGATTTTGGCATGCTTGTATAGAAATAATTATAGGTTTAAGATATCTTCTAATTAACACATTTATGTGCTAAATAAGTAGTATTTTCAGTCCAGTCTCAATGGTTTCATTTGTTTACAGGTATTGTGGAGTGACTCTGGAACATAGTTAGCCAAATAACAGGTAAGCGCTTTGGATCTTGAAATATGTGTTCTTAGAAGCCTTGTAAAGGCTGGAAATTGCAAGCATGCACAAGTTTTACTCGGTTGACTCGGTGCTGGTGGAGTCCGAGACCTGACGAGGTGTAACTCGGTTGCATTTGAGCTGCTCATGGTGAAGCATTAGCGCCACACAGTCGGCTAACCTGCTCCTACCATGTGAAATTCTCCGGTTGGAGCGACGAGACTGGCAAGGCGTGATGCCATTGCATCTAGATACATTTAGGTAGGGAATTCTGTCAACTGCCCCTTGCTTGTTGTGGTGGCCCATAGAACTTACCTCATGCCGTTCACCTGGTGAGGAGGGAATAAGTGGGCAGACATGAAGGCAGCTACGGCTCTTATTGCCGGTTATCAGGTAACCTACTAGAACACCCATTACGCCAAGTGATGTGTTAAGAACTCTAATGGTCATGCATCAGTACTTTGGTAAAAAAAAAAAAAAATAGTTTAGTGTTACTAAGGCCTTCAAAAATTTCATCTCAACTCGTTTGAATAAAGATTATAAGATCTCAAAATACTGTGTATAACTGATTTTGATCCAACACCAAATACAAGCATGCTTAATATTTTCGAACTCTCTGAAAATATCAAGCATGCTTAATATTTTCGAACCCTCTGAAAATGAAAATAGGAAGTAATTAGTTACATTTCACTGAATAACTGTAATTTGGTACAATTGAATAAATAAGGTAGTTCAAATTTATTTCTTAATGGTCTTTAATAATTAATCATTCCAAACCATGACCTCTGATTTTCCTTGTTGCCAGTAATGTTGCACTCTAGCTCAGTGCCTACCCATTATTAGGCGGCAAGAAAGGTGTCAAATAGCCCCTTACAGAATATTAGTTATTCAAAAAAATGTATGCCACTGAAAGGATTTATTGTCTCTTCAGATTTCACTGCAAGAAGTTGTTGAAAATGAGCTTTATGGTTGGTAATAGGAAGTTGCTCAGTAGTCAAAAACAATTTTTGGCATCAAGGGAAGGTGAAGTATAAGCTTCTAGGTATATTATTTTATTCGTGGAGGTGCTGTCCATTGCATATAATTTTTAGGCAAAACTTATTGCTTTGTAATACTAGTGATGATTGGAGCTGCTATTTTGAGGGGCGGATAATCTCAATAAAATGTCTACGTTTGCCCGTAGCACTGTGTTTGCTGCCAGGCATGTGAAGACAAGCACACGCTGCCATGAGGACACATTTTTTTGCCAAATAAGTTTCCCCTCTTCAAAGGAATGTAAGGGGAGGGAGAAGGTGCATGGCTGAGACAGGAGGGGGGATTGATCACCACGCTAGTTGGTAGGTAATAACTTCCCCTCATCAGGTGTGTAATGGGAGATAGCAATCCACTCATGCTGTACCGCAGAGCAGTGATAAACACTGGCACGTGTGATGTATTTCACATCCAGTTAAAATGTTTGCATAATCAACCAGCTTGGACGATCGTCGCTGGAAATCTTGGGTAATGCCGCCAAATGTTATTTTGATTGACGTAATAACCGATAAATGATACAATAGCTTTATCGTTATTTATATAGGAGTTTTGCCGGGATCACTGGAAGTGGCTCTGGATACGATTTGTTGGTACATGTGTTTTTGGTGCGGGAGTCCATTATATGGGCAAATAAACTGTTGTAATAAATATTCAATCATGCTAACAGGATATCAGGGTACTGCATATTTTATTTAAATGTCATTGATGACTGCTAAAAAAAAAACAAGACTTTCAGAAATTTGAAGGTTCAGTGGGAAAGGAATCAATTTTTCTTGACGTTGCGGTTTTATTTTCAGTGATTGTCATTATGAAATACATGGAAGTCGTGAAGTTATAATAAACAGACATCACTGTTGAATTGGTCCTACATTCAGCAAACTCGTTTAAATGGTGCATGTGATTGCAGTCCTGTTTGCTGGTGCATTTACTAATGCACTGCAAATTTTTTAGATGTTAGAAATTTCTTGCTACCTTAGTCCTGAGTCTAGAAGAGAATTTGTTTACCATAAGATGTAAAAAGGTTAGTAACTTGTTTTGGTTCTCCATGTGTTTTTAACTGGGTGGGAAATTAGTAAGTATTGTATATTTTTATGGTTAATCCAGTTCACTGTTAAGATTGGGTTTGAAATGAAACTTTCTTTAATATACAGCATGCTTAGCAATTACCTTTTAGTTCATGTTTTGCCACAGCTATGAAGCTGCGAAATTGTGTTCGTCACATACATACGAGATGTTTGTTATGCATGGGTTGCTGGACGATTGCGTTTGTGTTCAAGTTGGCTATACCATCTTCTGTCCATGTGTCATGCGGCAAATTAGTAGTGGCCTTGGCCACTGGAACATAGTAGTTTTTGTGGTGTCTGCTGTGTGACGTGCAGTGGAGTTGTTTGTGGAAGTTGCCTTTTGGTGTGCAGGGGAGAATTCTCGTATGCTTGTCACTTTTTTGACGAGCTGAGGAGAGGCTGTTAGCTTGGCTGGGCGCGACAGCATGCGCCTGTTGGATTTTGAATTGGTTGAGCAAGAGTGGGGTTGCCTGTTGTATGCAAGTTAGGTTTTCTAAATTGCGTGCAAGTTAAATATCTGTTGTAATGTTAAAGCTTGACATATTTATTATAACACAAAATGATTGCGTGATGGGGTGGAGTGCTATAGTCAATCTGGTCCGTGTGCCTGAAGTTATATTTTAGTCCTTTAATCGTACACAGTTGAATGGTCACAGATGTATGCACATTTAATGTACAGCGTGTATATAGGGGCGTACAAATAAAATACTGTTAATATATCTGGCATCCATAAACTGGAACTGAGCAGAATTGGAATAACTGCTGCTGTTCTAGATACATGGTTAATCCAAAGTAGTAGTAGTAGTAGTTTTTTTTTTAATCATGCAGGATATAATATACCCTCAAAAGACTTGTTCATCGTAATATTGATGGTATAAAATGTAGTGCTTTAAAAATTATTTGTGTGATTTATCAATGTGTTAGGGTGCAGATTGGTTTTATCTAACACTTTTTGAATACTCTGAGGGAACTGA
The DNA here is from genome assembly GCA_029891345.1 of Dryococelus australis. NCBI lineage: Eukaryota > Metazoa > Arthropoda > Insecta > Phasmatodea > Phasmatidae > Dryococelus > Dryococelus australis. The sequence goes on from CM056995.1 coordinate 112,856,032, forward strand.
ATGCTTGTTTGGCAGATTAGTATTTTATAGAGGGTTCTAGATCAATGTTCTAAAGTTTTTGCAGTGTTTGAAGCATAAGCTGGGCAAGTAAGATAAAATATGATAGATATATGCCTTATATTACTTCTGTACTTTCTGAATAAAAATAAATGAAATGCACATTTATGGAGACATTTCTGGCACCTAGAAATATGTTTTTCAAAGTGATGCCGTATTGGTATTTGTTGTGAAAGTGTTCGCAGAAATGTCGTAATTTCCCTGGAATAAGAAAAATATAAATAATCAACATGTTGACAAACTGGTGCATGTTGTATGTGGATAAGTGGTTTGGTCTTGAGTGCACAACGGTGGTAAAGTGACTTCACATTCCTATTTCTTCTGCTACATACTGTGGGAGTGAAATAACAACCAGTTCTCACAAATGCTACAGTAAAGATGTGTGTGTGTGCTAACTTTTCTTAATACAGTAATTCTGGAATTTATCATCTAAACGAGTGATTCCCTAACATAATGTAAACAACCACACTCAAATCTAATGATAGTTGATTTGCCATTGCATTAAATTGCAAAATTTTCTGAAAATAACCAGTCCAGCTTCAGTAACTATATAATAAAAGTTGAAATGAACTAATTCAAGTAATATAGTATACACCATTCATGATTTTCTGAAGCCCTGCTCAAGTTCTAATTTCTGTTACCGGTTACATATCCTTCTACTGCATGTAAAGAATGTCTACAATTTAGGCGTATAACCACATCTAGTTCAGTTTTATGACATTTTAGCAATGTTTATGTTGACTATAGGTCTTAAGATTATTATTTTACATTAACATATTTGTTATATGTGACCGCACATTACAATTAATACACTTTGGTATTTTGTCATGACTGTGTTTAACTCTGCTATAATTGCAGGAGTATTTAACCTTAGATTGTGTGTTGGGTTATTTAGTTATAAGGGTATGAAAATTAAAACGAAGGGACAACAGGCCATAGAAAAGACACAGTAAATTCAAGCACACAACTCGTGTGGCTTATTTATCGAATGTAACAGTGACAAACTTAAGATTGTGGTGTACACAGGTAGGCCTGCCGTAACTTTTATTCTACTCGTATTTATCTAGCTGTTGGGGTTGTGGCATGCATTCAAATCACAGAAGCTTAAGTGTGTTTCACAGTTGCGTTTCAAACCCCTAGGACAAGGGTACAACGTTGTGATTTTCAAACAATTAGTTTCATAATAAAAACAGTTCACAGTTAAAACACGTCCAACATTTGTGGTCAGGACACACATTGTATTTATCCCTGCCCTAGAAAGACACTTTATCTAATCGTAACTTGCTTAGGTAGGTTTTAAAAAAATACGAGTACGGACTTGTCACTGTGTTCAGATATATGCCAGTCGCCACTTCTGCAAACTATGTATTTGTAATATACCCACCACATCTAGATATATTATAATAAGTATTCAAACAATGAAATCTCATTGCAGTTGTGAAATACAAATTCTGAAATCATTAGTTTTACTGTAATTAGTATAAAATATCTTAAAATTGAAAACTTATAATTTTCTGCTACTGTAGGCGCTATGAAACTTCATGGAAGAGGGAAAGAGAGCGACCAGCTCAGCTCTGCAGATTGAATATATTCCCTGGGATGGAAAAACACCATGTTATTTTTAACTAACAATGAAATGAGTTTCCTTCAGTGCTACCTGAAAATTTAAATATATCAATAGGCAGCATTTCATTTACAAATAGCATACCTAAAAAATAGGTTAAAACAATATTTATCTCTGAGCTATTTCTTACTAGCCGTTGCCAACATTGCTGCTCTTGCTGTTTTTAATCTGTATTTAATACGAAAGAAATATTACAAGTTATGCATGATGCTAAGTTAGTTTTCATTTATTCAAGAATAGAGTAAGTTACTTTATCACAGTGTTAAAAATTTGGGTATAGGAGTTCACTTCAAAACATCGGAAGAAACTGTGAATGGATTATGAGATCTGCTTGAGACAAGTACTTGAATGTGAATAATTAGCAAATTATTTGCTACTATTCGAATTTTTCCCAACGCCTGTTTTCATTAGTTTTCTCCTATAATTTTGTGGTTGTATGTAAATGTTAAATTTATAGCCTTGCTCTGGACACCTTGATGAAACTGTTACTCTTACCGTAATACTTTAGGTTTAGTCTACTTTTTTAATTCTAGTATCTGGAGCTTTAGTTTCAATTCTGAGGAATATTTTAAGTGTATTTATGTGGAAACTTTTAAGTTGGTAGCAATTTTGATTATTTTTGAGTTTGCATCCTTCCTATAAAAGCACCATCTGCTATATATATAATGGCTTGTGGTTGTCGTATGGAAGGAGAGTAAGTTCAGTCTTAGTGGGTGAGGCATAAAGTGGCCCTGTGGCTTTTTGCCTCAATTAAGACTGACACAGTGACTTCTGTAATGTATGTTGTGCTGATTTTTCACTTTGTCTCATGTGAACATTCTTTTGACTCCTGGTGTAACCATTGTACTGTAAGAAATGTGTTAGGTATTGTGGAGATTGTTTAGCAGTACAGTTGAACAATATACAATCCCGCATAAATAGCAATTTTTCATTGCCAGTAGCAAAAAAAAAACTAAATATCAGGCTAAAATTGTGTGTTCCTATCCTGCTTTTATGTTGGCAAACACGATTGAACTCATTTAAGGTAGGTAGACTTATTTAAAGGATTTGAAATACATTCCTTTTAGTACGTGTATGTTACATTCAAATTGTAAAGATATACCTCTGTATCATGTGTTTTGCTAAATATGCAAGGTTAGTTGCCTGCCACTTGATAATGGTATAGAGGTATTTCTTACCTGCAAATTTTGGACAGATCTGTTGTCTTTCAGAAGGGATTAAGCAGCATATGCCAAAAAAAAATTACTGTTTTATGTATTGACTTGTGAACAACATTGGGTCGTATGCATTGTTGAAAGTAGGCTGTCTATTAAATATTGCTGAAACTGTGTCCTGGACAAAATATATATTATCTGTAATTTCTTGATAGTTTATACAATGTGCTTTTTGAAAAATTAACATTATTTTTTTGATTAAATTTTTTTTGCAATCATTACAGTGTCTTATATAAATGGCAAAATCTTAGGAAAAGCTGCAAAATGATCCCTCTTCCAGCTCTATGGCTCAATTAGGACAGTTAAAAATGCAGTTTGAATACATGCATGAAAAAGTGGCCCAGTTAGGTAGCTATAAAAATAGCTTAAACGTTAATAATTCTAGCAGTTGTCCAGAAGAGACCATTGAGGGTCCACTATCAGAATTCGGTAGTGTGATTGACGTTACCAGAAATGTATGCAAGGCAAGAATTGTTGAAGGTATCTTTGAAGGCTGCTGGAGCAGTGTTGAAGAGCTTCTGGAAGGTTGCTAGGACTTAGAAGTTGGCAGAGAGCTCCATCACAAGTGGTGGAGTGAGCTGCCGGAGCTGAGAATGTAATTATCGTTGTTTCTGGGCTGGACGCTGACTTTTCTCCTTGTCTGGGCTCTCCGTGACACCAGGGTGTGGTGGGGTTGTGAGCATCTGCTTCCTGAGCGAAGCTGTCTATTATCATCCCTCTGTTCGTTGTGGAACTACATGACCTTGGGGGGGGGGGTTATCTCGGCTGGTAGTACAATCACACTTCGGGGAGATTGATGTGATGTCTGACTTTGGTAAACAGTACAAGCTGATGTGTGTGTAACAGCCCTGGCGACAAGGGATGTATCCTGTAAGCACTCAAGTATCTAGCAATACTGTTCCAACTTTGCCTGGGGTGACGTGAAGGTATGTTCAGATGTGGCAGTCATGTGCAACATAGTCAGGATGTGCATCACAAGTCAATTCCCAACAGAGCGACTGGCACTACTCATGTCGCGTGTCACTGTGTAGTGCGGATCTGCCAACTTTTATGGTTCTGCTGTAATTTGTACGGGTAAATGCAGTTCTGACGTTTTTATAGAAAGCACAAATTTTACGTTTCTGCCTGCCTGAAATTTCTGTTTGTCACACTGGCCGTCTTTGTTGTCAGTCACGAATACCTTTACTAATATTAGTGGTTGCTTGTTTCTCAAGCTGCCATCGTAGTCTTCTACATTTGAAAAGACACCACAAATTCACATACTTCAGAGATTATTGTTGGATTTCTTGAAAGAGTTTTACTCAAGATTTGTGAAACAGTGCAGTAAAGAGTATTGATTTGCTGGAAGTAAATCATCATGAGGCCAATCTAAAACAAACCAGTGACTTAGTTGTGGGCTGTGCCACACAGAATTGTTGCCATTCTACCAGAACAAGTGAAAGAAACATTTTTTTCAATAGTCCACATCTGCTTGTGATTATATTCTCAAATTTCCTTTGAGGAGTGAATTTAAAAAAAAAAAAAAAGCACAGGTTGCTCAAATTGAGAAGATTGAAAGAGTAAATTTCGGTGATGTAAGAATCTCATTGACTTATTTCCTGAAATTTTACCTGTTAAAAGTGGTGAATCCAGAGATGTTGCTGTAGATGAGCTGCAAAAACAGTTCACGTCTTTGCAAATGGTAAGAGTTGCCAGCTATTATTTCCAAGCAAGACAGAGTTGATGCTGTTTGGGCATGCATTGGTAGCATAAAAAAATGCACACACTTCTTTGAAGTAGGAAAGAATCTCAAGTTGTGTTGGCTATTCTATTAGTGTCACCCAATAACACTATGTGAGCGATTTTTTAGTGTGGTTTAAAAAAGTAAAACTGCACTCAGGTGAAGATTTTGTGAGAAATGCAAAGGGAACAACTTAGCCAAAGTGAATAGCCATTACTGTGGTTTTTGACATTCAAAGTTTATATTAGGTGACTATCATTCATGTAGATAGTGTAATAATGTAGTGTTTTGTGCAATTCTATAGGCTTGTGACAGTTATGAACTGAGTTTCCAAAAGTTCTGTAAGTAATGTGGTAAGTTTTTGCAAGTGTTTGCATTGGGATTGTTTTAACTTTGTGAGAGTTGGCGAAAATCAGAAGAAAAAAGTCAGTTTGGTATGGCTAAGTAAATTTATGTGGAATTTATATAATAGAATTTGTTTATTTTATGTTGTAGAAAAATGACTTTTGGTTAGTAGAAATATACTAATATGCTTTGTGTATATGTATTTTACCACTTATTTATGGTGAACAGCTGTGTTTTACTAATGTGAAATGCTGTGAGCTGTTCGCGCACCATTTAGAAAATTTTAAAAGCTTGCTGATAGAAAAGAAGTCGGCAGGTCTGGTAGCGTTGCCGGTTGCCTCTGTGGCCCGCCCAGCGAACAGCGACACTGCTCCGCTTGTAACAGGCTGCTGTCCTATCCTCTCGTAGCTCTTAGTAAACACCGGCGAACCAGCTCAGCATGATTTGGAGACTTCGACTACGTAATAATGAAAATTTCTTAATACCAGGATTGCTAATAAATAAAAGAAGAATTTAAATGTTTACTTGAGATTTGTCGTCTCGGCAACACAAACTATTGACACTTGCAGCTGACAAATAAGAGAAAAGGCAAAATGGCAGCCTTTATAAAACAAAATTTCTCAGTTCAAGAGTTACGAAGATGAAAGATAGTCATTACTTTTCTCTCTCGGCTCCCTATTGACTCCTCGCACTGACAGAAAATAAATGTAATAGATATTTGAACTCTAATGTCCGAAATATGAAAGGTTAGTCCCGGGAGCTGGTCGGGGCGAGTAGCATGATCACTCGTTGCAGGCTGATAGCTGACAAACGATGCTGCAACTAACTGTTGATACCCGAGGAAGGTCGTGCTTCCCTATATATTGATCAAAAGTTTCCTTGTTGTAAGTGTTGTTTTCGAGCAGTCGGCTGACGGTGGCCTACTTTATTTTCCTTGTTTCACCATATCGTGCAATGCTGTGGCGACGTGTTTAGTTTTATCGACCTAGTGAAAAGGAAAAGATGCACTATAGTCCTATGACATCTGTTGTCTTTTTACTACTGATGAAATGAAAGAAAAATAATCAATTTGGAAAAACAAAAATAATAATACGACAAGTACATAACAATATTGATATAATACTAGAAATAAATAATATATATATATATATATATATATATATATATATATTATATATACAGCGACACTCCACATTTGTGTTGCTTTGCCAAGTTGGCCCGACATACTGTCTTAGCGTTTCTGAGCAATGTGTAATAAGCTGCTACAAGCAGTGTGTGTGTTATATGTGTAAATGTGTTTATTTCTATTAAATGTTCAAATTTGTTGTAATGTACAGTCGTAAAATTTATTCGCCAATAACTTACTATGTATAAATTTCATTATTTACATTATTCATAAATGACTTCAAACTAGTGAGATTCCTTGCCCATTTCACTGCCAAAACTGTCCTGTAACATACAATGTTGTAATACCTTGCGAAACACACAACAGAAAATAGTTTCATTTACTACTGCAATTGAGGGCCATATTATTGTATATAATACTAATAAATTGTGGTTTATTTAGTTTTGTTGTTCTGCAACGTCAAAGTGATAGAACACTCGAGGACTTTTTCTGTTCAGTAAATGGGCTACTTGTTTATATATCTGTTAAGTGTAGTATATGTCATATATTTTTACAGGGCTTTGTACAGTATTATTTTTGAGATATGTATGGAAATTTTTGTGGAGCGTAACTCAGAAGCATTGGTTTGCCCCTGTGTGTTGTGTGCTTACTAGTTTTCTACGTGGGCTGTTGTAATTTGGGCATGTCAGGGTAGAAATTATCTCAATGAGCATACCTCTATAAACACTTTGCAACTTGTTACATACCGCCATTCAAACAGTGCCAGTGGGTTATTTTTATTTGCATATTAATATTGTATTTTGAGTTTTTTGTTAATGTAATGTGTTTTAACATGCAATAGATGTGTTTATCCTGTGTTCTGCTTTTAGTGTCAAATATTTTCACAGAATATAATTTATATTTTGTTGAAAGTAAGGTATGTAGCATAATTTGAATTTTGTGTTGACAGGTGTCTGCAGGATGAATGCCCAACTCATCAGACCCCATATTGCAGTTGGTTGACTTACACTGGGGGGGGGGGGTGAATACAGAACACTGTATCATCTTCACCCCCAAGTCCTTCTTACAGCCCTGTGTCTGTTCCTCCTGCTCCAAAACAACGAAGATTATCTTTGAACCTTATAATTTGTGGAGTTGTAATTAATTAATTTTTCTTATTAAAGAAGTCGCTATGCTCGGAAGAGGTTATTTCGAGTGTTTTTTATTTGTAACTACGTTTGTGATTACATAACCTTGGGAAAAAAGGTAAGTGGTAAATTTACATGGTAAAAGGATTTATGTGTTTTGTAGTGTTCAGATGATATTTTTTTACTTGTAGCTATGTTTGTGTTAATGTAAACTTGGAGAAGACTTAAGTAATAAATTTACATAGCAGAGGGATTTGTGTGTCTTATTATGTATTGGTTTTAATTCCTCTGTGTCATAATATATGTTGTATGTTTACCCTCTTGAAAAGAATGAATTGTCAATTAGGCGAATGGTGATGTTTTTGGGTGGCAAAGTGCTTGGATGATGCAGTGGATGTTATTTGTTAGAGTATATATATATTTTAACAAAACTGAAATTGTATTGCGTTCAAGAGTTACTTGCTCTGTTGGTCAAACACTTTCTTTGTTTTAATGCTTGTTGCAATTTTCTTCTGTGACCTGTCTTAATAGTTAAGTTTGCATAAATGAGTATTGCCGTATTTACTCGTGTCTAGCGTGCCTTTTTTTTTACCAATATAAAGGGGGGGGAAATTCTGGGAAGCGTTCTATAAATGGGGGGAAAAAAAGGGAGGAGTGGTAGCCATAAATTGTCCAGGGAGGTTGAGGAAAATGTCTCATCTCACCCTCTTACGTTGCTCCTCCCTTCCCCCCTTCACCAATTGATGGCAACCTGTTACGCCACAAGACCAGAGTTGCCACATGTTTACGCCCCCACCCCCTTGTAATAATACCCGGATGTTGCCGGTCAATAATTTTGCCATACCTCTTTGTTTCCATGGCAGTGGCTGGTGAGTCAGTGATGTGAGGGGAAGGAAGTTGAGTAGTAGCAGCAAGGCTGTTCCTGATTTTTTTTATTTTGGCTTTTTGCACCCGAGTTACTTTTTTAGGGTTTTCCAAACATGTCACAATCACCACGTCAAAAGAGAATAATTTGTTCCACTAGTAAATATGGTAGTTGTATTCTATAGTATCGCTTGTTAAGTTTGAAACTTTTTTTAATGGAACTGTGTTTGTCTCGCAGCGAACACTCGTGTTGGCAGAGAGGGGAGGTTTCCTAGAGTTCTAATTATACACTTGCGGTCCTCAATGGGCTGGCCACCACCCTAAACTACCTTGATACGAGTCTCAGCGAGCGAGATTTAACAGTTCGACTTGTTTGTTCATACCGAGTTATTGGCAGTGGTCTCTGACAACATTCTCCTAGCTTTGTTCAAAATTTTAATTTAAATGATATACTCCTGTGCACTAGAATTGTTACTCCATCGCACTCAAATTGTGATACTAGTAACACACCAAAATCATGGAAGTAATATTTACAAAAACATAACACGAATTCTAAAATCTCCACTAAAGAATTATTTCACTAGCATATTTCAGTATTGTGATATATATGAACAATATCATTGTTTCCGGTACTGTCTACTCAATCTATCGTTATTCAGGGGACTGCCAAAAAATGTCCATGCATGTGGGATTTCTGTAGATGCTGTACATTATCTGTGAATAAAGTTTGCCTAATAAACACAAATGGGAATATTAGAAAGTATTATTGTAAATAATATATTAAAAAACATTCCCCCTAAATTCGTTTCAATAAAAAAAAATGTCTCAAAATACAGTATATAATTTATTGTAATCGGACACCAAATTGAAGTCAAATTTTGAATGTCTCGTGTGCACTTGATCAGCTGAGTACACTGAGAAGTTTTCGATTGGGCGGTGTGTTCACGGTAGCTTGTGGAAATGGTGTGGCGGCGGGAGGATTACCCATTCATGTTGCTAACACCTTGCACCCGTGTCTTTAATAGTAATTAAGTATATTTCACTGCAAAGAAAACTTGAAATTTTGAGGCAGAAATGAATGAATAAGACAATTACAGTAGTTTTTTCACTGTCTTAAATAATAATTTTCTCTGTTGCGAGACTGCTCGGTGCTTACTTACCCATTATACAGCAAAAGATGTCTAATAGGTCCATTACATTTTATCAATTCATTCAAAAGATGTCTCGAAATATATCATATCTTCGTATTTCCCCACAAGAAGTTTCTGGAAAAGAACTTTAAACTTGGAGGTAAAGTATTTCCATCTGGACATACAATTTTATCCTAGAAGATTCTGCCCCTTGAGTGACTATATATTATGTTTTAAAGTCATGTTATTTTTACTCCAAAAGCAATAAAACACTAACCTTATGGGGAAAACATCTTGGCAAATAATTCTTTGTTAAAATGTTTTCGTGTAACATTTTCGGACAGAACCATTTGCTTTGAGATACAAGTGATGGCAGGTGCAGCTGTTTTGAGCAATGCATAATCTTGATAAATTATTATTCGCCAGGCACCTGTGCTCAAGGTCAGCATGCGAAGTCAAGTGGAGCAGACGTGCTTTATCTTTTGCTAGGTAACCACTTCCCCTCTTGACAGGCGTGTAGGGGAAGTAGCAAGCGAGTTGCACAAGTCGCAGTGTTGACGGGCGTGTTTGGGAAGACCAGATGCTAGACAGTGCCACAGAGCAGTGATAAATGGCACGTGACGCATACATCCTCCATAGTTGGTGGAAATATTATGTGGAGGGACTCGGAATATAATTATATGGCGCACCATGCCATAAACGATATATGCTGTTTGTTAGCATTGTTTACATAGGGTTTTCGTAGGGACCACAAAAAATTGTTGGTGGATGCGGTTTATCTATACACGTTATAATGCCACAAGTGTCAACTGTAATTGTTTGGATGTTGTTACTCCTTAATGTTGAAATTTTGATGTTCCTACACACTCATCGTGAAAATAAAAGTATTTACAAAAAATAGTTCAAGCTGAAGAATTTCTACTTCCGAACATCTTGTGGTTCTGCTGTACAAAAACTCATGGGAGTTAGCAACAAACACTAGCTTAGACTAGCCCAGTTGGTTTAAGTTTTAGACTCGTAGCATAGAAATAACTAGAACTTTTTTGATCCAGGAGTGCCAACAGAAAATAAATAAGAGGATTAACGTTAACTGAAGTTTATTGTGGTCTGTTCATACAAATGTCACTTGCAGAAAGAAAGAACAAACCAAGAGGCAGAATGGTCACTCACTGCCCTGCTCGAACACTACATCGCTGAACTGGCTGATAAACTGACGAACTTGGTGATGTGAAAAACTTAATGCTGTAACATTTGTGACGGAGGGAATTGTGCTAACCCTATTTATATGTTGCCTGGAATATTGCTTCAAGTAAACGTCCTCTCGTGGCTTTGCAAAGTGCAGTAGTATCTAAAAATAGCCTATGAACACTGACATGAGTCACGGGATCAAAGTTTTACAATGTGCGCACAGGCTGTCATCTGCCTACTGTGACATCAGTACACCGATTTCATGAAATGGTGCAACATGCAGATGTGAATCTTACCAACTCCTTGAAAAAGTTGCACCGTCAACTTGTGGTGATTATAGTACTGATGCAATGGCTCAAATAATATAATACATTTGGGAAAATGGACATATACAAAACACAAACAAATTCTTATTGCCACATTATTCTAAACGTTAAATGCCTGCATTCAGAAGTATTTTCAGTAGTTTTACGTAGGTGAAAAAATGGTAAAAGGTGACGGAGCTGTTTGTGTTCTGTATATTTTCTAAAAGTTTCATTACCATAATGTAGCTGGTTTTCGCATTGATATATATATGTATATATATGTATGTATGTATATGTGTATATATATATATATATATATATATATATATATATATATATATATATATAGGGAGACCACCCCTTGATAGGAATCATTGACTCAACTGGTTCAAAGGTTGAACTTGTATAACATTTGTTGCAGTTTTCCTGTAGCTTGCAAATCATTGGCTGTGTCATGTAATTTATCATGCTCATGATGGTTATGTGGGAGAACATTTTCATTGTTAAATGTACATTTTCTATCAACTTTAGTGCTTTGTTGGCATCGCCTGGGGCATGGGTGCTACACCAGTAATTTTGTAAGTGAGGTAACTGGTGTGTCCCCATAAATGTCTTAAGTTCTTTACTATTTGTATCCTCCCAGTTTACGAGGACCTTGTTCGCCATATATGCTAATTTCACTTCCAAAGAAATCAACTGTTGATTTAATTTCAGAGTTTGTTTGTTTTTATCTCCTGTACAGTGCTTGGTTTAACTTCACAAAAACAATCTGTGGCACTTTTACATCCATCTTCACTATCATTAGTGTCTCCTTCATATGACATTCACTGGCATATTTGTGGGTGGTTGCAATTCGAATAACTGTTGGTCGTTATTGGACAAACCAACACTTGCTCCCAAATTATTATCGTTCAAAAGAGCTAAATGTTTTAAGGCTCCGATGTCGGCTTCTACACTGGAATCACTGTCAGGTAGAGAAAGTATTACATTGCCTTTCCATGACCTTTCACTTCCAAGGGGCATATTCCAATTTATTTTTTCTTATTTGTTAGCATATTTTAAATATTAGTATTAACTAAATAATGTATTCTATGTAAAAAGTATATTTCTTTTAAGTGTGTCAAATTTGCAGACGTATTATTTTGTAACTGCATGACATGTGATTTGTATTACTCTTAAATGTGCTTTAATTTCGTATGCACACAATTGAAATACTCGTATGTACGCCAATAAGAGTGAGTGGGACAGAACTTTAGTTGTTGCATACACAAAGATTTTCCCATTTTGATTGGTTGCAAGCTATTTACAAACAAGTTGTTTCCTCTGTTTATAATACCAAGATTATAAAATTCATAATGGACGATGCAGTCCTGTTTCTAGTCAGTTGTATTATTTACAATATGATACAAATTTTCACTCAATTATTTTCAAGAGGTGGTAATTTTGCTGTAATCAAATAATTATTATTTACAGTTTACCGTTATCTATCATTTGACTTACGAAGAATATTGTTCAAAGCTAATTTTTTAAAAATAAATCTGTGCTTATGTTCTAATTTCATTATAAACAACTGTGATGAAATAATAAATACCCTCGCAATAGCCTGCCTACACTGCTGATTTCATAATTCACAAATTAAGACAGAAAGGTTAATTGGTGCTTTTAAAATATTTTCTCTGGTATATATTTTTATGTTTCTGTAATGCATAAAGCCACATTCTTTTACTATTCCAGTCTTTTACAGTTCCAGAAAACATGTTACACCCATCAAGGTTTTATAATAAAATTTGTATCATTTAGTGTTTCTTATCAAAAAACAGTACCATAAAATGGACACTAGAATGCACGTAGAATAGCTCCTTTTGTTACTATACAAAAATTTTAGGGATTGCAAAAATTTATGTTAGGAATAATTGAAGCTAATGTCTTAAAATAAGCACCTAGGATTCCATTTGCCTGTCATGTAAAGTAAATTTAGAGTATTTTATTATGCAAAAAAAATTCTGTCCCACAATTACATGAGATGCACCAAAAATTTGTGGCTTCCTGTTGTAAGTATGGAACAAATTATTCTTTTTTTACATTAATTTATGGTGTTTGTGATATGTTAGCTAAATTAACTTTGGGTGCAAAATGCCTAAATAAAAAAAATTCCAGAACAGTCTTGCTCCTACTTCTCAATGTTTCCAGCTTAGTTTTTCTTATTTGTCCTTTCTCCATTTAGAAGTGCCTGGCTCTCATTTTTTGCCGTGCTAGAATGTCGCACTACCCTTATCACCAAAAAGGCCTCATCCCTTCACACTCCCCCTTTTTCAGGAACATGGCTCGCAAACCCTTGCCATGAAAACAGAGGGATGGAATTATCGACTGGTAACATCTGTGTGTTTATTACAAGGAGGTGGGGGCCATAAATACGTGGCAGCTCTGGTTTTGTGGCGTGACAGAATGCCATCAGTTTGGGGGGGGGGGTGCTATACATAACTGAAGGGTCGCTGAGAGAGAAAGGACAGGAGAGTTTCCTTAACATCCCCGGACAATTTATGGCTACCCCTTCCCTTCTCCCAGAATTTTTTCCCCTTTATTTTGGTAAAAATGGTGTGCTGTACACAAGTAAATGCGGTAATTTATTATAGTTACCTCTTGTATTAAAGTACGTGCGGACCACGCATTGCCTGTTGGCAAGAAATGGTGGTGTGTTCCGATCTCACCAGGCTGTACTGTGCATCCCTGGCTTGATGTTAGTTGGCCCGGTGTAGTGGGTGTGGATGATGCTTGAACATGCAATTTCCGAAATGGCCCACCAGATGCAATAGATAACTTGTGGTTCCTTTAGTTGTAAGGTCTACCTGAGTGCTGTGTTGCACTGGCTACTGCTGTTGCGGGACTATGGCCCCGGCGACGTGGATGATGTGCCATGGCACGTGTGTAGCGAAGTGGTGTGGCCCTTCTGTATGCTGGGTGGTGCAGGTGATGTTTGATGTTGGGGGGGAGACCTCCCCTGTCGATTCATCTTCACTGCTACTACTGCTGTGTGGACTCCTTTGTGGAAGGAGGGTGCCCTGCAACCAAGCTTGTTGAGTCTGACTCACTTTGTCCCGACATGATGTTATCTGCAGTACTTGGCCTCGGAGGCGCCACTAGATAGGCAAAGAGCTGACCTGTCGGTCGATCGTATCCACAGGTGTCCCTACAGACTTGTCTTCGGTGATGCCTTCTGACGTTGGCGCCACGACGCTGGATGCTTCGGAATGACCCATGTGAATCTGCAGTTTCTGCTGTGATAACCAATGTGCTGTTTGGCGGGTTTGCCTCTGCTGATGTCCTCTTCGCCCCCTATTTACCTTATGGGAGTTGCAGAAGGGTGCCGGAGGGCACTCCTGTCAGTGTCAGGACTTGAAGTCCCTGTCTTGTTGCTGGGGGCTATTTGCTGTTGATCAAAGTGAATACCCTCGTTGGGCGTCTCGAAGCTGGGCCCCGGCATCATCAGGCAAAGGTCATCATGGTTTATGGCGGCCCTCTGTCGGCAGCTGACCTTCATTAGGTATGTGGTATACCCCAGTATCTTAATTATGGTCTGCTCCACTTTGGGGCAAATCCCGTGCATTAATTCTTCTTAGCGTTGCGCAGTAGCTGTTCCTGGATGTACACTAATTCCCTGTGTTTGAACCTTTTTGATGGGCGTGTTGCTGGTACCTACTGTGCTATGTACTGTTCCGCAAGTCGACCTCTTGACGTCGCCAAGCTGTTTGGACTGCCTTGCCTGCACTTCCATGCTGTCTGATTGTGAATCCTCTGGGTAGTGGGAGCTCCCTTCCCTGAAGTATAGGAGCTGGTGACTGGCCTGTTGCCAGGTTCATTCTTCACTGGATGCTAAGTAAGCTGCTGGCAGATTTTCTGCTTAGGATGCATGATTTTTACCTACCTGCAGGGGCAACTGAGTTTTCAGGTCTTGGTTCCTGCGGTCTGTTGGGTTGGCTACGGATGACAAATGGCTGTAGTGTGTTGTTGCACCATCAATATTGTACACGGTTCTCTCCTAAGCTTACCAATGAACAGTGTTTCATTGTTAGAGCTGTGCAGTCTCTTTACATTCCAGTATTCGTTACTAATCAATGACTCGTTACTTTAGCGTAGTCGCTTAGTCTGTTTCTGGATTCTCAGTATATGCTTGTGAAGTATGTATATTTTTGTACTTGAAACTATTCAGACATGTAATCGCCTTGTCATGTTAGACTGGTTGCGCATTTTGGCATAAATATCTGATACGATGTGACAACAAACAATTTTATGCATGTAGTTACAAATACATTACGACAACTTGGTTACTGATATAGTAAACAAATAACAACTAGGGCATGTGCTGAAACATGGCTTTAGCTGGGAATGAGCAAGTAATACGAGCAATAGTGGGCACGTATCATTTACATGTCACTAATAATGGTTATATTTCATTTGTTTGTTTCTAACTGTGTATCACATAATCACTTCAGCCACACGCTGCCATGCATCTGTGAAGCTGGATTATGGAAGATTTGTCAAGTTTGTATATAATGCAATGTTTCTTTTCTGCAAATATACTTTTAGGGGCCAATTACGAATGCAATAAATTAATATATGTACTAGTGGAATATTTTGTAATGGCTTGTTACTATATTCTAAAATCTTATTCAAGAAATATAATTATATTGTATTGTTATTCTGTAAGCATGACTGCGGTACTTATATAACTGTCAAGTTGCAAGTTTGGTATCGCACAAATCAGCCCTTATAAAAGGGTGTTGCTGTCAAAGAGGCACCAGAATCTCGTCTTTCAGGAACTAATACTGTAACTCTAAAAACGTCACACAAAACTCTCTGGCTGTTTTCTGGATGTCCACTTTTATTTATATTTTACAGTGCTCATTTTAGGTTAATGTGAAGTAAAATCCTGGGTATTATTGCATGCGCACCAAACTCTTAATTAATATTCAGGATGTTTACTAGTACAATGAGAAAAGAGAGAATATAAATGCATATATTTCAGACTTTTTGCTTTAACCTACAGTGCCACTTTTAAATCATTTTATTACATGTCATCGCGATGCCATGCTGTATAATGGTTTGAAAACCACAGATATGTTACTTTAAATCATTTCTCTAGTTTAACAATTTTCCACAGTTCACATACAAAATGGTAGTCACTTTACATCATGTAGCTAATCTGTGACAAAATGTAATTGTGGATTACGTTAATAATGTTCCAATTTTGTTCCAACCTCGGGCAGGTTCAATGAATGCACTGAGGGAAGGGGGATTGTGCTGCCCTACAGGAGGGCCAAACTTGTCATTATCAGCCAGCCTTAAGGATTAGTGTGTTGAGAAGAGAGAGGCCTGTAACTATGATGGAATGGAAGGGCAAAGACAATGGGAGCACGCTGCGAAAACCCACCAACAGCATTGTCATATGTTTTGGGGATTAGCATGATGAAAGAATATGAAGCAAAGAGTTACACCTTCTTCACAGTGCATATACATTACTTTTTACCTATGTGTAGCCTGATGCTGTGTGGTGGCTCGGTTGGTGGTGGCAGGTGAGGTTAAGCTTTGGAAGTATTGTTGAGGTATTTGTTACCAGACGAGGCGCCTGACGGTGTATGTGGCAGTGTCGAGGTGGTTCGAGAGCTGGAGACTCTATGTTCTCAGGAACAGCGGGCCGATCAGTCCTCACATTTATTAACTGCAGTGTTTACTCAATTGGGGGGGGGGGGGGGCTATTAAAGGCTGATTCACACACACCTGATATTGAACTGCTAACTTATTGCATGATTGAAAGAATTACTCCCATAACATACTGTCCAAAGGTAAGGTGGTTTCAGTAGGCTTTGGAGGGTCCTGTTCCCTGATGTGCCCAAAGGTTTTGCGAAGGGAAAACACATGACAAATAGGGTCTATACATTATTGACTGATCGCAAACTGGAAAATTGAAATCTTACAATGTGTATACTTATAATTACATCATGTATTCAGAAAACTAACACTTTTTGCAGAGTAGCAACTATTTACATTTTCTCTGACCCGAGTGACGATTCCCTGATATCTCCCAGACTTCCCTGTTATATGCAATTCACTGACTTTTCCATTTTCTCTGAGGGTGAACATCTGTATTGTTACAATCAAAACGTATATCATTGCTCTATTGAACTTGATTTAATATGAATTGCTTGTCCTCTAAAATGTCCTAACTGACCCCCCCCCCCCCCCCCCCCCTTCGCGCCATTTTCCATTATTTTTCACAATGTGTACAGTTTATTTGGGCACTGCACTCACGAATGCTGGTAATTGCGAATTACTTCGTTTTTACTCTACATATGGTTACCACTGCTATTTTGTTCTAATCTTTAGGACTAATGTACCATCTGTTGTATGAAAATGTATACCGTAAACTGGGGTGAATAATGAAAGTTTTAAAGGTTTTTTATTTTTTTTTATTTTTTGAACAAATAGGGATGAATATTTTAAGCGTCACCCCTCATTTTACAAGATACGTAATGAAGGCATTTCTACACTGGTCCATAAAAAAAATACACACTTGGGATTTCAGGAATTTTATATAGCTATAAATATTCAAAAGGTGTCCCGATTCATGCCTGGTATGGGTTCAATAGGGACATTGGTATATAATGCAAGTAATTCCTTCTCAATCTCTTACTGGGGAGTATAGGGATGCACAATGGTATTTTAAAAAGGTTATTTTAGTATGGCAACTCAAAATTTAATGGATACATAGTATGATTATGCAATTTAACAGTTCACTTGAAAACATGTCTAAATCTTTGAGCAGTTGGCTCTCTCATGCCATGTCAAAAACAGAAATGTCCTCTACATTTTGAATCATAAATGGTACAGTCCTTTGTGTATTCCCTTAAAAATGAAGCTTCTTATAACAAATCTTCGTCAACAATGTTCACGGCTTTCCCAATGAAATGAACTGGCATTCCCTTCGAATTGTTAAATTGTACTTTCATCCATTTCCCAATTTCGAGTTCCGGGGATTGACTGTCCATTTTCCACATCTTCTTGCTGAGATGAGAGTTGTAATTATTCCTCTGTTTATTAAGCCTCACAACCATCTTGAACTTCATTGTCTTCATACATGTGTTCTAAGTCATGTGCGCGTACACTTCTTCCTGCTGGAACATTTATTTTCTGTTTATTCCAGACAGCTGGCTTGAACTAATGGTACCATACTTCGTATTCTTGAGGAATTCAGCTAGGCTGTCCTTGACACCATTACAGACATCCTTTTCTTCTTCTGGAAACATCTTGAGAACTTTATTCATATTGATGGGATGAATTCCTGCTTTTCTGAAGCCTGAGCAAATATCTTTCTCTAGTGCTGGTGTCAATGCCTTAAGGATCTTCAACAGCCGAGGAAAGTACTTCCTGTCAATTCCGTATTATCTCTGTACGTTTCCAGATTTCCACTCCTCCAGAACTTTCCTCCATGCAGTCTTCAGTGGCCTAAACAAGGCTACATGTAAGGGTTGGGTGAGGTGTGTGGAGTTTGCTGGCAAAAATACGAAGTCGATGTGTCTTTCACAAAGGTCTATCACAGCTGGTGACAGATGACAGCTCAAATTATCTCCAGTAGGGACATTGGTATATAATGCAAGTAATCACTTCCTATCCTCAAAACAGCAGAAATAGGGAAGCATTTTTTTTTAAGCCAATCTAAGAAGCATTGGCCATCAATCCACCCTGATTTACTTCTGTTGTACCTTGCACCAGGAGGACCCCCTTCACTCCACAAGTTACAAAGGTTAAAAACCGTTATATCACATAAGGTAGCAGAAGTGTGCCATTGGCTGTTGCAGTAAACATCACTGTAACATTGGGTTTTGTCTGATTGAGAACTCGCTCTGGGTATTTGCACCCCCGTTTATATAAAAGTTTTCGCCTCCCAGGGTCATCGGCCAAGTTACTTTCATCATAGTTGAGTATTTGCTCTGGAGGTACACCATCAAGACATCTTTATAGTTCCTCAAAATACTGGTGAATGAAAGAACTCACCATGCACGTGTCACATGAGCAAAGAGGCCAATATTTTTTAACTTTCACAAAAATATTATTTTCTAGTTTTAATCTCGGTGCCACAGGCTCGGAGATTAAGACCACTAATATTCTTTCGTGAACGCCATAATAAAGAGACACAAAATTAATATGAAAAATTCACAGGAAAATTATAAAAATCTGAAACTATATTTATTTGTGCCATTTTTTATTTCAATAATAAAATGTTTTACTCTGCGTGCATAGCACTTCCGCTTATGTGAACCCCTTGGCGGCCATGGTAGGTCCGTGCGACGCTTGCCTCTGGACAGTCTGTCGAGGAGGGCTGGCGAGGTAAGAGACTGTCATGTACGCACTACAACCTTTTGTTCACTGATGTAGATTTCTGTAGAACTTTTAGTATACCAGTTAACTTTTGCTTGTGTATGTTTTGCCAGACATTTCCCCATCATTGTGCTTCCGCTTAACTAATTTATTTTGCCCTTGTGGCATTTTCAACTAATCGAGGAGAATGAGGAGAAATATGTTGGAGAGGTCATGCGGCCCGTGAAACTTGGAACGGGTGCTATCCGCTTCTGCTAAAGGAGTTTCATCATAATTTCTTTATTATTGCTGTGTGAAATTTGAAGGACTTTGTTTTCATATATGTATTTGCCATGTTTGAATATTTTACGGCAACATCACTTACAATCACGTGGCTAACTGATGCCAAGTATGTGTGTACGCCATTATTGAGTTTTGAGAGCTTATGTATGTAATATGTGTGCAATATTTTTATTCAATGTTACCTGTAATTTTCACGTAAATGGATGCTTTTGTTTGACTAAGCGGTCACTTTAGTGTATGATTTTTCCACCATCAGGTATGCTACAAGCCTCTAATCACTTCAATCGTAAAGAGTATAATTTTCGCTACCAGAATAATATTTTGTTGGAATATAATTTGCCGTTTTTACAAAGCAATATTGCAATTCCACATGCACCATTTGGTCCACTACGAACTTCATCCAGTGGCATCTGCACCATATAAAATGGTTTTCACACATGCGTGTGTTTTTGTGACTACTCATTATGTGCCCCATCATCTTTTAAGGGTAGTTATGTATGTAATATATGTAATTTTGTAATTTGTGTACGGTGATGTTACTTTCGTTCTAGCCGGCTCTGTTTACAGGCCGGCATCACACTACCCACACGTTGCTGGGCGAGCCCAAATGAGTTTGCATTTGTGTTAACGTTTCATCAATGGTTTCAGTTTGTGATTCACAGTGTCCTGTCTTCGGGGACAAACCGTCAGTCCACCCTGGTGGCTATCTGCCCCATTCCCTTGTGAAGATTGTGTTTTCATACACCACGGTGAGATCATCCATCTCGGTGTGTGTTAGAGTAATTGCGGGCTGGGGAGCACCCAAGTGGAATTGGCTAGTCATGACGGAGAGTATCATAATTTCATTAGCACATTGATCTGTACGAGCAAGAATAATAAAAGCAAGTTTACAGTGAACCTATCTCTTTTATTCAGTAGTGACAGTGTCCTACACACATGTATTTTTAAGTGCTTATTTTAAATGTCTAGTAAAAGTTTAGTATTGCCTTCGTGTTTGTAACTATGCACGGGTGAGACGGACACACAGAACCCACAGCTTCCTTGAGAACCCTGAGTATCAATAGTGCGGTGATTGGGAAGCACCACTGGCGCCCATATTACCAGTAAGTATTTGTGTCATCGTTCGTTTCGTGTCTCACTTGACGGTGTCAAAGTCTAGAAAATTGCACGAGAGGGACAGTGCACCTTATTTGAGTGCACATAGTTACATAATATTTTTCATAAGAACTATTTCTTATTAGGCATTAGCAACACACCTATTTTACCTCGGGGCCATGGAGGATAAGCGGTTAGCCTGCTCACTTCCCACCAAGCTGAACTGGGTCCCCAGATGGGTCGCGCTTGAATTTTCACACGTGGGAATCATGCTGGACGATGCAGCTGGTTGGCAGGTTTTCTCGGGGATCTCCAGTTTCCCCATGCCTTTCATTCCAGCACTGCTCCTTACTCATTTCAATCATCCTCAACAGATTTCAAGTCCTTACTGTTAAGAGCTCTTCACATTCACTCATTATTTTTTCTCTATTTTTATTAACACTAATTATGAATTAATACTATAATATATAGATACAGCATAAGTAAAAAAATCTATTTAATCAAAACCGAGGTACTTTTATGTTAATGTAGGTATAAAATCCTTGTGATACATGGCATATTTAGGAAACGTCGAAACACGTAGTACATGGGGTGATTTTTCAAAGGTTTGTTTCAAAGCGAGCACAGTGACATCACATGCTTGTAAGTACTGTATTCTGGGACAATGTCCATCTTTTCACTACAATTCAACTCCATATGCACAAACCTATTGCCCGAAAAAGCTTGCTTATGGTCGTAGTGGAGGAGCATCATTGCCATGTACCATTGTCCAAAGAACAGTCGCAAGAACCTTTCTTGAAAACAACATCCTCTACACAGAGAGCTGTTTCCACTACCACTGCATAAGGGTGAGGAGGGTCGCCTCAAGACGAGTTGCCCTAAATATGCTTGACGAGACACCAAACAAGGATTTTGCACAGCCTGTTAATTGACAGACATACAAACTGCGATGTCAGGCATGGCAATGTACTTACTAAGCATGAGTCATTAGAGAGGCTGTTCAACTTGAATTGGTGGGAAACAAGGGACCTGCCAGTAGTAACATGTTGACTTTGAATGCCGGACACTGCTTCAAGCCCCTCTCCAGCATGTGTGTGGAATCAACCTATAAGTGGCACTGTATTTAATAATAATACACTTGTACTGCACATGTATTTATTCTAAAAAATGAATAGCAAAAATGGTACATTGCTTTCAAATGCAAACAGTTCGGTAGTAAATGTACTGCTTTTTACAAGAGCTCCTGCAACATTATATATATATATATATCCCCAGTAAAATTAAAATTTGTGTCTGCAAGTTTATCAGATTTTGTTGTTCAATGACCAACAACATTTAAATATAAGTGCTATTTGATTAACGTAGAAATTGAGTTTTGAACAAAAAGAACTAAACTGTTGTGAAAACTTTTTTCCCTTGCTGGTAGTTTTATAAACTGCTTAATACAAATTTTTGTAATTTACAACCTTTAAAAATTTCACTGACAAAGCAGAAAAAAAGTATATTGTTAAAAAGGCAGACAATATTGCTATAAATGGCAATGTTTGTTGTCGGAAGTAGACTTTTTATAATGTTCTTTTTTCTTTGCTGTTTATTTAGTAGGTACAATATTTTAATTTGTTTTACTATTCAAATGTTTTACTGCTTTATCAGCTTCTTCTCCATTTTCACATACTACTAAGATTAAAGTGTACTGCATGTTGGTGAAATCTGAAAACACAATACGCAGTAACTGCTATTAACAATTATAAACATTTAGACAAAAATACATGCTGAAAGACGTGCAAATGTTTATGTATTTCAGTTTATTGTACTGTCATATGTAGTAAAAATTATTTTGGGGGAACTTTTTACATCAATTTCCTTTATATATATATATATATATATATATATATATATATATATATATATATATAAAGGAAATTGCCATTGCAGTGGATTATCTATCTACCAACGTTGAGGGGACTATCAAAAAATTCTATTCCCCCAGGATTTTAGTAGATGAACTGACATATACGTAAATAGAATACACCTTCTAACCTTATTAAATCTTATGTTGAATATAATACAGGTAATGCATAATTACTTGTAAATAAATCATAAGTAATAAAATTGGGCATTTTTAAGCAAAGTATTACATTAAGAGCTGGTTTTGTCTGCTACTTTCACGGAAGAGTGATTTTTGGAACTGCTCTGATAAAAAAAAAAGCAGTTATTTTAAATTGCTCCGATGGAGCAGTTGGTCTGGCTTGTGTTGCAACACAACAAACTGTATGTTTCATATAGCTAACAAAACAGCAAAAGCTTATAGTTCAATAATCTCACCTAATCTAAACTCAAAATATCAGACAACTCACACTAAAGCTAATAGAAAGAATAAATTGATTAAACACAATTATTTCTCATGGTTTTAACAAATAATATATTTGATTTTATCAGAACAAAAAATATATACAGCCAAGTCATGTACAGAATCATAGATATTATATCTGTCTGCTCATAATCACTAAGTTTTACAGATATCCAAACAATAGCTAACATGTTTGCCATTAATCATAATTTGGAGTAAAATAACCTCAGATGGAGCACATCTTCGCTTGCTTATAGGGGTGGGATATCAAAAGGAAAACATTGATGTTGCCATAGGTGGTGGCATCGGACAGTAAACATCGAGGGCTACATCTGTTACAATCTGTAGCAATGGTTTAAATCAAATAATAAGGCCAGATATAAAAAAAAACAGCTTAAATAATTACCATGTGATAACACATTCATTCTTTGTATTAAATTCTTAACAATTACTTCTTTTTTTTTAATTTAAAGGTACTAATTTATTTAATTTACGAAAAGTAATTCAACCTTGGAAATTTTGTCTTAGTGCATCAGAGGACCTGCATTTTTTTTTGAGGATTTTATTTTGCTATAAAATATATGTTAAATTAATTAAAATATATAAATAAAATATATGTTAAATTAATTAAAATATATAAATAAACTATGGGCAAAATAGTTGTAAAGTAATGAATAAGTTAATGGGTTAACAATTACAATAACTTAAAGAATGTGAAACTACGAATTAGAAAATCATGGATGTAGAAAGGCCAAACTACTTGAAGTGATATTAATAATAAATTTGAAATGGAAACAGTACTTATCTGCATTTGACATTCACCCTGCAACAGCGAAAAGTAAATAACAGAGTGAAAAAAAAAAAAATTTGGTGGGCATGTCGACCGTCCAGCCAGACAGCCATCTAAACTTGCACTATAGAAATAAGAGAGTTTATTATTACTCTGATAGATATATTCTGTAGACTCAAGAGCTGGTATCCACTGCTCTCCCGCCAGGTGGTCACATACTATTGATACATCGGTGTCAAACCAACATTTCTTCAATACTATTGTATACACAATTAATTATCGATAGCCTTTTTTTATTATCAATGAAAAACGATCTAATGTAAATACAAAAACATTGATATTTTAATACTATCGACCATCGATGGCCATCCCGACTTGTTCATTCATCATGAAACCACTACTTTACAAACATATATAGACTATAACTTCATAATTGCTCCAGAGCAAACAGCATCTTTGTTTATCGCTGCATACAAACTTATGTAGCTCCGATAAGTGCTGCACTCTAGGAACTGTTGCTGGAGCAACAGAGCAGGGATTATTGCGGAGCTGCTCCAGCCTGTCACTGCTCCAGATATGGAACAGTGTAAAAGTAGCAGTGTTGCTCTTTTCTGCACACCTCAAATTACATTACTGTGTTAGTATTTGTTACTGTAAATGATACATTAAAAAATTTTCATTTCAACTCGCTTGAGTATATCATCGCAAAGTATCGTATATTTTAGGGAACCAATCTGATTGTAAGCGGACACTGAGTGCAAGCCAAATTTTGAATGTCTTCCGTGCATTCAATCAGCTGACAGTGTGGAGAGGTCATCAACCGGGCAGAGTTCGTGGCAAGCAAGATGGAGAAAAGGAAGCGTCAGTGGTGCGAGGAGTTAATCATTCTACCCCTCCACAGGTTCCATTCTCTTTTAAACCAGTCAGCAACCAAAGGGAGGATGTGTGGAGGTCAGGATATCAATTTATTCAGAAGATGTGTGTGTATTTTAATATATTTATATAAGTCTACCAATCTTCCTACAAGAGACCACTGAAAATGAACTTCAAGATTGGTAGTACAAATCACTCAATGTTCAAACAATTTTTGGTGACAAGGGAATGTTAAGTACACTCTTCGGCAGTGTATCATTCTACTCAGCAAATGCACCTTATTGAATCCAATTAATATTTTTTTTTAAATAATGATGGTTTTACATCAAATATAATTATACACAAACTTCATGGGGGAAAAGATTACCATAAACTGCCAAATAAAATAACTTTGCAAAGAATAAATACTGGTTAAAATTTATTGCCTAACATTTTCAAGCAAGCCATTTGCTTTGAAATACTGCAATAATGACAGGTGCAACTATTTTGAGCGACAGATAACCTTGATAAAATGTCTGCAATCTTAGATATGATTGGAAATTTGTAAGAGCAGCACGCCTAAAGCGCCATAGCAGATTACCTTTGCATACTCGGTGATTTCCGTGACCTTCCCCCCTCCCCCCCCCCCTCTCCGGGCTTGTAAGGGGAGGAAGCAGGCGCTTGCAGGCGGCCGAGAGAGGGATAATGCTAGGTTAGACGATTGCCAAGCATCAACTGAAATGGATATTATGATGCTTAATATATTTTACACCCAGTTATTAGACACTTCCAGAAAAAACTAGTTTAAAAAGATAGTTACAAGAAATTTCAAGTGACGCGACCAAAAGATTTCTTAAAAAATTCAATATTTGATGAAAGATAAAAGTGAGTAATTTTATCATTATTTATATAGCAATTTTTTCGGGGCCACTGAAAATTTTCAGCGGATACTTTTTTTTTTTTTTTGTACATAGAGAGTCCACTGTAATGTAACAACCTTTGATACTATTAAAGTTTGTACTGTTTGCAAAGTTACAGTGGCTTAGTGGCAAACGCCCTTTCTCCAAATCAAGGAATTTTAACGTTTGACGTGCTCCCTTTAGACTAAGAACTTCAAATCTTACTGTTTAGGTATTTTAACTTTTTTCTGAGATGCTCAGCATGGAGGAATTACAACAGAGAAATACCTGAAAATAGACAAGGCAAAAACTGACTGCTTTCATTATATGCTACACCTAAAGTGACAAATGTCAACAAACTGTTTACACCACTAATAATTTATAAATGTTTTAATTTTTTTTTTTAGGGAACACTATGCATCTCAGTGTCTTGACACTATGCCACTGAAAAGTCAACTTTAAACTTGTACACTCTTTATAAATTAGCATATCAGACAATTCAACAAACCCATAGCCATAAGAATTCATTACAAAGCTTCGGAAGACTTACAAATTCAAACAACACTGAGCAATAACTTTATATTCTGCAATAAGAATGTAAATATCATCTCCAATAATTTCTGGTATCAAATGAGACTTTTTTATAATGTTCATAACGAAAACTCTGAAACACACAACTGTTCAAAGAAAATAATATTTTTTAGTCTCCAATGATGCATTACACATACCCTATCCTATACAAGCACAATAATCAAATGTTACACACAGCACCAATATAAAAATGGATGCAATACATGAAAAAAACAAATACAAAAAAGTTACAAGGAAATTTGAAATACAAAATACAACAGTTTAACATTTGTAGAAATGATGATTGAAAATTGTTACCATTTCCATAAATGACACTATTTCTTTCTGATGTATTGCCATTTTACCTAGCACCATATTTATAAGCATAGGCATTAACATATATAACAGTTGCCCACAAAACATATTGCTTTATAGCGTTGTGTATTTGCACTCAATATTTACATTATTAACAATTGTAAAAAAAAAATGTGAAAGTGGCAAAAACAAAAAAGTGCATGTAGTGCTAATATTTTATGGAAATGCTGATGGGCATTTAAAGAAGTCGCAGGGTTAACAGATCTTGTATAATGAAACCAGAGTAGATAGGTACTGGAAGAGGCTGATAAAATATAGTAATATTCAGCAAATCAATAACGTAATTTTGACAATATTATTTTTCTTAATTTATTTTGGTACTGTAGAGTTTCTGTTTTAATCTTAGCTTCTGTGGTTCAGTTTGTTTCACCATCCAAGTAATTTGGAAAGTGACCAGAAATCTTTAGTGGTCCCCACAAGTTCTAATTCTTAATTAACATTTATAGAGTTTAACTTCAAATTGGTATAAATGTATTTACTAACTACATGGGAAAATGGAAAGGGAGGAGCTGAAAGAGTTGTAGCTCATCCAAAAAACAAATAACATGTAAAAAAAAATATAAACAAATTTTGGGAAAATTTTGTGTACTGAAAATTCAAAGAAACAGTCACAATAAGATTCCATGTGCACTTGAATTAAAATATATTTTACATTAAGAAAAGGTGTTTTTCTTATAGTGAAGAATGCTAACTTCAGAAATTGAGGTTTAGCCCCTTCTAAAATAAAATCCTGTGTACGGACCCGACTTGTCTTCCCTGTCAAACTGACTAGTTGTAGTAAAAAAAATTTCAGATTCAAGTTAAGTGCAAAACAAAACTTGAAAAATATGAATGAACATAGAACAAAAGTGATTGAAAAACATGTAGAGGAAACATGAATATAATACCATTCATTATTTATAAATTAAATTCTAAAATCTGTTATTGTTAGTTGTACTACAAAATTATGGTTACAATTTACAGTAGCTGTCATATTCACTTATGTTTGTGAGCTGAATTTTCAAAACTTTTCAGCACCATTAATTTCAAACACAAACACTACAGACAATGTATACATAGCATCCACTTTTCATACAGGCGTTCTTTACTTGGCAAGTTAAAATTATAGATATATTCTTAGGATGGTAATCAATCTGTTGCATGGTCATTTGATACAATTTAAACCACGTTTCACAGTCGTTGGGCCTTGCTTAAGACTGAAAATAAACTCATCTTTCCCAAGTGCAGTATAAACATGACTTGAGACAGTGCATTTGTTTAAATGGTGGAAACTTATTGGATAACTTCATACATTGAACTAGTAGAGATTTCTGCAAATTAGCAATAGCAAAGCTTTTATTAAGCTGAGATAAATAATTTAATTGCATATGAATGCAAAATTCCACTTTGTCTTGCCCTATGAAAATATTTACGGAACTGGATTTATATAGATATCAATAATTTTAAACTGGAATTCATGATAACAGCACTACTCATTACATTGTAGCAACTAAATAGAACAACTGATATAAAATTTATTTGCAAAAATAAAACTAAATAGAACAACTGATATAAAATTTATTTGCAAAAATAAATTATTAATTGCTTTCACATGTATTTATTGCAAATGTGTTTATCAAATACATATTTGCCTTTTTATTATCATAGTATAAAATAATTGCCCACAATAATGTGCTCAGTTATTGCCGGCCTGTGTAAATAAATTTAATTTTTTAAATTAGGTCTCTAATACTCTTGTGCAACATTTCCTTACACTTCAACAAATTAACACCACAATGTTTTATGTATTTAAAAAGCAAGGAATACTTTTCTTCTATTGACATATCATACAGCACAGCCATCAAATGGTGACAAAAAATTCATTTTTATTTCTAGTTCGTGTCTTAGCTGCCAAGGTCAGTTTCAATTATGCTCGTGCTTGACCAAGCCAGAAGTAGTAAAAAAATAAACCTTAGCTTGAGCACACTGTCTTGGCGAAAATATTCTTATTTTCACACTATTATATGTGGAATGGAAATAGGTAATACTGTCTTGAGAAATAAGACGGTCTCAGCTCGGAGACTTGACTATAAATTCCACCTACAAGTAGGCTAACTTCATCACCAATCAAAATTGAAACAAACACTGAAGAGTTGTATCGCTGTTTAGATTGCTGCAGTACAGTATTTTAATTTTGATCCCGGCTAACAGCCAGCCACGTTGACACCACGACGGCGCTCACCACTCACGTGAGACATGGGCATGTATGTGCGCAAAGAGTCCATAACCTGAACTTTCCATAATGGAATATTAATTTAAAGTGTAAAATTATGTCTCTTGTATATTTTCAGGTTTTCCAAGTGTTTAAATGTTTGAAATGTATGTTTGATAATATTGCAAAATGTTTGGATATGAATTCAAAATGTGCGCTGCACGAAGATCCAGAACATTATTATTCCAACGTAGACGCCGTCACAAAAAGGCATTTAAAGAATACAGAAAACTCATAAGAAAATGTGCCATTTATTTTCAAATATCAAAGTGTTTCTTGGCGTGCATAGCACTTCCGCTTGTGTGAACTCCGTAGGCAGCCATGGTAGGTCCACGCGACTCCTGCTCTGGGCATCCCGTCGAGGAGAGCTGGCGAGGTAAGACACTGTCACGCACGCACTACAAACTTTATGCACTGATGTAGATTACAATAGTTTCACTTTAGTATATTCGTTAACCTTTGCTTTGTGTACATTTTGCGAGACATTCTCCAGCATTATGCTTCTACTTAACCTAATAAATTTGTGCCCTTGCGGCTTTTTGAACATAAACGAGAAGGAGGAGAAAATGTCAGAGAGGCCACATGGCAACTTGAATCAGGC
Source organism: Dryococelus australis (assembly GCA_029891345.1). Classification (NCBI taxonomy): domain Eukaryota; kingdom Metazoa; phylum Arthropoda; class Insecta; order Phasmatodea; family Phasmatidae; genus Dryococelus; species Dryococelus australis. The sequence goes on from CM056995.1 coordinate 112,885,170, forward strand.
GCCATTCGCCTATGTTAAAAGTGTTTCAGTGTAATTTCTGTATCATTGCTGTGTACAATTTTATGGGCTTTATTTTCATGTATAAATTTCAGGGTTATTTCATGTTTAATTGTTTTACGGCCACATCATTCGCGACCACGTGGTTAATAGCCACCAAATCAATGTCTGCACCATCCCTGGACTTTGAGAGTTTATTTGTGTGAAATCATGTGCGCCGTAATTTACTTTCAGGGTTCTATGTAATTTTTATTCACATAATTGATGCTTTGTATGTATGACCACACAGTCTTGTTCAAGATTGATTTTCCCGCCATCAGGTGTGCTGAAAGCCTTCACGTCATAATTTGCAGGAGAATATTTTTCCTATTAATCAGAACAATTTATCTGAAGAAAATTTGCCATTGTTACAGAGAAAGACTGGAATTGCATCTGCACCACATGATCTGCTACAATATCGTATCCATCGGCATCCACTTCATCTAAGTTTCCTCTCATGCATTTGTGTGTTTATTGTGACCATCCATGTCACGTTGCATCATATTTCAAGTGTATTTGTGCCATTTTACGTAAAGTGCACGGTGATGTTATTTCCGTCATAGCTGGCTACGCGTATAGGCAATCACCTCGCTAACCACGTGTGGCAAGACGAGCCCTGACGAGTCCGCGTTAGTGATGCCAAATTATCACACGTGTTTGTCCATTTCGTTATTCTCTGCGCACTGTCTTCAGGCAAAATCGGCAGCCCACTCTAGCAGCTGTCGACCCCTTTCCTTGTGAAGATTGTGTTTTCTAACACCACAGAGAAGTCATCCATCTAGGAGTGTGCTAGATTAATTGTGGGCTGGGGAGCACCCAAACGGAGTTAGCTAGACACGTCTGAGTTTTCATTAATTTTGGCACAATCTTGTATGGTTAGCAGAATAAAAGCAAGTACACAGTGCTCAAAGTCTTTCCTTTGAAGTGGCAGCAACTTCTCGCCAAATTTTCAAGTGATAAAAGTTTAGTAATGATGTTTAGTAATGCAAAGTGTTTTGTACGTATGCTCATGTGAGATGGACACACAGAACCCACAGTCTCAACAGTGAGGTGACTGGGAAACACCACTAGTGCCTGTCTACCGTAAGTTATTGACACCGTTCGTCTCGTGTCTCGCCCGACGGCGTAAATTGGAGTTCCCAAGTGGGGCCAGTGTGTTCATCTGCGCCAACAGCATTAAAATGGCGGACACCAGACCTGATCATCCGCGAGAAGTCTTCAAGACTTCTGCTCGGCAACTGTGACACCTACTATCGCGAATTACTTGGACATGCCAGTAGAACGATGGGTACATTGTGGCAGATTAAGTGAAATCAACTTGTTTGCAGAAAATTCGTGGGATTAACCGTTGTGCCAATGTACGTCCAATATCGCTTCAACGCTGTTAGATCAACGCCTGTATACGCACACCGGATGTGACGGGCTGGAAACAAAGTGGGCACAGTGCCAGCAGTGCAAACGGGACTCTCATTTGCGATGCATAGGGCCTGATGAATACGCAACCTTTCGCGATGGTGTTATAAACAGTGATGAGTGCCACAACACAAACTGTGCATATTTCATGCCACCGCCAACACCAGAGGTGAAAACCACGCCGTCGCCAGTAGTCGTTACGTACATGCCGCTGGGCTTAACAGGATCAGACCGTAATGTACTGTTACCAACTTTTGCGGGACTTGATGCAGAGATCCCCGGCACGTTCCTAGCTATATGTGAGTATAAATTACACTGACACCGCGTACACTGCGAAGATTGGATGGAGGTCACAGCGAATAGATTAAGGGGAACAGCTGCCACGTGGTGGAATCTAGTGAGAGACTATCGCGTAACAGGAAGAATTCTGTGACAGGTTACTAGGATGTTTCGACACAGATGGCGATGCCATCCAGGCACAAGCACGACTGTATCACGAACCACAGCGTGAGCGAGAAGGGATCGAAGAGTTCATCCAGCACAAGTTAGGCCTCTTCAAACACCTGGACCCAGATCAACCGATGCGGGGAGTACTGGAAATAATTGTCGCTCTGTCAACACTGGACATTAGGCCGTATCTGCGGAGACCAACAAGGGTGAGCGTAGAGCAGTTTATGCGAGAGGCGTGTCTCTACAAACAAGATGTGCGAGCGGGGCAAGCATACCAATTCCCGAGGCAACAACACCCGCCATGTTGCCAGATGTCACGAGGCCGCCACCACCACTGTTCACACCCGTGAGAACCAACTGCGGCCAAAGGAACTTTCACCATGACAACTAGGAGAACTATTATCAGGGAAATTGTTCCGGAAACTGAGTTGGGAGGTTGGCGAAACAGCACCTGCACCAATCTCACCACCCGGCTGTAGGACTCCGCCTGGTGAAGGTGTCAAAGTGTTCCAGGACAGTGACAGTACAGTATGTGCATTAAGGGTCAACACCAGACTTGAAGGGAAAAATGTGATCGCTGTAATTGACACTGCCACGAATCATAAATTTGTACATGAGGGGTTAATACAGGCAATAACAACGAGAGTGCTGCCACGTCTCCTGCAGTTGGTACCATGAATCAACATGGTGAAGCAATAAGTGTGATGCACGTGACAGTGGGGGTACATAAACTCCGTACAAAGTGTGATGTCTACATTGTGCTGAACTTGTGAGAGGAGATGATATTGGGGTTACCGTGGTTTATTGACAACCAAGCCATGATTGAACCACATCTCGACCGCCTGCATGTGGGGACACGTGGAAGGTGGATGCTGTATGCAGTAGGAGCTACACCACAAGCGACAATTGCTGTCGTGCCGCTCAACAATTTCGAGCACGAGGTGTCCGAGCAAAATCAACATCTGCAACAGTGCAGTGACTAGGAAACACTGCTGGCACTCATCTATCATAAGTTATTGTGTCACTGTTTGCCTCGTGTCTCACCCAGCGGCGTCAATTTAGAAATACAGAAAGTAAAACAATATTTATTTTTTGATTTGTTAAATGCATTATAAATTCAAGATTTTTCCTTTGTGTTAATTGTGTGAAAAATAGGTAAATCAGTACAGTAAATTTGTAATAAAATTGGTGACTGCAAATTAATTGTGAAATCAAATATGCTTGTTAATAGAAAATAAATTAAATAATACAAATGCCCCAAAAAAATGTCTGCATGCATACATGCTACCCTATTCTATATTAATTACTTATTAATGGGAATTACTGCTTAATTATACCTTTGTTTCTGAAAACACTACAACTTTACCAGTTGCTTCTCATCCAGTTTCACCTTGTCTGTAGTTATACCAATGGAAATATTGAACGCTATAAATATAATGAAGCTATCAAATGATGTGACAATTTTTAGGAGCTAGTTTCGTACATGAAACACAGTAGCTAGGTGTTTGCTTCTTATTCGTGATTAGTGCCATCACTACATTGTCACTTTCTTATGTGGTAGCAGCCAAAAGCGATTAACTGCTACTTAATGTCAAGACAGAAAATTGTCTCCAGAAGCATGCAGTAACTCCCCAAGACCATCATTCCTTCCCTAAGTATAATTTTCAGTGATTAAACATTAATTCTCATTTGTCTTGTGTGTGTACTGAACTGTGTAGATACGGCTCATCATTATTCTGATACTCTACAAATAAACTATTGTGGTGATGCATTCTTCTTTCTTGTTGTCACTTTCCTAAGTCCAATCAGTATCTCATTGTTACTATTTATTCAGTGTTGTAAATTATTTTCAGTCTAGCTCTATCTGCGTATATATTTATAAAGTCGTGTAACAATATACTAGGTATTCTTTTATCAACTGTTCACCAAGCAGCATTATTCTAATAAGTCTGGCTGAAATACAAACAGCAGGGTTTTAAAACATCTTCCAAGTGACTCACTCCCTGCTGAAATCTTGCTTCCCTATCAGCTCAAACCACTATAACATGCAATGAAACTATAACACCACCAAACAAGGTTGTACAGTGGTAAACCACTAGACTTACATTTGGTGGGGGGATTGATTCCCAGTTATCCTGATTTTAGTTTTCCATGATTTTCTGAAATCACTACAAGCAAATGCTGGGATGGTTCGTTACTACAAGCCATGACAGATTCCGTCCCTGTTCCTTCTTGTCTGAGTAACTTGCTTTGTCTGTAACTAGCTCACTACTGACAAGATGTTAGGCCTTACCACCACCATATACAACTGTGTGTTATATGTAAGCCATATCATGTTAAATGCTGATTCCATGCATGTGGAAAAGCAGCTTGCTTGTCTCTGTAATGCTGCATTTTGACACTAAAATCTAATTTCTCTAATCTCTTATGAAATTTTTTGAGCTTTTAATTTAAAGTATTATGTTACTCAAAGTTAAAATTTTCTGACGTGTTAGACATTGTGATCCAGTACAGAGCTAGAAGGCTGTTTCAGCCATTTACATAATGCTTCAGAAATGTTATAGTCAAGACACACTTGTGGCAGCATTTATTCACAACTCATGCTGTAATTCTACTCTATACATGGATCCTAGTAGCAAGTACTCAGACCTAATGAACTTTGCATATACACTCTTGATGCCTGGGTTACTGCATTTCGGACACGGAGTAGGGGAGGGGGGTATTTGTATGATAACACACATCATTATAATGTACAAATAAACATTATACTGTAACGTTAAAATTACTAACTAATTACAAAATGGAACCCAATTCTAAAAGGAATAAAATTATCAACTATTAGTTGACACCGTCGGGTGAGACACGACACGAACGATGACACAAATACTTACTGGTAATTTGGGTGGCAGCGGTGCTTCCCAATCACCGCACTATTGAAACTCAGAATTCTCAAGGATGCTGTGGGTTCTGTGTGTCCAACTCACCCATGCGTACTTACAAACACGTAGGCAATACTAAACTTTTTTCTAAACATCACTGAAAATAAACACTGAATTAAATATGTGGCTAGGACACTGCCGTTACTGAATAAAATCATTGAGTTCACTGTAGACTTGTTTTAATTGTTATTATGCACACATCAACATGCCAATGAAATGATTAACTCGGTCATGACTAACCAATTCCGCTTGGGTGCTCCCCAGCCCGCAATTACTCTAGCGCACGCCTAGATGGATGATCTCACCAAGGTGTGTGAAAGCACAGCCTTCACAAGGGAAGAGGGCCGACAGCCGCTAGGGTGGACTAACGGATTTTCCCTGAAGACAGGACACTGTGAATTACAAATGAAACCCTTAATACATATCAACACGTGTGATTACTTGGCATTACTAATGCAAATTTGTCGGGGCTCGCCCTCCAGCATGTGGGTAGTGTGGTGACGGCCTATACACAGAGCTGGCTAGGACGGGAATAATTTCACAGTACACTAATTACAAAATTACATAAACCCTTAAATGATACATGAAACAAGATGGGACATGAGATGAATATTGACAATGAGCACACACATGTGTGAGAACAAGCTTAGATGGCGTAGTTGCCGCTGGATGAAGTTCGTAGCGGACCACGTAGTGCAGGTGAAATTTCAATATTTCTGCGTGGAAACGGCAAACTAAATTCAGACAAAAGTAATTCTTGCTGAGAAAATTATTCTCTTTATGGTTGCAGTGGTTACAGGTGTGTAACATACCTGATGGCGGTAAAATCAAACATTACTGTGACCAAATGGTCAAGTACAAAAAGCATCTATTTACGTGAAAAATACATCGAACCCTGAAATGAATGATTGCACATACGTTACATAAATAAGCTCTCAAACGCAACAATGGCATATACAAAGACTTGGCATCAGTCAGACACGTGGTAATACGTGATGTTGCAGAGAAATATTCAAACATGAAAACTACCCTCAAATACATACATAAAAATAAAGCCCTTAAAATAATGCAGAAGTTACAATGAAATGCCATAAAAAATATGCGGATGGTGCCTGATTCAAAATGTGCAGTTCTCATTGAAAATAAAATGACACAAATTAAATTAAGTATTGTTTTACATTTCAATAATTTTCTTATGAATTACAATATTATTTTAGTGTCTTTTTATGATGGCGTTCATGCCGGAATATTAAGTGTTCTTAATCTCGGTGCTGCGGGCACTTTGAATTTTTATAACCAAACAATTTAAAATTAGTACAAACACTTGAAGACATTTTAAGACATGAAACTCTGCAAATAGAATATAACACATTTTATACTAAAAAATAACGTTTATATGAAAGTTCAAAATTATTGGCCTCTTTGCACACGTGCGGGACACATGACACGTGTGTGGTGAGCGCCGTCATGGGCTGTAGCGCAGCTGGCTGTTAGCCGGCATCATAGTAGTTTTTGGTTTATCAAGCATTTCTTAAATTTGTTTGCACATACACCTCTCTCAAATGTGTCACTTCCATTAAAATTCATTCACTGGAGCACTCCCTGAAATCAAATAGTCCTGCTTTATTGCTGTTCAGCTACAGAACTCTTAACATGTATTTGAAAAAATTTTCAAGAAGGACTACCATATTGTGAATGGAACATATTAACCTTAGCAGCATTTAATTTTTATTCTGCTATGTGGGTTAAAAAAAGCAACTGAAGCAAACTTAAAAGAATATCATTACATCGAAAGGAAAATAAAATACAGAAGAATTTGCTCTCATCTGAGAGATGCATCAAACACAGTCTAACATGCTGCAGTTCTCTCAGAACACTTCTAACCACCGTCTCCTGAAATGTATGCATGGAACTGGTACCGACAGCATCATGCTCTGGCTCATACATCTCTTCAGTTCCTTTTAAAGGCTGTTCACGATAAAGTGAGCACTTTTGAAATCAACCTTAGAAAAAAATCACTGCCCATGACTGCATATACTTCAACGGGTGCACTGAGTGACATGCGCCCAGTAAAGAAGTTGGTAATGATAATTGGAAATTAGTTCCATATCTTAACGTCAAATAAAGAGTTTTAGGTAACGATTTGTGATAGTATAAATTATTTAATTCCCTTTCTGTTGTTTTAATGCATCAATGTGTAAAAATTAGCAGATTTATATCATGTTTACTTTTTTTAAAATAATTTCACAGTTTTATTTGACCGACGCATGAATAAAGTGGTGAGGCCCATGGCAATGTTAATTTTACATAAGGTGGAAGAATACACAACATGCATACAAGTAGATCTTAAGCAGGGTTTTCAAAAGTGCTCACTTTTACCATGAACACCCTACACCTGAATGATCTCTTATACAATACCACTATGAGTTACGCCACTAACACAGATAGAGCCACCACAAATGGTTCAGTTACTTCCAGCAACCCATGTCACTAACATCACCTAAATCAGAAGTCAAACATACCTACCACATTCTGCAGCTTGCCTATCGAGGACCTACGGTTTGCTTTCCTCCAATCTAAAAATTTTACTGGGTCTGTCAGATTAAGTTGAGTTTTCAGTTCAGTGCACAGCAAACTTTCAACCCAACAGAAAATAAAACAATATGAACTAACCTCAAGAAATGGAGGTTGAGCAAGCTGCAGAGCAATGTCGAAATTGAGCTATTTAATTGGATATTCTGCATTTTATTTTGATGGGTGAAGTAACAGACAATACAAGCCATTACCCAAGACCAGCAAAAAAATATGTTTTCTGAAGGAACCAATGAATATTTAGTTAAGGATCAGTTGAAGGAAAATTACATAACATTTGTTGAGTATTTTAGATTAATTTATTTTTTAAATGCCAAAATCTATTTTGTGAAACAAAATCCTATGCTGCTCTGAACTTGCATTTTACGCTCATTTCTTATACGTACCCGATACAGAAGAAAGAAGAATGTAAATCTCACAAAAAAAAGACACATGAAAATGCTTGCAAGAAAACAGCTAAACTGAAATCAAAGCAACCATTTGCACATATATTTTTACCACCAAAAATTCTTGTGGAAAACTTAAGATTTTCGTGACAAACTGAAATAAATAGCATTAATTCAATTGTCAGGTTCATTGGAGTCTAGTTCAGTTAGATTTTCAGTTGAAGGAAAGCACTGCCATAAGTAAATAGGTACTGAAAATACTGTAAATAGGTACCCATTCGTGGCCATGTGACACATTCAGTTCAGTTTTTAGATTAGAGGAAAGCAAGCCTTTACAGTGGTACCCAGTTTTCCTGTTCCATACCTGGCACAGTGACACAATATCATGCTTTATATGGCATGGAAAAATAAAATGCTAGTTTATTTCGTTGCATGTTAGTCGGTGACTATATTGTGCTCAGACAATAGTTCAGTTCAAATTATTAAAACTACAAACATATTGTTGAATACAAGACTTTGCAGTGATAATACATGTTTTCATATCACTCCAACTTACATGGTGATCAATATTTCGCCACTTCGGTTTTAATTTCTACTGGCAGTGAGTACATAATTTTTGTTCATGTACAACATGAAAATGTGTGTCCATTGGAGGTATAGCCTGTAATCCACTAGGGTGTGGAGGGGGGTTGGGGGTTATGATGGTACTTGCACGTGTCCGAATGTACTTCCTTGATTCATGATGTGTGCTAAGAAATTCTAGTGGACATATTAGCAAATGGGGAATTATTTCATGTAATAAGTTTAGAAACTCATCAACTCCGTAGAGTTAATATGGGGAAGATCAATATTGCCGGTTGCACCGAACCAGTCTTGTGTTCCAACACAGAAATGATTTTCTGCCAACATGACTATCGTATGTGGATAGGATTTGAGGTTACACTGTTTAGTGAAAAAGTGCTTTGAATAGTTTGTACAGTTTTTTTAACCAATTTGTAACGGAGTTTGATTAAATAAAATTGGCAAAAGTATTTTAATTCATACAAAACTGCTTGTCTTTTAAAAATCAGAATATAAAAAAACTGCTTATGGTTTGAAAATCACGATATAATTCATCATGTTCATTACTGTTGGGTACATGCACAGAAGATGAAGAATCAGTCTACCTCATATTTAGTCCTTAAGTTTGACTCCGAAACATAAATACACTGTACACATATATTGGGGGTGAGGGAGGCCTTACGTTATCTGATATCTACAGGCAGTCAAGCCATCCTAAGTTCCCTGACCATCACAAAGATGTGATTGTACCACACTAGGGAACAAAACATAAAAGTTTCTAGTACTCATGGCCCATTACCTCCTTTCGCTTCATCAGCCACATCAACTTTCTTTTGGAAATTTGATTCACCCTCCAAAATAATTAAGGTAAGCCCACAGGTCAACATATTATACTTGGGAAGAAAATCTCGCATATTTCTCATGTATGTCTGGTCACTATTAGGATATCTACGCCTCACCACACAACATATAACCTAGATTTTAACCAAGATGCTTACGTTAATATTGCACTTGAAAGCTTACATAATTACAATATTTACATTTTGTATAAAGCTACCCTAATGATCCTCTGTACATGGTTAACCAAGATAATATTTTATATATTTTTTATTTTGCTACTGCATATTTACCATTGTGCTGTGGTTACTGTTTTGTAAGAGTTATAGTCCAGCGTGCTTATTCAACTACCCAACCACAGCTTATGCTAAGGCTATGAGTGGATAATAGTGACAAGCTTGAAACTCTGCAGCAAGTGAAATCACAATATTTTAATTTATGATTGTACTTTCATTAGTATGTTCACATTAATAACCCGTATCTACTTTGTACATGTTTAAAGAGCATTTTTGCATGCAGGTTAAAATTATACATTGTTACTTAAGTAGAGAGTCTAAACAGGCGTGAATACCATGCCTTAACGCATCTGCCTAGTATGTGCAGGACTACGTCTGCCTCACGTGGGACTGCATCTGCCTTGCGTAGGACCGTGTCTGGCTCGCGTGTGCGCAACCAACCCAGTGAAAGGATATGGTTGTACACATTAAAAGATTTTAGGTGCGTGTGTGCCAACTTTCACAATACCCTTTAAAAAAAAAAAAAAAAAAAAAAAAAAACTTTGTCCATCTTTGCCTAGGCCACATTACCAAAAGGTTTTTTTTAGTTAACATCCGGAAAACTATGCGTTAAGATTTATAGACTCAACAAAAACACAAACTCCTATTAATTTACTCCTACTTGTTATCTTGTAGCTTGATTCTTCTCTTCAAAGAGCACAAAGTGTTCTTTTTTTGTTTAAAGGGATTACTGTAAAAAATAGCTGAAACATGCTTAAAATCACTTACCATATACTAACTGAAGCCTTTCATTAGACAGATTCTGCACTAGGAAGAGCTCTAGGAAATAATGCCACCCAACTGATATTTAGACAAATGTTTCTGGTGTTCATAAAGAGCTTTTAACAATTTAGTTTTAAAAGGAATATTATGGGTGGTCACATACAAATTTGAATATGCTCTACAATGCACTTCATTATACTTGATGTAGTTTGATTCCAACAGGATAATTAAGGAAAAATTAGATGGCATTTCCATGCCTGTCAACAGCCATGAAGGTGCTAATCATTGGGTGAGTGAGTGAAGAGATTTGGGCGGCTCTTTACGTCGAGGTCTTGAGAGCATATGAGGGTGCAGCAAGGTGAATATGGAGCAGCACCAGAATGAAAGAACAGGTGAAACAGGAGATTTCCCAGAAAACCCACCAACCAGCAGCATCATCCATATATAGTTGGAAATCAGTGAACTGCCATACAGAGGAGTTTGTACTTGGATACCTAATTTTATTTACTTTGGTCACTTGAACAGTATGATTCTCTGTTCACAACTATGCTGTTCACCGGAAAATAACAGACTGGTACATAGTCCATCACATGAAGAAAATTCACTATATTTGAAAAAAAAAAACTTAAAAATTGGTAGCTGTATTTTCATTTACGATAAAGTTGCTGTATGGAAAGTAATTTTTTTAAAAATAATAATTGATGATGGGTTTTTTTTTATGTTAGTAAAATTACGTGTGTGAAATAAGTTACTTTAAAATGGGAGAACCTGGCAGCCATTTCCCATTTTTTAAGCAATCGCATGTACAGTACGTACATAATTTGTGTATTGTTCTATTTACCCTTTTAAGCTCACCTCTCCACCTCAAGTGTCTCTACGGGAATAGACTAGGAGTGTGGCTACAATTGGCTCATTATCATTAGTTCATGAGTTGGACTTATGGTCCTGACTATATATCACTCCTTATCATTAGTTCATGAGTTGGACTTATGGTCCTGACTATATATCACTCCTTAGTAACTCTGATAATCAGGAATACTCTCAATAATTAACTCAATGGTGTGAAAATATTATTTATTCTGGAGTCTTAAAACATGACAATATTTGCAGGTTAATCTCAATAAATTGTTATTATATCACAATGGTAAACGCTCCTTAATAAAGCTGCTACTGAATTAATCTGGGAAATACTTTGTTATCCGAAATGATCCAAATTGGACTCGCCACGGTTAATTAATTGAACGGGTTGGTCAGGCCCGCACCACAGAGAAGGCCTCTCAGGATTCCCTGGCGGATCGTCTCCTCTAGCGTAGTCGCCTCTCAGCACTGGAGCTCGAAGGCAGTCAGCGGTGGCAGCGCTATGCGTCATCGGTGACCCGGAGTCGGAAGAAAGAAATATGGCAGACACACTGGCGAATCCGCTTGTAGAGCCAGGTCGCGCCCCCGATTCCCCTTCCCTCGTCGTTGATTGAGTGGCACCCTGCCGCTCGTGTCAAAGTTGGCACCAGGCAACACCTCGTTTACCACATATATATGTAATGAATGAGTATCATGTATGCCGTTTGATGACTGCTAACTTCAGCATAATAATAGGTATGAAAACATTCCAGGTACAAAACACTTGTAAACACATAATTAAAAGTAGATAAAAATACACATAATGAGTAAAAATTTTGATAACAAGCAACAAAGCAGTAGAGTGTCCTACACAAACCAAGCACATTTGTACATGCTTCCTTATTCTCATGCCTAACACATTGTGAACACAAATAACTGTGTGAGGGAACACAGAATCTACTACACTTCCTGTTTTTGTAAGCATCTGTGAGAGAAAAAGGTGTGCGAGTGTGAGATTTTTAGTTTCAACCGAGCCTAGGCAAGCCTAATGAAAATCCCGAGTTTTGAGCCCAGCTCGAGCTCATTTAACACACACACCCAAAAAAGTTTTATAATAAAGGAAATATTGGAGTTTTGAAGGTATTTGTATTCATAACTGCAGTTCTGAGAAAAAATTTTCACTGTGACATAACAAAATTTTTAAATATAATTTCATGAATGAATAATGTCTTATTTTCTAGCAAACATTTAACAAACTGTCTCATCACGCACTGCATCTTAGGCTGACTCCTGGACCAGTTTTTATGCTAATTTTGATGGGAAACTGTATTCATATCTGCAACTCTGACGAATAATTTTAACTGAAACATGTTTAACTTTTAAAATACTGTTTTGTAAATGAATAACTCTCATTTTATAGCAAATGGTAAACAAACTTCTTGCGTCTTATGCAGATTTGCGGGCCAGTTTTAGACTAATTTTTCTGTTAATCAGCATTCATATCTCAATTTCTGGTGAATCCTTTTACTGGAATGTCCCTACCTTTTGGTGTTTCATCAGTAAACAATGAGGTTTTTTTTCTTTCGTAACTAGTCAAACACAGTCTTATCGGTCACCGGCTGAATGACTTGATGTTGATGTAGATGCTTGAATTTTTCGAGCTGAGCTTGAGCTGTAAGCAAGTATTTGACTTGAGCTTGATTTTTGAGTACACGCATCTCTAGTAAAAAGTATACAGGGGGTTGTTACAAACTTAAATAATTATAATAGCCCATGTTGCCACTTATTTGGCATAAAAAATTTACTATCTATTTAACATGCAGGTGTAAAACTGAGACAATGAGGTAAAAAAAAAAAAACATTAGCAATTAAGTTTGTGGGAATGAGCTGTATTATTTCTGACACTTTTAACTTTAATGCAACCTTTCCTTATTTTTCAGATTACATTTCTTTTGTAGGCTATAAGAAGGGCAAGTCACATAATTGTAGTATGACTTGTGCTATTTGTATTGCCCATTGAACATATATAAACCAGTAACTAAAGACATTAATAATCTTGCTTCAAACTCATGCAGTAACATACAACTTGGAATCTTAGATATTAACCAAAGCAAAATATGTCACATCTTTTCCCTTTTAACTATCTGTTTGTATGATTCCACACTGTATATCATTAATGTTCTTCCAGATGAAATATATGTCGCTACATACCCAGCCTAGCTGACCATGCTGAGATAGGAACTTGCTATAGATACTCAGCTTTCAGTCAAACTCCCCATTTAAGTTACCTTGCCCTCCCTCAGTTGTTCTGCAAAATGAGCAGGGAGAGAAATGACCCAACATCGGCTCCAGAGAGATGGGACACCAGAGAAGAAATGAAATAAAGAAGATGAAACCTGACAAAGAGAATCTTATGCCTCTATGAGAGAGTTGACAGCTATCCAACAGGGCATGTTGTCAAATCCTGATTCAGGGTAGCCACCTTTTTTCCATTGGAAAATTCCTTGACATTTTCCTGATTTCCAGACAAAAATAATCTTCCTGACATTTTTCTAACATTTTTTTCTGTAAGGATTGGCAATTTTGCATTATAACATACTTTTACACCAAAATACTTCTATGATCTTATAAAATTACTCACCACATAGATTGCGAAGAAAAATGCCTAAGCATTTAGTCCACAATCATCAAAACAATTTTATGTTATTCTAACAGTGGTGCATGATTGACAGAACTGCCAAATATAGCATGAATATTAAAGAATTCCCTAACATTTAGCTAACTTGTTTGAAATTCCCTGACTTTTCCCTGAAAGTTTTCAAATTCCCTGACATTTCCCCGTTTTCCAGACTTGTGGCAATCCTGTGATTACTCTTAAGTTTAAGCTTATGGGTACGTAACACAACCTGTCTAGGTGACAAGTGACCTTGACAAATGCATAGTAGGGGACTAAAATTGGAAAAGTTTTGTACTTTGGCCTTGCTGCATCCTAAACCAAGGGCATGGCAAGGCAGGATTTGCATAAAGTCTAGCAAAACCAATCAGAACACTAATAATGGCAAAAGCCATGCAATAAACTATTTGTAATAGAAACAAAGAAGTGTATTCATAATTTATTTTAAGTACGTCTTTTCAATTTTTCTTTTCATTCATATTACCCATGGAAAACTTCTTAGGTTATCTTTCTTATATTTCATATTGAAGGGTAACATTTATTATTTTCTTTTCCATATATGACAATTTTATACTTAAAAACATTTACATAAAACCCAGGTTGCCAAAAATATAGAATAAAATGCAACCAGATTCAGGTGCCAATACTTTCGCTGTTATTCAGCTAATACTTATTCATTTTTCATACCGGTTATATTTATACTCCTTACTGGCCATATTAATACGTAAATACAAACTGCAAAAGGCCATTGCAAAATATATTGAGCAGGTGACCCCAAATTATCATAGTTACCAATTGCTGCTATATTTCCTGTCGCACCTGCATTTACCATTGACATAATTACATCATTTTTAATTCCTACACCAGGAAAGACCCCTTTTGGTAACACATTCCTGGTCATCTAACAATAGTTATGTTCTAATTTACTCACAATCCCAAGTGTATGGGAGCAACTGCTAAGCAATACCAGCCTTAACTCCAATGAGTAATTTTTATTTTTGCACAAGCCCTAAACTTTGTAAAATTTCTCTTTAAAATGTCATAAAAACGAGTTTCGCATAGCTCCTACTTAATACCAAAGGCTAAAACACTATTATTGTCAAGAGTTTGAAAATGTTTACAAGTGGTTGCAAAATTTTACCCATGATTTCTAGTGGTTACCACCACTTTATGTCTTGGTGATGACGTAGCCACTAAAGCTTGGTTACAAAAGGTAACAGTATTGGATTTTTGGCTAAAAGGTGAACATTTCGCAACATTTTAAAAAACTTTAAAATTATTTTCTGGCCAACATGGCCTCTGCCTAACATCAAAGTGAAGTAAGTGTCCTGTTCGCTTTAGGAGCCTGCATTGGTGGTTCAAATAAAGTACTGCTTATCTCATGGTAGTAGCTTGCCCCCTCGAGGTCGCTGAACTGACCCTGAGAGCAGCGCGTACCAGCATTAAATACACTGTTACACCCTCTTGTGCTACCAATCATATTAATTATACCCTCAAAAAGGAGTTTTTCTAAGAAATAGTGGGGTTTTCAATTTCTCCTGGGAGGGTTCAAGTAATTCACAGCCAATGGCAGAAAACATTACCATTTATGGTGAAAGACGCAGAGGACACCAATTTCCCTTAGAGGGTATAACACACTGAAATTTAAAACACCCAATCAGATTAAACTACGCCCTCAACTTCCGTCCTCTTGACCAAGATGTCGGAAATAACGTAACGAAACAACACGTTTTGAGCGGTGCACGCACCATCCCAAGCTGGTTACCAAGCTTGTCATTGACTGTGCTGCGCTCCCACGATGAATCACTGAAACATCAGTCTGCTGCACACTTCTTTGCCAGGTCTTGTTGTTGCTGCACGTGAAAAATAGACATGGAAATTTACAGTTATTTTGCCGGTACCTCAGATGTTTTAAAGTATTTTGTAGTGATGTGAAGCTGGCAAGAACATCACAGTTTTATTTTATTAAATGTTTCAAGCCACATTGGAAAGTTTTAAACTTCGAAACAACGTGTGAGAAAGTTAGTGCGTAATGGGCCGTACACTGCACAATCCAACAGGTTACCAGGCAGACACAGTAAGTACTTTTCGAGGGCATCTGCTACATTGTCTCATCCCCCTAGTTTTAAGAGTGTTTTTACTTTGTTTTGCAAGTTGAAAATTATTCACAGACGTGTGGTGACGGGTCGCCTGTCACAGTACTCTCAATATCTTTGGCTGTGTGTGCAGAAAATTAGGGTTATAGTTAAGTGTCTTGCTCTTGTAAATAGGTAAGTATGGGAATAACCCTATAATGTTGTTAATCATGATCATTGTAAATAATGAAATAAAAATTTTTGTTGTTCCTTTATCTTTTCCTTTGTAAAATTTTGAATTCACTACTTAACAAGTTAAGGGTATTATTTCATATTGATGAATAACCATTATTTGTTATCATATAATGGTAGGGCCAATGTTAGGGTTATAGTTAAGTGTCTTGTTCTAGTACTCCCAGACAGTCTCAAAGAGTGAGAAAAAACCATTTACCATAGTCAAAATCACTTAATATGTCAGATTGTGACCATCTTATTTTCACATACCAGGACGAACATATACACACATTAACAGTATTTTCAGCAATTGGGAAACGCAGGAAATGTATAGCATTTGTACTGCTGTGAGAAGTGTGCGGAAACTTTTCCAAATGGACAGAATTTTTTAGAGTTAATGAATTTGATTTAGAAGTTCACAAACTGCACCAAGAGAACTTTACAGCGGTAAGTTACCTGTACCCACTTTACAAGTGGGAATGCTATAACACAATATTGAGAGCATCAAGACCATGCTGAAAAAAATTTGACACTTAAGAAAACGTTGTCCTCATTAGTCCCCAGATGCGAAGACTAAAAGTGGCAGAGGGGTTGGTGATGTAAATTGTAGGTTTATTACAGTAGAAAGCAAAATGCAGAAGTGGGGGTAAGAATTCCTGAGCCTGACCACTTCTGCTAGCCTGATTATTATACTGTGATGGACATTTCTGCAAAGAATATAATTTGTGCATGTGTGTCATTGCAGTAGTATAATAGTGTAGTTTGGCTGTTTATACAAGTCCACTTTAGTCTTCAGCAGACAGATTACATGCCCAAGAACTGAAGAGAATGATTTTGTTGTAATTATAGAATGCAATGCATTGTATTAATTTTTATAGTATGTAGCATATGTATGTTCACCCAACTCTGGTTGGACACACTTATTCATATTAACCTCAAATTACATCATGATCCACACTGCTTATGTCTTTATATTTTCTACACAATCACTTGACAACTACAATTTGAAAATAATAAATCCAACAAAAACACTGGAATACTTATATCTAAAAAACAAATAGAATCTATTAAAAAAAAAAAAAAAAGCTCTAATAAACATGGTGTAGTTGAATTCATGAAATGTGGATCAACAATGCTTCTGATGTACACTACTGGCCATTAAAATCGCAACACTAAGGATGCAAGTAACGGACTCTCACAGTGGGGAATGCACAGAGCCGGGTAGAACATTGACGCATTGTTCAGCCAAGTGGTTCAGCACTGAAGAAATGCACTTTCTCAAAAACCATTTCATATTTCCACGTGTGTTTGTAATCCACTGCAACCAGCTAACATGTTCGCTTGGTCAAGTTAAGATGGCTAAACAAAAACACGTAAAACTACGTCACACACAAATTAGTCAATAGAAAACAGTTTTGATTGTTTACAAAGGAGTTTGAAAATTTTACGTTTTGAGCGCATAATAGTTTGAAAAATAGGTGTGCACTGCGAAAATACTTTGCCTGGCGGTATTATATTATATGGTAACTATTCCAATGACATCTATGAAGGCATAATTGATTTTATAGGAAATATCCTTATTGCTACTCTTCTATATATAGCTTTGACAAAGTGACTGTAATGGATATACTTTACACAATTTTTTGAAGTAAAACAATAATTTGCAAATAGTAGTTTAGCTACAAAATGTTACTGGAAACAAGGTTCCAAACTGTAATCAAGAATAGCAGCATTATCATCTAAATATAAAATAATCATAAAAATAATTTTCTAAATAAACACTTGAAAGCTGATTTTTTTTTTTTTTTTTTTAGCAGGACTTGCAAAAGTATTTACAGTACCCTAATTAATTGCAGTTAATTCTTCTGGGTACTGTTGAAATTCAAGGTAAACCCATAATGATTGTAGTCTTTCCGAGTTTAATTTGAACAAATTATCATAAAAGTGAAGTTGCTTCCTCTTTTAACAGTTTTAAATACTGCGACCATCAGCCAAAGAAAAACAAGACTTTCAAATCTTTCCAGGGCGGTAGCATCAGGTTTCCTGGCATATTGCCCATACTGCAGAGCAGAAGCTGTGACTATTTGTCAAATTAACAGTAACAATCCTCAGAACTGCCAATGTAGTCGCTGTTCACACATTTGTGCCACATTTACTAGTTTATTACAGAATTAAGTACAGAGTTATTGTGTTGTGTGTACCAGGTTTAAAGATAAAGATTACAAATTTTGTTTGTGTGTATGAGCAGAAACATTTATAAATTTTGTTTCAGTAAATAAAAAACACAGTTAAACTACACATTTTTTATATTCACCTGTACTGATTAGACATATAGGAGGAGGAAACTGGGTCGCGCTAGGCTGTTCCAATTAAGTTAAAGGCAGCTGAATCTTAACCCTTCAAGCAGGATGTAGCAATGGATGCTGCACATGCTAAAAATTATGCATACAATCCTGTCATTTTATTTAGCAGTCATTTGAAGTGATTAGAAGTACATGATGTGTATCTGATAAGACTTGTATATATTTGTACAACATCCTAACGACACATATATATCTCCATGTGTAGTATTACTTCAACTACATGGCTTTGCTGCAAGTAGTTTGTGGTAACAGTGTAATTCAAGATGGCAACACGGTAAGTTCGCCATGAGCGTGTCCGGCATTACTTGTAGAGTTTTAAGTATTATACAGTATTCGCACATTTTTTTGATCCTCCGAGCAGGAATTCTTGTCCGTGCTTTTGGTGTAGTGACTAGGATACTTTTTTCTTCAATTGTTTGCGTGTTCTACGTAATTCAAATATCACCTCAAGCTTGTGAAATTTACTGCAGCTGCTCTGAATCCACTCATCACTGAAGCATCCTTGGAAGACAGAAGGCTTTTTCATCTTATCCTATCACTTTGTGAGAAACATCGCTGTGCTGGTGAACATTTCATCAAAATTACGTTGTTGGTGCTCCTTTAATCTTATGGTCTTGTTCATGTATTCAACACATGGGTGAGTAATTTTTTTCTCTGTTCATGTGTAGCATCTGTATGCAGGGTCTGTGGAGACTATTAGTATTTTCACATTCGCGATGAGTCATTTATGTCTGGCCGCCAAATACATTTTTCCTAACCTGCTTTTTTAACGTATTGTCTGTTCTGCTTGAAGCCCCTTACTGCATCTGGTATTGCGTGTATTCTTGTTTGGTCTATCAGTAACCATGGGTCTCCAAGTATTTTCATTAAAGTTAAAGTTTCAAGAAAGTTAACTAAAACACGTTGACGATAGAGTTAAAGTTCTTGTAAAGGCATCCAAAATTACGATAAGTGCTGTTCATGAAGTGAATGTGTTTGGCGCGCAATAAGATGCTGTCGAGACCACAGTAAATTCATTGTTCAACAAACTTCTACAAGCAGAACCCTTGCTGGACAATTTTGATGAAAATCTGCTTACATCTAAGAGTCATTCTTTGCATTAATGTTCGACATCTGATGTAATATAACCTCATTTTTGTCCATCCATGTCGTTCAAAAATCACCAAACCCAGAGATTACTTCCACATCTGCTGCTGCAAATTTTCATCTTTTTCAGGTCAGTGGGAAGAGTGGCTAATGTTCTCCCAACTGTATCAAGCTACGATATATGACGGTCAAGCTATGACTGACATTGAAAAATTCCAATACTTGTTGGTATGTTTGACAAGGGAGGCATTACAAGTGGTCAAAAAACTGTTAATTAGTGCTGAGAACTATTCAGTTGCCTGGGAACTTTGTACGTCCCAATATCAGAATTCAAGGAAATTAACTACCTTGTACATAAATATGATTCTCATTTTGCTTGGTGTTAACTCCACAAATGACTGTTGAACACTTTCAGTGAAAATGCTCAAGCATTAGAAGGGTTGGGATGTGACGAGACAGAAAATAACCCAGTGCTTGTTACATGTACATTTGATGTAGGTATTAGGACAAAGTTTTAAAATTCACACACAAACAGCACTGACACATTTCCCACTATTTCAGAACTTAATGATTTTATGTGTTCAAGGGTAGCCAAGATGGATTGTGCTATGAATGTGGTGGAGAGCACGATTAGTGTGGGTCAAGAGTATCAAAAACCATCTATAGTCAAGTCACACAACTTCTTAACAGAAATTAAGTCACACAATTTCTCAACAGAAATCAAGTCACACAATTTCTCAACAGAAATCAAGTCACACAATTTCTCAACAGAAGTAAGTTTTCGTTACAAACTCAACCGATTACCAAGGTCATGCCCAGTATGTTAAAAAAACCTCTCACTCCATTTACAAATGTCCGGAGTTAACTAATGCATCACCTACTAACCGACAGACAATAGTTCGCAAAAAGAAACTGCATTTTGACTGCCTCGAAGCAGGCAGTGCTTTCACAGATTGTGCTTCATTGCACACATGTTATTGATGTAAACAGAAGCATCACACCCTGTTCCACATAGATGGTGAGCCTAATCCTACTCCAGGGGGTAAAGACCAAGGTTCTGACCACACTGAAGATCCAAACAGCACATTTGCAGGCGTGTCAGCTCATGACTGTAGACCTGTCTTACTGTCAACAGCTCTAGTTAAGGTGTATGGTGTGGATAACAAGCCTCATGTGATGCGCTGTCTGCTGGACAATACAGCTCGGGCATCGTTCATCTCGGAAGCCTCAGCAGAGATATTGTCTCTGCCCCTTCATAAGGCCTGTGAAAGAGTTTCTGGTCTTTCTCAAGGAGCTGTCAATCTAAAAATGTAATCAGTTGTAAAATTCAGTCATCTATGGAGCCTCAGTGCACCTGTGATCACACACTGTTCGTTGTGTCCAAAATTACCAGTAATTTACCACGGACCACAGTGTCCGAACTCAGTTGGGTTCCCTTTCTTGCAGACCCTAAATTTGACGAACCTGCACCCACTAATATGTCAGAGACTGATGTTTATGCACGTGTATGTTTGAGTGGCAGATTGGAGTTAGGACAGCATATGCCTGTTGTACTGGAGTCAACACTTGGATGGGCACTGTTGGGAGAATACCCAGTCTTCCACTGAATCAGAGTCTAGTTTCTATGTTTGTTGGTATGGATGATTTGTTGGATTCGACTTTGAATCGATACTAGGAAATCGAAGAATCCCCTTGTATCAGTACAAGGTCGCCAAGTGCAGACTGCTGCGAGAAACATTTTCAGGACACCCATTCCAGGGACGATTCAAGGAGATACATTGTTTGTCTTCCTTCCTCTTAAACCAGACCCAATCTCTTGGAGAATCGTACTTGACTGCAGAAAATAAGTTCTATTCTCGGGAAAGGAAATTTTCATTGCATCCCGATCTGAAGTCCATGTACACAAATTTCAAGGCTGATTACGTTGAATCAAAACATATGGAACCATATGTTCCCTCCAACCAGTTGACTAATGCAAGGGAGAACCTGAATGTTTCATTCATCATCACTGTGTTCTAAAAATGTTGAGCTCAACCACCAAATTGAGGTTGGTATTTGATGAAAGTGCCCAGACCACCAATGGAGTTTCACTTAACGATGTCCTTCCAGGACCCAAACTCCAGTATGAGATCTGTAATGTAATTTTGAGATTTAGGTTGTACAGTGTAGTCTTCTCATGTGATATAAAGCAGATGTAGAGACAGATATGGATCCACAAAGATGACAGACCTTACCAACTCATTCTCTGACGTGACAATCCATCTCTAACAATTACAGTGTTCTTGTTGAAAACAGTAACCTATGGCCTTCTCTTTCACCCTTCTTGGCCATTTGTACTCTGTACCAGTTGGCATCAGATTAAGATGCCCAGTAGCCTCTTGCAGCAAATAATCTTCAAAACCACATATTTGTCGATGATATAGTTACAGGAGCGACATCTGTAGAAGAAGTACGTGTTCTGAAGTCTCAGTTGATTGAACTTTTGTCTTGGAGTGGGCTTCAGCTTCGGAAATGGTCAAGCAAACGGCCTCAGCTTCTTGAGGTTGTACCTGTAACTCATCATGAAACCCCATGAGAGCTCGACTTCTCATCTGGCCCTGTGGTAAATATTCTGGGTTTATACTGGACCCTGTAAAAGGACTCCTTTTCGTACCATTTGAATGTCACCAACGGTGTACCAACCAAACATTTTGTCCTGTCTCAAACAGCCCGTATATATGATCCTATTAGTTGGTTGTCACCAGTAATTGTGTGGGTTAAAATGTTCATGCAGTGGTTGTGGACTTAGGGCCTAGGTTGGGATGACCCCCTTCCATCTCCACCATCAAGTAAAAAGTGGAATAATTTCTTGAATGGGTTAGCATAACTAGCAGCATTTTGTCTGCCTCGTTTCGTGTGTCCAAATGCTGTTAGTATGAACTGCATGGTTTCTCAGATCCTTCTGGTAAAGCCTATGCAGTTGCTGTGCATCTAAGAAGTGTGATGCGTTATGAGCGACGTCATTCTCTTATCTAGTTTCACCACAACTGCGGCCCCCTCCTAAGAAGAGCCATTACGCTGTACACGCCACAGGACGCCTTCAAGCCAGGGATGGCTTGCCCAATTGTTTGCCACTTACTTAGCTGCAACCCACTTCGCTTCATGTCGCCGCTCTCTTACACTCTCACACTCGCTCGCTCGCTCGCGCACAATCACTATATATCTCTCTATCTGTCTCTCTATCTCTCTCTCTCTCTCTCCCCCCCCCCCCCCTCCACACCTGACAACCTCTGTGCTGGCCCTGTGCACCGAGTATAAATATGACTCGCAGTTCTCAGTTCAAGGCAGTCTTGCACCAGTTCAGTAGTACACCATTACTCTGCCCGACAGATATCAGACATCACATCTCGCCTTCGCAGAACACCACACAGTCCAAGCATCAACTGACTTCAAGTCGTCACTACCTTTCACAGTCCAGTCGAGAGTTCTACTCTGCACGACACCACCTCGCTGCCCGCCAGTATGCAGAAGCCGCCATGCTTCCAGCTACCTTGTAGCTCACCTACAACTATCACGAGTACGATTACCGCTGACTTGGGGTTGTCCTCAATCCCCGCAATGCTGCATCTTTCGAGACTAGGTAATACAAGTTGACAACTTAGGATCAGCCCTTCAGGGCCTAGTCAGGGTACAGGCTGGTTTGTGTGTGTGTGATTGAGCAATCAATAAAACATGCATAAATCTGACTTGGTTGAGTTCTCTTCCAGTGCTCTGTATTTTCCCACACCTTGCTCCTGCTAATTGCTTGTTTAATTACCTGTCCTAGTAAGACTCTTCTAGGGATAGCCACGAGCCGAAACCTTGTTCCTTTTCTCTCCTACTGATAACTGTTTCGAAATGCAGCTTGGTAATCTTGCCTTCCTAGGCCTCACTAGAGCAGTTGTCCCTTGCCCGCAACGTCTTGCGTACCAAGGAGCCATGGGAGTGGATGCCCCTCGTCATCTACTGTAATCTCCAGTTTAGCACTTGGGTCTGGCCGCAATGTGCCCGCGCACCAATCCACTGGACTGAAGGCCAGTGGAACAAGCCTCCAACTCTACCTAACCTCCACACCCTGCTTTACTGGCCACCTACTATCAACCTATCTGGTTACACCCACCACCTCATGCCTCATTTATCATTATACAGCTGGGTGGGGCAAAGCTGCCTAGCAGGGGATAGCTCAAGCTGGAGTATTGAGGGGAAAGTGGTCCAGTCAGCAACCAGATATACACCTGGAAGAAAGAAGAGGCTGCACATCACAGAGGGTCTACCACCAGCTCGCCAAGCTCCACCTCGACCCTCAGGACACGTACCACATGCAGTACCTCCACTGCCACCCACGGCCGCCGAAGATGACTCATACCTTCGTCTGACCAGCTAACATTACCAGGGTAGTTAGGCCCCAGGTAAGTTACCCGCGTACCCACTCGCCTATCGCTCACAAGCGTGCCACCCAAGGGCTCAACGCTCGTTTATTGAAGTGGCCGAAGTCAGCACCACAGGTACCACGAAAAACCCATGCAAGCGGCGACCAGTGCTTCACCATCACCTGGGGGGGAGGGGGGATCTCAGCCTCCAACTGCCATTCACACTAAAGGTGAATAACGAGACAAGTGTGGATACTCGAGGGAATATATATATATATATGTGTGTGCGCACACGTGCGTACATCTTGTCTTGGCCAAATCACAGGTAGCTCTACTTAAACAAGTACATACCGCACCCTCAATTAGTTGTGCGGTGATCATCTACTGGCCAAACTGATGGTCTATTGTCATGCTTTCCTAGTCCAATACTTAAATATCACTGCTTCTCATGCCTAGACTGACATAAGCATGGCTCTGACTTGGATAAAAAAAAAAAAGAGCCATACTTAATGAAAACCTTTGTGACAAATCATGTTTCACAAATCTAGGAGTGGTTTCCTTCACAGTTATGGGAACATGTTGTTTCCAAAGACAACCCCTCCGACTGTGCTACTCATGACATTCTCACTCATGAATTCTTCTCTCACGACTTGTGGTGGCATGGCTCCCAGTGGCTAGTCGACCCTCCAGAGAACTAGCCAGTGTCCACTGTTAATCAGACAATGGAAAATGTACCAGAACTGAAGCCTTCTCAATTTGCGCTACTGGCCACCCAGTAAACTTCGGAAGAACTTCTATTATTGCAATGGATTTCGTTATGGCCGAAGTTGGACAGTGTCACTGCATATGTGAAGAGTTTCATCAAATGCATTCGGAAACAACCTTGTATCAGTGGCAGCCTGTCTTCAGCAGAGTTGAAGGAAGCTATGTACTTCCTTGGTAGGTAGGTGTATCCAACGTGAATGTTTAACAAGGGACTGGCAATGCCTTAAAAGGGGAAACCATGCTCCACGCAAAACTTTTGCACCCTTCCTCGACCAAAATGGTGTGTTCAGCACAGTATCATTTATCACATACTAACATGGGGTTTTCAACAAAATATCATATTGTACTGCCAAAAAACAATGTTACTGTTGAAGGTCTGGTAGAGCACTACCACATTAAATATTTGCATGCAACACCCAGTTGTTACAGTCACTTCTGTCACAGAAGTTTTGGATTCTCTCAGCTCGATCCTAGATTTGTTCTAGAGTTTACAAATGTGTACATTGTTTTCGGTGTCATCCAGAGAACAATCCCACCATGATAGGTGACTTGCCTTCTGTTCGACTCACATCTGCTGGAAACTTTGAACAGCCTGTGTGGACTATGCTGAACCCCTCACCATAAGGCTTAACAAGTTGCATTGCATTGTCACCCAGAAAGCGTATATCTCCATTTACATCTGTTTTGTGACAAGGGCCATACATATTGAGGTGGTTACTGACTTGACTTCTGACAGTTTTGTTGCAGCCCTTAGGCGGTTTGTCTCACAAAGAGGTTTGTGTGCCAATCTGTTACTCTGACTGTGGAACCAATTTTATAGGAGCTTCAAAGCATCTTCAGCAGTCTTTCACTCGGCTCCTCCATTCCCCCGTACTAGAGAATTTCTTATTAGCTCACTCCATTACCTTCCATTTTCTCCCACCTGCCAGTCCACATCAGGGAGGATTGTGGGAAGCTGCTGTTAAGTCTGCCAAATACCACCTTAAGCGAGTAGTTGGAAATCAAATTGGAAGAATTGATGTCATACTGCACTAGAGTTGAATCTGTCCTCAATTCGAGGCCTCTAACTTCAGTGTCTTCTGATCCAAATGACTTAGCTGCCCTCACACACGGAATTTTATAATTGGTAGGCCTCTTGTAGCTGTACCTGAATCATGTGGTGGTGGTGGTGATCTGTTTATCTCGCTGTGTGCACTCGCTAACCAGTTTTGGAAGCGATGGTATGAAGAATACTTGCAGCAACTGCAACCAAGGGGCAAATGGCACACCCAGCAACCAGCACTCAAGGGTGGAGATTTGGTTCCAGTTGGGGAAGAATGTGTACCACCTTTTGGCTGGTGCCTAGCTCGATTTTGAGGCTTCATCTTAGACATGATGGTGTGGCTAGAGTGGCTGACCTATGCACAGAAATGGGACAGCTGTGTAGGCCAGTGCAAAAGTTATACATATTGTCTTCCAGCCCAGTAAATTTGCCATTTCTCAATTCATGCAGTGTAAATATATGTACTGTGCTACGACACATTCTACCTAATTAAGAGACCTCAGCTGGTCTCGACGGGTGGTATGTTGTGTATTGTGTAATGAGACTTGTATATATTTGCAGGAAGCCCTAATGAAATGTGTATATCTCCACATGGACTAATTTCTTCAACTGCATGGCGTCGTTGCAAGTAGTTTGTGGTGCCAATGTGATTCAAGATGGCCATGTGGTAAGTTTGTCACGAGCATGTCCATGCCGGACTTGTATAATTTTAAGTGTTTTTACAGCTTTCTTAAAACAGTACATTATTTAATAATTGATTTTTGGGACAGAGATAAAGGTACTGACACTTCTTTCTTTAGAACCTTTAATATACTATAATCCAACTTGTAACCAAATTTATTACAACCACCTCTATTTTATGAATAGTTTTTGATAAATCGTAAAAAATTTGGGTTAATACAGTAGAAAATTTGGGGGAAATTGGCTACAAATTAAGTTTGTTGCACTGTTTTGGTCACCTTAACATTGCATTTCTCTCTTGGTGAGCGCTTTATTGCACACAGTAAATACAGTCGGGAACTAATTTTACAAGTAATTGATTTAATGAGGGCAGCAATTTTATGAGGCCATTCTCAGGAACCAACAACTTAAACTCAAATCAAAAAAATAAGAAACACTGACGAAAATTGTAAAAAACAAAATAGCAATGAAAATCAATAAAAAATACATTTGCTAGTCCACATTGATAAAACATCTGGGTTGTGGGTTGTAGTGTAGCCATTCTTAATTGGTATGGGAGGATGAGGATGAGGAGAGTTTTAAAATGCAACGACAATGGTTTGGAGTAAGCATAGCACCCGGGGCCCCACAAGTCAGCCTTTTCTGCATGTGACACAAAACATCAGAAAGGGATGCTTTGTTCTACACCCGTCCCTCTCTCCACCACACACACTCACATGCAAAGCAACAAAGCTGGTCAATAACAGCTCAAATTGCACACCCTCCCTTTCCCCTTCCAGCCCATCATCCCATGAAGACTTTTCAGGTAAGTTTTGTGATATTCCTGTTATAAGTTTGATTTAGCTCCTCTGTTTTGTTTTAGAGTTCGGATTGTGTTTGAAATTGACTGACTGATTGCTGTCAGCCTTCATATACCATGTTTAATGGATTACAATTTTGCTTACATTTTCAGATTATTTTCTAGTCCTTTTGATTTATTGACGACCTGCTCACCCATGATATATGCGTAGTTCCACTTGTGCGCGTTTACAAATCACAGGAGAGAAAATGCTTGTAAAATCCCTACCCAACCCATCAACGTGTTCGTACATGTAAGTTCAGTGAGGAGGTGCCAAAATGGGTCACATTTTAAACTTGTGTGTCTGAACCCTAAGCAGAATTTTCCACTGCAGAGGAAGTGCTTTCCTGCTAAAAAGTTTGCAGCTGTATGTTTACTCTTACTGTTTGATGTTAACTGGAGGTTCTATATATTCTTAAAGGTTATCATTTCATTCTAAAGACATCTAAATATTAAAATTAATGTATGTACTTTTAATAAAATTGGTGATTTTCATGCGAGAAGAAATTGAAAATGGAATTTGCGCTTGTTGAAAATTACACTGCCCTCTGTTTAAACTTAATTTTTGGCATCAAAACATAGTCATAAGTTTCTTTCTCTGGTATTATTTTATTCTAATGCCATCTAACTATTAAATATATTAAGATTAGCAAAACAGCTGATTTTACCACAAGAAGTAACTAAAAAGGAAATTTTACTTTTCCAAAAAATTATCATGTGCCCTGTTCAATCTTAATTTTTTGGTGTTAAAAAGTTGTCATAAATTACTTTCTCCGGTAATATTTTACTCTGATGACATTCAAATTTAAAAATAAATTTACAAATTTCTAATAAAATTGCTGATTTTACTGCCAGAAGTAACTGAAAATGGAATTTGCACTTGTTAAAAAATCTAATATAAGAGGTTTGTTAAACTAATTTTTGGCGTCAATGAGTAGTCCTACGTTACTTTCTCAATTATTATTTTATTCAGAGGACATCTAAGCATTAAAGTATGTTTGTATATTTGTAATGAAACCATTCACTTTTCCACAGAAACAATCCACTTCGCACACACTAAATGTGACTCTGTGCTTGGTTATAATTTTTTTTGGGACAAGGGGAGGCTGTATATACCATTCTGGGGTGTACTTTCATTCGGGAAACATTTGCTTCTTGAAATAAATTAATATTTCGTAAATAAATTGTCTAACTTTTCTACAAGAAGCTACTGAAAATAGATTTTGCACTCAATCAAATCAACTGGTCACAGAACGTAAAAATTTTTTTTGAGACAAGGAAAGACCGTATATACGGTTTTGGGTTATACTTTTATTTGGAAGGCATCTATTTTTCACTTTAAAAACCTAACTTTTAGTGTCGGAGACAAATTAAAATTAACCTACACTTGACAATGCACTTTTAATGCAATTTTCCATTTTTGGAGGATAAAATCAGTTTCCAGTGATTTATTGAGGTAATTCTCAGGAACCATGAAGCTTATAAAATTTGACCTTGACTCTACCTAAAAATAGATCCCACCCCTCCAGGCTACCAGAGCAAGCCAAAACCCACTGACTGCCCACCCACTTCCCCTCAGAAGGCAGTGGGTTTCTGGATGTGATTCAAGTATCATTATGACAAGCATTCGTCTTGCCTGCGTGAGCTTGCTTGCCTGCTTGCTTGTAGATACACCACCTTCTCTCTTTGAATGTATTATTAAGACTTGGATTTGTGCACTCTTTTTGGATTTCTATTGGTTTTGAATTTGCTTACTGTGTGTTGATGACCCCCCCCGACCCCCTAAAAAAAAAAAAAACAAACAAACATACAAACATTTCTATGAAATTTCTACATTCTTTCTCCAAACCCGAAGTTTTGTGATAAAATAAATGTACCATATTTAACTGAAAGGAAGATGACCCCTTCTTAAAAAAAATATATTTTTGCAGGAAAAATATTTTAACCTGAATTCAAGACTACCTCTGTGAAGTGCTGAAAAAATTATTTAGGTTGAAAGTATTTTTGCATGAATTTATGACAAACCCTTTAAGAAGAAATACTATTATATGAATAATATGATATATTTTATTTACTTTTAAAGAAAAGCTAATCACAATGAAATAGGTGTGTCCAACCTGGCTGTAGGTAGCAGCATCTTTCTTACACTGTAAAACTTTTGTGGGTGTTATATATTCATGACTTGAGCCATTTTGCTTACTGGCAAAGCACTTCCTCTTTAGGGCAGGGTGATATCAGAAAAGGGGACCCTTGTCAAAGTTGACAGGTACAGTCTCAGCATTACACAAATACGTACAACCATAGGATACACAGTATTTAAGCATGAAAAGCCTTTGTCAAAATCCTCTGTCTCATTGCACACCAATTTTGGAGGACTAACTGCTACCCAAATAAAAATTATGTTTAGAAGCCTGTAGTAATTTTGTGCAAGTAACACAAGCTTAAATACTGAACTAGCAGTGTCGCACATATATGGTCTTTGTGCTTAGGTTTTGAATTGAAGACGACCCCGAATTGTAGCCTACCACCCTATTTTTTCTATTCCTTTTGTCAAAAATCTCGTCTTCCTTTAGGGTAAATACAGTATTTTTGTGTCTTTACTTTACACCATACAAGATGATGGCAGACAATCTATTTTTATGTTAATATCAATAGTATCAATCTTTGCCATGATTTTAATAAAAATTCAACGTATAAGCTCTCTAACGTTATTGATATACTGATAGCAATGAGAGTTAATGTGATGTTCGTAAACAGCTTCAAAACAGAAAAATAAATAAACTGTACATATACCTATATCTTTTATTAACTTCACTGCAAGCACAAAATATCAACACGCACAATATTTGTACTTCCAGAGGCACAACATGAATTCAACTTTGTTTTGGTCTGTGGCATGCACGCAGTAAATTTATTTGTTGGTTTATTTCTCGTGTTAATGTTAAATTAAATCATCATGCATTTTTCAAGAACTTCAGCATGCCGTAGATTATATCGATACTCAATTGTGAAAGGAAGTTTAAGGGCTAGTGTTTTATATTTTTAAAACACAAAAAATCAAATTATGATGGGCAAATTTTGCAATGTTCGTGTGATTGGTTCCGTAAAGATACATGTACAAAACATGTCAAATGAGAAATACTAAAGAAATAAAAGCGTTTGCGCCGACAGGTCCCTTCAAAACATAAAATTAATTTTGTATCAGATATCGAAATGATGATGCAGGGGAATAACACCCCAGGAAAATGAGGTGATCTTAGCATGAGGAACTAGCTGCATAAATGTGTATGTCCAAGGTGAGGTTAAAAGTTAAACTTCCCAGCAAGCTGAGGCTGGGAATATTTTATCTAAACTCAAAATAAGGAAGACAGTATGGTGCTGTTAACCTAGAGGAATATGCACATTGTGTCACCCTGATTTTGCTCGATTATTACAGTTGGGTTTCAGTTACCTGTATATTTTCTCTAAATATTATGTAGTGAGGTGAGTTACGAAAATTGAGAAAATGGAATTTTAAAAACAAAGTTACCATAATAACTAATGAGACTACTTTCCTCTACATGAATGCAAATAGAATTGATGAATTTCTTAAAAGTGAAGATTGTAGGTAGGCCACTAAGGTTCAATGCTTACACATTATTTGGAGATAAAGGGATGTCGTGTGTCCTACCATCGTATCAGCTTATTTAGAAGACGTGCATTTACTGAAATTAAAATTTTAATAACAAACCCTTTGATTTTCCTACAGAGAGCTACTGAAAATGGACTTTGCGCTCAGTAAAATTTACATGCCGCAAGGTGTTTAGATGTGTTTTGTGAGAATGGAGGTCAAGTATATGCTCTTAGGGTCTCGTTTTCTTCTGAAGATGCTTATTGAATTCAATTACCATTATTAGTTCAAAATAATGTTGGTTTCATGTCAGAGAGAAACACTGACTTAACTAGAAATTGTAAGACTTTTGGTGACATTTAAAAAATTTTGGGGTCCTGGTTTTTGCAACTTTCAACAAGAGCATAGGCCATTTTCAGTTGTTTCTCATGGGTATATCATAGTTTTATTAAATTAATTACACTGTGGTCCAGCAAATTAATACACATAGAGGTAATGTTTTGCTGCAATCCTTCGAAGTTTGTGCATTTGTATATTTTATTTAACGAGTCAGTCCAATAGCTCTGTTTGCTAAAGCAGTGATGGTTGGGGGGAGGGAAGGACTGAGGTGGGAGAAGGTACATTCACTCCATAGGCTGCAGTGGGCCATGTCTCAAACAAAAGGTTTACAGTCTAAAGCTGTTTTCGAATCAACCATTTTGTATTTAGTGGTATTTAATTCAGATGCCGTCAATAGTCACTTGTTCATGGTTGTGATTTGCTTTAATATTTTGGTAAGTTTTGTTACACACTAAAAAATAAATACTAAAATACAGAATACATAATTATTTTCGTCGACTAATTCCAGTCAAGTGACCTTTCAGTAAACTAAAAAGACCAAATCGAACATGGCCCAAGCACTTCTGCACAACACTTAGCCTGCATAACAATTGTAACGTTCTGTGTAGGTTGGAAATGTTTCCTTTCAATACATTGCCAATATAAAATTGCAAAGGGCATGTGAATACACACTCCACTGGGCCAGATTACATGCAGCATACAAAAGTAAACACAGTGATGAATTTTCTTGTAATATTTTCAGTAGAACCCCATAGTAGTGAGCACGGTAACTACGGTAACTGCGATAAAATGGTTATAAAGAGGTATTTTTGATAAACCGTCAAAAAATCACAAAAATATCCCATGAAAAAAATTGTGATTTTATGAGTAGAAAGATGTATGGCAAAATTGTGTGAAGCAAGCATGCAGCAAGTTTCTTCACTGTGTGAAGTGCGCTCTTGTTATCTGTCTGCTGTAGCTCCACCCCTCTTGCCCCCCCCCAATTCCTACCACCACTGTCATGTGTCAAATTCTTACAGATTGCCACTTCACCTCCCGCCCGGGTTGCCAAGCGCATTACTCTAAAAATAGAATCCTGTCCTTTCTTCCTTCCCCCGTTTACCAAAGCCGATCCTGTTTTGAATTTCCGTAGTTTTTCACGGTCATTGTGCTTTCAACTGTGTTTGGTTTTATACAACATGGATTTTCTGCTTTGATCTTGTGTGAACTCCTTATGAATAAATGTATGTGCGTGTGTAATGAAAACGCCAAGCTACAACTAACACAGTTCTTTGTTTCTTCCCACACTGCATCCCTGTAAAGTCAACCGTCTATCAACCACACACACATCTATATGGGCGTGCATGTGACTTTACATCACAGTAAGCACTGGCTTCAAGGCCAAGGTATGGCATCTGGCTATGGTAATTGTTCTACAGTCACAAAAATTACGTACTTGCTCAAATTAACCAAGCCCTTGAATTAACTATGCACCCCATATTATTTAGAGCATAAACCAAAATGTTTTTTTAATTTAGGAGTAAAATATTAATTTATTTCTACAGGCTGACTTTTTTTGAATAAAATGATACCCCAGAAGGGTAAACACAATCTCCTTTTATTACCAAAAGAAGCGCAAACAGATGAGGGGAAAGTGGAGTAGTGACCCTCACGGCCTGTTTGTCGATACCTTTGAGTACAATCTGGTGGCTATTATGGCCCTGTTGTCTGCGAAGGTGGCGCGTGAAAGCCGGCCAAGGGCAACAAACGCGCCTACACAGCAGCTAGTCCATTCAACTCCAGCCACCTAGGACTTAGTTTTAACAGATTTTCACCTGTTTTTTTTTTATTTTTTTTATTATTATTATTATTGTGTCACACCAATTAAAGATAGTGACACTACTCCTACATTTTATTGCTGTGACATAACAAATGTATTTTTAAACAATTTTCATCAAGATTTCTTGAATTTTTGTTGGTTTTGAGTAAGCTTCGCACCACATATTTTCAGCATAATTGCACGAAAATTTTTACACTGTTTATTTTGGTAAATACTGGTAATTTGTGGTAAAATTTCATAAATAAATTGAGATTCCAACACAAATAGTGTAACGTTGTCATTTGTTAGGCAAAAAATGTAGCCACCGTCTTTATGCTCGTAACTGATCTTGTAAATAATTCACACACTTTTATAAACGTGTGGGGAATTATTTTAATCGTAACATGTCTAGGTACCTTACAGGACAAATCATATAATTTTGCTATCAGAGAGAGAAAATCAATATCAAAATTATCTTATCCCAGAGTTTGGTCAGGTCTGTTTCTTTTCGTAACTTTTGATGCAGTCAGTAAGCTTAATTGCCTGCGGTGGGTACAATTTTAATCACAAAGATATCTTCTAATAAAGTTTACAGGTTTTTTGAAATGAAAATGTATAATTTTCTAGCCACGAGCTGTTTTCAGGCGAGACTTGTAGGCTATGCTATGGTTATTTTCCTTTCCCCACTTTTAAATATATTAACGCAATGAGTAATAGTATATGGCCGTGGGAGAGGAGGGGCATGTGGTATTACTTTCATTGCAAAAATATCTTCGAATAATGTTTTCAGGTTTCGTTCATTAAAATGTATAGTTTAAATTTTCCAGCGACTACTAGCATTTAATACAATGTGAATTTTTGCTGCCAACTTGACTGGCAACCTATGTGCCAATATGTATTGTAGCTTATATGTATTTATGGGCCATAATTTTTTTTAGAAAGTTGATTTCATTTACTGTAAACAGTCACTTATTTAGCAGTGTTTGGAACCAAAATATTAATTTGTTTTGCATTTAACATCACCAGACAAGTAATGAGCCACCACAATACCAATTCTGTAAGCCAAAATTTTCTTACTAATGCTCGTGTGTGGACAATGTGGTATACAATCATGTTCAGATTAACCTTGTCAATCTTCAGACTGACCTCACTGCATTGGCATGACACTTCAACAAATATGACAGAGAACCATTTGTTTTGGAAGAAATCTCTACATAGATTATATTCTTGGAAAGAAGAACAAGAAAAACACATTTAAAGTTATAGCAATATCATTCTAAGCATGGGTGACCTGTGATGTTTAGTGCCATTTGTGTTAGTCCTCTTGAGCTTTATTAGCAGATATTATTTACGAATATGTATCCGTTTCAGTGTAGGTACAGTACGAATTACACAACACACAAAATTTGAACTAAATAAGCAAATTCAGAGGTGATACTCTCTTCTTTGCTACCAAATTTTTTAAAATTCATAGTAACATATTCATGTAAACAAAGTTATTATGTCACATCTTTGGAATATTTTATAAAACAGATGTTCACATGTGACTAAGCAGCAGATATGGTAATACATTTTTGTTAGTTAACTTCAAAGCTGTGTCAGGACTTGCAGCTAATACTCTCAGTGCTTTTATGTTTTCAAGCCATTCACCTGAAATACATATACAGTATTTCAGCGGCCCAAACACTAAAAGCCACAGTAAAACAGGTTTTGTTTTTATCTAAATATTTAACCAAATATCACCACGAAATGTGCACTTAAGTATTTGTTCGCAAAGTTTAATTTCCATAAGAGGCAAGACAAAAACTTAAGGAACTGTATTTTTTATGCAATCTACCAAAAACTGACAATGCTCTATAACGTGAATATATGAGGTGTTTAAAACATATCTGCATGAAAACTAAATACTGTATGACTAGTGATTATCACAGAAAATATTTAGTTTGTACAATAAAAACAGTTTGGCATTACTTGAGGACGTGCGAAATGCTGCTACAGTGAAATATTACAATGTTTGACAGCCCAGTGTTGTAAAATTACTTACCAAAATTCAGTTTTTGTCCATACAGCAGCATTCAATGGGCACATTTCACATCCCACAGTTCAAGCCCACATTTCTGTCACATGACCGTATGACATCAGTGGGATGATGCCTCTTAGTCATCCATTCTGGCACAGAAAAGCAACTTTGACTCTGCTAACTAGGAATATCACTGAGTGCTCCCCTTGCATGAACAAGGGGATGCCAACCTACCTATTCAATTAGGTGGCTGGAATATGTCATGCGAATAGCAATGGATACATATAACATACTGAACCTTGCAGAACACTTAACAGGATATGTCATTTGGTTACTAATAATTATCTTGAAAGTTAAAAAGATATAAGCACAAGTACTCACAGATGGAAACATAAGTACTAACCTGAGAGTTTTTGGGATCATGTTCCCCCCACCCACCACTTTTATTTATATAAATCTAGTTACTGATTAATAGAAACAAACCTTTTAATATATTAAATCTGTGAATTTTTTTATATTTTTTTTTAGTATTTATGATGAAAATATGATAAAGGCAGTATATTTTTACAATATTATATTTTAAAAAGAATAAATAAGGCCCCACACATGATGCCTATGACCACATTTGCAGCTGCTGCAGTACTCACATTTTTCCTCACACAATTAACACCTGAATATTCAAAGTTCTCTCCCACAACATCGTGACTGGTTTTTGCACAAGCTCAAGCTCCAGTCACAAAATAAAATTAAATGGAATTAAATCCTTCATTGTCAACACCTAAAACAGAAAAATATGAAGCTTATTCACTCTTCAAATACAGGTGAGACTTAAAAGTTCCAGTTAGTGAACATGCAATGCAAATTCCCCATTTCTTTTTTTCCTACATTTTGCAACAAGGATGGCATGCTTTCATATCTGCATGCAACTAAAATGAAGTGTGAAACAAAATAAATTTTTTTATTAAATTGTAATGAATTTTATAAACAATAACTAGTCACATTTAAATAACACAAAAACTTGCTTGCAAGTACATGCATTGTATTTATTAGTACAAACAATAACGCAACAATCAAATTACAAGATGGGATATAGTAGAGAGGATTGCAGTACTGGAGTAACTACTATGTTCACAACATGCTTCAAAAAACAACTATGACTACAGTCAAAGTGGTATACATGAGAAGTTAACATCTTGGAAGTGTTAGGCTAATACTGAAGACATCATACAGACATTTCACATGTGAGAAACAATTGTTTTAAATGAACAATGAGAATGATGGTTGTGAAAAAATTCTACTCCACTAGGATCTCTGTAAATTGTTTGTAAGTCGTTTATATGCAATAGCAAAACCAATTACAAAACAATTATCTTTCTAAAAATGTTTCCTTTTATACACAGAATGCAAAATATTCAACAGAATTTTCCATTATTCTGCCTGGGAACAAATACTTGTTGAGAGTTCATGTCCTGCAACACACCAAATTTTACAAACGTACGTACATACACACACACACACACACACACACACACAATATGTACAAGAACAGTGCCCTTTAAATTGTACTATAGTACTACATTATGGTACACTGCAGTAATTTTCCCTGTTGTCAGCAGCCTTCAGAAAACATTGGGAACTCTGTTTGGCATGGCAAACTCTGAGAACGTGCTATTCGCTAGTACACTTTCTTCACCAAACTGATCTAAAACTAGATACAGTACAATTTGAAAATAAATGAATAATTTGATCTTTAAAAACAAAAATTTGAATTAAAAAAATTATATACAATTTGTTTGAGTCTTCAAATCTCTACAGGTCATGAAATTTTGGTATGTATGTAATTGTTTGGAAAATTACAATTTACTTGTTCATGTATTAGTCAAGATGAACTTCTCATAACCTAATTTTTGATCACCAAAGACATCAACAAATTGGAAGTATTGCTGGTCCTAATTAATGCAGGAATGAGAAAAAAAAAAACATGCAGCCAACTTACTTTGTGCATACAAATGCCACAAATATAACTTTACCCAAAATTATGCTACAAAATATTTGTCCTCCACTCATCTGAATATCAGCTGTACAAATGGTGCTACAGTTTGGCGATTCTGGCAACCCACACAAACATCAGCCCACACGTGGATTTAACCAAAAATGAAGGAAATCCAATTCACTGCTGACATCTTGTAGATGTTCACAGAACGTATCAAGCGCACTCACTAACTGTACTGTCATGGCAAGTTCATGGGCAACACAGTCCTAACAAAAGTCGTGCAACATGAACAACGCAGGACCTCAGTAAAGGTTGATCTTCTTAGTGATAGTTTTACGACACATATGGCAAGTCTTAAGTGTCGTTGAGCACTTCTCGCAGGAACCATGACCGCACAGGAATGCCACATTACGCCGTCGCTCCATACAAATAGAACAAGAGTGGGTATCCTCTATCTCTGCTATCTTGCTCTCCAAGTACCGCATCCTCTCTGTACTTGGCTGTCGAGACTTACATGGGATTGTGCGCCCATCTAAAACATACCATACTACAGCTTTTCAAAACACATATTAGCAGGTAATATTTTCACTAACTAGACACAACTGGCATGGATCAAGATCAACTTGTACTAATGTAAAGAAGGGATCTGGCTGCCGTGAAAAATTTTGTGATTCCAAATCTATGCAAAATTATTTAAGTATATATCATGACAACTTGTACGATTTTGTACAATGTCTCATTTTATAGTAGTAAATTGTCCTCCTCTTATTAACCTATACCACTGGGAAGACACATACTTTATTAAAATAAATTTTTTTTAACAAATAAAAATGTTCTATAGTACTGTACAGCAACAAGGTAATGCACTTTTCTGTAATACTAAAAGTATTCACTTTAGCATTACATACAATATCCTTGCAAAACTTCTGAAGATGTGCAAACTACTACTGTTCAAGCAGATTATGAACATGACGTCAAACTGTAGATTTTTTTTACACTTCAGAATGAATAAACTGTTCCACATTTATAGCTTAAGAGTACCATTTCTCAAGCATATTTAAAAGTTGTTGAGATATGCTCAAGTATGAAAATAAGACCTAGTACAGGGGACTGTCAAAAAATTTCCCTACATCTGCTATTTCAGTAAATGAGGGTTGACATAAACATCAATAAAATACAAATTCTAACCTTATTAGAATT
Organism: Dryococelus australis; assembly: GCA_029891345.1. NCBI lineage: Eukaryota > Metazoa > Arthropoda > Insecta > Phasmatodea > Phasmatidae > Dryococelus > Dryococelus australis. The sequence continues at coordinate 112,923,325 of CM056995.1, forward strand.
CATGTTGAGTAAGACGAGAGCTGTACACTATCTGTGAATAAAGTTTAACTATACAATAAAAAAAGGAATTAAAAAAAAATATTACTACTGGAATTACTGTAAATAATGCATTAAAAAACATTTCACCTCAACTCATTTAAATAAAGAATATAAAATCTCAAAATACAATACAGAATTGATTGTAATCCAACACTGAATGCAAGTTGACCTACAAATATCCTCGGGTCACAGTCATGTTGCCAACATAAAAAATGCAATGAAAATTTATTCATGTTTAAAAAATATAAACTTACGAACAACTAAAACACCTCTGCTCAGTTAGTAACATGAGATGGTTGGAATAGAAATATTATTTACATTAGAATATACAGCAAATTACACTGCCTCAATTTTGTAACTTTGCTCGATAGTTGCACAGTTGCTGCCCTGTTGCAATTGATGCTTTGTGACTTGCCTAGTGTTATACCTACTCAGAATAGATAATTTATTTTAGATTTTCTTTGTTAGAAAGATAGATGTTAAAAAAATTAGGATCACCAGTATCCAATGTCTAATTTTAAAAAGAATTGGCAATAAACCCTCAAAATAATTTATACCTATTTCCAACTCAATGAACGGAAGGAAAAATAACTTGAGGCAAATGGGGTTATCTAAACAATGTTTACTTTGATGTAGATGGGATCCCAAGATTGTCTCAAGGGTACCTTTAGTCCCAGAAAAATGAAGTTTTTTTAGGGAATATATAAAATATCCCACCAACCATTAAAATAGAGCACTTGGTCATTATAATTAGTGTTTGATTTTTGCACGTGGGTGAAGCCATGGGTAACAGCTAGTTAATTATATTTCACTGCAAAAATAACCTGTAATTTTGAGACACAGAAAATAATATATAATTCAATTAAAATTAATTTCTTAACTGTCCTTAATAATTAATAATTCAGAACCACATCCTCTAATTTTCCTATACAATTATGCCTTTTGCTAGTACACTGCACTTGGGCTCAGTGTTTACTCATTAGATGCCAAAAGGTGTCGGATAGGCTCTTTTTATTCAAAAGACGAATGACAAAATTAATTAATGTAAATCCTCTGATTTCCATGCAGGAAGTCAGTGGACATGAACTTTTTGCTTGTTATCACAAGTTGCTTGGTGTTCAAGCAATTTTTCTTCTGGGAAGTGTATTTTTATTAGTGAAGATGCTGTCCAATGAGTTAAATATTTTGTTTTAAAATCGTGTTGATTTTATGCTATATACAATTAAACATCAACTTTACAGGAAAAAAGGCCTCTAATCTCAAAACAAAACATCTTTGCAAATAATAATACCTCATTAAAATGTATTACGTAACATCTCCAGGCAAGACTATTTGCTTTGATATAGTAGTGACAATAGGTGCAACTATTTTGAGCGACGGATAGTATTGATAAAATATATATGATCACCAGGAGCACCTTACTTGCTCTGTGGCTAGACGTATAATGGATGGAACAATCGAGAGAGAGGACGCTGTGTTTTTTTTTCTAGACAGCAGCTTACCCTCTAAAAGTATGTAAGGGGAGGAAGAAAGGTGCATGGCTGAGAGAGGGAAAGAGGAGGGGGAGAGAGAGGATGCAAGGTCGCCACATTGGTTGCTTGGTAACCACTTCCCCTCTTGTCAGATGTGTAAGGGGAGGTGGACCAGCCAGACTTGCACCACACTGCAGGCACAGAGCAGTGATAAACTGTGTCATGCTTGATGTATTTCACATCCCGTTACTAGACGTTTGCATAAACAACTAGCTTAAAAACAATCATTCGGGGAAACCATAGGCGACGGGACTGAAAGATATTACAGTTGTTCCGATACCGATACTATGTATCGGTATCGGCCGATACTTCGCCTTTTCCCGATGTATCTGTATCGGGCCGATACTTTAGTATCGGTTGTAGACAATTAAGTCAGGTTATTACTTTCTTTAGGCACAAAAATTAGCATACTTCGGTTTGTATACATCACACATTAAAAGAAAAAGAAAATAAGAACAAATTTTGTATTTACTCGTGAATAGCACACCCTTTTTCCCCAAAATAAAGGAAAAAATTCTGGTGTGCAGGCTATACATGCTATACATGGGGAAAAAAAGAGGAAAGGAGAGTGTTAGCCATAAATTGTCCCGGGATGTTGAGGGAGGGAAGTGGCGGAACTGTCTGTTGTCTCATCTCTAGCTCTTACATCACTCCTCTCCCTTCTCTCTTTTTCACTCAGTGACTCTTCAGTTATGTGTACGTCCAAACACCTCCCCCTCCCCCCCCAATGGCATCCTGTCACACAACCAGAGTTACCACTGTGTTTACAATTCCCCACCCCCTTATTATAACACCCAGATGTTTGCCGGTCAATTCTGCCATCCCTCTTTGTTTCCATGGCGGAGGCTAGGAAGCCATGTTCGCGGATGAGGAGGGGGGAGAAGGGAAGAGGAGACCTTTTTTTTAGATAAGGATAGTGTGACATTCTAGCTTGGCAAACAAAAAAAAAAGTGCCGGTCACTGCTAAAAGGAGAAAAAAGAAAAACGAAGCTGGAAATGTTGAGTAGTAGGAACCTAAGGTTACCTGAATTTTTTTATTTTAGCTTTTTGCACCGAAGTTATTTCATTAAAGTATTTTCCAAACATATCACAATCACTACACATTAATTTACAAAAGAATAATTTGTTCCATACTTACTAACAGGGCACCACAAATTTTTGGTGCAATTTCATTTTAAAAATTTCTTTCCCTGAAACTTGTTGCAAAAATCATGGTACTCACTATACACGAATGTGCACTATACAAGAGTAAATACGTTATGCGTCACTCAAACTAGTTGCACCTAACATCACTTATATTTCAAAGCAAATGGTTTCACCTGAAAATGTTACGCAAAACATTTTAACGAAGAATTATTATTTGTAAAGATGTTTTCTTTTGTGTTTAAAGGTTGTTTTATCTGGTAAGGTTGGTGTTCCATTGTATCTGGCGTAAAATTAACATGACTTTAAAACTTAATATTAATTTAAAATAAAGGGCAGCATCTTCGGGAATACAATGATATGCCCAAAAGTATATACTCTACCACTTGTCAGCAAAAAATGGTTTGAACATCGAGCGACTTGTATTGTCAGTGTTCATTTTCAGTGACTTCTTGCGGGGGAAATCGGAGGATTTATATTAATTTATTTCAATAGACACGTGTCTTTGAATAAACTGATAATATGAAAGTGACTATTCGACACCTTCTGCCGTCCAATAATGGGTAGGTAAGCACAGAGCAAAGTGCAGTGTAACTCATGACAGGGAAAATCAGAGAACGTGGTTTTGAATGATTAATTACTAAAGACAGCGAAGAAATCAATTATAAATGCCTCATTTGTGTCTCAAAATTACAAGTTTTCTTTGCAGTAAAATATGGCTAGTTACTTTAAAAGACAGACATTTGCCACACGGGCAAAGTGTCACCAACAGGTAGCGGCGTAGAGAGGTAACCACCCCCATAAACCAACAGACATGACACTGCCCATTCAATAAATTCTCCATGGGCTCTTAGCTGATAGTGCGTGCGGGACATTTAAAATTTGACTTGCATTTGGTATAATATTATTTGCATTTTCAGAGGGTTTGAAAGTTTTAGGTCAACTTGCATTTTGTGTTGGATTCCAATAAATTATATACAGTATTTTAAGACTATTTTCTTTATTTAAATGAGTCTAGGAGAAAAGTTTTTAATATATTATTAACAAAATACTTTTTCTAAAATTCAATGTGAAGGGCATTGGTATCGGTTTTGGATATTGGTGTATCGACAGTGGTATCGGGGCATCGGTATTGGTATCTTAAATCATGGTATCGGAACAACTCTAAAAGATATTTCGAGCAATGCAATATTCTTGATGAGTGAGGATATATAGGCCTGTGGCTGTGCCAATCCCGTAATGCCAAGGCTAAGCTGGGGCGGTGGGAGATGTTCCACGCAGAATTAAATTTTGAGATACAACACTGCCCAGGCAAGAGCAATGATCTACCTGAAGCACTGTCATGCCATCCAAACCTCAATGGGGAACCTAAGGAAGATGAGAAGTGGGAGACGATGACCCCTCCTCCAGCTTCTACCCGAAGCCCTGGAGAACACATACGGCTGCTACAGTTGCAGCTCAGTAGAGAACAAATCACCTACCACTAGCAACAGGACCCGGAAATCCAGCGTCTACTCCAGGACCAATCCTGAAGGTTTGAACTCGGGGAAAACGTTGTCTGGTCCTGCACCGGCCAACCAGGAACAACTTGGAAGATCTGGATTCCCAAGAACCTGAGGGCGGATCTCTGCAGCCACCACCACGACTACCCACATGCCGGACACCCCGACACTAAAGAAACGCTACACGTTATATAGGAGAAAGGTATATCTGTGACGGGATTAGCTGCGACGTCCACCAATATGTCTGCAACTGTGAGGCATGCTGCCATGGCAAGGCGTATCCCATACCCCAACCTACAGCAAAGTCTCCGACTGCCACATACAGCATGGAACCACCTGGCAGCTCACTTACTGGGACCTTACCCATGTAGCACAAGTGGTAACCGGTATTTATTGGTCACCACAGATCAATTTTCCTGCTGGGTAGAAGCATTCCCATCTACCCAGCCAGGAAACATGGAATATACTTCGTAAGTATGAAATTAAGATATTTTCCTCTTGGGGTTACCCACAAGTCATTCTCACAGAAAATGACACCTAGTTTACAAGCCACCAATGGCAGACTGCTTGTCACAGCTGGCAAGTGGAGACTTGTACGATTCTCCCATACCAACCACAAGCCAACCCCACTGAGTGGAGGAACTAGGAGCTGAAGAAGAGTCTCTGTCTCAGTGTGGGGGACAACTACCGGAATAGGGATAAGCACATCCGTTCGATCATCTTTGCCCTCAGACGAAGGACGAACGAGGCCATCAACACCAGCCCCAGCCAGCTCATCCTAGGATGAATCGTCCGTCGCCTGGGTGACTGGCAATGGGACGAACCACCCACTGAGATGTCGCAACTCCAAGATGTCTGCCTGGCTGCCGTACCCAGGACCACGAGTGCATGCAATGCCCAAGTCCAGTGAATCAAACGCAAATAACCACAATGTCGCACAGGCATGCAAAGAATCAACATGGGCGAGACTGTACTACTACACAGTCATCCACTGAGTACGGCAAGAGGTCAAGTCAGAGCAGGCATTGCTAAGTTGGAAGGACCATATTACGTAGTGGGAAAACAAGACAATGTGTACTGGGTGGAGGACGTCCGAGAGCACATCCGGAAAGTGACCAGAGGGCAGATGTGTTGGTGCCCTGGCGTAGCCCAGGAGCACGGAGCAGAAACCCTGGAATACGACCCTGAAGAAGAGGAAAAGAGGGAGGACGACCCTCCTCTGGAAATGACCCCCGAGGTCGAGCCACTCATTACCAGGGAGTCTGAACCTTAGCCAGATGCTGCATGGAGAAGCTACCAAACCCACCCTTACCACGGTTGAACATCAACACGCATCTCGAAGAGCAATGTCCACCCAGACACTGCCCTCAATGCCAACCAACTTCCTCCAGAGGACATCAGCCAGACGCGGCTGGATGACCTCAACAGGATCGGAGTTGTCCTGGAGGAGTCCCTTGGACAGGGAATCCCACCGAAGACCTCCACCGCCCAGCCCCATCTTCAAGAGAGGTGAGCCACACCAAGCCGACACGGCACAGGACCCTCAAAAGCCTCTGCCTCAGTCGACCGACCACACCGCTCCAGCAGATGACCACACGTTCGATACCAAGGTCCCGACATCGGAGGATGCAGAGGCTGACAACCGGACATTGCCTCCTGTATGGGAGGATGTGCTCGCCGAGCCAAGGACGTAGAGGAGCCTCAACCTCTGACTGCTACTCAGGTCCAGACATTGGACGACGCAGAGATCAAAACACGGACCCAGCCTACCGCACAGGAAGATGAGCCCAGCAGCCATGCCGTCGAGGCAGAGGACCCCCAAGTGCCTCTGCCTCTGACGACCACTCAGGCTGCGCCAGCCCCAAGGATGTGGTCAAACCACAAGTTGAGTAGGTAGAGGAGCCTCAAAAGCCTCTATCTCTGATGGCCACCCAGGTACCAACATTAGAGGATGCAGAGATCGACACTCGCACATCACCTCCTGTTCAGAAGGATGTGCCAAGGACGTAGAGGAGCCTTAAAAGCCTCTACCTCTGACAGCCACCCAGTTCGAGGCACCAGGAGGTGTTGAAGTCGACACACTGACCCAGCCGCCTGCATGGGAGGATGAGCCCAGCAGCAACACCGGAGAGGATGAGGACCCCAAGAGCCTCAACCTCGGCCGGCCACCCAGACCATGCCAACCTCAGAGGGTGTTGTCGAACCCCAGGCCGCGACACCGGAAGACGCAGACACCAACACCCAGATCCAGCCTCCTGTTCGGGAGTATGTGCCAAGCATTGCCAACGAGGCAAAGGAGCCACAAGAGCGTATGTCTCTGAGGGCCACCCTGATGCAGCCCCTCCACAAGGAGAGGGCCCCAGATCGTCCCCCGGTGCCTAGTGGACCCAAACTGACCATTGCTGGGGACGAGAACCAATGACCAAGCAGCCAAGCAACCAAAGAGATGCGCCAGCCCGAGCCTGTCGTGGCACCTCTCAATCTGACCGCTATCACGAGTCTCCATGGCATCCTACTTCTCACTTCACATGGCTCTACCCCAAGGACGCAGCCCTCAGGAAGAGAGATTGATCAAGGAAAACAAATCATCAAACCCAGAACAGCCCGTTGAAAGTACGAGAGTTTTAAAATAGTCACCAAAAATTGTGCATAAACTCGAATAACGAACAGCCGTTGATAGCTGTTACAAGTATAAGTAATTAAGAAACAGCCATAAACCGCTGTCACCCGCAAAACCAGTGAAGTGAAAATAAACTGTAATAACAACATAAATATACCTGTAGTAGCCAGTGACAGCGCTACATTCTTAAACCATAGTGTTTTTAAAGTTTCGTGATGCTACTCAAACAGTGCCAAGGATGAATGACAGTGCACCTCTATATATGTGATGCGTTGGACATCACAAGTATAGAATATGTCAGTCAGTGAAACAAGATAAACTCACCGGTGAAACAAGAACTTCCCATAAGTAAGAAGAGAAATACAGGCCCAAGCCTAATATAAACCCAGGACTTTCTCACGAAAGAAAGAAAAGAAAGTTGATATTGTTGCAAATATTTACCAGTACTTTTCATGCTTGAAGGTTCTATATTTTTAACTTTCTCTAGATGGTCTGTATGACATTAATTAGTATTAGTAATTTTTAGTCAATTAAGAGGACTCGTGTTTGTTTGTACATAATTAGGTAGATTAAGGTTGGCCTAGGTGACGAAAGGCCTAGCGCTGGCCCACAATTAGCAATATGTCACACATAAAACTACCTGCCTTGCGACACATAGGAAGGCTACAATGCGAAGTCTCTTTTCCATGCTCTCAACACCATGGCAGGTAACAACTAGCACAAGTGACACACCCGTCATGAGTGAGATTGTAAATACTTAATTAATTTTTTTTCTGCCCACATGTAACTGAACTCTACAGGAATAATCTGTAAACGATACATGTATATAAATAACCACAGCCCTCAGCAGAGCCTGTGAGTGAACACCACATAAGAAACGCAAGAATGTGTGCACACATCAGACACCAGGCCCTTATCATGTGACACAATTTCTCCCTAGGGAGCAATAACCTACCAGCCCATCGCTTGCCCAGCAAGCCAGCCTGCCAGTGCTAGAGACAGCACTACCTTATGCAGTTGCCCGACAAGTGACATGTCACCGGCAGCTGAAAAGCTGCGTGCTGCACGCCGCTAACCCACAGAGCTCTCACAGAAGAGGGAGCACCGAACCAGCTTTCTTGTGAGGTAACAATTCTAAATCACCTCCAAGAGAGAAACTGCACATACTGACTACACTCTACATGACTTTGCCTCATCTGAACATGCCTTCATGTCACCCCCGGAAGAGTTATAACCAGAACTACTAGTTACTCGAGTGTCTACAGGATATGTACCTTGTCGCTGGGGCTATTACAGACTCATCAGCTTGTACAGTTCACCCAAAGTCAGATGTCACGTCAACCTCCCCGAAGTGTGATTGTACTACCAGCCGAGACCACCTGCCCAAGGCCATGTAGTTCCACGGCGGACAGAGGGATGATGCTAGCGGCGCTAGCAGACAGCTTTGCTCAGGAAGCAGATGCTCATCACCCCATCGCACCCCTGTGTCTCACAGGGCCCATGGACAAGGAGAATATAAGTCGGTGCGCAGCTAAGATACGCCAGTTGTTGTTATCAGTAGATCATCTCCGGCAGCTCGCTCCACCACTCATGCATGTGCTGGAGCTCTCTGCCACCCTCGAAGTCCTAGCCATCCACCAAGAGCTCTTCAGCAACTTCACCAGCGACCTTCCAGGGGCTTTTCAACACTGCTCCAGCAGCATACGAAGACGTCTTCAACACTTCTTGCCTGGCCTATCCTTCTGGTAGTGATTTCCATCCTTCTGGTAGTGATATCTGCAGAAACACCACCGCTACCCCCTTTGGTAGTGGCCTCTGAAGGTCCCTTTTGGACAATGGTTAGAGTTAGTTAGGATCAGTTATTTTCATAGCTACGTAACGCATCGCCTTGTTCAGTTTAGGACCAGCTCGCCTTCACCTGGATTCACGTAGTCTAACTTCCGTTCAGCACCAGTTAGGAGGCAGTTCAGGCCACCGTGTTTATTGCTCACAGAATAAATACAGTTTCTCTTAAACTTCTGATTACTGTTTTCTAGGCAACTACTACAACCAACACCAAAGAGAGCTGCAACCCAGTTCCAACTGTGCTTTGTAGTACAACTCCACGGGAACGAGCTCAAGCCGTCCGCCAGCTGGAGAGGCCTCACCTCACAGCTCCCTCCCACACTTTATTCCAACCTCCCACCAAGACCGCCAGCCAACCTCACCTAGTGGCAACTGATTTCCGCCAGGGTTGTGACATACCACTGGGACTCACCAACCCCTGGTTCCAGTGCAGCTGGGCCAGCAGCCCTTGACTGGCCCATGTCAACTCCAGCTTCAGTTAACAGCCCCTACATCAGCAGCAGACCAAAGAGCTACCCTGGGCCCCAGTAAGAACAGGTAAATAAGTGGCAGTTTGCCAATCCCTCCCCATGACCACAGAAAACCCTACTGACTTCATACATTGCCACCAGACCACGAGCCCGACTTTGCGCATTGACTGGGGACCAATCAGTAGACAGTACGGTCAAGGTTAGCAATAATTTCAATTCGCCCATGCCTCTGACCTGCATGATAAACCTCCCTTAAAACTATGGATAGTCACAGTCTGTATAGTTTTCGGTGGTGTGAGGACAGACACAGTTGGTTAAATTGAACTCTACCTGTTTAGTGATGAACCGGTGCATGGTCGGTGTATAGTACTGGGAGAGTGGTTTTCCTATTGGTCACAAAGTCGGGAATGGCGATTATGCCTTACGTATGGTCGGACGCGCTGTTACTTTATTATATGGGCGGTTGGTGGCCCTGTGGTGGCTGCTGACTCTGCTGCAGTAATGGTGGTTGGTGCTGGCACTGTTGATTGCCCTGGATGGGTTCGTGTGCTGATTGCTCCTAATCCAAGGGTTTGAGAGACCGAAAGGAACTTTCTCACCCCTTAGGAAAGTTTGAACTATGGGGTGAGTTTCCCTTGCTGTCTTGATGGGGGCTGCGAATAAAGACGGGGTGGGAATTGGGAGATGAGACCTCTCTAGTCGTCGCGCGGCTTGAACTTGTTCCCAGTGACAAGGACTGCTAAGACTGCAGTCGGGGTTGGATTAAGCCCTTGTTTGTATTTAGAGGCGGTAGCTGCTTTTTTTATATTTCCTTTTGAGTACCACTCCGATGGGAGAATGGCAAATGGAAGAGGACTACTACCAGCCCCCGCAAAGGTTAAGCAGGTCCAGAAAGGGACACTGGCCAGAAGGGTACTGGTAAGAATTGTGGTTCCTGAAGGGAAGGCTACATTTTCGTGTTTGAATACTTCTTCAGGGGTAGACTAAAGAGATTGCCTGGAAGGTGTTGAAGATGTCTGACGTAGGCGTTAAAGAGCTTCTGGTAGATCTGGAAGACCTGGGTTGGGTGGCAGTAGAAGGTCCCAGCACACAAGATGGTAGAGCGAGCTGCTGTTGATGGTTCCTTCGCCACTAGACAGTATGGTGAAGAAAAAGACTACCGATCAAGGGCCATGCGCCGGTATTTATACCCTGCTGGGTTGCTGGTTGGTGTGACGTCTGCAGAACGTGTGACGTCATCGGTAGGCCGTAGTTTCAGCTGAGGCGGCACGAGTCAGCTTTTATACTTGAGGTACCAACCTTGGCACACTGTAGTACTCCGTGGTCGTGAAATACCATCTCGTCAGCTTGGCTAACAGCTCATTCATAATTCATGGTTATGAGTGTGCATCTTTTACCGTTGGGCGAACAGTTCATTTTCTTGGTGTCTGTAACAGCCGCCACAACTAGGGGCTTTCCTGTATTCATTCTGGAAGAATGTACTGTTATCCTAATTTTGCCGGGCGAGACAGGAAGGTTTGTACCGATGTGGCGAGGTTGTGCTATAAGTTAAAAAAGATGTCACGCATAAATTTGCTCCCCCCCCCCCAACCACACTGCCATTCATCGTTGCAATGGAGACTTCTGGGCGAAAGAAAGAAAATTTAATTTGAGGGGATGTAGAACTGACCCCTCAAGAAAATTACGGTTGGCTTCTGTTCTTTGCTCTGCTCTGTATGCTGAGCTCTTTGTATTACGATGCGGAGTGCCGCTTGAGTCACTGGCAGGTCTCAAATTCAGTCTCTTTCTCTCTAGCATGGCCATGCAGGCTGGTTGCGCACTGTCTCTCGCTTACTCATTGCAGGGTTGGCGCTATCTCTCTTAGCGTGGCATATTGTTGCTGGTTGACGACCAGGTGACCTCCCTCCCGCCCTCCCCGTGTGTAGGCAAGTGTCGCATGGGGATCCGGTGTTGGGTGTTTCGCGACCTTCTTTTTTATATATACCGCTCTACATTTTTCAGCTGAAGATTAAGGCTTGGTTAATAAATTTTAACCTGTGGAAGAAAATGCAAAACATGAAGGGCACATTCAAAAAAATTGACACTATGGAATATATACAAGGCCTCACTCGTAAGAGGCATTTTGGCAAACTAGCTTCTGCCTGCCGTGGCACTGAGGTCGAGAAAAAGTGACCCTACCTTGTGGTCATCCAATACATCCCACGGCAGGCAGCAGTTATGTTTGACACAATTGCTAAGGGAATGCCGACTTCCGTCCTTCCACAACTTGGGCCAACAAGCTATCTAACAAACAATATGAGTTCACTCAATGAATTTGAAACTAATACAAATAAATATTATACCACCAACATTAAGTAAAAACACATGTTACTCTCAAAACATTTGCATGAATCCTTAAATATTTACAACACTATTATGAAAATTATTTGAGGAATTTTCTTCGTCGCTCTCTTGACAAAAATCTTTGGTTTGATATCTGCACTGACCATTTTATACAATACAATTGCAAAGAAAACTTACAAGAACCCTTAATAACATGATTAAAGCCTGCAAATATTTACAACAATATTTTGAAAAATTATCTAACAAATTTTTCGCTGGCTCCCTTGTCAGGAGTCCTGGGTTTTATACTGGCCTCTTGTGTGTGATATATTATATATATATATATATATATTTGATGTATAAAAGACTCTGGAAGTCCTTTTTTCATTGTTATACATAGCACTGGCATTGAGGAGTGTCCTAGAGTGTTTACGTAAACATTCTATCTAATGGCAGTTGCCCATTTTATTAGAGTTGTTCCGATACCGATACTAAGTATCGGTATCTGCCGATATTTTGCCTTTTCCCGATGTATCTGTATCAGGTATGGTATTGTGCAGATAAATTAGTATTGGTAGCAGACAATGAAGTCAAGTTATTACTTTCTTTAGACACAAAAATTACAGTATTTCGGTGAGTATACACCGGGGGAGAAAAGAAAAAAAAAAAGAAGGAAAAAACCCCACAACCACCAACAATTTTTTGTGGTCCCTGCGAAATTTCTATCTAAATAATGTTAAAAAACCTTTTATCGTTTATCGCATGTTGTACTGATGGAAGTACATTTCGGGTCCCTTTACCTAACATGTTCTGCAACAATCATTTTTAAGCTTGTTGTTTATGCAAACAGATAGTAGCTGGATGTGAAATACGTAATATGCACCACCGTTTATAACTGCTCTGCAGCACACTGTCTAATGTCTTGCCTTCCCAGTACGCCTGTTGACACTGCGGCCATGGTGCATGCGATGAGAGTGAGCAAGTCTTGAATTGCTACTTCCCTGATGAGAGGGGAAGTGGTTGCCTATAGCAATGGGTGTGACAACCTAGCGTCCTCTCTCTCAACATTCTTTCTGTCTCTCTCAGCAGATTACCTTCCTCCCCTCACATGCCTTACATGTCACAGAGAGGGAAAGTGGTCTAGCAAAAGATAAAGCACCCTTCCCCCTTTCCTCACTCTCTCTCTCTTTCTCTCTCTCGGAGCCACGCCTGCTACGCTTGCATTGCCTTGCCTTCACTGTCCACATGCCGGCAACTGGCCCTAGAGAAAATGTGTGCCTGGTGAACATAATTTTATCTAGATTATGCATCACTCAAAATAGTTGCACCTATAATCACTTGTATTTCAAAGCAAATGGTTTCACCTGAAAATGTTATGCAAAACATTTTAATGAGGAATTATTATTAGTAAAGATGTTTTCTTTTGTGTTTAAAGGTTGCTTTATCCGGTAACGTTGGTGTTTCATTGTATCTGGTGTAAAATTAACATGACTTTAAAACTTCATATTTATTTAACTCAAAGGGCAGCATCTTCGCGAATAAAATTATATGCCCAAAAGCATATACTCTACCACTTGTTAGCAAAATTTGTTTGAACATCGAGCAACTTGTATTATAAGTGCGAAGTTCATTTTCAGTAACTTCTTGCGGGGAAATCGGAGGATTTATATTGATTTATTTCAATAGAAACGCATCTTTCAATAAACTGATAATACGTAAGTGCCTATCCGACACCTTTAGCCGTCTAATAATGGGTAGGTAAGCACCGAACCGAGTTCAGTGTAATTCACATCAGGGAAAATCAGAGGAGGTGGTTTTGAATGATTAATTATTAAAGACAGTGAAGAAATCAATTATAATCGTCTCATTTGTGTCTCAAAATTACAAGTTTTCTTTGCAGTATAATATGATACTTTAAAGACAGACATTTGCCATGTCTGCAAGGTGTCGCCAACAAGTAACGTCGCGGAGAGGAAAGGTAACCCTCCCGCGTCCGCCGCTGCCCCCCACCCTTCCGAGAGGCAACAGAAGTGATACTGCTAGATAGATAACTTCTTGGTATGCTCTTAGCTGATAGTGCATGCATGACATTAAAAATTTTACTTGTATTTGGTGTCATAATAGGTTTGTTCAGATAGTATGCTTTTTCTACTGTCTGAGAGCAAGTGATATTTTTCACGAGTGTAAAAGTAGCAAAAACAGCAGTTACTCTTGGCAAGATGACACAAACTACTAACAGCAGTAAATTAACATGTCAAAAATAAACAAAAAATTATTTTTAAAAATGTTGATAATCATTATTGCTTTTGTGTAACTTACGTGTATTAAAAATTTTGGCCACTCAAGATAACTACTTTTGAGGATAAATGTGATTTAGTTAATTTCATTTTCCTCTGCACTTCTTACAGGATAACCAAACATATTCTCTTCATCAATCTTCTTAAAAGCAAATTACTCTTCGCAATTGTCACTCTCAAGATACTGTGACGTTTATAATTTTATTTTGGTGGCCACTTTTTCCCACCTTGCTCGTTTAGATATTTCTGCTGTACCTTGGCGAGCAAGAGCAGAAATTGCTGCTTTTTATAGCACAAATAGCAATTGCTACTGCCAACCCAACAGCATACAAAAAAAGTGATTCCGGTAACATGAACAGCACCTAGCAGAATAGCGAACCATGCAAACACACTTATTATTTGCATTTCCAGAGGGTTTGAAAGTTTTAGGTCAGCTTGCATTTTGTGTCTGATTACAATAAATCATATACAGTACTTTACTATGTTATTTCCTTTATCTAAACTAGTCCAAGATAAATGTTTTTTAATGTATTATTAACAGCAATACTTTTTGTAAAATTCAATGCAAAGGGCATTGGTATCGGTTTTCGGTATTGGGGTATCGGCAGTGGTATCGGGGAATTGGCATGTGGTATCGGAAAACATGGTATCGAAACAACTCTACATTTTATGTCAGTTTCTTTGGAATTTTCTGTCTATTTTATAACGGGTTACTTTACAGCTATTTATGGCTGTTTCACTTGGTTCTTTCATTGTATTAGCATCCAGAACATGTTGAAAATTATGTAAAATTTAGGAATGTCAAATTTGATTCCACGATTCCTCGATACCCGCAATTCTTGAAGAATTGTATAATCGAGAATCAGAAGACCACGAATCGAAGCATTAAAATTAGATTATTACAAATACATAATCTGTCACTAGAGGTACAATTTTATGGTAAATCGGGATAAAACGAAATAACATAAAATACAAGTTAAAACGCAAAATAATATGAAATACAACAAATGTGCTATATCTCACGAAATGAGCTTTCTCTACAAGAAATGAACTCTTCTCCTATATTATTTTCACAAATTTACTTCAGAATTGTGAAAATCGAGAGACGCAAGAGTCTCGGGCATATTGAGAATTTCTAGAGATGGAAAAATTCTTAATTTTGTCTCGAGACAATATTTAAATCTCGGAAATCATAGTTCTACATGCAACAACGCGAAACTAAATGTAAACAAACATTTTAAAGATTACACAAGCCGTAAAACATGTACAGTAATCCCTCGCCAACCGCAGTATCTTGAACCGCTGTTTCAGTTATGTGTGGATTTGTTTTTGTAGACGTTTTCTCCAACCACGGTACAAGTTTCTATTATCCATGGTTTTCAGTCTATGGAAAACTAGTCTTTACTGATGTTAGTGGTTGCACATTTCTCAAGCTGCCATCATAGACTTTGATATTTACTGTCCCAAGCAGTATGAAGCAATAAATACTTAATGCCAGAAGGGGACACTGGTGTATTGTCCGTTGTTGCAGAAGGAAGGGGGGTGGAAATGACAGACCGGGTCAGTGAGGATTCTTTGTCCTAGTCACATACCGCCGCCTCTGCCTTACCCTCCCTGTCTTTTTTCGCTTCCATTATCCCTCCTATTTTGCTGTAAAAACAGCAGCACATTACAGACTACATTCTTAATCAGTGTATGCATGATAACTTCAAATTTAATCAATGTCCTATTTTTTAAGGATTTTTTTAAGTTTGTGTGCATTCATGCCTACATAATATGCTAAATTTTGTGGTGGGCAATTGTTTTTTTCTTGCAAAGTCAATTTTGTGTGAAGTGTGTGAAAAAAAAAAGTGTTCTTATGTCATCATATTTTGGTGCGTAAGGCCATGTGCGTGTACAGGCCACGTCAGAAGTTTATGATGAAAAATTTGGGATAGTTAATATTTCAAGTAGACTGCACAAAATTTTTATATTCCCGTAAACATTGCCAGGCCTTATCAAGTCAGTGCAGAGGCCAACACACTGCCTACATTTTATATAAATTCAACACATTGACGTGAATTGCATCTATCAGCATATTTTCCTAACGCCAGGCCGCTGTTACGAAGTGAACCGGCTCTGTAACGATGGCAGTGGTGGTGGGCGGCGGCCGCCCACCAGAGCAATCTTGTAGCGACCGACCGATAGCTGCCCAGCCACGAAGTTCTAGAGCCGAGTTACAGCAGCAAGTCGCCGTGCCCAGCTGCGCTGCAGAGGATCTAGGTGCTGGCCCAACTACGTACATGCGGCAATGTATTCGCTACCAGCTCCAACACACGAGTGATTTAATTTTGAATATGTATCTTCATATATATTATCAATAAATAAAGTACTGCATTTTGCTTCAAACATAAGGCATCTCCATCAGTGTTTAGTTACTGTTTTGTGAGTAATACATCCGATTTTGTAGTAATGAAACACTAAATAGTCAGCCAACTTATCTACCGTGGTGTTTTTAAAAAATGTATCCCCATGGTTGGCAAGAGATTACTGTACTTCAAGATAAGCTACAGAGAGTTTGACAACAGCTATCAGATTCACTGCACTTGTTCTGTCCCTCCTCACATCTTCTGTATGGTGACTGAAAGGGTCAACACTTTCTCTCAGCATTATGATACCACAACACTTTCTCTGAGCATTATGATACCAGAGATTGATTACTGGCCCAGGATCAAACTCACTTTCACAACATGACTGCAACTGAACACGCATAGGTGAATACAGTGTATCATGTAGACAATTTCGTCAGTCAGTCTTGATAAACTTCATTAGCGAAAATCCTCCACAATCTGCAGTGTGAGCAGGCAGGGACAGTACAAGATATGTGAGCAACAATAAATTTGGATAGTCACTGTGACGTTTTCGATTTTTGTTACCCCAGTTGGCTTTACATACACGACTATACTGCTGATACACTGTTGTTTTTAGATCTGTCCATTCTAGCTCAATCATCTCACACTTCACCCCATTGTTTACAAGACAAGGAGAAAAAAAAGTGTATCAATATAATGAAAGAAATACCACCAAACTCAGTTTCATTGTTTGAAGACCACATTTAAAACCACACAAATTTGATAAATCCGGTAATTCACAAATTTCACTTTGCTTGTCTGCAAGAAGAAATTCCAAATTTTCGGTGATGGTATTTATAGCAGTTGTCTTCTTAGAAGTCTGCAACATATAACCCCTTTCAGCTGCTTACCTTCATGATGCCGAAAACTGTAGTGCTGAGCTCATACAGATTTTTACCGACACCGGTACGAACTAATACTTCCTTGCCAATACAATAGTGAGTGAGTGAGTGAGTGAGTGAGTGAGTGAGTAGACTCTATTATCTGCGAACTGATTATCCGTGGCATATTTAGAAAGACAAAAATAAATTTTGGAAATTTAACTCAAACACTGCCAGAACAAAGTTATTTAATAAAACACCCATCTTAACTAATGAAATTCGTAACAAGTACTCTCTGAAAATAACTGTGGAATGAAATATGTTTGTTTATCAATGCAAATGCACGTCAAAATCTGTTCTCGATGGCGCGACGAGCTTACGTTGCAAGACAGAGAGCTGACAACACCGCATAACTCGCTAGCCTAGCTGCTGCCTGCCAGGTATAGCCGGAACACGGCACGACCGCCGCATTCCTCCCACATATTGCATTCCCATGGTCAGTGTCAGTTTTATCTCGCCAGTAAGTAGTTACATTCGGTTTTGTTTTTGCTCATTTTCAGCCGAAAAATGTCTGAAAAACATAAACTTGTGGTTTTAAATTTACAACAGAAGCTGGACATTATTAGTAAACTTGAAGGAGGAAGTGTAATAAAACAGCTTTCATTTATGTATGGAGTGGGAGAAACAACAATTCGGGATATACAAAACAATAAATCCAAACTTATTGAGTTTGCGAGCAGTGCAGACTCGACAAGTGGATTGGCGAATAGGAAAACGATGAAACTATCGACATATGCAAAACTACATAAGGCTATGCTGGAGTGGTTTAATCAGAAACCTGCCGTGGGAACGCCAGTGTCGGGCTTAGTGTGTGTGAAACAAGCCCAATATTTTTTCTAAGAACTGGGAATGGAAGGCAAAACTTGTTTCCTACATTAAACACTGTTTTCCACACGCTGAAACCGCCAGCTGTATGCCACACACACACTGGAGAGTGTGGGAGGTGTGTGTGTGACACGGGCGACAGGCAGTTCCCTTTGCACGTCTTTGTTTCCCCTCTCCAGGAAGGGAGGGGGGTGGCCTGTCGCCTAGCAACTGAGTGATGTCAGTCTGCCTTCACACTTACGCAACTTCAGATTCCAGTATCACTCGGCGATAAATACCACAGCATCCCACTGTGTTATTTGTATTAACTGTAGCTGCACATTTCTTGTAATATTCGTGGGAGAACTACCGTGATTACCTGCATATTTTACACACTTTATATTCCAGTTTTGTAAGTTAGAAATCAAGGGTGCATAAATTACGTATTTTTTTTAATTTAATGGTTTGTTAATAAATAATAGGGTACGGAAATTATGTGAGGACGTAAAATATGCGGGCAAATACAGCAGTATGACAAGGATAGGCTAGGTTTCACACTGAAACACCCAATATTCAGTTACGACCATACGAAACTTAGTGTTGGAAAAATTGTATTTTTCTCTTAATAAGCGGGTTATGTGCGATTTTGGTTTATCCGCAGCAATTGCCCCCTCAATTATAGCGGATAATCAAGTCGACTGTCTCTCTCTCTCTCTCTCTCTCTCTACACACACGTATGCGCACACACACACACATATATTTGTGTTTCGATTTTAATGCCTATCCGATTGCCCGGGGCAGGTAAAATAATGTCCGAGCAGGCAGAAAATTTAGGCGTAGGCAGCGGTACGGGGTATGCCTTGGTCTCGGTAGCATGTCTCACAGCTGTGGACATACTGCTGAATGTCTCTGCTCATCCCATTCCATACGTAGCGCACTAGGATGTCTGTCAGAGTTTCTTTAGTTCCTGGGTGACCAGCTTGCGGGTGATCATGGTGGTGTCGGCAGACGTCTGCTCTTAAGTTCTTAGGGACCTATATCCTCCATCCTGCCCCAGGTTGGCCCCTGCGGAACCAGACTACGTCGTTCCTCAGTTCAAACAGCTGGGGTTGTTGTTGGACGAGATTCTGGATTTTTTGGGTCTTGCTGCTGGTGGAATGCTATCTAAGGCAGAGTTGTAACTGTAACAGCCTTATACGTTCCTCGTGTCTGCAGTCTATGAGTGGAGGAGGAGACATCCTCTCCCACTAATTGTCCACTTTAGCGCCACCATCGAGGTCAGGTTGGCATGATATGGCATCCAGAAGTTCATTGTTCTTGCCCGAACAGTGTTGTACCTCATAGTCAAATTCTGTAAGAAACATGTCCCACCACCCAGGCATGGCTTTAGTATTGAGGGACTCGTGCAGCCATTGAAGGGCTTTGCTGTCAGCCCACAATATAAAATTGTTGCCTTCCAGACAGTACCGGTATTTTTAGACAGCTCAGATCACGGCCAAGCATTCCTGTCCATTAATGTGATAGCATTGCTTGGTGGCGTTTAACCTCGTACTAGCATACGCTATCACTTGGGGGTCGCCTTCACTTGATTTTAAGGTTAGGATTAACTTTCATAATTTAAAGTATTTGTAACGTATTTTCTTGTGAGTTTAATTTCTCTTTGAGTGTAACTTGAATGATGACCTCTTCATTTTTGATAAACGTAAATTACGCCGCCTCAGAGGAAAAGCCGGTAGACGCGTTGAAGCAGGTTCGTTTGGGAAGATCTAGAGGGGGGAAATAGGGATTTTTGTGAGGACTCCAAAGTCAATGGCACGTTCAACCTGGCTAATAATACCTTGAAGGGACTAAGGGTGCTGTTATTATGAGTTGGGTGCTATTTTGAAGCCTAATTTGGCCATGGATGTACGAGGAGAAAATACATAAACTGAGTCCCTCCTTCCCTTCCGGGGAATCTGTGCCTCTACCACCTTGGTTACTCAGTCAGATCGGGTCGATGGGATGTGGTACCTGTGATACCCGACCAAACTGCCAGCTAGGTCGAGAGTCCTCCACGTTGGGAAAATTTGTGAAATTTAACTTTCTTTAAGTTATGCAGAGACCAAGGGGAAAGGTGAGTAAACCCTAGTGTGAATTGGACCCTACCTTCTTCCATGCAGGAAGCCTTGGATCTATACACTCTTAGATACTTCAACATTACCAGCAGTGCCAGATTTGCTGGGGCCATAAATGGTGGTCAACACCCTGAATTACCGGTCGGGTAAATTTATTCCCTCTTTGGGAGAAGACCGGTATACATTGTCGGTTGCGTAGGCTTTCTACTAGGGACAAAATTTTTTACCACACTTGCAACACAACGTTTTGCCGGACACTGTACCTGATTTGCTGAGGGAGGAGATGCACTATGCTTTGCAGGCTGGCTCACCAAGCGGGAGAGGTCCGGGACAGCGGCCGATGTCGGTTGCGGTGGAGTAGGGCAGCGGTTATGGTTGAGTGGTGCAAATGGGATAATAAGAGGTTGTGGACAGTAGATTCCCAATAGGGTTTCACCTTCTTGTAAGATCAAAGCTACGGCCAGATGGGTTTTACCAGGTAGCTTAATTAGAGGTCCAAACAAAGGGACCGGCAGTTGAAGTGAATTAATATTTTGAGGAGTGTTACTTTCAATATTTTGAGGATTGCTGCTCTCGGTAATAGTACGATTTTAATTTCTTAAGGCTCTTCATGTTTCTCGGAGAGCTCGTCTACATTGTTGGATTTTATTTCCATGCTCAGCATAAGGCATTTGAGTTGTACCAAAACCAACTCAAGGAGAAGCAAGTATCAATAACAACCCTACAGTGTATGTCCAGGAGCCATTGCCGCCACTCTTAGTTCCCACCATCCGGCCATCAGACTGGGACTGACAGAAAGACATAGATATACGTGAAACCTGAGTGAGGCACCCACACAGAGTTGAGTCAGTGGCAGAGGTGTTCAGTGTTCCTTCCAGTCTTTTCAGACACAGAAGGAGAAGTAGAACACCTGGTCTGACCAACTAAAGTGTGGATTTGTGTTCCTAGAGTGAGGTACTCTACCTGGACGGCAGGCCTCGGTTTGCCGTTATAAGTAATGAGGGTAATTTACTATATCAAGTTACTTGCTTTACCTTGATTAATTAAAATACATGAGAATTAAATTTATGTTAAAGAAAATACTAAGGTACCACACCATGAAATAAATACTCTCCAATTTAATTTTAAATGTATGTTCCTTTTCTTAAAGTATATGGAAAAGACAAGATGAGTCCGTATGCGCTCCTACCATAATGATTATGTAAAACAACTAACAAATACAAATTAATTAAAAATGAATAGAAAGCTCAATCCTACAGGAACCCAGGTGACTGCGACCTGGGCAAAGCTAAATATGATTTTTAATGTGACGTTTGTATGAGCAAAGTAGCTAATATCTAACTTTACTGGGGATGTTCTTACGGAACCTAATGTTTACGAGTCATTTGCGACCTGCTCCCAAATGGATCAACGTGGAGGAAATATTAAAGCATAGGTGATAGGAAGACGACTTCTGTAGAAAAGCTGTTCTATGGTGGCGTAATCTTTGGGGTTACTGACGATGGGCGTCTTCTCTTGGTTTTTTCAAACCGCACACTTTGAGCATGGTCTAGTAGTCAGCACTTAACCTGCAGATGGTCTTCAGTTTTATGCAGACTGGAAGATAGGCTTAGCTGCCACTTGGCCTAGTGAACATCATACCCTTTAGCATTATGCAGACTGGAAGAGAGGGTGGGTGGTCACTTTCCCCTACTGCTCCCTCGGCCTTACACAAACTGGAAGGACAGTGACTGCCCTGAGCCTGGGATGGCTCCTATTTTACTAAAATTCTCAACTTGTAGGCTTCCAGATGGGTGCGGGGATGGCAAGTCTCTCTCCGCATGGGTTGTTTATTAGAGCTTTGTCGCAGCGCTACCTTTTTCTCATCTCCTGTGGTGGAGGCATTGACATATCTTACCACCCCGGCACGAGGTGCTGGACGCTGTGATGCTCCAGTACACTGGGTGCTATGCTCTTGTAGGAAATCTTGGAACTCGCTTATCTTCTGAGAAGGGAGTCGATGGCTAGTCAAAAAGTAAAATTCCCTCATTGGGGTTAGGGTGACCACATGACGGCTTTCGAGTAGGTAGTACTATTTTCTCAACACGCGTCTGTAGTTGCACATGATGTGATGATTTTGAACCCTGTAGGCACGTGATTTATTGTTCTAATGCGGCCCAAATGAACACTGATACTCCACAATGGGGTGAAGTGGCAAGTAGAGAGTGTATGCCAACTGTGCAGGAATGCATCACGCGTTAACGTGAGACCTTGGATGTCTTGTGTACAACGCAATACTTCTACACACCCCTGTTTGACCTGACTCGAAATTTCCACATCATGCTAGTTGAAGACTTACCCACCACTACGTATGTGTGACGCAAGAAATATTTCACTGCAATTTTACCTAAAATCACATCAACTGGACTTTAAAATTTAATAAAGAAGGAATGTTTTCTTACCTTATGTAGACTTGCAGTGCGATATCAATGAATGTGAACGAATGCGTGATGTCACGTAAAGTTCGTCAGCAAGGTGATTGTGTGTGACCGGACTGTAAGGCAGCGCATGCTAGTCTGGCAGCATGGTGGTCTGCAGTTCCTGCCTGGCTCGCAGTGTAGCGCTGGGGTTGCTACATGCATAGGTGGCGCACGACAAAAAGAGCGCGTTCAGAGCTCTTAATTCCAAGAAAATTAATGTGTCCAGAACATGCCATTATATATTATTGGTTGAAAATTAAATCATCACCCCCTCTACTTAATGCGACCCTTCCTAGAATTAAGTATAAATACCCCAGCAACAGACTTGGTCATGAGAGACTTCTGCTGATAGGGTCTGCCATGGAAATAAGATAAGTGTTTCAACTCAATATGTAGAGCCCTTCAAGCTGTCAAAAGTAGAAAGGACTTTGTCGTCCTGATTTGCTGTAGTTATATTGATTTTTGATGGAAAATCAAACAGAATTCACAATGGCAAAAAGTAATGTAAAAAATTAGAGTTTCATGGTCAAAGCTTTGCAGAAATGAAAAATGACATATAATTCTGAATGTTTTAATTTGTGAGGTAATTTGGAAAACCACTGTCAGTGATAAAGGAATTTTGTCTGTATCATATTTTAAAGGTAAATTGAGGCTGAGAAGAAATGTTTTATCTGTAGGTTACAGCCTTTGTCTTTGAAAATGATAAGAAACTGATAGTCAATTTTACCATTACGTCAGCTATCAAAAGACATGTGTTTTTTTTTTAGAAATGTCATAAATATCTGCATTTTTGAAATTTTCTCTATTGCAGAAGTTTAATGATAAGAACATAATTTCATTGCAATGTGTCAAATCTACTAAATCTCGTTTTTGAGATTTTTACTAAGTCAAAGTCGCTGTGAAAAAGATTGAGAAGGTTACAATTTTGAAGGCTGCTAATTGTAATTTATAGACATTTTTAATACCAGCCATCTTTTTGAAAGGATTATAAGAATTATTGCATTTAGATACTTTTAAGGGCATATCAGCATTAATTAAAGTAGCCCTAATCATTTTGAAGTGTTTTAGGAAATCTAGCAAATTTGAATCAAAATATTATCGTTTGGATGGTGTGGGTTATATGTAGAACAAGTACAGTGCTTTAGTATTTGCCGCATACAACACATGAAATGTAGTTTGGGGTTTAAAATATATGGTAAATTTTTCTAGAAAACCTGTGTGTTGATTTATAGATGTGCTACCAATTCTGCTTTCTGTGGTCTCTATGGTCACTAAAGGAAATAGATTTTGTACTCAAATTTTCAGGTTGTTTGTGATTTGGGAAAGAACCCCTGTATCACCATACAACATAGCGTGTAGCAGGCGGTTTCAAGTGTAACCATAAGGGTACACACACACAACACTACGGACACAAATCCAGCTCTGCCAACTGATAGACCTACGGCTGTGACCAAAAGCATTATGTACTCCATCCACTAGGAGAATCAACCAGATCAGGTGATCCATACTTGCCACTGCTGCTCATGTGGCCGGATTGGGGCTGGATTCACTTAGGTCTGATGGACCTCCTGTGGATACCACACCCAGGCACCTCTGTGAGGAAGTGAAGTGTGCTGCTCAAAGTTCTGTCCAATGCTTGCAAACGCAGGATGACAGGAACGCCGGATTTTCCTGCACGTCGCAAGTCTGAGTACTTGGAAGTACACGTTAGGGACGACAAAGCGTCGGCTTATCCTCTGTGGATTGTTTTATTCTGTGACTAAATGCCGTACTCTCAGCAGGGAGATGCACGGAAAAGTCTAAAAAGGGCCTTTTGAGCCACAGTGTGTGAGATAGACTGACCCCTTCAGAAACTGTGGTAAGTGATAATTTCCCTTATCCTTCGCACCTTTCAACACTGTTATTTTCACCCTTAATTAAGCTACCCAATAGATTGCACCCAATCGTATAGGTGATCACTCATGGGGAGGAAGTTCTCCTATGTCTTGCCTACCCCTGGTTAGGCGTACAATTGCAGGATACCCTTCCTCTCGTCCACTCCGATGACGAGAACAACTGCACCACTGCACCTCAACCAGAGCCAGCCGCTGACCAACCCCTCATCCATGGCATGAGCTAGTCAACAAGAAAGCGTACCCCTCCTCCCGTCACTCCTAAGGTACAGTGCCAGTCAAGAAGGGTTGTGTCTGTAATCACAGATTTTGTACCCATCAGACGGCCCACAAGGCCTACAGAGACTAAGACTAAATCGTCGTATAAGGAAACGTATCTTGTCAAAACTAGTATAGGGTTTAAATCCCCTGGTCTTAGGTCCTGGGTTAAAGCAAATAAGCCCAAAGTGGAATATTCATCCCAATGAGGAGAATCCCCGCCCTAGCCAGGTGATAACACTTTAAAGTTGTGAATCTTAGTGGCGTCTAATGCATGGACGTTGGTAGACTCATAACCCTAGACATGTGTCAACCTGGTAAGAAATTTGAGTGAGCAAGGGAGAGTTTTTAGTTTATCTCGTTCCGCAGAGCTTCAAAATAGCAGCCAATGTGGGGTGTTAACTGCATGTAGTTCAGCTTTGGCAGATAGACCAAGCCCACCGACTCCACATCTACGACCACTTAGGTCGTCAACCCTAACCTAAATCAGTTTTTGTGGGTTTTAACTGATTAGGCTGTAGTGTAAGTAACCCACGCACCACAGGCATTGCCTTAGCCAGACAGCTAATCCACTCGTCTTACTGTGTAACACGTGTACCTCATGGTAAACCCATTACGTACACAGTACATAATTCTACAATGTTACTTTAGCGCTGAGCCGGCCTAAAGAACCTCACTTAGTTAGTAGACTCCAGCCGAGAGTCGAACCCTAACTCAGGACTTCAAGGAGTCCTCAGGTAGAAACACCCTATGACGCCCAACGACAGCATGAACTACAGTTATGTTGGACTCTGAACGGAGCCAACACGACGCCCCCGAGGCTTCATTGCCTGACAACAATAGACCCTGGACTACAGACGAGCTCGTGGAAACCCCGGACTAAATATGAACTCGTGGAACAAGCAAGAGATGGAGAAGAACATCAAAGAGCAGGCCTTGTTGGACCGGCCAGCATGCGCCGCCAAGGTCATCGCCTCGCCCCCTCCTCCCAAGTAGCTGGTAGTTCGCAGCCCACCCTCTCTCTCCCCCCTTGCTGCCACTGCCCAGGGAGGCATTACAACAAGGATTACCTGGCAGGGCAGAGGAAGGGAAGCGACAAACACGCAAAAGCCAGATGCACACCACGTTCCAGACACATTAAGGTCCCGAACCAAGCGGGACACGCTGCAGCTGGGGTGCATGCAGGGCAGCCATTCAGCCAAAAAAGGCTCCTTAATGTCACAGAATTAAATAATTTGCATCAGAAGAACACATCACCAGAGGTACCACATATCCAAGTGGGTATCACTGACAGCCCTCATTTAGCCCCACTGGATAGGATGCAACGGGGATCTTCATAAGAAGCTACCTATTGGCAGTGAATCATAGGGCTAACCTACAGCCCCAGCCTCTTGTGGTAAGAATGGCCCAACCTAGCCAGACCTTGAAGGTCATTCATTGGCTAGATGCAGCTTACTCTCAGGACCCATCACCTTACACACATAGCAGAGTTCTCGGTACCCCCTGACTTTGAGGAGGAGATGATTTTAGGCCAACCTTGGCTAACCAGGTAGCTGGGTATGAGGGGCCATTGTAAAAGATGTATATCCTTAGAGCAAAGTGTAAGGTGGTGATCCCCTGGGAGGCAGAACCCAGCCCAATTGTTACCTTTCCCAGTAATCCCAAGATCATATCACCCGATTATGACACCACTAGGTTTTCCGAGCCTCAGAAAACTCTAGTTGAATATCCACGTGTTCTCAACCCAAGCTCAATAACAGACGAAGAGGACGACGTAATAATAATACTTGCTAGCGACATCGAACTCCAACTCCACAAGGGTTTGAACCTCCATAAGCAGTCAGGGGAGAGTCACCTTCCTTAACCTATAGTAGGGTAACAGTCCCACCACCTTGTCGAGGTGGGAGGTCCACTCGGACCCCCCCTCTATCCCTAGCTCCTTCTTGCCTTACTTGCCCAAGCGAAAGAACAAGACAACGAGTGTAGCAGCCAGCACATAGCATAATTGTCGAGGTTGAAGAACCTCTGCACTCCGCCTTGGCATAGGATTTGCGTGAATTCCTGCCGCTGGCCCCAGCTAATTCGGCCACCCTGGTACACACAGACCAGGCCGATTGCGAGACCGCCATGCCGAACGGCGCAAAAGTCTCTTTCGTTTTCCCCCCGTATAGGAGGAATGACTCCTGGAACTTGAGCTGGACGTGTCTCAGTACCCACTACTACCCGGCTCAGTTCCATCCATGCCACCAGAAGAGGGTGTGGAAATGGACGAGGGACAGACAGAGAGGCCTTGCGATGTGCTACCATTCCCCCCTCCCCAAGCAGAGAAACAGACATTGGGGAAACTGTCCAGTTAGGAGCCACTTCTGCGGCCCACAGACCCTACTGCTCCTAGCTCCTGGACTCTCCGACCACCACTGGAGGAGACATACCATCACGCCATGATCGTGCAGGCCGAGGTTCACACCGTACCGCTGGCCTAGGTCATCACGTCTTTGAGAGAGGATGTAACTACAACCAAACAACAGTTTCTAGCCAGGGAGCCAGAGCAGTACGAGCAAGTTGTCGAGTTGGGGGATCCTAAGGAGGTCCCATCTCCAGCCAGCACCATGTCTGTCCTGATTGTCCCAGGGGACTCATGTTCTGACGCTGCCAGGTGTCTGCGGTGCAGAAGTGGCCACTCTTGAATATGAGATGGATCACCAACTGACCACCGGGGTAGGGGAACTCCAAGAACCTGATCACCAAGATGACACCATCTCAAGAGGAAGGCACCACCAGCGATCTCCAGGTGAGAGGAGACCCCACACAGACCCCTACCGGGGATGAGAATGGAGAACTGAGCAAACGAAGGAGGGAAGTGCCAGCATGTGCGAGCCGCATTTCTTTCCTACTGGGCTGCCACAAAGTATTGCCGTGGAGGCCCACCCCGAGGTTCAGGTGGCCAGGACCCAAGGAAAAGAAGCCAACCATAAAAGAAAGATAAGTGCAAGAAACACAGCAGCCAATAAGCCAGCAACGTGAGAGTACTAACAGACAGTATTACCCATTACTGGTTGCGTGTGTACTCTGAATAAGTAACAGTAAATAGAAACTAACTTTTTCTTAGCAAACCAATGATGATCCACGAAACAATGCTATAATGTAGCCAGTGTAAAGGATGACCTGTAAGAATGCAGTGTTCCAGTTATACAGTGCGGTTTTCGAACACTTGAACCATGAGTGTCGAAGTTCCAAAACTGAAACAGTGTAGTTTTTGAACGCTTGCATAAAAAGTGTCGAAACTGAAGATTAGAAGAGGCAAACGCACAAATGACAATTGAAAATTTTGCCAGCAGTAATTATATACGTTAATTTTACACGTTTTTATGTCACTGCGCTATTTTGTAATGTAAGTCTAACCTCAAACTTGTGTTCATGTAGTTATTCATCCCAAGTTACAGTGTTAAGTTTTACTATTGTTAACATAACATAAATGTCACAGTTTGATACTACACTAAAGGTGTTTTAACATCCTATAAACTATCAAATCTTGAAGCTGGTTTTGTTAACTATAAACCTATAGGTGTGCTTGTTCCCAACATTACTTCCTGATGCAAGTGTAATTGTTTTATTTGGAAATGCTTGCCATAATAAGAATTAGAAAGTATTTCCAATTAATTGTCAATAGTTATAGAATAATTCCATGTTTAAATTTTGAAATGGATGTTCGACAAGACAACTTGCTACCTTTTGAGAAATATCAACAAAGATAGTATGGGTTCTTGAGTAGCCATAATTATTTGTTATATCTGCCACTTTGGCCGTAAAAATATTACAGATATTGATATTTAATGTAACTGTAAATTACATGACTCCTGTTTACTTGTGAATGCATGTTTAGTAAAGGTTAGATTACATTACGCAGTGTATGTGTTAAATTAAGTATTTCTAAAGAATCTGTATGAGCTAGCTTTTAAAAAGGGCTGGGCTACAATTGACATACCTAACACATTCACAGTTATAGCGATAAGCACATTTGTACCGAAGAAATTAAGGTCAGTACACAGAGTTGGTAGTGGGTTTTTTTCAAAAATAAATATTTTCAATTGATCTGAGACATTTTTTAAATGATAAATTATTTACATTTCAATTTTTACTATAAACGTTACCTAAAAGCATTAAAAAACTTCTGTGGTTGTGATTATCCAGAAATAAACAAAAGAAAATATCTTCCCGAAGAATGAAGTAAAATACACACTTTCTTGATTTGTAAATAAGTTTTTTCAATTGATAACATAGTATAAGTGTCAGGGCTTCTGATTGGCTGTTTATTGATGCACAGCTATAGTAACAAGGAAAGTTAAAACAAGTGCTTATCAATATGCACAGTTGTAGACACTATAACTGAAAACAAGCCATTTAACTTGTACGTATATCACTGTGTTGTGTTAGTGATATGCTTATAGCAATTGTGGCCCGGCCTTAACTGTACCAGTCCCACAATAAGTGTTCTAGTCTGTTATATTGTGAAATACAAATAAAGTCGATTACACTGTCACTGCTGTGTAAAACATTTCAGGTACTACAAGAGAGATATTGAAGATGTGGCCACTCCGGATAAGAAGAGAAAGAAGTGGCCACAAGAGGGAAAGTCCTTTGAGTGTGTTGATGACTTCACCGTTGCAGCCATTCGCCGCACCATTTATAGGATGTATCGCGAAGGTATGGACAATACAGATAAATTATGTGATATTGATGTATATTTAATTTATAATATTTACATTGCAGACACTAATTTAGTTCCTCTATTAACACATTACGTTCCGAAAATGCAAATACACACACTGTGACTGACTTTATAATTTCACTACAAAATATTCATTGTAAGAACATGTAGAAGTTTGGGGGCAATAGGTTTCATTTGGTATTTTATAAATAATTCTTATTGCAGTAAAAAAGCAATGGTAAAGGAAGGCTACGCTAGTACTACCCTAGCAAGAAATATCCAATTTTTATGGAAATAACACAATATTATTTCTAATAATTTCCATGTACGTTGGTCAGAGAAAAGCCATGATCCCATATGACAAACACAAAGATATATTCTGATAATTCTGTATAACATTTAACATTTTCATGCAAACATGTTGAAAAGTATACCATTTCGATACGTGATAGAACAAAACTGTTTTGTGTCATAGTGTAGTGTGTACCAGTTAATTTGATTGCTAGCAGATTGTGGCGTTCACAATTAAACTTTTGCATTTACAAAGCATTTCATCTATGGTAAACCAATTTTGTTAAATTCCAGACCGCGGAAACATGATATTGGAAACACCTACAAACAGTTTGCAGTACATTAGCAAAAAGCACTGCAACCACAAGCACTGAACCACACACACTGTTTGCAGAATCTGCTACAAAATCAACCATGAAAATACACTTATTAAACTTAACAACTTCACAAATGTTAAAAAGTATGATTACTGGAAATAAAATTGGTAAAAACACTACACCAATATGATGTTATTGTCTTGTACACAATGTGTGTAATCAATACATGTTGGGAGCTACTGTGGGTGAGAGTAAGTGTATGACAAGCAGACATTACCAAAACTGTATATCAATATTAAAACACCACTAATTATTATTCAGTTATTTTCTGTTCTTGCCTGTGACAAAACGTATTCACATTATCAAATTTTTCTCACTGTGCCGACTTATATTTTCATATTCCACGCAAAGATAGTAATATAAATAGTATTACTATTTTAAGTAGCCTAGTTTAAAATAATATTGCTGAGCAGAAGAGAAGTTTCTTGGTCATTTGAAAATTGCCAGCCATTAACATTTCATGTAATATGAAAACATTTGTCAACGAAGGCACGTGCTACCTTTGTGACATAATTTTCATGATAATTTTGCAATTAACCTCACAAGGACATCACATCACTTTGGCGATGCTACTGAAGGAGGTGCGAGACAGTGAGATTGAGTTCTATGGTGGAAGAACCAAACTCTACCACCTCCTGAAGAACATGGGCATCGAGTGGATGACTGAACGGGTGATGGGCCATGCTCGATAAGGAATACATCCGTCATCCAACATGCTATTTTTTTGAGGAAGTACATGGATACAAAGGCGAATGGCGCAAACTTCATATTCATTGATGAAAAGTGGATTTTTGCAAAAGGTTTGCTGTGACTTACATATTTAAATATCATAATGTTGTATGGATACCAACAACAATAAATTACAGCTTTGTTATATTTAGGAACTGTTAAGAAGAGCTGGCAGGACAAAACAGTCCACACAGTAAAGAGACATTGTGTGGACCAGGGTTTGCGGTTCATTGTTGTTCATGCTGGAGGGCGTAATGGCTTCGTGCCGGAAGCCGGGTTGCTGTTTGTTTCAGGGCAGAAGAAGAGTGATTACCACAGCAAAATAAATGGGGAAAGTTTCCAGAAGTGGATGAAGCAGGTCTTGGAGAGCCTGCCGGAGCCCAGCATTATCGTCAAGGACAACACATCATATCACAGCACCCAGGTATGTGGTTCAGCACAAATGTCGGATTCTTTTTACCATAATTGCATTTAAACAAGACAAACTATTTGTTCAGCTAGTGACATCAACAAAATTATTGCAATTTGAATTATTTTTGAATTGTTTATTTTATATACTTTCAGCTTGAAAAATTTCCCAACAGAAGCTTGCGGAAAGACGTGTCGTTGAAGCAACACATTCCGTTTGTTGCGCATGCAGTGAAAGGTGAATTGCTGGGTGTCGCAAAAGCGAATTTGCCTCCAGTGCAGTATGTTTGTCTTCACGGCCATACATTACATTATGTATGGTAAAGCTTCAATTCAGTTGCTTCTTAACATAATAACATTCATTAATAGAGCTTTTACGACACTGTATCATGTGTTGAAAAATATTTCAGGTATGTCATTGATGAAATGGCTCATCAGCATGAGCATAAGGTACTACGGCTTCCTCCATACCATTGCCATTACAATGCAATTGAACTTGTCTGGACCCAGTGCAAGCAGCACTACAATAGTCACATGGGCAGGGACAGAAAGTTTCGTGATGTAGCTGTTAGGGCAATGTGGAGTGAAGCTCTCCAATTAGTGACCCCAAAGAGGCATACCTGTGTGTCGTGTGTTCTGTGTCATCCTCTTCTGTGCCTGTAGGTTCTGTGTAGTGGTCCTTACCATGTGATTTTCTTATGTTTCTGCAGTAGTTTGAAACATCCAATGTTTTTATGAGTCGTAGCTGTACTTCAAGGTGTTGGTATATAATGGCTAGTTAACAGTGTACATTGTGTGTCCTGTGTGTGTTCTTTTATTTGTATTTATTGTGTGTTATATTACATTTCTCTATGTGTAAATTGCTTCAGTATACTTACGTATTAAGTAGTGGTTTGCAATTTCTGCAAATCAGACATTCTTCAAGCTGTGATCTGACTTTGTGCGATAGATGTGTGTTTTTACCATGTTTCTTATCTTTATCTCTAGTTATTTTTCCATTATTTATATTTTTTATTCCATATTAACGCTTCTCATATACATCGTAACAATTCACTCTCAGACTTCTTGCATGTCTGTAACTGAAATGCCACAAATTCTGAAAAACTTCAATGCTTCTTAGCATATATGCGTGGTCTGGTTGTTTATTTTAAATGATTTGCATTATTGCTTAGAGTTTTTTTTAAGCTTGAAAATATGAATGTTTCTGGTGCCACATGTTGAACACACAACTTTTAAGTGTACCTTGCACAAACTTTCCTTCAGATGGGCAAAGTGTGTTGACCACGTGGAGAAGCAGAGGACTGGAAGAAGGAAATGCACAAAGCCACTGACATACCTCCATTCATCATCTCCTTGGATCCGGATTTGGACACCACCGACGAAGATAATCCTGGCAGTGGCGATGAAGTATTGGCAGTGCCACTGAGAGAGGTACCAGGCTGTTCTACTGCACAGTAGGTGCTAGATGGTCAGTGGCGGTAAGGTTTGTAAGACCAGGTAAAGGTATTTGCATTTTGCAGCTGCTTGTTTGTAGTATACATATCTGTTATGGGTGGGTACTATTTGTTATTGGAGTCCACATGTGTTTATGTATTTGTCATGATGTTTGTTAAGATATGTTATCTGGTTTTTAGTGTTTAGTATAAAACAAATATTAGTGGTATTTTTTTAACATAATATATACAGTTTTAGCAAAATTTGTTCTAAATGTTCAAATGTGTGTTGCATGGTACGACGAGGTCATGTATATTGAGTTACTTGTTAACATAAATTTCACTGTAACATGTTAACATGTTTGGAATCTTGTTAATATAAGTGTCAAGATAGTTTTACATCTTAGAAATTAAGTTTTATATTAGTATGTAATTTTGTTGTGTGTGTCGGTCGTACACTAGATAAAAGTAACTTGCCTGTAAGTGTAATTTTTATAATTTGTCCTTTACATTATAATTTTGCTGTCATTTGTGGATATATATTGGTTTTACGTTAATAATAAGACATTTCTTTCGGTTTTGTGTGTGCACGCATGAACCATTTTTTGTACGCATAGTAATTTTCTTTAAATACTTTTCTCATTTAAGTTTTCAGTTTTGCTGCCGTCATAGCAATAAAGGAACCACAACAATAATGAGAGTCCATGCACTTTCCCTGTAAACTTTGTTTCTTGAGGTCTGTGTGGGTTTGACAAAAAGGTAATGTCGCACCCATTTGGGCCACAAGAGACACCGGAATTGTGGCCATCATCGGATCGGCATTTCACTTAACTATAAACAATATACATTATTTTTAGAATTATTTTGTACAAATGAAGGTCGTGCCAGTTACAAGCCTGGTATACCCTTCTGTTACCACTTCAATTCACAGTATAAATGTTCAGTTCTTTTTTGGAGGGCCTCAGGATAATAACACAGAGTAACTGTGTCAAAAAAAAAGTACATAAACAGAACTGCATTCGTTAATATGTTTATATTTTTAGTGTAAATTATTTTTATTTTGCATATACGTAATAGGCTTATGATAAAATATATTTATCTCCATTTATAAAGGTGCATATAAAACTATCTTTAAAATGTACATATACATGCACATATTTTATATATTTTGCTTTTTTATATATTACATATTTTTATATACTGCCACATTAGCGCCATGACGTTAAGTTTATTAGCACAATCTACTTCTGTGCAGTGGTGTAATCTTTGCTCGGCTCAGATCCCCTCGTCTTTCCTTCCTGTTCTGCATCTCCACCTTCTTTCTTTCAACTTCGTGCATCGTTATTTTTTTATTTGTCATTTTTTATTTAAGGCCTTGCATGGCCTCGCTATGTCTACTTTATATGCTTCAGACGTCTGCTACGTTACGCCGCTACCTTATGCCTGCAGGATGTACGTTTTTCCTGGTGGCTTAATTGCACTTAACTTCGGTCAGCTGAAGCCAAACACAGCTACCATGTTTTCGAGCTTACGGTTTACTAGTCATGCTACAGAGCGATGGGGCACTTAGAAAACTGTGAGTCGTGGGAAACGTTAAGTTTGAGGTACAGTTTTTAAATGTTTGTTAATTTACGTGACAAGTGGTGTTGTACCTTGGGTGTGCAGTAGTGCTAGATTATTTCAAAATCTGGATATGGCTGCCTTTCCAAATGATTTTTCAGCTTAACTAATGTGTGTCCTTTTTTAACATGTGTTGGTCCTTGTTCACCACCCAAGTTTAATGTTTGGTTTTTTTTACGGTTTCCATGACTCCAT
Source organism: Dryococelus australis (assembly GCA_029891345.1). Taxonomy (NCBI): domain Eukaryota; kingdom Metazoa; phylum Arthropoda; class Insecta; order Phasmatodea; family Phasmatidae; genus Dryococelus; species Dryococelus australis. Next base: position 112,957,654 of record CM056995.1, read on the forward strand.
CGCTAGGGCGTTCATTTTTCAATTGTTTGTTGTGTAAAGTTTTTGTCTATCGGAGCTTTGAAATGACCCAGACAATTATACATATATATATATATATATATATATATATATATATATAATATATATAATATATATAAACTTCAAGAATTCATCACGCCAGCGCCCAACCCCCAAAGTTGAATTCTACTGTTGACTGAGACATCTGCATCCTCCAGCAAAGGTCACGCTAGTTCCACAGCTTGCCAATGAAGGGCAGCACCCAATCTATTCCAGCAGCTCCAGCCCCCAGCACCTCTCACACAGACAATAAGAAAGGATCACGCCTCCAGCAGAGGAGATAAGAAATGAATAGCACCACTTCAGCAGTAGAAATCTCAACCCCAGAGAATGCGGTTAGCACCCCTTAGCTCTTCAGCCTCTGCTCCTGCACCACTTGCAAAGACCGAAAGAAGCCACAAGGTGTGGGACCACTGGTACCTTTGGAGAGCCCACCGCTTGCAAGGGCGTGGATCTCATACCAGCCAGAACAGAAGACACTGCCGACCAGAAGCTCAACACTTTCAGCAGTCACTGATCCACCTCTGCAGCACCGCAGATCCAACAGCTTCTGGGAGACTCCACCATACCAGAGGATCTTGAAGACGTTGTCCTTGTCTAACACCCACCTCCTGGTCACCACCAAACCCCCTCTTGGTAGCAGGTCATGTCGACATCCCTTCTGAACCTCTACAGTCTACCAGAGGGTGTGGCTATGACATCAACTGCTCTTCTGATAGTTGATTTTCCCTAGCTTCCTTAAGAACAAGCCTGGTAGTTAGGTGCTTTCAAATACATTAGTTATTAGTTATTTTATTTTTGCCAGTTAAATTGCCAACACAATACACACAGCTCTTGCACCAGGTCGCCTTCACCTTTATTTGAAGGTGACGACTAACTTCCATAATTTATGATAAATTTGTAGGGAATGACCCTGTTTTCCAAATACGGTCAGTATACGTATTTGTAACATATTTTCTTCTGAGTTTAATTTCTCTTTGAATGTAATTTGAATGACCCTCTTTTCACTTTTGGTAAATGTAAACTATGCACCAGAGGAAAAGCCGGTGGACGTATAACCATAAAGGTAGATACACATCACTAAGAGGCAAACCGAGCTCCGACAACTGGTAGACCTTCGGCTGCATCCAAAAGCACTAGATACTCCATCCAATAGGTGAATCAACCAGACCAATGATCCATACTCCAACACTGCTGCTCATGTGGCCCAAATGGGACTGAATTCACTTAGGCCTGATCGACCTCCTATGGATACCACACTCAAGCACCTCAGCGAGGGAGCGACGTGTGCTGCTCAAAGTTCTGTCCACCACTTGCACCGTAATTCTGCCCTTATTCAAACTACCCGGTAGAATGCACCTGATCGTAGAGGTGATCGCTCCTAAGGTACAGTGCCAGTCAAGATAAAGAGTTGTGTCTGCAATCCCAGATTTTGTATCAACCAGTTGGCCCACGAGGCTTACCTTACATACCAGCCAGGCACCACAAGGACTTAAGGACCCTGTCTTATGTTCTTACCCTTTATGTATGCACCTCACGATTCTGGCAACACAATATTTGAAGTCTTTCCAAGTGACCAAACTTAAATCTTTATATTGACGCGTGCCTGGTTTAGACTTACTGGCACATTTGTCACTAGACCAAAAACGAGGTGATTAAATCTGGTTAGAAGGCGTGAAGCAAGGGGTGTTGGTTATCGTGCAACCCTGTCTTACCACAGGGTGGCACGATGGATGAGTGCAAAAGTAAGGCAACAAGTAGATTACTAGGACCGGAACAGGTGCTAGTGTTGGTGCCTAAGTTGGGCTGCCCGATCCCGTTCCGCTTGCCTAACCTGCGTAGGAGGTGGTAATGCGATCCACGGTTTGATAGCAATGTGAGCTATGTATTGTCCCCTACGTCTTTTGCCACTCCTTACCTTGTAAGTCATAGAGTACAATGGTTTGACAGCTTATGTAATGCATGTAGACAGGAACAGTTATTACAGTGTATCCCAATAGAGACTTGCTGGCACGAGCTCGATAAGAGTCCCCACTGATCCCCCACACGAGTTGATCAGGGACATGGAGCCGTGTCGACCACCAAGCCTCAACTGGTTGTACATTCACACTGGGTTGAGCTGCAAACCCCACGCTAATGTCACTCCAGCACTGAATTAGTGCTCAAAGCGAGAAATAACCGGAACTTGTAGCCCCTCCCTGTCTGAAGGTATTTCTAGTGGGTGTGGCATGGCTGTTTCTCTCCACCAGCACTAAATTAGTGCTCAGGTGGCTGGGAAGAAACAGGTAGCCGTCTAATGTGGATGTCAACAATCTTCTGGTTCCTGTCGGCAGTGCAAGTTGTATTCTGTCTCTAACCGTTAACACAGACAAGTAACCTATAAATGAACAGCAGAAGAATAGTGAACAATGAGTGTTTATTGAATACTCAATAAACACGTGACCCGTGCTACCTCCTACCAAACCATGGAGTGCTGAAGGTATCTGCGGTTCCAGGTGTAGGCGACCTGGTTCTAGGATAAAAGGGTAATAACTGGTTCTAGATGAATACAAAGTTAGCTAAAGTTAAACTGAGCTAAGTAAAAGGTGTCAAGAAGAGCCAAAGTGAAGTTAAATATGTATGTACGTGTTCACTGGTCATCAAGAAGTGGAAGTAGCCACTGGGGACAAACTTGAAGCTTACAAGATCTCCGGAGGTCCCAGCACTGAATTAGTGCTCTAAGATGTCACGAGAGAGTATGAGAAAGAATGACTCCCAAGCCCAGCAGCATCTAGATTTATATAGGTGAAGCTTGTAGGCTGCCGGCGTGAGCTGCGGGGAGGGTGAGCATCCTGCCCTGGTTGGTGTGGGAGTCAAAAAACTCGGGTCAACAGCAGTAAGCACTTCTACTTCGTGTCTCTTCGGTGGTGCTCGGCCTTGCCCGGTGGCGGGTGGCTTGTAGGCTCTCAATGTGGGGGGGGGGGGAGCAGCATGCCTGCCAGGTTGCGTAACCTTCAGGTGAGAAGAAATAGCTCATACATTCCTGTTGCCTGGTAAGAGTAGGCTACAGGGAATTCATGTCGAAAATTCTCTCTGTGTCTGACGCCTATAGCAGTGGAAGTAGGAACATTTAGCGACGAGTCGTAATCGAGGTTAATTAGCAGTAGGAGTGGCATGCGTCAATATAAGGAAATGTATCTTGTCAAATTTAGTATAGGGTTTAAATCCACTAGTCTTTGGTCCTGGTTTGACGCAAATAAGCCCAAAGTGTAACGTTCATCCCAACATGGAGAATCCCCACCCTAGCTAGGTGATAACTCTTTACAGTTGCAAATCTTACTAATGTCTAAAGTACGGACATTAGTACCCTCATAACCCTACGCATGCGTCAATCTGGTAAGAAATTTAAGTGAGCGAGGGAGAGTTTTTAGTTCATCTCCTCCTGCAGAGCTTCAAAATTCTACTCATAAAGATGTTACAATTCTTACGTCATTTAAAGAATGCTTAAGGAATGTTGTCTTCTAAATGAAAGAGTAAATTCACTGTTTTCTCTAAGAGCGTGCCTTTCTTTAACAAGCGAGAGTTATCAGCTATTCAGAGTTTTTTTAAGATGAAAGTTAAAAACCTCTTGGCGTTGTTTAGTAACACGAAAAAGAATGTTTAATTAAATCTTCTGCTATTCTGATGACCTATATCAAATATATATTCTGATGTCCTCGGAGGTGTTAACCATATTTAAAGGCATTAATATATGTCCAAAGAGAAAAAGAATCGTGAACATCAATATTCACAAACCAATAGGCCTATTATTTCCTGACATTAACATGTGCACTTTTATAGTGCTGATTTATAAATGTTTTAAGCTAGTCAACTCCATTCACACACGGTAATAGAAAGCAGAACACGTGGGACTTCCAGACGTTGACAGAGCCTCAACACACTGTCAACCCAATTCTCCTAGAAGCCATCACGTCATCACCCCTGCCTGAAAGACACACTGTTCTACTTCGCTGCGCCAGCTAGAAAAACAGCGTACAGTTCAAACTTTGTGCCACAGTAGGAACACAGGGCAATCAGCAGAGAGTCACTGCCTCTTCAAGCACCTCTGGACCTGAGATTTCATCCCCATGTGCCGAGTGGCAAGTAAGATAAGCATCCATGGTTCATGTCTGGGACATCACAAGCTCCACCTCTAAGAGATGGGGTTAAACACCCCCTCACCTCTCTGAGCACCAATGATTAGTAGGAATTAGTATAAAAGGCATCCCTGACCAAGCCTCAGGTGTTGCTCATCGTCCCCCCACAACTTTCCTTACTTCATCAAGCAGCGAGTGATCTTGTCCGGCGCTACCAGAGTCCGCTGCTGTTCTCCAACCAGTGGCCCCAACGCAGTCACCGAAGCAGAGGAGAGCTTCGCTACCGCCTATATCACAGGTAATCCATCGGAGAAGTGTACTTCCGCTGTGCTTGACTTTGTCTCTTCACGTAAACCAACACGCCCAACACTTTATACTGGCTTTCTGTCCAAGTGGAATCGATTCCCTAGATATGATTTCTACGACGTTAGCATCACAATATTTGAAGGCCACCCACACCATTCGATAGAACACTCAAATTCAGATTATTTATCAGGGTTTCAGTCCCCAAGTCACCATCCAATAAATTCACCACAAAACTCTCCACACCTGATCTCCCAAACAGCGTGGAAAGTAACCCACCACTGACCTAGCCAGGGACTTGTATGTGACCTCCCCGGTGATTCCTAGAATATGTAGTCTTTTATTTAGTGTACCTTAGTGTTTACACATGTTTTGGCAATCGAGGTTTTACTCCTCAAGCCACCGTCCAGCCAGTGTGGTGTCCCGCCAAATCTTTGGATACAAGGAAGTCTCCCCTTGTATCGGGTGGCTTAAAACGTGCTTCAAATTAATGAGCCATATGGATATATGAACCAGCTGAAGCAAACTCCAGCTGAAAATCACATGGCAGTGTTTATTTTGATACGTTTGCAGAAAGCTAGCAACCAGCGGGATGAAAGTTGAAATTGAGCAGGACTTTTAAAAGTGCTCTCTTTACCATGAACAGCCTTTAGCAAAATATTAACAAAATTAATAAAATGAGCTGATTTTATCATTGAAATTTCACCATTTCATCAAAACAATATTTTAATTTAGTCAAATAAATTTTATAGTAAAAATATATATGTGTTATTATTATAACATGAATATTTTGTTTTTGTAACAATTTCAATCAAACTAAATGAACTTTGTTATTAATTAATTTTAATAAGTAAATTTTTATCTAGAAAATATTCAAAAAAATTTAACAATAAGGCTGAAAGGACAACCTTAGGAGAGCACACTTGTCATGTAACACATTGTCATGCCACAGTAATTTTTGTGCGATAAATCTAGTACTTTGTAGAGACATTTTAAACTGTCCAAGAACAGTCACTAGTGTTTTTAGTTTAATCACCCACATACAGCTTTTACTTATTTGTAGATACCAATATTTTTAAATAAATCCCATTCAATTCAATACTTCTCCAACACAAATCCACAACTCAATTAGAAAATACTAGTTAATATTTTATTATTGGTAAAATAAAAATACGCCAAACATAGTAAAAATATTTCTACAGAAAAGTGGCAGAAACCTATTTGTTTTAGTTTTCTTGGAAATATAAAAACTACACAAATTTGCTTCCAATGCAGTTGTCTTTTAATTTATATCTTCCACTAAGGCTGTGTACCGAATAGCACATTTTGTTGACAAAATTATCACGTGACCAGATCTTGTATACAAAAATTGTGAAGTATTTGGTAATTTGACAAAATGACAAAAAAAAAAAAAAAAAAAAAAAAACCCCCATGTTGGTTTTGACCTTCAAAACACATATGCAAATGCATAGTTAAAAGTTTTTTTTAAAATAAATAACTTCATAAAATACATTAGGCAATTTCGCAACTAAATTTTTTTTTAAAGTCAATATTGCATAATTTATTATTTTCTTATTTATTAACATATTCGCAACATTCCAGTGATGATTGTAGAAATATTACATCTGTTTTAAGCTTTAAATTTGGATTAAAAAATTTCCACTGTTAATGCAAAAATGTGTTGCAGCGAGTACTAAACCAGCGACTGTAGACAACGTCTGAATTGAAACTCACAAAATGATGAATTACAAAATAACAAATTTGTCATTTTGGACACAGCCTAAATCACTGTGCATACGGCATGGCAGTGTTTAACCAAGTGTCTACTTGCGCCCTCTCAATGTTTACATGCAGTATTTGCACTTTGGCATTCTAAATTGGTTTTACGACATAAGCAGCAGACTATACTCACCACCCTCGCTCAATAGTTGCAAATGCCGTATTTGCTAGTTGTCAAGAACCTAACCACAAAACATAAAAGATGAGTAAAGTTGGCATAGTTTACAAATACAGTGCGAATGTTTAGTGCATAATTATTAAATTTGACAAAAAATATTCATCTGTGTCATATGTATGTACTATTTATTTTTGTCATATCACCAACATTTCTAATTTAGAGATGTTCGTTTCTGAATAAAATACATGCTAAGCATGATTTTGTCTGTGAACGAGCGCCACAGCGATTCAAGTTGATATATATCAAACTGTATGGGGAACTATAATTTTTCGACCATATTACAGGCTGATTCATCAGTTGTTCTAGTGAAGTAAAATTTTGTTTACGATTTTATAGTCAACATCATAATCTTAATGCTTGAAGGAGTTTTCATGGTAAAAGCAACTCGAATTGTGGTTTTAGATTAACTTAAATAAGCAATTTCGTAGATGTTATGTCAACACAGGAATTAATACAGAATTTTGTGAATGAACATAATTTATCAGTATTTTGCATTATTTCGCAGTTTGCAAAAATTTCTAGACTCTATTGATACTATAAAATATGAATAGTATCAAGGTAACGCAACATTGAGCATACCATCCCATCTACATATACATATAAATAAAAATATTTACGAATAAAATTGCTTGACCAGGCCAGGCCCAACATTATGTAAAGACCAAAATAGAGACATGAATTGAATGGGCCAACCCTTCAATAAGCAATTCAGTCATAATTTGCAATTAAAAAACTATACTGACAGACTCCTGACCTTGAGTGATCCTTTTAGTCACGACCAGCCCACACTTGAGGCATTTCTTCATGCGGGATGAGCAGTCTTCACAGGCGACCTTGTGGCCACATGGCTCAAAAAGTACGTTCTCCTCCCCCAGCTCTGAGCACACTGCACACTCCACCGGTGCAGGGGCTCGCTTCTCAGCCGTCGTCTCGTCCCTGGATGTGACGTCTTCTTCCAGAGTGACTGGAGGGTCACTCACTGGGTTCTGTGGCCCACTGAATGGACAATTCATACATGAAACTTGACTATTAACTATAATTTAAAGTAAAATTTTGATAAGCTACTGGTACTTATGGTGAATGCATAAATTACCTTTCACCTACAAAACTTCTGCAATGAAATGTTTTTCTGACTCATTGACAAAGTGGTGAGGGTGGTGAGTAAAACAGTACTTGGTTCTGTGATGTTACAGAAAAATCTGCAACATGAAAAGTGTGTCTGCAAAGTTTGCAGAAAATTAGTTGGTATTAGTATAAGTGATATAGATACAGCTCCCTGAGCAATCTGGTGGCTTAGAGCATAATAGAATGGCTCAGTTCTGGTTTTGGGTTTCAGACTGTCTTGTGCTCAGTTCAAGAACATGTAAAAACAGTAATTTAAATGACAGCAAACAGCATCAAAACTGAGTGTGTGTAAAAATTAGTACATGGCACTGAGAACTACAACATTCTTTATACAGCAATAAATTAAACAAAAACATTAAATATTTCATTTCCATTTGCGACATTGAAACTTAAAAAATGTTAGTGATGGGCGAGATTAATTTTTACAGCTTTGATTCAAGTTGTATGAAACTCAAGTCGAGTTCAGTATTGTTATATGGAATGCCTGAGGGGCATATGTGAGTTCGTGAAGGATGGAGGTATAAATAAATAAAAGAGCTAAATTTGATTTCTAATTTATTCACACACCCATTATTTACCCCATTAAATTAGCTGTCTCCAATATTACTCTTTTTATTTAACAGTGAGCACAATATTTTGTGTCTATTTTAATTTCCAATTAACGTCCTTCTTAATGTTTCTCTCTGATTACAGTCAAATAATTAATAATCATTAACATGCGTTCGGTCTATCTCTTGCCATCATTTGGAAAGTCTTTCACTCACGCATCTAGACCAATATTCCAGCCTGCCAGTCGCAATCTTCACTGCTTGCTATTAGCAGTCGCAGATATCCCTTCTGCTGGTCACTTCTCTTGCAGCTCATTCTTCTATCGCTCGGAACACAGCCACTCGTGATCCATTCAACAAAACCTCATGACCCGCAGGCCCGTCATACACCTTATACTCTGCTGGCCTTGACCTGGAACGTTCGACACACCCTGAGCCATGCGGACAGAATCTAGGGCAGTAAATGACTACAAAATTCCTCTGATAGATGAAAAAACTCAATACAACCAAAATCAGCAGCACGCACCGCAAAAAGGATCATAGTGTCTGCTCAATTTCCGTAGCAGATACGCGGCCACTGGCTTATCGTTCGCATGTTGTTCAAAACATCTCACTGATTTGCCACCGCAGCGATCACGTAACTACTTTGTTCTTCACTTCCACTCGCTCACATGGGATGCAAAGCAGTGAGCACATAACAATGCCCCCCCCCCCCCCCCCAAGTCTGTTCATCCCTAACAGACCCTGCAACATCCAGACCTTCGTAGAGAGCCAGTCGGTCGACGTGGACAGCCTTCGGCTCCACCAGAGAGCCTTGCCGACAAATCTGAAAGACCATATCATTGATCTTCAATATCCTGTTGGGGCCTTCCCAACATTTCTGTGGCTTCAGATACCCTTTTCCTCTCTGTGGGTTGTACAACCACACCAGTTGTCCTTCTTGAAATATCTAGCCTGACATTCTCCTCTCACAACGGGTCTCCATCCTATCACTATATGGTCATTTATGCCTTACACCGGGACTAATCCTTTCATTACCAGTTTGAAAAGATAACTACAAAATTTCCCCTTGTGTCTTCCTTTAGACCATGTCCATCAATATGAAAATTGCTGACACTTGCCGTAGATGCTGTAGGTTGTGGCTGGATCCTTGTCCGACGTACTCTGAAGCACTGGGAGCTCCTGTCGACCGCCTCACTCCCATTCTCAAGACCATGTAACTGGTTCTTTGCCCCCCGAGGCACTTCCTTCATGAGACTACTATCCTCAGAGCCACTACTGATGGGAACCATCACATTGTTCACTCCACGCCATGGGCACCTTTCTCAGTTATATGGCACAGTGTACACAGGGCTTCTGGATAGCACTAGCAAGCTATCATGTGTACTTTCCAACTGCTTTGTGAAGTGTGCAGCTTGCAACATCAGCTCGTCGATGCAGTTTTTCAGTTGTTGGTCATATGCACGAAGCTCACAAAGTTCTTCATGTGAGTGCTTGCATGCCCTCATCGAAGTCATTTGTTCATCTTGCAGATTCTTTTCCCACTGCTGCTTCTGTTTCTGCTGCTATGTGGGCAATAGGCTCTCAGGTGCCCCAGTTGTCCACATGACCAACACTCCTTCCGTTTGGGCGAAGCTCTGTAGCATGAACTCTGGAATCTCTGTCTCTCAAAGTCAACTGTAACTCCTTCAGTGTCTTCGTTATCTTGTCTTCGTCTATGTTCAGCATCACTGCTCGTACTGTATGTCGTGATGTGAACTCCTGTCTTGCTGACTACCTCCAGTGCTCGGGCCAGGGCGTCCTGCATATTGTGGGGTACAGGCAGACAAACCACTTGCCATACCTCTGTGTCTGCGATGGCATCAATGAAGAAGCTGACTACTATGATGATGTGTGCCTCGCCGGGGCACCCTTCCAGAGATAGATGGGAGAGCCACACAATGTCTTGCCATAGTTCCTGCAGTGGCTCCCCTGGTCACTAGGTGCGGCTTTGCGTTGGGCATGGTGGGCATGTTGCAGGTATCTGTCACCGAAATGTAGTTCCAAGGCCGACACCAGGGTGGGGTATTCAAGTCAATGTCGCTTTAGCAGAAATTGTAGTATGTTCAGTGCAGGACCTCCCAGTACTGCGGTGAGGAAGTACGCCCACTGTTTGGCTGACCAGCCATTTACTGTAGCAACTATTTCAAACTGATGATGTTACTCCCGCCAAGAAGTCTGGTCATCATAAGGGGTGGGTTTAAGGTTTAATTGAGACTCCCTTCCCCACTCCTGGCTGCGCTACACCAATGCTGCATAGCTGTTGACTATTCTCCGAGGTTGCTTGCACTGCTTCCCCACTTTCGTACACTGCTGGTGTGATGATGTGGAACTTCGTTGCTGGCAAAATTCCTCCGTACGATTCTCTACTTCACTGATTTTATGTTTCACTTCATTCTCGATGCTGTCTATTCTTTCCCAGACACTGTCTACTAATTCAGTTACAAAAACAATCTTCTTGTCCACAAATATAAAAATTCTTGTGTTTACTAACTCGCTAATGCCCTCTATTTTCCTGTCTACATTTTCATAAACAGAGTCACTTCTCTTGACGCTCAGAACTCAGCCACTCATCCATTCAACAAAAACTACCGGCCAGGAGGTCAGTCACACAATTTATACTCTGCTGGCCTTGACTTGAAAAGTTCAACACACCCCGAGTCATGCAGACAGAATCCAGGGCAGTAAACCAATAGAAAATTCCTCAGATAAACACACAAACTCAATACAACCAATGTTAGCAGCGCGCACCGCAAAAAGCATCGCGTAGGCTCACTTTCTGCAACAGATACGCAGCCATCAACCCATCACTCGCCTGTCATTCAAAAGATCCCAGTGATTTGCTGCAGCCACGATCATGTAACTACTTTGTCCTTCACTTCCATTTGCTTATGGGGGATGCGAAGCAGCGAGCAAGCAAGAGTATATCATTTTTTAGTCAAACTCAAATTTGCACCATAAATGTAAATGTGTAACATACGTACATGGATATATCACCCGCCCCTTGTAACTTTCTCCAGCTCTTGTAGTCCCAGTTTACAAAGAAATAAGTTAGGGAATAGTTTCTACCCATAAGAAAATAAGAATAACCCTTTGCCTGCTACTTTTACCCTTCTGCAAATGAGTGCTTGTTTCTGATGTTGTTGGGATATTCTACCAGCAGTTATTAATAATTTTTGCAACAAAGTGCATTCTCCAACAGTATCCGCGTGTACGGAGGTGGTCTTTCATCCATGACTGCCAGTTTGTTTTAGTGTTTCATCTATGTGGACATTTACAGGTTTAGATATTGTGCGGTAGATTTCCACGTGCATTTGTAGCATTCTTGCAACAGTATACCCATAGTACTGAATCATGTCAGAAAAAGCGCAAAAAAGAAAACTAGTGCAGTTTCCCATTAAAGCTGCGCCACACAGCACATAGAGTGACGTCAGAGTGAAGTAAGGCAGCAAAATAATTAAAATAGCAGTCTGCCACATGGCAGCCATCAATATAAAAACGACTCTTTAGTTTCGATTATCCGACTATCTGTTCCCCTGCATTATTGTGGATAATCAAGGTTCTACTGTAATTCTTTCATAGTCGAACCATCATTGAATGGTTAACTCCGGTCAATGCATGTGAGTTCAGTACAGGTTCAGCCTATTTGGAAAACCAAAGACCTGTTGCTGTGCAACATAACCTCACAAAATTATGTGAAAGTGGACGAGGATTTTAAACAAACAACCGTTTGATTCTCAATTCTTCGATACCTGTAATAATTAATGGTATCGAGGTATTAACTTTGACATTCCTAGTTTATTTCCAAAACATAGTAGTATTTAGGAGTAGAGTAGATGTTCGTGGGTGATACTGCTTCGGCAGTGTAAATTTGATATATCGATTGTGTTGACTTTCCGATCCCGACTACAATTTGAAAATATTTATCGAGTTAGCGTTGTAAACATGAGGATTCACAACGGAAATGTATTTTTTTAGTATATTTTTCATGTCTGTGCTTGTATGTCCTGCTTATTTCACAATTTTGCACGCTCCGAAATACAGGTGTGTGTATGGATGAATATTGGAAGGAATATTGGCCCAATATTTTCGGGCAGACACAATACCCGTCTGGTATTCCGGGCAATTCCATTGCCTGAAATACTGGCCAAAATTTTGGGTACCCGACCACCCCTACACAGCGGCCCCGCACAGGCCCCTGCCGGGAAAGCAACCCAGGAACAGAGTGACAAGAGGAGAGAGATGCCAGTACGTGCCTGCCGCCTCCCTCCGCAACCTGGTCGGTACAAGGAGTCCCCTGGCGACCCACAGTGAGAGTTATATGGCCATATCCTGCTCACATGGCCTTCCGGAAGAGGGGTGGACCCAGAAAGGAGACCCAAGGACACCATCCAAAATTCTTCTCTAATAAGTACAACCATAAAACATTTCCACGCTGGCAAATGTGGTGAAAGTGTAAAACGAAGTGGGGAAATAAAATATATACATATATATATATATTAATGGCTCACATATGCTGTCCACCCCATTGAAAACTGCATACTTCAATAAAATAACAGTGTTATGCCGGAAGAGCCCGGTGAAAAGACTGGCGCCCCAATCTAGTTTGCACTAATTTACTTCCTGGTTTCATAAGCTACTCTTGCCAGTGTCGAAACTGTGAGAAGATGAAGACATAACCAGATGTGTCAAATCATCAATGTGAAAATAAAACTTTAGCAAGAAAGGCATTCAGTTCAAACGAGAGAGAGAGAGAGAGAGAGAGAGAGAGAGAGAGAGAGAGAGAGAGAGAGAGAGAGAGAGAGAGAGAGAGAGAGAGAGAGAGAGAGAGAGAGAGAGAGAGAGAGAGAGAGAGAGAGAGAGAGAGAGAGAGAGAGAGAGAGAAGAGAGAGAGAGAGAGAGAGAGAGAGAGAGAGAGAGAGAGAGAGAGAGAGAGAGAGAGAGAGAGAGAGAGAGAGAGAGAGAGAGAGAAGGAGAGAGAGAGAGAGAGAGAGAGAGAGAGAGAGAGAGAGAGAGAGAGAGAGAGAGAGGAGAGAGAGAGAGAGAGAGAGGAGAGAGAGAGAGAGAGGAGAGAGAGAGAGAGAGAGAGAGAGAGAGAGAGAGAGAGAGAGAGAGAGAGAAAAGAGAGACACACACACGCATGTGCACACACGCGCTCTCTATATCTATATATCGCTATCTCTTTATATATATATATATCTTTATCTATCTCTTTCTCTCTCTCTCTCTCTCGTCAAGAAAGACTTCTGAAAATAACCCATGTATTAGTTTATGTTAGTGTATCGATTTTCATGCTAGGTTCATTTGGTAAAGTAAATTGCCTCACTGCTAATTTGCTGTAGAATGCAAAAGCAAAACCCAAAAACTGCTGTCAAATGAACATTTTAACTTGAGAATTACTAACTAAATCTATCTGATTTACTTTGGTTTAATGCAAATAAATATATAGGGATTAAGCGTGTGTTGTTTTTAGAGCTTTTGTCTTTTTTACATAAATTTCTCATTCCTAAGCCATTGTGAAATATGGTTAGTTAATAATGAGTGAGCTGTAGATGCTACTGTTGCTGAGAATAGAAAAACAGGAGACATCTAAACAATACAATATGTAATACTTTGTTAAGAGTTTTGGGACTTTGATGCGTGATGTCTTTCTTAACATTTTTTAATTGACTTCTTCTCATCAGTGTGCACCACTCAGCCACACATTTCAACAGTTTGATTGGTAGTGCATTCTACAAGACATTAGAACTTGTACTGTTAACCCATGGGAAAAGATGCACACCCCACGACCTAATACTTATACTGTTCACCGGCCAAGCCACCGAGACTATGGATCAATATCATCCAAGTACTATAATGCACTGCTGCATGGCACCACTAGTACAATCGCCAAGACATGCAGCCCTAGATGCAGCCCCGGCCGGTGGCATACGCCCAGAGGATCAAGAGCCGTCACCCCCCTCCACACCTGACCAAGGGCGAATCAGGAAGATTATAAATACTGGGGCCTGGCACTTGTAATGCCCCTTTTCCTTCACCACACTCCTGGTGCCAAAGGAACCATCAGGTCTCCTTGTCTTCACCACACTCCTGGTGCTGAAGATTCCTTCATCTGTCATCAAAACACACTTCCGGCCCCTTCAGAGCAACATCGTAGTGTAGCCAAAGTTGAAGTTATTTTTATAGCACTTTGTCTACCTACCACATTAGCTTAGAAACAGGTCGCCATCACCTGTCAATACATCGTCAGCTGCCGTTACGTTTCCGCTGATAGAAGGTAGTCCAACACCACCTTGTTTATTTCCTTGAACAGAATAAACAAGTTTTTAATCCACTTAAGGGTACCTTTCCCGTAACCGTAGTACCCCTCCTTGTAGACATCAGTCCCGTCAGAGGGACAGCAGGTGACCGGAAAATTCGCTCAAACCGTCAAACACTCCCGTAGAGAAACCCACACACACCTTGGATGGCTACCCTTGCTGTGCACCATGGTGTGCGGAATGGTAGAGCCCCAACACTAGGTACTCCTCTGCTTGCAGTTAGCTTGTCAGTCTGGGGTTTACTCTTTCTGCTGCACTTCTGGTGCCGGAAGGAGTACTTCCCTGGGTCTGGGGAGACGGATCCTCAAGAGGAAATCACCCACGCATTAGGACCGTCAACTCACGAGACCTGACTCTTCAGTTTCCACAGCGCTTCTGGTGTCAGATACTGAGATAGGAATCAGGGTTCTACCCAGAAAATTTTAGCAGCCGGGTGGCTTCCACTGCATTGGGTTGGTGGAGACGGTACGTGGAAGAACACCCAAGTAGGACCACAGTGTTACCTGCTCCACCTCCGCGAGATCTAATGGTAGATACTCTTTCCTCATGCCCATCTCCTGTCGAAGAGGTATACGTAAGAAGCTAAAAAGAGCTGAGACTATCTCTATGTACCAGCAGGAGCTTAGCCACATCCCCACCGGACTTTAGCACCTCAGTTCCCAGGAGCAAGAGCAAGCCGTATGCTGCTTAGAGACCCCCGTCTCACCAGCTTACAAACCAGCTCTCTTCACGCCACCATCCACCAGAATCGACAGCACAATACACCCAGTATTCTAGGCCTACCCGAACGAACAAGACACATCTCTTGGCCTACCTAACCTGTGGTTTTGGGAACCCCAATCAGTCAGCCTACCCCGAAGTCAAACAGTACCTGCGAACGCTCACCGACCAACACATTAAGAATAAAGGGCCAACCCTGCTGCTCCGCGGTTTGAACCACAGCCGATCCAGCAGCTACCGCAGGTCAAGTGTCACCCAGGCAACCCCGAGAGAGTAGTCCCATCAAAGAGGAAAATAGTACTAGCCCTCCAAGAATTTGTGCCCCGTCGGAAGGCCACACGGCTGATCCTGTGTTCTGGACACGCTCCAGTTCGGCGCAAGGACCAGAGTTACAGCATCACCCCGGGTGCGTCTGCCCTCGCATCCACCAAAAACTCTTGGAGACATAATGTACCACAGTTGTCCACCGGACATCACACGTCAGCTTTGTATTTTTTTTAACTTTCCAAGAATGAAATAGTGCTGATAAATGCAGAGGTAAACCATAGAATTGTTTTAAAATACAAACTTGTGTAAATAATGTTAGTTTAATTATTAGTAAATATGTGAATACATATAGGCTGTTCACGATAAAGTGAGCACTTTTCAAGGGCTTCATGTACTAGGAATAAGGACATTTCCAAAATTCAAGTGAGCTGAAAATAGTCACGTAAAACTCGGAATTTGTGAAAGCAAAAAAAGGAAATCAATAATGTTAATTTAAACCAATCGCAAATAGTGAAAGTGTTCCATGTATAGTATAATCACAGTGCCTCATGTACTAGTATTAAGTGTTTTGAGTATTTTGCTTGTTTTTTAAAATTTCCATACGAAAATAATAGTTTGGTTAATTAACTTTTTATTATTTTAAAACTCGTACTTGCATAGAATATGCACAGAATATGAAACTATTCACAGAACACCTAACTTTATATTTGCCGTGCGACAATTTCCGGCTCAAGCAAAGCCAAACTTGTGTTTTCTCTTTCAGAGCCACGGTAAATAATAGTAGCTATCTTTTAGTCCTTTTACAAGTGGGACATTTGTTCACACAAGGGTCATAAACTTTTGATGCCCGCTTGTAAATGCACTTTACAGGTACTCTATGTTAAATTTACTGTATTTAAATAAACAAGCCCTCAACTACGTTTTGTGAGCTGGCACAATAAAACAAAGGAATCGCAGTATTTACAGACAGAGAAGTCATAACACAAATTAGTACAAGAGTACAAGGACCGAGATGACAGCTGTTCTGAAACCGCCATTCTCCTCTCCAGTCTAGCAGAGAGGAGACATGCACAAAGCAGAGACACAAAGAAACTTGACGCGCTGATCACTTCCAGACATCGCCGCTTAGTTGGCAACTTATAAGGGGAGGCAAGCGCAAACCACTGCAGCCATGACATGCACCGAGAAGGTGCTATGCTAGATGAAAACCTGCTTATACACTGAAATGCCAGACCCAGAGTGCCCTAAATAGAAACATATTTTTCTATGCTCCAAAATGATTCTACGCAAACGCCCTAGAGAGATAAGCATAAAAGGGCTCGCATGGCCAATGCTCTTTGAGTCTCTGTTCCTCCAACGCCTTCTTTAGGGCCGGAGGTAACCACTGGGGTG
This sequence comes from Dryococelus australis, assembly GCA_029891345.1. Lineage (NCBI taxonomy): Eukaryota > Metazoa > Arthropoda > Insecta > Phasmatodea > Phasmatidae > Dryococelus > Dryococelus australis. The sequence goes on from CM056995.1 coordinate 112,974,497, forward strand.
CGCGACCACTGTTACCGCCAGAGATTCCACTGCCTCTCTTGGATATGGAATCTCAACCATTAGGAAGACTCTGACCAGAAGTTCACCACTTCTTCAGCAACTGCTGAAGACACCACCATCTGATGCTGATCCCACCAGCTGCTTCTGGGAGACTCAACCCACCACCAGAGGCCCCTAAAGATGCTGCTTTGTTCTTTACCACCCCACCACCCTGCTGACAATCCAGTCCCCTGCCTGGTAAGGTCATTACAAAGTCCATTCTGGACCTCCCTCACCACACAAGACAGTGTTAATATTGACGTTAATTCCCTTATGATAGACATCCACTCCTAAGTTCCTTTAAGTTGTCAAAAACGTAAACTAATCACTAACTTTTCTTTGAATCATAATAATTGCCTTTAGAGTCACTAGTTTTTGCCCAGGTCACCTTCACCTGATTATTACATCAGGTTTAAAACTTCCATTGCAAGTTGTATTAACTTAGGAGGTAGTATGGAGCCACCGTTACTTAAATAATATTAACACGTGAATTTGATCTATTCTCTTTAGTCTGAATTTCTTGGAAGTATTAGAAGTCCTATGTGATCTAACCAAACTGGGGTCGAACAGGAAGACCAGAGCAAAGCCAAATAACACATGTACCTTAATATACAATATTTTATTCATAGCAGAATATTCACACAGCTGCGAGCACCTTGAGGTATTTTTAGGGAAACCATACATACCACAATTATTATTTTTGAAAAGAATTACTTTTATGGTACATAATTGAGGTACAATAAAAACGGGTTGAGAGTTGTGAGCAAGTGCCGATAGGCGTGAGTGAGCAACTTGGGTAGTTACTGTACGTCCAATACATACCACACTTACATGCTGCACCAAAATTTTTCATTTAATTAATTTTTATCCCATGTATCACTTTTATGGTATATGTATCAGGTACAATAAAAGCAGGTAGAGAGTTGCGAGTAAGTGCAGATAGATACGAGCGAGCAAATTGAGTAGTTATTGTACATCCCACACATACCATAATTATGTGATGCAACTGCATTATTAAATATTCACAAAAATAAATACCATAATTATCTGATACACCTGTTGTAGCCTAGCCTGCTTATTCACCGGGCAAGGCCACGATGGGTGTAGCAAATAATTACAATATTTATTTAACGTTACAGTAATTTCCTTGAAGTCGCAAAATAAAATTTAAAAACTGATATACAAAATAAGTGTGTACTGAGCTATAATTTTCCTCAAAGTTTGATTACAGCTTTTACTGTGGAAATGTGATTCTATAGAATTGAAGGAGACTGTGTTGGTTTATCATTGGTTCAGGACATTTGGATTACAGGCCATCAAACATTTGTTTCCAGTGAAATGTGGGTTGTTATACAGTTTCAGTGTATGTCAAGGAGACTAGTAAAATGAGCAATTTTCTTGGCCAAGTTGTTTGTGTTCATGACAATTTTAATAAAAGTTGTTCCGATACCATGTTTTCCTATACCGATACCCCAATACCATTACCGATACCCCTATACCATTGCCAATACCCCTATACCAGTGCCAATACCAATGCCCTTCGCACTGAATTTTAGATAAAGTATTACTGTTGGTAATACATTAAAAACATTTTTCCTAGACTTGTTTTAATAAAGAAAATAGTGTCTTAAAATACAGTATATAATTTAACGTAATCCGACAGAAAGTGCAAGCTGACCTAAAACTTTCAAAATCTCTGAAAATGAAAATAATATGACACCAAATGCAAGTCAAATTTTAAATGTCCCGCGCGCACTATCAGCTAAGAGTGCACGGAGAAGTTATCAATCGGGCAATGTGATGGCTGTTGGTATGGGAGGAGGAGGTGGTCGCAGGAGGATTACCTCTCCCCTCCATGCCGCTACTTGTTGGCGACACCTTGCATGCATGGCAACTGTCTGTCAAAGTAATTAATCATATTTTACTGCAAAGAAAACTTGTAATTTTGAGACAGAAATAAGGCAATAATTGATTTCTCCACTGTCTTCAATAATTAATGATTCAAAGCCACATCCTCTGATTTTCTCTGTCGTGAGTTACACTGCACTCGGCTTGGTGCTCGGTGCTACTCATTATTAGATGGCAAAAGATGTCGAATAGGCACTATCAGTTTATTCAAAAGCACGAGTGTATTGAAAAAAAATTAATATTTATCCTCTGATTTCCACACAAGAAGTTACAGAAAATGAACCAGTGTCGACTCAACAGACGTGGACAAGAAATCAGACAGCGTGCTGCAGAGCAGTTATAAACAGCAGCGCGTGCGACATATTTCACATCCAATTACTAGCTGTTTGCATAAACAACATGCTTAAAAACTATAGTTAGCAGGAAATCTTAGGTGACGGGAACCGAAATATACTGTGATCAGAGCAAAATGCTATAAACGATAAAAGGTAATGTTCACATTATTTAAATAGGAATTTGGCCTGAACCACAAAAATTGTTGGTGGATGTGATTTATTTGTTCATATTTTTCTTTTTATTTTGTCATGTACGGCATACAGTACTGCTTCGTTAATTCGAAATGCTCGGGACCTAATTTTTCGACTTTGAATTATCTAATTTTAAAAAAAGTTTGTTTATGTATCAAAGAAATGCACATTTTCCCTTTCCAAAGTAAACACAACTACGGCCCCGGGAATAACTACACTCTCGAAGTTAAAACCCTGTTTTGGGGACCCTAAAATTTTTGGTTTAAAAAAGGCAAAATTTTGAAGGAAATAGCCCAAAAATAAGTTTGTTGCATTTATCTTGGTCATTAATTATATGTTCACGTGCAGTAAAATATAGGTGTAATTATTGTCTTTAATTGCTATGCCAAAATATAAAAAACACAAAAAAAGGATAAGTTTGGTTAAAAACTGCAGCCGTGGTAGCCAGAATCCTCTTACCCCCTCTACTTTGAATTCACTTCCGATGAATGTTCTCTCAATCGGCGGGCAGCCAACCGGCAGTGCCCTGCGGTTTTTGTGTCAAGCAGCCCCTTGCTCCTCCCTAAGCTGGGTCAGGCCTCTGAAAAGGTCGCTCCCTTCTTTGTCCCCCCCCCCCCCCCCATTTTACAGTCTACCCTCCATCTGGTTGTCCGTAGTCCCTCCCTTTAGCCAGGCCGCCCACATCGCTTCGCTTCCTTCCTCCTACCATCCTCCAGCCACGCCCACACTGCTACTCTCCTTTTCACTCTCCATCATCATGCCACGCCCACACCGCACCAAGCTTCCTTACTCCCTCCAACTTTTACAACAGAAAGCCTGGAATTATCTTTGGTCTACACTCCCTAACTTCACGTAGTGTGTGGCAGGGTCACATCTTTTCACTTCTTCAGCGGAAGAGGCGACGAAAACCAGTCAACAGACGTGAAAACCCTGGCAAGATCATATAAAAACCTATTCTTCCGTTTGGGGGCGAATACACTTCGAATTATATATGATTTCGAATTAATCTACTTAGAATTAAGGTGACTATGAATAAACTGATAGTGCCCTATTGTATGCCAAGAAGCTGTCTCGTGCCAGTTTAGTAGAACGCCGTTACTGTGTCCAAGAGCAATCTGACGTCTCGTCTAGCTTTGCAGAACGTTACTCTGCTTGAGAGTCAACTTACTTCAAGTCATCACTACAATACGCAGCACTGTCGAGAATTCTACTCTGCATGATGCCACCTCGCTGCCCGCCAGCACACCAAAGCCTACCCGTGCTTCCAGTTACCTCGTAGCTCACCCGTAGTTGATTAGAGTACGAGTACCGCTGACTTGGAGTCGCACTTCCCCCCCCCCCCCCCCCGGCACTGCTGCATCTTCACAGACAAGGTCAATTACGATTGACAACATAAGATCTCCGATTTCCCCACAAGAAGTTACTGAAAATGAACACTTACAATACACGTCGCTCTGTGTTCAAACAATTTTTTGCTGACAAGTGGTAGAGTACATACTTTTGGGCATATAATTTTATTCACCAGATACAATGTAACACCAACTTTTAAACACAAAAGAAATCATCTTTACAAATAATAAGTCCTCATTAAAATGTTTTGCATTATATTTTCAGGTGAAACTATTTGCTTTGAAATACAAGTGATATTAGGTGCAACTATTTTGAGCGATGCATACCACATTTACTCATGTATAGTGCACACTCATGTATAGTGCACACCATCTTTTTTGCCACAAGTTCCAGGGAAAATTTTTTAAAAATAAAATTGCATAAAAAATTTGTGGCGCCCTGTTAGTACGTACGGAACAAATGACTCTTTTTTTACATTAATGTGTGGTGATTTTGATATGTTTGGAAAATACTTTAAATAACTTAGGGGCAAAAAGCCAAAATAAAAAAAAATTATCCGGAAACCTTTGCTTCTACTACTCAAAATTTCCAGCTTCATTTTTCTTTTTTCTCCTTTCTCCTTTTAGCAGTGACTGGCTCCTTTTTTTTCCCCGTGCTAGAATGTCACAATACCCTTATCTAAAAAAAAGGGGTCTCCTCGGAACCCCCCGCCCCCTTGACAATGAACATGACCATGGCTAACTAGTCTCTGCCCTGGAAACAAAGAGGGATGGGGGAATTATCGACGGGCAACATCTGGGTGTTATTACATGGGCGTGAGGGGGGGGGGGGGAGCAGAATTTTGACAAATAAATGAAGGGTCACTGAGGGAGAAAGAGAGAGGAGGGAGAGGAATGATGTAAGAGCGAGAGATGAGACGTCAGTTCCACCACTTCCTTCAAACATTCCCAGACGCTTTATGGCTAACTCTCTCCCTTCCTCTTTTTTTTCTGTGCATAGCGTGCAACCCAGAATTTTTTTCCTTTATTTTGGGAAAATATGGTGTGCTATACACCAGTAAATATGGCATTTGTTCATATTATTCTTTTTATTTTTATGTGCAGCATATACAAACCGAAATACGGTAATATTTGTGCGTAAAGAAAGTAATAACCCGACTTCATTGTCTACAACTGATAATAAAGTATCGGCCCGATACCATACCCGATACAGATACATCGAAAAAAGGTGAAGTGTCGGCAGATACTAATACTTGGTATCGGTATCGAAACAATGCTAATCTCCAAGTGCAACTTAGGAAGCTTGTCTTCCTGGGCATCACTAGAGCAGTTGTCACTTGGACTATTGCCCCTCCAATAAGTGCCTGGGTCCGCCAACGACGTCTCACTTGCCAGGTCACCTGCTTAGAAAAGATAGGTCAACTCCTGACGAGCCCTACTCCACGTGATACTTAGGTCCGCCAGCGTCTCGCTCACCAGGGAGACACTGGAATGGTCCGCCCCTAGTACTGCTACTGTAACCATCAGTTTGGTACTTGAGTCTGCCAGCGACGTCCCACTCGCCGAGCTACTGGACTGAAGGCCAGTAGGTAAGGCCACCTACCTTAAGGCTAGTAGGCAAGGCCACCTACCTTAAGGCTAGTAGGCAAGGCCACCTACCTTACCTAACAGCCAGCACCCTGCTCTCCATCAGACTGTGTCTACCCATTACTGGCCACCCACTATCTGCCTATCTGGTCTATCACCCTCCTTATGCCTGACCATAAGGCTGAGCGGGCATAGCTGCTGAGCATGGGCTAGCTCTGGCTGGGGTTCTGAAAAGTAGTTGTTCAGGTGTCAGACAGGTACACCTAGAAGAAAGAAATGGCTGCACATCAGAAAGGGTCTGCATACAGTTCGTCAAGCTCCACATTAAACCTCATCTGGCATGTGTCATGTGCTGTATCTCAGCTGCCTCCAATGCAGCCTAAGAAGCCGCCTACTTTCACTCGGTCAGTCAATGTCGCTAGGTAGTCAGGCCCCTCAACATCACACCCGCTTATACCCCTACCAGGATACTCACTCGCAAGCATGCCACCCAAGGCAAAACACATTATTACAGAAGTGGCCTGTTGTGCAAAAAATTTCGCTAAACATTCTTACATGCAACTTATGACAAAAATTGATAAATCAGAGATGGTGGGGAGACTAATCACTCTTAAGTTTGAGCTTCTTAACAGGACATGCATACTACATGACATACTTGCCAGTGCACTCTCTACAATACTTGCCTGCGAGAGGTGACATATTGCTGCAGGAGGTCGACCATAGGTGTGTCTGCCACAAGGTCCAGTGGACTCTTCCCCTTGTTGTTCTTCTTGTGCAGTTGGCAACCCTCCTGCACCAGATAGCACGCAATGGCAAGGGCTACCAAATGTTCATTATACTTGCTGGCCAACTGGGAGTAAATCTGCTAAACCAAAACAAGCAAATTCATTACTACCAACACTACCACACACCAAAACAAGCATATTCATCAGTCATCACTACCAACACTATTACACAACTACTCACTTAGAAGGGCAAACATTTGGAGAAACATAATCTTTAAGTGAAAATATGTTTTATAATGCAGAAAACCGATAATTTGCTTCTCACATTACTAAAATATTTTTCTAATAAAAGCTGAATTTTGTGAGAAATAGTACAAATGCACAAGATGAAAAAGGCTGGACACACTGCTGCGTTGTCACATCCTTACAAAAAGATTGAACATAAAAATCAGTATTTCAAGTTTAATTATTTTTCATCACAGTGACGAATGCAGTCAGGTTTTCTCGGCATTGCTATGGACACCATTACACAATGCTTTTGCATAGGGAGGGGGCAAATCCAGTTTTTCCCCAAATCTAAATCAAGCTTCACATTCATGTCTAAAATTACAGAATCCTGAACCCAAACCTGAATCTGCGATTCTACAATTTTCCATGTAATATTTTTGCACCGCAAAACAGAAATGAGGCTTTTGTGGAAATTTTTTGCAGTGCATTTACTATACGGTATGGGGCGATTTTGTGGTAAAATACTGCATCTACTATAACTGTAAATATTGTTGTTTATTGGCACAATTTTATGTCACTCTAATACAGTAAAATATCCATAATTAAAATGTTTGGCACCGAAAAGAAAATTCCAACCTGTGGTATTTACCCAAGTAGCACTTGAATTTTTTCAGGAAATAAAGGCCAGCTAAACGGCGCTGCTGGTATGTGGGTCAGAAAGAACTTGAGTCGTTTATGCATGCTGATGTATTAGGGTGGCTGCCGGTAGCAAGATACTGATTTTGGCACATATAGGCCGCACCAGAAGTTTTTGATGAAAAATCAGAGATAATTAATATTTCAAGTATAGGCTGCCCTGAATTTTGTATTCCTGTAAATATTGCGATGTCATGATTCCATACAAACATAGAATTCCGACAACTTCTCCCCTAAAAAACATTTGTGACAGAAAATTTGTGTTATGTTGCAGTGTTTACAAATATACATTGCGCGATTACTTTTCCACAGATGGTAACGTGACTTAAGAAAGCAAAACCATGGCAACGTGTTACACAAAATAACATCTTATCAACGTGCACTTTTGGAGCTGCTGCAGGCATGCAAACTACGTAAGGATCTTGTACAGCAGAGAAATTATTTTCTCATGTACGACATCTATGTTTAAGCTCTAACATGTTTACATTTTACACATTCAGGATGGCGTCGCGAGCGAACATATATATATGAATAAATATTGACGCATGCCAGAATGCTGCGCACTCTACGGATGACTCCGTCCTATTTACAAGCCACATGCGCTCCAGAGCAGAATATATAAGCGGAAATCCAAATAAAATGTATCACACTAAGAAGCCCACAAGACTGGGTGGCCGATCACATCACTGCATATTACATGCATAATTGCAATCCCCATTGCCCGTCCAGAATAATGCATACTAAAGGTACCCCCACGGTTGGAATTATATTTATTGGGAATTCTACTACTCGTGTCTGACACCTGGAAAAAGTTCCTGCAATCACGAGAGATAGCAGCACCCCTGTGACCTTGTGACGACACAGCTGCCTCGCCTCAGAAACAGGGGTTTTAATATGTCATCGCCTCTGCGCAAAGTGGCAGCGCATCTGCACACCCGAAAAATGTGGCCCCATGGTGGAAGATTACGCTATCCCCCTGCACCCCGAAGAACTGCTGACCAGAGAAAATTTAGTATAAATACAGCCCCAGCTGCCAGCACCTGTGAGTGGCGCCGGGCTCGGTGACTGAAGAGGACGCGAGCCCAACACTCAGTCTGCTGAAGATTCTTCTCAGTCTGCAAGGATTCATCCTCCTCAGCCCGCAAGGGCTCTGCTATACAACTTAACAGTCCGCCGAGGACTCTCCTGCACCCAGCTTGTAGAAGGATCTCCGAGTCTAACCAAGGACTCCTCTACTTAATACCGCCTACCCTCTTCTCTTGACCCTCACCTTAAACATGAGTCAAGACTCTCTCTCAAGATTGGCATGTCACCACATAAGAAGTTCAACAGTTACAGGTAATCCCTACCTCAGTCAACTTCCCTTGACTCTGCGGTAGCGAGCAGTTGTGCTTCATGTTACCTACCTGATTCGCTTCCCCTTAATTAATCTAGCCGATGTAAATTGTGTTGCTATAGTTTTTTCCTTTTTAGCCGGTGTAACGTTGCGGAGCTATGGTTTACCAGCCTCAGGCTCGCCTTCGCCTGACTCCTGTTTTCTTTACATGATTCTCGTATCATATTTTCTTATTCCTATTGTTTGTAAAACAATTTAATTTAATTGTGCATTCTTGTATTAATGAGTATCATTGCGTTTACTCCCCAGGGACCAAACCCCACAGTAAATAACCATGTAACATTGAAAACTTGTGTACCGTTATTTATAGTTAGTGGACCCTTGCTACCTATATATTTTTGGTATTGTGTGATTTCTACGAATCAGATGTACAATAAGAAAGGTGGTGGCACCAAGTCAGCAAAGACATAGGGAACGTCGTGCCCTTGCTCGAGCTAACGCCCAATCCCCGTCTGAGGACAAACCACCGGTTAGGGGTCAAGATCAAACACCACGAGCCATTTCTCCTTTTATCTTTTTGAATATTTCATCCCTACTCAACCACTTATTTGGAGGCAATTGGCCTTGGTATCTTCATAACAACCTTGCTAGCCAGCACCAGAAAACCTACAGTAACGTTAAATTGAAATCCGGACATCGTATCCAAGTGAAACATCCTGCGGGCACAGTACTCCCATAAGTTGGCAACGGGGAAGGTGATCAGGGTTCCATTCCCTGCACAACCCGACTCCCATACCTGTGTGGCATGCCCCTCGGTAGATTTTGTTTCAGCCCATAAACCCACTCTGCCAACTAGAGTCTCGTCTACTAGCCCACGCACCCCCAACATCACTCTAGATTAGACCCTTCACCATTACATCCATTTGGAATCCCTGGCATCCTGCATATATTGGTGACCCTAATCGTGAGAAGGTTTGTGTTCCCTGGGCGGGAAGCCATCTCTATCCGACTCACTCTGGGGTATGATTCCCTCCAGCCCATTGTAAACCTGCCCCCAAGCAGCCGAATGCTGTATCAAAACCTCTAACGCCTCCTAGGCCTAACTGAAGGTATAGTATTTGTAGTGGTAGGCTAAGCTGGGCTAGGCAGGGCAGTCAACGTACCGTACTACCTTCTAGGATAGTCATCCCCAATTGCGACACGCATCAATATTTGGCGCCCAACGTGGGGCCTTAACTTTAGGTAGCTGAGACTTTGGAGTTGAACCAAGCCAGACCCCCCTCCCCCCCTTTTCTTGTGGGTTTACTCCTTGAAGGGGAGTATCGTTCACGACTTTAAGGAGTTGTGATAAATACCCTGGGGCACCCATAGATACCACAATGTGAGACTCTGAATCGAGTCAGCACGACCGGATAGCCAAAGACATCGCCGGCGGAGCAAGCAATGCCCCGTCCCGTGACAGGATGCCCTGGAATCGGACGCTATATGATCCAGTGCACCTATTGCCACCGGACCTACGACTAAAGCTGTATCGGCTGGGATGAGACCCCTCGCTATACAGACAGCCTCAAGTACCGCTGTACATAGTGCCACCAGGACGAGGCACAGCTATGTCAGTGGCCGGAGTGTCAGGGATGTGGAAGATACACAGTCAGTTGTATCCTCTGTCGGCGAGAGTTCCACCACTTGTGTATCGAGTGGTTGGACGAACGGGTAATTACCTCCAGAATAAAATATCAATCTGATGTGTTCCGCAGAGAACTCGCCTACGTAACCACACTCTCTGATGTAGCCCCAGTATCCAGGGGCTACCAATCAAGATAACTTTGCCTGAATTTAATGAGAGAAACTATGTGGACCCGCCAAATTCCTCGCTACCTGCGAGGACTACCGCGAGCACCTCATCTTGCAGAGGCGATGGGTGAGCCGTACCCACCCCCAGCTGACAGGCACTGCCAAGCGCTGGTAGGAACGCTACGGCAAATTCATAGAAAGTTGGCCCCAGTTTGGGGCCCAACTCATGTCACATTTTTCTGGAGATTAACTCCTGAGATAATCACCGACCTGCATTCATGAATACAGCGACCTGACGAGGAAGTTGAGCTTTTTATTAGGCGGAAAGAGCGCTTACACCGGCTATTACCCGCAACCTCCTCCCCTTGTTTCGAAAATGGTTTATCACCTCCCGACCGCAGACGATCGAAAGTCTCGTGGAGCGAGCTATTACCCGCAACCTCCTCCCCTTGTTTCGAAAATGGTTTATCACCTCCCGACCGCAGACGATCGAAAGTCTCGTGGAGCGAGCGAGGGAACTCTAAGAGCATAAGCGCCCCTCCAAGGGCAGAAAGCAGGCGGCTCATGCCCTGGTGAATGGCCCGGCCCCCTCCTCCAGACAGCCTGTAGGCGCTGCGCGACCTTGCAAAACCCCCGCCGCACACTTGCCATACTGTTGGGAGTGCCAGGAGCAGCATTTGTTTCGGGACTGCCTGAGGCAGCAGACTCAGGGAACTCGTAACATGGGCAGTGGAAAGCCACTAACCCTCCAACCCATTTACATACATGCGATGCCAAACCCAAGACCGTTAGTGCCACGGCCTGAGCGTTACCGAACGGAATGCGAGGCCCGGCAAGCCCTGGAAAGGAGAACCCCTCCGGGCGGATGAAGTGAAGGCCATATCCCGCCTTCAGCTCCCCTCATCGCTCCAACCCCTCGCCTTGCACCACCCAGTGGGAGGGTGAAAGAGGAAAGGCAGACACCCGGTTTCCAAGCGGATTACCACGCCCCCACCCCTCTTACACGCCAGCCCAGCCTAAAGGGCCCTGCACTGATGAGCCGCACTTACGCGTCCAGTAAAACGATACCTCTGTCACAGCGGTATTAGACACGGCCGCCGACCGCAACTTCATTCAGAGAACATTACTCACACAGCGCCAAAGAGCCAATGTGATCCCTACAAATGTAACGGCCAAAATGGCCCATAACAAGGCCCGCCTTAAACTATCAGGGGAAATTACCCTCACCTTAAGGGTACAGGGTCGGCATTTTAAGGTCCCCTTTCTAGTAGCCCTACATCTGCAGGACCCTATGATACTGCGACGGCCCTGGCTGCAGGAGCAGCACTGTGTGATAGATTGCGGGAAACTGCGTACCACCAGAGGTGGTCATAAGGGCACAGTAGTCAACTGGGATGGTAACACAATTAGGACTATCTTTCCCCGGCCTCAGTCTGGCTATTACGCATCCGGACTGACCCGTCACCAGTTCCCAATACAATGAGAGTTCTCACACCTACGCAGGCCCGACAATATGGTCAGATAACCCCCTCGCCCCCAGCAGCTTCTGCCACATGACCGAACACGATGGCAGCCCTCCTGGATGAAATCAACTATTGGGAAAAGGTATTATATTCCCCACCAGAGGAGAAACTCCCTGCGAAATCCCAGTACACGTCGAGTAGTACTCTGATCGAACCTCACGAGACATCCTGGTGCGAACCCGCGAACCGCCTCACCCTCGACCGTTCTTACCAGAGCAGAAACACAGTGATGGGAAACCCGCCCTTTCACCCCCTTAATGAGCGATAGGCCAAGGTCGCGAACCTCCCCTGCCCCCCTGCTTACTCCGCGGACTACAAAGTGTCAGTCCCTTCACGAGGATTCGTTAGCACGCGTTGCACGAACCTCGTCTGTCTCCTTCCACGAAGGACTGCCCTCCCCGGGAACCGAAATGGATGCAGCGGCATACCTCATCCCTCCAGGCTTGGTCCCGCCTACACCTCCCTCTAAGTTGGCGAAGCGTAATGATAATAGGGAGCTTGGAACATATGGCACGATACCTTACCCTTCCTTCCCCTCATTCCTGGACAAGCATGGAGAAAGTGGACAGGTGGAGAGTGAAAACATTGAGTCAACTACGCCACCACCTGGGGATAAGACGGTCAACTTGGCGACCGTCCCCACCTGCTCAGACGAGGTTCGAGTGAGTGAGAGAGAGAGAAACTGTGACTACCACGTCGAACGAGAACATAACTGCACAGCCCAGCCAATGTGTAATCGCGAATGAACGCGAGGTCTCTCCCACGACGGAATTGACCAGTAGTCTGTACCGCTCGCCGGTTACTCGCACTGCTACTGCTCGCAAACAACAGTCAGAAGCAGAGAGGGATCCCACAACTGATGACATCACTCACAACCTGCCTAAAGTGAGTGACGAGAAGGAGCCCAGCTGTAACGCTACCCACACGGAAGCAGATGTGAACAACGCCCGGGACGCTGGTCCCAAGCAGTCTGCTGCTGCCAGAGGCCCCACTGCGTGCCAGGCGCATATACCACATGCCGGGCCTGTATCGAGAAACAATCTGGCGGGCCTCAGCCTTGTTCCGCTAGCCAGCCTCCTCCACTGCAGGTCCTCAGAAGCAGGGCACCCACTGAAGCAACAGGTGCTTAAACGTCCTCGCCAGCCTCCTTCATCCACTTCAAGCACGGAGTAAGTAACTGGCAGTGGCCAATATTTAAAGTAGCACCCCAACCGTGTCTACCCCCTTAGCTATTTAGTAAGTTATGATTGCGTTAGTAGAAGACCGGATCCCGAAGACAATGCGAAAAAGTGTGGTAGTTCGCGTAGTAGGGACGGATATGGGTCTCTTTAAAAAGCACCTACCAAATCCTAGCCAAGAAGGAAGTGCATCAAGATGCTTCCCGCCACATCAAGAATCCAGTTTTGTTAGCATCCTAATTTGTTTGTAACCAATACTTCATTTTTAAGGTGGAGAATTTAACAAACAAAACCCGCATTGTCATGAAACAAGGCCCCACAGAAAAGGGAAAGTATCCAAGTAAAGTAAATTTTGCCTCCTGGAAAAGGACACAGTAAAGTAGAGATGGGACGAACCCAGATTTTGGAACCGAACCAAACTAGAACTTAACCCAGAATATTTTTATCGATCCGAACCTGAACTGAACCTTTAAATTTGTACATGAACCGAACTTGAACCAAACTATACTATAGTTCATCAAACTCTATTTGGAAAATATTTTAATTAAATAACTCATGGGGCTAAAAGCAAAATAATGTGGCATTCTGCAAGGTCATGGTAACCTTATGGTCGTTAAAAGAAGAATGTCAACAACTGAGGTGGGTGGCTGGGTTCCTTTTTTTTTTGCTTCTTTTATGCAATGGCATGCTGGTCTTTTTTTGTTGTGCTGGCTCTTTTTTTTTGCCCTGGTGGAATGTGAGACACTACCCTTCTATAAAAAAACTGTGTTGCCTGTTCCCTTCTTCACCCAGGTAGCAATCCTCTAGACTCTTAAACTACACTTCCCTTCAAACATCACAGGACAATTTAGGAGTGTATAAGTTATGACTACCCCTCTACCACTCCTCAGAAATGTTTTCCTTCATTTTGGGGGAAAAAAGGGCAGGCTGTATACCAGTAAATACTTAAGATCATGTAAGTTAATTTCAAAGTTCCTATCTAGCACATTTTCGACAACCCGAACTCATGTAAACTTTATGAACCTAACTAGAACCATATTCAAGCATTCAACCCATCTCTACAGTAAAGTAATGTAGCATGAAAGTTAAAAATCTCTTTAAAATTTGCCACTTGTTTCCCTAGTTTACTTGCCACAAAAATTCTTTGCCAAGACTTCAACTTCAACTTCAACTTCAACTTCAACCACAGTAAGCAAGCTGAAAAATTTACATTTGCAATTTTCCCACAAACCCACTTAGTGCTCACGTAAAGTCAGCATTAAACCAGAATTTAATACCTACAATCTTTGATGTTTGTAATTGCAAGAAAATAGAACGACACGATTAACGTAGAATCCAAGAATTCTGTGAGCACTGTCAGGAAGTGAACACGCGAAACTGAAGCCCATCAGCAGGCCAGTAAACATAACGTTGATGAAACCCTCTCCATTCCTAACAATGCGACTGGGTGACATTGCTTTAATTATTCTTGTAAGCCTGCTTAAGAGCATGAGGCGAGAACTCACTGAGAATACGCCGTAACCCGCCGCCCAAAAATTTGATTCGTAAAAATTTGCTGAATGTAACCTGTGTAGATCCTGTAACAATGTGCATTGTGTTAAAAGCTAAGTTTTGAACTGAGGTCATAACCTCATGTATTTTGTGTTACATAAAATTACACACCCACCTAAGAAACTTAAGGCTAGAGATTTTGATGTATATAAGTCACATTGTAATAGCTTTGTATTTTCCTTAGAAGGAAAACATTATCTTAATCAAGTGAGTTGACATAGTATTGTGTGTTCTCCAATGTCTTAGTTTAGAAAGCCTTGAGAATTGTGCATAACCCAGCAACATGTAACTGTACCGCCGCTAGAACGGCAAGCGTAATCTCTACTCAGTGCGAGTTAGACACACACAAGTCGGTTAGTAACGTGGATTTGATGGCTGAGCGAAGCCGGTGCTACAGTCCTTGGGTTAGATTATGTTGTACTGAGTTGTCTCACACCGTACTCCCAGTTCCAGACTCTATATAGTACCACGTGGACAGTCGAGACTGCTCGTAATCTCAGTGAGGCGGCGCGGTCCCGTTCCGCCTGTCTTTCCTGCATAGGAGGGGCTAAGGTATTCCACTACTTGGCAGCTAGATGAGCAATCTTTTGTTCCCTACGCCTTCGGCAGTGCCTTATCTTATTATAAGTCATAGAGTTTGGCTCGCCGCTGAACAAGACACGTTATGCACTCCGGACGAGAAACTATTCCCCTATAAGAGTGTAGGTCCAGTAGCTGATTCGTGGGACAAGCTCGGTAAGTCTCCACTGATCCCCTATGTCAGTGGGCAGATCAGAGACGAGCCATGTGGGCCACCAATGCTACTACTGGATGTGATATCGAGCCAAGGCCAGGCCGCAATACCCAGGCCAATACCGCCCCCAGCACCTAGATGCTCTGGTAGGTGATAGAACCTAGGTTAGCTGTCTCTCCTTAGTGGAAGGTATTCCTAGTGGTCATGGCTCCTCTCTTCCTTCCCTCCAGCACCTGGGTGCTCGGTGTAGTAGGAAGCAATAGGCGGCTGTTTAATGCGTTACCAGACTGGAGGTCCCCAGAAGGGGTGCCTCAGTCAAGCTAGTTCTGATTTACAAAAGAATCCGATTTCTGTCTGTAGTGCACAGTGCGACTTATTCCTCGCGGGCAAAGTAGATTTTACTCCAGAAAAAAAAGTGTTAGGAAAGAGAACAAAGCTGTATTTATTGAGGACTCAATAAACACATTGACTCGTGCTATCTCCTACCATGCAGACGGAGTATTGAAGGTAAACTATGGTAAACCAGGTGTAGGCGACCTGGTCTTAGACTAGAGGGAAAGTGAACTAGAAAACTTAATATTTAACTACTTAACTATAGCTGTCTGATTGTGGGTGTCTGGAAGAGACAAACCAAGTTAAAGTTATAGTAGCGAGATATATTCATGTTCGATGGGTGTTGAAGACTGTTGTCGTCGCAGGGAGTAGCAGTGATGGCTACTGAAGATTCTAGGTTCACTGGAGGCCGGAGCACTAAGGAATGGTCTGGTTTTTTCTAGAGAAGAAATATGAATGATTGCTGCAGCCCCGCCGTGCATGGACTTATATAATCAGAAGTCTAGGCTACCGCGGCGGGGTGCGAGGAAGGCATGAGATGTCCTTCTGCCACGAGGCTGGCGTGGGAGGTGAGAACCCTCTCGTCAGCGTTCTTGCTTCGTGGATCTTCGGTGGCGCTTGGCCGCGCCTGAAGTGGCTGACAGCTTGTAAGCACTCGTGGGGGAGGGGGGAGGCGGCATGATCGCTGGTTGCGTAACCTTGTAGCCACGTCTTCTGCCGCCCGGTAGATAAGTGGCGCGCAACAACCGTGCATTAGTTTGCAGTAACAACTCTTACGTAGGCTGAAGTAAGAGTATACTTCACGCGAGGAGCAATGAGTCATAATCATAGTTAAGAGCAGTATACGCAGCATGCGTCAGTAGGGCTTTTCTTATTTCCCTTTTTTTACATATTACACAACAAAACCATGAGCAACACAAATTCAAGAACAGGTAAGCTCCTTAAATATGTAATACAGTAATTTTAAAATTGAATAATTCAGAGCAATTTTTGAAAAGTTAAAAAAATACAAATTTAAAGAATGAATCTCTGTCACACTTCTTTCAGTTGTGAGCAAGTGGAAGTGTTGTTGCAAAAAGGGATATATAGGTAATGCCAATAATTGATTAATTATTGGTAATGCCAATAATTGATCAATTATCTATCCCAATCCCCCTCTTCCGAATCTATTCAATCTACTATGTAGCCACACAGTGACACTGGGAAATGGCCCATCAATCCAACACTAAATCCAGATAGCCACCTGGCCTAAACATACGATAACCCTTCTGCCACATTTCAAATTTCGTGTCACGCCCTAGTTCACTTCCAGGCCACTATGGCCAAGTTCTAAACAGTCAGGATATTTACACTTCCACACTCTCACTCAGAAGTCATGTCTGAGAATGCTGTTCCATATTACAGAGTGCAAGGGAGCAAAAGTGAGTTCACGTGGGCATGTTTTGAGTGAGAGTTGGATGCATGCTCTCTGGATATTGCTTGCTTATTTGGATCTCCACTGCCTACAATACCTACAAAAAAGTGTTTTGTTACCTCATGTGAACGAAACACACTTGAGCATTTTTCAAATATACAGCACACGATAATAACACTTGTATATTTTGAGAGCGAGAGCAAGTGCGAGTGTGGATCCATTCCAAATCAAGAGTATTCAGGGAATTGTGGGGAGAGAGTGAAAGTGCGAGTGCAGATTAGGGTCATTTGGAGCACAGCCTACACTCCCTGTTTTTCAATCACCATTCAACAGACTGCAGTGTGCCACCATTTGCCACCTTCAGCTAACAGAACATTGTGACTATGCATCCATGTGGGAAATGTATTTGTCCAAAATTGTGTATGTGTGGGTAGCCATGAATACCACCCTGTGAGTACTTGTTTTTTCTGTCACCTTTTAAAAAATGTAATTAGGAACCGAACAGCCTATTCCTTGAATACCCAATTATTAGTTAAGAGTAAAGTTAGAATTAAATTTCCCTGTATAAGACAAAATCAAACACCTTTCAACAGAGATTTTTCCGGTGTTCAGGAATTTACGAATTTCTTCAAATTTCTCAATTTTTTTACTTAAGATGATAATCAGACTACCAACCATTAACCAACTCCATTATAACTCAATTTCTGAGTACCAAGTAACAAGCACAATACATTTCTCAAAGACCTATCTTAAGTTCTTAACCTTATTTGGATAATTATATTATTCAGAACCCCAATTTAAACTTTCCAGTAATAGAGAGTTATGGAATGGGATAACACATACTCCATATATTATGGGAGCCTCGAGTTCATTGATATCAGTGTTGATGGAAGCCCTCTTCATGAGTGCAAGGTGCAAGCCAGTGTCACCATCTTCATCCTCAGTGTGCACATTGGCAGACATGGACACCACCAGCTCCACCACAGCACAGTGACCCTGTAACACATCACCCATAAATTCTCACTAAGAGCTGCAGAAATGTTTACATACATGTGGGTGGGTAGCTGAGTGAGTGAATGGGTGTGAGAGTGAGTGAATGCGTGAGTGAGAGTGCATGGGTGAGTGCGTGGGTGTGTGTGCATAGGTGAGTGAGTGCATGGGTGAGTGAGTACATGGGTGAGAGTGAGTACATGGGTAAGCAGGTGGGTGGATGAGTGGTTGAGCGGGTGGGGTGGACGAGTGGGTGAGAGAGTGAGTCGGTGACTGGGTGGGTGAGTGAGTGGATGACATAAGTGGGTGGGTGTCGGTGGGTGGGTGTGAGTGGATGAGTGGGCTAGCAAGTAAACGAGCGAGTGAGCAAGCAGAAGAAACAATGCTAGTAGCCAAAATTAGGTTCCTCGATTGTGCAGAAACCAGTATATTTAGTGCCACATTTAAAAATCTCACACTCGTAAAAAAATGTAGAAGACAAAAATTGTCTGCAACTAAATAATACACAATAAAGGTCTCTACAAAAATGTCAGTATCCCCGACGGTTTAGAGTACATACACAAATACTAATCATCCTAAAACTTTCACATGGATAGTTTATCACTTGCGTAAAATTTGCACAGAAAATGTCATATTGCACTAGAAATAAATGTAAAAGAAATTGTTACGATGCATATTTTTTTAGGGATAATTTTTTTTTGTAATTTTGATTTAAATTAGTTTTTTTGCTAAAATAGTTGCCAGTAGTAGTATTTTTAATTGCTCTTTCTCCTTTTTTGTTCGGAAGCCCTAAATGATGTGTTAAGGGAAGTTTCCTATCCCTCTGTTTTTTTTTATGTGAGAGGCCTACCCTTAATTGAATTTTTTTTCTCTTTATTTTCATTTGGCCTTTCCTTCATTGGAGGTTACGTTAGGGTTTTAGGCTGTTTTGATTGGGTTACACCTTCCTTATTACTTGTTCGTTTTTTTTATGTTAGGAGGCAAGTGTTTTTCTTTCTCTCTCTCTCTCTCTTTAATACGTAATATGGTGAGAAATAAACTAATGATTTTATTTCAAAATTGGATTTGGGAAGACAGTTTCAAAAGTCGTTTTGTTTTGCGGTTGTGTTATGTTTTGGACTTTTTGGCCTTAAACTAGACGAAGTATTATTTGAAAGTTAACCGATAGTTCTCCTTCAAGGATTCATTCCTTTATTTTGTTTTAAATCCTTTTCTTTGTTTGAGCAGATATTTTTAATTTGCCAAGGATTTTATTTGTTTTGTTTTTATGTATTTTTTGGTTAGGTCATTTAAGTTATGGTGAAATTGAAATAAGAATCAGTTACATTTCCAATTTTTAGTTGTTTTTTTTAAATTTGAATAAAGGCTTATAACTTGACCATCACAGTTCTTAAGAAACTGTGGTCATGCGTTGTTTAAATTAAAAAGAGTT
This sequence comes from Dryococelus australis, assembly GCA_029891345.1. Taxonomy (NCBI): domain Eukaryota; kingdom Metazoa; phylum Arthropoda; class Insecta; order Phasmatodea; family Phasmatidae; genus Dryococelus; species Dryococelus australis. Next base: position 112,993,840 of record CM056995.1, read on the forward strand.
TCGTCACCACTGGCATCAGCAGATTTCTACTGAAGCAACGGCAGCTGGCCGTATTTTTCTTGGCCCAGGTGCTCGTTAAAATTCCCTTTCAGCAGTTCGGAAGAACTGTTGTATTATCTCATTCGAGATACAGAGCTGCAGCTGTGAGCTTAGCAGATGTTTTCCTCAGTAGGTGGTTTGTTTTGATGAACATGGCACTTTGCCATTAGTACAGGGCTGCCACCAGCCCTGAAGCTGAAATCCTGATTCCTGTATACAAAAATCCTGTAAAATCCTGGGAATTATAATAATTGCAAATTACAGAAAAAAAAAAAGTGGATATGAAAGACGTTTACATATTTAATGTAGTTGTTTTGGTTTGGAATGTACAAACCATGGTAATTCTTTTCTCCACTCACAATTATACTTTCGTTTATACGACGACTGTATCGACAATAATTTTTGTTTCCTCACCATTGTAATATCAATGCCAAATGCAAAACACAGACAACAAATTCAGATTGCATGTGTAAAAATGGCAATTCGCTGCAAAGGTTCTTTTCAATAATGGTCCTGGCCTTTGCATGTAATCGTACAGCCAGGAACATAAATATGTAGATAATTGTATAATTGCGCCAGTGAATAATTAAGCAAAATGTTTTGGACATAGATTATTGAAGCAATGGCATATGTCTAAAATATTTCGCATAATTATCCACCTCCAATATAAGAATCTTTCAAACAAATTCATCAGTGAAACTGACACACATTGCTGTGGGCGCTAGTGTCGCCACCTTGAGCAAAGTGCACAAAAAAAATTGAAAAATTGTAGTAGTTCAGGATTGGACTTTTCTAGAGGGTTAAAATTGACAAAATCAGTTAAAATGGCAGACCTGCGCTTGGCTAATCCAAGAAAGGGGACGTTTCCAGTCAGGCTAGCGAGCGATCACGGCAGTGGCTGGCTCTGATTGGCCAGCCTTGACGTTGGCCAAGGCCATGACATCAGGCGAGGCAGGTGATGTTCTGGAAAGTAAGTAAAGAGGTCGAGGGAGTTGGGTGTGGACAGCTGGAGTGAGCGGAGGCAGATCGACGCTGGTGTGTGGCCTGGAGGAGGCAGCGTCTTCGCGACAATGTTAAGTACAGGTTGAAACTTTTGGTGTTGTGGTCGGGACATCATTCCCTGGTACACAGGAAGAATTGCTCCGGCCATGCCTTTAAATAGTTTTTAGTAAATAAAGGGACATATGATAGAAGACTGTCTGGTAGTGCGTAACTTGTGTGGATAATTGGTGTAGATGTCGAGAGACATGGCAGCAGCATAGCCGGTAATTATGTCCTGCTCATCAGCTCTGGCCGAGGAGCTAATAAGGTTAGGCTTGTTTTGTTTTAAATTCTGACTTGTGCTCGGGATGGAACCTTAGCTTTTGCAGTTGTTTTCAGTACTGTTTAGACCTCCACGAGAAATTTAGAAGTAAATAATGGTAGTACCTTGTGTTTTAAATGGCTCTGCATGTCTTTTGTGTTCGCACTGGGAAGAGTTCGGTTGGTTCTACTGCTTTATGTAAACAGAGGTCTAGGTTATGAATTCCCATAAATTTTGACAGGTTCCTCCCTAAAGATAAATTAGTGCGTTTTCAATTATTCATCTTAGAGTCATTTTGAACCTTTACTTTCTTTGCATTTTTTTTAAATATAAAAAGTTCTCTAAAGCTTATTCCAGTAACCAGGCCAATCAATCTATCAACGAATAAATAATTTAAGCAAACATAATCAGTAGTAAGACAAGTTGAGAGTGAGCAACAGACACTATTAAAGTTAGTATTGTCATTTTCCTTTAAACTCCAGGGTGGCTAAGATTTGTGAGCTTTGCTATAGCTAACTTAAACTGGTCTTTGAAACGAATATTCCGACGCATTGATCCATGATAATTTTGTTTGGTAATTTCTAGGGATGTAATGATTCCACTTTTCTTCTAGTCTAGATCTCGATGCCGATACCACTCTCGATTCTTGATTCCAAAACTCGCCATTCCTTTAGTTACAGACACTTACTTTACAGAACTAATTAATATATAGGAGGGTGTAAAATTTAATTATCTAAACTAAGCCTACACTAGTAGTAGGCCTGTTACTAACATAAAGTTCAAAAGAGGCATATGAGATAATATTGAAAATTTACATATATATCACTATATATTTCGTCTACATAGTTTATTCGAAAATAGTTTCAAACTTCACTTGCCATGATAAATGTTCACCAACATAGTAAAGTATTAAAATGTTTGCAAGACTGGCACTTATTGAAAAGCAATAATAGTTAAACATTTTTTTAGTAGTAATTATTTAAAAGGCTCCAATTTTAAAATACAGTATCATTTTGGTAAATTCACAAACAATTTTTCTAGAAATGCAAAGAAATAAAAAAAAATAATACTGTTTACACTAATAAATTTTAATGCAAAGGAATTATGACCTACATACATAAACTAGACAAGCAGTATCCATGTAATATTAATATCATTCGCATTCTTTAAAAAAAAAAAATCTTCTCAGACCAGTTCAGGTCTGTGTTTGTATTAATTTCTTGCATACTTTACACTCGCCTCTGCACTTTTATCTTTACATAAAAAAGTCCAACCGATAAGATATTTTATGGTCTTTTACATTGGCTGCAGCATCTTCCATAATTTATGAGACTAGATATTTTATGAAAAAGTCCATTTAATGTATCAATTTAGATATCACACATTCGTTTCACGCACATCCATCAATGTTAGTAAACAAGTGACCACCATAGATTACTGCACATATTCGAATTGTGAGTGTTCACTTTGCGCGATTGGAGGCGGTTTGTTGTCAAACTCTCTGTAGCTTATCTCGAAGTACATTTTTTACTGCTTGTGTAATATTTGGAAGCTTTGTTTACATTAAGTTTCACAAGAAAAAATAATGTATTTACATGTGTTGTTGCATTTAGAACTATGATTTCAGAGATTTAAAAATTGTCTCGAGACGAAATAGAGAAATTTTTTATCTCTAGAATTTCTCAATATTCCCGAGACTCGCGCATCTCTAGATTTTTACAGTGCCGAAACAAATTTGTGATAATATAGGAGAAGAGTTTATTTCTTTTGGAGAAAGCTAATTTCGTGAGATATCACACATTTTTTGTATTTCGTGTTATTTCACGTTTTAACTTGTATTTCGGTGTTATTTTGTTTAATAGTGATTTACAAAATTGTGCCTCTAGTGATAGGTTATGCATTTGTAGGAATCGGGTTTTAATGCTTTGATTCTTCATCTTCCGATTCTTGATTATACGATTCTTCAAGAATTGCGGGTATCGAGGAATCGTGGAATCGAGTTTAACATCCCTAGTAACTTCACATTTGTGAATGATAATTTTTACTATTAGTAAATATTTTTGTTGTCTGATCTACTTGCAGTGTGGATATAAGGTGGCAGTCCACCCCTATTCAGCTTGCAGTCAGTAACATAAATATCCTAGTTTTTTTTTTTCTTCTGAGTTTTGATTATTCTCACATTTGGTGAGTTAATTCTGGAGGAGTAAATTATTTTTTTCTTCTCAAATAGAACACTGGTTAGGCCAGTGGGATAGCTGGTTTTTAGCTTGTTTATTTATTAGGAAATAAGATTAACCATATAAATTTAATTGTGATGATTGTAACATATTTTATTTTGGGGAACCAAAAAAACAATACTGTGTTTACGATTTTGCTCTTGCAAAACCCAGTAATTTCAATACTAATTTACTTCGTTTGTGAAACATAACTTTAAAATTATGTTTTCTGATATTTTTATTATTGACTGCTTCTCCCTTATAGGGACTTTGTAATTATGGTCCCTACTAATTATGGCACGGTTCCATTGCACCGTCTTTAATATCTCTTCTTGTATTTATTTTACTGTTTTCTTGAAGCATTTTTTAAATTCAATTACACAGACGGTAGAAACAAACATGGGAATGGAGAAGTTGAATAACATTTGTAACCAAATGAACTTCATGTAGAAACTATAGACTGTGTAACAAGAAAATACAGGCAGGAAGACAGCACAGTGAAAATGGAAACTGACCTGCGAGACTGCAAGCAGCAGTGGGGTCTGCTTGCGGTTGTTCCGCAGGTCTACCTCCGCCTGGCCTTGGGCCAACAGCGTCTCAGCCACTGCACGGTGCCCGTTCAGACAAGCCAAGTGTAGAGCTGCAAAGCCATCATCTTTCTTAACATCGACCAGCTGTCGTGTGCGGCACAGCAACCTCTCTGTCGCACTGGAAAAATTATGTTTCCACAAAAATACTTCATGCTACACAGGTGGAGCCTGTTATTTACACAGTGGTTTGTAAAAAAGTAGAACACAAGAAAAATTGTGTTACAATGGATGCAAATATATCATGCAAGACTAAATGCTTGTGTACAGCATAAAAAAATTAACAGAAGCATACAAGAAAACAAAAAAAATACAATACCAAAACATTACCATTTGTACACATTCTACTGCTGCACTAATTGCCCCCGAGGGACACAATCCATTTGCACCTTAAAGAATCATATATACAGCCAATGTTTTTTCCTTCATAAATAAAAGCTAACTGCTATAGTTTTCCATCTTGATAATTGCAAATTTATCTGGAACTTCATGTCAGTAACGATAAACATACCTCTTTCACACAAAATATGGCAACACACCCTTCCCCTTAGAATTTTGATGGCAGAAAACTTTTACACTACAAACTCAACCTGAAATATTAAAATTAACTAGCTCACTAAAATAAACACAAAAATGCATGGCTTGAATTTTGCCAAATTAATGTACATGGCAAAACAGGGCAAAAAAACCCCAACCCTTAACTTCTAGCAGACAAAAGGTAAAAATATATTGAATTTCCTTAGGGTGAAGAAAAAAAAATCACTGCCTGTGATGACTAAAAATTTTTCACGTAAAACATACTCTACAATAAACCAGTTTAAAGTGTGTGTATGATTACTCACAAGTTATTGCCCTTCAGTGCAGCATGATGCAGTACATTAAAGCCTCGTTTATTCTTCAGAGTAAAGTCAACTCCTGGGACATTACACAGCATGTCTATTATCTCTAGGCTGTCTTTGCCGATGGCATCGTGGAGAGCCGTGTCACCATACGAGTCCTGTCAATAAATTTGCTACATGTCAGTAAGCACAAAATAAGGACCACACTTTAACCATGCAGGTCACAACATTATTCTGCAAAAGAATGAAACATCATTGCAAAAAACATAGTTAACACAAATTATTTTTAATACAAAGTTTTCTTCTATCCCCTGGGAGACAGGGAAATTAATATTAACATGTAGGCTTACTAAAAATATTGTTAATTTGTATTACAATGTAATATCAATATCAAGTCCACTTGTAAAAATACATGTTGGCGATAAGAATGTCTTATTATTCAATATGCTGAATCAAAAAATTAACATTCTAATATTTGACCATTTTTTTTATAATTAATGTAAGCACCTGTTAATACAAACTCCAAATTTTTATAAACTGTTAAAATTTAGGTCCCTTGAGGTTTGTATTAGTGTTTCACCTTTAAAGTGGTCAACAATGATGCAAACTGCTAGAGGGGCAAATCTTAAAATTTTGAGGAAAGCTGAGTATTTACTTCAAAATTAACTTAAGCTCATTTGTTTCCAATGTGTATACTATTTGATGATACGGCAGAAACATTACATAATTTAACGTGTGCCCAGCTATTGACTGTGTGGCATGGTCGTCGAGATATAGTGCGCTAGACCAAGTTCCAGGTTATAGGTAGCTGACGAGAGGTGTTAGAAACCTGACTTACTCTGAAGATCTTCGGTCGGTTGGTAACGTGAATTAACTGGATGAGTGAAACTGGTGCTACAGTTCTTGAGTTAGATTATGTTGTACTTCAAATTCCAGTCCGCCGACTCTTGACTCCAAAAGTTATAATTGGCTAGTCTGTACCTAGCTTCAGTCCGGTAGACTAGACCCCTCACCATCGGGTGATAGTCGGGACTGGTATGGATGAACAGTGGAAAATGAATATATCGTACCACGTGGACAGTCAAGACTGCCCGTAATCTCAGTGAGGTGGCGCAGACCCATTCCGCCTGTCTTTCCTGCGTAGGAAGGTCTAAGGTACTCCACTGCTGGGCAGCTAGATGAGCTATCTTTTGTTCCCTACACCTTGGGCCGTGCCTTATCTTGTAAGTCAGAGTTTGGTTCGCGGCTGAACAAGATACGGTGTGCACTCCGAACAAGAAACTATTTCCCTATAATAGTGCGAGTCCTGTAGCTGATTCGTGGCACAAGCTCAATAAGAGTCTCCACTGATCCCCCAGTCTGCGGGCTGATCAGAGACGTTGAGCCGCGTGGGACACCAATACTACTACTGGATGTGATCTTCAGCCAAGGCCAGGTCGCAACTCCCAGGCCAATACCGCCCCCAGTACCTAAGTGCTCTGGTAGGTGATAAAACCTAGGTTTGCTGTCTCTCCTTGGTGGAAGTTATTCCTAGTAGTCATGGCTTCTCTGTTCCTTCCCTCCAGCACCTGGGTGCTCGGGGTGATAGGAAGCAACAGGCAGCCATTTAATCTAATGTGTGTGTTCCAGACTAGAGATCCCCAGAAGGGGGGGCCACAGTCAAGCTAGTTCAGATTTATAAAAGTACCAGTTTCTGTTGGTAGTGCACAGTGCAACTTACTCCTAGCGGGCGAAGTAGACGTACTCAGAAATAAAGTGTTAGGATAGAGAACAAGCTGTATTTATTGAGGACTCAATAAATATAGTTACTCATGCTATCTCCTACCAAGCAGACGGAGTACTGAAGGAAAACTACATTAGCCAGGTGTAGGCGACCTGGTTCTAAGCTGGAGTGAAAGTGAACTAGAAAACTGAATATTTTTAACTACTCAAATAAAGCTGTCTAATGCAGGTGTCTGGAAGAGACAAAAGAAGTTAAGTTTAAGTAGCAAGGTATATTCGTGTTTGATGGGTGTTGAAGACTGTTGTTGTTGCAGAGGGTAGCAGCGATGGCTACAGAAGACTCGAGATTTCGCTGGAGGCCCCAGCACTAAGGAGTGCTCGGGGTTAACTAAAGAGAAGAATTACAACTGACTTCTGCTGACTGCTGCGCATGGACATATATAGTCAGAAGTCTAGGCTGCCACAGCCAGGTGCGAGGAAGGTGGGTGACGTCCTTCTGCAGTGAGGCTGGCGTGGGAGGTGGGAACCCTCTCATCAGCATTCTTGATTCGTGGATCTTTGGCGGCATTCTGCCGTGCCCGAAGTGGCTGACAGTTTGTAGGCACTCAGTGCGATGGAGGAGGGGAAGCGGCGTGCTCACTGGTTGTGTAAACTTGTAACCACGTGTTCGGCCGCTCGGGAGATTTAAGCGGCGCACAACTGTGTATTGGTTTGCAGTAACAACTCTTACATAGATTGAAGTAAGGGTATACTTCACGTAAAGAGCAAGGAGTCGTAATTGTAGTTTATTAGTAGTATAAGCGGCAAGCGTCAAATTTATAGAATTAATTATATACCCATACAATGTTGCTACTTCTGGCAATGGCAGAATACACATACTGTACAAGGACCGGGTAAGTGGTTAATACTGTTGAGCTATAAGTATGTGTGCATGCGTGCGCACATGTATACATATGTGTGCACGTGCACATTTGCATGTATGACGCTGCATTAGGGAGAGAATGGCTCAACAACTACCGTCACGTAATTGCGTGGTAAGTGTTCCACCCACATATTTACATGTTTTTTTTAATGCAGCGACGATACTCCATCTTCCACATGCTCCCTTTTCCAGTGAATATTGAATTGATAAAAAGAGTCATGTCATAAGGAAATATGATGAAAATGTTGTAACTGAAATAACTAGGGTGAATAAAAAGAAGGCAAAGGCTCTCATGAAAATAATAGACTACAATTTGTAGGACAGGATGTCTACCAAAAATCTTGAAACTAAATTCTGTAACCTTGTGGTCAACTTTTGGGGAACTTCTAAATATTTCAGGGGGCTGATTTTTAATAACTTTCAACAAGAGCAACAGCCATTTTCAGTTGCTTCTTATTGGAGTAGCAGCATTTTATTTTATATTTTTATTGTGGTAGAGCACATTAAAAGAGCAGCAATGTTTTGTTGTAATCCTTTGAAGTTTGTGCATATAAGTATTTATTTTGTGAGTCAGTCCAGTAGCTTGTTAGCAAAAATAGGCTACCTGTATATTTCTTGTTTTCAACAAATAGAGCCACAAAACTTCTCAATAATTTGCTTGGCAAATTCCCTGAATTATGTTGCTAGACCATGTGGATTTTCCTATTGCTAGACTGGAGCTTTAGGCAATTGCTGATGGCTGCCATATCCAGTCTCACGGCAGTTGAGTTTTGTTTTCTCCTTCGCATTGAGTGTGTTCTTAATTGAGTTGGCGGGTTTCTCCGCCATTCTGGTGACCAGGCAATCCTTTTGGAAGTGCCAGCCCAAGGAATACCAGCATTTCAGCATGAACAGAAAAACTTCAGTTTTAACTGGCTTCTTAGCCCCCTTGTAAGCAGTGGTGAATTGAGTGAGGGGGGGGGGGGAAGGAGGGAGGAGCGAGACCTGTTTTTTTATTGTCTGTTCCTCCTGTTCGGTGTTACCATGCTCTACCTCCCTGGTAGTAGGTGGCGAGAACATTCCTCAGGGAATAGCTGGCTCTACAGGTAGCGTATTCCAGCATTCCCTTTGGTATTATCTCGTTCTTCCATGTAGACTTGTTGTATGCCCTGGAGTTGGGTTGCATTCGTTCAGATGTGGCCCATGGGTTGTGGGCAACTGGGGCCTTGGTGGGTGGCTGGAAGAGCCCAGGTTGATACTGAGGGGGTTTGTTAACTTGCTGCTGCCGTGCGAGCTGGGTGAGCTCCCTCTGCTTTGTATACACTATCTGAGCTGGAGGTCCTTGGGGCACTGACACTCGGGTTTCTCATCCTGCAACAACTTTACCCATCCTTTCCCCCCCTCGCTAGGAGAAAGCTAACAGTAGAAGTGGAGGTTAGGTAGTGCTATTGTCATCTCTCCGCGGCAAAGTAGAAATGTACAAATGTTCCTCTTCCATGAAAGATCTGAATCTGTTAGTCAATCTTCTGCACCAGGCAGTGAATCATGGTGGAACGTACAGAGGTGGATAGGTAGGCTCAGTGTCTACCCTTTGCCTGTCTGTGCCAGGATCCCAATGGCGAATCACAGCAGTGTGCTGGATTGTTGGGGATGGTGAAAGTAGCTTGGAATTAACCTTTGCGTGACCTAGTGCTGGCTTCCAAGCACCATGCTTGACGTTGTGTCTGAAGGGCCCAGGTTTAATCAAGACAGATGGAACAGCCACAGACCCAGGCGTAAAGTTGTGGTAGTGATATATCTCCCTGTAGATGTGGTAGGTTATTGGGTTAATGGACTGCAGATGATAAGTTAAACAGGGATAACCTTTCTCCAATAAGCAGACAAAACTCCAGAGTATAAGGCTGCAAGATCTATCCAAAATACTAGCTAATATTTTCCAGTGGGAAGCTCTACCTGTTTGAGTATCTATTGCTTAGCTCACTAAAAAACATCAGTGTCGGGGTCTGACCTGAGCAGAAGCGTGGCCTACGCCAAGTTAAAATTATAGCTGCCTATCTTAATATAGTTGTCTAGCAAACTTAGATAAGAGAGTTGTAGTCGCAGATCAAGTCGTGATGAGGTGGCTCGCATAGCGAGCATGACCTCCAAACACCTTCCAGACCTGCGAAATCAGCGTTGAGAGTTCTTTGAAGGTCAGCAACTGAGTAGCTACAACTATATACAAATGCTGCTTAGCACTCTTGATTGCCACTTCCCACAGAGCTCCAAAGTTTGGACTTGCTAGAGGGTTAAAGTGCCACTTCAACTCTCCCAGTTTCACCTTAGCTGTAATCTCTTCCTCATTATCCCTTGAAAATAATGTTGCGCACACCTCCTTGTTGTTTGTGTGTTCCTACAAAGTTGGTACCATTATCCTCATATTGACACAAATCTCATGAATGCAGCCAGAAAAGCTATGGTTGACAAGTCTGTGACAAGCTCCAAGTGCACCACCTTGGTGGCCATACAAAAGCACAGACACATGTACACCTTGAAGGTTGTATTCTTTCTCATTCGTACAGGTGTGGCACGTAAAGATCCTACAAAATCCACCCCAACAGACCGGAATGCTCAAACCTGAGCAAACCATGCTTTTGGCAGTGCGACCATTACTGGATTGTAAACAACTTTCTGGCCTTAAAGCACCATATGCACTTGTGAATCACATTTCGCACCACAGAGTGTGCAGATTTTTACCCAGTACCACTGTGGACTAGATACACAGTTGTCGATGGCCCTGGGTGTAAATTGATGGTATGACAATGGGCCAAAATTTGCTTGGGCAGCAAAATGGGATTTTTGCAGTCTCTATAAAACACGTGCTACTAAGGGGTACTGAGCTCCTTTATCAGTTGCCAACTGCTACTTGGTATGGTGAGGAAGCTAAGCCTTAAGTCACTGCGTTTAATTTATAGTGTTCAACCAGTGAGTCTGGGGTTGGTCGCCACAATACACATTGATACTTCCGGTCTCATGGGTCATACCTATCTGCCTGTACATCTTGCATACATCAACTGTAAGTGCTACACTTGATGTTCTAAAGTTCAGTACACTATCACAGATCTTCTTCTGGAGTTTCGGACCACACAAGAGAATGTCATTAAAGGATGATCCATTAACAGTTGGTGCAGAGACATTGAACACAACTCTAACTTTTCAGGACACACAGTCGTCCTTCACAACTATTTGATGGGAGATGATGTAAACAGGTTTTTCATGTGATGAAGATATCAGCTACAACTCAACATCTTCATCATATTTCAGGGTACCTACACATATCATATGCCCTAATAGCTCGTATTCCTTCATGAAATGTCACAACTTGGCTTACTGAAGCTGAATGAATTTCTCAAGTGATCTTTCTCTCACACTTTTTCATGACATTGATGGTCTTTTGAATCGCAAGAATATTGGGAACATTGGCATAGAAGACAAGAAATTCTCCAGAATGGTTAATACTCTACCTTTTGATGTGTGCCGCTTCTACATCTATTCAAATACGATTACAACTCATTGCCTGGAGCACCTTTTCCATCTCTACAGGCATGAACAACACGTTGCTTACCCTACAGGCAACGGGCACTTCCGTGATTTTCTTTTTCACCTTAAGGATACGCAACCCGGCAGGCATGCCCCCCCCCCCCTTCCCAATGCTCAAAGCCAACAAGCTGCCCAGACCTCAGACAAGCACACCCGACGAGGCATGAAGCCAGAATCGCTAGTAAGAGGATTCTCACGCCACCCAGGGCCGGAGGACACCATGCCACTCCACGCCGGCAGCCTACAAGATACCACTATATAAGTCCGGCCGCAGTCAAGCTCAGAAGTCATTCTTTTGCATCTCTAGCAACCTCCCACCGCACTGCCAGTGCTCTGGATCTTCGGAGAAGTTACCAACATTCAAGTATGCCCTCGCGGCTACTTACTACGTAAGTCGACGACCAATCAACCCGAAGACATATGAACACGAACATTTTCTGTTAACTTCACTTTGTCTCTACTAGATACCTTTAATTAGCACTTTAACTTTAATTCTTTATTTTTCGTCTAGAACTAGTATTTCTCTTTTACTTAGAACCAGGTCACCTACACCTGAAACCACGTAGTTACCTTCATCTATCCTCTACTTGGTAGGAGGTAGCACAGGTCATGTGTTTATTGAGCTCTCAATAAACACACGTTGCTCTCTACCTTTCAGTTTTTATTTCCAGGGTATTTCTATGTACCCACAGTTGAAGGTAGATTACGCTGTGCACTATCGATGGAAACTGGGAATTTTATTAAACCGAATTAAGACATACATATTAAACGGCTACCTGTTTCTTCCCAGCTACGCATCTGCACTGTCAGTGCTCGTGCGGAAGAAACAGAGATGCCACAACCACTAGCAACACCTTCACACCAGGAGGCACGACAGACTCGGGTTGCTTCTCACCATCCGCACTGAATAGTGTGCGGTGACTGTGGCCTGCAGTGTTGCCGGGCATCCTAGTGTGAACGCACAACCAGTAGAGGCTTGGCAGTACACACGGCTCCAAGTTCCTGATCAGCCTGTCTACAGTGGGGGATCAGTGGGGACTCTTATCGAGCTCGAGCCGGCAAGTCACTATTGGGTTACAACACTGTTACTATTTCTGTTTCAGTGCACTGCGTGAACTATAGAGCTCTTACACTATGCCTCACGAGAGGAGTGGCAGGAAACGCAAGGAGAATCACATGGCTAACCCTACTCTCAGGCAGAGGATAGCATCACCTCGTCCTACGCAAGATAGACAGGTGGAACGGGACCGTGCCACCGAACTCAGGCGACAAGCAGTTGCGCCTGCTTTGGTTGTGTTCATTAACTTTCCACCGTGTGTCCGCATCCACACCAAGTGTACAAAACCTAGCCAACACCCCTCGTCCCATTCCACCTACCTAAGCTGCTTTTGGTCTAGCGTGTAAAATCCTCAACTAACGTGTCCAGTCAGTCTTATCGGACACGCGTCACTTTCGTAAAAAAAAAGTGCCAAAAACTGAAGTAGCAGCTGGTTATATGGCCCTTCAGAAACTTGGGAAGAAAAAACTTCAAAAACCACATGTAACCAATGTGGACATTGTAAAATTGTTGTACACACTAAAATGTGACTTTCCGCAGTTTGCTGTAGCTGCACTTAAGATTATTTGGATTCCAATATCAAATGTGGACACTGAAAGGTCTAGTTAAAAGTATTCTGTCATTGTCAGCGATAGGAGAAGAGCTCTACTGCCTAAAAATGCTGAACATTTAACTATAGTAGCTTTCTCTTGAATAACATTTCTTCTTTGTTTATTTAACTCAAATGTTTGCCATAATTTGTGAGTACAGCATATTCAATCAAACAAAGTAAGATATAGATCAAACTTGTGCAAACCCATATGTTAATTGTTATGTAGTTTATACTTTTATGCTTTCCTCTTGTGTACATTCTAGATTGTTAGCATGTATTTTCTTTGAACATGTTAGCATTTACGTGGTTAAAAAAGTGTAAATATTAAAATGAGGAATTAAATATAATTTATAAGCACCAAGTTTTCAAAATAACCCATTATGACAATACCATAAACATTTTGAAATCTTTACGACGATAAAGACAAATTCTTAAAATCTTTATGACTAAATATCCCAAAATATAAAACCATAAAATCTTGGCTCACCTATCGCACACCTTGCATGATATTGGGGTACTGGTAGATTGTGGTGCATCCAAACAGCAGAAAATAAATGACTTCACCACCCCCGAGAGGGAAACCCTCCAATTTCGGGTTATGCCCTTTTGCCTTAAAAATGCATGTGCTACATTCCAACTGCTTATGTCAGCAAAGGTACTTACAGTACATACAGTAAAACCCCTCTATTACGACCCCATTTATTATGACCCCCTCTCTTACGACCCAATCCCGAGGAACCGTGAAAAATTTGGGTCGAAAAAGTTAAAAATTTGAGGCACATCTAAAAATAGATACAGTAATCCCTCGCCAACTGCTGTATCTTGAACCGTGGTTTCAGTTATGCGCGGATTTGTTTTTGTAGACCTTTTCTCCAACCATGGTACTAGTTTCTATTATCCACGGTTTTCAGTCTATGGGAAACTAGCCTGATGTTAGTGGTTGCACATTTCTAAAGCTACCATCAAAGACTTTGACATTTGTTGTCCCAAGCAGCGTGAAGCATTAAATTACTTAATGCCAGAAGAAGACACTGGTGTATTGTCCATGAAAGCAGTGAAGAAGGGTGGGGGGAGTTGCAGACCAGGTCAGTTAGGATTCTTTGTCCTAGTCACATGCCGCTGCATATGCCTTACCCTCCCTGTCTTTTTTCGCTTCCATTATCCCTTCTTTTTTGCTGTAAAAACAGCGGCACATTACACAGGCTAGTTTCTTAATTAGTGTATGTACAATAACTTCTAATTTAATTTAATGCTTTTTTTTAATGATTATTTTTAAGTTTATGTGCGCTTACACCTACGTAACATGGTAATTTTTTATGGTGGGCAATTGTTTTTTTTCTTGTGAAGTCAGTTTTACGTGTAAAGTGATTAAAGATAATTGTGAGCAAATAAAATATGTTCTTATGTTACCAGAACCATATTATGGCAAGTGAGGCAGTGTGCATGTATAGGCAACGTCAAAAGTTTCTGATAAAAAATTTGGGCTAGTTAATATTTCAAGCAGACCGCACTAAATATTTATATTCCCGTAAACATTGCCGGGCCTCATAGTGCCAGTGCAGAGGGCAACACGCCGCCTCCTTTTTGTATAAATTCAACACATTGACGTGAATCGCATCTATCAGCATGTTTTCCCAATGCCGGGCCGCTGATACAAAGTGAACCGGCTCTGTAATGACGGCAGTGGCGGCCGCCGCCCGCCAGGCCAAAGTAATCTTGTAGTGACCGACCGACAGCTGTCCAGCCTGAGGATTTAGGGCCGAGCTTCAGCAGCAAACCGCCGTGCCCACACCCGGCTGTGCTGCAGAGGATCTAGGCGCTCGCCCAACTACGTTCACGCAGCAGCCGGCAATGTAGTCGCTGCAACCCCGACAAGGGGTGGTCCAATATGCCTTTCTTGGGTATCAAATTAATCAGGAAATGTCTAGCTATTAAAATATACATATTTATATTTAATTTAAAAAGTGGTTTTTTTATGCGCTAGAGACGATTGAACATGAACTTCATGCAAAAAATGGCAAGTTTGGAGGCATAGGGGTGGGTCAAAAATCGGCCCAAAATTTTCCACATTTTTTATTACGACCCTATTCTCTGGAACCGTGACGGGTCGTAATAGAGAGGTTCAACCGTATACACCAATTATATTTTGCCTATCTAGACAATATCATCATACACTCAGTCATGGGAAGAGCACCTTGGTCACATCCAACGAGTCCTAGAACGTCTAGAGTTACATGGGATAACATGCAAACTCTCAAAGAACAATTTAGAGAAGTCATCTATTGATTACCTGTGCCATGTGGTCACCCCCAAAGGAAATTTCCCACAAGCAAGTTCGATAAGGGCTATTCAGGAAACAGAAGAGCCGGCCACCCAGAAACAATTGCACCGCTTCCTCGGCATATGCAACTTACTCAGGAATTTTGTGCCTAACAAAGCCAGCCACATGGCGCCATTGCACCTCCTGCTGGAAAAAGAAACTCGGTGGCGGTGGGGACTGGAACACCACACCATCTTTCAAGACTTGAAAGCAAACTTTCAGGACATCAAGCAACTCCACCGGCTTCAAGGAGAGGGGTCGCTTATCCTGCAAACAGATGCTTGCGAGAACAGCTTATGAGCCATGTTCTATCAAAACGGCCCTGGCGGCAAAACTCCAGGTGATAGCGTATGCCAGCACAAGGCTAAATGCCACTGAGCAATGATATCATATAAAAAAACAAAAATGCCTAGCCGTCATCTGGGCAGTTCACAAATACAGGTGTTACCTGGAAGGTAAACACTTCATTTTAGGGACTGATAGCAAAGCCCTCCAACAGCTACAGGAGTCCCGTAATGCCAAAGCCCAAGCTCGGGCAGTGGGATATGCTCTTGACTGAATTTGACTTTGAAGTGCAGCATTGCCCGGCCAAGACCAATGATCTTCCAGATTCCCTTTCCTGCCAACCAGACCTAGATGACACCAAAGCCAACAAACAATGGGGAAGGGTGACTCCACCCCAGACCCAAATAGACAGGGCATCCAGAGCCTCCTCCAAAAACATCCCCAGCGGTTCTAAGGGACGAAGTCGTGTGGTCTTGAAGTGGCCAACCCGGGGCTAAGTGGAGAATACGGGTACACAAGAACTTAAAAGGGACTGATACCTGCAGACACCACCACGACCCCGAGGCACGTCATCCAGGAACCGTAGAAATCCTAGCAGACATCAGAGTACACTACATATGGGACGAGATGAGTAGAGATATCCAGCAGTATGTCCACAGCTGCGAGACATGCTGCAAGGGAAAAGCATACCCTGTACCCCAAACCACCTCTAAATCCCATCAGCCACGTACGCCCTGGACTCACGTAGCAGCTGCCCAGATGGGGTCCTACGCCCAAATTACCAAGGGGAGCTGCTACTTGCTAGAAGTGACATCAGTTTTCGAGATGGGTGGAGGCATTCCCCTCATATAGCCAGGAAACCCACCACATAATTAAAAAATTTGAGACAGAATTCTATCCATGCTGGGGTTACCGACAATCCATCCTCACTGACAATAGAACACACTTCTCCAGTCGGAAATGGTTACATACAGCCAGCGATGAGTGGGGGTCGAAACGTGGATGACCCCTCCTTTCCAACCGCAAGCCAACACTACTGAGCGGAGGAACCAGGAGTTGAAGAAGAGTCCCCTCTCTGCTTCAGTGTGGGTGAAGACCATAAATATTGGGACAACACATCCCTACGATCCTCTTCACCCTACGAAGATGAAACAACAAGGCGATAAATACTAGCCCCAGCCAGCTCCTCATGAGTCATACACTCCACCAGCCAGGAGATTGGCAATGGGATTCTATAAATGTACGCAGTTTGGAATCACACTTGTTTTTGTTCACAACGCACATTAACTCATTGGAATTCGTGCATTTTTTGTTGTTTTTCTAAAGTTTGTCAGTGTTTACTGTTGGTTAACAATTTTATTTCTGTATTTTATCAATGCTTCCGTTTTTTTATTTTTTATTTTAGCATTTACTCATGCCTTATGATTTTATGCAAATTACTGCATAGCCAATTTTGTTTGCTGATGCTTGTACTCATATGTTACATATTTCTGTACATTTTTTTCATAAGTTGACTTCAAATATTGAAAATGAAATGTACAAAATGGTTAAGTACTCACTACAAACTGGAAAATATGAAGCCTTTTTGTAAGTTATGACTTAAATTTTTTTGTACAATTTAGGTTTTATGTAGGCAGTTAATTATGGTACTATATCTTCAGTCTTAAACTGATGGTTTGGTGTGTTACACAATTATGCCACATCACTTTAACATGTCCATGACTTTTTTTTTTTTTTTTTTTTTTTTTAGTAAAACCCCTCCATTACGACCCCATTTACTACGACCACCTCTCTATTACGACCAAATCCAGAGGAACCGTAAAATAATGGGTCGAAAAAGTCGAAAATATGAGGCACGTCTAAAAATATGTATAGTAATCCCTCGCCAACCTCGGTATCTTCAAACACGGTTTCAGTTATGCATGGATTTGTTTTTGTAGATCTATTCTTCACCGGCGGTACAAGTACAGGGGTTTTCAGTCTATGGAAAACTGGCATTTACTGATGTTAGCGGTCACCCATTTCTCAACCAAAACTTTGAAAAATTGTTGTTCCAAGCAGTGTGAAGCAATAAATTACTTCAAGTCTCAGAAGGGGACTAAATGAGGTATTAGACGGGGGTGGAGGGGGGGGGGTTGCAATTCTTTGTCTAGTCATGTACTGTACCTTACAGCTGCCCTGCCTTACCTCTCCCACTCAATTTTTACTTCTGTCAACCCTCCTCCGTCCATACCTACTAAGGTGATAATTTTTTATGGTGAGCCATTAATTTTGGCGAGTTAGGCAGTGTGCGTGTATATGCCACGTCGGAATTTTTTCATGAAAAATTTATGTTAATATTTCAAGTAGGCCGCACTAAATTTTTGTATTCCTGTAAATATTGCTGGCCTCATTGTACCAGTACAGAGGCCAACATGCCGCCTAAATTCCGTAGAAATTCAACACATTGACGTGAATAGCATCTATTAGCATGTTTTCCCAACACCAGCAGTAACGACGGAAGTGGCACTGGCTAGCCACTCCCAAAGGAAATCTTGTAGCGATCGATAAGACAGCTGCGCGAGGCAATCTGCCACAGTATGAGCTACAGGTGAGCGGCATTCGGGGAGCCTGGCACGAGCGTGATGCTTGTGCCAGGGCCGCCTGCTTCATAGCCCAGCCAGAGGATCTAGGCCCGAGCAACAGCAGTAAGCTACTGCGCCCAGCCGCACTGCAGAAGATCTAGACGTTCGCCCAGCTACGTACACACAACAATGTATTTGCTGCTAGCCGCAGCACACGAGTGATTTAAACTAAATAACGTATCTTCATATAGATTATCAGTAAATAAAGTGCAGTGTTTTACTTCAAACGTAAGGAATCTCCAACAGTGTTCTTAGTTACTGCTTTGTGCGTAATACATCCAATTTTCTAGCAATGAAACGGCCAGACCAAAGCGAGAGCATGGTGTGCACACACATATTGCGCTACACCACCTAAACTTTTTGATCGCTACGTGCCTCATAGTAATGTATGACCCACAAGACCTGCATAATAGATCTTTAATAATAATTTTATAGTTTAATAATACATAGCCTAATCTTTTCACCCACTTTCAATGACCATGTCATACTGTGTTCAGGCCTTCTTTTTTTTTACTACAAGGGGTGGTCCAATATGCCTTTCTTGGGTATCAAATTAATCAGGAGACATCCAGCTATTAAAATATACATATGTATTTATATTACTTTAAAAAGTGGTTTTTTACACGTTAGAGACAATTGAACATGAACTTCAGGCAAAAATGGCAAGTTTGGTGGCATAGGGGTTTAGGGGTGGGTCAAAATCGGCCCAAAATTTTCCAAATTTTTTATTACAACTCCCCCCCCCCCCCCTCTCTCTATTTCAACTCTATTCTCGGGAACAGTGATGAGTCGTAATAGAGAGGTTCTCCTGTAATTTTGGTATAAAGTTCTTTATAACCAGATTTCACTGTAATTACTTTAAATTTCTTATAGGCATAATTTAAATAACCATCCAAATGCCTCGGTGGTAACCATGCACACATTGTTATTATCTTAATTACGTTAAGGCTGAATACTGTTACTGGGGATTTCAGTTCATAGCCTCACTTTTCTCAACATGTCAATTTAAACAAATGCAGATTGTCTGGGTCAAACGAAGAACACACTATGGTACAGCAACATGATATACTTTGATAGGCCTAAGGCTAAAACTTCGGCAAACGTCATACTGGAAATTAACCGTGGATAAGGTTAATCAGTACATGCAT
Source organism: Dryococelus australis (assembly GCA_029891345.1). NCBI lineage: Eukaryota > Metazoa > Arthropoda > Insecta > Phasmatodea > Phasmatidae > Dryococelus > Dryococelus australis. The sequence goes on from CM056995.1 coordinate 113,013,052, forward strand.
TTTCAGAACAAGAGTCCATTCTGCAAGTAAGCGTTAGCAGATTATCATTAAGTGGTTTAAGTAGTAAATACTGTACCCCCACCTATGATCAACTGATATATCTGTAAATGCAACAGGAAGTGATTCAAAGATATGCATCATAAGTAGAGATGAGTCATTTGATACTTCGATAACTTGATACCCCTCGATACTGGGCCGTAATGAAAGTATTTCATATTGCAATGTCCATATAAATCCATTTATTCAATACTTTTTATTGACACGTGAATATGATGGCTTGGTCCGCCATTTTATCTTTTGTCACTAAGGCACACAGTTAATTTTAGTTCAGCAGTTTACTAGTTTAGGAAAGCCCGTGAAGCGTTGTATTCATTCAATGATCCAGCTAATTATTTTGTATTGAAGGCAAAGAAACGTGTAGTAAGGATTGCAACAGAGCAACATGTATTCAGGAGTTGCAAATAGAAATTACAAACAGTAAGTCCGCGTGTATTGTAAATAAAGTATTTTTAAATGGTTATTAGATTGTTTGAAATGTACATGGCCTAAAAAACCACCATTTGAACTCACAGTGTAAAAATAACACGTTTATTGCATGAGAAAAAAAATTTGTCAAAAATATTTACATCCCGAACGTGTTAAATATTCAAATAGGTATGAACTACATACATATAGCATTTTTCTTACGGTGAGGTTATATTATAATTTGAAATTTTTTTTTCATACGAGCAAATTTTTCTCTCGTCCATTAAAACAATATGTAATTAAAAATGATACAGTCTCGAAAGATGAGGTGTAAAACAATGCCATCTCATGAAAGACATTAAACTAAAGCCTTTCCCAACCCCATCCAATCTGTTGGCAATGAAATTAATGGAGCCCCAGCATTATGACTTTTGCCTTTACAAAAATAAGGTAGGTTTGAAGGGCAACCGACATTGATCATAGCATTTCTTTACACAACTGTGGCGCAAGGATACATTGTGGGTGCGCTACATTTCTATAACTGTCAAAATTTAGTGAACTTATGTTCGGTATTCGGAATGCAAGAACATATTTCAATTTTTTACGTGCCATTTGTGTTTACAACCAGTATTTCATATGTATTTTACATGTTTTGTGTGTGCACAATTTGTTAAAATGACCAACACAAAACAACAGACAGAATAATAAATTTGTCTTACTTCCAGTAGCGGAAGAATTGCTATTGTTGATTTTTATGCGACGATAAACAATTCCCACATCTCCTCTGACTAAATCCAGAAAAAAGGTAATGCTTGTTTTGCTGAATAAAATTTTTTTTAAGCTTTCTTAGTTCGAAAATTGACATGCCTAATGGGTTATTTTTTAAACATTATACAAATATTAAAAAATTTTTAACACTTGACAGGTTTACCATAGATGCTAAGTTGTATAAATTAAAAATTTTTTTCCATCATCTGTAATTTTATCTTGCATGATTTTTGAACTTTATCATAAATTTGGTTGAGAACAATGAAAATGTAGTTTACAAAAATTTGATTGCATTATTGAAGATTTTTTACTCAAGAGTATACAGTATCATAAGTATAAAGGGTATCGAGTATAGAGTATCGAAAACGTGGTATCATCCCACCCCTAATGGTAAGAATAATAATCACAAGCAAAGATGTTCCAACTATGGCAGCAAAAGCAGTCAGGATCATACCTGAATGTTGACATTGCACTTGTTCTTCAGCAGAACAGCAACACACTGTGCATGCTGCTTGTTGACGGCAACATGCAGGGACGAACACTTGCCCTTGTTGGTGGCGTCTATGTCCGGACCTCTCTGTAGGAACACCTCCATTATATCCGGCTGGTTGCTGTTGGATCAAATCCCACAGAATAAGTTTAAATTGTAGTAGACCCATTGAGGGAACATAAAGTGCATGTTTAAACAATATGGAGTTAATATTATTAAGAGATACTGGTAAATACATTACATGGTACAAAATACTGTAATGGTGCACACCAGGACTTCTGATTACTCGCAATTGAAGCACAAATAAGCACTTTTCAGGCCAGCCTGACTCGCGTAATTAAAACCTGTGAGTCAATTTTTACTCTCTATTTTTTTCGCTTCATGCTGATAGTCATTAACTGCATCAAATCACATATGAGTAGAGACGCCTGTTTTTCGAGGCCGCAAAATCGCGAAACAAACATGCAAAACAGTTTCTCGCGAAAAAAGACATACCTAATGAAAAAGAACAAAAAACACGAGAAGTATGCGAAAATAAATAAATTTTCATTGCGACTCCTCGTGTTTACGGTGCTAATTCCATAAATCGTTTCAATGTGTGGTCGGGATCAGAAAGTATACACAATCGCTGTATCAAATATACACCGCTAAAGAGATATCGCCGAGTACTCCTACGGGATATCACTGTGTTTCTGAAATAAACTGATCTCGGTGACTTCCAAAAATAAACTAATTTTGTATACTTTTCACTTTTCATTGCATAATTAATGTTACCTCATTGGTAATATACAAATGTGATAAATAGAACAATTACCAAACACTTATCTCAAAATGGTAACAAAATTTTCCGTTGGCACTAGGTGCTGGCCGCACATTTATGCGGCAAAGGCACACAGTACGCTTCATAGATTCGTATATTTATGGTATTATTAAATGTTTACTTTTTTTGGGTTATGTTTTTAAAGTTATCCAGGTTATGTGAGGATGACTTGTATCTGGTGCCGTTCTATTTTTGTTTTGACCAAGTAATATATTACTTAAGATTCTGTTTATTATATTGGTAGGTCGGGAAACATTAGTTTATCACATTTAGCATCTTTCGCAAGATGAGCTTATTTTGCACCTCTCCTTACGAGAAATTAGCAATTAGAACTGCTTATTGTTTTGATGATTGAGTGAACAATTTTGCTCATAAGGAAAAGACATTCAAATTACTATGATTCAAAAGTATACAAATATTCTTGCAGTTACCACGAATGTGTCAAACGTTTCACTGATGGATGTGCTGTATTCACAATTTTATAATACATATTAGAATGTATTTTATTTAATATTCAACTAGAAGAAAAGCATGAAAAAGATCAAATAATTTTATAATAAAATTTAGTAAGCTCTTTCTGACTCAATTTTTTTTTTTGGTACGACTCATAATTTTCAAACCAGCGAGTCAAATTTAATTGAAAAATTTTGGGTCTAGAGGAAGCTGTGATGCACACTATGAATGGGAGTGCACTACACAAGAGTAAATGCAGTATCCTGCTCTTTAGTAAATTACAATCAGTATCTCAGACACTGTTATCAGTATCTGTTACGATCATTACACTTACCAACTCTGGAGCTACAGTTTTTTTTTTATGTTTATACAACAAGCAAGTAGATGTCATACTGACAAGACTAAGACTAAAGACAGAAGAGAAATGACAGGGAGATGGTTGTATAAACTGTTTGTGGGATGTTCCTGTGCCATCTGTTTGACACATACAAATTGCACCTTTTCCTTCATTCACAGAAGGAACAAAGATAATGAAAGAAGCTAAAGCTTGCACCACTTACTGTTATTACTTTGATGCATGACGTCGTTCCAATAATGATATTACAACTTCGCCTCATTAGTGAGCAAGCCTTGCCCCCTGATAGCAACATAGTTTTTATTGAAGATGCCGCCACGCGACGCTAGATTGTACTGTTTGCTACGGCAAGAATGAACGTTCCAGCCTGCAGATTGCATTATTCGCCGGCCACCAAGACTATGCATCCAAGGCACAGACTACCACAGTATGCCGTTATATGGTTCTACAAGTACGATTCGCAGCATCTTGATTCTCCAAGCTTGCCAGTGAGGTTACACCTTGAGGTAGCTATGCTAGAGCTAACCACTCTCTAGTGCCACCCCTATCCGGCTGACTGAAGGGGAAGGACCAGCCGGAGTATAAATAGCGAGATACTTGCCCACTGGAGACCAGTCTTCATTCCTTCACCGCATTTGTGCCAAAGGAACTAACGAGCCTGCTCTCTCCACTGCAGCCTTGCCAGAGATCTATCCTGCCAGCTTTGTTCCTAAACCTACCCTCCTTCACAGCATTTGTTAACTACCTCTCCTTGACTCCATTGAGTTTCCTGCCGGAGTCATCCTCTCTAGCCTATCTTCACCGCATTCATGGCGAAGATATAACCTGCCACGTCATCTAAACACCTAAACACTGTGACCCTTTCTGGGCAATGCATACGTATAGAGTAATATAAGTTATTTTCATAGCACTCGTCTATCCCATTATTGTTAGACTAGGCCCAGGTCACCTCTACCTGGTTAAACATAATTTAAGCATCCCTAAGCTCTTGCCAACGTTAGGAGGTAGTGCGGCACCACACTGTTTACTTCCCGCTAAACGGTGACGCATGTCGCTCTCCTACGCACTGCACATGCACCCTTTACTTTTAGACTTTGCCCCATCATCTAGTAAATAATCACATATGGGTAAGTCACATGCCGGCAGGCAATGAATCCCATGCATACAGGATTGACCACAGCTCAGCGGACAATTATAGACATGTGAATAAATTATAAAATTGTACTGCCCACCCAAAAGCCGACACGAGGTCATCCACCCATGCCAAAGAAAATGTTTTATTCACCCAGTCCCAGACACGCTAGAGCAAGAGAAGCTAGTTGGAACTATTGCTGCAGGAGGGCAGCACCCTTCACCCAATGTTACTAGTGCCTGAACATCATGGAGAGGCAATACATATAATCAGCCTCTAGACAGGGAGATAAGAAATGGTGGCACGTCCCATAACTTTAAGTTAAGCAACCTCTGTGAAGCAAGGCTAGCTATCTCCACACCCCTTGGGCAGCCTACAGGTAAGCAGAAAATTTCTGTACATAAGGAGATACCAAAACGCAGCTCAACAGTTCCGTCGGCCCTCCGACCTGAACAAGGTTAAGGGGCTCAAGTCTGCATAAGAATGGGTTCCTCCTCAGCTGTGGGAACATGTCAGGTTCCTAAGATAATACGTCAGATTATGCATCTCGTGGCTTACTCCCTTCTGACCTCTCTCATGACCTCTGGTGGCATGGCCCCGGTTAGCTAGTCCACCCACCTGAACAGTGGCCAGTATCTGTGTAAGGGCATGATGACATCCCAGAGCTCAAATCTTCTCAACTTGCCTTGGTGAACGATCATGAAAATCCTGAAGCGCTCACTGTATTCCAATGAATTTCATCATGGCCCAAGTTGGTTCACAATATGGCTTATGTTAGGTGTTTCATCAGACGTGCCAAAACACAACCTTGTCACAGTGGTTCCTTAACAAGTTTGAAACTGGAGGAAACTGCCCTTCTTGTATGCAAATGCATCCAACTCGCTTGCCTAAATGATGACTTGAAACGTCTCAATGGATAAAAGCCTTGTTCAACACGAATACAGCACTTGGCACCCTTTCTGGATTCGCATGGTGTGCTTAGGGTGGGCGGTTGCTTGTCCAATGCCAACATGAAGTTTGCAGCTAAGCACTAGGGATGGGCCGATGACAATGCAGAAACTGATTAACTGGCCGATACCACAACTATCGGCATCAGCGGCATCTGAACATTATTTAAATATTATTATTTGCAGATTATTATTCACTGATTAGTAGCACTGATTTATTTAACACAATGTTAAATAGCCCGGCATGCTACATCTCGTAAAGCATTAATTTACCATGTCCATCAATAAGATATTCTGTCCAAAACCCAAAATATATTCGGAACAAATGATTTTCAATGATTTGTTCCAGTTGTTTAAGTTTTACATATTTCCCATCGGTACATTTGCCAAAGATTGTGTACATCATTTGTTTTTGAACACTACATGAATGCAAAACAACACGGATAATCAATGACTGGTGCTATCAATAGTATTGATTACATCCCGCAAGAGTTTTTGTGTTCTATTTTCTTCATGCGTTTTTATTGCATTCGTAGGTTGGCGACAATGAGAAAGCAACCTGCATTCTTATTCTTTTTATGCATTTACTGCACTTGTAGGTTGGCGACAATGAAAACGTATCACATACTCTATGACACTGAATTCAACTATCTGTGGTGGTGTTATTGTAAATGGAAATTTAAAGGTTATAACCTTGGCAGTATTTTGACAGGTGTAGTTATGATTGTAAACTGAAGGCTGCAGTTTTGGTTAGAATTTTAAAGGTCTGAATAAGAAATTGCAAATAATAATTTACAAAAATTGTTGCAATTGAATCAGTCGTCATTTTAACCAAGGGATTGAGTATGGTTTCGGTCGACGAAGGAATATTATAGGCTGTTCACGGTAAATTGAGCACTATTTAAGGCCCTTCTCAGTCTTATTTCTCAACCAATTTTTGTCTTTCCGCCACTTGTTAGTAGAGTTGTTCCGATGCCAATACTAGATACTTGCTTTTTCCTGATGTATTGGTATCGGGTATGGTATCAGGCCAATACGTTAGTATCGGTTGTAGAAAATTAAGTCAGGTTATTACTTTCTTTAGGCAAAAATTACCTTATTTTTTGGTGTGTAGCCTCTACCGCCCGCTGAAAAGGTAATAAGATGCGACAGTGCCACGGACTGCATGAAGTTTGGGAGAGTAGGACAAAGGCAATTCCGGGCTGACTGTTATGACAGTTGGAGGGAGGAAGGAAGCTTGGTGCAGTATGGGTGTGGCTTGATACTGGAAAGAGAAAAGGAGAGTAGCGGTGTGGGCGTGGCAGGAGGAAGGAAGCAAGTGTGGGCGGCGTAACTAATGGGAGGGATAACGGACAGTCAGTGGAGGGTTGACTGTTACCTTCTGACAAATAATTTTTTTCAATTTTTTTAATTTAAAAATGTATTAATTTTTTTATTTTTAAATGTTCATGTACATACTTTTACACTGAAACATATTTCCAAAATTTGTAAAAGTCAATCCTGTAACACATTTATGCTTATTTCTAATTTTTATTTTTTTATAAAAAAAATTTGTTGACATACTATTTTGTTTCACTTTTCCTGTAAACATATTTATACAAAATTATTTTTAAATATTATGGGCTAACAGATACAACTATTTTAAAACTCTGTTTAATAGATTTACACATTACTATCATTTAAAAAAAAGTTCAAAAATAAATTATGAAACATTATTCCAAACTAAGATTTCTTTTTTATCTTTGAATGTCACCAAATACATGTGTTTTGGATGAAACATTCCTGTCACAATTATTTCAATCTCAAAAGATGTTTATAGTAGTAAAATAATATTTTTATAGGCTATTATTTCAGTTTTTCATAAAAATATTATTTTAAAACTGTTTTACCACAAGTTAACATTCCCCCCCCCCCCCCCCCCCTTCTTTCCGCGGAGAATTTTCTGTAGGTAACATATTTACTAAAATACTTGTTTAGAAATTCTTCATTGTATGATAAATTTCAAAGCATGGTGGTTCCAAACAAAGTCCAACGCCCCAGTCCTTGCACCAGATTCTTGTTTCCTTCCTTATGCATTTGTCATTGTCATTCTTCTTAACACAGCAAACAGCACATTGTCATCTTGGCTCCTATTTGACAGGGTGACTTGCAAAATGGTGGGCTGATTATTAGCCTCAGTGGGTTAGGAGTAGCACTTGGTCTTCCTCTTGGAGACTGGTGGTTGGGATCTGAACATTTTCCAATGTGCTTTTCAACCAGCCGCAGGCGGTATCCTACAAAATAAATGTTCTTTCGAGATGAACAGCTTGATTAATCAAATGCTGAAAAATTGTCTTGTAGTACTTGGGTTGTTTTCTAGTTGAAGGGTAATACAACATTTCTTGATCAGAACGATCTACTCCACCCATCATGTCGTTATAGTCGCAAACTATTTTCGGTTTCACAACTACTTTTCCACTTCTGTTTTTTACCACTTTTGTGGTAGCATTGTGTACTGTACTCAAAAGGCAAACTGTTTTCTTATCTTGCCACTTCAATGCCATGACCTTACCACACTGGAAAGCTTGACTTTCTCCCTTTTGTAATTTTCCCTTTGAGAAACCTTGAGACTGTTGACAGTCCCATAAATATCAGTCTTTTCCTTTATAAGCACATCTACAAGTTCTGGAGACATGTACCAATTATCTACCGTTACACAGTAACCCAGATTCAAGTACTGATCCATTAAATGCAGGACCACTTTCGCAGAAATAGGAAATTTGACATATTTCTCATTGTAGACAGTGCTCTTTTCAGTGTACAAAAGAAAATCACAAATGTATCCTGAGTCAGTCTCCATCAAACAAAAAATCTGAGTCGAAAACAAGCGCTTTTTTTTTTGCATTGAACATTTTCCATACAAGACGACCTTTGTAGAGCATCAAACTCTCATCCAAGCCAAAAGAATCTGCTGGAACATAGACTTCACAAAATCTGTTGTACCAGTGTTCCAGTACATCAAAAATTTCCACAACTTCGGATTAGGATGGTTGAGTAGGTAAATGCTGTCATTGTTGGTGAAGTGCATGAATTTCATCAGAAGAAGAAACCTATTTCTGGACATGAGCTCTGGAAATATTGAAGAACAAATAATTTTTCTTTTGGACCAGTGCCATTCTTGCAGTGGTAACTTCAAGATTCCTTGAAGGACAAAAATTCCTAAAAATTATCTCATCTCATTTTCAGTAGTTGGTGTCCACATTTTATAAAATGATCCCTCTTTTGGGGAATTTGTGCTAATGAACTGTTCAGCATATCTGTTTGTCTCCTTAACAACAATGTCAATAATTGCCTGATCAAAGTATACTTCAAAAACACTATAAGTTTACAAGTGGAATCTACATATACAACTACACCTAGATTTCCAATAAAAGGAAATCTTGGTGGTGTTGGAAGAATGTTCTGCATGCCTAAATAACACCACACTCTACACTGTTCAAGAAGTAGATCTTCATTTAATTCCGACATATCAGATAAATCGTAATCACTCTCACTGTCACTATCACAACTAACCAAGTCAACAGATTCCAAGTCTGAATTATTTCCATCAAATCCAGGCACATAATCGCTATCATCATCAGATCCACCATCAGTTTCATTTCTGTCCTTCAAATTTATTCTGGTACTAGATGCCATCTTTTGTAATGAATTCTGAAAATACTGCAGAAATAATGCTCCAGGATTGAAAATTATATATGAGAAAAAAAATTATATATGTGTGTGTGTGTGTGCACGCGTGCATATAGAGCGAGTGTGTGTGTGTGCATGCATATAGAGTGAGTGTGTGCACATGTGCATATAGAGCGAGTGTGTGAGCGAGTGTGTGCGCACGTGCATATAGAGTGAGCGCGCGAGTGTGTGCGCGCGTGCATATAGAGTGAGTGAGAGTGAGTGAGTGAGAGTGAGTGAGAGAGTGAGAGAGAGTGAGAGAGAGTGTGAGAGTGTGTGTGTGTGTGTGTGTGTGTGTGCGCGCGCGCGCGTGTGTTTTTTTTTTTTCGCATATGGAGAACTTTTTTGATAGGTGCTGCAAAGAACATTCCGGCTTTGAAAACTGAGGCAGTATTCCAGTTGGCATTTTTTGTTAACAAAATGGTCACGTGACCAGATTTTGACTGCAGAATCTATGACGATTTTCCAGTAGTGTTTTGTCTGCTTCGAAGCTTACAAATTACAAGCAACGCAAATGGCAGTACAGCAGTAGGGTACACAAATGAGAGACGAATTTTCAGTCTCACCAGAAGTTACAAAGCGCAAACTACCAAGCCCAAAACCAATTGGAATACGGCCTGAATATTGAGATACGTATAATATAGTTTATTCCAAATAACGTGGCACATTTTTGACGGGGTCCTCGGTGGCCGTGGTCGTGAGTTTGATCCTATGGCCCGGCATGGCTCGAGATTTACAAGCACTGAGTGGTTCAGAGCCCACTACAATCAGGAGCGCCCGTCGCCATTAGCCCTTCCATGCACTACAGTGCGACGTAAACCCAAAACAAAGAAACAAAAACTTTTTTTACAGTTGTTCCAAACCAACATTTACAATTTGACAACTGAAAGTCATGAAGTAATACACAAAACAAATACAAATTTGTGTTTTAGCCCTACTCTAATTTATAATCAGCAATGATTCTTCATAAAATATTCCCACTGTAAAAGTATAATTGTTCATTTTAGCACCTATAAAAAAAGTAACACCTTACTTGGAATAGAGTATAACATGGCCCGTTGCAAACCGAGCAACAATCACCCGATTTACTTTTCATTGGCATTGACATAAGCGTTCACAGAGCAACTACAACAATAGTTGCTCTGTGTAAACATTTACATATTCAGTGAAACCCTGTTAAGAAGTTCCCACTTAAGAAGTTTTCCTGCTTAATAAGTTTAATAATTTTGCACCTTGTCTATCTGCACATTTGCAATTCGACCGTTTTACGAAGTTTTCCTGGTTAAAAAGTATTATTTTTTCAGTCCCTTCAGAAATTTATTAACAGAGTTTTACTGTATACCAATAAAAAATTGGGCAACTGTAGCTCGGCGACAGTTGCCCAGTGTGAAACGATTCTAAATAAAACAAAAAATATATTCATGTAGCATCAGATCATATCACCCATCAAAAATTATTTTTGGAATATTTATAAGAAAACTCAGCTGTCATCAAAAGCCACCTCGTAGAAAATACACTGTATACACCTCAAAAAGAACAAGTTATTAGGCTTTATCGGTATTTCATAAAAAATTATTTATTTATTCTGTATGTTTTATAGCATCGAATATCTACGATGCAAAATAGGGCTTAGCAAAACTATTTCCCCGTCCCTTGTAACTATAAAGAATACTTACATGAAAAAAAAAGTTATGCATTTTACCAGTATTTCATCAAAAATATCCATTCTGTAATAGATTTGAAAATGATACAAACAACATTACATCAACTAACATCAGGTCTTCTTACCTCAAAAAGAAATGTTCATGATTTTATTAGCATTTCATAAAAAGAATTTATACATACTATATATTTTATAGCAATCAATAATAGGTTACGCAAAACCTATATCTTGTCACTTGTACACAGTGCACATATAATGACGGCACCAATCTTCCTTGCTTTGTGGACGACACATTTGGCGCGTTTATTTCTTTCACCGACTGTCTATGAAAAGTGAATACACATAACATCTAGTGGAGAACCGAGCAACTATAATGGGACACTGCCACCGAACACGTGTGACATCTAATGGTTAACTAATCAACTAAGTCATTGACGCAGCACAGCCAGCTTGGACGGGACAATTGTGGTATTGCGATGTAAAAGATCACTCAAATATTTAGCGGGTGGAAATCCAGGGATGCATAAATTATACTGGCAATTATTGCATGCGGAAATCGCGGGATACCCAGTCAGAAGGTTAAAGGGGGGGGGGGGGGGGGGACACGAAGATGAAGGGAGCGAGCAATCTTTTCAGAGGCCAGACCCAGCTTAGCGACGGGCTGCTTGACACAAAAACGCCGGCCAAGCAGCGCGGGATTGAGACAACATTCGCCGGAAGTTTAGTCATAGTAGAGAGAGCAAGAGGATTCTGGCTACCACAGTTGCAGTTTTAAAACATTCTCTACTTTTTTTTTGTATATTTTGGAGTAGCAATTAGGCCTAAAGGCAACAATTACAACACCTATATTTTACTGCACGTTAACATAATTAGTGACCAAAATAAATGCAACAAACTTATTTTCTGAGCTATTTCCTTCAAATTTTTGCCTTTTTTCAATCAAAAATATTATGGTTCCCCAAAACAGGGTTGTAACTTCGAGAGGGTAGTTATTCCCAGGCTCGTAGTTTTGTTTACTTCGGAAAGGGAAAATTTGCATTCCTTAAGACGTTATTTCCTTTAAACAAGTCTAGGAAAAATTTTTTTTAATGTATTATTAACAGTAATACTTTATCTAAAATTCTGTGCGAAGGGCATTGGTATTGGCACTGGTATCGGGGTATTGGCAATGGTATAGGGGTATCGGTATCGAAGAACATGGTATCGGAACTACTCTACTTGTTAGTACAAAAATTGTCATGTAACTAACAAATACAGTGTACATATTTCACCACTTTCAAAAGTTAATATCTAAGGCTAAAATAAAATACATTTATTTGCTATTATTCCTGTTGTCAGGGCCTTAAAAAGTGCTCACTTTACCGTGAATGGCCTAAAGGCGAAAATATAAATAAAATTTTGCTAAATTTCAAATGAATATTTATTAAATTTATTTCAATAAAACTTTTTAATGACATGAGTATTGGTTTAAACAAACATGTATTTTGAGGTTATGTACGATATTTCTCAGATCTAAAATCCAAGTTTGCATGAGATTGCCTGAGGTTTTGAAAGTTGACTTTAATGAACTCAATTTGTAATGAATGCTATCACTACCACCTGAGATATCTGCATACAGCTACACAATTAATATAGTCTCTCGTATTACAGAAATTCTGGATTTTGTCAGCCCGATCCCTAATTCGATCTATAGTCTTCAAGTATGTGCATTACTTCCACTGTCAACCTGTGAACACTCCTCTACTTATGGGTGATTTGCCAGCAGAGATTGTCATGTCCTCTGGAACCTTTGAGCAGACAAGAGTGGATTATGCTGGACCCATTTCCATCAGAGTAAACAAGTTACGTTGCAATACTACTCAGGATTACTTATCCATCTTCATTTGTTTTGCAACTAACGCAGTGCACATTGAGGTTGTGACTTATCTAACTGCTGATAGTTTTGTTGCAACCTTAACATGGTTTGTGTCAAGACGATATACAAGTATTGATCTCGGCATCGTTAGAAATCGGGATCTGGGTGGCCATCAGAGATAGAGGCTCTTAGGTTTCTCTACCTACTTGGCTCGAATGGGCACATCCTCCTGTACAGGAGGCGATGTACGAGCATTGACCTCGGTGTCCTCCGACGTCATGGCCAGGGTGTTGACAACATTGGCCTGGACTGGAGCAGTCTGGTCGGTCGACTGAGCAAGAGCTCTTGAGTCTCTTCTGCCTCATCGACCTGGTGTTGATCACCTCACTTCTAGATGGGTCTGGGTGGTGGAGGTCTCCGGTGAGGTTCCCTGTCCAAAGGACTCTGCCAGGACAACTCTGATCTTGCTGGGGTCATCCGGTTATGTCTGGCTGATAACTTCCAGATGAAATTGGTTGGCATTGAGGGCAGTGTCTGGGTAGACGTTGCTCCTCGGAACGCTGGCTGTTCGACCCTGGTGAGGGTGGGCTGGTAGTTTCTCCGGCCAGCGTCTGACTGAGGTTTGGGCTTTTTGGTGATGAGGCGCTCGACCTCGAGGGCCGTTTAAGGAGGAGGGTCATCCTCCCTATCTTCTTCTTCATCGGTCATAATCCAGGGTTTCTGCTCGGTATGGTAGTCTTCGGTTCCACCGGGGTACAGCCCCAGCTGCCCTCTAGTCACTTTGCAGCATGTGACCTTGTTCTTCGGTGGAGGTGGTTTGGGGGATGACATAGGGGTTTCCTCACCTATCGTCTCACCTCTGGGTGTCGCTGTTGACATTGGTTCAGCGGGGTCCGATTCACCTATAGCTGTTGCAGCCATACAGGTACCCCTGCTTTAGGTGGTGGAGCTGTGTGCTGGGAAGCGACGTCGCTGCTTCGCTCCAATGGACCATCAAGAGTTTCTTCCCCCATTCAGCACACAGCCTTGCTCGCAATCCAAAATGCACATTTGCTGCTGGAACCAGAGCTGTCCCAAAATAACGGTATCCCTTATTTCGGGTGCCACCAAGAACTCAGCGTGGGTGGTTGTATAGTTGATGTGGACTGCCAGTCGTAGCCTCCCTTCCACCTGAAGGATACAATCAGGCTGGGCCATCTGCAATTTCCTGTCGGGGTGCCAGGTGGGTTCTTTGGTGGGGGTGAGTAGGTCACATTGAACAGAGTTTCCGGAGGCTGCTGTGTCAAGTATGGAAGCTGTAACTTGCTTGTTGTCCCTCACTTTAACACAGGGAGCATTCGGGGGGCAGGATCCCTCTATCAGCATCTGTAGCATGATGCTGGGCCGGTCATTAATTTTCCACGTAGCTTGGTGGGGGGATGAGTTGGCTTTCTTCGCTCGTCACCCTTCACCCGACAGTTTTTTCTTGGGGCAGTCACGATTAAAGTGCCTCCTAGGACAGAACAAGCACTGCGGGAGCTCAGGGGAAGTAGGGGTTGCAGGTACGGGAGAGGGGAGTATGGGGATGCGCCCACCCTACTTGCTTCCTCTCCTCCCTTGACCATGTGGTTGTGCTCCAAGGTCGCCTGCTCACGGTACTTTCTCTCCGTCTCCCTGGCTCTTTCCACTAGCTCTTCTACAGATTGCAATTTTAGGAATTGCTATAAATTGCACAGTTTCTGGAGAAGCATGCATGAAACATGATGCACGCAGCATACCCTGTCTCGTTCAGGGAATATCTGCGTAAAAATATCTCGGCCTCTCGGTTTGGCTGTCAAACTCCGTTGTCAAGTGCGCTGTAACTTCCTCACACGTGAATTGAATTGAATTGCGCGGCAATGGGGGAATATAGCTGCCCCCACTCAGTAATGAACACCCCATACCTTGCCCAACATTTGAGAGCCTTGCCTTTGAGCTGTTTCTGGATCCTACTGACGCATTGCTTAAGTAGTACGTCATTCTCACGGAGTCCCTTTTCACATTACAGTGTGAATACAATAGGGACCTCATGCGGTCTTCCACCAAAACTCTGGCAGTTGAGATTCACTGCTACCCCAGGCAGTAATTGGGCTCTGGCGAAGGCCAGGATTAGGTGGGTGGTACTCTGCTGCATGTCTGCAGACTTCACATTTTTGAACTATGCCCGGCCCCATGATCATTTATTAGGCAAACCTATACATAGGTACATGGTGGAAGGTCTGTACGCACTACAACGTAATGCATTTATCCCTTGTCTGATGCAGGTTAACCAGCTGCAATAGACAGTCTGGCGAATGCAGCATTCGTCACACCTGAATTCAAGTCTATCTGTGTAACGTGGTTCGTCCGTCCATCCCAAGCATTGGTAATGGAAGTGGTTTTGACAATGTGCAAATACAATTGAGTGTGCCCCTGTGCCAAGGCATGTGGCTATAGGGCAATTTTCGAGTATAGCCTTGGCCACAGTGGTGTCTGGGTTGTCTGCTACACTAATCTCTGTGTACAACATTTTGACTAGTTCATTTGAGCGCCACGGGGTGTTTTCTATTCCCCCGAAGACTGGTTGAGTTTTGGCAGACTCCCAAATAGATTATTGAGACTCGAGGTCATACTGGCCTAGTTCTGCTCCCTAGTCACAACTAGTGAAGCGCTGTGGCCCCCCATTGGGTGCCTCAAACTCTTGATGCATGAAGACCGTTGACAGAGTGGGGACGTAACGGTCTGGCAAGGCATTATTGTGCTGGTCAGAGGTACGGGTGAGTTAAAATTACTGACCTGTCAACTGATTGGGCCCTAAGCCAGTTTACAATATCAGGTGTGTGGCCTGGTAGCAAAGTATAAAGTAAGTTGGGTTTTAACTGTCTGGCGGATGGGATGGCAAAATGCCACTGGTGTTGTGCTTGTTGCGGTCCCAGGTAGCTCCTTGGTCTGCTCCTGATGTGACGGTTGTCAACTGGAGCTGGAGTTTAGATGGGTCTGTAGAGAGCTGCTGACCCGACGGCACTAGAACAAGGGGTTGGCGTGTCCCAGTGGTACGTCACCTCCCTGATGGATGTCAGTGACCACTGGGTAAGGTCGCCCGGCAATCTTGATTGGAGGCTGAAATAATGTTTGGGAGGGAGCTAGAAGGTGAGGCGTCTCCAGCTGTCACGCAGCTTGAGCTCGTTCTCGTGGGGTCGCACTAAAAAGCGCAGTGGGCACTGCCCGTGGGCGCTTTGAGATGCAGGGGTGCAAGGGATAATGAGCTCTGCCTCCTGAACGAAGTTGTACTCTAGTGCCATCCCTTGGTCCACTGTGGAACTAATGCAGCTCGGGGATGCAGTCTCGGCTGCTAGGCCGGTGGTTCACTCATGCTTGGGGAGGTTGACATGATGTCTGACTTCGGGTGAACAGTACAAGCTGACGTGTTTGTAATAGCCCCTGCGAAAAGGTGCATATCCTGTAGGCCCTTGGGTAACTGCTAGTAGTTCTGGTTCCAACCCTGCCTGGGGTTATGTGAAGGAATGTTCAGATGAGGCAAAGGCAAAGTCGTGTGTAGTAGTCAGTATATGTAGCACACGTCAATCTTCAACATCTGCAACCTTGTGGGAAGTGAGAAACCAACCAACCAGGACTCACTGTAAGAGATTTGGTCCTTGTAGGTGAAGAACACGTACCTCCATTGGGCTGGTGCTTAGCCAGAGTTGTTAATTTACATCCTGGAGCAGACATTGTCAGAATAGTGGAAGTGAGCAGTCAAAAGGGGTTGTTGTGCTAACCGGTATACAAGCTATACTGCCTGCCAACCCAATAATGCTCACTAGTTCTCAAAATTTGATATTTTCTACATAAAGTGACTGTTTGCATGTGTACTCTTAGAGACCTTAGTCGGCCTCGGCGGGCGGTATGTTGTATATTCTCATGTACTATATTGTGTGTGTGGGCGTGGAACTATACAGTGTGCATGTATCCAGTATCTCGCAAGTAGTCCAGCATCATTTCCAGGAGGAGCAGAGAATACCAAGATGGCGAGGCAGTAAGTTCGCATATGATGACGAGTGTCAATCGTTATCCTTCTCTCTCAAGTGCTTATCAATCAAATCTTACAACACTGTACATATGGAAATTTTTTGACAGTCCCTTCAAAAACGGTAGATGGGAAGTCTACTGTATATTTCCTAATATTTTCAGGTAAAAACATTTGCTTTGAAATACTAGTGATAATAGGTGACACTATTTTGAGTGATGGATAATCTTGAAAAAATTTATACAATTGATTACCATTGTGTACTCATGACTACCACAACCATGTTAGAGTCAATGAAGCACATAGCTGCTGTGTGTTGCGATGAGTTTAACATGATGACAGTGTGTCGTTAAACTGAAATCACATGACTACTTTTATTTAGTGCTTCATATTCTCTAGTAATTACCCTGTGACCAAGCATGCAAGGGAGGGAATTAAGCGCATGTGGAAAAGAGAGAATGCAGTTTTCTTTTGCCACTTAACAGCTTACCTTCTCAAAGATATATAAAAGAAGAAATAAAAGTGCAACGTTTAGAAAGATTCAGAAAGAGGAGTGAAACAGAGGATGCAAGGATGCCACGCTTGTTGCCAGATAACTGTTTCCATGTAAAAGAGAAGGGGTGTCCGGAGGGTGAGGGGAGGTACCAGAATCACCTTCACCAATTCGCCGGCCTAAACCATCACCTGAAATGGAGCAATGTGTCACAGAGATGATACAACGGCAGCGTGTTTGATGCATTTCACACCCAGTTATTAGATTTTTCTATAAACAACTAACGAATGACAGTCCCAGCTGTCTGCCTGTCCCTGCCCCAGGGTTACTTGCTCGACACTAGGTGAGGCGCATCTCAAAGTGGCTTGGGTAGCAGTAGTGCTATTCTTGCAAATTGATATTAATAAAATTAATATTTACTCATTACAATTTTTTTACAGTAGTAGTGCTTTTCTTGCAAATTAATATTAAAATTAAAAAACAAAAACCATAGCAGTGTACAGCATCTGGTGTAAGGTAGCAATATAAATAAGTAAATTTTTAAGTGATATAATTAGATGTAATGGTTAAGTACTTTGAGACGTGATTTCATGGTGTAAACAACATCAACTGCATTCCTTTATTCCCTTTCATTAAGCATCAGCTTCCACCCCGCTCTGCTCGAACCCACGCACAAACTTCATTATTTCCCTGCTGCTGGTCTCTCCCTTCTAATTCTTCCTTGCTCTTTTCCTCTAGCCCTCCCATCCTTCCACCCCTTAGCTACGCCCACACCATACTGTCAGCCACTCCGACACCACTCCAAGCTCCCCTCATCATCTCGCTCCCTCGCTCTCTCTTCTTTTTTCATCCTCCCCCACCCTGAAGTAAGCGGGCGCAAAACAAAGCAATTTCATCCTCTTGCTCCTACCCCCCTTCCCTGGTCAGCCCGCCTCTTCAACTGCCGGACATTGCAGTACCGCAATACAAAATTTTTTTTTATGCACAATAAAGACACAGAAATCCGGAAGATATTTACACCTACCGTAAAATCGTACAGTAGGGTCAATTTTCGTACATCTTCCAGAAAAATCGTACACGTTGGCAAGTATGCCCCACCCTTGCATTCTGGTGCTGCCCCATTTCCACCTCTTCTCACCCTCATCAGCTTAAGAGCTGCCCAAATTACTCCACCGCAGTACACTAAATGCCACACAATGCCATGCAACACAATAAAAACACCACTCCACTCCACTCCACTCTCCTCAAAGGTGTGAAATAAAAGTTACCCAAATGCAGAGTAATGCAGGGCGGTGTCCCCCTCATTGTCCGCCACTTGGAGAGAGGCCCCGGCCGACAGAAGGAACAGGACTAGCTCCATGTGTCCCTGGTGGCACGCTACCTGCAGGCACGTCTTGCCACTACTTTTGCCATCCACCTGCCAGCACCAAGGTTACAGTCCAGTAAGGTTACTAATTTTTAACTTTTTCCATAAGAGACATTTCCAGCAACTAGTACACATCTCACCCCAATAAAATAAACAAAGAAAATACTGTTTAAATAAAAAATAACAGTTTTGAGTAAAGGATAAATGTCATTATACATCAATCATGATTTGCTCTGAACATATAAAAAACAAAGTATAAGTTGCAACTAGACATAATTCAGAGTGATTCAAATTTATGATTTAATCAGTTGGAGCATCACAGCATATGTGCCTGGAATCGCAGAAGGGATAAATTACTGACACTGTGTTTCTAAGTACTTATTCAGTTTATTTTTGAAGTATGAGAAATGGGACACCTGACATCCTGTCTTATGCTCATTCGGGATACCAATTCTTTCAAACCCAGGATTCGGGAAATCCTATGCAATACAGAACAGTTGGAACCCTAAAGTTCAGTAAGAGTACATACATATCTCTAATTGTTGCTGGACTGTAACATACAGACCTATGATGGAACACACAAGATCACATAGAAATTTTTTACCATATTTCTCTGAATAGATGTATACACTGTTTTATCGCAACTTTTACTTCCTGAAAATTGAGGTTTGTCATTGACCCATAAAAAAACTTAAATTATGCTTGAGTAGTAGCAAATTATGGCAAATATTTTTTGGATATATATAGACACACACACGGTCAAATCACATTATTATAACCACCTGCTAGTATCCAGAGTAATTGCCCTTTGCAGCACTGACAGCAGCTAGATGAGCTGGCACTGAAGTCAGATACTGATAGGTCTCCATAGGTATCTGGATCCATGCTGTCTGCAATGCATCCCACAACTGTAGAAGGGTGCATGGTGGAGGAGACAGATGGCGAACTTGACGATTGAGCTGGTGCTACAGATATTCAATCGGATTGAGATTGGGGCTGTTTGGGAGCCAGGGAAAAAAATAGACGTCTTGATCGTGCTCTTTCAGAAATGTATGGACACTTCCAACCATGTGGCAAGGCTCATTATTGTGCTGGAAGGTCCCATCCTCCTGAGGAAAGCCAATCATAATGTACAGGTAGACGTGATCACCGAGGATGGATTCACAACCAATCAATCTAGGTCCCATCATCCACATGAATGATGGGACATAGAGAAACCCCCGAGAACAATCCCCAGATCATAACACTGCCCCACCGCCCAGTGTTTGTCCAGCAATGGATGCAGAGTGTCGGTTCTCGCGTTTCTCGTCTGAGAAAGCTACTCATCACCAATCAGCAGCGGTCCAGTCACCATACTATCAAGCAAATTCCAGTTGTTTTCGTTGATGCACCTGTGTTAGCATGGGTGTAGTCACCCTCCGTCTACTAAGGAGCCACATTCGCAGAAGGGTTTGCTAAACTGTTGTGGTGGAGACGTGTCGGGATGCCCCCTGATTCATTTGGACGGTGAGCTGTTCCACTGTAGCCTGTCGGTTGGTCTTCACATACCGTCGTAGTTTGACGTTCACTTCCGACGTCAATTGTGCATGGAGCTTCGCAGTTGACGCATGCCCTGTGGCATCCAAGTACCTTAGTGTTCATGTCGAACACTGAATTTAGTCAACCCAAACCCAAAGATGCTGCCATGGTCGAAACCATTGCAAATACGTGCCATATATTTACATGCCCTGGTACAGGGGTACATTCCATTATATGTGCACACTGCCAATACAGTTTCCATTACCAGTGTTTGAGATGGACAGATGAGGAAAGTTACACAGACGGCTTGGAATTCAGGTGTAACAAATGCTGCGTTCGCCAGATAGCATACTGCAACTGGATCACTTGCACTGGAAGAGTGATCAATACTGTCCATTGCATCGTGTGCGCTGAGGCCTACCATCATGCATGTATTGGATGGCCCGAAGAATGTGTGATGCGACCCTGACTTGGATACTACTGCAAAGTCTGCAGGTGTGCAGCAGAATACCGAGTAACACTGATCCTAGACATAATCCGGTAAGCACCCGAAGCATCAGTGATTCACAGCTGCCATAGTTTCGCTGGTAGAACTCATGAAGAACCCATAGCCTTCATGTTAGACTGCGAGAGGGAATTCCTGGAGCTCGAAGTTTCAATTAAACAGTGGGTGACCCACACCCAAAAACTTCTCCGAGGTAAAGCCCAGGAATGGTGGAACAGGTACAGAGAGTTTGTCACTGAGTGAGGAAACTGGGTTGGCGCTTTTCCATACATTTTTCCGCAGAAGAAATTCTGGCACACCTTACCACAGAATTCGGTGGAACCCAGCACGCCGAGGAGGAAGCTGAGATTTTTATTCGACGGAAAATACAAATGTACAGACAAATTTTACCTACAGAAACCAAAGAAAGTTGCTTGCGCAACATCACCAGAATTCTCCTGCCGAAAATACAGAATTTGTTACAACTCCCAAAACACCAGATGGTGGAACAACTAGTACAGCGTGCAAGGGATACATAGCACAACTACAAGGAGCAGGCCGTGCTATACTGAAGGCAGGGAGGCAGAGGGAAACTGACACGCCAAGCACCATCCCCTACCCCTCCAGCACCTTCTGCTGTGACTCCCCAAATTTAACCATTTCCAAAGTGCCGCTACTGCCCAGAGAGAGAGAGAGAGAGAGAGAGAGAGAGAGGAGAGAGAGAGAGAGAGAGAGAGAGAGAGAGGAGAGAGAGAGAGGAGAGAGAGAGAGAGAGAGAGGAAAAGAGAGAGAGGGAGAGAGAGAGAGAGGAGAGAGAGAGAGAGAGAGAGAGAGAGAGAGAGAGAGAGAGAGAGAGAGAGAGAGAGAGAGAGAGAGAGAGAGAGAGAGAGAGAGAGAGAGAGAGAGAGAGAGGAGAGAGAGAGAGAGAGAGAGAGAGAGAGAGAGAGAGAGAGAGAGGAGAGAGAGAGAGAGAGAGAGAGAGAGAGAGAGAGAGGAGAGAGAGGAGAGAGAGAGAGAGAGAGAGAGAGAGAGAGAGGAGAGAGAGAGAGAGAGAGAGAGAGAGAGAGAGAGAGGAGAGAGAGAGAGAGAGAGAGAGAGAGAGAGAGAGAGAGAGAGAGAGAGAGAGAGAGAGAGGAGGGAGAGGGAGGGAGGGAGAGAGAGAGGAGAGGAGGGAGGAGAGGGAGAGAGAGAGAGGAGAGGAGAGGAGGAGGGAGGGAGGGAGGAGAGAGAGGGAGGGAGGGAGAGAGAGAGGGAGGGAGGGAGGAGAGAGAGGGAGGGAGGGGAGGGAGGGAGGGAGGGAGGGAGGGAGGGAGGGAGGGAGAGGAGGGAGGGAGAGGGAGAGAGGAGAGAGGGAGGAGAGAGAGGGAGAGAGAGAGAGAGAGAGAGAGGAGAGAGGAGAGAGGGAGGGAGAGAGAGAGGGAGAGAGAGAGAGGGAGAGAGAGAGAGAGAGAGGGAGAGAGAGAGAGAGAGAGAGGGGAGGGAAAACTCATGGTTTTGCTCCAGACAGTGACCAAAGAGTACTGTTCCCCTGACACGCCTTGTGTAAAGGTCCAAGTAAACCGGCAAATTACTGTAGCCTTACTAGACAAGGACGCCACAGGCAATTTTGTCAGGAGCGACCTGCTCACATCCTGGTTCACATGGCCATATCCCCTGCATGCGGCCTTGAGGAAGCAGGGCCGACCAGCGAAGATTTGACCCAGGACGCAGTGAGTATGCAAGTGCTCCATGAACTGTTTTAAAAGCCGTAAATTTCTGTCAAGTGAAGTTATTAAACAACGAACATTTATTGGTTCGGCTGTAAAATGCTGTAATTAGTTCAGTAAACCAGTTACGTAAATATAAAGATGGTTCGCAGCTGTAAGATGATGCTACTGACCAGTTGAAGTGAAAACACAAACAGAACTAATCACGTAAACAATCTCTCGTAGTAAACCAGTGACATTGTGCTACGCCAAACCAGTTTACGTAACCCAAGGATGCTGATTAAGTGCCAGAATAATGGTATAATTACTGTATTTTGGTGTTTATGGTCTCACATTTTTACCAAAAAAATGACTACAAAAAGTGGGGTGCGGCTTATGTACGAGATATTGGCAAAAACATTTTACCCCGAAACATGTTTAGAAATGTCAACATACTGCACGTTAATGTTTTAACTAAGTTTCGAAGGAAATTGGAAGGAAGAAAGGGAAGGGAATGGAGGAGAAACAAAGAAAAAGTGTAATTATTAATACAAATTTTCTACCACAAACGTTTTGTAGGAGAAAATTAAGTCTGAATTCATTATGTTTGTATGGAATAGTGACTTAACAATTTTTGCAGGAATACAAAAATTGAGTGCGGCCTATACATGAAATATTAATTATTCCTAAATTTTCATCAAAACTTCTGGCGCGGCTTATACACACCAAAATATAGTAATTGAGCAGAGACACCACGTTAGAAGCCAGTGTAAAGAGACTTCCCATTCTGAAAAGCAGATGTCAACAGGCCCGTGCCGATATCAAACCAAGGACTCTCACCAACGAGCCAAATTGGAAATTTGTAAATTAATTTTCAAAAGAACATTGTTGTAAATATTTACAGTGCTCATTTTGTCTTTGAAGGTTTACCATGTTTTTTATTTAATGTAGGTGGTCCGTACGACAATGTATTAGTTAACTTATAGTGTACTCGTGTTGTATATATTAGGTAGTTATTGCCAGCCTAGGTAAAGAAAGGCCTAGCGCCGGCAAACTCCTTAGCTATTTGTCACACGCAACTGCTACCTGCTGTGCAACACGTTGGGATGTCTAAAGGCAGAGCCATTTTTCCATGCCCTCAGCGCCACGGCAGGTAGAAAAATTTATCCCACACGCCTCTCACGAGTGAGGCCTTGCTGAACACATAGTGTTCAATTTTTTATATGTGCTGCTTGTGTCTTTTTACTTTTTTTCACTGCAGATTCTAGTTTTTAAAACGATTCCTGTATTACGTAACCACAGCCTTTAGCTGATTCTTGTACAGCGGCACATTTAAAGAAAGAAGGGTGCAGCACCTAACCAGACACCGGGACACGTTATCTCTCCATTCATCACCACCCACCATTGAAAGGGGGTAGGGGAGGGTAAAAGCCATTGACAGCCACCAGCTGCGCACACTAGAGAGAGATACAGTGCTACTTCAACTGCCGCTTCAACTGACTCTTGTGCCGCGTGCCACCACATTCTAGAGCCAACACACAGAGGAGCATACAATACAGAGATGCAACCAGTCTTCTTGATTTCTTTCTTCGCCCAGATGAGCTTCTGTAGCACCGGAGGGTGGGTGTCGGGGGGACGAATTGATGCTTTACGCTTTCCTGACATACGCTGATGCGTCACACATTCCTGCTCAGTTGGCATGTGCTCTCTACTTGCGACTTTGTTCCATCGTCGAGCACCAACGTTCATTTGGGCAACTCATACACACATTATGTAGTACATTAAATCACGTGCCTATAGTGTCCACAATCATCACGTATGGGACTGGAGACATATGGTTAAGAAAAAATTGTACTACCTACTCAAAAGCCCTCAAAAGTCGCACTAAACCCCAACGCAGGAATTTTATTTTTCAACGAGCCACTGACATCCTTTGCAGAGATAAGCATGTTCCAAGATTTTCCACAATATCGTAGCACCCAGTCTACTGGAGCATCACAGCCTCCAGTACGTTGTGAAGAGGTGAACAGATATGTCAGTGCCTTCACCCCAGGAGATAAGGAAATGGTAGTGCTGCAATGAAGGTATAACAAACAACCCCTGCGGAGAGAGGCTAGCCATTCCCACACCCCTCTGGAAGCCAACAAACTGAGAATTTTAGTATAAATAGAGGATCCATCCCAGGGCTCGACAGCAGTTGCTCTCCTCCAGTCTGCATAAAGCCGAGAGAGCAATAATGATAAGTGACTGTCCACCCTCTCTTCCAGTCTGCATAAGGCCGAATCACTGTCTTATGTGTGCAACGGTCACTAGACTAAGTATTGTAACCGACCTTCTAGTCTGAGCAAGGCCTAGGATTATCTTCCGGTTAATGCGCTGACCACTAGACCACAATAAAAGTGTGCGATCGGACAAGAGAAGATGCTCGCAGTTGGTGACCCCAAGGACTCCGCCACCGTTGAACTGCTTCGCTACAGAAGACGTCTTCCTTCCACCCACCCTCAGTAATTCCCTTTACGTTTATCCTTTTGGGAGCAGGTTGCGAGGTATTCTGAACAAACAGGTTTCTTAAGAACAACCCACATAACATTAGGTTTTAGCTGCCTTGCATAATTTACAACTTTGCAGATAAAGACATATTTTGTTTTTCCCAGGTTTCTTTTGCCTGGTTATCCCCATAGGTTGAGCTTCCCACTATTATATTAGTTAATTTTGATGCTTGCAGCTTATTGAGTTATACCAAACGAGTACAACTCATACTAACATGTTATTACCAAACCAAGAAGAAACCATAGATGATTACAGAATTGTTTCCTTTAGAGGGACAGTTACAGACACATGGTATTTCCCACTGATTCCAGAACCGACTTTACCTCACTACTCGCGTAGTTTTACATAACCAGAGGAAGGGTAAAACGCAACATGTCATTCACGAGTGTATACAGGATCGCTCCCAGCCTAGTCGGTGGTTCCAGCACAGAAATAAACTAGGTTTCCAAGTGGCTGCAGTAACATGTCAGCCTCCCCGACACGCACCTGGCAAAAAGTGAGTCGCTACACCAGCGAAGCCTTCCGAAGATGGCCGAGCGCCGCCGAGGGCCTGAGGCCATATAGCCGAGTGCAGAGGATAGATTCTCCCACCTCACTTGCTCCCAGCAGACATCACAGTCCCCACTCCAACCCAGACATGGGCCGGCCAAGCACACTATATAAGGCCGTGCATGACAGAAGACGCCAGTTTATCTTCTCCAGTAGCTTGCCTCAACACTTTTGCCAAAGCTTAGCGAGGTTCTAACGTGGGAAACTTCCGGACGTGCTCTATGCCAGGATTTTCTAAAAGGGATATCTGCCTCCCAGGCTAAGCTTGAATCATGGGCAATAGTGATGGTGGTGCCTGGTGGCGGGCAGGTCGACTCGTCTACGGTCCACGGGGCCCTAAAGTTGGATTTCAATATGAAGAAATTCAGACTGGAGGGACCACTTAACAGGTTCGCCCGTTAGTGGAAAACCCTAGATGGAAAGGAAGGAGGCGGGCTGACCTAAATTTCCCTGCTGGTTTCCTTGAGGGGGCCCAGAGGTCAGAATGAGGTAGGACTCGTGCTGGCAATGGAGAGTGCCTGGGCTGTATGCACAGGTATCCACTAGATAGTGGGTGTTCTCCAGAACACAGGAGAACTTGGAAGGCCAGGTGAGAGCTGGCGAAAAAAGAGAACGTTCCTGAGCGGTGGGAGGGGGGACGGGCCCTAGGATAGGCCTTTCCTCCCATGTTCAAGGGTTCTGAAACCCAGAATCCGCAAAATGGACCAAATAACTTGATACTGCAAAAGCCCCAGTAAGGCCTGGTGGCTAACAGTGTTGCAGGAATTCATATATTGTATATTGTCATGTGTAAGGGAAGTGACTTAACCATATTACAAAAACGGATGATCATCAGCTTTCAGGACAAGGGGAGCAGCATTTCGGAAACAGCGATGTTTGTGAACTGTTCAAGTGCCTCTGTGGTAAAGTTGTATCCTGGTTAGATATGGCACCATTGGGAATAACCGTTTGGGAAACTTGACGCGTGACACATTTCTGCATCTTTGGTGCGCACTCTACAAATGACTTCGCCCCATTTTGGACACAATGTCCAAGCCTTTGGGCAGGTCAATTACTTCATAACATTACTGAAGAGGCGAACAAATGCCTTCAGGACACACCAGCGCAGTGTTGGAAGCCATTACAGACATGTGATCCTAGTTGTACTGTTCACACAGAATCGCTAAGAAGTCGTCACGTCAACACCCTCAACGAAGATTGTATTGCCTGGTTGTGTAATTCCTGGGCGAGGCACTCTCAGGGGTGTAGTAGCTTGGGAAGACGGGCCTTGGCATGAGAGGTGGTGTGGCAATACCATGCTATAGTGGTCAAGCCAAGTTGCACCGCACACGACACGTTCAGGGTGGATGAAGCGCCGCTTATAGCCTCTCTACACTCAAGGTAACCCAAGGCTTCTCGTGCCACCCCTGATTCCGCAAATTGGGCTATGCCGCTCGTTCCCTATGGGTTGCCAGTTTTCTCGCGACTGGCCAGGGGTATCTACAGTGATGGTTGGACAGATAGATGGTACCAAGGCTCAACCAATTGGCAGGGTGTTGGACCACTTCGCACTTAGGTCGTTGGGGCCCAAGGTCTGTACTTCAACGAAGAAGTACAAAGACATAGAAAGGAGTGTGGCCGACACCCTCCCGAATTGGGAATAGGTCACGTAACACCTCGGTGGTCGAGGGAGCAATGGCTTGGTTGCAGTAATGAAACCATCGAGATTATATGATGATATATACTCTCCAATTTCAGAGCAAGGGCTACTATTCCCGGTGAACTGTGACACCAGTGAGGGGTGCAGACTGCTCTTTTATGCCCAGCCACCAGGGTGGTGGCCATTCTGGGTCATAGTAATTTCCCGCCACCAAGAATGTGGCTACCAGGGAGTGGAGTGTGACCAGCCCTTCATTGGGTGTAAGGCTATGCCCGGTGAGGTCTTCTCAACCATCTCGTATGGAAGGGACTTCCTCTTGCCACTCCATTTGGGGGAAAATGTTGGCCATGAATAACCCACAAGTGCCATGGAAATTAAGTGGTAGCACGGGACGATCGGTTGGCCCCACCATGAGGTTCTCTCTGGTGACCGATCATTGGGTTGGACTCGTGCTGGCAGTGGTTGACTCCATATGCTGGAGGAGGTCTGGAGAAATTCCCACTCTCTTTGACAGGCCGGGCGGTGAGCGGCAACCTGCTCCGGTTGTGCCCTGGAGAGGCACTAGGGGTATGGATAGAACCCCAGCCAGACCACACGCTTGGTTTCCGAGTGCGAGAGTCTCAGAACCTCTGTGGTAGAAGGCGCAGGAATGTGCGGACGTGCCAGTCTTCGGCTTGGGTCTGACCAACGATGGCATTAATCCTGGTCTCTTTGCAGTGAGAGGACTTGGTTCCTCTTCCCCGTCTATTGGGAGGCCGATGTGCGGTAAGGCCGTAAGGCTAAGAGCTGTGTGTAAAAATACAAAATACATGACTGAGAGGTCCACTGTTTGTCTGAACCGCCGCTCCCTCCAGTGAAGGTCACACTAGTTCTAGAGCATGCCACTGGAGTGCAGCACCCATTCAACCAGCACCTTGTGACCGAGATAAGGGATGATAACGACACCTCAGCACTTTAGAATTTTCAACCTCTACAGCTGAGGCTATCTTTCCCTGCACCCCTGTCCTCTGAGCTCCTATATGGGATTGGTATAAAAGGGCTGGCGTGACCAGCAATCTTCATTCTCTACTCCTCCACCACTCATATAGGGCCAGAGGTAGCCATCAGGGTGTGTGACCGCTGGTATGTCCACAGTTCCCACCGCTCTTCTGGGGCCCGAATCTACACCATCTGAAGATATTGCTGACCAGAAGCCACTTCTGCAGCAGCTGCAGACCCTCTGCTTCTTGGAGACTTGACCCCAGACGCTTCTGAAGACTTCATCCCTACTTACCATCTCTCAGTATTGACCCCAGAACCAGGTAAATGTCTTGACTAAGTCCCCTCAGGACCTCCTCTGCCCACTAGACAGTGCTGGCAATTGTCGACGGAAGCACTCTGGTAGTCGTCCACCCTGTTTCTGTTCCTTCAGAACAACCATGATAGTTAGGTTAAAGTTGTCAACCAGTTTAACTAACATCATTAACGTCTATTAAATTCCCCACAGTTTTGATCCAGGTTGCCTTCACCTGGCAGTTTACATTAGTCTGAACTTCTGTGTCAAGCTGTATTAGCTTAGGAGGTGGTACAGGGCCACCGTGGTTTATTAAAAAACATGTGAATTATTAACTAATCTCTGCATACTAATTGTTGTTCCTGCGTAAACGAACCCGCCAAAGTAAACGTAGCAACCATCAAGGACAAAGCTAAAAATGCACACATTAAGTGGCTACCCGTGCTCTGCCAAACTGGTAGAATTCAGTAGAGCCTATACCACTAGAAATTCCTCCACCAGGTAAATCTAACAGACTGGGTTATTCCATACTCCGCCACCACTTCTTAAGGGACTGGAAGGCGCTGTAATCAATTGATTGATCAACCCCCTGTTGATACCACACCTGAGTAGTTCCTTTCAAACTGCTTGAGCACTGCCTAACACTCTAATCACTGCTCCTCCAGGGGTTGGACGAAAGGAACACAAGGTAACCACTCTTGCATGGAAGACTGTGAACTATTTGGAAATATACAGGGACGTTGAGACAAGTACGCTTACAAATGCGCCTACAGTTTGTCTCTCTGCCCCCAGCTCAATTCTCTACGCAACACTGTTTTCGCCTGTCCGCCATGGAAAATTATTGATTGGAAGATGCGTGTTGAAACGAATTACAGAAAAATGGACAGTTACGCGAAAAAACTTACTTTTGACATCTATAAACACTTACGTTTACTTTGATGGAAGCCTAAGTTTGTGGATTTACAACTCATAGTAGCATAAATACCGCACAAATTATGTTTCTTGGTTGGGCTGGCACCGGTCGCGTCGCAGCCCCCGAGCATTAGCTAGTTCAATGACGAGCGCTGTTCGCCAGGCTGAAGTTGACGCTGGCCACCAATAGAGTTCAATAGTGTTCCTTCTTCGTAGCACACCGGATAGCACACCGGAAGGACGAGCCTGGCCCATGCAATTATGAATGGCAAATTTCAAATGTATTGGAGATGACATCATAAATAATGCACTGGACCATTCTTTACTATTTGTGAATTATAGAAGCCCCGCTAGGGCATAATTGAAAGACTGATTTTTTCGACAGTGGCTTACTATTGGTGGATGATTGTAGCTACCTCCATAGCGAGGCAATGCTCGATTTTTGTATATAATCAACGGTAAAACCTGGTATCTGGGTCAGACGCTTGGCTGCGAGGGAAGTCTCCCCAGATAACAGGTCAGGTATTTCAGTTTGAACACTGGTTAAATAAAAATGTAAAGCCCTTGGAAGGAGATAAAATGTTTCATTTACAATCAGGATATTTTTTGGATAACCTGAGCAGTATAAGTATTGCTGCACAACACAAGGAATCACTTCCAATTTTCTAATAAAATATATTAGTAAATATGTTGGGAGGAATCTAAAATTTTTCTTGTCAAAAATAATTTAAATTTTCCTGAAAAAGATACTCTGTATGTTGTCAGTTCTCTACCATTTTGGGCTGATCGAATAGCTTCAGTCATGGTCTTGTTTCTTCCACTGTTTTGGAAATGGGCTGTTCGGGAATATTAAATTGCCTCTGCCAGAACTTAGAAGCCAGAGATTTTTCTCAGTTTTAATTTGAAAATAGTGGTGGATTTACATTTTTGAATAATGAAATGTGTAACTGAAGTAAGAGATATTTACCTTAAAAATACCTGTTAATGGCCATGAAAAATCTTAGGTGGACAGGTTTGGGAGACATAAAATTTTGCATTTGTCGTACAAAGCCAAAGATAAAATTTTTAATGGCCGTCAATGTTATGGCTAGGGAAAGTTATGGATGGAACTACAGTATGAGTCATATTTTACCTGTTTTAATAATTTTTTGTGAATTCCAATTCTGGAATCTTTTTTTGGCTCAACACTTGCATTGTACTATAGGGGTAATCTTTGTGAATGTTTTAATCCATATTGATGAGAAAAAACCAAAGAAAATATATATTTAAAAGAGTCCTTGTGGGACAATATTTTTTATAGACACATTGTTTTTTCTGAAATATTATTGTAAACTATAAGTTTTTTTCAAATTGTAAATGGAATATTGTTACGACCATTTTGGGTCTGTGTAATGTTTCTCCAAAAGAAAAGGAAAAAATTAATTATGCTATATCAAAAATCAATATGAAAAATTTTCATTTTTCAATTTGGTGATGTAGTTTTAACCTTATGCGATTTAATGCAGTTTTCAGTAGTATATATTCTGCTTCATTGACCACATTTATGCATACTCAATGCCTCTTTCCTTATATCACCTTGTTTTTAAACATACTTGGTTTTGAAGTATTCTTGGAAATTGTACATTTGAGGTGTCCTGGGTTCTCAACGTGAGTTACTGGCTTACCTTTCACGAGGCTGTATTAGTTTTTCTCCCCTTACGCAGTACTCCCGGAACGGAGGTGTGTGGAGAAGGTTGAAAAGAGCTGCATACATCTCCAAAGGTAGTTAAACTTGCAAAACTCTTATCTCCTACTGCCATCAGCAGTAGTTCAACCGAGTGGGGCCAAGTTCAAACAACCCGCAGTACAGAGAGGCCTTACTCCTCTGAGTTACCTAACCATTTATTTCCACCCATAATTGAACTACCAGGACCCCTTCCCCCAGCAGTTGAGGCATTCTTGCGAGGAGAGGAGCCTCCTCTAGGACTTGACTATACCTGGTTTGGCAGTTCTGTGACATGCAGTTCAGCAGCACCCAGCAACAACCCACAAACCAAGAATGCTTCACCATCCATGAGTCACCAAGGCGACCACCAGCCTTCGCCATGTCAGGGTAGAAGTCTCCAGCCTGCAGCACCACTACCTCAGAAGATCAACAAGCTTGCAGGTAATTGTGTGAACAAGGGTCAGGCGACTTGTAGGGACATGACAGTGATTCTGAATATTGTGCTCCTAAGGCAGGCCACTAGACTTGTCCTTTATACTGGCTGCGTGACAGTCGAACATCGAGAGGTGTTCAAAATTGTGATTCTGGCATCATGTATTAAAACTGCGAAGGTGACTAAGACTTCCACTTCCTTACTTAAACATTGCATGATGCAAGTCACCGTAACTTTTAACCCCAAAAGTCTTTAAAGTCATTATTTTATGCGAACAGTCCCTCTGAGTAATTGTTGTTTAAATTATCTTCCCCCTAGGGCATACGTCTTTCACAATATTTTAACGGATGCTGTTCATCAGTGCAACTACATTCCTGGCAGTTGTCTACAGAGTTGAGTTAACGCTGTCGCCACCTACAAGATTGCTGTATTTATCCAGCAGGGAGACGTCCCAATAATAATATATATTTTCGCCTGATGAGCCACCGGGACCATGCAAGAGGCACATGGCGAGTACAGCAGTGTGCCACGGGATGCCACCACAAGTAAGAGACCTACATCTCACCGCATTCCACTACTCCGCTCGCACCAAGGATCTAGGCGCTGGGCTTGCACCTGCCAACCCATTCTCCAGACGCCCTATACCTGCCGCCACACCAGTTGATCTGTTTGAGTCATCTACCAGAGTTGTGGAAGGGTACCACCCTGTAGTACAGGAGGCACTGTTTGGCGAAAGGTCCACCAGCACACCAGAGCCGAAATCTAGCACACACACGTAAACTCCACCCCTCAGTTAAGTGCTACCCAGGTAGTGGGAACAGAGGCAGTACAGCCATCCAGCGAGCAGAGACGCCGTCCCACCGCACCATCCCCTAAACCTGCTCCAGGCAGGGTGAAACTCGCTGAACCAGACTATGTACCAATCGAAGGCCAACCAGGCCAGTACTGTACTCCTGTCGGGCCCCAGTGCCCCGAGACAAGTAACTACCCTGAGACGCGACTCGCCTAGCGTTGAATAAGTAATCAGAGTCAGGGATAGTCAACCAGCCAAGACTGTCACAAATCATAACAAGTTTATTTTTTGCCAGGTTTCCCTAAAATTTTCTATTTTTTTTCCATCCAAATTTTTTAGGGTTCCTCAAAAACAAGTTTTTATAGAAAGACGGTCCCTTTTAATGGGGTCAACATATTGTTGCAAAGCTAATTTTTGAGTTAAGTAAATTTTTGGGTAATCTACGAATGTTTTTTTTTTTTTTGTTATGATCGGGTCTGAAGCTGTTTTAGTCTTTCGGTTGTTTTTGACAGCTTAGTTCCCTGTTTCTTGTTAGGATACAGATTCTTTATTGAGTTTTTTTTACAGTGTAGTCAATGTCTGGATTCTTGGAATTATTAAGTAATTCAATTTTTTTTATACGAGAGAGTCATTTGTTTTGTTTAGTGATCTTAGAACATGTTTGGCATTAACTTTAGTAGTTGTGTTGTGGTGGATTTTAACTAGTAACTTTATTCCACATTTACTAAGGGCTCACCCAGTTTATAGCCAGTTGGCTTGGGTAGGTAACTTCTGGTTAGTTCGGGGCCCTTGCGATCATGTGTCGCGGTCGAGATCTGGTGCTGAGATGGGGTCTCATCCGGCCGGACTGAGCCGGGTGTGTTCACGTGTATGGCAGCTGTCCGGGTGGGACACAGCAAGGAGGGCGGCGAGCGATGGCGTGACCGCGAAGTCGCTGAGTTATGGACGGTTGAAGGATGGCCGTGCGTAGCTCTAGGATACCTGAGGGGGTAGAGGTTGCACCGGTTGAGTGAGGCGAGAGGCAAGCAGCTGCGAGTTTTCACTGACGCTTGCCTGGCAACCGTTACGCAGCAGCGTGTGTGTAGCGTCTGGTAATTAGGACGCATCTGCTTTGGAGAGTCGTAGCTGAACCTCCAGAGAAGACAGACGTGAGAAGTGTTGTAGGAGTTTCATTGAGGAGGAGATAGGTCGGAGGAGCCTGTCAGAGATATATATCATGTAGTCGACAAAGGTCAGTGTTATTTTGTTTTTTTCTTATGTAATTGGTAGTATAGTTGATTTGGTTCTTGGGTTTTAATTCAGTTTTACAGTACAATACAAAGAGTAAATTATGGTAGTCCCCAGTCCCCAACTCTTTTTATAAGAAATTTTGAGTGTGTGTACTGAAAGAGGTTTTTGAAGTACTGAGAAAAAAATGTTTATAAAATGAAGTTGTATGAGATGTGACGGATAAGAAGCCGCTTAATTGAGGTTTAGTAATTTCTGAAGTTGTAAAAGTTTTTGTTGCTATAGGTCCCCATCTCAGTTTTGTGTTGACGTGAAAAGTCAAGAGTTTTATGGAGAAATAAAACCCTTTCTTTCCTTTTATTTAATGGCCTTTTAAGGATGGTGCCTGGTCTTTTTATGAGATGTGATAAGAACCCAAGTTATTTGTCGTCAAGTTCTAGCTGTTATTAGGTGTGATGTGCTGAACATTTAATTTAATTTATTTTTGTTTTGGGAGCACATTTTCCGTTACGTCGTTTAGATTTGTGCCCATAGGAAATCATGTCTGATAAAGGAAGTTATGATTATCGTTGTTTCTTAAGTATGATCAGAAATTTTAAAGAAAGTACAACTGAGACCGTTTTATTATTTTTTATGGAAATAAATGTAAGTCAGTTCAATGCTAATTAGAAATTATGGCAAGATAGACAAAAACAGCATGTAGTAGGTTGATTAAAAGAAATTATTTTATTTTAGAAATTTGTGAAAAACTTTAGGTTCAGAAAATAGTATCTGACCAGAGAATTATTTGTCATGTTTATGTTCAAAATGCTCCTCTAAGACTTTTTGTTGCATTATTGATGTTAGAAATAATGTAATGACACCGAACTAGAGGTCCAAGATCTATTTATTGAAAATGTTATGTTATGGCTAAAGTATAAGACTGACGATTTTGTCATACTCAATTGAGCATTATTATTATTATTCAAAAGTTTTATCATTGTTAATTTGTCATCACTTGCTGTTTTTGAAAATAGCGTTTTATTAAGTCTTATTAAAATTTAAGATTTGTTACAAATTTTCACTCTTTCATTTACTAGATGGTAGTTTCCACCCCCATATTAATGACTAAAAGCTGGTAATTTTAAATTTTGAAGTATTCTATACAGATTTTTGGTAGCTAACAGGAGAATCAGCTCTGATATTCTCATTATTGAAAGTTTTCAATTTATTAAATATTTTCATCAATTTCATTTTTGATTTGGTAAGTTGATTTAAATAATTTTTTATTAACCATCAAGCATCAGTGGCTTGTCCAGATTTTTGAGTACCCTCTTGCTTTAGCCGATGAGTGAAGTACCTCTACCTGTCTACCTGTTTGAGAGATTTTGCAGACGTTTTATTTAGTTGAATGTATGGCGCTTCAGGTTGCTCCTAAAATAAAACCTGTGGTGGAGAGCCCCCTGTATTACTGAAGGTTAGTCAGAGATGCCTGTGTTAGTCGCCGAAGTTGTCTGAAGTTTATTTTGATACTGTCAACGAGTGTTGAAGTTGTTTTGACGTAGGTGAAGTGAACCCCTCAAGGAGCTTATTTTACAGGTAGTCGTTTAAGTGACCTGCATCTCTGGATTTATTTTTATATTTCTAATGTCGACGATGAGTACGCAGTAGTGAGTAGTTGTAATGTTGGTATTTTGACGATTTAATGAGTTTGCCCTACAGACCCCCCCCCCCCCCCCTTCCCAGCTGCCTTCGTGTTATGGTGTTTGATGAGATTAACTTACCCATCCCCCTTTTTTCCCATTTTCCCCCTTGCTTCATAATAGAAAATATATAGAGAGGTTCTACTGTATTCAATATGCTATGTAAATGATATGGAAAGTTGAATACACACATTTACATACGCACTAAGCCATAAAAGATTATGTTAAAGGCATTAAGTAAAAATAATACCACCCCTGGGAAATTTTCAAACTGAAACCATAAACACAACTTGCACAAGTCCTAATTAATTGCCAAGGTATAAGAAGAACTACAATATGTAATGCGATATTACCAGAGTAAGCCAGCTTTCTGACCTGATCAGGGTACTTCTGAACAAAGTCCCGCACAATGTCCAAGTGTCCCTGGGCTGCTTCTCGAACAAGCTTGTCCATACTGGAGCTGTCGGGCTGAGGACACAGCACCAGGTTGGACAGCAGCGATGCAAGGGGACCTTGTCACACAAAATTATTATTAAACAACATATTCCACACACGTCTACACACAATACAATATACAAACCTCTAAAACATTCCTAAGTGTAAAATTTTCTATTTATAACCAGTCAAGAGTTATTTTGAATTTTTGCCAAAAACATTTGCAATTTGTTCTAAACAAACAACAAGGGATGGGCCGATGCCGATACCACGACCATCGGTATCAGCGGTATCATAACATTATTTGCAGATTATTATTCACCGAATAGTAGCACTTAGGTCCCGGCTAAGGCCTATAAAATACATAGGGGTAGTCAAATTTTGTTAATGATGATGAATCGCGAAATTTTCTCCTATCCCTTTTTTATGACTGGAACAACATCCTACCGTAAAAGCAACTTAACATTTTTAATCAGTGTATACACACATTTCGTTTTAGAAAAATTTTAAATACTGCGCAAAATTAGCTTACATGCAGGATATCACAGTCTGTTCATAACATTTCAGCGAAATTTTGCTCACCAACATTCCACCAAACACCATTTTTGTCTTTTCAGGATTTATTAAGACTCGTTTATACCACACAAATACTGCAGGTTGAGGTTGTGTTTATTGTTTAACAACACTGGTCGGAGCATACACCCAAATAGAACAGTTTATGGAACGAAATAATCCTGTAGAAGAGTGCTATTGGGTGCTTCTGAATGCAATACGGATGCGTGTACTTGATGAAAATGCCGTTGTGACATTTAAGCATCAAAATTCTCCTCTTCGTCATCAAAAGTTCAGAAATTTTTTCCTTCAAAAAGGTTGGTTTACGATGAAAATCTTATACGTAAAGAATGTGTATGTACACAAATGAAAATATAAAATAGGTATTATATATGGCGTGGTTCATAGTCATAGTGTACGTCAAGAGAGTTTACGTACACGTACGTCGACGATACGCCTACATTAGCTGAGTGGGAGGTACTACTCATTGTGTACTCAGTTAACTGGCATACGTTGTAGGGTGGAGCGGGACTTACCTCACATCTTCTTCACAGGCCTGCCCCATTTTATCATGGTGACGTGTGGTGGATTAGGCCATGCAAACTTCGTTGGTGGCCTCCATGGCAGTACCCGGTGCCGACCTGGCACCGCGGCGGTGTTACATGTTACAGCGTAGCCATGTGGTGCACGCAAAAATACTTATTGCATGTTACTGTGACATGCGTAAAAATACTAATGGCACATTTATCAACCACTGACAGCAAACAAAATCCCCTGAAAGGGAATCTCAGGGACAATACACCCTTGCGGTGTCTTGTGGTTGTTATTTAGTATTCCTTGTTTTCAGACATTTTGTGAAGTTTGGTAAAGATGTACTGTAACAAGTACTGTAGAGGTGGAAGTTGTTATTAATTCAAAGAAGGTGTTCCATAATATCCATTCAATTGAGAAAGAGGTTGACAAAGCACACACAGAATGGAGTGTTTGAATTGTGGATACATAAGAAAGTTACATTTTGTTTTCATTTCTATTTCAATTTGGACTTCAAGGTGTTACAGCAAAGGCTGGCTCTGGTTTGTTATAGTTCTGCTTCTTCAGACGCGCTAATAATTCTAAAGACCCAAAACCAAAAGACATTGACACATTGGTAAAAGCATGTGCTTTCACTTTCGGAGTGAATACTATCCCAGTGTTCGTGGTTAATGGTGGGACTTTGTCGGTTTTGTTTAATAGGCGCTTGGTTAGCCCCCAAATATTATTTGTAAGTGCTTGGCCATGTAATTTTGTATAGTTTCAATAAGGACTAAGACTTCTTCGTAAATCAGTGCAGTTATTGTTATAGATTCTGCATCCAATTGCGGTAAATTTTCATTAATATAATTTTTAAATGCAGGCCAATTTGCATAGGAATAGGCTTTGATTTTTCTTGGGGCAGTGTTTTCGGTATTTAGAGAATGCAAATGTACTGGTAAATTATCCAAAGAATGATCCTGCTCGACCCTGAGGTCGAACTCAGTACTAAACTGTTTATTTATTACAATATAAAGCACATCAGTGTGTTCATTTCTTTGTTTCGGATTATACGTCGGCTCATGTTGTACCATAACTTGATGATTTCGCTTGGTTTGGTGCCTTCGTAATAGCAAACCATTAGCCGTTTTAGTTCGTGAATGCCAATAAGGATGTTTGGCATTAATGAATAAACTGATAAAATGTAAGGGCCTATTAAACACCTATTGTCATCTAATAATGGGTAGATAAGCACTGAGCAGAGTGCAGTGTAACTCACGACAGGGAAAATGAGAGGACGTGGTTTTGAATGATTGATTATTAAAGGCACTAAAGAAATAAATTATAATCACCTTATTTATTAATTTCTGTCTCAAAATCACAAGTTTTATTGCAGTAATATATAATTAATTACTTCAAAAGACAAGACATTTGCCATGGGTGCAAGGTGTCTGCAACAAGTAGTAGCATGGGGGGTAATCCTCCCACTGCTACCCCTTCGCCTATCAGCCGCAGTGAACACTACCCGATCAATAACTTCTCTCGCACTTTTAGCTGAACGAGTGCGTGCACGACATTCAAAATTTGACTTGTGTTCTGCGTCATATTATTTTTATTTCAAGATGGTTTGAAAGTTTTAGGTCAGCTTGCATTTGGTGTCTGATTACAATCAATTATATACAGTATTTTGAGATGTTATTTTCTTTATTTAAACGAGTTTAGGTGAAATGTTTTTAATGTATTATTTACAATAATACTTTTTTCTAAAATTCCCATATTATTGTGTTTATTAACTAAACTTTATTCACAGATAATGTACAGCTCTTACTATACTCAACATAAAGTTTTATAAGGTTAGAAGTTGTATTTCATTGATGTGTCAGAAACCTCATCCCACATGTATGGACATTTTTTGGCAGTCCCCTAAATAACGATAGTCTGAGAGTCGACTAATTACTTAGTTGTTTGAGTTATACTGTTATTTATATTATGGCTTGCCAGAGAAAAAGTGATGTCTGGGATTATTTTACTGTTAATCCAAAAGATACATATCGAGCTGTTTGTAATTTTTGTGAAGTTTCAATATATTGTGGCGGCAACTCGGCACAATCCTATACTACTAGCAATATGAGAAAATACCCAGAAGCCCTTCACACCAAGGAAATGAAAACCTCTGCAAAAATTGTATGTTTAAATAGTGAATATATTGTGGATTTTATTTCGCCTTCTTGCTCAAATCCATCAAAACACAAAAGTTGAACTTAATTGTAAACTTACCTCAGATGATAAATTGTAGACAAACAAAATCAACACTATTGAAAACATGATTGGGAAAGATAACCCACTAAATGAAAATCATCCAAAAGGCAAAAAAATTATGGAGTTAATAGCACAAATGATTTGAAATGACACGCTGGCCTTAAAATAACTGAGGGTACGAGCTTCAAAAATCTGATTGGATACCTGGAGCCTAGGTACAAAATGCCTGACAGAACAACCTTCTCAAGGTCTGTAATTCCAGACTTGTGAAAACAAAACTTAGTTTTGTAAATACAGTTTGTTGTACCACTGATATGTGGTCTATAAATTGCACCATTTACTGGAACAACACACAGCTCTGCAAATATTGCAGAATCTGTTGAAATATGATTTACTGCACAAATGAAATAATAATAAAAAAAAAAAAAAATTCATTTGATAGTTAGTGATAATGCTGCTAATATGGTTTGTGCAATGGGGGCAGCAAACATGGATCACATTTCTTGTACAGCACATACTCTGCAATTGGTGATCAAAGACACCCTATTTTCACACAGGGCCTAAGCATGTTAGCGATGTGCTTGCAAAATCAAGATGCATTGTTGGGCACTATAAACACTCGATAAATGCATCCAAACTGCTAAAAGAGTATCGCAAACCAAATGATGTACCATGACATCAACTTGTACACGATCAACCCACTTGGTGAGATACACCTACTTGATGGTGGAAAGGCTTCTTGAGCAACTAAGAGCAATCACATAGTATTTTGCCAGATCTTAACTTGCAAACAGATTTGTCATCACAAGACTGGAATCTGCTTGACCAGGTGTACAACTCATTGAAGATTTTCCATGTTGCAACAGTTAATATTAGTAGTAAAGAAACCACTATTGCTGAAGTAATTCCTATGGCCAATGGCTTAAAAGCAGCTCTCTCAAAGACTGACACAAGCCTGGCAATGAGGGGTGCAAGGACAAAGATGGTGCATTCGCTGTCACCCAAACTCGAGACCTAGGAGTCAAATTGGGTTAACCCAGCAGAATTCGGGGAGTCAAGTAAAAACCCAGTGGCGCCCAAGAAAGGATAGCCATGTCTACTTCCGAGATCAATGCTGCACCAAGCAGCAATCATGACTCTGGAACTGATACCCGATACCCAAAATGCAGCCATACCAAATGTCCAAGTATCGGCTCAAAGAGAATCGAACGTGCCTACTGTTTAAAGATGTTTCATCACTTCTGTCTATGCTGGGCTGATGAAGTATGAGATACAGCAGGCCTCAAATACTGTTGCGAAGTCTGTCGGCAACAGCCAACGAGTTTTTGTAGTGACATTACTTGCCCAAGACTAGGCATTAACCGTGTCAGATGTACCACGTGCAGTGAGCCCTTTCCATAACTTGTGCATAGGATGGCCCGACGAGCGCATCAATATGCCAGGTATGGCATATCAATGTGAAACATGTAGGAGGAAACACGTCTCCTACTCCTGCCAATCAAGACCGTCAAAAATCTACATACAGCCTGGGACAGCACCCGGCCACTCCACGAACGGATGCGATGATGACATACAAATTACTGACTTTGCCGGTTGACCGCAAGAAGACCCAGTGGTGTTCACCAACGAGTGTACAACGGAATTCCGGGATACCGACCTACCGAAACAATGGGTAGACAGGGCCGAACTACACTTGAAAGGCGTAGCGTTAAATTGGTGGGAGAGGTATGGAGAGTTTCTCACAGACTGGAAGCAGTTCTGCAACCGCATCACAGTCGAGTTCACCGGCGAGGAGGTTCTAGCACGATTAACAACCCAGTTCTACAGTCAGACACAGACTCCCGAAGATGAGGCTGAAATTTTCATACGTCATAAAGAGCAAATGTTCCAGCGTGTGCTCCTGGAAGTCCCAGAAGCAACGAACGTCCGTTCGATAGGCAGGATGCTTTTACCCAGCCTGACGAACGTCCTCCTCGCAGCCAAACTAGCAACTATCGAGGAAGTAGTTGAGAGGTCATGAGAAGCCGAACAGAATTTTGCAGCACAAACCAGCTTAGAGAAACCACTACCAGTAAAAACGCGGAAACACGAGCTCCGCCAGGTGAGTCACCCAAGAATGTGCCTGCACTCTGTCACGCACACCCTTCATGCCAAAATGTTGATTCTGCCCCGGTAGTCATTGGAACAAGGACTGCCCTCGCAAGCCTGACGGGTCAGTAGTTCCACAGTTCAAATCTGAGCGAACTACAGCACCACCAGCCACTAGAGTTACACCGAAAGACCAACCCCCGCCATTAAGTCGGGAAAAGCTGCCGCCGGGGTGCGAAAACAGGCCGCCACCACCGGACCACAAAGTTCCAGAATCCAGGGCTTAAATGAGGATCTGGCACTCCCCATAGCCCTGCATATCGAAGTGGAGATAAATGGAGACCATGTATTGGTGTTACTTGATTCAGCAGCCACAACGAACTTCATTAGGCGCAATGTACTTAATTCAGAGCAACTAGCAAACATGTGCCCACAAACCAAAACTGTCAAAATGGGTCAGCTAGACGCGACACTATGGGTAGATGGCCGTGCTATGGTAAAAGTGAACATACACAGACTCTCAGCTCCCTCCAAGTTTATAGTATCACCGACGCTACCAGAACCAGTTATACTCGGCTGCCCGTGGCTTAGACAACATCAGTGAATTATTGATCATGGACAACGCCGAGCTTACGTGAGCGAACACGAGAGAATAACAGTAAACTGGGACCATAACCCAGCTGACATCATACCCTCCACCATAGATCCTATGCGGATCAATCATGAACTCAACGAATCTGAGTTTAATCAATTGTAGCAGGTACCGGGCGAACACACTAGTGAATTCAGACAAGGGGGGTTATTGTGCCAGACTCAATCCATCCAGTACAAGATCTGGACAACCGACATCCCTGTTTACAATTGGCCGTATCTGGTATCTGCCCAACAACGCAACCTAATAGTGGACCAGGTAAACAACATGAAGGACCAGGGGATTGTGGAACCCTCTAACTCACCCTACAACTCCAATGTGGTCCTCGACCCAAGAAGGACAGAAAGCTGTGGTTCTGTGTTAATTACAAGGGCCTAAACGAGATAACACACGCTATCACTCCCCCAGCTATCGACCCCACCTATACCCTGCGGGACGTTGACAAGGCGTCTTCAGTACCTTAGACATGGAATCCGGATACTGGCAAATTGCGGTCACCCCGATAGCTGCAAATACACAGCATTTACCACACCAGAGGGGGAAAACCTACAATTCAGGGTAATGCCATTTGGACTGAAGAATGGCCCCACCACATTCCAACACATAATGTCCACAGAGGTATTAACCAGGTACATCTGAGAGTTTTGCTTCGCCTACCTCGACTACATGATCATCTACTCAAATAGCTGACAGGAGCACCTCGAACATCTGCAGCAGGTTCTAGAACTCCATGGGATGACTTGCACTTCGGCAAGTCATCCATCGATTACCTGGGACATGTGGTATCACCCGAGGGAAACTTTCCACAACAAAACTCCATATGAGCTATTGAAGATGCCGACGAACTGGCAAATAAACAACAACTTCGCCGGTATCTGGGTCTGTGCAACTGGCTCCACGACTTCATACCGAACATTGCACAAGTCATGGCACCTTTACATCCGCTCCTGGAAAAAGACATGTGCTAGCGATGAAGACCAGAGCAACAGCAGGCCTTCCGCGAACTAAAGACAAGCTTCAGAAATATACAACAGCTACATTGACCCCAAGGAGATAAACCACTGATCCTACAAACCGATGCATGCCAGAATGGACTGAGAGCAGTCCTCTACCAGCTGGACAATAACAATCAACCACGTGTGATAGCGTATGCCTCCACCTGCCTCAACGAAACGGAGCAATGCTATCACATAAACAAACAGGAATGTCTGGCAGTCATCTGGTCAGTGCATAAGTACAGATATTACCTAGGACACCACTTTATCTTGCGAACGGACTCGATAGCTATGGCTACAAGAGTCCCGAAATAGTAAAGCTCGGTCGGTGGGACATGTTCCTTACGGAGTTCGACTGAGGTACAGTACTGTCCAGGGAAAACGAACGACCTGCCCTAGGCCCTGTCCTACTTTCTGACGCTGGAAGAGAAAGCAGAGGAAGAAGGGGAAAAGATGTCCCCTCCCCATCAAGTAGAACAAAGTCCCGACGAACAGATCCGTCTCCTCCAGTTGCAGATTACCCTAAATCAAATCTCGACAAGCCAGCAGGAGGACCCTGATGTGCACTGACTCCTGCGGGAGCAACCACAGAGCTTTGAAGCTTGGGATGACGTCGTGTGGACACGGAGTGGCCAACCCAACGCTCGTTAGAAAATCTGAGTTCCACAACAGCTGCGAGCCCATATTTGTCGCCACCACCATGACCACCCACAAGCCAGACGCCCGGGGACCCGAGAAACCCTACTGGGCATCAGGATCCGCTATAGCTGGGATGGAATTATCCTAGACGTCTAACAGTACATAAGCAACTGCATCACGTGCTGCCGCGGTAAGGCCTACGCGGTCCCCCCTCCTACTGCACGACCAAGGAGACCCAAGACGAAGTGGTTGCATATAGCCGCAGATCTAATGGCACCCTACCCAAGGAGCACAAAGGGAAACTGTTATCTCCTAGTTGTGGCTGATCAATTTTCCAGGTGGGTGGAAACCTTACCACTACCCAGCCAGGAAACAGCCCCCAACAGTGCAAAAGATGGAGGCAGAAATATTTGCACGTTGGGGATACCCGAAGGCAATACTGACTGACAATGGCACTGAGTTCACGAGTCGCCAATGGCAGTCAGCATGCCAGGGATGGGGAGCTGTGGTGGAGTCGTCCACGTCTCACCACCCCCTGGCCAACCCCACTGAACGGAAAAATCAAGAAATCAAGAAATGTCTCAGTGTGGGGAATGACCACCGACACTGGGATAATCATATACCCACCATCTTGTTTGCCCTGCATCGTCGCTCGAACAAAGCGGTAGGCACCAGCCCCAGTACACTCCTCTTGGGACAGACTCTGCATCGACCAGGTGACTGGCAGTGGGACAGCGAACACACCAACATGCCTCAGCCCGAGGACATCCGCCTAGCCATGCTAACACGCAGTACCACTGCCAAGAAGGCCCAGGAGGAGTATATCCGTAGAAAGTACCCACAACCCAAGACCGGGGTATGCAAATTCGACCTTGGAGAATGTGTGTTACTCCAAACGCATCCACTCAGCAAGGCCAGCAATCAGTTCAGTGCTGGCCTCGCTGACAAATGGGACGGGCCTTGCTGAATAGTCGGCAAACGGGATAACGTGTACTGAGCCGACGTCAGAGAAAGGATACGTAAGGCCACCCAAGGCCAAATGTATCCCTATCCGGTGGACATGCCACGAGTAGAGCACACCGACGACGTAGGGGAAACACCAGGGGACTCCGACAGTGAGGATGAACCACAGCCCCGCAGCGCAGCTCCAGATTTCAACCCAG
This sequence comes from Dryococelus australis, assembly GCA_029891345.1. Classification (NCBI taxonomy): domain Eukaryota; kingdom Metazoa; phylum Arthropoda; class Insecta; order Phasmatodea; family Phasmatidae; genus Dryococelus; species Dryococelus australis. The sequence goes on from CM056995.1 coordinate 113,057,334, forward strand.
GACTCATGAGCCCGCCTGAAGTAAGACCCTTTAGCATCGAACAAGCACCCACCTACGTGCCACCATGGAGGCCTCCACGCCACGCAGCTACACGGACAAAGTCGCAGCAGGACGCAACAGAATGATCCCGAGTTGTTCCAAAGTGTCATGGCCGAGCCCATGAGACCGCGAAGGCCGCCAGACACTCTGCAGATCTAGTCGCATTAGCGAAAGGTCAGAAACACCCTCTGTGAGGGGGGTAGAACCAACCCGGGCATCTACCCCCTCACCTGGTACGACTCTCCAGCCCGAGATCAAGGTCATTCCACCTTTTACGAAGGCGATCTCAAGCACTGACGAGGAAGTGCCTATCCACGCCACTAGACCACTGGACAATGAACTTGCAACGAGCTCGCAACCCATCTGCGCCATTGAGGACGAGAGACCCGATCTGTCTCTCGCTCAATCGGCCACCGATATAGAAGGCACCGAGATAGTCGATGCCTCTGACTACCCGACCCTTGGTGTAATTCCCGCAGTTGAGGTCGAGACTCCTCTTCCTCACACTGCCTCACCACAGGACCTAGACGCAGAGACCGTCGACGCCTCCAACTACCCGGCCTTATGACGAGACACACCACCCGTAGCTGAGATTGAGCGTGGTGATCTGCAGCTCCCCGGTGTTACCACTACAGGTGCCGAGACCGTCAACGCGTCCCACTACCCCTCAGCTGGAGCAACGCCCGCTGTGGAGGTCGAGAGCTTTCTCCCTCCCAGTGCCTCGCCGCGGGACCTGGATGTTGAGAACATTGATGCCTCCAACTACCCGGCCCCACGAGGGGATGCTTACGTCGGCAAGGTGGAGAGTGGTCTCCCACTGCAACTCCCTTGTGTTACAACAGCAGAGAAACGCCCTGCCCTACGGGTTTGACCCCTTGCAGTTGGGATGGAGGACCTACAATCACTCCCCCGCACTGCCACTACGTCCTTAGTAACTGTGCCCTCAACATCAGTTTCGGCAGAAGCAGATGCCACCGACGCCACATGCTCTGCCACGACCCCTGATGCCACCTCGTGCCACCAACGCTGACTCTATGCCTGGCTGGTACCGAGAGTCACCATGGCAACCCACGTCGAGGTACACGTGGCCATACCCACTGCACGCCGGGCTACGCCCAAGAGGAAGGGCAGTTAAACCCGCACACACGAACCAAGTAAGTAAAAGTGCGATGAAGAAAGTGTACACATGTAGTCATAGACTACTACGTAAAAACAGAACAGGACTCATTACAGACCTACAATCAGTGTAATTTAAACTAGCTGCCGGTTAAAGACAGTGAAACTGAGGAACATTCAAAATTTAGGCTAGGTTTAAATAAAGTGTGTATCCAACGTAAGTGCCTACCCAAGCTGTCATTAGACAGGGAAAGTAAAGGAGCCGGTGAGGTAGACATAAATAAACCGTTATTCAACACTCGACTAGGTGTGAAGTGAACTTGTGCATATAGCATTTATTATGCTATCAGTGATCGAACCAGTATAATTTAGACGTTCAACTCACCAGCAATAAAGTTCCGAATGATTAGTGGCCGACCACCCACGTAATCACATAGAATTACTTAGAGATGCTCACAACAGTGCCGATAATATCTATGAATGTATCACGTATAGACACCACAGTGCGCGTGTTAAGAGAAGACAGAGACTTCCATAGTTTATATATTAGATTTAGCCTTCGATAACAGGACTTTTAGATTTTTTTATAATGATTTGATGTGCAGGTACAGGATTAAATATGTTCATACGTTTTTATAGTGTATATGTGAAGATACAAGTGCAAGAAAGAATGAAATTTTTGCAAGGCAACTGCGAGAAAGAATGCCATTTCGCAGAGCCATGTGTGTTTCTGATATGCTTTCTTCTAACTTCTCTAGTGTACTTGCCCTAAACATTCTATAAACTTACATCATGAACTGGTAAGATAGATGGACTAACAACAGGTACAGGACGACATTAGATTTTTTTAGTATTATGAATTAACGTGTAGGTAAACTTGTATATATATAACTATGAATTTTGACAGTATGTGTGAAGAGACGCCTACAAGAAAGAATGCAGTTTTGCAGGGCTGTGTCTTTATGCTATACTTTTGATTGCTTATTCATAGCTAGTGTTTATGTATGGTTGCAATACCTGTGCACCACCACAGAATAAAACCTGAACCCTGAGTCAGAGAGCTCCCATGAACTCACTACGGTGAAACCCGGTGCCAGGTATTTTAAATTAAATTTATTAAAGTGTTTTATGTGAGTATTTAAAGTGACCTCTGTGCGCCAATTGCCGTAAGTTTCATGCATTTTGTTGAAGTGTACTCGCATCATGTCATCTAGCACGCTAACCCAGGTGATGGAAGGCCTAGGGTTGGCGAACTCTCAACCTGTTAGACTAACTATTCAGCTTGCTGTAAAACCCATAGGTTGCTCCCGAAAGATTTCCCTTTTCTTTCTTAACACTGCCGCAAGCTCCAGGCAAGTTAGTGACATTTCCCCGCCTTGTAAGGCTTGATCATACTTTGATATAATCCCTCGTTTTAAGCATGTCATTTTTAGTGTTTTTTATTCCAGGTTTTATGTATGTATTCTCTTGTACATAACCACAATGATATGTTGGTTTTTGTGGCAACATGCAGTAAATGAAATAGGTCAGTGGGACAGCCATACACCACCTCAGTCCTGACACTAATCCCCACCACAGGGGGGAAACCCATTAGCAACATGCAGTGATCCGCTTTGCCAGGCCAAGGAGAAGAGAAAGGAAGCCCGCCTGAAGAGAGACAGAACTATGGCCAGAACTACGGCCCTGGTGTGCCACCCGCCCCAGAGCAAGCGCAGGTACAGCGGTCAAGCAAACTGAAACTAAGGATCCCGCCTCACTTACTTCAAAAATTTATTTTCTTCTACATTGCTACTCCTGCCTAGACCTTCCAGATGAGGGAGCCTACGCCTTTCTCCGCGAACCTTCACGATGAGTAATCTTCGCAAGGATGGGGGGGCGAATGACCCGTGCCGCTTATTCCATATGTAAAATGTACGACTCATCTCACTGCAACCTAGTATACTACTTCTACACACGTGAGATTCAAATCCCACGCCAATCCGTACACGGAAGTCGCGGCCTGCCACATTCCTGGAGGGCAGCCGGACACGTGGATACGAGGGATTGTATAAGACAGCGGCGTGTCACTCCCCTACCTACTAACAAACACTGAGAGCCTACAAGCCATCAGCCGCATCAGGGCATGCCCGAACGCCACAGAGAATGCGCGAGGGCCGAGAGATGACCAGAGGGGTGCTACCCCCACTCCGGCCTCGCAGCAGAGGGACATCACACGCTCTCCCCCACGGCCGCCGCAACACGCGCTACCCTGACTATACAAGTCCGTGCACGGCGGATCTCACCAGTTGCTCTTTTTCAGTCTTCGAGCTTGCTCCACCATTTTTAGTGCTGGGGCCTTCAACACTCTTCAGCAGCCACCAGAGGCTGCCTACATTGACATCGCCGTCAGAGCTCTGCAGCACCTGCGACCAGATGCTCCAGCGACATCAATCGCCAATAGTTACCAGAAGCTATCTGTAGCTACCAGACATACCAAACTTAACTTCTTTGTCTCCTACAGATATTCCGATTAGAGTTAGATTTGTAGTAAGCAATTTTCGACAGTTTTATTTCACTTTCCCCAGTTAGCCTAGGATTAGATCACCTACACCTGGCTACCGTAGGTTTACTTCCAGCCACCGGTCTTCTTGGTAGGAGAGCACACATCACCGTGTTTACTAAGCTCTTAATAAACATGGCTTTGTTTCTTTTAACTCTGAGTCTCATTCATAGAGTACTTTGTAACCAACTGCTGGGAGAACCTTGAGTCGAGTACTGCCGACCGGGAACGGGAAATTATTACTATCAACTAGCTACAACTGGAGATGCCCCCTCAGGCGGCTCCAGTTGCAATACACACATATTAAACGGCCATCTATTTTATTCCTGCCAAGTATACAGGTACTGGAGGAGTAGAATAGGGGAGCCTCGACCACTAACAACACTTTCCACCCAGAGACAGTATGCCCGAGTTATATCCCTACCGGAGCACCTGGGTGCTGGAGGGAGTATCTGCTTAGGTGCTATGGCCTGGCCTTGGTTGGGATCGCACACCCAGTAACAGTCTTGGTAGCTCACACAGCTTCAACGCTTTTGGTTAGTCTGCTAAGGTGGGGGGGCCTTCTGAAGCACCGGGCTCGTACTACCAAACCACTACTGGGCAACACTATTCTAGAGCTACTCTTGTCCGTAGTGCTAGATTCATAGTTCTCAGCAGCTAACCCGCTCTATGCCATTTAAGGTGAGACACGGCGCAAGGAGGGAGGAGCAAAGAGTTGCGTGGCTTACTGCCAAGCAGTCGGCTCGTTCAGTTCCCCTTACAGCTAGCCAACAAGTCGAACGAGATTGTGCCACTTTGCTCAGATCACTAGAACGAGACTACACCAGCATCCACCGTCTGCAGCCAACCACCCCTCATCATAAAGACGTCAGTAATTAAAGCACAACCGGCCTAAGTGCAACCAAAGCCACATGACTGATCCAGCCTTAGCTAATCGGACACGTGTTAATATTTATTTTAGAACTGGTAGCCAACAGGCTTTTAATTATGTTTGTGGACTTTTTTCAGCTGTTTATATAATATGACTGAACATGGGAGCATTTTTTTAGCATGCTTGGTAAACTTAGTCTGCAGAACATTGAGTCTGCATTAAATTTTAAAATGAAATGTACACGTATAAACAATTTTTACATTTGCTTGTGTTGAAATATTAGCTTTTTAGTGCCATTATATCCTTTAGCAGTTGGTCAATTAAGTATGAAGTGACACCCTACAAGCAAAGTGTTAGCTGTAAATTTCTGCATACTTTGACATAAAAATAAGTATAGGTAGCCTAAACCTCAACAGGTTCTCAGAAAATTGGTATCAAGTCATACAAAGCAATGAAGAATTTCATGGAGGCCTTTATACATTTCAAAAATGCAATTTCCTTATGTTAAATCAAAGTGAAATAACTTGTGCCTGTGGAAAATACTAAATTTGTAAACTAACTTGTAGTTCTCCCTGTATTCTGGCCTTATATGGCAGTAGTGATACTTTTGAAGGTTGTCTTTAATTTATTCAGTTTGTAATGAATGCTGATTGTCTGGTAGGTAATCTTTGCTTGACTGTTAAGTCACTTGTATGTCCAATTAAATTGTCTATCTTATCATTTATTATTTAAATTAGTGTTGTATTTCATTTTTATGCTGTAGACACTTAGTACAAGTGCTTAAAGTGTTCACAAAACTGAAGAAATCAATTTAAGTAATACAAATACTGGAAATTGGGAATTATGATCATGCTCATGAAAACTGGTATCTGCATCACTGTAATCGACAGCATCGGCAGCTAAAAAAAGGTATTGTTGGTATCAGCAAAATGTGGTATCGGCCCATCCCTACAAACAACTGAAGTAAGACATACAAATGAGTTTTATAAAAGTAATTGCAAGTTTCCTCCCACAGTACAACATGGCACAGGGTTCCGGTTATCAATTACATTCACCATATTTCGGCATGTATAGGCCGTACATTTTTATTTAAAAAAATGACTACAAAAAGTGGGGTGCTGCTTATATACAAGACATTGGCATAAAAATTTTCTTTAGAAATTTTTTTCCCCAAAACATGTTTAAAAATTTGTCAACATACAGTACATTTTAAAGTTTTAACTCTTAAAGGAAGGAACGCAATAGGAAAAGCAAGGAATAAAAAAAAAAACTTGTGCACTTAAATTTTGTCACAAATGTTTGGTATGAGAAAAATTATGTCGGAATTTATTATGCTTGTACGGAATCGTGACTTAACAATATTTACAGGAATACAAAAATTCAGTGTAGTCTATACTTGGAACATTAATTATCCCTAATTTTTCGTCAAAAAATGTGCCAAAGTACGGTATTTGCTTCCACATAAAAACCAGGAATTTAATAACATACAAAGTCAATTTATACAATTACCTTTAGATAATTTTTCACTCTCAAAGCAGAAAGGATCTATAAGTGTGTAACTCAATAAACTGTTTAGTGATGGGATGATTTGAGTATAGATTCCTCGATTTCACTAATTCTTTCCTGAATCAAAGAATCGATGAGTTCCAATTTTTTGCATTCAAAAGCTTGATTCGATTCTGTAAAATGTTCTTACTGGGTAGCATATTCTGCAAACCTAGTTGTGCTTGTAAATACAATGCAAATAGCTTGTGTGCGTTTGTAGTAGTGTTTAATTACGCACAATTAGAGGCACAATTTTGTGGTAAATCGAAATAAAACGAAATAACACTAAAGTAAAAATTAGAACGCGAAATAACACAAAATTATACACGATATCTCACAAAGTTAGTATTCTACAGAAGAAATTAACACTTCTCCCACGTTATATACACTAATTTACTTCGGAACTATAAAAATAAAAAATCTAAAGTTGTGCGAGTTCTAGGCAATATTGAGAAATACTAGAGATGAAAAAATTCTCGATTTAGTATCGAGAAATTTTTCTAAATCTCGGAAATCATAGTTCTACATGCAACACACACAAGTAATTATATTAAGTTCTTGCATAACAAAATGACAATAAACATATTACAAAGATAATACAAGCAGTAAAATAAACACTTTGAAATAAGCTACAGTAGTTTGACAACAAACTGCCTCCAAACACTAGTAACATTGGTGCAAAGTGAACACAATGGTGCAAAGTGAACACTCGCAACTAAAATGTGTGCAGTAATACATGGCAGCAGTGCTGAATCAAATGTTTGTTTACATTGAGAGTTGCACATAAAATTTAATGAAATGAAAGTACGAAATCTAAATTGATACATTAAATGGACTGTTTTCATAAAATATCAAGTCTCATAAATTATGGATGATGCTACAGCCGATATAATAGACCGCAATATGTCTATCATTTGGACATTTTGTCTGTGCTAATGTACGTATTTAACCTCCAATGCACAGCAATTTATTTGTTTTGTTTAACATTCAGCGGTATTATAAAACACCGCTAGCCGCAACAAAATCAAAAGTTAAAAACATCACATTGAAAAATTTACAAAAAGAATATACACATGTACGACAGGGCTTAATGTTTACCGTATATCCTTGAAATTATATTGTTTTGAGAAATGTGCAGTATTCTTGAAATCACACGATGCTGACACATTTGTTTTACCTAGCAGGGACAGTTCTGCATGACAAAACTATAAATTTCTTCCACAGAGTACTGGATAAAATAGTTAATGCCACTAGATTTGCTAATTCAACTAAGAAAAGTTATTTTCTCTCGCTCTCATTATTGTAGTCCCCGATGTATGTTGTGTGAAATATAGAACTGTACAACTATACAAAACGTTACAATGTATTTAACACTTGTTGATAATCAAATTGAGTACAGAATCAAGAATCAAAACTAAAATTTGGAATCGAATAGAGAATCGGAATCAACAAAAACCTTAAATCATCCCATCACTAAAACATTCTAAAAATAATTTCCTTCAAAAAATCACAATACAGAATAATACAAATTAGGTTTTCTGGACTTGTTGAATATCTATAGAAGATTTGGTTTGGTAACAACATAGTGATTTTCTGACTCACTGGCATGTTCTTCCCTTTGCTGATTTGCATGCATGGTGTTGTTAAGTTCAGTTGCTGAGCCTGGCACCAAAGTCACACAAAGGGGGTTGAACGTCCACGTCTTACCATCGATGCTCACCCTCAGATCTCCATCTGCGTAGATCTTTATGACTTTCCCCAATTTGCCCAAGGCCTGCAAACATGCAAGTATCATCTTCATGACGACATTTAACAAAACCTCTTTTTCAAACATCAAACAAACACACAAATGATGACTGCATTATGAAAAGAAACTTGTCTTACATTACAATGTATTCTGTACAACAAACTACTTTATTTTACCTGGTATTGGCAAAGAATAAACAGTAAAGGCTGTTCATGGTATAATGAGCAATGTAGCACTTTCGAAAGCCTTGCTTAATTTATACTTTCAATCCGTATCTTTCCGTGTACCTATCAAAATAAACACTGCCGTGTGACTTTTAGCTGGTGTTTACATCAACTCATATGTCCACTTATTAATTAAACAATGAAAAGCAATAAATATGTAATGAGCACTATAAAAAAAATACGCAATTTCAGTAAATAATATTGGTTTGTGAATATTGAATGATGTTCAGATTGTTTTTCTGAATTGACATAAATTAATACTTATAACTGTGGTCAGCCCTTCCAAGGTCATAGAAAATATGTTTAGTTTAGATTGAGAACCACGGTGCACAATGAAATTCCATTAGGAATTCCCTGACTTTTCCCAGTTTTCCAGGCAGAATCTTACCATTTTCCTTGACCTATTTTTAGAATTGAAACATTCAAATATCATATTTATCCACTGCTGACAGAACAAATATGCTATCAGTGAAGTTGAATTACATTACACTGCAACAGACCAAGCAAACAGGGCCAACATTTTATTCAGCCCATCGATATTTCTCACGACAAACGCTGTTGACATCACACGAGTCCCATTACAAACACACAAATACTTAATTTTGTACATAATAATCCACCACATTTTTAAGGTGGTTCTAGATATTTGTATATTTTTTATATACTTGAACAATTTAGGGCTAAACTATTAAGGCATATATGTGAGGATAAGGCATTTTTTTCAGTTTTTGTTTGAGTTCAGTTCGAGTTCGACGAACTATACCATTGTTCAGTTCGAGTTCGGTTCGTGAATAAATTTAAAGGTTTGGTAGACGTTCGGTTTGATAAAAATTAGGGATGGGCCAATACCGATACTGATTAACCGGCCGATACCACGACCATCAGCATCTGCAGCATCTGAACATTGTTTGCAGATTATTATTCACAGATTAGTAGCACCAATTTATTTAACACAATGTTAAATAACCCGGCATGCTACATCCCATAAAAAATTAATTTACTGCATCCGTCAATCAGATATTCTGTCCGAAACCCAAAATATATTTGGAACAATTGTTTTTTGATGAATTGTTCCCGCTATCTACATTTTACCGTATTTTATGTTGCTACATTTGCCAAAGATTATTTGCATCATTCGTTTTTGGAAACTATGTGAATGCAAAACAACGCAGTTATTCGACAACTGGTGCTATCGATAGTATTGTTTACACACAGCAAGAGTTTCTTCGTTATATTTTCTTCTTACATTTTTACTGTTTTTACCCCATTCGTATGTTGGCAACAATGGTAAGCAACCTGCATTCTTATTCTTCTAAAGCATTTACAGCACTCATAGGTTGGCTGCAATGAAAACACTGTTGTTATTGAAAGTGATGAGTGAAAGCAAACACACGAGTTATTGACGGGCGTAGTTCGTATTGGAAACTGTCAGCTGTGATTTTGGTTGAGTGTTAAAGGTCTGAATACAATTCGGAAAGTAATAATTGACAAAAATTGTCGCAAATTTATCAGTTATTTTAACCAAAGGATTGAGTATGGCATGGCCAGAAAGAAATTCTAAGCAAAAATATTAATATAGGCCTTGATAAAACTATTTTGCTCAATTTCAAGTGAATATTTAATATTAAATTGATTTCAAAAAATTCTTTTCAGTGACATCTTTAGGCTGATGGTTTAAACAAAGATGCATGTTGAGGCTATGTATGGTATTACTCAGATCTAATATCCAAGTTAGCATCAGATTGCCTGCAGTTTTGAAGGTTGACTTTAATGAACTCAGTTTGTAATTAATGCTGTATTGTCTAGTAATATTTTTTCCTTGACTGTTAAGTTACTTATTTGCCCAGTTAAATTGTCTATCCTGACGGGTGCCACTATATCATACGACTAAATACGATTACAACTCATCTCACATCACGCCAAGTATATTTACTTCGACTCACGTGAGAGTCAAACCCCGCCAAAATGTGCACGGACGTTGCGGGCCGCCACAATCCTGGAGGGCCCCCAAACACGTGGATACGAAGGTTGCGTATGACAGCAGACATATCACCCCCCCCCCCCCCCCCCTTCCTGCTGAGAGCCAACAATCCATCAGCCCACAGCAGAGCACCACCGAACATTCACAAAGCCAAGAGATGACTAGATGGTTGCTACCCCCACTCCTGCCTTGCACCACAGGGATGTCACACGCCCCCCTCCCGCGGCCTGCTGTTGCACCTGTCCTTCGGACTATAAAGTCCATGCAAGGCAGGGCTCGCGAGTTATTCTTGCAGTTTCTTGAGCTCGCTTCACCACTTCTATTGCTAGGGCATCCGACAACCTCCAAGTCTACAACAGCCTACTGTCTTCAAGAGCCACCAGCGGCTGCCACCATTGCCGTCACCAGAGGCTTCAGTGACGTCAATTGCTACCACCTACCAGAAGTTTCTTCTACAACAGTCTTCAACATTGACACTCCCTGCTATTAGAGCAGTGGACCTTTAACTTCTTTGTCTCATCTAGACATCCCGTAATTAGTTAACATTGTTAAGTATTCTATTCAAACAATCAACTAGTTAACTTCCCGCTTGGCCTAGAACCAGGTCACCTACACCTGGCCAGTGTAGGTTACTTCCAGCATACCGTCCGCTTGATAGGAGATAGCACGTGTCCCTGTGTTTATTGCGACTTCAATAAACACAGCTTTGTTCTTTTAGCCACGAGTATTATTTATAGAGTAATATTTACTACCCCTGCTAAGAACGATATGCATTGCGCACTGCCGACAGAGACTGGGTGTTTTATTATGAACTAGACTACAACTAGGGATCCCCTTCCAGAATCCACCAGTCCCATACATACACCATTCGACAGCCACTTGTTCTACACCTCTGGGGATAGAACAGAAGAGCCACAACCACTAGAAACTACTCCAACCATGGAGATACAGTACACTTGGGTTGTATCCGTACCAGAGAACTTAGGTGCTGGCAGGAGTATTTGCTAGAGTGTTACGGCCTGGTCTTGGTTGCGATACCACACCCAGTAGTAGCAGGAAGGCGACCCATTCTGCTCAACGCTTCTGATCTGCCCGCCAGTGGAGGAAGGGGCGGAGGGGATCTTCTGGAGCACCGAGCTCGTACCGGCAGCTGCTACTGGAAGTATACTAATATAGGAAATTGTTTGACGTCCATGGTGCACGACTTGTATCGTTCAGCGGCGGACCACACTCTATGCCTTTAAGGGTAAGGCACGGCTTATGGAGAAAAGAGCAAAGGACAGCTCACCTCGCTGCCAAGCAGCAGTCGGTACGACCCGCCAGCCAACATGCCCGATCAAGATAACGGGCCGTAAACAGCGACTGGATCAGTAAATTGGTCTAGCGCAATAAAACCACGACGACCGTGCCGACTATCCATTAACCCGAGCACACGTCAATCTTATAATTTATTATTAAAATTAGTATTGTATTTCATTTCTATGCTGTAGCCACCTAATAGAGTAAACTCCCGATTAACTGTGTTAATCGGGAGCCAGAGAAAACACGAATAAGCGAATTTTTATTTAAAAAATCCGGATGATTAAATTTATACATTTTTACTATTAATGGAACATTGATATTAGCTACAAAAATCATGTTAAAACACAGTACCTATTATACACTTCAAAGCAAACACAAATCACACACTGTATGAGCAGGATTTAAAGTACAAGATACTTCAACTGATATTTATGTTGCACCGAGTATAGTTAATTCACGATGCATTGATTATACGCCAGCGCATGTGTGGCGTCAAGCCAGCAGCACGGTACATAGTTTTTGTGTGTGTGTGTCATTCCTCATCGCGCACATGGACCTGTCACACTGTGACGGTGTTACCATCACTTGCTAGTATTTTTGTAAAAGCTTGAAGAGGTTGGTAACAACCTGGTGTGAGGTAGTTTGGTTACTTTTGATTTATCAAGTTTTATAGGCCTGCCTATCCTATTCTATTTCATTGTATTTTTACTATATTGTTTTATTCTTTGTGCAGTATATTTGCTATTATATTTTATTGCAAGTTTAATATGTTTTTATATAAATATATATGATTTATGTATTGTATGTCTATTTTATATATATTTGCAATAATGCCCCTGTATGCTTTTGTAAAGACAATCGCCACTTGGCGCACTGCGTGTGTGTCCACGACGTCACGTGTGTGTGATGCAAGCAGTAGGTCGTGTGCAGCTGTCACATGCAGACAATAGAGTCGAGGCTCTGTGTTGAGGGAGTCAGCAGCTGATCGCTGGGCGGCTCACGTCTCGAGTGCGGTACAAAGATTGACGGATGAAATGTGGCATGCCTGCTTCTGTATTAACATTGTTTCAATTACGAATGCTCGTTTGGAACGAGTTTGACATGACGTATCAATTATAATGATTTGTAATAGTTGCAGCCATCGCAGTGATACTCAAAGCAGATGAAATGTTCGCTCGAGCAACTGTGATTAATTGCAAAATTATGCGAGTGCTGCAGTAATGCCCATGGTGACTGGTGATCCATCGTGTATTTTAAACTACCACTGAACTACTCCATATAAACTCAGTGTGGCACGGCACATTGGATTGACGTTGGCCACCCCAGCTGATTGTGTGTGGCCCAGCAGTTGGTGGGAATGACAGCACGTTTCTGCGACGCATATGAAGGAGCCACGAGGGTACCAGGGGTTGTAGTGCCCTGCACGTCGCAGATTCTTCATCCAAGAAAATAAACAGGTATGAGAGGAACGTTTAAACATGCGCTTTGGTGTTGAGGCGGTGTCTGTTTGTGAAAAGTACACCGTGGGACGTAATTACTTTAAATAACCACACGTAGCACCCAACCTTGGCACAGTGCTGCTGCAGACGTTAACTGCATGTTTGTTGATAATAGTATTTTAAAAATATTTTTATGGTGCCAGTATTGTGCCACGGCAGTTGTATTTGTAATCTTTAATGTGTGCACCCCAATTAGATAAATCAAATGAACAGTATTTTTGTGCCAAGCGCTTTACAGTGTCACCTCGATTGTGCAAACTTTTGGATGTGCAGCAATTTATCAACAAAGTAGTATTGATTGCTAAAGGAACAATACTGTGCATATTTGCTGTATGACCTGGTGTCCCAGTGAAATTATTGAAGGGTCATGCATCTGGGTGTAAACATTGCAGTTACATTTTCAAGTTACATTTTGCTTGAGGATAAAATTACCCCCTTACTCTATACTTTGTACCACAAGTTTGCTTTCTGCTCCTGTTTGAAGCTATTGATGTGGGATTTGTTTCTTACTACTCCCCTAAATGTATATATTGTGTGTGTATGTGTGTGTGTGTGTGTCTGTCTCTCTACACACACACACACACACACACACACACACACACACACACACACACACACACATTCTCATATATATATATATATATATATATATATATATATATACACACACACACATTCTCATATATATATATATATATATATATATATATATATATATATATATATATATATATATATATATATATATATATACACACAGTAATCAATGTGTACACACATGCATATCTGCAAATTAAGTACTTAACATTGATTACAGTGGTCCCATGGAACATTTAAGCAGTGTTGTCCACTCAAATAATGAGAGTTTTGTTACTGGACCTCTGGACTTGGCTACAAGGTGCAAAGTAGAAACACCATAATATACATACAACTTTCATACTTCAGCCCCTATTTGTTCAAGTATAAAACACAAACTAATACAAACACATTCACTATTTCATGTCTAAGTGTTTAAACATGTGGGCCTAAAATAAACAGTAAACACACATATACACACAATACATATATTACACACACACACACAACCTGCACAGTTTCACCACTTATAGTTCCAAAATGTAATGGCCAAATATTTTCTGAAGTAGAAAAAGGTACAAAATTAACATAATATTAACTATCGGTTTTTTATAGATTTGAATTATATAATTTATCATAATACTGAGAAATATATCTTTCTCGTAGTTTTAGACATAGGTATGTGAAAACCACAAATTAGTAACAAAAAAAAAATTTGGCCTAAATGTCATTTTTCAAAACTCAAGCAAATCACTTATTTTGTATACAACCATTTAAATAAAGAATAGCGCCTGGTTTTACACACTATAGAGTTCAAGATACAATGCTGTCATCACTGCTACAAAAACATAGTACTGTAAAACATTACTTGTTCTGTAATTTTTGTTTTGTTTCTGTTGCATTCTTATATTTCAACATCTTTAAAGCAAAGTACCGTATTTACTCATGTATAGTGCTCACCATGACTTTTGCAACAAGTTCCAGGAAAAACATATACATATATATTTTTTTTACATACTAAAATTGGACTAACAATAATTGTTGGTGCAATTTGTGGCGCCTTGTTTGTAATGTACCAAATTATTCTTTTATTTTAAATTATTTTTTGGTGATTGCGATATATTCGGCTAATATTTTAATTAAATAACTCGCAGGGCTAAAAACCAAAACATTGTGGCATTCTGTAAGATCATGGTAATCTTATGGTCGTTAAAAGAAGAATGTCAACCACTGAATTGGGAAGCTGGTTTCCTTTTTTTTTTGCAGTCATTATAATAAGAGAAACGTGTGAGGGTCTGCTTTCTTTTTTTGATCCTTTTACGCATTGACGTGATGGTTTTTTTGCTGTGCTGGTCCGTAAGTTTTTTGTAAACATTTAAACACTAGATATGAAAAAATGTAAGAAACTTTCTTGAAAAGTCTTCAATTTCTTTTGTATGGAGTGACGGGATTGATGTTTTAGTTTACAACACACCATGATCAAATTTTTTTCCTAACTTTTCCGTGATAACTGTCCTTATACGCTTGTAGATGTTGCAATTGATAAACTGGCCAGATGTTTTTTGGAGGGGGGAGGGAGGGAGGGAGTAACTGAGGCCATGTCCGAAATTTCAAACTCATTTCGTAAGTTTCACTTCAGACGTTGTCGACAGTCACTTGTTTAGCACTCACTGCAACACATTTTTACATTAACAGTGAAAAATATTTTTACCTAAATTTCAGGCTTAGAACGAACAAAATATCTACAATCATCACTGAAATGCTGCGCATACATTAATATGTAAGTAAATAATATGTAATGGCAGTAACGACTTCAAAAAAAAAATTTGTTGCAAAATATATAAACAAAGCACAACAGTTACTTGCTTTTTAAAACGTGCCTAGTGTATTTTATGAACAATTATTTGTTTTAGAAAACATTCTCGCATGTGTTCATTTTGTATTTTTGCTAACATCCGCTAGATAGAAAATACAAAATACCTAATTACCAAATACGTCAGTACTTTTGTATTGACGCATGCCAACATGCTGTGCAGAGCGCTTCTGCTCTCTACGGGCAACTTTACCCCATCTCAAGCCGATGAGAGCTCGGGGCAAGTCAGAAACAGTGGCAAAGTACCAGTATCCACTACCCTCGATTTCGTACCCGTTCATAAGCCGAGGCCAGCCCCATATAGATGCCTCAGAAACAAGCAACAGGCCAAGTAGGGTACTATCAAGGGCAGTACGCCATAAACCCCATTTCGTTATCATTTTCATCTCCATTTAACATAATTTCATTCTTTCTTGGAGACAGCTGGCATCCCGTATTTCGACGGCCTTTACGGTGAGCAAGGTCAAGCTCCCTGGGAGGAAGACATTGATGATCAAACTCACCCTGGGATTTGACTCCCCTCCAACCGGTCACAGCCCTTCTACCAGGCGGTATCCCATTAGGTTCCCCGGCATGGGCAAATCCTCAACCCGCTAGGCGAAACCCCAGACAGAATTTCTTCCACCAATGAAGGGCCAAATTGTTATAACCCGTAGGGAAATCAGCACTCATATCTGCTTTACCCAACCTTAGAGACCAGAGTAGGGCAACAAGCGAGGCCTTCCTCCCCCGACAGGGAGAAAAGAACAAATTACTTCGAAGGAAGCATGCATTAACATAAAATTTCGGTATTGCCTTTTCAAAAGCTGTTATCTCATCAACAGTCGAAACAAATTTACCTTGATTAAATACAGAGAACTCTCGCCTTCGCAGTTGATTAATGTTCTCCTCACACTGCTATCTACATTCCTGACCAATTTTTTTACTTCTTCCCTATTATTTTCTATATGCTGACATACTGCAGGGCTTTCCTGAAAAACCTTTTCAATATTTTCTACTACAGTCTCTTCCATCTGTTGTATATGTAACTCATTCTGCTGTACCTCTCTTGTTTGTTCATGAACTTGTACCCAAACTCTTTCTATTTCCTCACTGTTTTCTAAAATTTTTTCCTCTTGTGCTTGAACAAAATCCTTTACCTGTTGCTGTGCTATTTAAATTTATTTACATTTGTTTCCAAACCCTTGTAATTTTGTGCTACAATTCCTTAAGCTTTCTGACATTTTGCAACTTCACTTACATTCACCGAAATAGACTGACAATTCCACACTCTTATTATCACACTGATTAGTTTTGGTTACATATTCCTCCCTAAACTCTGACAAATTGACATTTAGTTCTAATTTTTAGTCGGCAAAACCCTTATTACTATTAATGATTGCATTTTGTACCTTTTCTGTTAACTCTGCTTTTTGTTCAACAAATTTTCCTGTTAGCTGCTGAAACTCATTTTTCTGTTCAGTCAGGAGTTGTATAAGCAGGCTTATTTGCTCACTCATTTCTGATTTTCCTGTTCTCTGATTTTTCCATTTGTATTACTAAGGCCTGAACCTGAAGGGCTCTCTTCTACATTGGATATATTAGAAAATTTGGTTTACTGATTTAACACATCATTATCAAAACGTAAAAAATCATACCCTTCGCTTAGTTGCCCTTCCCCTTTGTCAGCCATTATGAATAGTAAATATTTAACCTCTACCACTATAATTTAGAAACAAATTTACATGTAAACCAACTGTCTGAAACATGAGAAAAAAACAAACAAAAAAACTAACATGACTGTTGAGCACAAACTAATACAAACCATTTGCCACAGCCATGATAGTTCGCACTGAGTCAAAACCAAAACAATGGCCCCAGTACAGTCAACCAAACAGCCTGTCACACACACACAGAGAGTACTATGCACTATTGAAATTGTGAACATACCACCCACCGAAAATTATTATTTCCAAGTTCACATGGGAAAAATTTTTTACAATATAAACATGAAATGGGTAAATCTACTATCACTGAAGTTAATCCACAGGAAGTGAACACATCTTGTTGACAGGTTGTATGAACTCCCCCTGTGGTGTTCTTAAGGTTACCACACGAACTACACCATCTTGGCCAGGATGTACTGCTGACACACTAGCAGTCTTCCATTTGGTGGCAACATGAAGTCTTTCAGCAGCACTAATTGGTCGTATCCATTTTCCCCTTTGCTGGAGGGTTGTGTAGGTACTCCACACTCCATCTCTTCCATAATTGTTGGTGAAACTGTATGATCATTTTCCAGAGATCAAGATGGTTCAAAGGAATATCACACAGATTTGAGAGTTCTTTGAAGGTCAGCAACTGAGTACCTACAACTCTGGATAGATGCTGCTTGGCACTCTTGATTGCTGCTTCCCACAGAGCTCCAAAGTTTGGACTTTCTGGAGGGTTAAAGTGCCACTTCGTCCCTCCCAGGTTCACCTTAGTTGCAATCTCTTTCTCACTCATTATCCCTTGAAAGTAATGTTGCTTACACCTCCTTGAATTGTTTATGTGCTCACACAAAATTGGTGCCATTATCGGAGTACACATCAGTAGGGATTCCTCTTATTGACACAAATTGCTTAAATGCAGCCAGAAAAGCTGCAGTTGACAAGCCCATTACTGGATTGTGAGCAACTAGTCTGGCCTTAAAACACTGTATGCACTTGTGGATCACATTTTGCACCATAGAGCGTGCAGAAATTATCCAATACTCTCGGCGGACTAGATACAGGTTTGTGGATGGCCCTGGGTGTAAATTGATGGTATGACAATGGACAATTAGTGTGGACAATAGTGAGTCTGGACAACTGGCTTTGCTTTGGCAGCAAAACGGAGTGTTTTGCAGTGTCTGGTAGTGATGAATAGTGTAGCCATCAGCCCAATCTAATAACCCCATTTGAATCGATAAATGGCATCAGTGGCTGTGTAACCCTGGGTCACCTACTCCCTTTTTGAAGAGCAGACAATTCTTCCCTGAAGCTACACAACTATACATGTTTGACCAATGTCACGGTAGCATTTCTCAACTCTTCCAGTGTCAGAAAATTACTCTTTGAATGACTTGTTTTCTTGAATAATGATCTTGCCCGCAAGACCCATGCTGTGATGCGTGTCAACTTGACCAGCGAAGATAACTTTTCAATTAAAACAAACAGATCTTCAGGGCCATTACACTCAATCTGGTTTGCCACCAAGACAACAGATGCAGGTGGCTTCAATTCCGGCACAGACTATTGGGTATAATGGCTTGTATCTGGCCAGTGTTCCTGCGACAGCTTCAGCTACGATGGGACTGTGAACCACCACGAATGCCTGAGAAGCTGCTCAGGAAGAGCACCGTGTGATGCCACGTGTGCTGGGTTCTCCTCAGATGTGACGTGCTCCCATGTACTGGGGGGTACAATGGCCTGAATCTCTGCTACTCTGTTAGCTACAAATGTCTTCAACTGGTGTGATGACAGATGTCACTATCCCAACACTACACTTGAATCTGTCCAAGTATGAACCTCAAAATCTTTGATCTTGTCAACATACAGCCTGGTGATGTGCTACCACAGCCTACTCAGTAACAATGCTGCACACAACTCAAGTTTGGGCATAGTGACTGTCTTCAAAGTGGCCACCTTCGACTTTGAACAGAGAAGACTAACTTGAACATTCCTGTCCCTCGTCACACAACGGACATAGATGACTGCCTGGCATCGCAGAATCCATGAAACTGCACCTCTGCCCCTTGAAGTGGAATAAACCTAGGAATTTTAACCCCACAACGGCTAGGAAGTGACTTATTTAACTCCTCCCACTGGTAAAGTACATCCTGTCCAACAGGTTCATCCCAGCCAAGATCCTGGGTCCATAATAAATTAAACAAGATCTTGCTAGTTGCGATCACTGGGGCCAACCATCCACAAGGGTCGTACAAGTGGTCAAATGGTTGAAAGAATGCCTCGCTTGGTGTTTGGTGCATCATATACCTGTACCCTGTATATGAAGCAGTCATGGCTCGGATCCCAGTGCAGTCCCAACACCTTCACAGATTCACTGCAGTCCAGGGTTCTAGACTCAGATGATACACTTCCATCATCCATCAACTCCTGACTATTAAAACACCATTTATGTAGTTGAAACTCTTCAGTATCCAATAATCTAATGAGCTGTTCTTTTAACTCTTTAGCTTCAGTGATGGTAGATGTTCCTGTAACAATGTCATCGACAAAGACATCCTGCAGTAAAACACATGCTGCTAAGGGGTAATGGGCTCCTTCTTCAGTTAGCAATTGCTTAATTGTACGCAGTGCTTTGTAGGGTGACGGTGCTAACCCGTAAGTCACAGTATTTAATTCATACAGTTTGACTGGTGAGTCTGGGTTTGGTCGCCACAATACACACTGATACTTCCAGTCTCGTGGGTCAATACCTATCTGCCTGTACATCATGCATACATCAGCTGTAAGTGCTACACTTGACGTTCTGAATTTCAGTACAATATCACAAATATCCTTCTGGAGCTTGGGACCACACAAGAGCACGTCATTAAGGGATGATCCATTAACTCTTGGTGCCGAGGCAGCTAACACAACTCTAAGACGTTTTTGAAGGGACTGATAAATAATACTTATTAACCAGGAATACTTCTTAAAAGGGTCAAATTACACATGTGCGTATAAGCAAGGGGCAAAATTATTCAACTTATTAAGCAGGAAATCTTCTTAAGTGGGAACTTCTTAACAGGATTTTACTATATTTGATGGGGGATGATGTAAACAGGTTTTTCATGTGATAAAGAATTCAGTTCCATCTCACAATATTCATCAGATTTCAGGGTACCTACACATGTCATATGGCCTAATTCTCATATTCCACCATGAAATGTTTATATTGAGAGTGCAAACTTGACAATCTTCCCAACTTTCGCTCCTGACCGCAAAGTCATCTAAGAGCCTCCCCACATGAATTACCCAATACAATATCAGTCATCATTTTTAAATGGAAAACGTAATACATACCTTCCTGTATCATCTCAAGTGTGCGTTACTACAAAAGTGCTCTTCACACTTCTTGCCATCCTTGGAAATGAAGTTGCCCCCTGGAACCTCCTCAATGTCCCAGAACCTCTGCAGGGCACTGTCAAGACTGCTATTTGTGGGCACAAGTAATGAAGTTGACTCTGGACTACTCTGTTCACACAGGCCTTTTCCAGCCAACACAAAACCAAATTCTGTTTGAAAGGTATGTGGCTGTCCAGCAATTTTGGCACCCGTCATTGCCTCTGCAACAACCTCTGCTGAGAGAAGCATTTCGATTTCCCCAGGTGTCGCAAACTGTGGGTCTGCCAATGGGATATCCTTTAGGTGAGCGAGGAATGACGTATCTACCTGTACCTTGTTATTCTGTTAAGGATCAAGGATTTAGTGACTAGTAACAAGGTTAAACATAGAGTGCAACAATGCAATTTTGCACACCACCTCTCCCCTTATTTCAGCTGCAAACATCTGCCCAATCCCAGATATGCTGACCCTTGAACTGCAATGCTTCAGTCCTAAGCGCTTCACGCATGCATCTTTGATAAGGATGATTGCGATGCTCCATCTAGTAGGGCTCTCGCTGTTCGAAATTTCCCTACACCATCCATGACCTTGAATATTTGCTGTGGTTAGAAGCACAGTTGTTGCTTGCCTGTCCTGGACACCTTGAGCTGAGCACATCACCACTGGACTATCTTGACAAGCAGCTGCATCATCATTATCTGAATATGGTATTGGATCTACTTCCCCTCCAGTGTCTGCTATGTGAAACAAAGTGTGGTGTGATTTCCCACAACATTGACATCAAAATCTTGATCCGCACTGCACTGCTACATGATCACATATGAGGCAGTTGAAGCACAACTGTGACGCGTGCCGCTTATTCCAACTATGTACAACGATTATGACTCATTTTGCTGCAACCTAGTGTACTACTTCTATATGTGAGATTGAAATCCCGCGCAAACCCGTACACAGAAGTTACAGCATGCCACATTCCTGGAGCGCAGCCGGACACGTGGATACAAGGGGTTGTGCAAGACAGCGACGAGTCACCCCCCCCAACCCCCTAAACGTTGAGAGCCTACAAGCAATCAGCCGCCTCGGGGCATGCCCGAGCGCCACCGAGAATATGTGGAGGCCGAGAGATGACCAGAGGGTGCTACCCCCACTCCGGCCTCGCAGCAGAGGGACGTCACACGCTCTCCCCCACGGCCACCGCAACACGCGCTACCCTGACTATACAAGTCCGTGCACGGCGGATCTCACCAGTTGCTCTTTTTCAGTCTTCGAGCTTGCTCCACCATTTTTAGTGTTGGGGCCTTCAACACTCTTCAGCAGCCACCAGAAGCTGCCTACATTGACGTCGCCGTCAGAGCTCTGCAGCACCTGCGACCAGATGCTCCAGCGACATCAATCGCCAATAGTTACCAGAAGCTATCTGTAGCTACCAGACATACCAAACTTAACTTCTTTGTCTCCTACAGATATTCCGATTAGAGTTAGATATGTAGTAAGCAATTTTCGACAGTTTTATTTCACTTTCTCCAGTTAGCGTAGGACCAGGTCACCTACACCTGGCTATCGTAGGTTTACTTCCAGCCACCAGTCTTCTTGGTAAGAGAGCACACATCACCGTGTTTACTAAGCTCTTAATAAACATGGCTTTGTTTCTTTTAACTCTGAGTCTCATTCATAGAGTACTTTGTAACCAACTGCTGGGAGAACCTTGAATCGAGTACCGCCGACCGGGAACGGGAAATTATTACTATGAACTAGCTACAACCGGAGATGCCCCTTCAGGCGGCTCCAGTTGCAATACACACATATTAGACGGCCATATATTTTATTCCTGCCAAGTATACAGGTACTGGAGGAGTAGAATAGGGGAGCCTCGACCACTAACAACACTTTCCACCCAGAGAGAGACCGCACGCCTGAGTTATATCCCTACCAGAGCACCTGGGTGCTGGTGGGGGTCTCTGATTAGATGCTACGGCCTGGCCTTGGTTGGGATCGCACACCCAGTAACAGTATTGGTAGCCCACACAGCTTCAACGCTTTTGGTTAGTCTGTTAAGGTGGGGGGGCCTTCTGAAGCACCGGGCTCGTACTACCAAACCACTACTGGGCAACACTATTCTAGGGTTACTCGTGTCCGTAGTGCTCGATTCATAGTTCTCAGCAGCTAACCCGCTCTATGCCATTTAAGGTGAGGAACAAAGAGTTGCGTGCCTTGCTGCCAAGCAGCCGACTGGTTCAGTTCCCCTTACAGCTGGCCAACAAACCGAACGAGATTGTGCCGCTTTGCTCAGATCACTAGAACGAGACTACACCAGCATCCACCATCGGCAGCCAACCACCACTCATCATAAAGACGTCAGTAATTAAACCCTGAAAGCACATCCGGCCTACATGCAACCAAAGCCACAAGACAGTGATCTAGCCTTAGTTAATCGGACACGCGTCAACTGGACACGTGTCAACTGTTTCTCTAGAACATGTCTCCTTTTTTCACCAGGTTTAAACGACAAGAATGACTGGCATTGTGTCAGTGTATGTGATCCACCACACACATCGCACTTTTGTTTTTCATATGCCTTATCACCGACTGATACTAATGTTGTCTTTGAAGGGTTGACCGAGCCCGGCTGCATACCTGCACTTAATGACCTTATCTTGTTAGGCCATGCACTTGACTTCTTATTACTAAGGACAGTATTAAATGAGTTAGGCCTTCGTTCAGAGGGAGTCAACAACTATGCATGTTCCGCAGCAAGTGATTTGCGTTGCAAAAATCGTAATACTGGTGTGTATGATGGAATTTCATCATTCTGTGACATTTCGAATGCCTGTCTCAAGGGTTCATCAAGTTTCTTCAGCAATATATTCAGCAACAAAAAATCCCACTTGTGAACTGGAAAATCTAAAGCCTTTAGAGCATTAAGATTTTCTTCAACTGTGCACAGAAAAGCTGAATATGATGCATCATTCTTACTATTTATGGGTGGAAAATGCACAATTTTTTGCACATGAATGGTAGCTGTAAGCTGTACACTTTTGTACCTTTTCTCCAATAAATCCCACACTACATAAAAATTCTTATTAATAACTGGGGTGTTGCTTACCAGGTCTCCTATTTCTCCCTTCAAACAGCTCAAAAGCAGTGGAGTTTTTACACTTTACTTATGCTAGGAATTTGCCCAACCATTGAGTTAAATAGTTTAGAAAACCCTGTCCACTCTAGCATTGGTAATGGAAGCGATTGTGACAATGTGCACATCACATGTACCCCCGTGCCAGGGAATGTGGCCATATGGCACTTTTCAAGCATGGCCTCCACCATGATAGCATCTGGGTTGTCTCTGAAACTAATTTCTGTGTCCGATATTTCTGCTAGTTGGTTTGAGTACCACGGAATGTTTTCAGATCTCCGAAGTCTGGTTGGCTTTAGATTTAGACTACAAACTAGATTCTGGATCTCGGGGTTGTATTGGCATAGTTCTGCTTCCTAGTCTGTGTTATTAAAGCTGTGGCCCCACGTGCAGGTCAGAGGCATATGCGAGTTGAAAATTACTGACCTTGAACTTACTGTCAACTGCTTGGGTCTCGACCGGTGCACAAAGTCAGACGCATGGCCTGGCGGCAAGGTATGACGTCAGTAGCGGTTTTGACATTCCGGAGGAGGGGTCGGCAAACTGCCACTTGTTTACCTGTACTTACTGGGGCCCAGGGTAGCTCTTTGATCTGCTGCTGGTGTGACGTGTGAGAGCTACCGACTGAAGCTGGAGCCGAGTTGGGCCCGTGGAGGGCAGCTGGCCCGGCTGCACTGGATCCAGGGATTGACGAGTTCCAGCAACTACTGGGCAAGGTCAGCCGGTGGTCTTGATGGGAGGATGAAACATTGCAGGGGAGGGAGCTGGGAGTTGAGGCCTCACCAGCTAGCGGGCAGCTTGAGCTTGTTCCCATGGGGTTACCCTGCAAAGCACAGTTGGAACTCAGTTGCAGCTTCTGCTGGCATCGGTTGTAGTATGTGCCTTTCTGTTGTACCACCTGGTACCACTTCGTTGGGTATATGGCATAAGGCAGGTACAACGGACAGCCTCACGAGAGGAGAGCAGGCGATGAACTTCCCTGGCTACGTGCAATGCCAAAGCTACAGCTGAACAGACCAGAGTCGTACCCGGTGCTCCTATAAGCGGCGACACGAGGCATGGTGGTTATAGAGCGTTGGGTGTACTTTGGGTACCAGACAATGACAGTGGGTGTGGGTTCAAGTGAGGGCAGATCTCCAGACCCAGTATGTCACTCCATCCAGTGACAGTACAGCGTGGTGGACGGAAAGGATTAACTGGACTGGCGGTCTGATGACACTTGGATTGAGTTACTAGTGGTTGGGGATCTACCTACTACACACCAGGTGTACAGTATGGGTGGCCATCGAGTGCGTGGGTTTTCGATGTACGTCCATTCTGGCGGGTCGTCATCTACTTAGGAAGAAACAAACACCCTAGAAAATAGTATGCAGCGGTTTAACAGAAACTTGTATTTATTCTCTCAGGAATAAACATGGTGGCCCGTAATACCGCGAAATTAACTGATGCTGAACGGAAGTTAGACTACATGAATCAGGGTGAAGGACACCTGGTCCTAAACTGAACAAGGCGATCTGGCTAGGTAGCTATGAAATAACTTACCGTAACTAATTCTAACCATGTCCAGAAGGGAACGCTGATAGCCACTACCAGAAGGGGATAGTGGTGGTGTGTCCAGAAGGGACCTTTGAGGGCCACTACCAGAGTGGTAGTGGTGGTGCTAACACTGCCAAGATGAGGAAAAGTCACGTGCAGTATAGTCGGAATGTGCATTACGCATCAATCTTCTGAAGAAGATATTAGCCTATTAAAATTAATTTAATTTCAAAACCATGTAATTTTCACGACAGAGACAACTGAACAAGGTCTTCATGCAAAAAGTTGCACATTTGTACATTAAGGGACTAGGGGCGTATCGAAAATGCTCCAAAATTCCCCAAGATATCTATAGCAATCGACCTGTCATAACAGTGTTATTTCTGGAAACCATGAGATGTTGTTTCAGTAATATTCTACCGTAATTATTTTTAGTACCATCAGGAATGCCTTACCAGAGTTGTACTTTACTGTTGTTATAGCCATATTAGTTGTTTCAAGTTCACGTTTACTCACATTCAGTTATAGAGGTGCAATTACATATTCAGTTATTTAGCTCATATGCAAAAATTTGTAAAAGAAATAATAATTCACTGTGAATCAAAATAACATACCTATGAACGTGCAACATTGTAATAACATTTCAGAACTGGTACGCACAAAAAAAAAGCATGGTACATGTTATAAATAGAATAAATAATAAAATACAGTAGAATACTTATAGCAACTAAATTAACTTACACTCTTCATGACTTCGATCCATTCACCATGGCCTTTTTGGTAGTCACGAACTTGAGCCAGATCATGCTTCACCCTAACTACATCACCAACTGCAAATGTGTGGATTTTAGTCAATGTTCCTGGATGGAAGGTCCAGCGGTTGTTGCAACCCTCGTACTGAACACGAATGTCCCCACGGTCCGTTACTCGATGCACAATGCCAATTTTACCGATGAACTATAAAACACACAAAAAGAGATTTGTCATAACTTTTCTAAAATATAAAGGTAACATGTAAAATTACCATTTATCTTAATTATGCTGTCAGGTATATTTACATTTAATGATTTTGATTCCTTAGTATTGAAACGTTTTTGATTAAAACTGCAAAGTGATGGTACTGTAATGTAATTCATATGTGGTTTAAAAAACTTGTCAAATCACAATAAAATATGGAAGCTGACCTCTGCCATACGAGGGTTCCAGCCTCCATGACCCTCCTGCATGTATTTCAAGGTCTCAACATCCATCCGCACCATGACCTTGTCACCTACGTTGAATGTGAGGTGCCGTGGAGAGCTGGGCAGCCGGCACGGTCCCACCTGCTGATCCTGGCCTTTGCCTGCCACAACGTAAACAAAACACTCACAGACAAGCCTACAAAGCATCTCTCGTAACTGCAAGTATTCACACATTGGAAAAGTATTACAAACACAAACAAGATGCAGTATTGATAAAATACAATGATTAAGATTTCGTCTCACTTGCCATGCTAAATCTTTTTTTTTTTTTTGTTGAATTAAGGTTTTATAAAAAAAAATTAGAAAATGTCTGTATAGTACTTTAAGCCTTTAGTATAAACTACTCAAATACTAACATAAAATACCATAAAACACTTATAACAACATAATTAAACTGGAAATTTTTTGTATTACAATCACTGTTACATAATCACACAAATGCAAACCAATAAGAACAAAATTTTGACACGTTGTAACAAGGTTAGTACACATTAACAAAAGCACAGCATATAAATTATAACTAAAAAATTACTGCTTATTAATATACCTGTACAAAATATGTAAATATTCAACATATTACACTGTAACATTGCAGATTTAGGAAATATTTATGTTTAGGCATAGACATTATTATATACTAGCTGACCCGTGTGACTTTGCATGATTTTTTTTTTTTAAGTTATTAAAATAAAGCCTACTATTGTTTCATTAAGGCTTTATGTTTAAAATACTGATAATTTTCTTTCAGGTTTAATGGAGGTTTTAAATTACACTCTGTCATCACTTTGCACATGATTTATGTTAGCATGATACTTTGAATTGATCTAGCCACTTTTTTTAATTGGGTTCTCTAGCCACTGAGCTTATGCGGCCCCCTTTTTGGGTGCTCTAGTCACCGAGCTACTGCTGCCCCACTTGATATATATCTATCCACTGGGTCACTGCGGCCCCAATTGGAATAACTCTAGCCACTGGGCCACTACTGCTTCTTGGAAGGATAGGTTTACAGCCTATAGACAAAAAAGAAATGAGAAATGAGGAAATAATTATTTTTAACCATTCTTTTTTTTATGCAGTAATCCTAAGAAAAGCTTAATCCAGTACCTATTTACATCCCATATCAACATTTTTTCCGGAATCGTTTGAGATATCTAGATGAAACAAAGACTAAGTTTAAGTTGGTCCTGGGGTTATTATCTATATACTGTGTAAATTTTATGTCAATAGGTTAAGTGGTTTTTGAGTTAAATCTGTTCGGACAGACAGACAGACACAAAAAAAATGAACATTAGATATGGCTCAGTATCAATTATACTATATGAAAGAATAATTACAAGTGAAAAATTCGAAAATCACAGACGGAAACTTCTATTTTACTTAGTATAGATATATATATATATATACAGCTGCCACCTGAAGACGGACCGCAAGAGGGCGTTCCGTTGCCACCGACTCGAGACTAGTGCACAGCAGCCTTTGCCTAAATTCAAGTGACCATGTTCCAGCCAGAGACTGATTAGATTTGATATCCGTGGCTTTTATTAATGGTTAATTAAATATATTAATTAACTCCCCTGAGTAAAATAACAAATTGTACAAGTTGTGTCAATTGTACATAGACTAAAGTACATAAAGACGTTGGGCACAACTAGGTCTTTATTCCAACTTTACCTTCTGTGTTACGACCCCTAATACAATTTGCAATTTACATAATCTTTATATAGTCCATTCACGGTTGCTTCAGCCTTTTCTGAAGCCCTGCTAAAGTCCTGCTTATAGGATATTCCTCCGCCTCATGCAAACTAAGCTAACTAATCCTGGAGAATTACACCAGGGGGACAATGCACCACATTTGTGTGCACTCAGCTGTAACAGTATTTTCTATAAGGACTATTTCTCACTACATGCTACCAACATACCAATTTTCTCCCTGTTTTTAATTCAAATTATTTATCAATGAAGAATTAGAATTTTATAATTCATTGATAAAATATTAATAACATTTAAATTCAACAGAAAAAAAAATACCTTTTATGTACACAAGGATAAAATGCTTGTGATACAGGGCGTATTTAGGAAATAACTAAACACGTAATACATGGGGAGATTTTTCAAAGGTTTGATTTTAAAATGCCAAAAAAACCATGAATGGACTATATATAAAATCCATAGTGCATGACTAAACCGCATCATCACTGACAAACCACTGGACCAATTGAGACCATATTCACACCATATGTTATTGAAATGGCGAGTAAGGTTTTTAGTTACGTTTCATTCCGATAGGTGGCGCTGGAGTCCAACTTCTATTTTTATAGGCCGATTTTGCTTATACTTGCAGGAAAATGCCAGTGATACAACAGTCAAACATTTGTCGACGTACCAGACGTAATACAGAGGATGCATTGAGAAGGCAAAATAGAGTGTGAAAGAGGGGGAACAATGTTTGCCAGGATCAGTTAGGACAGCCAGTTAGACACTGCTAAGCTTAAAAGTAAATCACAGCAATGGTGGAGCCACAGTGCTTTCCCAAACTCTCATAGACCAAGCCAGTAAAGTAAATAGCTAATAGCCAATTGATAGAAACGGTAAATAGTGGAAAAAGTTGTGTTCTTCCATACTCGCAAACTAAAGATAGGAAGTAAATCAATTAACTACCATACAGAATTTGTTGGAAGCTAAGACTTTACCTGACCTCAAAGCATGCTAAGCTTCGGTATAATTCAATATAGTGACATTGAAAATATTAAAAAATTAATTAGCGTAAAGATTAAAAATTGGTTGTGAGGAATGGTAGATACCACCCCCCCCCTCCCCCCCCCCAACTAGAGTTGATACCACCCCCGCCCCCAACGAGAGAAATAATTGATTTTGGAGGCAGAATATACAGGAGGTAAGGCAAAAAATAATGAAACTAGGTTTCAATATAATTACGCTAAGAATTTTTATTTTGTGCCATCACAAGTGTCAGCACACATATCATGCCACTTGTATATGTTTATCATATTGCAAATAGTAAGTGCCACAAAATTAATAGAAACTAGAATAAGTGTTTTAAATTGCAGTACAGAACAAATTTGTGTCCATTAACTGTCAAGCCAACACGGTAGCTTACTACAGCCACATAGTTCACGTAAACATGTCAAGTTCACGAGTGGGCAGGTGACAACGCGGTTATGAGTGCACACGTAGAAGAGACATTGAGTAAGAAGTTTGAGCGCGACCGAGCACACACTGGCTTAAACCGCCATGCTGCCCTCCAGTGCACATCAATTTCATTCTCATTATCATTAGATATATCGGGCATACTCTCTCATTATCATTAGATATATTGGGCATACTCTCTCATTATTATTAGATATATCGGGCATACTCTAAGGATATTGTTTCCCACCTGAGCCAGGAAATATTTTGTTACACCTGAAAAATAAAACAGAGTTCACACATTAGACAAAGTCGTGCCATTGTCCAGAGGGCAAACTGTAATCCATTCCAGGACATGATGGAAGAAATGAAAAGGAAATGTGAAATAGTGTTACTTAAAATGGTATAACCAATATGTCGCACAAGCAGTACAGAAACTGCTCATCACGTACAGAGTGTGCAGCTATAATGTACCAGATACCACTAAAATACATGGATATCATAAAGTGAAAAACCTCACACAAATAAAGCATCTTACATAGATAATGGGTTGTGCTTTGACTCACTTGTATCCTCACAAACTCGTCATTTGGAATTCACAGCACCAATGCATGAAACAACTAGCGCAAATTTCCAAGGTAGTCCATACTCTGTCGATGTAACATTTGCAATATCCCAAACACCCTATTTTCCCGACTTTGATGACCAGACACAACCATTCCCGACCGGAGTAAGCAAGGTACTAACTAACATGGCGGACACAAGCACGCTGCCCCTGATGTCTCCAACATGGCAGCCACCACCTTGAATAAAACTGATGTGTTTCAACAGGTTGCCATAACTAATAGTAATGATAAGTAAAGTTTAATTAAGTAATTAGAAAGTTCAAATCAGTGCACATAAAATAGTAACACTTGGGTATTTTACTAAAATTAGCCCTTCGCATTGTGCACTTTACAGACATATGAAAATAAAAATAGACGTATTACAAAATGTATGAAGTTGAAATGTCATTAAATATAAAATTAATCAGTAAGAATATTAGCAACAAAGGGTACGTACGTATGTATGTGTGTGTGTCTTTATATACTAAACAAATGGTTAACTGTTTAAAATATTTTGTGTAAAAACTAGATTATATATAAGTTAAAGTACTCTTTTCCCTACCCCATACCTAAGTAAGGAAACGTAGAAAATGGAAACCAGATTGTTAAGAATTTATAACAGATCACTTAGAGGGAAAAAAATCTAAGTTTCATTACACAATTCTATCTATACCTCCAAGCATACGTTCTATGCGCATAGACATAGTACTTGTCTTAAGAAGTTAGTTAATAATATAGGATAAATTATTTTAAGGTGCATGGAATTGAAATTATATTACTAGTTGCAAAAATGTTAAACTAAGTGTTTAATCATGTTTCCACTTGCATTTATACATAAATTAATTGGCTATAAAGTAGAAATTTTACTAATGAATACGTGTCCAAGTGTTAAATTATTGCAAGTATTCATTGTATAACACCAAAGTGTTTAATCTTGCTCCTATTTACAGTTATATATAAATAATTTTGTCTATATACAAATGTATAATCAGGTCTTTCTTCCAGCTACACAAATAATTGTATATACAAAACCATGTAAACCCTTAAAACATATTGTCACAGGTGGAGATTTTAATGTTTTAGAAATTTTAAACATAAAACTTAATATTGATGTATTAATAACATTCATTCTTTCAATAATATTAAATGATCACAAAGCCACATTAGGTGACTAGTGCATAAAGCAGGCTGCCGGTTACGCGTCCACAAATTTGCTTGCGTCAGCCGAGCATTCACGAGGAAACGCGCCCAGTAAATGCAGAAATTCAGGGTCATGACCACAAAAATTGAACTTCATTAACGCTTCAAGTCTTCATGAATAAAAGGAAGTTCAGTAGCACAGTCAGTTGAACTGTAAACAAATACACTAAATTATCTGTCTTAGTTAAACATAATACACTAAGCAGACAAATCACGAAAGCAAGAAAGAAGGTTAGGCAGTTCCCTTACCTCAAAAATTCCTTGTTGCAGCCTATCTTCCTACCTATAAAATCCAACCGTAACGAATAAATCTTCATCCGTCCATATTCCCGCTGCCATGAAGCAGAGGAGGATATTAAGGGGTTGGACTACCGTAACACATCGTCAAACCTCTGTCCCAGAGCTGGGGAACAGCTCTTATTTTGGACGAGGGGGTGATGCTGTGATCTACCAAGCTAGTATCCGATGCTTGGCTGGAAGACACCCTGACCAAGATGGAATCTGAAACGAAGCGTTGAGCAGCGGATTGTTTAATAAACTAGCAGCGCGTATTTAATGCGCGGGGGGCATCGAAGAGGTGCCTGTTGCCAGCCCGCTGCCAGCGTACCACTAAACAGCTGCCAGCTGAAGACTGATCGCAAGAGGGCATTCTGTTGCCACCGACTCGAGACTAGTGCACAGCAGCCTTCGGCTAAATTCAGGTGACCACAATCCAGTCAGAGACTGATTATATTTTATATTGGTGGTTTT
The DNA here is from genome assembly GCA_029891345.1 of Dryococelus australis. Taxonomy (NCBI): domain Eukaryota; kingdom Metazoa; phylum Arthropoda; class Insecta; order Phasmatodea; family Phasmatidae; genus Dryococelus; species Dryococelus australis. The sequence goes on from CM056995.1 coordinate 113,089,324, forward strand.
TGTTAATGGTTAATTGAATATATTCATGAACTCCCTAGAGTAATGTAATAAATTGTACAAGTTGTGTAAATTGTGTATTGGCTAAAGTACATGAAGACGTTGGGCACAACTAGGTCTTTATTCCGACTTTACCTTCTTTGTTATGACCCCTAATAGAAGTTGCAATTTACATAATATGAGTATATGAACTCAGTGTCTGATAGACGAGGACGGCCAGTTAAACACTGCTACGCCTAAAAGTAAATTGCAGTAATACGTAAGTCCGTGATAAAATGAACAAAATTTTTTCTTTAGAATCATTTCTTCTTCTCCTCACATCCAGGATGGAGGTGTGTTTATTAATATTTTAATGATTTAATATAACGGAATTGCTGCAAGATGTTCTTGTATTATAAAGAAATGATCATTGATTAATATGGAATATTAATTTTATTATGTGTGAGCAGATAGAAAATGGTAAATGAATAATTATTAATTGAAGAAGAATGATGTTAATATAATTATGTTGTGTTTTTGAGAAGATGTACGAGAGATATGTAAAGAATTTGCCTGAAATGACAAACGAGTAATATTTGAATAATTTGTTGAAGAAGAGAAAATTAAAATTCTGATGAATTTGAAATTTCAACTTTGTGACTAATATATACTGAAATGTAACAACCCACACATTGCACTACTTACACTGTACATACAGGTACAATACCAGAAAAAGACTGAATTATTGTACAAAAAATTGAACTTTCCAAAAGTTGAATACAAATTTTCTTACCAATTTTTTTTGTATACTCTGACTAAATAACATGAGTTGGCTACTTCATCATTTGGAAGGTTTTTGAATTTCTGAAACATTTAAAACTTAAATAGTAAGGAGGAAAAATTTTATTTTAACATGGTGGTTACAACACAATAAACAGTTTGCTACCTTTTTCTCCTCTGCCTTATTCGTTTAAAGAAACATTTTTAATTCACAAACAATACTGTACAAAATGTCATTCATCCAAGCACAAAAAAAAATTTGATAAATCATATACTGAATGCATAAAATTACCAGTAATGGACCTGGACTTACCACACACTGCGAACTTCACAATAAATTTCAAGTAATATTATTGCTGAATATGTAAAAACTTTTGCAGCCAGTGATTGCTAAATTTTTAATTCATAAATTAGAAAGTACAATACAAGGTTACCTGCCTATCCACATTTTATAAACTGGTTATTTCCTTGCATAATTTGATAGTACAGGTGAACTTAATTTGCTCATAAATTTTCATTTTTAGGCTTGTTTTAATTTGCCGACTCTGTTGAAGCATTCTTGAAATCACAGAGACTAATATAGGGAATGGTGACTTCAGTGGTGTAACCAACCTTTTGCTATTTTAATTTCATTTCATTTTTCTAATTATATTTAATTTACATTTAATGTACGGTTGTTATGTTTACTGTACCTCCATTACTATTGATGCACGACACATTTCCGCATCTTTCATGAGCACTCAACGAATACGCCTTCGTCCTATCTTGAGTGCAAGGTTCATACCGGAGCAGGTCAATTATCTCAGGGAACTGTTTAGGATGATTTTAACACTACAACACGTAAGAAGTAATATTATAAATATAATGCCACAGATACGCTACATACCATAATATAAGTGGAAGTGTCACTATTTGGTAAATTGTTAATAATTAGTTGTTTTAACTTTGGTGCAAGAAAAACCCGACTGGTCGGTTTTTCTCTGAGAATTTGGGTCGGTTTCAATTTTTTTTAAAATGACTAGACAGAACCGAAGATTCAGTTAACCGATCAGCCCTAACTGTAATATTTAGAAACATACAAGTTAAACACCGCACATGATAAAAAAATGTTCACCAATGCACCACTTTTAGGGTGAAACTGAGTAAAACATGGTGAACTCCAATGAGGCCTTCTTCAGTCATGCCATCACCAACAAGTTGAAGGCGAGAGATTCAAATTTGTAAATGTCATCAATTACACTAGGTATATACATATGATCGTATGGTTTTACTTTTCTCCTACCTCTTAATACATGTGATATGATAAAAACAAAACCATGTGGTTCATGTTTTCTGGCAAAAAGTCATAATTGCAGAATATTTAATTGCTGAGGTAAGTGTAAACATGCAAACAATGAATGCACAGAAAATACTGTATGTCCGTGCTAATAACTCTTACAGGCGTTGCCTAGAGGGAGACTGCCAAGCAAAAGAATAGGGTTTTACATTTTAAATGATTTTAAGCATGTCTGCCACCCTCTACATTAATAATTTCAAACAAAAAACACTTTTAAGCCCTTTAAAAAGAATAAATTTGCTACACAAGAGCAAGTACGAGTGAATTACGTAATAAGAGTTTGTTTTTTTTAGTCTATAAATCTTAATTTTTCCACAATTTTAAGGCTATTAAAAATTTTACAAAAAAATTTTTTGTAGAAATGTGGCCTGGGCAAAGTATTTATTGTTTGAAAACAATATCATGAACGGTGGCAAAGACACAACTAAAATCATTTAACATGTGAAACCCTATCCCTTCACACGGCTGGTTCTGCATTAGGCAACCGCATCAAGTTTAAAAAGTACTCCTTCTCCTGGTCCAAATCCAAACCTGACCTACACCATATAACTTTTTTGCAAATATGTAGGATCCATGCTCCAGCAACACTACCACAAGAAGCAACATTGCCACGAAATTATACCAATTCAGAGGAAAGAGAAGCTGCTTCAGCAAAGCCAGTAAATAAATAAAACAACAAAATTACCAACATAACCTCACATGTAGAATAAGCCATATCAGCAGTGTGTGTGCTAGCCCATGCATGAATAAATGGACATTTGTTGTGAGAACGACCAATGGATATGAAAAAAGTTCAGACCTCTTTCAAAAGACAGACAACAATGCCCTGGACATTCTGCCACCCCTCAAACAATACTGCTGAACTGAGATGCTAGAAATCAGCCCACCAATTCATCATAAAATCTAGGCAACCTCCAAGTTTCAACTTAATATAATTATATCCACACCTTCACATCCTGCATAATACATAGCTGACACATACAGCTAAATCTTCTGATATTTGAATTTCTCACCACATCATAGTTCACCCTCCAGCTGCTGGATTAACTAAAAGTTTTACCACCCCTCCCACAAAAAAAAAGTGTGATGTCACTCGCAAAACCCAGCCAGCAAAATATTACAACTATCTTTCTGCATTTGAAAATGTCTTATACCAATATATGTGTGTGTGTGTGTCTATTCAAAACTCCTTTTTAACACTTCTTTTTTTGTTATCATATTGTTTTATTTATAACGGCATGTTAAACTGCAGAGAAACAAGAAGTTGACAAAAACAGTCGCTGCATTCTATTTGCATGAAAATCAGTACATACTACAGAATTACAAAGGATACAACTGATGTTTGTACTGTATTAAAAGCTATACAGTACCTATATTTCACTTAACCGCATGCATAACAATGAAGTTATCACACAACATGCACATTTAAATTAAGTGATGGACTGTAACAAATGGTGAAATATTTCAGCAATGGTAAGAGTTATATCACTCACCCAAAATAGGCAGGTGGTCACGGTAATAGTTCCCTCCCGTTGCCTCTTGACCTTGGGCGTACTTCAAGTCCACATTGCCCTTATGACCCAAACGATACACATTTGTTGAGCCTGATGTCCAGGTCACATTTGCCACCGATCGACCAGACTCGTTGTCCCAGCCTCTAATATCGATGACTCTACCAATCTTTCCTGTAGAATGTATACATGAGCAACGTTACATTAAAAATTCTACCCTAAAAAAAAAAAAAAAAAATATCCACTACAATAAGGCACTTCCAATTATAGCACTTTTCTTTCAAAAGTAATCTTTACAAAGCACAATATGTGCTGTAATCTGTGACCATCTACCATATTTTAATCAGTTGTAGGAACATTACCATGATAAGCTCAATACATTTACAAGTGAGACCCACTGATACAAATTTTTAATCTCAGAATAACTTTAGGATTTATGTTAGCAGTCAAGTATTACTTGCTTAGTTACTACACTCTATCAACTCAGTCAAACAATTCTCTAAAAAACTAAGTACTTATTAAATTTATAACTAAAATTTAATAAGAAATGTTATTTAATGTTATACTAACCATACCACAATTAAATAACTGTAGCTCTGTTTCTCCATTTATAATGTGTCCTAACGAAAATGTATTCTTGGCATGTATAGGCCGCACATTTATACAAAAAGAAAAAAATGACTACAAAAAGTAGGGTGCAGATAATTTATGACATATTGGCATTAAAAAAAAAAATTCCCCCAAAACATGTTCAGAAATTTGGTGGAGTCGGGTCATTATCTTTTTCTTCTACCTATTGCTTTGAACCCCCCCCGCCCCCCCAGGAGAGGTTGCTGGCTGTCATTATTTTCTTTCACTCTCTCGCTTGCGTCCCTTCCATTCACTACCCCACCCCCTCTTCTATGACCGGACGCTTTCTTTCTGGCCGGATGAGAGAGCCTGCTGGAGCTCCATGTGTGTGTTTGCGCATGCACGCATGCAAATGTGCGTGTTTTTTTTCTGCCGGCGCAACAAGGATACACCAGACTGCAAACTAATTAGTTTGACGTGTGCGTCGTCGTAGTTTTCTGTTGCTGACAAAAATTCAGTGAGGCCTACACCTCAAATATTAACTATCATTGAATTTTCATCAAAAACTTCTGGTACGGCATATACACGCACACTGCCTATACACGCCAAAATAACATATATATATATATATAAATAAAGTTATGCACTCATTCCAAGCACGTTGATCATGAAATAAACCAACACTATGCTAACGCTGACCAGCAATTATAAAGGAAAGAAAACTACAAGATGCTCACCCTCTCCACCATCTTGGTTGTTCCAGTCCCAGTCAGCACCTCGCACAACCTTGGCACCCACAAATATGCCCTTCAACTGTATCTTCACACAGCCCATCCTTGGCCCCATTTCCACACTGCAACACGTGATGCTCCTACATTACTCACAATAGACTCATGCTATAAGTGGGTTGCATGCAGTTTCATCCATCTAATCTGAATCCCTATTACGAGTCATAGAAGAACCCCTTTCACCCTTAACTTAATACCAAAAAAATTATCCGTTCTCATAACTTTGTTTTTAAAACTTGGTACCCATTTTTTTAGTATGCAAGCTTTAATAATAGTGACTTTGTATATACGATTAACATAACACATCTGCATGCTACTTCCTACCACAAATTATATTTTGCTGCTCCAAAAATTGCAGATGCTTTTTGTACAATTATTTAAATCAACTTGAAAATATTTTCAAAATAACACACTTTTCAAAACCAAATACCAAATATACCCACAAATAAAAAATTAACAGTCACTCAAAGTGAACATTATGCATAACTGTGTAATGTTAATAAAAAATTATCTTTCTTACTAAATTATTAATTCTCAACCTAATATGGAAGCATGAAGTAACTGAAATATATTATTTTGAAAACCTAACCCAACTGAGTAGAAGCGTATAGTAAACATTTTAGTGATAGGTAAGTTTGATTTCTAAAGCTTTCAGTCAAGTCATGTTGAATGAAAGTCAAGTCGCGTCAAGTTCAGTATAAATTTTTTTTTAGTTAAAATTAAGTTTGCACCATAAATGTAAATGTGTACCTATGTACATAGGTATAATGCCCGCCCTTATAACTCCCTCCCCCTCTTAGAGTCACAGTTTACCAAGAAAAAAGTTTGGGACTAGTTTATACCAATAAGATGACGATAGCTGTCAGCCAGCGGCGCTAGAGCCCATGACGGCGCTCACCACGCACGTGTCACGTGTCCCGCACGTGCGCAAAGAGGCCAATAATTTTGAACTTTCGTATAAATGTGATTTTCAGTGTAAAATGTGTTCTATCGTATTTGCAATGTTTAATATGTCTTAAAATATTTTTAAGTGTTTGTACTAATTTTAAATTGTTTGGTTATAAAATTTAAAGTGCCCGCGGCATGAACGCCATCATAAAGAGACACTAAATAATATTTAAATTCATAAGAAAATTATATAAATGTAAAACAATACTTAATTTAATTTGTGCCATTTTATTTTCAATAATAAAATATTTTACTCAGCGTGCATAGCACTTCCGCTTATGTGAACCCTGTAGGCGGCCATGGTAGGTCTGTGCGACGCTTGTCTCTGGACAGTCTGTCGAGGAGAGCTGGTGAGGTAAGACACAGTCATGTACGCACTACAACTTTTCTTCACTGATTTAGGTTTCCATAGTCAATTTAGTTTACCGGTTAACCTTTGCTTGCGTACGTTTTGCCAGACATTTTCCCCAGCATTATGCTTCCGCTTTATTAATTTCTTGCACCCTTGTGGCATTTTTAACTTAATCGAGGAGGAGGAGAAAGATGTCGGAGAGGTCACACGACCCGCGCAACTTGAATCAGGCGCCATCCGCCTATGTTTATGGTGTTTCATTGTAACTTCTGCATTATTGCTACACACAATTTCAAGGGCTTTCTTTTTATGTATATATTTGAGGGTAATTTTCATGTTTGAATATTTTTCTGCAACATCACGTACAACCACATGGCTGACCAACGCCAAACCTTTGTATACGCCATTGTTGCGTTAGAGAGATTATTTATGTAACACCGCATGTGTAATATTTTAATAAGGGTTCTATGTCAATTTTATTCAGGGTTCAAGAATTTTTCACGTAAATTGATGCTTTTTGTACTTGACCACGTGGTCACGTTAATGTTTCATTTTACTGCCATCAGACATGTTAAATGCCTGTAACCACTACAATCGTAAAGAGAATAATGTTCTCAGCAAGAATAACCTTTTGCCTTGATTTAGATTGCCATTTCCAAGCAGAAATATTGCAATTTCACCTGCACCACGTGGTCCGCTACGAATTTCATCCAGTCGCATCTACGCCATATAAGCTTGTTTTCACACATGTGTGTGTTTATTGTGAATATTCATCTCATGTCCCACCTTGTTTCATGTATCATTCAAGGGTTTATGTAATTTTGTAATTAGTGTATGGTGTAATTATTCCCGTCCTAGCCGGCTCTGTACACAGGCCGTCACCACACTACCCACATGCTGGAGGGCGAGCCCCGACGAGTTTGCGTTAGTGATGCCGAGTAATCACACGCGTTAATATGTATAAACGGTTTCATTTATAATTCACAGTGTCCTATCTTCAGGGAAAAACTGTCAGTCCACCCTAGCGGCTGTCGGCCCTCTTCCCTTGTGAAGGCTGTGCTTTCACGCACCTCGGTCAGATCATCTATCTAGGCGTGCGCTACAGTGATTGCAGACTGGGGAGCACCTAAGTGGAATTGGCTAGTCATGACCTCATACTTTCATTAGCACGTTGATATGTATACATAACAACAATACAAACAAGTCTACAGTGAACTTAACTCTTTTATTCAGTAGTGACAGTGTCCTAGTCACATATATTTTAAGTGTTTATTTCCAGTGATGGTTAGTAAAGAGTAGTATTGCCTACGTGTTTGTAAGTACGCATGGGTGAGCTGGACACACAGAACCCACAGCAACCCTGAGAATTCTGAGTCTCAATAGTACGGTGATTGGAAAGCACCGCTGGCGCCCAAATTACCAGTAAGTATTTGTGTCATCGTTCGTCTCATTTCTCACCCAACTGCGTCAAAGAATAATTCTTTGCCAGGGCGAGTGATTCATAGTGCCAATGTGCGACAGTTGGCCATTTTTTGTTCCTGCAATGTAATGATAGTTTATTAGTCTTATTATCTTGGCCAGCCTATTTATCACATTTTAAGTATATGTATGAATATTTATTGTGGTGTGCAACATTAACAAATATATTTCTACATATATTTTATTATATAATTTACCTTGGTTATAATTTAATCTTTATTACGATTAATTGTTTGTCACATATTTGATATTTGTTATACAAGGAATTGCTGCTAGGTAGCGCTGCGAACGATGTAGTTCGCTTTTGCATTGTGTGATAGGCGCGTCTTGTGTATTGAGGAGTTGGCAGAAACAGTCCATTCTGAGACACGAGATGGACTGGATGTATGTGTGAGTAAACAATTGGCCGGTATAATGCGGCGGTTTGCAAGGTGCCCCCGTCTTAAGGCATTTATGAACACGTGAATTGTTTTGGAAACGCAATATGTTTAACTGTGACTTGTTCACGAAAATGTGAGGTGTGAATAAGTGTGCATGGTATTTAAAAAGGGTAAAGTACTACGGAAATTTGCATTGTAAATTGGCTGCCACAGTGTACGCTAAATTTGGCTTAAAAAATGTTTGTGAATCATTGCACGTCTGAAATAGTGATGTCAAACTCTCTCACATTTCTTGCAGCATGTAAATAAGACATATTCAACTCGCCTACTTGAATACTCTGTGCTTCACTTCCCGCAAACATAGGGGGCGATCAGCTATGGCCATCAAATCAAGCTCATCACAACACCAGAGCTGTGAAACGACGAACAACTGGCATGGTTACTCGGGCAATGTGTTTGCCTGTTGCCCATAGTGGTGCAGTGATGTCTCGTCCTTCCTTCACAAATAAAAGCAGGTATGAGTCGACAGTTGTTTTGTGCCCTGGGTCCGAGGGCGTTTCACTGTGTAGAGTTTTCATTGCTGTGTGTAAGCCTTCTATGCCGAGCCCCACGCTAAATAGCAGCAATGCCTCTAATAGTTTTCCAAGTTATGTGAGCTGTAATTTTGTACATTCAGTGTTGTACTGTAATGGGCCTGTTTTAATGCATAATCTTTTATCAGTTTTAATATGTTTTTAACTTTGTACAACATAACTAAGGGCCATATATAAATATACCTGTGGATGTTTGATACTTATGCCATAGATATTGATTGTACACAATGACGGCAAGCTTTGTTTTGTGCAAATAAAAAGAGAAAATCTGCAAATTATTTAATAAAAACAGGTTACTATTGAGGAGAACTGGAACGTAAATCATTCCTATTTACTTATCTCCTCTATATGCCTTGTCATGAATAACCACTTTCATTATTTCAATATAAAGTTGATGTGTAGTTTGTTGAGAGCCGCCGAACACAATTACAGCATAAAATATAGTTTTTTTAACACCTAATGAACCTCCTGAATACCTGTGTGTGTTGTAGCGGGTTATTAGTACTGACAGTATAGTGATGTAGCATTGAATCTCCTGAAACCTGATGGGTAGAGGGCGGTTCAGAATCAACTCTAGGGCACCTGAGGGGTAGGGTATAGAATGCTGAAGTGGCATTAGGGTGAGTCGGGGGTAGTCGGAGGCAAAGTTTTGCCGATGATTACCCAACAACAGCAACGCGGCAGCATGGGGACATGGTAGAGGACGAGGCCGCGCAGTTGCTTTGGGGGAGTCTTCGTCGAGAGCTCGTAGCGAGTGGTTGTCGTTCGGAAACAAGAAGTTGAGGTGGAGGCAAAGAGGAGCCTCGGCGACTCTCTTTCAGCATGTAGCAGATAAATAACTCTTCATGTAGTAGTGTAGTTGTAGATTTGGTTTCCCCGATTACACTAAAAGCATTACATTAAAAGCGATAAAATTTTAGTTTGAGGAACTATCTTTGAATTTTAAAGTTAAGGCAGGAATTTAGTTGAATCACGTTTAAGTTTTTGAAATAATTTAGTCAAAGTTTTGAATTTTAACAAGCATCAGTCGCTAATCTTCGTTTTGACGCAATAAGAAAGTTTGAGTGTTGACAGGTTTTGCCAACTTTTGCATTTTGATAACTGTATAGCGAGCTGTTGAGGAAGTTTGAATTTTTGATGCTTTGTCCATTGTCCTTGTCGATATAGTTGTGGCCCATTTTTGAGTAAATCCATCATTTGTGAAACATGTAAATCTCATGGACGTTATGATGGTTTTAAATTCCGAACCTTTTGCAGAAAAAGTAATTTGTAATGGAACCGATTTCCACTGAATTTTCTGTATTTGCTTGATTTTTGACCGAAATAGCCATTCACACAAATTATTTTTGTGAAAGAAAAATTAATTTTTAGTTATTTAATTCAAATACTCATTTTCAGTTATACTCAACGGAAGTATTGATTTATTCTTCTCATTATAAAGAATTTATAATTGTTATTCTTATTTTCTTTTGTTAAAGAGTCTATTCCTTGTTAATCAATTGTTTGTTGTAAATTTTATTTTGTCTGGTTATAGTAAATGTTATATTTGAAAAGCTAGATCTTTTATTTACATGTTACTATAGATTTTCCCCTTTTAACAGTTATTATTATCTGGTGGTTTATGAATCTGGTTTAATGGTTTTATCTCGGTGCTCTCTTCTTTTCCACCGCACTTTTAGTGTCGGAAAAAAGGCGTTCCCTGAGTTGGGAAGTCTTGGCTGGGACAACACTCACAAAGTGACCCACGACGGAGAGGCCCGACTTTCAGCACACAATGCGCCTTTGTGCCAGATGGTGAAATAGGGTGTCCACCCAGTCAACGGCAAACACGTGCTTTAACACTACTATAAGTCACACAAATCCCACCATCACCTCACGGATGTGAAGGCTATTGTATTATCCAAATGACCTATTCCATGCGTCGGTGACTGAAGAAACAAGTGAAAAGACATTACTATCCTCTGGGCGTCTGCATGAGCTAAATCCTGCCTTACTAGCCTCTTATCACACAACTCAACCCAAGGGAAAAGGCTCAAGCTATACGACACCTACAGGACCCAATCACACCAAAGATACCTTGAGATGTTTGAAGAGTCAGTCCACGCAGGCCAAGAAGCCAACCCGTGGGTTGAAGCCTACCTCAGCAGACCGGACACGCCACCCACAGAAGCCATCACGTATCACAAACCGGCTGTTCTGGCCCCACCTCCACGGCCAACATTCAGCCAGCATCCAATAGCCATACCTGATGCTCCACGACTTACAAGCATTCCGCCCATCCCCAGCCCAGGAAGCAGTAAAACAATGCCCATGTAAACCGGCCAAACCAGTCAGCCTCAAGCGCAAAATCACTTTGCCAGAGCCAGACTCTGTGCCCCACCGGTAAGTTACCAGGCCAGTCCTGTACACCGGGCATGCATCAGTACCCCGCAAGGACTAGACACTACCAAACAAACCTCCATCAGAAGAGGTGCGCCTGATTCAGTGCCCCGCAAAACATGTTTTACTTACACATAAGTCTCCCATTCGACAGGACGTCACACATCATCATAAATAATGTTGTGTAACTCACTTAAATTATACTGTAATGTCAGGTGTCTAATTTTTACAATAAAAGCTGGTCAATTTCAAAGACTCTCAGTTTCTTTACAAAAATAATATCAAAATACTTATGAGCAGCTAGAACATTTTTGGGAAAAAATGCACAAATATTGTTACCTAGTGGCATGAGATCATGGCGTGCATTGATTAGGACTCCGGGTTTGGTTTTTAAATGTTTCACAGAAATTCTTTATAGAAATTCACAAATGTGATAAAATAGACTGTAATAGTTTTGCTCACTCAAAATCCTAGAAAATTTAGCACTCAAGGGCGTTTTCTGCTTCTGCAAACACTAAATTGATTAAAACTGAGCTCCTTCATTATAATCATTCCAATCAATTAGGACATGGCAAGAATCTGCCGCTAGGCTGCTAATTACATAATAAAAAGTATACAGAATGCACAAGTACTCACAGGGCAGTACTCGTGGACAGACATACCAAAGTCGGACGACTACATTTTTCTACACGGCTGCACAGTCACATGATATTTCGCTGGCTATGCCGACTTCGTCAGGTGGTAAGGGGTGGACCACTGCAGTCTGATGAAAGGTAGTTGGCAAACAGTTAACCTAGTGGCCAGGAGTGAACACTAAGGTGACGCAGGAAATTTTAAATGTGGAGGTGGGGTTAACATATGTTTAACCCAGATGTCTGTCTGGATTTGGTGATGTATTGGTGGGTCAGTTCCCAGCGTCGCAGTTCTGCAATACTAGGGGTCCTCACCACTCTAATTGTGTAACACGAGTCAAACTTCTAGGAAAGCAGACACCAAACAAGCCATACCTGGGACAAAAGTAAATTTACAGGAGGAACCAATTGCAGCACATGCCACATCTCATAACCAGAATTTTTAATCATGTTACACAACCAGAGTGTTGAGGGCTGTACCATCATCTAATAAAATAGTGCAGAACTGCAACACTGCGAATTGGCCCACCAAAACATCACCAATTCAGACAAACACTTTACTTAAACATAAGATAACCCCACCGCCACATTTCAAATTTCCCACCTTACCCTTGTTTGCCTCCTGGCAGCTAGGTTCACTGTTTGCAAACCACTGCTCACCAGACTACAGTGTACCACCTCTCAGTGCCTGATGAAGCTGGCGTAGCCAGCAAAAAATTGTGCGACTGTGCATCCACATAGAAACTGTGTTCATCTGACTTTTGTTGGTGTGTTGTCTATTCATGAATACCGCCTAATAAGTCCTTGTGCATTCTGTTTACTTTTTATCAATCAGGACAGTGCAACATTGCAAAAAGCTATAAATCTCAAGAGACCTGAAATGAGTAAATGAAGTCAAACCAAGATTGATCCAAATATAAACAGGTTCTTCAGAAAAAACTTCAACAGAAAATCACAAACAAAACTAGCCACCAAATTAAGTCTTCAAAAGGCATGCTGTTTACTGTAACTTCTGTGCTTCTGACCAACCAACAGAGAGAAAATAAAGATAAATCACCATGATTAAAATAACTGACTTAAGAAAATTCAGAAAAATAAACATCCTTTAAATACTAACAATTATTAAATAAAAATCTGAATGGGTCCAAAATTTAGTTGTAGCAAATTGCACAAATTACACCAAATGTATTAGAATTTTTTGAAAAGTAAATAATATTTACTGAAACTTTGTGTTTTCATCACAAGACATACTTAGAACTGAATTTGTCAAGACCAATTCCGTACACAGAATAAAGTTATATAATGTAGTACTCTATTAAGAAAATAAAAATAATTACATGAGATTTTCACACCACTGATAATAAAAACCAGTACCTGTTACATATAGGTAAGTAAATGTGTCTAATATTTACTGAGAAATAGAAAACGAGACATAAAACCAGTTATTTTTTTTATGAAGCATTTAAATTAAATGTAAAAATATTCTCGACATTTCAAATATACTTTAACTACAAAAATCTTTCAGCTAATGGGAACACAGGTACAAATTTCAATTTTGCTGACCTTTTAACACACGTCAGATTTTTTTTTGTTTTGACTAATTGATCCATGTTTACAGAAACAAACACAAAATAAAGGCTAAATTCAAAAATTACAAAGAGAAAAAGTTACAAAAAGGAAAACTACACCTAATTAACACTGTGTTTATGAAAGATAAACAAGGGAAGTATGGTAAATAGTAGGTAATCCAACATAAATTAGTATGACACGAATTTGTGATTAAGTTCAAAAATTCTAGAGCAAATAGAAATGACTATCACGAGTACAAGGAAAGCCATCAACACACAATACACTGAAAGATGCAACAAAAGCCAAGCTTTCCAAAGTTTTCTAAGCATTAGGTCCCCTAGTTACAGATTTCAAAAAGTTTTTGTAATTGATTTTATATTATTTATGCAAAGTGTGAGTAGGGACCCAAAAATTTTGTAAATTCATTTGAGGTCAAGTTAAACTTCAACCACACACATGCATCTGAATTTCTGCCTCCATTGGAGCACAGTTTTCTAGACACGCCCCAGACGATTTCTGACCCAAAACAAACCTGCAAGAAAACAAGAACCAAATTGTGTACAACCTGGTACAGAGCTAAACTGGAGCAACAGCTAATCAGCAGCTGAGGCTCAAGTACACAATGATTGTGAAGTATAGCTTGTTGTCAAATGAATCTGCAAAATTTACGGGAAATCAAGCAAGAGATATTAGGAAGAAATATTTTCCATTTGTATGTATCTCCATTTTTATGTCACAATTTGACACTATGGTATCATGGCACCAGATGTGCTGAGAAGGGAAATGTTAAAAACTTGGAAAGTTATGCAGGAGACAGTTCAGACAACACTCACCCACTGGAGGATGCCGTTTCAAACCTCTGGAAAAGGTGAGTGAGGTCATGCTCGTCAGCCATGTAGCAGTGCGTGCACAGATCATAGTCGTAGCAGCGCACACACTTCCAACGCATCCCCACAATACCATGCTCCATACAGCCATCACAGATTATGTTCTGATGCTTCACACCTTCATAACACATTGCAAAAACCAATTAAGTCACAGTCGCAGTGGGCTGGTTCAGCCAAGTGCAGACTGGAGAAGCAGGAGCATATACCAAGTGTCACATATCTGTGAGCCTAGACAACTATTAACAAACAACCCGCTATTGGCCACTATCTCATGTACAGTGGTACGGACAAGGAGCAGGTAATTTGAGAATGTAGTATGGAATTCATCCTATTAACTGATAGGAAAATATTAACTCCTTCAATAATTTCATTACTGCAAAGCTAAATTAGTTTTCAAAGCTCGAGGCACCTATAAAATAACGGTAAATCTATATAACGTTAGTAGTGCAAGCAAAGATAATAGTGGTGTACTCTCATTGACAGTAGCGGATGACTTTGAAAATACTCATTTCACAAAAAATTTTCCCGCACTGGAATTTTCGAGTTACTAGGATATCTCAGATCCAAGAGAACGTATGGGATGAAATTCACACTGCCTGTACAGAATAACAAGTTAGACTTGAATATTTGTCATGCGCCTACTGTCCCAGTGAAAATCCTCCATGTGCAATCAATGACAGGTGGTGCAAAACTTTTTTTGAAATGTGTATGAAAGAGGACAAATGAAAAATGGTCACCACAATGTTTTCAGTTATTCGTTTCATAACGTAGCAGGGTCTAATCTGCTCAGTTACAACCCCAACCCTCGTTAATGGGTTCTAGGAATCGTCAGAGATGGTCCAGCTCACAGATATTTGGCACGCAGTATACATTTGAAAGTGCAGGCAACATGACTAAATAGTGTATATGGTGGAAGTGCTAAATTAACATAGCATGCATCTGATAGGCACTTGATCTCTGTATATGCAGACACCAAAGATCCTACAAGTGTGTATACACTGTTAACAAAAGCACTGCAAGTTTTGGTCAATTTTAGTCTTAGTTTGTATCCAACATTTACTGTTTTATTTTCTTTTAAATACTCGTAAGTACAGACAAAACTTTATAGTTGTATTTTTAGTTAAATTTTGTTCTAGAAATTAAAAATTGTTAATATTATAGATTTCATTTTTATGATTGGCCTATACTGTCAACCATAATACATATTCATGTAAAAATAATTTATACTTAGCACAGTGCGAAGGGTGGATTCCAAAGTAGAGGAACCAAGTTGGTAAAAGGAAAAAATCTGTGAGTTATCATCCAAAATCTCAACTTGTTAATTCATTGTCTTTTTTGGCAGATATGCTAGTTTATCTTGGCTTTAATATTATTTGTATCACACACAAAAACAATTTTAATTTCTTAATTACAAATTTATTTCGGTAGTCTTTACATTATAATAGCACTAACTGAAGAGCTATAAAATTACCAAACATGATAACCGCATAATTAAAATCGCTGGCACGGCCAAAAACGATTGGCAGGTTTCATGCATCAAAAATGTTATGACTGGCTTTACAGACACTCCAGTCATATATTATTTGCAATGGATATAGTCGACTGAAGCATAAGCATATCCAACCCCTTACATGGATGCCACAATGTTATTAATTTATCAGAAAATGTTTGTATCCATTCATAATGCATAAAATTTTTAATTTAACTAAGAAGAAAATTAAAAATTAACACTAAGTAATTATACAGAATTCTTATGTCTCCTTGGTTGTTTGATTTATAACATAAAAAAGGGAATAATTCTTACTACACACACTGTAAAAATCTTAACAACAGACATGAAAAAATGTTTCACTCAAAGTAAATAAATAATGACTCACCAGTCTTCTTCAGTTTGTTGACATGATTACTTGTAAGTCCATTCTAATCGCCTTGCCTTACGTACAAAAATGTCAATTACATCACTGTAGAAGGACTTCTATTGTTTCAAAGTAAGTAGGAATTTTTTTTGATTGAAAGTAGGCCAAGATTTGACAGTCTGTCTTGTTTCTGGGAATTCTAATGTAAGTCTTGATTCTCTTCAGTGAAGAAAAAGAGTGCCCAACAGATGCACTTGTTGCCAGGATGGTAGCTATTACAGAGCACAATTTCTATAACTCAGGAAAGCCATCTACATTCAAATCTGATTGTTGAGCAATTATTATCTCGAATACTGATTTTGACCTGAACTCTGACAAATTAAATTTTGCAACTAGTTAGCTCCTAAAACGAGGTATATCAAAGTAATTGCTGTTAAGAAGATTTTAATGATGCAAAAGCCTCCTCTGGATAAGTTTTAGCATTTCCTTAATTTTTGTTTGGGTCCATGAGAGCGAGAAACTTAAAGTTTTCCAGTGAACTGAATCTAGTACGAAGCTGCATCAAAATGTTGTCAATTATTTCAAAATACAACTTTGTGTAGCTACATTCTGGATTAATTTCCTCTGATTTTCTTTGTTTTTAGTGGGAGGTTCTTCCTGAAATACAGATCAAATTATATGAAATGAGTTTCTTATTTGCAATAATATTTTCCGCCTCCTTCAATTTTTGAATACAATAGCTAATGTCGAAAGTCTTTGTTTGAACGATCTGAAACAATGAATCTGTAATTGAAAATATATTGGAAAAATCATGTAACAGGAAATTAAAATTGAACTCTTTCAGTGCAGGTAGGAAACCACGTGCTGTAATGTATCCTTTATTGTCCCATTCGTCAGGATTTTCTGTTATGCTGTCAAAAAGATAGATTAGAGCTTTTTTGTTTTCGAAAACAGTGTGGACCAAACGGGAACTGTAATTCCACCTTGTTGGGCAGACTTTAGGAAAATGTTTACTCACAAATTTGTCTAACGCATGAGTGCGCTTCGTAGAGTGGAAAAAAATGAGGCAAATTCCCTTAATGTTATAAAAAATATCTTGCAATCTCTAATATTGTTGAGTGATTGCGAAAGTACAAGATTGAGTCTATGTGCGCAGCAGTGTATGAATATAGCACTGCTCTACTTTTCTCTTACTCTCTTCTGTAGTCCATTTAGATAACCAGACACAACAGCAGTTCCATCGTATGTCTGGGACACCAGTTTGTCGCCGCAGACGTACTTGCCTACTAATTTGAAAATATGATCTGCCAATGACTCTGCCAATCTATCGGTACTTACACCAGTAAAACTGAGAAATCTTTCTTCATTGTTTTCTTCACTTGCCACATACCGCAGCACAGAAGAAAGTTGTGACATATTCGTGATATCTGTCGTTTCATCTATGATTAACGCCATGAAAGGTGTCAACCTAATTTGCGCTTTAATTTCTATCACAATCAACTCAGTAACACTTTCTATAATATCATTTTGTATATTACTGGACAAACCTGTAAAAACTTTGCGAGGTTTCCAAATGAGAGGACAGCACTGAATCATAGCTACTCAACAGATTCACTAATTCCACATAATTACCCCAGTTGGAAGACCCCTCTCTTTCTTCGTGACCCTGGAATGCAAGTTCTTGTCGCCCAAGAAAAACTGTCACATCAATAAGACGTTTCAAAACTTCCATTTTTCTGTCTACAGTTTCGTTGTGTTTTTGAACATCAGCACGAAGCTGTTTGTTTAGGTTCAAATCAACCCGCCTGAACCCGAACATCTTAAGTTTACATACAGCTGACAAATGCATTTGACAGAGTTCATGTCTGTGAGCAGCTTTATGAAAATTATTCATGTCACTAAAACCACTTTTCTTCCACGCCCTTTTCTCTGATGTGAATATTAAGCATGGCCAACAAAATAATTTTAACTTTTGTTTACATCCTGTAAGCCATTTTTGGGAACTGTAAAAATTTGATTTAAATGTCTTTTGCACTGCACACCACTTGATTTCTCATTTGTCGCAATACACATGTCTGGAGTCAGCCTACCATGTAAGATTAAATCTCGTTTTTGTTCAAAAGTCTTACCACTGAAAGAAGAAGTGAGTAATTCTTCTACCGCGCAGTTACACATGAACGATTCTCTGTCTTAGTCTGCTAGCATTTCTCATTTCCCCACCGAGCTTCTCGCTGCCATCCCTTCTTGTTCCTACGCCCCTCCTGAGGTCCCCTCCATCGCGTCTGCCCACAATGCCTGCAGAAGTCTCTCTTGGTTCCCTTGGCCAACCAACAATGTACAGTTCGCCTGTCTACACTTTACAATAATTTACCTTTGTCCTCTGTCACCAAAATACTTGAAGTGGGGCTAAACACCGGCTAAAAATAATCACTTCACTAAACTAACTTTATAAAACGGACTCTTAATTTCACATGGAAACTCGCACAACAATTTATTCCCGTACTCTCAAGGGAATCGCACGGCTGGCTTGGTTCCCTAGCTTCGCTGCCCCGAGTGCATGCGGAAATACTCGAAATTTGTTAAGGGCCTCATAAGACGGAAGGGGAGAGGAGGCACCAGCTGCCTGAATGGATTGCGTGTAGGTGGGGGAGGGGGAGGCAGTGGCAGAAAATAATGGCACAGAGCAAGCGGGAAGGGATATAAGCCAATGCCAAGCAGCGAAGCTGCAGAGAGAAAATTAATAGGAGTACAATCGCAATAGACATTTAATGCTCCCATTATTTACTAAAAGACTCACAATATCTATTCGGTCTATCCGAGTAGGGAACCAATGATTCCCTTGGTTCCATGGAATATTCACCCCTGACTTAGCATATATATATATATATATATATATATATGACAATAAGCCTGTTATTTGAACTAAAAGAACACAGGGCATTACCACGGATAATAAAATCTGATTTTTGGGTTCTATTTACTATCTTCTATGGCACAGATGTTGCAATTTTCATGTGACTGTTGTTTATAATGACAACCTGTGGTATAAAAGGGGAAATACGTTATTAAAATATTTAAAATAATGAAGAAATAAAATGTAATTGCAAAAAAAAAAAAATAACATTAACTAGAACATTTGGAAATCCAATTCACAAGTATACTACAAACAGAAATAGTGTTATTTAACTACCTCCCTACACTGTAACTATCACAACCAGCTCCAACATGCTTGTTTCATTCACGCTCGGGGAAGCAGAAGGGTGCAGATTTGCATCTTATCAGTTTTCTGAAGCTAAGTAAATTTGGTACAATTAGGGAAGGTGGTTATACGCTAGCAGAATAATATGGTATAGGCTGTTCATGGTAAAGTGAGCACTTTTTAAAGCCCTCCCAACACGCTTTAACCACTAATAAATATATCTTATTGAAGCATCAGGCATTAAATTTTGAGGATGGTGAAATGTATATCATGTGTTTGTCACATTGCAATGTTTATATTAAAAAGCAGCATGAAGATGGAAATAGGGTGAAAGGAAAAATTTTGAAGGGCCTTAAAAAGTGCTCACTTTACCGTGAACAGCCTATAAACAGTATTTCTATCTGCAACGTGTATTTGCAAATGAGGTTTTCGAAAACAAAATTACTGTATTTCATTATGTATTTTTCTGCACTTCTCATTATTATATTTGCAATTTTATTACAAACTTTAATGTCATATATGCCCTTTTAAAAAGTAAATTTAAACCTAGCATAACAGAAAACACAAAAAAATGTATATGCGAAAGAAAGTTTCAAAAATTCTAATTATCAATTTCTGTCTCATATTTAACATTCTTCACTACTATATTTTCATATTTTTTTAAATTGTAATGTCATATTTGCCCTTTTGAAACTTCAATTGGCAATAAGATAAAAAGAGTACCATACATGAATTTTGTTTTACTTTGTGTTTTAACACATATTTCCATTTCCAACAACCCAAATATGGTCAACCTCCCTCCACCAACTCAAGAAGGCAGAAGGTACAAGTGCATAGTAGAAGTAATAAAACGTGATAAGCACTGATTTGTGTGTACCTGAAGGTCTTAAGTATAGTATTGTAATACTGAAAAGAAAATATTGGCTATGCTATAAAGCATCTATTAGTGAATAATATTTTTTAATTCTCCAAAATGAGAGAAAAGCAGAGCCACAAACACTACTTGGCCACACTGCAAAAAGTACTTAAAGCTCACGAAGCACAGTTTTTCCTAGGATTTTCAAACTTAAAGAAACATGCAAAAGTTTGAAACCTGGATGAAAGCATACTGAGGTACCTCATTATAGAAAGCCATGGCTGCTAACTGACATTTTGAATTCAACACAAAAAACAAGTAACAAGCAAAATATACATATAACACCATACGTGAGCTACTGTAACAATGGTTATAATTTATTCAGTTATATGTAAATATTATCAACAGACACAAAATCGCATTAACGCAGACATCATTTTAACAGAGGCTGAAAAGTTACTCAGACATGCTTCAAGAACAAATTAAAATACTTCTCATTTAGATTAGGTCTACAAAATCAAATTGGGAATGTTGTAAAAGTGAAAAATTGCACACTGCATCATAGATAAAAACCAAGATGCAAACTAAATTACGTGGTTTACGGTGTTCAAGTTTGTAGGGTACAATTTTTATCAAAATTATGCAAGACTTCTTTATTACATAAAAATTAAACAAGTACACATGTATGTTTCTACATACCCTTCTTTATTGTAAGAGCAGCAAAGTTCAACCTTTTTTTCACAATTTCATAACATACTAAGTAGCAGCATTGAATCAAAAAGGGCATATAGTTTAGTTTCACGTTTCATCTGTTGAGAATGGGGGTGGTTACCTAGAAACCAGCATGGCTCCCTCTGCCCTCCGTCACTGAAAGATGGAGAGGAATTGAAAGACGGATGGGGAGAGGGAAGCTAGTCATTAGAGTGGAGAGAGATAGTTGCTGTGTTCATTGCAACCATTTCCTATGGCCTTAATAGATCACTATCACACTTTGGTTAGTGTACACCTTCCCTTCTCGTTCACTACCTCCTCTTTTAGCTGCACCCATGATCAATTCTTTTCTCCTCTCATCGTTTCTGAAAAGATAGCGCCGCCTGGAAAAAGATCAATAGCCAATCAAGTTCAACAAGGAGAGTGAAGGGGAATAAAGAGGCACCACTCATTACTATTCCTTCCTATCAGGGGCGGCTCTTGACAATGGGTGCAGGAGCACGTGCTCTCCCAAATGAAATGTAACAAGCCCCAGAAAATAAATGCTTTTTCAAAGATCTTTCTTAAATAATTTAAGTGTAAAAGTAATGTATTTGGTCATTAAATTTGGTATCACTAGGCTGCGAATAGCGTCTCTTGACATTAGAGTGGACAATATTTCTCCTTGCAGTTTTGGAGCACAGACGGTCTAAGGCCACGCAGCTGTATATTTTTTCCTTGCCAAAGGCACACGAGACGTCTCGGAAAGAGAAAAAGTGCTGTAGATTTGGGGCATAAGCCACCTGTGCCCACATTGTTTACACAGTGCTTTAACAGCTCAATAGATGGCAAGTGCGTCATCTGCAATGTGCTTCTAACGTAACATATTGTATACTGTTACTGTATTATATTAATGGCTTGAGAATTTGTGAATATTTTGAAAATAACAGTGCATGATTTCCTAGTTTTTAAAGTTTGGTATTATTAAGTTTTTAATGTTTATACACAGCAATTTTGTTGCTGTGTTAAGGCCTGTCTACAATCGGCCGTACCTGTGGACGTGGACTTGTCCGAATTTTGACGTCAAGTGACACCACAGTCACGCAGTCTGAACATGGTCTACAAATGCGTTGCTCAAAATAAACTTTCAGAATATGACATTTTATATTATAGTAAATTCAGCACATTTTGTGTTGATACGTAGTGATTTTTATATTGTTGAATTGTTGATTATATATGTTTGCAAGATGTGTGATTTTAATATTTATTTGTCTTATGACATATGCCCGACTGTTTTATTGCAAATAAGCTCAGCAACTGATATCCAAGAATTTTATTAAATGTTGATCCTTCATATTAGAAAGTTTAAGGCAAACGTTCATCTCGAGAAAATCAAACTTGCAAGACCATTGTTTACATTTACACCATGAACATTGAATGCCCATGAAAGTATCTGTAACCTATTTTTCTATCATGTTATGACACAACTTGGGACACAGACTGACCTGGGGCACAGGAGGTTGGGACAGCACAATGACATCAGAGAATCATATGCACCAATAAGTGTATCCTTGACCAAAAGACTCAGGTTGGGATAGTGCAATTGTAGACAGCTCTTTACTGAACTTACATGTAACACGCCGTATTAATTCAAAAAATTCAGTGAACAGAATAAAAAATTTTTAGGGAAGCAGTTGGTGTATCACGACAGTCATTAAATTCAAAATCTTGACCCTTCGAGACTACAACTTATTCTAACGTGAATCTATTACACCCAAAATTTGAGTTTAAAAATCCATAAAGTAATTTGGTTAGAAGTATATAATTATAAAACCACATTTAACTGTTTGTGTTGAATTTATTTTTGTTCTGACTATACATGAACAACTACAGGTGTTGTCGGTCTAAAACATTTGAATGACAAAAAGAAAAATCATTTTGGGGATAAATTGCATTTGCAAAATGAAATAAAATGGTAATGCTGGGCCAGGTGATTATTATAAATCAGTTAGATGAAGTATAAGGAAGGTCAGTTAAAAAACACAACTAGTAGAAATAATAAATATGTACATAAATTCTACAATAAATTAATACAATACATTCTTTGGATTTTTTTTATTAGTATTGGGAATCATGATGAAACAACTAAAAGTGAAAACCCGTGTGTGTTTAGACATTTGTTAGTTCATTGCATCTTCAATAAAATATTACATAATTTTTAACTTTGTGCCCTCCTTTAAAATTCTTCGTGGAGCCACCACTGCTTACTATTGTGTATAAAAGGAAGACTAAACTGTGACATTACTTTGAATTCTCTCATGATACGTTTGCAAACAACAAATGAAAACATTTTAGTGCAAAGTGGTAATGCTTTGATTAATTGTGTGCTTCTGTTTTTAAAAAGTTGTCGGTTCAGTGAAAATTGGATGGTTCCAATCTTGTGTTGATGTATCACACATATCCCCATTACAAACAAATAAAATGTTATACTGTAATCCCTTGCCAACTGTAGGGGTTACATTTTTCAAAAACACCATAGCTGAGAAAAACTGAGTAGAAGAATACAAGTTCTTATGGGGAACAGAGAGAGAGGTTATGCTTGCCAACTAATATCAGCACTAAGAAATTGGATTTATCAGACAAAGTAATGACATACACTTGCAAAGGCACACAACTTTTCATGCCATTAAAGGTGCTTAATTTTACTTCTCGGAGAAGTGATTTGTGGCCAGCCGTGTACCATAATTTGGCTGTCAACATTCAAACTTATAACATCAGTGAGAGAGCCATTATTTTTCAAGACTTCACTAATGTGAAATTTTACCATGCACGAGTCCATTTAAAATTGCTTTTGCAGGGAAATCACAAAATATGTTAAGGTGAATTGGGGCAAGTGCGCAGTAGTTTTTGAAAAGTTTAACTTTGGACATACATAAGAAACTTATCATTAGGGGTAAAAATTTCAGATTGATCACAAAATATTCTTTGGGTATTTCCGTTGAAATACATAAAATCAAGAGCTCCAGAGGAATTTATTTTATAGGAAAAAAAATTAAAAGTATTAAAAGATGTCCCTGATATGCTCTTGCCCCAACAAAGTGGGGCAAGTGCATAACCGCGGTCCATTTTTTAAACAGTTTTGCTTTGTGTCGTCTTGGGGCAAGAGCAAAAAAGACCAGTTTTTAAACTTTACTGTGGTGGTTGAAATTCTAAAATTGGATGGAAATTTGCTACGGTATAAACTTTGTTATATACAATATGAGGTTGTGAGAAATGTAAAGGTGGCATTAAAAAGCAGAAATGACACAGTAAAATGTTTTATGAATATTTTCAATGAAAAATATAAATACAATCTATAACTACATAACTGATTAACATAACTTAACATAAATTAAGTTACTTAATTTGAATTAAAAACTCACGTCAGATCATTTAAGAAAGGACTCATACCCTGATTAACAAAATATTTTGCAAATAATTATAATAATATTGCAGAAAGAAACTACCAGTAACTTACTTATTTATTCAAATTGAACAATATAAAGGAATCCCTATTTCAGTAAACTGAAAATTTGACACACTTCTCTTTTTAAACAGTATGTTGGAAAAAATTTTGAACTCCCTATCAGACACAAAAAAAAAAATTGTTTTAGAAGCTGTAGGTATAAACACATAAACTTAACAAATAAAAATCTAAGAACTACTGTTGATCAGTTATTAACTGAATTCAAAGTCAGAATATTATTGCACATTGAATGTAGTTAAATCAACAGAAAAAACAGCTTCTCTCCTTCCAATTTCGGGAGGGGAAAGAACTCTTATGATGTCGGTGATGTCAATAGAGCTGATATCGTCTCTATCCGGAAACTTGAATGCTGCTGCATTTTCTTTTGTCAAAGCTTTTCGAGCATACTCCACAACTGGATTGAAATACTCAAAGCTAATCACTTGCCCAACATAATGATTAATGTGTTTTTTTAATCAAAATTTCACTAAAACCCTGTCTCCTGCCCTTAGATTGGTTGTGTCTGTATTGACCACGCTAGGTTCTTCATCTTCCTCTTCATCTTGGACATCTTCTTCCTGTTGGTCCTTCATTCTTTCCACGTAGTACTCCCAGTTTTCATCTTCATTATCTGTCTCTCTCAAACTAAAATTGTCTAAGGAAGTTTCTGAGGAGCTTTCCTCCATCCCTGGCCTCTGTTTCCTTGCTTTTCAGGCCGGAAGTGTGTTCGTTTTCATTTCCTCTCTCTTCCTTTTCATTGTCTTTTTTGATGAATTCTTCTTATTTTCAAGTTTTCTCTTCTGCACTTCTGCTTTTTTTCTTATCTTGGTCTCAAACTCTTGCATAAACATCGTCTGGAGTTATGACTTCTACTCCATTTCCAAGCCTTGTTTTCTTTTTCTTTTCTGCAGATTGGTGATTCTCAATGGTTTCCAAAACTAACTCTTCAAACATCCTTGCTCTTGCTCGTGAAACAGATTGACGAGGTCCAACTACTGAAGACTCTGGAGTTTGCTCAGGAGTTGAAATGCTCTCACTTATTACGACAGATGGATTTGGATCGCATTGCGACACAACTTCTGAACAAAGCACTGACCCCTCAATACTTGACCCAGATTACACAACTGCTGATACACGAAGCACTGACCCCTCATTACTTGATACAGCTTGCAAATGTAACAGATTTATCTGGTTCCACGATTGCAGACGTTACTTGCAAAACCTTTCCTCTGGAATTACATCCCAGTTGAAGGGATAAATGCCTCCTTTGCGAAGACCAGATTTTATTATGTTGGGATCACATTCTCGCAACAATGTGCTTAACAATTTGACAAATTCCTTTTTTGGGCAATTTCTGCTCTATGCTGTGTTTCTGCCACTTAAATAGTTCAGCATCATAACATGTTTTTGATAATTTCATCACAGAGAGATCAAGTGGCTGGAGCCTGTGCGAGGAGTGGGGGGGTAAAATAAGGATGGTTACATTATCTTCTCGAGCAATTTCTATCAGTCTTAAGCAGACGTGGGTCTTATGGCCATCACACACCACAATAACTGGCCTCTCAGTGCCAATGTGCGCCAAGAATGTAATCTTAAACATGTTAATGAAGACCTTGGTCTCCATACATCCATTCTCAACAGCAACATATGAAGTGCCTCAGAAAGCTTCCTCTTTGGATGGCTGCCAATCATCCCACAAATTTTTGCCTTTGAAAATTACTAGAGGAGATAACTTCTCCCCACTGGCAGCCACAGTAAGAAGAACTGAAATGTTGTCTCTTCCAAGGGCGCTAGTGGTTCTAGTGGAAGGAAGACCCCTCCCTCCCACTACATTGGTTTTGGATGGATCCCTAGCAAAACTAGTTTCATCTAGGTTAAATATCAGGTGTGGCCTTTCTTCCAATTCAAGCTGTGAAATATTTTTCTCCAGCTCTTCGAAATAATTGTATATTATGAAAGGGTTAATACAATTCCTCCTTGCAATTTCCACACTCTGGGGTTTCTTCACAGTCATATTATGACACTTCATAAATGAGATTAGCCAGTCACTCTGAGGTATTGAATCAGTAAAAGGAGTGTTCAGGTTATTACTTACAACGTACTCTCCCTCCAGTGGACAGGATGTCCTTTCTTGAAAGTCCAAATCTGTGTTGCTACATGGTGATGACACAGGCTGCAATTTTCTTCTCCATGTCCAGTGGAAGAGCTGTAGGTCGACCATGTGAAGTTGACTTACACCCTCTCCTTCCTTTCACATGGTCAATCACTGTGTTTAGAGAAATGTTGAAATCCTTAGCAGCCCTGTATGCTGACATTCGCCCAGATTGTACTTCAAGCACAGTCTCTGCCAAGATTTCTTGAGAATATTGCTTTCCCCTGTTCATCTTCCTGACATAATTATGAACCATTTTCATAATCAGAGCAGAAAACCTAAAACACAAACAAAACAATATGCTTAGTAATAATTTACTTATTGCATATTTGTTAAAATATATATATTTTGTAGGCCTAAATAAATGAGATTATGGTTAGGCCTACAATCAGTTGTGATCAACTACCTGATATAAAATGTATGTGATATTAAAGAAGCCAACAAATAAATGACAATTACATATGAGAAAATGTGAGTTAAATAATAGTGCTACCAAAAGGGACAAATGCAGATCACAACTTGTAATGAGGGGTAAGTGCGTAATGGTATGAACTTGACCCATGGAGCAAGTGCACACTGGTCTGCACTTGCCCCACCAAATTGGTCTACACTTATCCCGAACATAAATTTTCTAGGGGTTAGTGCAGACCAGGGTCTTATTATTTATAAACATCTATTTAAACACAAAAACTAGATGACTCTAAAAAAAAACAACATTTCAATTATACACTTACCATAGAAAATGTTTTTCATCACCTCCCAGGGGATTTTTGTGCCTTGAAGAAAACTGGATGACAAACTTAACTCGCAGAGTCAAAACTAACTGTCTGTTTCAAAACATTCTCTCATGTTTACATCCAATACCAGTGCACCCTAGTGACAGTAGTGTGAAACCCACAGTAGTATGCTTCATAGGCCACTAGGTAGCAGGTCTCTATTTTTTTTAAACAAAAGATATGGGGCTGGAATGCACTTGCCCCGATTCATCTTACTAAAATGTTAATTTATTTCTATATATACATGTTTTCTCAATAAACTGATATCCTTGAATGGCATTTCCCATTGTTGCAAAATAATGCACAAGCATTGAGCCAGAATGTTGTGCAATTCATTGCAAATGCAAGGATGTGGTTTTGAATTATTAATTGTTGAAGGACACAAAGAAACCAATTGAATGACCAAATTTATTCGGCTCTGCCTTGAAAATCAAACTTTTTAAAGTGAAACATATCTTCAACAGGCAGACGTTTGCCAGATGAAGGACAGTCTTGTATGTATGATCTCCAAGCACATGTGACATCCACTGTGAATACAGAAACTATGTCTATAAATTAGCTTCAAGCCACTGTTTTGATAGCCAAGAAAGAAAGGGAGGTATGATGTGACAGTGATATTCCTTTTCCTACTGTCGACAACTGATGTGAATAAGTGAGTGAAGAGATTTGGGCGGAAGGGGATAAGAAGGCAAGAA
Source organism: Dryococelus australis (assembly GCA_029891345.1). Lineage (NCBI taxonomy): Eukaryota > Metazoa > Arthropoda > Insecta > Phasmatodea > Phasmatidae > Dryococelus > Dryococelus australis. Next base: position 113,117,233 of record CM056995.1, read on the forward strand.
ATGCATGTGTGACTATGACAGAGACAAGGAATGCATACTAACCCTCAGTTCTCTAACCCTGTCGAAGCTCTGGTATGCAGTATTTATTGATTCTCGCTGCTTCGGAACAGAAAAATTTAGAGGTGCCAGGACATGAGTATCACTCAGGGGATGCATGCGCAGCACTACTGCAGGAGGAAAGGCAAGCCAACTGCCTTCCCTTCACATGCCACCTTGGCAAGGTCATTTTGTGCTGCTGAACACTGCTAGTTCAGAATAGAGAAAGCCACACTAATTGTAGCTGCATTATGAAATCTACCCTCTCCTGCCCTTACTTCACATTTGTACAAAGCCTGCAAAGGACTGTGTTCCGTGGTGGAACTTTAATTACCGCAACCAAAACAATTTCCACAACAACCAAACGTCCAACGCAGCCAAGTCCGCCATCTTGAGTTCTCGTAACTGACATTGTGCAAAGATGAGCTCAAAGTTTAACTTAACCTAGATGACTGTCTCACACATACGCCACACACCCATCACCATAAGATAATGTAGTCTCTGCCTACTTCCGTAATTACACTGGGTCACTGAAAATTCACCCTTGAAATTATGATTTCAAAGTAAATTAGGGTAAAGGGCATAGCTTCACAACTGGGCACGTCAGAAGTCCTTGAGCGGTATGAAATTGAGCCACTCGTACTATTCCATCTGCACCAGGGAAGGTCTTGACCACAAGACCAAGTCACCAACGAAGAGGTGACATATTGGAATTTTGAATCAAGACAAGAGTGTCTAGCTCAAGATTGACTGAACCTGCTGTCCACTTTCCTCAAAGCTGCAGTTGGTGCAGGTAGTCCTGATGTTGCCGGTGCCAGAAATCTTGATGAATTTTCTGCATGAGATTTCATCTTGACAGACGACCAGAAGGCATAGCTGTGAAATCTTCATCAGGAACAGCTTGTGATGGTCCCAACATTAGAAAATGAATTGGTGTCAATGGGGTGAGGTAAGCAGGGTCTGTAGACAGTGCCAACAATGGACGAGAATTAAGTGCTGCTTCAATTTGCATAAGCACAGTGTATAAATCCTCGTACATGAAGATCTAGGTATCCCCAACCTTCCGTAAATGCGCCTTCACTGAACACAGGCCTCCCACAAACCTCCAAAATGTTCTGCGGGTGGGGGGATTGAAGTGCCACTTGATGTTTCTGTCACATAATGATTTATGGATCACTGTATGGTTTTTGGCATCAGGGAAAAAGTCCTGAGGCTCTTGGATCTTCCTACCAGCCCCAATTGTTCCGCAGTCACTAAATAACTCTGTACAGCAAACCCGCAGAGCCACAAATCTTCAGAATGCTGCCATGAAAGCCTCTATAGATATTTCCGATACCAGTTCAAGATGAAGAGCGTTGGTTGAAAAACAAACAAACAAAAACAGAGATAGGCACAGAACATCCTTGGTTTTCGACGTTTGCCCAATGTAATTGTGAAGGGTCCCGCATAGTCCACACCTGTTTTCAATAATGGTTTTAAGGAATGATCCACTCAGCCAGAAGAACCTGCCCCATCACAGGCGTCATTGGTTTGGGCCAATAACGGAAACAATTCACGCACTGAAGCAACCACTGTCTAACTGCATCTTGCCCGTTTACAACCCAGAATTCCTGCTGCACAACAGACAAGTGTTATGCAGTTTGATGATTATCAGTTCCACCAAGCGACACTTCATTGGAAGCAGTACAAGGTGCTTCTGGTTATAGGGCAGCGATTATGCTTGGAGCCTTCCGCCCATAAGGATACCATCCTTGTCCACAAAGGGATTCAACCTTTTCAGGGAGGCTGAGCACTGCCCTTTTATAATGGCTACAAGCTCTGCACTGAATTCTACTGCCTGGGTTTTCTTAACCCAAAACAAAGCAGATGCCTGCAACTCTAAAAGAGAGGGTCCCTTAACTCTTGTATTGTCTGGCTTTCTTTGTCTCTATGAAGCCAAAATACGATGCAGTTATTAGTTTTATCTTATTCCAAGATGAATATCGATCAAACAATAAGGCAATATTGCAAACTTCCAATCAGAGACACTGGGCATGACTTTCTGCAGAAAAGCACTCTTCCATGTCTGCGCTTACTTCAGGCTCACAAAGTGGCTGGCAGGGCATTGGGCTATCCTTCATCCACGAAGGCCCTGTCCACCAGAGTGGGTGGGCGACCAGCTGCGATGGCATCAAGCCCTTCGAGGCATAGTCTGCAGGATTGTTCTCTGACCGAACATAATTCTGGTGGTGTGTTGGTCTGAATTTCCTTCTCTCTATTGGCAACAAATTTCTTCCAGTGGTGAGACAATGACTGGATCCACGATGTCGTCACTGTCGAGTCAGTCCATGCAAAAACATCACTAACCTTCAGTTGGTTACTGAACACTGTCGGTACATAGCGAATGGTCTTTGTAAAAAGCAATACTCCACAGAGTTCTAGTCTGGGGAGAGTAACCTTCTTGGTTGGGGCTACCCTCGATCTTGCCATTATTATGCACACCTTCACTGGACAAGCGGGAATGACTTTCACATATACCCCTGCAGCATAGCCCTGCTCAGAGCTATCTGAGAATCCGTGAAGTTCCAACCTTGAGTCTGGTGAACTCACCAAGGGTTCTCGAGGAATGGTAATCTGCTTTACACAAGGGAGTTCTTCCCTCCATCGAGTCCACCTCGTTTGTTTGGCCTCCGGAAATTCTTCATCCCATTCAACCCCTTCCAATCACAGCTGTTGAATAATGTGTGTGGCCAGTAGCAGTAATGGCGACAGCCATTCAAGTGGATCAAAAATATGTGCCAAATTAGATAAGACACCTCTTTTAATCAGCAATCTGCCTAATGATCGTACCTTGGATGAAAATGCATTGCTATTTGGCACCCACTGTAGACAGAGAGCCTTTAGCAGAGTAGCTCCATCAGCTTAACAGGTGCTTAATGAGCTCTTGAAGATGGGGCTGATGCAATGTTGCCAGAAACTCCCAGCTATTGCTTACAAATTTCCCAAGGCAGAAGCCACCTGATCGCAGCATATCCACCAACTTCTGCTGAAGTGCTACGGCTTACTGCACCAACTCTGCTTCAGTCACCACATCATCCACATATGTATCTGTTTTTAATATCATGGCAGTATGTGGGAACTTGTGACCCTCATTATCTGAGAGCTGACAAAGAATGTGAATAGCCAAAAATTGAGAAGCAGTGACTCCATAAGCGACTACCTTCAACCTATATTCCTTGAATCTTGAAGATGTGTCGAAATGCCAGAGTATAAATTGGTAGTTTTAACGACATGGATTGATCAAGATCTGCCTGTACACCTGTTGAACGTCTGCTGTAACGACAGCCATATCAAAACCAAAAGCAGATTATCAAGTCACTAATGTCACACTGAAATTTTTATCCTGACAGCAGCACCTCATTCAGTGAATGTCCCGATGATGTCTTGGCTGAGGTATTGAAGACAACTATCAGCTTGGTGGTCGTGCTGGTTGGTTTCAAGATGTAGTGGTGAGGAATGTAATAAGATGTACTCTAGATGACATCTGCTTCTGGTATCTCCTCCATATGGCCTGATGCAAGATAATCTGTCAAAATCTTGGTAGAGAAGGTTTACCTGTGGGTTCAGACAAAGTCGCTGCTCTAGATGGTACACAGTCTTCTCAGCGCTTGACCCTGTGAAACTCCAAGTTCTGATGTTGATTTCAATGAAAATGCAACCATGTACCTTCCATTAAGCTGTCTGCGATGTGTCTGCTGAAAGGATTCTTCACATTGGGCTTCCTCAGAAGTGATCAGAACTGCCTTAAGACACCTCCAATTTCCAAAACTTCCTTACACTCTCTTCCAAGGACCTCACTGACATATAGAGACATGTAGTCACAAGTGAGCTTGATGATCCCGCAGCAGTGTCCACCCTGCCCATCACTAACCATCTAAAGATCGAGTCTAATGCAACTGGCGAACCTGGACCTCCGCATATTCCACCACTGGTCAGTACAAGTGGAAACAGTTTGGCTCCAACTAACAAGTCAATGGAGTGTGGCGTCCCCAACTGAGGATCAGGCAATTTCAGGTTCGACACATGCTTCTAGTTACCGAAGTTGGGAGCTGTTCACTGATTTTGTTCTGCACCAGTATCTTGCAGGTAAACAACTGATGATCCTCACCAGCTGGCTGGATGCAACACGTTGCGACACCCTTTACCTCCACAACCATAGCGTCAGAAATACTTTGCACAGACTGTGAACATCTTGACCTCAATGCCCTCAACCTCAAAAGGTAGTTGCCAGTAGTATAATTGGCCTGGCTACCAGTCCAACAATGCACAACACATCTGTATGTTGCCAATCAGTAGCTCCCTTCACTCCCAACAATGGCAGTTGTCAATAAATAAAAATGAATGATGCAGGTGCAGTGCTGGTTAGTTATGGTGGTAAGGTTGTCAAAACGCTCCTTGGGCGACTTAGATGAAAACTGTGGACACTTTGGTAATGAAAAAGTATCCTGACAAAATTCAACCAGTCGAGCCCTCCTTAGCTTGGCCGAGGAATGACTGTGCTGCAAGTGAACCAGGTGGCTTCGTATATATTTGGCTGCTACCCTTGTGTATTGTCTTGGGTTTTTGCCCTCCCCCTAGTGACACCAGCATCCTCTGTCTTCCTACCAAAAATTATATGAATTGCTCTAAAGTCGGTAATTGATTAGGATCTGTAATGTTTAGTTCTCATTTCCAACTTTCTTTTCTCCAGTAAGTGGAGTAGCAACGAATCCCATGTATGCACGGATACTCCTAATACTTCTTCAGTGCTGCAACATTCTCATCAACAGTTGACAATAAATGCTCTAATGTGTAACAATTACCAGTGACTGGCGGTGCACTGAACAATGATTCTATATGGTAATCAACAATTAACCACTTATTATAGTAGCGTCTGTGAAGGAACTTCCCTGCACCCTCAAAGTTTTCCTCAGTGAGGGGCAAGGACTGGACTACAGACAGGGGTTCCCCAGATAATGCTGTTTTTAAATATGACAGCCGCTCAACATTCGTCAACTGTGGGTTTTTTGAAACCAGGGCCTCAAAAAGATTAGCAAATGTTTTCCATGATTTGATTTCCCCAATAAAACAGGGTAACTTGATGGTTAGTAATAGGACCCTAGGAATATGTGACATACCTGCTGCCAATGATTGATTGGCAGTCCGTGATGACTCGTCCAAAGTGTCTGCCACTGCCATGATTTGATAATATGTGTCATCAAAAACATCCAGTCTCCAGTTGTGTTCCTCTTCGCGAAAGTCCTCGACCTCTTCAGCTCTCATGCCTCAAAACCACTGCGAATTTGAGCCAAATCCCTACAGGTGGCATTAAATAGGCAATATTGCGCTGGATCCATTGAGGCTTTTTCTACTAAAATTGCAGCCAATTGCAATTGATTCTCCACCTGCGCCAACCTCAACTGCGTGCTGCTGCCACCATTCCTGTCCAACTTTTTCCCTCACCCAACACAGAAAAATTGTTTGACTACTCACCAACACAAACCACCAATGTAGATCAATCAATGACCCGTTTACAGATACTAATCACTTGTGCCCCAACCCAAAAAAAAATTTCACCAAGACCCGTTTTTGTTGACGTTGAAATTGGCAATGACTCGAATACCCTACACTGGTGCCTGTCTTCGAGCTGCATTTCGGCATGCCCACCATGCCCAACTGTGAAACCACACCCAACGACCAGGAGAGCCACAACAGGAGCTATGGCAAGACATTGTGCGCCTTTCCCACCTTCTCTGGAAGGGTGCCCCGAGGAAGCATATGACATCATCGCAGTATGTCTGGCTGCCCCCCACACCATGGAAGACGCCTTGACCTGAGCAATGGAGGTGGTCCGCACCCCGACGTCTGGTATGGGCAGTGGTGCTGAGGAACATAGCTTCCAGGGTCCGTGCTACAGAGCTTCGCCGTCCCCAACCTAAACAGCCTGAGTGTTGGTAATATGGACAGCCGCGACAACTGAGAACTTACTGCCCACAACAGCAGCAGCAGCAACAAAAGCAGCAGCGAGAAAAGAGGCAGCAAGAGGCAGATGAGAATACTACACATTCGGAAAACTTGTAAACACTAATCTTGGGGGGCGAAGGTCGGTGACTGCTGGAGGGAAGGCCCCAATGTTATACATGTACAGTCAGTGAAACACGACTGGGATGCAGTACTGGTGGAGGAGAGCCTGAATGATGTTCCTTACCAGATGGTCATCGATACTGGGGCAACCATAACTGTAGTAAGACCAAACATCCTCGGGCCTTACCCCCCAGCGATCATCCAACGACAGCATGGAATGATACTGACTACAGTAACAGTTGAGATGACACCTTATAGGTGACACATGCCAACATGCTGCGCAGTGCAGATACATGCTCTACGGGCGACTTCACCCCATCTACGAGTGACCTGAACTCGGGGCACGTCATTAACAGTGGCAAATGTAATTTCACGTTTCGAACACAGAGACTCCACGCACTGGACAGCCTCATATGTAAAAGTAATTGATGCGCTTAACTACAAAATCTACAGCCCGCCCGAAACCCTGCATGCAAGTGCCACCCACATGAATAAATTAAATATTTTTGACAATCCACTACCCTACAGTTAGCCACGGAAGAAGTTCCAGCCAACCCAAGAGATGGCAGCACCTCTGTGGCCTTGTGACATCACATCCCGCCAGCCTCAGAAAAAGGTGTTTTAATTTGTCGTCGCCTCCAAGCGGGGAGATAAGAAATGAGTGGCGCTCCCGCAACCCATGATAACATACCCCCGTGTTGGAAGGTTACGCTACTCCACACACCCTGAAGGATTGCTGATGAAGGGATTAGGGATTTTTCCGTATATAAGGAAGTCCGGAACCACGCTCCAGCAGACACGCCATGTTCACCGGATGCGTAGGTCAGTGAGCACTCCCTGGTCTGCAAGAAGACCTCTCTCCTCTCCTCAGCCTGCAACATGGCTTACCACCTGGAAGCCTGCAAGACGACTTCACTCTACCTCCGCAGACTGTGAAGACTGTACCACTCCACAGCTTCCGTAAGGCTCGTCGCATCACTGCACCCGCTGACCGTGAGGACAGCATCAATAACAGAGGTAATCCCACTTCTGCATTCTTTACCCCAGTCAACTTCCGTGACTCCATGGTAGCAGGCCGCTGCGGGTTAGTTTACCTCCTGGATAAACTCTCGTAATTCAGGTTACGCTGTGAATTGCATACTTCACAGTGTACTTTACCGTAGATTATTTTCTGCATATTTTTTTTATTAACTTATTTTTCCAGGCTCATCTTTGCCTGTTTGAGTACGTTAAATATGTTACACATGTTAGCTCGTTAATTATTCTCTGTAATTGATTAGCCGGGGCTTTCCTATTTCATTTATCCCGTAACAAACTTACGTGAACTTTAATTTTGTCCATTTACCGTTATTTTTAGATTAGTCCCTGTGCCATTGTTAGTTTTTCAGGGTGTCAGTACAACTTGTGAAAATTCAGAAATTAAATCTAACTAGAGAACAGCCGTGCGATGCACCAAACTCTACACGAGACGTGAGCTTTAAGAAAGCATTAGTCTGCAGAAGACACGCCGAAGCTCCTGGGTTTCCGGTGTTCCTGCGTCTAACTTCAGTGACGTCCCAATACTGGACTGCACATCTGCACATCAGGGCCTTGGGTGTGCCTGCATAAGCCACGCCCCCAGGACTGCACATCGGCGGAAAGGTCACGGGACTAGACAGATGTACACTAAAAAGGGTGGCATACAGTACCGAAAAAGACAAAGAGAACGTTGTGCTTTAGAAAGAGAACTCCGAGCACAAACCACTATTGAAATAACAAGTAAGGTAGAACCTCTGGGCACCAAAATCCGAGAGCTTACCCCTGGATTACTCCGCTATTCTACCTCCTACCCAAGCGTCTTCGTACAATTACTTATTAGGTGTTAGCTTGTCACCAAGTGAGTCAGAACCACCCCGTTCACATCAGCTAGAGGCACCCCAGCAGGTAGTAAGTGTAACTGCTCCCAGGTAGCCCCTGATATGGACCTAACAAACACCTGTCTAATAAAGTTGGCATCAGGAAAACAAAACTCATCCGGGTTTGACTCCCATCAAAGGAAGTCCCTAAACCACATGCGGCATCACCACATACAAATTATATTCCCGCACGTCAACCCACTTGGCCCATTCAAGTAGCCCCGATTACCCCAGACAGGCTATCCACCTCCACCCCATGATCGCTTAAACCGCATCACCATCTCATACATCCCGGAACAATTGGCGTCCCGATTATTGACAACCGTAGTAGTGAGGAAGATAGAACTCCCTGGGTGAGAAACTATCTCATTCCGCCTCACTATAGGGTTTGACTTCCCTCGTTTCAGATGGTACCCTTCCGTAAAGCGGTCACCCACGGAATCCGAAACCACCATGACCCATCGGGCCAACAACATTAGCCAATCACGCCGCGGTAGGCTTACCTAAGATCTCGAGAGGACAGTCAGGGTCCTAACCACTTACCCATCGAGGTAGGGTATACGTCATAGGAAAGAGGAAAGTAATGTTGAAGCTTGGTGACCTTAGCATAGAGCACAATATGTACACAGCAGAAATAGAGGATGAATGTCTTTTGGGGCTTGATGTACTACGTAGAATGTGGTGCAGTATCGACACTCGACTTGGTGTGCTACGGAAAGGCAATAAAGAGTTGGTGGTGTCAACACTGCATGATTTGTCCTCACCATTAGCTACCCAGTAGTATGTGGTCAACCCACTGTGCTGTCCGCTTCTAGTGAAATTGTCATTACAGGCAGATATCAAAAAAAGTAAGTCAGACGTTTGGATCTAATTGAGCCATCAGAGAGGATTGGGGTCCTGCCAGGTAAAATAGTTGAAGGAAAGACTTTAGTCTCCTCAAATCTGGACAGTTTTCTAGTTAGAATGAAAAATTTGACCAAAAGTGCCATTCGTCTTGAGGAGGGGGGGCCGTGATAGGTGTTTGCAAGCAGGTCACACAGGTACTTCTAAATGTTCCAGAAGAACAAATAGAATGTCCTTTACCAGAAGTAATGAATGAACTGCTAAAACGAACAAAAGAAAATCTTACCCGGCAACAGGAGAAGGCTGTCTCTGAATTACTGCAGAGAAATAGGGATGCCTTTTCGTGTGGACCAAATTACCTTGGAAGGACTAACATAACCTGCCACCACTCTGATACAGAAGATACCAGATCCATAAAGCAGCCACCATGACGACTGCCACTAGCTTCAGATGAGCCAGTTGAGGGAATTCTGCAGGAAATAAGAGAGTTAGATGTGACAGAACCATCAGTTGGTTCGTTGCCATCACGCGTTGTAGTTGTTAAAAAGAAAGATTGCTCTCTGAAGTTTTGTGTAGATTATCGCCAGCTTAATAATGTGAGACAGAAAGACTCTTATCCATTTCCAAGTATAGATGACACATTAAACAGGCTAGCAGGTTTGCAATGGTTTTCTACTTTAGACATGAAGAGTGGGAACTGGCAGTGTGAGGTGGCCCCAGAGGACCAAGAGAAGACTGCATTTTGTGTCCAAGGGAAAGGAACCTGAAAATTCAAAGTTATGCCTTTTGGACTGTGTAATGCCCCTGCCACCTTTGAACACCTAATGGAAAAAGTTCTCCCTTTAAACATCTGTCATGTTTACCTAGATGACGTGACAGGGAGGACGTTAGAAGAGTACCTGTCATGCTTAGATTCTGTATTCCAGAAAGTATCAACTGTTCCAAAAGAAAATTAGTATCTAGGGATATGTAGTTTCAGCCTATGGAATTGAAACAGGCCCCGAGAAGACCAAAGCGATAAGAAATTGGCCAACACCAACTCAAAACCGAAGTGCGGAGTTTTCTGGGATTATGCACCTATTACTGTCAATTTGTACATGGGTTCGCCATGATTGCCCAGCCACTACATGAACTGACAGAGGCAAAAAAAATTTCATTGGACTACAGAGAGTGAAAATTGTTCTCATAAGCTAAAGGAAATTCTGATATCTCCACCAGTCTTGAGTTTCCCGAAAAGTGAGACACTGATGCTAGTGATGTAGGTATTGGAGATCTGCTATCTCAGGTTCAAAATGGGAGGGAAAGACCACTACAAAACTTCAGTATGGTATTGCATAAGCCTGAGAGAAACTACTGTCTTACACGCAGGGAGCTTCTGGCCATGGTGAAGTAGGGTTACCAGATTTCCTGTATTTCTGGTTTCCCCCCATATTTTGGCCTTGTTTTTGCCAAATCTCCCATCTCCCTTATTTATATGATCATCTCCTGTAATTATTTTAATTTTTTTTTTATTTTAATTTCTGTTGGGAAATTTTAATCTGAGGTGTTGTAGAAATAATAAGTTACTCTGTCATCTATGGACAATGTCCACCGCAAAACCATGGAGACCCAAGACAGCCTGGATCCCCATCCTGACCGATATGATGGGCCTGTATCCACGTAGCACAAAAGGAAACCACTACCTGCTCGTGGTAACATCAATTTACAAGATGGGTAGAGGCATTTCCTCTAACCTGCCAAGAATTCACCCCAATCGTGTGGAAAATGGAGACAGAGATTTTCGCACGATGGGGATATCCGAAGGCCATGCTGACAGACAATGGCACACAGTTTACGAGCCATCAATGGCAAACCGTCTGTCAGGAATGGGGGGTAGAAACCTGGACTACCTCCCCTACCAGCCACAAGCCAACGCCACTGAACAGAGGAACCAGGAGATCAAGAAATGCCTCCGTATCAGTGTTGGTAACAATCACAAACATTGGGATAAACACATCCCTACCATACTGTTTGCCCTTCGATGCTGAACGAATGAAGCCTTCGACACCAGTCCGAGCATCCTACTCATGGAACAAACATTACGCCGACCAAGCGACTGGCAGCGGGAAAGCGAGCCTACAGACATGCCTCAACCCAAAGACATCCGGCTAGCAGCCTTGGCCCGCACCACACACGCCCAAAAGGCCCAAAATGCCTACATTCTCAAGAAATACCCGCAACCTAAAACTGGAGTGAGAGAATTTAACCTAGGGGAAGCCGTTCTGTGAAGTCACCCTCTCAGTAAAGCCAGCAACCAATTCAGCGCTGGCCTTGCTGACAAGCAGAAGGGACAGTACCGTGTAGTACGCAAGCGAGACGTCTACTGGACCGAAGATATACGAGGACGAATACGGAAGGCCATTCGAGGCCAGAAACGACCCAGGGGACTTGCTGACACTTGGGGACGACGACGCCGAAGAAGAAACACCTGGTCAGTCCGAAGATGAAGAATAGCCACCAACCAAGAGGGTTGTTCTCGATACAGGACCGGGGCCCTTACCGAGACCTGAGCCAACACTGCATATTATTGACAGGGCTCCTAGTTACATCGCGCCATGGAAGCCAGAGGTAGAACGATGCCAAGGTGCCCTCTCTGTCAGATTAATACCCTCAACGTCATGCAGCTATGCTGGGAAAATCGCAACCAAACGCGGTACAGCACTCTCTGGCTGCTCCGAAGTGTCATGGCGGAGCCCACTTAACCGAGAACCCCATCAGACTTCCCACCGATCAAGCCGAATTAGCGAACAATCGGAGGCTCCTTCGGCGAGAGGGGTAGGAATCGCACCAGCACCTACTTCATCACCCAGTACCACTCCAAAGCCAGAAGTCAAGGCCATACCAACTTCAACGAAGTCGACCTCTGGCTCCGACGTGGAAAAACCGCCAGCCGGATGCCGAGCTCGGACAAGAGTGCTCCATCATAGCAACAACCTGCCACACAGGATCACCCGCCCGTCAGGATGTCGAGCTACCATGCCAGAAGTGCTCCGCAACGCAGGAACTCCTGCTAACCTGGACGTCAAGCTCCAATAAGGGTGCTCCGTGCCAACCCCCCCGCCAAACGCAGGAAGACCCGTCAGCCGGGACGTCGAGCTCGGACAAGAGTGCACCGTTCCAGCAACAACTTGCCACGCAGGAAGACCCACCAGTTGCGACATTGAGCTGCCACGCCGGAAATGCTCGCCTCAAGAACCTGCAACGCAGGAACTCCTGCTACCCTGGACGTCGAGCTTGGACAAGCGTGCTCCGTCCCAGCAACCTGTGACGCAGGAACTTCCGCTACCCTGAACGTCGAGCTCAGACAAGAGTGCTCCATCCCAACCACCTGTCACACCTGCAAAAGAGACATACTTCGTCCCATGTCCTGCGACGCAGGAATAACCAGAGACCCGGACGTCGAGCCACAAAAAAGGAAGTGCTCCACCCCGCGATCTTGCTACGCAAGAAGCCGCTTTCATTGAGAACATTGATGCCACTCACTACCCCTCAACAGGCACATGACCCACAGTGGAGGTCGAGGTGAATCTCCCTTTCACTGCCTCATCCCAGGACCTGGCCACCGAGACAATGGGTGCACCCGCGACCTGGTACCACGACGAGCAGTGCTTCCCACAGTCAGGGTTAAGATCTTTCTCCCTCGCATTGCCCTGTCAGATAAACTTCCCTACCCTACGGGTAGGAACCCATGCAGTCGGGATAGAGGGCTTCTCACTCCCCTGCACTGCCTCAACGTCCCTTGAACGAGTGCCTCCCAATTTGTTGTGGCAGAAGCAAATAGCACGACACCCCAGGCTGCTCCACGAAGCCTGATGCGTCCACGAACCAAGGCCATCCACACGCCTGGCCAGTACCGGGAATCGCCATGGAGACCTACAACCAGGTACATGTGACCGTACCCTATGCACGCTGCCCTTCATCTGAGGGGGAGGCCCGCTGAAGGTGAGATAGAAAATCGCCAGTAAGTGCACGAATATTAAAGACAGTGCAGTAGCCATAAACCGCTACTACGTGTATGTGGCAAAAGGACGCGTTATAGACCGGTCACGTGCACCACATTTAATTTAGCTGCAAATCAAAGACAGTGATGTAAGCAGCACAATCACATTCAGGCTAAATTAAAAATTATCCAGTACAAAAACAAGTATAAAGAACCAACGAGGTAAATGCACCCATAATTAGTCACTCAACTATATGCTAATTAACATATTAATACAGCCATATAAAAGCTGTCCTGCAATAACTTTTTATAAACATTTTTCACGTCAAGGTTTAGTTTTTCAGTGGCCAACAGCCCACTTAAGTACGTAGCACTGCAAATAGACGCTCACCACAGTGCCAGTGATTACGTTGAAGACAGAGACTTTAAGGTAACAATGACATTTTAGCTTTTTATATTTTTATAATAGTCATCACTTAAATCTGACTTGATGTGTAGGTAAACCTATAAATGAAACCATACATTTTTACAGTGTATTTGTGAAGATCACCTGCATGAAGAATGCTGTCATGTAGGGGTGTATTTTCAGCACGTACTAACGTGAACATTCCTTAGGAACTTACCTTGAACATTCCCGCGAAGATATACAGTGTACATACTAGCTGTTAGACCTAAGATATAAGATGGACTCCCGCAAGGGATAGCTAAGTTAGTATTTTTTTATACTTTTCAGCAATAAATATTAATAAGCACACAATTACATATCTTAATGCGTTTTGAAAGGGTATATGTGAAGATCGCTTAGACGAAAGAATGCCATTTTGTAGAGGGGTATTTTTATATTATGCTTGGTATGCTTATATTTTGTGTGTGCTTTTGTTTGCAATATCTTTGCACCTACTCAGTATAAAACCAAAGACTCTGAGCATCAAAGCTCCCCAAACCTGGTGCAAGATATTTTTAACTTCAATTTTATTGAGTGGTAATGTATGTTGTAAAAGTGACCAACGTGTGCACAATTTGCAGTGATAGTCATGCATATATTGTACTCGCTTTGTATTAGTTTAGCCAGTCAACCCAGGTGTTGAAGGATCTGTGGTTGTCCCCTTCACAATCTGTCACACGTAACTATTTAGCTTGCTGGCAGCCACAAAGGTTCCCTGGAAAGATTTTTCTTTCTACACGCACTGCAGCAAGCTCCAGGATAGTAGTGAAGTTTCCCCGCCTTCAGCGAGTAAGGCTTGTACATAACTTTTAAGTCTCATCATTTTTAATCCCCTCAATTTGATGTGCCATTGTTTAATATAATTTTTCTTTCAAATTTTTATGTACATTTCCCTTGCAAAATCCACCAGCGATGTGCTGGTTTTTGTCAATGGCACGCGCAAGAAATGTAGGACGGTGGGACACCAGACAAACACTGCTTCCTAGCCCCGTAATCTTTGCAACACGGGGGGATTACACACACTCGCTGCATCAGCAAAGCCACATCACCAGGGTGAGGGGCAGAGAAGAACACACCAGAAAGAGAGAGAGAGAATCAAGGTTGCTAGCCGGCCGCCGCCACTCCATGTCCCACATGTTTCGCTTCACCGGCCAGGTGACCAGAGTGCACAGAACACACGCCGCTACAGCGGCCAAGCCACTAAAGCTTAAAGGTCCCGCCTACCGACGTCTAGCCAGACCTTCTAGACCTTCCAGAGAGGGGGCTTATGCCTTTCTCCGCCACCTGTTCCATGATGAGTCTTCATCACAACGGTGTGAAGGGGGGGGGGGGGGACAAATTGACCCATGCCGCTTATACAACTAATCAACTACGATTACGACTCATCGCCAGAGCACCTACTTCCACTGCTACAGATGTGACACGTTGCCTATCCTACAAGCAACAGAACTTATGAGCGAATTCTCTTCACCTGAAGGATACGCAACCCGGCAGGCACGCCGCCCCACTTACCGTGCACTGAGACCCTACACGCTGCCCAGACCTCAGGCAAGGCCGAGTGCTACCGACGAGGCACGAAGCAGAAACACCGACCAGAGTATTCCCATGCCAACCAGGGCAGGACTTCACGCCCTCCCCGCAGTCCGCGCCTACAAACTCCACTATATAAGTCAGGATGCTGCCGGGCTCGGGAGTCATTCTTACACATCCTCTCTTGCGAGCCCCAGCACTGATTCAGTGTTGGATGGCAAATATGCTTACACTATGGGTATTACCTATGTCACACTGAGTAGGCAGGATTTCTAGTTTTACCTAACTACCAAAAGGAGGACTGGTACATGTACTGAAATAGGGTCCCCTGTTAGTATTCACTGTTATAGCGGACTTAACAAGAAAAGTTACTCAGTTGCAGTTTTATACTGGACAGAAACAAATTTAACAACAAATAAGACAATCATTAACTAAATGACATATCAATCATCCATAAAGTCACCCAGTCTTTTGGAAATGCATTTACAAATATTTCCCTTACTTGAAATGATTCTTCCTAACATTTTCAATTTTATGTTATGAATATAAGTTGGTA
The DNA here is from genome assembly GCA_029891345.1 of Dryococelus australis. Taxonomy (NCBI): domain Eukaryota; kingdom Metazoa; phylum Arthropoda; class Insecta; order Phasmatodea; family Phasmatidae; genus Dryococelus; species Dryococelus australis. Next base: position 113,132,619 of record CM056995.1, read on the forward strand.
ATCTACAAAACCAAAATCTTAAAAACTCTGGTCGTGCAGTACATTTTGTTTAGTATCCAGAATTATGGCATTTTGGCAGGGGACAAGCAGTGCTACTGCTAATTGAGAGTACTGCAAAATTATTACAAATAAAATGGCAATTTCATTTGCAGTTTGTTTTTGGAATTTCCCCTTACCAGCAATGATAAATTTAATCTATTATTACACACTGTCATCAAACTTTGCATCACATATTAATAAATCAACTACTAAAAGTAAATGTTTTAAAAATATATTTTTTAAAACATACTTGACTAAGCAAACATCAACATAGAAAGTAATGTGTGTACTGTGTGAGCAGTGTACTTACCTGCAGGCGCACTATCAAAGACACGCAGGTCGTAACGATCGTCATAGCCAACACGGTAGTTGGTGCGGGAGCCCGAGTCCCACTGCACCACCACAGTCTTATAGGGGGTGATCCTGCCTAGCTTGCCCACCTCCACCACTGTCCCGCAGTGGCCCTCCCCATCGTCCTGCAGCCCCCACGTCCAATCTGGCCCTCGAACCACTCGCAGTCCCACCTCCAGCATGGCTATCACCGCCCCTTCAGCCACACATCTCCTCTACCTGCACACAGACAACCACCACAGGTTAAGGCTGATGGAGATTTGTATTATTACAAGTCTTTAAGAAACTGCTCACCAAAAATGCATTATTTTATATTTGTTCTAAGTACAGGGTGTCCGAAAAGTATTTTCCTGATTATATATCTGCTATATGTGAGAAAGGGATGTGAAACTGGAGCCAATATGTTGGAAAACTAACTAAGATTTTGGCATAGGTGTGGACTGTGAAACAGACACAATTAATAGGCGAGTTAATTGTAATCAAACCATGAACATCAAACTAAACACATTTTATTTGTCTGCAACATCAACAACACCAATACACAAACTTTTGCATGTGTTAGATATCTGTGTTACTGTACCACTAGTGCATGCGTCACCCGAGTAGGAACACTCCGCTGGACATCCCCCAGTGGATGATACAACCTACCCCTGGGCGCCACAGATGACGTTGCTATCCATTCTAGCCTCGCCACAGCCACGACCCCCTTCAAGGAAAAGACATTAAGTCATACACACCACAGGGCGCCCTTGAAGCACAGAAGTAGCTGCAGGCCAGTTGATACCTCCTGCTGGTCTGCAACCCCCTTCAAATCTCAACAAATGTGTCTACACTTTCTGCCCTCAGTCACGGAGGGGAAATGCAGAACAGCTTTGACCATCTCCGCCACTTCTCCGCTGCCCACTCCCTCCACGACTTCTCTGCCACCTGTGCTGGCCCTGTGCTCTGGGTATATGTAGAGGCCACAGACCAGAGTTTGAGGCTGACACTCGCAGCTCTGTTGTAGGGCGTTACTCTGCCCGGATGCAGACCAACTTCACAGCCATTTAACAGCTAGTCAGCACCAACTGTAGAACATCGCGCTGCCCGACAGCTCACAGAAGCCACCCGCACTTCACAGCTAGTCACACTATTACAGCTGTTACAAGTCCTAGTCCCAACTACTGGGGTCACCTTCACTCCCCATGTCTTCTGAGACTAGGTATCACTTTGGTTGGCAACCTAGGATAGTCCTCTCAGGCCCGAGTTAGGGTACAGGCTGGTTATGTGTATTTACTGTTTCCGCAATAACCAGACATAAACCAATTTGGCTGATTTATAACTCACAGCTACTATCTTTCTCAACCTGCCTCCCACTGTCTTCTGCTTCACCCAAAAGAAGCTATAAAACACTCTTGCAGCAGCAGGCATGTGCCGCTGCCCCCTATTCCTTCCTCACCTAATAGGGAGCCCTGTCTGTGGAGCAGTGGCCCACTCGACTGTTGCACTCTTATGTTAAGTACTTGGGTCTGCCTGCGATTTCCCGCCCAGCCAACACACTGCTATTGACACCTTCAGTTAAGTGCTTGGGTCTGCCGACAACTTCCTGCCCACTAAGTCACTTGCTTGAGGCCAATAGTAAGGTCTACCAACCACACCCACCTGCCTGCACCATCTTCCTCTCAAGCCGTTTCCGCTGCTACGAATCACCCACTGTCTTCCTCTCTACGCTATCTACCCTCCTTATGCCTTGCCACAGGGCTGGGCAGGATAAAACAGCCAAACAGAGACTACCCCTTATTGGAGGCCTGGTAGAGAACGGACAGGGTGCCAACCAGGTGTATTCCTGGGAGAGCGAGAGAGAGCAGCTCAGCAGAGGGGTATATCGACCCGTTCGACCAGTGGAAGCAGAAACCTACACAAGCCACTTTGGCACGTCCCCTGTGCCGTTTCACCACTGCATCCTATGCCAACAAAGAAACAAGTCACTTATAACTGGCCCTCAGCCCGCAGACAAGGTGGTCCAACACCTAGAGCTCCCAACAAGCTACACACCCATCCCAAGTTCAAACCCAGCCACCTCCATCCAGCACTCCACCCCATACCTAGTGGGCCATAATAGAATTGCCAAATGCAAGTCATTCCAAGCCCAAAAACAACCCTGTCAAGTGGACAATACCTGCTTCCCAGCAGTCTCGGAGGGAGTTGGGGGAAGGATCTGTTGCCATCCAAAGCCAGAAACATCCACTAGGTGGGGCATCAACCATGTCAAAGCTACAGTCAAATGCACACACCTATGAAAATGCCCTTGTATCTCAATTAGTGCTCATCATATTTTAAAAATAATCACATCACTGAACTCACTGCTTAGTAACATGTTATGCTATTGGAAGAAATGAGTATTCCCACTTAAAAAACCAAACTTCATACTGTTATTGCAGTAATTAATTACTGCTCAGAATGGACAGACGGTGTCTTATGAGCCCTGTAGTGCCATTTATGAATTCAAACTCAAATTGTTGATACCGCCAGCGGTTCGAAAGATATTTGGGGCGAAAATCTTAGCTGAATAACCCTGCGGGTTTAATTTACATTAATGTTACACACAGATCCTTGAATTACAAGAACTCCTACCATATTCACTCATGTTCTCCTCTGATGTAAAACAAAAATATTATTAAAGTACATAAAAGAATAAGCAGCTTTGCATGACTAAGTACAAAAGAAATTCTTGATGTAACCTTAATGACAGATAGGTCAAGGAATTTTTTTTTTCATATACTTATTTGTGGAGAAAGATATAGCATCACTAACAATAGTGTTCCCTACCAGCTGGGCAAGTGCAAAAAAAATATGTGACAAAAGAAACTAAGTTGGATACTAACATCTTCCCTCACACTTAGATCTGGCACTTTGTAGGCTGCTCAAAAAATATACTTTTGACAAAACAATAAGAGCATTATAATTTATGGCCTCATAGAGTCAACAACTCATTTTGTTTTTTAGCCATCTCAAGCTCCCAGTGATCTTGTTTGGCCTTAGAACCTATATGGCTCATATAACAGGAACGTACTACTGTTCTGTTCCTACTTGTCTTGTAAGGCCTTAACTAAGTAATGTTATCCCTCCCTACTAGAGATCCTTCAAGTGTAGATAGAGCATAACAATTTCCTCTTACTACATTTCTCACCATCAGAGGACCATCGAATAAGAGAAATAGTTTCTTTGTGAGATGCTCCCAAAAAGAACTGACATGGCTTGTGTGTTTCAATACCAAATCACCTTAAACTACTGCAGTTTTGAGAGCTTTTGATGATGCTTTCGTGACTCTGTGGTTATTACTAATCTGTGTTTTACTACACTCAAAATATTGATACTACATAACATCTTGCAGTGTTTAATGGCACTCACCAATTTCGGTAGAACTTTTGTAGCGATAGTCTCCTATCCTTTCTATTTTAACTTCTTACTTTATGAGAAAGGTAATCCACCTTGCACAGGTCTCCACTGGTACTGAAGTTGTTGGCCAGGGAACCGTTCTTGCTGTTGAAAGTAGCCTTGTGGTATTTGCTCTGCTTGGATTAACCATGTGGTCAAAAATTGATGTTATTCTCCTCATAGTGTTGATAACTAGCTTGATCTTGCTTGTCGGCTTGCTCTTATTTGTTAGCTTGCTTTCGCTTGTCGGCTTGCCCTCACTTGTTTTCTGTGTCCATGCGAAATTAGTTTATTTGAGCTGAAGGGTTAGCAATTATGGCCTCTGTTTAACTAACTCTTTTATTAAAAGTGCATTCTGTTGTTCCACCAATTCTGACTGACTTTTACATGATGGATGGCATTTGTGGCTAGTTCAGTTTTAATTTCAAGTGTTAATGCAGTGAAAAGTGTAGCAAGGTCAGGTTTTATGGGTGAAGGCAACCTCGCTATAACATCAACTGTGGTCTGGGGTGGCATGCTAAAAATAACTACTTCCCCTCCCTTAGTTGCAGTCTCTCTCTCTCTCACCCTGCTGTTCTGCCACCCCTCCTTGCTCTATCTGTGTTTCTCTTGTTTTGCTTTCATTTGCAATGCCATTGGTAACACCTGCTGGGACCAGGAGCAGTAGGTTGTTTGTTTCTAGAGCGTTATCATTTGCAACAGAACTATAGAGAAAGTATGTCTCACGTGTGTTTCCTGCACTCAGCTTGAATTATATATGCTAATGTAATTCTACACTGGAAATAATGTGTGAAAAATTAAGGAAAAATTCTAAATGGCCCACCACATAGGATGAAATTTTATTGTATGAAATCTTAGATGTTATTGTTTTGATTTCTTTCTCCACAAGTTTTTTTTAAGTTTGACTATTAAATTTATGTATGCGCAGAGCAGTGAGTTGCTGTGTTTCAGACGAGTATGATGCTTTTGCTTTGCCCGAGAAGTAACACGATTGTAGCAATGCAAAAAAGACACAAATATAATAAATATACATGACACAAAACAAGAAATTAACATATCTATTCCAAATTACTACATCTATTCAAATTTATCACAGATGCTCTAGATGAAGGAGATCTAACATATGGAATATTCTGTGACCTTTCTAAAGCTTTTGATTCAGTAAATCATTAATTATTGTTAGGTAAATGGGCTTATTATGGTATTAAGGACACGGAACATAACTTACTTAAGTCATACCCTACATCTAGAAAAAAAGAGTTGAGTTAATGGGAATAATGGCACTGTAATATCTGATTGGGAAATTGTTATAGCTGGTGTCCCTCAAGGAAGTATCCTTGGTCCATTGTTGTTTCTTCTAATACATTAACGACCTACCTAAAGTAATTGAAAATGGAAAATTAAGCTTATTTGCTGATGATACAAGTATTATACTGCAAGCAAAAAATATTGAATCTTTACAATATAAATGTGAATTTACTCTGCAGACCACTGAAAATTGGTTTCATAAAAATAGCCTAGAACTAAATGTTTCTAAAAACAGAATTTTATTTTATTTAGCATAAATAAAATTGTAAATTTGAGCATATTAAAGAATTATAATCATAATATTGTAAATGAATCTAAGATTTTAAAATTTCAAGGGCTCCATATTGATAAAAACTTATGGGAAGCACATATACCATCAAACAAAATTATCATCAATTTGCTTTATGTTGAGAACCTTGCAAGAAATAGTAGATTATAAAACATTAAGAATGATATGTTTTTTTTTCATTCGATCATGAGGTATGGTATTGAATTTTGGGGCAAAAAGAAAGGTAGTAGAAAGACTTTTATATTGCAAAAAAAGCATTGCAAATTTTAGCTAATGTACTCAACTTCCTGTAGGAACCTTTTTAATAAATATAAAATTGTTCCACTTTATAATAAATACATATTAAATTTAATGAAACTTATAAAATTGAATATTGGACAATACCAAACAAATGATAAGATTCATAGTCATCAAATTAGAAATGCTCACAAACACAATTATCCCACATAGAAGCACTACATTTCATAATAGTACATACTACACTGGACTACGAAATTACAATAAATTACCTAAAAATATCAAAGATGAAAAAATTATTTAAAAATTGACTAATATTATAAGAAAACTTATCGAATCCCAATGTTTTTATAATACCCAGGACAATGAATTTCTACAATACTTTAGCTAGTATGGATCGTAAAAAATGTCTATTTTTTGTATATGTAATTATATGTTTACCCACAGATGTTATGTTATTTAAAATATGTGTTATTAATTTGTGATTAATATAATTACTTAATATTGTGTTTCCATTTTTACATTATGTGACTGCACAAAATACTGTGTGCAGGTGTTATGTAATTTTTATTGTATTTATCTTGACTTGTTCCATAGCCCTGTAGCTTGGCTACAAATTGAGCTCCACGGAAGGAAATAAAATAAATAAGAGACAAAAAATTGTAAATAAGTAATCTACTGCAACTAATCACACATAGAAAACAAATTGCATGTAATGAAGATGTTTAATGTTGAAAGTTTAAGTTATATTGAAACAAGGTTTAAAATCCTTGTGTCAATTTAATCAAGTTTCTGCTGCCCTCGTGAAATAGTAATAAAATTTTAATCTGAATTTGAAAATATTACCTTCCTTACATTTACTTAGGGGAGGATTTTGGGTGATAAAAATAATAAAATAAAACAAGACATGTTGAAGTTGACTATGCTTAAGTATTGCATAGAGAAATAATTTTTAACATCCCAAAACAATAACACTATCAATCAAATTAGAGGGTTAAACTTTCTTCTGTGATTCAATTCTGATTAAAAAAATAAATAAAATGTCCATGTGTAACTCATTGTAGAACACACTTATCTCGCCTCCGAGTCCAAGAAAATTTAACCATTGAATTAAGAAATTGTCCCCACAATGTTAATAGAGTTCTTAGAGAGAAATTCATATAAAATAAAATTACTTTATCAAACCTCAGCACGTGTCAAAATATGTGTGCAATATCGGCGTAGTTTTGCCGTTACCCATCATGATGATTCTGGGAATAGCGTCTATCTTCTCAAAATTTTGAACTCCAAAAATAAATGCAATCAAGCCAAGCAGGACTCTTCTAAATATTGCCAGTGCTTCCTGACAAATTTCTTAGCATCTTGGTTTACAAAATTCTATCCTAGTCTTTAGGCTGGTGGAGCAGAAAAAATAAATTACGACTGCTGCGTAATTAGGCTACTCAGCCCTAATGAATTCAACCAAGAAGCAGCTGCTCATATTTAAAAAAAACTGTCAAAGAGGACACAAAACTATCCAAGGAAATAACAGAAGGCAACATATAAATATGTGTGCAAAGAGGACCTTATAATTAAAACATTAAATCATATTGACATAAGATCATGTACTGTGATCACCTAAAAGACACTATTTGACTAATATTAAAATTAATGGATAAGTGGTCAAAAATTTACTATGAACTCCAAATTATGTGAAGAGCAACAGACAATTCAAACAGATTATAAATGATAAAAGTAGAATAAACTTTACTACACCAAATTAAATAAAAATAACTCAATCTTAAACTGTAACTAGTAACATTTTACATGAAAATTATTTCACACTAAAATGGAAACCATGCAAATATGGAAACTCTGTAAACTTAACAGAAAGAAAAAAAAAGAAAAAAAAAATGGAATTTTAAAAATTTTACCCCATTTTTTTTATAGAAAAGTTGTTATTCTTCAGACGACATTTACAATAATGATGTAGGCTACTACATGTGTTCATCAATACAATAAATACAATTTGTGTTATACGTTTCACCATATTGCTGCTTAAGGACTTTGATAGAATTGACAGTGTTGATGGTAGTACAGTTG